>CM063259.1:1140000-2566992 GCA_032158295.1 Pycnopodia helianthoides
TATGGTACCAGACAGGTTTACTGTGGCTTTAATACACGCTAGCTTATAGGAAAGACGTCATTTTAAACTTGAACTGGAGACTACGACGACTGTGTTACATTATTAAACGAAAACCAAACATTATGGTTTAAAAAAAACACCCTCTTGCCATTAAAACAAAAAAAAGAAACACCGTAAAATGTTAATATTTGTTGTATAGTTATTATGATATGTTTTAAATTGGAACATTTTCGGTTAACAGTTATGAGAGTGGGGTAATTCCTGGGTTTGTCTTCAAAAAAAAAGTTCCTGACTTGTGTGTAGAATTTGACAATCATTAAAAATAACAACGTTCTGAATGCAAGTCATGAATGCATATTAAAATGCAATAAACTCCTCTGTGTTTTGATATTATATTTACAAATGAAATTGCAGGATATTTAGGAGGGATCTTCATGAAAATAAGTTCCTTTTTTAATTATCATTTTTTATCTTTTATCTCTTTTAATGTTTTTATTTTTATTGACCAACACAAAATGAGAGCAAGAATTCAAAATTAAGGCATATGTCATTAGGAACAATACGCAAATGATGGAAATGTTCTGGAGTAGGGGTTCTGTTTTTGGCGCAATACTCACCAGCTATTATGACATTTCTGATTCATATTAATTTTTGTATGATTATTGCAAATTTCTTTTGGTGCCTAAATTTGACAACTTTAGGTGCTTAACCCTAGAACTAAGACATCTTTGTGTGGTTCATAGCAGAATCTTTTAAAAACCCTAAGCACAAAACGGAAAATATTTTTACCCCAAACATCCTGATTCAAAGACCAAATGCCTTCAAAGTTTGGCCCTCATCGCCTAAAAATAAACAGTGGACAATATTATTTGTCAGTTTGACTCTTATCCTATCATTGTTCCGGTCAAATTTCTATACCTTCTGTTTTAAAATTGGTCACAAAATGAGTTAAATTCTCTTAAATTTACCCAATCGGTCTGAGCCTGATACAACACTATGTTTAGTTGTCATCAATCAAGCCAATTTTTTTTTCGAAATGAAAAAGAACCATTCAGTCAGTTTTGGGTTTTTTTGTCAACAAAAACCACGAGTAACTACCGTGAATCTTCGCCTTTTCACACTGCCATAAAATCATGCAATATTTCCCCCTAATCTGAAGTGCAACACTGCCTCTAATCTCGTCTCTTCACCCCTTACGTTCATCGTTGGTTTTGTACCCTCCTTTGACATCATAATGACGTCATCATGTGACGTCACATTCATTTAAAAACTGAGTTCACTGCAGACTTAATTTTTGTCTTTATATCTATACTTTCTCTTTATTTATTTTTATCCCAGCTAATAATACTACCCACCATTTTATTTCTTCAAACTCTGTGATAGGAATTAAAGCAACTACTCAATAAATTACATTGATGTAAATTATATAGAATTTTTATAATAAATTATCTGAATAATGAATATTGCTGATCGTATCGTGTCTTTATTTACTGGCATTAACTGCTCTATGTTAACTAGATTCTAAGAAGATGCAAATTAGCATCACGATTAGGCCACGGTTATTATTCATGATTATTCATGATCGTCTGGCGAATAGGATGGTCGGGAGCTGACCACGTGGCCTTTTCCAGCGAATGACGTGGCACTATATCATCGAAAATGCTCATTACTTTTGTCATTGTTTGTTTTTGTCATTGCTTCAAAAAACAATTGTATTAGTCACCAACACTGTTAAATTTGAACGTCCCACTCTAGTTTTAAAAAGATACATGAAATGTGAAATGTTGGCGCTTGAGTGAGTCTGTAACTTCATTTGATTGGCGCTTGAGTGAGTCTGCAACTTCATTTGAGTGCAGCTCTAACCATAGAGAGAGTCCTTGCTCTATGCTCTAATATTATGTACCAATGTAATGTCTGCGTTATTTGAGATATGCGACTCCATTTTAACTTGTTCCTTTCTATGGCTGATTGTGTCATGGTGGGAACAGGGGCCCAGTCAGCAATCCCGGACTCTGCTGTGTGTTTCCACCGCCCCGAGACAAACGTCACCGTGGGTCTTTCTTGCAAATCAGCCGGTCGGAAAATTGGCTCAAGAGTACCGCCGGTGGGAGCGGAAACGGAACTCTCCATAACAAAAAATGACCACAGCAACGGTTGCCGAGTCGATTTGGGGTTAGGGTTTGGGTTATAGTTAGGGTTTGGGTTATAGTTTTGGTTAGGATTATATTTTTTTAACTCCAAACCACTACGTTGATGACAACACTCTTCGTTTGTCCAGGAAGTGTATAACCATTGGTAATAAGATTGGTTCAGGAAAAGTCTTCAATTGTCAGTTTTGGCAATTACTACTTAAAAGGATTAAGCGTTCATATACTGTAGGAAATTCAAAGTTATAGGAAAATCAACAACAACAACAACAAACGGTACTACAAAACACAAATATGTTCTGTTTTGTAGTACTGTTGGTTGCTCTCTCAGTTCAAAATGTACTTGAATTGTAAGTTTATTTATCTTAGCTTTATTCATCTTCGCTTTTTAGAATCGAGAATTATACAAGCAAACCAGTACATGTTTCAGCTTACTTTAGCCAAACCCTTTCAAAGGACAACTGCAACAGTATTTGCAACTTTTGTTTGTGCCTGTTCGTCGATATCTCAATTGTTTTTTGAAGACACTGTTCAAACACACGCTGTCATGTGAGTCATTACACGGACTGAAAAAATAACATGGCAGATGTTTCGATGCCCACGAAGTGATCACAACAACTCGAATATTCCCGGAACGGAACGTGCCTGAACCCTTCGTCTGCTAAATGTCATCTGAGGATGACGGGCAAGAAACTATAAAGACAGTTGACAACCTCCTTCTTCGAGGATCGCTTTGATCTTTTTTGGAGGTCTGCGGTGAATAATAAAGATGGCGGCTCGGGAGTCGGTTACCTGGCCGAGAGAGTAAGCTTACCGACCCGTATGGTGAGATCAAAGAGACACGGTGGATAGAAAAAAAAATCATCTTCCGGAGAAATTGCCAGCAATAAAAAATATATAACTGAAGTGGAACAGGTGATAAGCGTCGAGGCCCGGGGCCAGTGAAAGCCAATTAGTCGGTTTGTAAAGGTGGGCTTAAGAAGCCGCGGTCAATGATATCAGTCCAAAGGTATGATTTTCTGGTGTTGGGGGGGGGGGGTGTCCTATACCGGACGAGAAGCAGTTTTACCGGGGTACGGGTTTCGGGTAACATCCCCACTCTCGGTTGCGAGAGAAGCATAACATCCTCCATAACCAACGCCATCGTTAATGTGTGCTTGATGTGATCAAGACCAATCGGTGGTGGTAAGACTTGTTTTCACTGCCGACCGCTGCATCAACCATTTTTCTGGTTTTCAAGCGCGGGCTCGGGAGTGGAAGGAAATGCTATCCACCCTGAGCAAGCGTCTTGAGAATTCCAACCACCTCCCGCTGAGGGGAAGAAAATGTGTGTTTTCACCCGGCCCCAAGATTGAGGGAGAAAGGGGGGGGGGTTACCTGGTGGACGAAAACAACCGATGGGACCAGCGGAAGTAGGAGTCAGAAACGTCAGAGGAAGTTTACGGAAAGAGAAACAGGGTTGTACCAGAGGGCTGCTGGGGTGAACCACAGGTGAACTTTATAAGGTTTATGGCAGTCCATCTTAATTTTGTTCATGGCTTAAGAATTGTTATCAAATTCGTTTCCGTCAGAGTCAGACTCGTTCTTCTACCCAAATGAAGACTTGTTTTATCGATAACCTACCCTTGTTTCAAACACTTATTTTGTTAATGATCCTATTATTAAAAATCCCAAACTCGATCGAATTACTATTCAATTGAAATTAATGTACAGGCCAAATTATCAATTTTTATGGACTCCTTGTGACTACTTATCACGTGTATAATTAGTTTTATGATGTGGTCCCATATACACAGTGAACAAATTTACACAATGTCGACACAAAGCTAGAATTTTTGTCACTACCTTTTGTGTGTCGACGGAATGACAACAAGTTGGTTTTATACAACTCTGTCAACAGACATTTTGTTTTAGAGCTGTGCGACTGAAGACAAAACACGGGTCAAAAGGAAAAAAGTTATAAGTTTCCATCTGAAAGCTCGCTGATTATAAAGTTCATATCAGTTCCAAACCTCCAGAGAAATATTTCCATCTGAAAGCTCGCTGATTCTAAAGTTCATATCAGTTCCAATCCTCCAGAGAAATATTTCCATCTGAAAGCTCGCTGATTCTAAAGTTCATATCAGTTCCAATCCTCCAGAGAAATATTTCCATCTGAAAGCTCGCTGATTCTAAAGTTCACCAGTACCAATCCTCCAGAGAAATATTTCCATCTGAAAGCTCACTGATTCTAAAGTTCATATCAGCACCAAACCTCCAAAGAAATTTCCTACTGAAATACTGACAAAGGCGAGGAAAATATCACTAGCAAACATCACAAATTGCCGTTGCTTTTTTTTGATCGCCCCAATCGAATCAAAATCAAAACATTTTTTGCTCCTCTTTTTCGTTTTTTTCTAATCTAAAACCGCAGAATTGGATGAAATTTGTTTATTGAACACTACAAAATGTGGATAGTTTACTCTACATAGGAAATGATGACGTAATACCTTCTAAGTAAAAAAAAAAAGGCAGACAATTTTATACAAAGGATGGTGACTTTCATTTGGCTTGTATTATTATTCAATAATGTTCGTGGTCTGGTACCAGACGCAGACTTTGTAATAATATTGTGGTGTATTTTGATCGGCGTGGGTTCAAAACAAGAACAGCTGATTCACTGAATGTTATTCTCCCTAAGCAAATCGAGGAATCAATATTTTAATTATTCTTGTGCTATTTTATGGAACATTAATCTGTTAAGTTCAAGAACGCATAATTTATTTATATATTTTATTAAACATCCAATAGTGGCGCTAATAACAGATTGAATAGGAAACGAGAAGAAATGTTTCGTTTTAGATGTGGGAGGAAAACCCTCAAAAACCCATGCAATCAGGTAGGGACTGAAAATCCAATACACATGCAAGGCTCTGAGGTGGGATTCGAACCGGGTCCAAAGCAGTGAAAGGCAGGGCAAGAAACCACTGAGCCAACCCGATTCCATCTTCAATCAGTGGTTTTTAAAACATGTATAACAACAAATTATTGTTAATGTTTTTTTCTTTCTTTGTTTTTAACCACAGCACTACAAAGTAAAACGGACTTTGATCCAATGCTTTTTGTATTCAACATAACTTAAGATAAAATACATGAACAAACAAATAAATAAATAATTTTATTAGATAAATAAATAAACAGTATATACACAAACACTTTCTGATCCATAAACAATTGAAGTATTTATGCCAGCCTTAGTCCTACCCAATTATTTTTTAGAGACCAAAATCACACGACGTCCCGGCAATTAATCCAGGGGTGACATTATTGTAACTTCACCATCACGGCTGGGAACGAGTCAGCGTTCTTGTACGTAGACCAATGTTGGTTTTAAACATCAACTTGATCTCAAAAATAGGTTAACCCGGCAACTGACGAGTGTAAACTCGTATGTTTCACAAAACAAAACAAATAATAGTAGTGAAACCGAAAGGACAAAGAAACTGTCAAACATGAATCACTGACAAACTTGGCTTCCGCAGATGTATTCGATTCTTTAAAACAATATTGTTGGGAGAAATTGTCCAATTTGGAGAGGTTTGTGGGTACAACTTCAACCTTATAACAGTGTAATGACACTGTAAAATAGCTTGCTTTGTAACAAGTTGCTGTTCTGATCGTCTTCAGGATGAAGGGTTCCAGAAGTTTTTCAATCAAGAATGGAGTCAGTACTTAGGCCTGGTTTAAAAAGGTGTTCCAAGGTCGAATTCAGTTTTGTGATGCACTCATTCAGTTGTTTTTCCAATAAAAAAGAGTCTCCGTAACAAAGTGGAAAAATACAAGTCTCTATAACCTCACGTTAACACGGTGTAAATTATCATTGTAACTGGTACCCTTCCATACAGTGTGAATTTAGTCAACATCCCCTAGCATCAAATGACGTCACATTTCAAATAACGGGTCCGTGCATTTTTGCACATGGAATGTTTAGTTTGTTTCTTAATTTCGATGATATTCAATGAAAACGACGTTGAATTTGACTTTTCTGACAGACTCAACGTGTTCTCTTTGGAGTGTACAGAGCCAGTTGGTATCCAATGTCGTCATGCTTCAAATTTCCAGCGCATTGGGAGAGTATCATCAACTAAATGGTATTACAACATTTTTACGTGAGGTTGGAGACTTGTACTCTTTCCCACTGTCATGAGAGCTCTTAAACTGGAACATTACAGAATTGGTAAGAAAAAAACTTGTGAAATATACTTTTGATCAAAGATTTACATAAAACTTACACGGTCTAATGATGAGGATGGTGGAAAACATCCCTTGAAATATTTCTGTCTGAAATGCCATATTTGATGAGAAATGAATAAACTCATTTTCCGATTGGAGTTTATCGCTCAGTGAGCGTTTTATTCATTTGTTGAATCTATAATATGATTTCATGCAAATGTGTAATCGGTTTTTCACTATTTTCTCGTGACAAAGATGGCCGATCGATCTCAAACTTCTACAGGTTTGTCAGTTGATGTATATGGTGGATTACATAAAGTGCTGACACTGCCATCAGCTGTTTCGTTAGCAAAAACCAATTCTGTAATGTTCCATTAATTAGACCTGTGAGTATTTCTTCGACGAACAAAATCTTGTATCTTTAATTTTGTTCGATAGAATTAATGTGACGCCCAAATCTGAAAGTTTTTGATAATAATAATACGTGATCACAACCAAATCAATATCTATCTATCAATGTGATGCGATGTCTTAAACAATATATTTTTATGTAGAGAAATAGTAGGGTCCGAAGAAACTTACTGTTTTTCTCATTTCTAAATTATCTATACTATTTCAGGCAAAAATATCTTTATGCCATGTAAGTTGTTTGCAAATCTGTGAAAATTAATATTGCCAAATGTTATGAAAATGCTATAAATGGGAAGGACGTTGTTGATGTCGTTTTGTTTTGTTTTTTGCAAGACTAGATTTAGTCCAAATCTCTAGTTTTCAGTAAGTTCACCACAAAACAAACCGGTACAAAAAAATCATCGAATTGGTGGACGTATTTGAGATAAAACAATGAAAATGCTACGGGGATTCTGCGTGTGTTCCTATATGCTGGTTATAATTATAGGCTTTGCAAATGCGGCCTTTGAAATGAGCAACGGTGATTTTAGTTGGGGTCTCCAAATGCATCTTCCTCGGTTTATTCATACAGAAAGTCTCACTGGCAGACTAATTGTCATAATTATAAGAAACTCACACTCATCGACTTTAATTTGAAACGAATCAACTTATTGTGTGTAGTATAATTACAAATCTGTGCTTCTTCTGGTCTTTAATTTTCAGGCCCATTTGACAATTTGGCGACAATGCTACCTTGACGTCCCTTCCCCACACTTTCTCTCTCTACTGCCGGGGTCCATTGACTAGCATGTCCTTATTCCTCACCTAATCCGGCCAATCATCAGCCCCATTCCTACCCCGTGTTGTCAAAGCAAATCCTTGCTGGCTTGCCTTGCGAAAACACGCCCGTGGCTGTTAGCGCAGACGTCTACGGTTTCGCCGGGGAACCTACCCGTGGCAATATTGCAACCGATCCGCTCGCTCCGGCACCCTTTGCGGTGTGCCCGCCCCAAGGGCAACCAGGGATCAAACGGAATAAGCGTAAAAACCCCAGACTTCACTCCTTGTATATCGACGCTCTTCCCTTTGACATTTTGGTTTACTCGAATATTAATACGAATATCAATTTCTCGATTGATATAAAAAAGGTAAAACAAATCAGAGAACAGTTCACTCAAAGGTGTAGTGCCTAGATGTTGGGTGGTAGCTACAGAAAAAACGCGGTAAACATTTTATATGATGGTGTGTTTTTCCACTCGGTACGTTTTACCATGATGGACAGAAGAGCCCTTCTGCTAACCATGGTCGAACACCCTTACCGGATGATGTTTGTGTACCAAATACCAGAAGCTTAACTGGACGCACATGTAAAGCACTCAATTGCTGGATTAAAAGGATTAAATTATATTTACAGTTAAATCCCCTAGGAGATCTCTACAAATTGACTGACAGTCGGATTATGCAAGGACGACGTGGACTTCATTAAAAAGTAAAATTCTTCAACGAGCGGTTTTTTTATGCTGGGGGAGACTTGATGAATTCTAAACAAGCAACGGGTTAAGTAACGAACAAAGGCAAAAGGCGGGTTGTTTCGCAGATGTTTCGAAGGTGGCCGCAAAAGTGTATTGGTTCCAGACAGGGGCGTGGCAGATAAGGTAGATACCCCCTTCTTTTATTTTACCCTCTACCCGTATGGTTTGTGATTGAAGTGATTGAGTTATGGCCCAACCAATGGCCACGGAAGCTCACATATCGATCGCATTTCACTGTTGATGCTTGTCGTAAAAAAAATATTAAATCGTCAACAACAAAAATACTACGATTGTTGTCTGTATTCGAAGTGAACTATTTGAAAAGATTGTTGACACCCTGAATTTATCATTTTTTTCTCCATCAATGGTGTCACGTGACCCATTACTTCCCATTCCGGTCCCAGAGTGCAAATCCACTAAATAAACTCCCATTATAGCACACGATGCAAAGGGCTTAATGTTAAAAAATACTTTTTAAAATACTTAAAAGTTTTTTACAGTAAAGATACAATTATCCATTGACTCCTAAACTGTTATCATCTGCTCGATGTTATGGGGTGCCCAAGTCCCGTCGAGTTATTCTTCCTCAAAAAAAAAAACACACACTGCCCTACACCTCTTTCCAAATAGGACCATTTTTCAGGCTCTAGGTCATATAAAATACCTCAAGTTGGACGTCAACAACCCCCAAGTCAAAGTTGTACAATCTTTTTTACACTTTAATTTGGCTCTCAAATCTGTCTAGTTGAGAATATTTTGAGGGACCGTCGCTCTGTTTTCTCCCTATTTAGTGGTTGGGGTGAACCTCTCAGCTCCCTTCCTCCATGGTTTGGAGTACACCTGGATGGAAGCGGATACCTGCAGTGATTATCAAAGTGGCTTGTGAAACTGATGCTCACTAGTGTTTATTATTTCTTCACACCCCACTCTCTTATACAGACAACCTTTAATTGGATTGACGGAGAAGATCAAACAAAGAACTCATTCCCAAGACAGTTGCTTGTGTCTAAGACAACTCTTCCTCCGTGACCAAGGAGAGGAAAGGATTGAATGATTGATCTGGATTGAGATAATCCGTACCTAGATCCGAACTACCACTCACATGAGAATTTATCGACAAAATGGAGACTAAATTGAAAAAACACAAACTGGATCCGTAATCAAGAAGTGTATGAAACCATAAATTAAAATTGTTCTCTTGAAGACGAGCAGAGTATACTGTTCGAAACGTCCAGACCACATCGGTTCTTTTTAGAACTAACACTTCTCCCCCCAAAAAGATTTATAAATGGTTGTATTCGCAAGTTTACTACTATAGTTTTACTTATGATACACAACCGTGCAGAGCTTCAAACATCACTTAATTAAAAATTGTCAAGCTAATTACAGGCACACAAATTCAAACATGGTTTTCAATTCGATAAAAAAACAACTGTTTAAAAAGTATGATTTAACTGAAGTGGGTACTCAGAATGGAACCATTTTTTTTAGAAACGGGGGAAAAACTGTTCTCTGCAAAGAGACTACGTAATGGAGGAAGGGGAGCGAGCACAAAATCAATCTGATCGCGAATTGACGATTGGAAGCAAACTTTCTTGGACTGACTCGGCAAGGTTGGTGGACGACAAGAGAACACATGTTGCACCTAGATGAGAGAGGTGACTTTCTACACGTGTTTACCATGTGTCTATTTCAAGGTGCTCCAAAGCCAAGCCGTCCTTGCCTGTCGCTTTTTCCAACCCCCTCCACTCCCGACCAACAGACCCGGCCTCCTATTTTTTTATTTTTTTTTTTTTTTACCGCAACACATAGTGCCTACTTTCATAATAACAATACACACTAACAATAACAACAAAAATCTTCGCTTGATTTTTTTTTTTTTTTCTCTCTCTCTCTTTTCGGATTATTAAATTATTTTGATCCTCTTGGGGAAGCCAGACTTGGTGTCTCTGCGGGCCCCGTGCGGGGATCACGGGGCCCGTTGGAGCTGGCGTTGACTACAGAAAGTTAAACAGAAAAAAAGGGTCAAGGTTTCGGCAACGTGTTTTTGCGCTGTGCCCAGTGTTTACGTTCGTACCATGCGCATTATGTACGCTGAATATAAATGTGTGAAATTTACCGCCAAGCTCAGAGCGCCACCTGCACGGAAGAAACCCTCTTTCTGTACCAATCCTATTGGAAGAAAAACACCCAGTAACAGTACAAGACCCGGCTTCCCAAGGTTACCCTTCCAAAAAAACCAACTTTTTGGCGGCAAAGAAATAAAATAACATAAAAAACAACGGCACGAAAAGGTGGTAAGAATCATGCGAGCTAAATAGCCCGGCCGAACGCACTCCGAACTGCCCATGCCATGTGCGCGTGGCGTCGGCTCTGCATACGGCGAATGTGATTGGTCGGAGTGTCCTGCCAACGGTTCGCCAAGAAGTCAAACTGACGTCACTAAAGCTGACGACATCGAGCTCAAAAGCAAAATGTTTTCTTACCTCGGTAGTTACAAGCATTTTCTTTGTATAATTTTAGCAAAGTGGTACAAACTAACTCAAAATGTGGTTTTGCTTTTTTTATGATTTTAAATTTTTGAAACCAAAGAAGCAAAACGAAATCTCTAACCCAAACAAAATGTTCAACTCTCGGAGTATCGCATCATGGCTTGGGTTTTCAGTCCCGACCTGATACGCCTGGTATCCCTGATTCCTCCAACAAAACTGAGCATTTCTTCACCGTCTACTATATTACCCAAGGGGTGGCTGTACTAGTCACTTTTGGGGGGAAATCGCTTGGTTCCATTACCAGAAATATTTACAACACACGCCGATCACGGTGCTGGACACTCTGGGCAGCTTGGCAGAGTAAGGGAGTAATATTTTCCTCGGTGTCATCTCATGTCCAAGTCAAAGCTCTTTCGATTATACTTTCTGGTATCTAACAATAGAAACCAGGAAGTACCTGGATTGTGTTGCGAAACGTAACCCGGGCGACTTCGGGAGTGCATTCCCCCCTTAAACAGCTCATTGCCAAAACGCCATTCAACAAAACAAACAAAAAATAGAAAGCGCTTAGCAAGTGTCAGTCCTTACCAACAGTGCTTTAAGCACATAACATCCAAACAAAATCTAAAAAAGAATACCAGTAAAGTTGTTTCATTCAAAATAAATAATTAGAATTAATTGACAAGAAGAGAGGGTAAAAGCTAGCCCTGGTCCGGCGGATTTGTGAGGGTAAAGCTCCACATGCAAGATAACTCTTGCTCACAATTTTATTGTGCATTTTTCCCGGGAAATAAAAGCGATAATCGTGGAGGCCGTGAGATTAGAAACAAATGCCAATGAAGTTTTATGGGAGATTCACTTGATGGAAATCTTTACTCTTGGGTGTGAAAAAAAAGCTTTGTGCTGGCTAGAAGTATTACAGACAAAGAGCCAGGTTTTCCGCTTGTTCTAGGCCGAAATTGGAACTTCTGTCAGTCAATATGCAGTTCTGTGATAAATGCACAAAAAAAGAGTTAGTGGCCCGACGTTTCGACCTTATAGCAGAGTATTTCTCGAAGGCTAACAAGGCCTATGATATGTGGTTTAAATCTGGGATGGTTACAACCAAAAACAAAAAGAAGTTTCACCTTTCCTGGAGGCCTGTATTCTGTATTAATTTACCAAAAAATGGTATATGGATGGCTACAAATCGACATCCAACTTTGTGGGTTTCCTACAATGACACTGCAATACAACATATAACACCATCCAAAAAAAATAACCCGTTATCAAAAAGGTGTGAAAATGCAGAGTCGGATTGTCTTGCGCATTTTGCCCCGAGCAGTGTAACGAAGCCGTGCACGCGCAAGTTGAGAACCCGGGGAAGAGTGCGGGGTACCAAGCAAATACTAAAGCAATCGAAGGTTACGAGTATCACATATCCTTATGGTAACTACACAGGAAAGAAAGAAAAAAACGCGGGAACGAATTGTGTACTTTTTGCAGAAGGTTTTTTTTATCGTCTGTTTCTCTCCTACAAAATGGAGGGCGCGGGTCGCAGTTGTTGTTTGCTTAAACCGCATGGGGTGACATTTACATTTCCGCAATTTCATTTTTTATTCTCTGTTTTTCTGTACAATCCAGATGAAGATCTGTGGAAAACATGTGCATAGGGTAAGAATGCAACTATATCATTTTGACGGACAGGTTTCGCGATTTAAGAGTCGAGTATTTTCTTTCACATATTTTTTTGGGGGGGTGTGTGCGTGAAAAATTCGACGGTGAATAGCATTTGAATTCATAACAACGTGGAGTCAACATTTACAAGAGGGGAGCAAAAAAAATAATCGAATGTTACGTGTTTACTTTATGTCTCTGTTCTTGTGTTGCTATAGAATACATATCGTGCCTGTTGGGGGACTAGGTCTACTTTTTTTCTCCCCCCCCCCAGATTCGCCGAGGTAAAGCCAAATTATTGTCACTATAAATAGGCCTTTATGGTTCACTCCTGCCCAGGTACAGTCAGTTTCCCCGATGGGGTGAATCTCTTGGAGAACGAAACAACTTATTAAAGAGGCGGGTTTGCGGTGAGATTATCTTTTAAGTGAGTAATAAAGTAAGGCAATGAAAAGAACCGCTGGTTTAGTAGTACCCAACGTTTCGACCATTTGTCGTCATCTGGTTCTGCTGGCGGAATTCTGCGCTTATTACAGCCCGTAGATATGGCTCCGTATTTGTGCAGTTTATAATACGAGCTCATTTCAATTCGAAACAAGTGCCCATACATAAACCGCACAAATTCCCGGACAAAACGTCTGTTTCAAAGCATCACCAATCGGCTTAATTCTCATCCAAAGGACAAAGCAATTATGGTAAAGTATCTTGGCTCAAGGACACAAGGCGCCACAACCTGGGACTCGAACCCACTACTCCGCTGATCAGAAACCCAATAAAATTCACTCCTGCAACGACCAGATGCTTCAAACTCCATGACCCCTAGGTTCAATGACATTTGCTTGTACTTTTTCTTCAGTTGCTATGGAAGTCCATCGTATCAATATCATGTATATTAATATCTTATTCCATATTTCTGTGATCCGTTTCTTCCGTTTGGTGCGGAGTTTCTTTTGGTGGTTGTACTGTGTGTCAACTACAACAATACCACGACCTGGTGGTCAGTACGCAAGAGCACAAGGGGCCGATTTTACAAAGCACTCTAGGATTCATCTTGAATCAAAATGAGTTTTACTACATTGCTATAGTGATTTGCATTTGTAACATCACACACTTTGCTTAGCAATTAAGAGTGATTTGCAGTAAAGATAAATCGTAGCTCTTTGTGAAACCAAGCCCAGGATAACTTCAGGTGACATAACTTCGACTCTTTTGAGGAAAAAAATAACATAGTGTGGTTTTACGAAACCGGGCTGTGTGACCTGGTTGTTCTAAAAGGCACAGTACACGTTTGGTAATTGGAGCCTACTGATTTGGTTAATCCTATATAAATGTAGGTACATACAATAAAACTAACCTGTGAAAAATTCACTTCAAAAGATGGTCGCGTTTTTGAGATATCACCGAAAAACCGGAGCGAATATTTCCACGCAGGAAGAATATTCCTCATAAGGGAATACACTGAGAAGCGTTTCTGAATTCAAAATTTGGGGGAATAAAAAGTGATATATTTTCCATAACCGTAGTGCTTCGCAGTTAAAAGTTTCTCCAAAATCATTATACTACCCAAAGCTGTTGTACTTCTTACCAAGCAAGTTTTTATTGCCATTAATTTTCAGAGTCTTTTACCAAACGTTACTGTGCCTTTAAGACCAAGCCACCTGAACCTCGCGTCTGGTTCCACACTGTAAGTAACGGAAAGATTGCCAGTGAAGGGAACCAGATTTGTAATAGCATATTATTGTTGTTTATCTATACTCTCTTTCTTCTGTTTTTTGTTTGTATTTATTTATTTTGTTTATTACATGCATAGTGAGATTATTAACCTTTCTACTTGGTGTAGGAATCATCGTGTCCTCTTATGGATGGGAAACTTACGATAGCTTTCATCGCGAATGACGAAATTCGAGACACCCAAATACACAAGTGTTCTACCCAGTGATACTTAAGGACTTATGTGGTCATTATGCCGCTGTCATCGTTCAGTGGAACTCAAGAGTTCGATGCCCGACTGTGGCCCCCATCATTAAATCTTCACTCGCTGTACCTCCACCGTGTCGTCCTGCCCAAACAACCCATCCTCTATGACCCAAGTGTCATCGTCTTAAACACACGGCGTGTATCTTGTCTTGTCCATCTCCGTCAAGACCTGTCAAACTCCACACTTCAGATGAGTTGAAGAATCGAAGATGACAGGGGGGTATTGTCCCACCCCATTGTCCCCCTTAGTCCACACACCGGGCCCAACAAAGGCACCCTCAGATGATTGGAGTGGGGCCTGAATACCGTGCCCTTGCACCCCTTTGAAAATTATCGCTCACTTGTAGCGAAATCTCCTACACCGGTCTTGGGTGCCTATTCATCCCTCGAAGCTGGAGGGTGCTTTGAGTGAAGTGGACCCCACGATTACAGCGGTCACACTGGTCTCAACTCCTCGTACAATCTTAGTTGTCTAATTATTTTTATCACAGGGTCTCATTCAGTTCCTCTTCCCTCAACACTTTGGCCTGAAGGGATGAACTGACGGCTAAAAAGAAGCGATACATTTTTGGGGGATCTTCGGGGGAAAGAAACTCCTGACAGTAGTTGAGTGGATCAGACGTCTTGGAAACTCTGTGATTGTTCGTGACAGGTCCTTCTGCAAAAAAAGACTTGTTTTCTAGTGTCACTTTTGGTTGTGGACATTTTCAACAAACCATCTAGGATCCATGGGTATTTTCGTACATGAAGGGCTGTCTTTAGTCACCCCCCCCCGCCTCACATATCAACCAGAGGACGTTCAGACTACAGAATGACAACGGGTGATCTGTTCCCTAAAGACAAGCTCCTTGGGGAGTGGAAAACAAAAAAGCAAAAGCAACAACAACAACATTCAACCATATTCCTCCATGATTCAACCTGCTACCCAAATAATAAAACTCATATTGGTTTGCTTTCAGCTATAATTATTACCCTTATTCCAGCCTGACCAATAATTACATCCAACACTTTGGGATGCTCACTGGTGCAAAATTGTCTCAGTCAAAGCACAACTTGAAATTCAAACAATCATATTGAAGAAATGCATCTTCGGGGATGTCATTGATACGAACTATTAAAGTAGAACTGAAGCAGTCTGCTGGTTTTTTGCAGTACTCCCAGCAGCTGGTCGCCAGCCGGACAGAGCTAAACTCAGTAATGGTCTCCCGAGTACCAAGTTAGTTTCCGCAGCAACATAGATAAACAGCAGGACAAGTTCTTATTTGAATTTGGCAGCCTCCCAATTTCGAATCTATTCCACAGCTACTACTAAATAAACAGCAGGATAAGTTCTTATTTGAATTTGGCAGCCTCCCAATTTCGAATCTACTCCACAGCTACTACTAAATAAACAGCAGGACAGGTATTTATTTGATTTTGGCAGCCTCCCAATTCCGAATCTACTCTGCGTGGCTACTACTAAATAAACAGCAGGACAAGTTCTTATTTGAACTTGGCAGCCTCCCAATTCCGAATCAACTCCGCGGCTACTACTAAATAAACAGCAGGACAAGTTCTTATTTGAACTTAGTAGCCTCCCAATTCCGAATCTACTCCGCAGCTACTACTAAATAAACAGCAGGACAGGTTTTTATTTGATTTTGGCAGCCTCCCAATTCCGAATCTACTCTGCGTGGCTACTACTAGTACTATAGGTAAACAGCAGGAGAAGTTCTTATTTGAACTTGGTAGACTCCCAATTCCGAATCTACCATTACTAATCCGCAGTCGATAAACAGCAAGACAAGTTCTGATAAAGAACAATCTACACAACCTAGTAGATACTATCACACTGTATCCCAGCAAACCGAATTTACATCATTAAAGGAACATTACAGAATTGGTAAGAAAGAAACTTGTAAAATGTACTTTTTGATCACAGATTTACATAAAACTTACACGGTCTAATGATGATGATAGTAAAAAAAAAACATCCCTTGAAATATTTCTGCCTGAGTTGCCATATTTGATGAGAAATGAATAAACTAATTTTTCGATTGGAGTTTATCGCCCAGTAAGCGTTTTATTAATTTGTTGAATCTATATGATTTCATGCAAATGTGTAATCGGTTTTTCACTATTTTCTCGTGACCCAGATGGCCGATCGATCTCAAACTTCTACAGGTTTGTCAGTTTATGTATATGGTGGATTACATAAAGTGCTTACACTGCAAGCAACTGTTTTATTAGCAGAAAACAATTCTGTAATGTTCCTTCAGCCTAACTCTTGTTTAAATTTTCGACTTTTCAAAAAAGACCCCCCCCCCCCTCCTTTCGCGCTCCATCAACAACACAAGAGATGCATGAACATTGGAGCTTTCATAAAATATTAAACTCGTAGAATTGCGGTCTGCAAACGCCACCACCAACCAACAAAAAAAAGGACTGGGACAAAAATGACTACAGAACGACTTTAAAGCTAAAAGCACCACCCCGTCGCTTGGATGAGCAGGGTAAACACAGCACAAGGAAGGGGAAAAAATAAATCGTGCAAACAGTGATGGTTTAAAGATTTAATCGTCAATAGTTCATCACTACCTCGCTACCAATATAAATACGTCGCTCCATCCCAACAATACAATATAACTCTATAACAATACCCACCGAAATAAATGGCAGTATTTACAGAACGGAGTGGTTATTTTTTTTTTTTGGTCTGGTCTGAAACAGAGCTGCCTAGCTGACGCCGACGGCGCTGCTCCTCGCACGCAGGTCCGACTAGTAGCAGCCGGGGCCCCTGATGAATTCCCCTGGGTATTGTACCGGCCTAGCCAAGGGAGTTACAAATTCAGGCCGCCCCGGGTACAGCAGCCACTGTTACCCTCCTCCGAACGGGCTATGCATCACCGCATTCCGTTCCTCGTACCGGGCGCAGTTTCTTATAACTCTCTTTACTTTATACCGGGGTGGTTTATCCTTGATAGTTCCAAATGTAGCCTTTCTTTTTATCTCATTTCTATTGGCTCGTTATTTGTGGCTTCGGGGACTTAGTGATGACATAATAAAGGTGAACTGAAGATTGAATATCCGTATAAAGGAATAAAGGTTGATGACAGTTTGTTAAACACAAAAGAATTATGTGGGATTTGAACCTTTGAATGGAAGGAATAATAGTATAGTAGAGGTTTGCGGTTACAGCGTGGCATCTCTAATGAGTAGGCAGAGTTACAACTGACGTTTCGTGATCATGCCTTGAATGTCTTCACGCGAAAAAAAGCTTATTTTAATCAATACATTATGGAGTTTTTACCGACGAAATGATTTGATGAACTGGAAGTAAATAGGGGCCAGGATGGGGGAGAATCTTCTGAATTGTTGTTGTTTTCAACAATTTATCCCCACTTTTTCGGAACCCTGTTTAAAAAATCGTCCACACTTTGCGCGATACGAAAACAATTCTGTTACGACCGACAAAACAAAGAAACACACACACACCCAAAAAAACTCCAACTATAACGAACAGATCAGACGGTTCAAGTTGAGCGTAAAATTTAACCCACTCTCTGCCGGGACTCCAGCGCCATACACCGCCGTCCCTCAATGCCAGTCGCCCGGGTCCTGTGCCCAGCCGAGCGTTAAAGCACCGCGACGCGTGTGCACAAAGACCATGGAAATTTGATTTTGTCACTTGCGGTGGTTTACAATTTTTTTTTCTTCTTTGGAGTTTTGCTGTTGTTATTATTGACTGACCTCTGGGAGAATAAGGAACTATTGGCATTGTCGTGTTGTATCAACGTCATTCGGTGTAATACGCCGCCGAACAACCAACAAGTGGCCTTTGACGATTGCTAGTAGAAAACAACTTTGTTACATAAAAAAAAGGTTATTCGAATTACGGACCGGATCGGTGCTTCGTGAATATTGTGCAATAATACACAAGTTGTTTTTGTCTTCTTCTTTTCTGTACAACCATGGTTGTGTCACACAATTCCCTTGGGGGCATGGTGGAGATTAGTGTTAAATAGGCCGTGACGATTAGGTACCAGACTGCTTTTAGACTCCTGCCTCGTTCTGGGTTCGGTTGACTTTACGTAATGATATGGAAATCAAAATGGCAACAGTCTAATCTGGCAACGTGGATTAACGTTTGGTTCCTTATTGTATACATAATAGAGGATCGATCATTTGAGATTACATTTTATTCAAATCAATTATTTGTCAACATTTGTTTGTATTTACCTTGTTGGCCTAATTTATTTAGGGACCCCCATAAGTGAATCCACTGCTCTACCGATGGGCCACTGAAACAAACATAATTAAAACATAAAAACTATACACAAAAAACAAATTCATCGACATAATGACACACTTCAGTTTAAAAACTATCGAAAATGTCATCATCAATTCATGCATTCATGTTTTTTTTTGAGATAAAACAAAAAAAATTAAAAATCAGCTTATGATTTGTCACATTTTCTATTATGTACCTTTTTATTGTTTGCCATCCGACACGGGTGGTACATTTACAAAAGTGGTTTCCAATTAAAACCATTCGTGGATTTTCCCGATTTGGAGTTTTCCTCCCACATCCGAAACCGACATGTCTTCATCTGCTCTACATTTGTATCTTCTAAGCTATCTTCTAGCTAAGTCACTTTCTGAGGTTCCGTTAGTTTAATTGCCAGGAAAATGAAATAATAATTATTATAATCATCGGGTGCCAACAAAATTACAAATTTCTCTTTTTAATAAAAGTCAGAGGTAAATATATAGCAAAGATGAATGATCTAGGCCCGTTGCCTCAAAGATTAAGCAGACAACATTTGCTGGGCGATTCTCTTTCAGCTAAGCACAAACAAGCAGGGAACCAGTAAAAAAAAAAAACATAGATTGTATGGTATCTTAGCTGGTAACCTGTTTCTGCTAAGCAAAATGTTCTGCGCTAAGCCATTACTTACGGTTAACAAGCTTTGTGAAGTGCACGCCCAGGATAGAGGCTAACTGATGTGCAATGGGATCAGCGTTCAACTCGACCTATAATAGTTTAACACTTTAACCTGGCAGGATAATTGATCTGACCGATTAAATTTGACTGTCAGTTGTGGCACTGGGCTACAGAGGGTTACGCCAAAAAGTGTCTGGTCGTATCAAAAATCCTCCCTCTGTGCTAATTGTCCTCTTGACTTTTGGAAGAATAAATTCACTAATTATCTAGCTTTCAACAAACGCATCGGTCAACCTGTGACACAATTTCGATTATTTAGGTGTCGTTTTTTCGGTGGTAATGTTTTGTCATTATTGTGTAGTGAACACGTTCATGTGCTCATTTTGATTCGCTTGATGGCAAAATAAGTAGCATTCCTCAAACATTTCAATTCCTTATGATATTGCAAGGTTTCTGACGTATCCAGTTTCTCAAGACATACAAGTGATGCATGTCTACAGTAAACAATAGACCTCTGACGTCATCACGCCGCCATCTTAGAGGTAGAACGACGATGAAGCAACGGAAACACACATGTACGCACAGCGAACAGGAGGATGGGACATTGAGCAACCAATTCTTGTGACCTCTAGCCGAGGGCGTCCTACTCAAATGACGTCATGTGCATAATGTCTATGAAGAAGCATCCAGACAAAATGATTTATTTATAAAGTTGACCCATCATTGGGAGCTGCTCTGGGCTCGATTTCACAAAAAACACCAAGATTCATCTTAAGATGAGTTGCCATAGTATTACCATAGTGATTTGTATTGTGACATCACACTTTGCTTATGCAACTAAGATTGATACACGGTTACGATCGATCTTAACTCTTTGTGAAATCGGCCCCAGGTTTGTTAGGGAAGCAATGGAGGCAACTGCCTCAATGCCCCTGGTCATTGCCTTGGTGCCCCTTGGATTGTTCCTGTAGAAATTTACCGTCGCCTCATAATAGAGATGCCTTTTACCAAGTGAAATATGCCCTGCCCTTACAATAACCATAGAGAAAGGACACAGACCTGCATTATTGCTATCTAAAAGAGCAATTCCTATTCTCTAGGTTTCACTAAACACACCATACCAACCTGTGAAAAGAAATCATCATTTTGGTTGCCACATTTTAGTGAAAAAAACGACAATCCCAATTTGTCTTCATATGCAAGATCAACATCACTTACTAAACGCATATTGCTTATCAATGAAATCAAATATGACACAAGTCAAAATACTAGAAGGGCTGTCCACCATGGACCAGCGCGAAACATGTCATCAGGACTTAGACGAACGGCAGCTAGAATTCTGATGGCATGACACATGGACAGTCTCTACCCGTCACCTCCGAAGTCAAAAAGGCTGTACCTTCCACAGTAAAAAAAAACACCTCCATTAATTCAGCGGATTCTTAACACCTCGTTGGGCACTGACACACAGTTTCTCTTTAGTGTTAACGATCAGGAACGCTAACTTGTAACATGGAGGAATTCCTTCCTCCATGCTTGTAATAAGTCATCTTTAATTCGGTTGTTTCCCCGAGCAATTCGTCCACATTCGGACAATTTAACAATGTACTTATTCAGTGAGAATGTTTATATTACTGCTAGTTAAAGTCCTTGAATTAAAACAATCTTAACAGTGTGTAGAATGTTTAAAGAGAAACCAAGTTGATTCCTGAGAACGATTGGAAAACAACTCATAGTACAGACCATGTGACCTGTGACATCACATGTTTACAAAAGAGCCACAGAACCTGGACTTTCTGCAGGCACGATTTGTATACAGCTCAATGGAAGAAAACATTAAATCTGATATATATATTTTTTTTTAGATTGCACTTTCTGATTTTCATCAACTTGTTCGACTGTTATTTTTATTTTAACTCTTGAATTTTTGTCGAAATTATGACACCCATTGTAAACATTTCCCAAATAACCAGTGTTGTATCTTGCCTGCCAGTGAGACCCTGGAATATACAAAGTCACTCTTTTTTGTGAACAAAGGTTACATGGTCTATATGTTTCGACAGACCGAGGTCTATGACTCTTTATTATTTACTTATGAAGTAGGATTTAATAAGAAATTACAAAACAGTTTAAGTTCATGTTGGGTATGAAGTTGAGTTTGAATATAAAACTCGAAAAAACGAACTCGATACTCGCAAACCAACTCGAATCTCAACTAGCAAACTCGAAAACTCAATACACAGTTTCAAAATTCGAAATTCTAATTCGAAACTCGAACTCAAAACTCGATAAAAAAAACCTTGATATTCGACAAGCGAACTCCGGGAAATCAAAACTCGGGATACAAACTCGAAACTCGAAAATCGAAACTGGAAACTCCAAAAAACAAACTCGAAAAACGATCCCGAAAATCGAAAAATAAACCTCACTACCCAAAACTCGAAAAAACGAAAAGAAAGTCACACGCACATTGCACCGACACGGCAAAACATTCTTTCAGCTGTACATGGTACATTTATACATGATACCATGAAGTAAGACGTAACACACGGGCCTGACCAAGTCATGGGTTCCGTATGAGATGTCATACATCATTTGTAACGATCAGGAAAACAAGTTGTCAACGATTTCAATTTATCAACCTGATACCCGGGAACAATTGTCCAACATTTAACTACTTAACTCTGAAATGTCACCATGTACGACAACTGTCATATAGGCCTTTATGCAAACTCAGCTCGCATTTCAATTGTCCTGGTGGAAATAAGCAAGCACTTAGTCGTTGTTTTCTGGAAAGAGTAACCTTGATAAAAATGTTCACAGGACGGTCGTATGGCAGGGTTTTACAACGCGTACTTGGTACTCGTACTTAGTACTCTGGTTCGAGTACTAATCGAGTACCGTTTCGAAGGCACTAGTACTCGTACCTGTATTCGGTTAGCAAAGTACTCGTACTCGACTTAACATGTATTCAAACTCGAAGTTGAGTACTTAGTTAACACTATAATTATTATAGGCCCTTTCCGGATCCACGGCTTCGGCTCCGGATTGGGCTTCAGGCCCAGTTTTCTTGTCTGAAGCCCTGACCGCAAAGCATGCGTCAGTTCAAATAATTGAGGGAGCCTAGCTAGCCTGAGCCGATTTTGGAGCAGAAGCCGCGAATTCGAAAAGGGCCATAGTGTTAATTGAAATCTACAAGATGGTTACCAAAATACGCAATGTTTTTGTTGATGATGACTTGGGCTCCAACATGCCCAATCCCCCTTCATTATAAAAGACCACACGAAGAACATTTACGGAAGAACACACAACGAAAACGGAAATCCCCCAAACCCGTCGACCAACACCTAAACCCTCTTGCTTACCCCTCCCCCCCCCCTCCAAACAAAACCAACAATGCTCACCCACCGCCAAACATACCTCCCTCCCGGTAGATGATTGACAGCCGTTGACGCAATAATCACCATTAATCCTCAGTAAAAACAAATCCATCCTACAAAAGAAAGGAAACCTGCCTAGCCAGATGACCCTATTAATGCCCCCAAAAGATAGCCACTGGATTACAAAACCTCGATGGTGCTAGGACGAAGCTTAAATTGATTGCATAGAACGTGGGCCTTGTGTTACGTACTTAACCAGAGACAATAGTAAGGAGGGTCGAGTAGTTTATCTCATGGGTCATTAACATTCCAGGCAATCGTTTTGGGGTTTGTTTTTTTTTCGAAAATTATTTTGGACTTGACTGCATACTTTCATGGCACAGCAGAATATTGTTTTTTTAATTGCATGAGTATTGTTAGTTGGACCTGTCTGGTATGGCAAGCATCCTGAGTATTTATTTGTGTATTTGTTCATGTACGGACTATTTTGTTCATTTGTTTATTTACTTATTTATGTATTTTTTTATTTTGCTATGTATTAATTCATGTATCTGTTTGTTTATTTGTTTGTATTCATTTGTTTGTTTGCTTATATATATATATTGTATTTATACGTTGTTATTGTACTTGTTCATTTATTTATGTCTTTATTTGTTTATTTGTTTGTTTGTTTATTTATTTATTTATGTACGTATTTATTTGTTTATGTATTTATATATTTATATTATATATTGATTGATTTGTTTATTTGATTTTTTTTTATTCGTTTAGTTAGTTGTTCATTTACTCCATGATATCCTTATTGATTTATATGTATTGGTCTATTTCAGATCAGATGCACCTTTACATATCTCCCGCCAGGAGCCTAACTAGTGAACTTCTACAGAGGCCATTATTTAAGGGTTAGTTTATAACTTCCGATCCATCCCAGATCGCCCCTGCCATTACCAATCATCCTTGCGATCAGTCATGTGGTATTTAAGACATCTGAATGGATCTTCCCTTGACGTCTTTACTCTGTAACCTCGCTCTGCCGCGGTGATTCTCCCTCCGTACCATTCCCCCCTCGACCAGGATCGATTCCCTAAAACCCCGGTGGATGTCACTGACCGGCCTCCATCTCAGCCTCGCATTGTCCCCCCTACATCATTAACAGCTATCTTACACAATACTCTTGCTAACCTTTATTCTTATCTTCCCTTTTTATGGGGGGGGGTGATCGAGGACCCGTTACAATGACGTAGGGGGACTCTGAATAGACGGGTAGCTTACAAGTGACTGATTAGTGGGCTGGGGACGGATACGAACCTAGTCAAACTGCAAACTGCTACTTCAGAGACCACAACAAACAAGTTCAACAAACCCCCATTCCCTGGCCCCGCCATCGCGTCTGCGCATCGGTAAGATTACTGACAAGGTAATGAGGGTGGAGAATCGATACCCCCATCCCCTGGATGTACCTGGAATTGGCATGTCTGTCAATCAAACACTCTGATAATTAAAATGTTTAGCCTCCCCTTCAAGTGAATAACGCCTTTAAGCTGTTAACAACAATTTATTGGAATGCGTAATGGAGTATGTTCTCATTAAAATGTAGTTGAGATGCGGCTGATGTGACGGCCATTCTTCTTCAAATCTTCTGGTACAAATAGAAAATCTACTTGTACTTTCAGTCAATGGAAATGAAGCAGGTCTGAATAGGGAAGTGAAGAGAGTGGTTAGTTTACCCCCAAAAAGTTCTTAAAAACCAGCCTGGGTTCTTTCTACTCTACTTCCGGAAAGCAATGTTTACACCACTCTATTTATCATCTCTTTTAAATAGACCGTGTGGACCTTGCGGTGCATTGACGTCATCACGCCGCCATCTTAGAGGTAAAACGACGATGAAGGGGAAACTTCCACACCTGTAACGGTTCTGTACAAAAAGGAGGAAGTTTTGCACCCTCCAAAACTTACATTTCAGTGGCGATTGATTGAATATCACCAATTCAGGAATGAGATGAAATGTTCTACGTACAAGAAATGTACAGACAATGTGTTTAAAATGTGACGTCAACGAACGTTTTGGATTTTGACACAAATTGCACTTGAAGGGTATCAAACACAGTGGCATTTTACACCATTTTTAACCTGAGCTTATAAGGAATGGTAATTTTCTTTCCATTTTCATAAGGACTATATCTATTGGAAAATGAGTGGATCGCAAAACTGAATTTGACCTTGGAGCCCCTCTTTAAGCAAGCCATCCAAGCAGTTTGTTTCTTAAACAGCGGTGTTATATATGTTTGCCTCCAAGCTCAAGACAGAGTACGTAGAATGAATGCAGTAAACCGTTTGCTCTTTTTTTTCGGGCCGAGCAATGACATCCCATGAACCGAATGACATGTTGCATTGCATTCTCTACTTAATATTGTCCAAGAATCCACCAATCAATTACGGGGTTGCCACTTTATTGCAGGTTTCCACCAGATGGGATCCGTAAAACATTCCCCAGCCAAGGGGATGAAACCTTGCGACGGTCCGGCTGTCCAGTTCCCGAACACCACTCCGCTCTCGTCAACAAGAAAAAAGATGTGACACAAGAACGGTGAAATTATATGGTTCTTGCTTTCAGAATCAAAGATGCGCTCCGTTTACACAGCAAGGTACCGGACGCAGGAGGAGAAATACTCCATCATTTATGAATGAGCACGGCTTGAGTGTATAGAGAAAGGGCCACGGTCAGACAGAGAAAGGGGAAGGGTGGATCCCACTCCTCCCACCAAACAAATTCCGTTAATTGCAGAGGTGTCAGTCACCACAAATTTGCTCGTCACAGTCACCCAAGATGACAGGACCCCCTGCTGGGCGGATGGTCCTCGCAGTGAATGCACAGGGGCAACATTGCTCTATTGTGTGTGTGTGAAGTTTTGGTGCAGGAGTCTGAACCAGGTTTTTCAGGAATCCCCCTGCC
The DNA here is from genome assembly GCA_032158295.1 of Pycnopodia helianthoides. Classification (NCBI taxonomy): domain Eukaryota; kingdom Metazoa; phylum Echinodermata; class Asteroidea; order Forcipulatida; family Asteriidae; genus Pycnopodia; species Pycnopodia helianthoides. The sequence goes on from CM063259.1 coordinate 1,165,664, forward strand.
CACCCATCCGTGAAATGTGAGGAGACCCTGCCGTCGTGATGAACACGTCATCCCTTCTTCTTCTTCTTTGACTTGTTGGAGAGGGTGTCTTTATTATCTCGTCAATGGGGGAAGGTGGGAACTGGGGTTGGGTTCGTAAATTGGTTCGTAACATGATTGGTGAAATTAGTACTAATTTGCTCCTTTTTTCCTGTTCTGTTTTTTATATCCGGAAGCGATGTCTGACAAGATAAGCTCAAGATAATGTTTGTTTTGGTTGGAGGCTTTTGTAGCCATGGCAACGGACTGTGAGCCTTGTGGACAATGTTAATGGGAAATGTACACATGCACAATTTAGACAGAGTAAATGATTTGTCAATATTTGAAAAATTCGACGGTCATTTAAAATTGGAAGCCTCGTCCGTCCGAAGAAATATTTCCATTTAGAAAATACATGTTTTTCCTCTTCAATTTGTTCTTTTTGACATTTTGCGGTGGCATTTGTTATGTGTGAACACAAGTGTTGAAACGATTTACTGTATCTTAAAAAATGAAAAGGTAAAAAACGTTTATTTCAAAAACTACAGTTAAAAAACACGTTTTGTTTTAGCTTTTTAATTTGTTCATGATTGCCTCTTGAAATATTTGTTTTTAAGTATATTTTAGTCTGGATTAATTTCTTTTATTTATTTATTGGAATTGAAATCAAATCGTGTGTTGGTTTTGTTTCTGTTCGGACAAGTTTCAGATCACCTGAGCAACATAAGTCAAATATCTCCTTTGAAAAAACCATGTTTCTTGACCCACTAGACGGTTACAATGTACTCGGAGTTGCCCCCAGCCCAAGCGAGTCAGGGACACGGGTCGATTCAAATCCAACAACGGCCCCGTCTCGTCACCTGGCCCGGGTCGGGCTCGCCCGTCTCTTGGGGGAGGTGAGGTTGGAGAAGCACGCACCCACAAGGCCGTTGAGGCTCGATCTCAGCGGTCGAGCTTCCTTTCTAATTTCACTACCTTGACTACCTTTTTTAATTATCCTCCTGTGACCGGGCGTGAACCTCCAGCATCCTCCCTGAGAAACACATATCAGTCAAAAGATGCCCAACTATTAGTGAGTGCTGGGTGGACGAACACAATCACTACTGGGAGTAGGAACTCCAGAAAACATAACGCCGAACTTCCAAAAGGAAGAGGACTTCGGACAAATTGAGGTTTAATCAGCTTTAAGTAACGCAAGAAGTCATGAATAAACGGGATAAATATCAGAAAAAACATTAGTTTTAACAGTTGTTAACATAAAATAAAATATGAAAGTTTTCAATTTACCGAATTGTTGGGGATTGATTGCCAAACCAAGCAATACGAACATTTATGTTCAACATGAACGACAATATCGGTCGGTATGAAAATTGAATATTAAACTAATGATATGCGTTCTCTTCTTTTTTTTCTCTCTTTTTTCATCCGTTTTGTAAAGTTCTAGGTCAGCATAAAGCTGATTTATCGACTTATTTCAAATTGTTGGAGCTCAATCATTACTCAAAATAATGTGAACATTCCATTTAAATTAATGTAGTAATTTGATACGGCGAGCGGCTTCGTTTTAGAGGAAATTCACATTGAAATTCTTCTTCAAAAGCGGAATCCAGACTGCCGCATATATGCACCGTGGTTTAATATTACGAGGTTCACCAACGGTGCATGTTGACCAGTCCTACCCCATTTATATCTTCAAGGGCATGCGCAGTACCCCCGACTGCACTCCAGATGTTGTTCCCAGCATGCACCGCAGCGGGGAGCCCTCAAGAGGCACAGCTCACCTGGTTTACTCGAATCAGACCACGGAACATGGAACACACTTTTGGTTACATCGATGTTTTATAAGGGTGCATACGACACTTAATAAAAACCCTATGTCAAACAAAACAAAAAACTTTTCTCTTTTTTGATTAATCATAACAACAATATATAACATTCCCATGTTAGCCGTTTCATTTTGGAGCTATCCCAACCAACCTGAAAACATCCCTGATCGAGGACTGGCCAGACTTCATCTTGGAAAAGAGGCTTAAAGCATGGAGGTAATCTCCATGCTTAAAGACACTGGACACCTTTGGTAATTGTCAAAGACCAGTCTTCTCACTTGGTGTATCTCAACATATGCACAAAATAACAAACCTGTGAAAATTTTAACTCTATTGGTCGTCGAAGTTGCGAGATAATAATGGAAGAAAAAACGAACCCTGTCACACGAAGTTGTGTGCTTTCAGATGCTTGATTTCGAGACCTCACGCGTGAGGTCTCAAAATCAATTCAAATATTTTACGAAGAAATACTTCTTTCTCAAAAACTACGTTACTTCAGAGGGAGCCGTTTCTCACAATGTTTTATACTATCAACAGCTCTCCATTGCTCGTTACCAAATAAGTTTTTATGCTAACAACTATTTTGAGTAATTACCAAGAGTGTCCAGTGCCTTTAACGTTTCGAGCAAAGTAGCGTCATATTTTATTCTATTATTAGTTTCCCAGGGCACAATTATTTGTCAACCCTATTTTAACAATCCCGAAAAACCATGACATTCAATTCTTTTAGTTTACAGAAAAATTATTCGCGAGGATCGGCGCTTGATCTTCTCATTGGTTCCATCACGGTTCAATGATGATCGATGTTTACTCGACAAGGAATAAGTTGACATGTCAAGATAACAAACGAAGTCGAGCTATCATCTCAGTTTCAGTGAGTCGTCTTTGTGAGATAGATTATAATGACAAGTCGACATCTAAGTTTGAGCATGTGAGTCGACTTGGCAAGTATCACGGTAAGTCGACAGTTTTGATTCACAGGGTCACCTGGGCGAGATATAAAACAAATAGGACAAGTCGACATCTAAGTTTGGGTCAAGTCGACTCGGTGAGATACGTAATCACGGTAAGCCGACAGCTTTGATTCATAAAGTCACCTTGGCGAGATACAATATTAGGACAAGTCGACATCTAAGTTTGAGTCAAGGCGGGTATCTGGATAAGTGGTATGGCACTCATTGAGCTCCGTAGATGATGAGCGGCTACACAAACCAAATTTAATGTGCAGTGGCTCACGTGATTTGTGACGTCAGACAGCGAGGGGTTGCATGCACTTTCGTGAATGCCAACTTTCCAGGGAGCTTGTGACATTACTGTTAAAGGAACATTACAGAATCAGTTTTTGCTAATCAAAACAGTTGCTGGCAGTGTAAGCACTTTATGTAATCCACCATATACATAAACTGACAAACCTGTAGAAGTTTGAGATTGATCGGCCGTCTTGGTCACGAGAAAATAGTGAAAAACCGATTACACATTTGCATGAAATCATATAGATTCAACAAATGAACAAAACGCTCACTGAGCAATTAATTCCAATCAGTATATTAGTTTATTCATTTCTTATCAAATATGACATTTCAGACAGAAATATTTCAAGGGATGTTTTCTACTATCATCATCATTAGACCGTGTAAGTTTTATGTAAATCTGTGATCAAAAAGTATATTTTACAAGTTTTTGTCTTACCAATTCTGTAAATGTTCCTTTAAGCTTACTGTGTGTGGCGGGAGGGTGCTTTTCCATAATTGTCCCAGCTATGACGCCGTTTTTCTTTATTGGATACTGGTATTCAACTTGTAGGATAATATTTTAGTTTTAACTCACACATTTTCGATGACTCCCCCAATCCTTAATCGTACATCGAGTGTTTAATTTCAGCCCTTACTTTTTTTGTACTAATCTATTGAGGGCGCCCTTCAATTAAACAGTACTTTTACAGCAATGTAAAAAAGGGGTTAATCAATTATGTTATCACACTGGTAACCGAAAATAAATATGTAGTTAGGTCTGAAAGCTTTTGGTGAAATTAACCTGGCAACTCTAATGAGCCATCCTTAAATGCATGAAGCCTTAGAAATTAAATGTTATGTGCAATTCGTTCCCATTATCTGGTCTTATAAAAAAAACTGTACAAAAACGTCCATCAATTTGAAAGGTCACGCTTGCCAGAGTGCAGGAGGTCATTCTGATGTACATGCTTTTGACGGTTTTGTAGGGTAGAATATGCAGGTCGTAGAATAGATAAACAGGCGAGTGTGATGTTTAAAACTTTGCAGGGTGTCGATCATAAGAAAAACTATAGTAAACTTGCGGGTACAACCATGTTTAAAACTCTTTCCATTCTCCTGAAGACGAGCAGAGTATGCAGTGCGAAATATCGAGACTAAACCGGTTCTTCTCAAAGCAAAAACTTATCACAAGAGAATTTTGTAAAAAGGTTATACCCGAAAGTTGACTAACTGTAGTTTTTTCTAAGGAATACGATTACAAAATATAATATCTATTGAACAGAAGGCTGGTTTTGCTATTTTCAGAACTAGAAAACGGTGCGCGTGCACAAACTCTTAAATTCGAGTCTAAAAGTACGAGGAAAGTGTCTTGGCCTATCGAACACGGAGCAACGACAAGGAACTGGGTTCCAGATGTTTCTGTTCAAATCGTTAATGAACTAAAAGGTTTCTTAACACTTCCAAAAATACCCTGAAACTGGAGCCAGACTTCCTTCATCGTCGCCTCACGTAGGTTTTCCAGGACACTAGATTGTGGGAAACAGGTCATTATTCAGTTCACTGAAAGAATTATTGTTAAGACATAACAATTGGAAGTATTGCGTTTTAACTGGCATTATTTTACTAGGTTGAAAACGGTTTCAATATCAGTAGTGGCAGAGAGAAACGATCTTAAGTTCTTGAACAGCATTTGAGAAAACGGGTTTTTGTTTTTTTCGCAGTTGGACAATAAAAGAGCTCGGTTCTGGATCCCACGCTTACGAGTAACTGAACCATCTCTACGTCATTAGTGAACCTGTGATTATGTATGCTACTGCCAGATGCCAGACAAACACCTAATTAATGTACTCGGGTTACAATACCTCCAGGCGACTTGATCCGACTCTATGCCATTATCGCTATTCACCTTTCGTTCGGGAATCATCTCCTAACTGCCGATGATTATCCGGAGGGGGGTTGGGGGAGGGACTTGTTGTGACGTCATGACGGGGGGTGGATCCGTCCCTCACCCGGCACGAATCGTTCGTGGGGTAGAATTGTTTACTAGGCCTATGGTCCGTACACTCAATTTAACAAAACTTCCGGGACACAATTGACATGGATCCGGGTTCCGAGGGTTCCTGACCCATATCCCGGTCAGAATGACCCGGAGTCTGTGTCAAAATGGCCAAGGAATGGGCCAAACTGACGCAGAATCCGAGTTAAAATCCCACTTAAAAACATGACAAATTCCGGGAATGGTTCAGGCCCTCTGGGACCCGAAATCCGGGTCAAGTCTGACCCGGAAGTTATTAGAGTTTAAAGAAAGATTGAAATGAAGGTCGGTCGAAATTGATTAAGCGTCCTAAAAAGAAAGGTTATGTAAACATAAGCAACTGTGCCTTATCTTGATTCAAGACGATGAGAACTCCATTTTTAGTCATACGTTGCAATTTTCAAAGGTACGATACATGATTGGTAATGATTGTTTTCACAAACGGTCGGTCGGTCGGTTTACCGATCGATATATGGATCGACCGATCGATCGTTCGATAGATGGATCGATCGATCGATCGATCGATCGATTGATTGAATTATTGGATGATTTATTGTTTTATTTACTAATTGATTGACTTATTGATTGATTTATTGACTTGTTGACTAATTGATTGACTTATTGATTGATTTATTGACTTATTGAATAACTTCTTGATTGATTGATTGATTGATTGATTGATTGATTGATTGATTGAGTTTAGTCAGGAAAATATGAAAACAGTGCAAGAATAAACCCCCAAAAATACGGTCTCATATCATCCAAGGACAACCCACGAAAGCAAATAACTTAATGCTTTTTTTTTCACTGGAGTCCCTTAGCTCAAGTAACCCTTTAGCCTGGTATACTGACCCATTCATTTGGGCTTGTTAAAATAAAAACACAATTTCCAGACCCTAAAACAGCACTGTTTACCCAAGTAAGTTTAGAATGAATGATAATTAAAAATCAGTTGAAGAATTTAACAATACGGATTCCAAGAAGGGGTAGCTTTAGTTATCGGTACGGTTTAGAAGCACAACTAAATTAATCTACAAATTGGAATATAAATGAATGAAAACTAAACTAAGAACCCGCTATAAAACACTTCCCCGGATCGATCATACCTTTGAAAGGTGATAAACAAGTCTAGTGGGTGGATAGATTGGTAGCACTCTTTATATTAGTGAGTTGTTTTTCTTTTTCTTACACAAAATTTGGCATTTGTATTGTTGTTGTTTGGAACGGACTGCCCCCTCCGGCATTGTAACGGCATAACGATGAATCGAAAGTCATGTGGGTCCCTATATACATTGCAATGCCTCGAGGGCCAGAGCACTTTCCATTTTTCCCGACTACGTCATGATAATAGCATCGAGTTACATTATAGTATCATGAAGCACACTTTTATTGTAGACAAACAGGAGGCTTCATTACAACGGTAATGGACTCGGAATGGCATTTTATTTTTTGAACAGAGTGACAATGAATTGAATGATTTAGTGGTGCATGAAGGGAGTTTTGAGGCGCGCGAAACATTGTAAAGACCAAATACAATACAGACTTCATAATTTGGAGATTATGTGAACTGACTCGCGTGATTATCACTAATATGAGAACCGTTTCCGCGATGAAGGACTCTAGTTCATTATATGAGAATACTGACAAATGACGGCATACAATGGGAACATTCTGGAGGGCGAGCATTTTTTACGCCGTAATCTTAGGCCTGCGCTAAACGTCGCACGTTTGTCGTGTCTAACTCAAACAGTTGTAAAATTAGGAATTAAATTCGACAAAAGAGCGACGTTTAGCGCAAACCTTTTATTTAAGTTCGGCCCTGCCGTGCTACACGGTAGCGGCACGACACGGTGACAAACGTCGCGCTCTTGCCGTGTCGAATCGAACTGAAAACATTTGAGTTCGGCTCGGCAAAAGTGCGACGTTTAGCGCAGGCCTTTATTCAAAACCAATCACACATTTCTATTGTGGTGATTTTTTGTTACACTCTGTAGGCATAGACCCAGGCCCAAAAAGTAAATAAGAAGTTGCTAGTTTGATCATATCATGGATTCATAATTTAGGGTTTTATATAGTGCCGGGTTTAACCAATGTCTACCTCCATGGTTTAACACTGTCGAGGGTTCGATGCACCGTTGGGTTTTCAATCAATCTGTGAAAATGTTATTTATTTGTTTGTTTTAAAGAACATCAACTTATAATTAGTGCTAAATTTATTGATCAATGCCTTTTATAACATTTGTTAATTTGAGGTGTTTTTCGACCCTTTGGCTGCTGTAATTCGAGAGTTTTTTTTATAATAAACCAACAATAATGACGAACGAAAAGAAAATACATTATGGAAAGAAAAGTTCATATGACAATAGTTTGATGGTGGTTACAAAAATGTGGATGCTGTTATTTTAGGATTAATCGTTTGAGAACAGGATGGTCAGTGTTGATCTTGGTCTTGATATTGAAATGTTCTTTCGATTCACTCTCACACCGTGAAATAACTTATCTGTGGTCCCAAGGGAACGAACCGCGTGGCCCATTTTGTATTTTGTGTCCGTTTACGACCATTGCAGGGGGCGCGACACAGCAGTGGGTGTGCACACGGATTAACACCAACTATTTACCAGAACATAGTGGTTTACGGACACGCGAGGGCTATCGAATAATGATTGCTTTTCATAAAATTGTTATGCATTGAAGAAGAGTACAATGCAATCCATATGCAAGGATTTAATTTTTCTATAATAGTCACTACTGGCTGTCCCAGAAGCTTTAGAATCGGGACAAGGGTTCCGTGCTTCAAGCCGGGGGCACTCGTACTTTCCCTGCGTCAGCCATATTTTTCACTTTTTTTTTCCTTCTTCTTCTTTTTTTTTTCTTTCCGCGGTTAACGAATTAAAACCTATACGGGTCGTTTTGGTTGGGTTTCGTATGGCAAACCGGCTGTCAAGAATAGTTAGAGTAGAACCAGTCTGAAGTATTGGACCAGGCCCTCGATATCTCTACCTCTCTCTCTCTCTCTGCTTGTGAATATAGTCTCGGGGAAATGCCACGGTTCTTTTTTATGCTCGTCAAGGAGGAAGACAGTGAGGGTTGAAAAATAAAGATAATTTTTTTTTTACCGACCAGGTGGGACGTGTCAGGGGCGGAGCGTGACCGGGGGGATTCAAGTCATACAACACTGGGCAGGGCAGGCATCGCAAAACACCCGAACTGCTCATGTGTGATGGAGTGTCGTCCAGAATGTTCATATTAAAAAAAGCCAGACGCAAAAATCAAATTGGGGGGGGGGGAAAGATTGGCAATATGTTTTTTGATCAAGGTATCAAAGACTGCAAAATATGTTTTTCTGTTGACCTTTTAATTGTTGTGGCATTTCAGACAACTGCGTCAAGTGCACTTTATTTTATTGATTTATTTTTCTTTTCATTATTTACCCATTTTTATCTTTTTAACTGTTTATTTTGTGTTTTTCTTATTACTTTTGTTCTTCTATTTATCAATTTTTGGGTTTTTTGTTTGTTTTTTCTTCTTTCTTTTTTATACTTTCCTTTTTTCTTACTTAGTTTATTTATCTATTTATTAATTGATGTATTTTTTATTTTATTTCTTTATTTTTTTCTTTAAATGGGGTGGTTGGTGGGTCGGGAATTTTTAAGGCCCACATAATGATAACATGCAATATTTTCACAACTCCTTTGTTTTTAAGCTAACGAAATAGCATTGCATTGGTAACAGTAATCTTTAGGAGCTACTTTTTAATTGAATAAGTTTTTGTTTAATTGATATTAAAATGTGCTCTTATTTGGTATCCCTCATCAACCACCTCATCTTCCGAAGACCGTCACACACTAATCGCAAATTTAGTTCAAAGTTAGAACCAAAAAAAAAGAAATCTCCCCGGGAGATCTGTCAAACTGAACTTTAAAAATACCATCTCATAAAAACACCATGGGGTTTTACTACACACAGCAGCTGAACTTGAACCAATTTGCAAACTGATCACTGTACGATTCGGGACGTGCTGTGAGGCTGTCCGAAGCGCGCCAATAACTTCGGTGATGGCGCGAAACCATAATATATCGTAACTCCTTATGTAATTGTTGGATGTACACGCCCAGGTATGATGCAAGAATCAAGGGTGTGTGTGATCCATTTTGTTGTACTTAGAACACGAAAGAATACTTTTGAGTACATTTCTTTTCTCCTTTACTTCTAAAGAATGGTGCAGTAGAGCTTGGTGAAAAGAGAGCTGCTACAGTACAAAATGAGCTGTTAAAATAGAAGACAAACGTTCTCTGCTGTTGCAATCAACATGTCGTACAATGAAAACAACTTGACTAAATCCTCTCGCGTTCCTCCTACCTTTAGCCTGTAGAATAGTTTGCCAGAATTCAATTTAGAATCATTCCCCTAGAACAGTTCAATTGCCTCCTTAATTTTTTTACCCACACGACGGTTTTTCCTTTCTTTCTTTCTTTCTTTTTTTTTGGGGGGGGGGCACAGTCCACTCTTAATTTGCGCTTCTCTTACTGTGCCTCAGTCTTCAGCTTTTGGAAGTCGGCACATCGACTGGAAGAAGAAGCATTTTGTAAATGCCAAATACAGTATGCATCCATTATTGTGCAGCCATCTTATCTCTCTCTCTCCCATTATAATCAATGTAATCAAAACGAGGCTGGGGGCACTTGATCTGACCTCGTTTTGGTAACGGCACAACTGAAGATACAAGAGACAGAAAACTATGGAGAGCCATGATCACCGACGTCCTAAAGGGCCATGGTACCTGAAGATATAGACATGCATAATTCGAGAACACAAAACCGCTTTAAGTTCACCATTTTCTCCAGAGCATACTGATGGAAACGTCAGGTTGCTACACCACTGGTTCTATATAGTTTCATGACCACCATCACAACCCATTAGACGCATCAGTTACATGATGTTACCGCAACCTTCATTTTCAAATCAGAGACAACCGATTTACGAAAAATAAAGCACTTCAATTTTCAGGAAACACCTAAAAAGTACAATCCTAAAAGTAAAAACAGCGAAGGTTTCTTACGGAGAAAGTATGGGTCTAGTTGACGGGGGAAATATAACACGCATTTTAGTATCCGGCGCTCGCCTCAGCACAGCCGTTGGTAAATCAGATGTGATTCCTGCCCAGTCGGGGTGGTCATTCAATGTCTTCAAGTCACGCTATGGCAGAAAATAGTACTTTGCCCTTCTCATCCCATTCCGCCTTCTTCTTTCTTTCAGCTGAAACGAAATGCGACCCGTTGTCGGTAAAGATAATAACCTCTAATTCGAGCCTGAAATGAATCCGAGAGCAGAAAGTTTTAAGTTGTTGTGATGGGGAGTTGTGCCACCCACTAACATGGGGGGCCTGGGACAGCGAGTCGCCCGGGCTGGTTTCACCACGAGATCGCCCTGCTCCCGTTTTCTTTTAGCTGAAAGTAATACGTGGACGGCGTGCTATACAGCCAAATCGGTATTTCGTCCGTCAGGACAAAGATACTTGTATTTAGCAGAAGCTTTGTGATGGCCATGTAAAAATTAAAACAAAATTAAAACGAAGTCGTTAAGAGCTTGGGTTCTTCTTGAGATTAAGTTGATGTGAATTGGGACTGTACATTTTGCCTATAATATATATTTTCTGGGTACATTAGCTACCTCAAGATGGCTCTAACTGTACCATTTAAATCCATTTGAGCGCTTTGTGCAAGCACTTTGAGCAATCAATTACCTAATTATTATTATTATAATATACGAAACTAAGGATCCTCATTAGTGAACTTTATCCCTGTAGCTCGCAAGCCCGAGGAAACCTGTAAACAAGGGAGCTTGCTATTAACAGAAACACCGGGGTTAATCCCCACCTCTCCTACGAGGAGAAGAGTTCTGGGTTCTTTTACGTTCACTGCCGATCCTGGTACACGGAATTGCGGCTTAAAGGCACTGGACACTATTGGTAATTACTCAAAATAATTGTCAGCATAAAAACTTACTTGGTAACGAGCAATGGAGAGCTGCTGATAGTATAAAACATTGTGAGAAACGGCTCCCTCTGAAGTAACGTAGTTTTTGAGAAAGAAGTAATTTCTCAGTAAAATATTTGAATTGATTTTGAGACCTCACGCGTGAGAAAGCATCTGAAAGCACACAACTTCGTGTGACAAGGGTGTTTTTTCTTCCATTATTATCTCGCAACTTCGACGACCAATTGAGTTCAAATTTTCACAGGTTTGTTATTTTGTGCATATGTTGAGATACACCAAGTGAGAAGACTGGTCTTTGACAATTACCAAAGGTGTCCAGTGCCTTTAATGTGTAATCCGAAGGACAATGCAACTATGGTAAAGTATCGCGCTCAAGGACACAATGTGCCACGACTGGGACTCGAACCCACACTCAGAAACACCAGAGCTTGAGTCCGGTGCCCTAGACCGCTCGGCCACCATTTTTCATTACTATTTGGTGGGAGGGGGGGGGGGTGATCAGTTTCACATGTATGTATGTTATCTTTGTTCACAGTTTTCAGAATCAAAAACATTTCTTAATTAATCCGGGCTGTGAATACTAATGTTTTATCTCAAACTGCACACCAGTTTATGGGTCCAACTTCAATGGCACTGCTGACCGCAGCATTCTGCACTTACGGCCAGCGGAACAGCACCCGTTAAACGATTCCATAAAATGATACAGAAATCTAACGGCTGCTGACACCAATCTTGCCTTTTTAAAAACACTTATCAAAATACTAATCCATGTTTATGTTTGGTTCCAGAAACTTGAATGTGAGTTTTTTTAATCATGTTTTTACACAATGCACTGTGTTGGCTTTTGGGGCCTTAATAAAGAGTTAACAAGTGAAGTCTTATTACACGTCTATGGTCTAATAATAAACGTTGATATCACAGTGGGAATGATGTAATCACCGCGGCAGCTGACTTATATCCCGCCGTCTACGCCCCACAACCGACGGCATGCCTCAACATCGCTGCACGCTGCGTATTCACACCGGGTCGTTCCGAGCCCGGGGCGCGAGGAGTAATACAACGGCCGGGTCTGCATGGTTGCTGGGCCCACAGTGAATGAAGCCGGTTGGCTCGGCGAGACTGAGGATGTGCCGTACCTGTCCCAGAGGTCAAACCGGGGACCATCTGCAAACAGTAAGGACGCAGCAATACCGAGTCTTTACTTAATGCATTAAGAAAAATAACAAACAAACAAAAAAGAGAAACACTCTTTCTGAGACCTCCCTGTCCGCGGTCTTTTTCCAAAGCTTACGAACTTTATTAGAATTTAACTGATATCCGTGAATTATGATTATAATTATGCACTCGTTCCAATATTAAACTTGACCAGCAATCGGTAAAACAAATCAGTTCTGCTTTGATTGTTACTATCTCTCTATCAAAATACCTGCGATTGGTTTTCTCTAAAATATTCGTACTACTTCGTTGTATTTTGCTTTTTACATTAACATTCTCTTCATGTGTTTTTGGAAGTGAACTCTTGAGTTCATTTCGAACCCACGAGCCCCAAGTAGAAGTCCATGCAATCTGACCTATACCCCTCTCTCCGCTGCACAACCTAAGTGACTATGACAGCAACCTCATGGTATAGTGACGGCCTGATATTACACTGGGCCTTGCAATCTCAATTTCATATTGCAGACCATTCAAGCTTTAAGACTCAGCGTGAGGCAAATGCACAGAAGGCTGCCGACGATAATTAAACTCTGTTCATAAAGGCCTACTTTCCAGAAAAAGTTCGGGTAGACCTTATTTTTATAAACGTTCTGAAACTGTTCACACAACTATTATCCTAAGTCCATCGTCGACTTGAAAAACGGGCCGACGATTATACAATCTTAAGATCACCTTATTATACTCTCGGTTTGTTGGTCAAGCTTTTATGCTGAAAGTGTTTAAAAATAATATCATTAATTTCTATGCGTGATTGATGTTTAATACAATCCATCAACAGAGAGCGAACTCAGATTACGTCACCGTTACGTTGGCAATAAATATATACACGTAAATTTGTACGATTCACAATACGGGGCGCCACCAAGAGTTTTCTCGGGACTGGCCTTTTTTCTCGAAGTGTCCTGGAAAAAATAATAATACTCGACATCTCGTTCAAAGAGATGCAAATTAATGCTACAATATTAATACGTGTACAAAGTTAACATGGATTTAATGGTATACTACATTAATTATTTTAGAATGAACACAATCTTTCAACTAACAAGAAAAGACCCGCAGAATAAGAAGCTGTTACTTTCACACCGAATTTCTCAAAGAAACATTTTTTTTAAATTAACTTCTTGACTGGATTGGTTGGATAATAACAACTTACTAAATCCTTCAAGAGGGCGCTAGCATGCGGAAATGTGGTAGTTGAAAATTTGTTTCGTTTAATCCGACTTGAGCCTTGAGGGCGCTATCAAGCGGAATTGGACGGTGCATCACACTAAAGCAATTCGCATAGCAATCAATGCTTAATTAATACATCATAAACGTTTATACCATTTAAAATTACTACTCAAATGACGTCATATGCATCAGGTTTATCCCATTGAACTCCACTACATTATGACCCACGTGACACCAGCGGGTATTTACGACGTAACTTAAATGTTCGTAATGGCGCTGCCCGCTTCCCCAAACGCAAAGAGCAGGTATTTTTTCGAAGAAATTCCGACCCGTTGTCTGCTTTTACATTTAATGGCGGCCATCATGCAGCAAACAGGACAGCAAACTGTCAGCTTTAAACGCGCTGGGCCCGGGTATGCCATTGCGGTCCCCCTGGGTGTCGCGAAGGGGTAAACTGACACCAAAGTGCCTTGTGTTAAATAATAATAACAATAACTGTATTTATATAGCGCCTTTTGCCAAAGGATACAAGGCGCTCAGTATTTGTACCTGCCATGTATGTGGAGCTACGTTTTGAAGTATGAGACCTATGCATTTATAGCACAATGTAATGGTTTACAAGGTGAGGACGCCTGTTCGTGTCAATAGTTCACCAACTGCAACTGTGTTACGACTTTTGACCCAAAAGTTACATGCGAAGACCCTATAAAAGAAACACGTTTTAAAATAAACAAGAAGAACTGGTGTCACTTCCAACTACATGTACTCATCAGGCATCAAAGTATTTTGAGTTAGCGAATCATATGTCCTTCATTAACACCTGTCCCTTTAAAGGAACATTACAGAATTGGTAAGAAAAAAACTTGTAAAAATATACTTTTGATCACAGATTTACCTAAAACTTACACGGTCTAATGATGATGATAGTAGAAAACATCCCTTGAAATATTTCTCTGTCTGAAATGCCATATTTGATGAGAAATGAATAAACTAATTTTCCGATTGGAGTTTATCGCTCAGTGAGCGTCTTATTTATTTGATGAATCTATACGATTTCATGCAAATGTGTAATCGGTTTTTCACTATATAATTTTCTTGTGACCCAGAGATGGCCGATCGATCTCAAACTTCTACAGGTTTGTCAGTTTATGTATATGGTGGATTACATAAAGTGCTTACACTGCCAGCAACTGTTTTGTTAGCAACAACCAATTCTGTAATGTTCCTGTAAAGAAAGTTTTCAATCTTCTCCTGAAGACGATCAGAGCATACTGATCGAAACGTTGAGTCGTCAGAACCAACACTACTCAAAAGAGATTTAACATGGTGTCACCGCAAACCTCTCCTAGTTAAAACCAGAAAGAATAAAACAGTGTGTCTTACTTACATTAAACAAAGACGGACGTGTCTATAGATGTTGGTAAAACGAATTTGTCCTCAAAGGGACATAAAATTAGCAAACGAATTTGGACTTCGCTTTTTACAAACTCTGCTTTACTCACCTCAAGTTCATTTAACGTGTGGATTTGAGAACTTTAAAAGCAGCCTGCCGGGTGAAGGTGTGTTTGTCTTCTTTTATCAACTTGCATGACTGGTCTTGTGTATCAGGTAATTGTACTGCTCAAAATAGTTCGACTTCGTACCGTATTCAAATTCCGAAAAGCCTGCTCTAGGGAGAATTTTTTTCTTGGCCTGCCTTGGAGTGTCACAAGAATTGGTTTGAATTACGATTCTTCATTCATGGTTGTAAAATGTTGACACATCAATGTATAATGATTGGCGTTCGATCAGAGAACAATCCTGACGTCACGATCAACTGTACGCTCGTTTCACTTTTTCGAAGAAAAGAGAATGAACTTTTCCCGAACTATGGTTTAAGTACATTTCCTTAAAATAAATCTTTACTCCGGCCTAAATTGAAGCTCGGCACAGCCGCATGCCGTACAAAGACTTCCCCGTCTTCAAAATCGTAATTTATTTTTCACCTTGTCAATTACCCCTTGATCATTACGCCGCCTTTTGACAGTGTGTGTCACGTCATTACAACGCCAACTTCATTTTTCCCAGGAGATTCAATCAATTCAATCAAGATTTAGTCTCGACTTTCACGTGTTGTGAAGGCTCGTGGTAAGAAATTCCCTTCCAATCTCGACCCTGTTAAAGGAACATTAAAGAATTGGTTTTTGCCAACAAAACATTTGCTGGCAGTGTAAGCACTTTATATAATCCACCATATACATAAACCGACAAACCTGTAGAAGTTTGAGATCGATCGGTCATCTGGGTCACGAGAAAATAGTGAAAACCGATTACACATTTGCATGAAATCATATAGGTTCAACAAATGAATAAAACGCTCACTGAGCGATAAACTCCGATCGGAAAATTAGTTTTTTAATTTCTCATCAAATATGGCGTTTCGGACAGAAATATTTCAAGGGATGTTTTCTACTATCATCACCATTAGACCGTGTAAGTTTTATGTAAATCTGTGATCAAAAGGTATATTTTACAAGTTTTTTTTCTTACCAATTCATGTTCCTTTAAATGAGCTACAATACAAAAACCTGGTCATGCAAGGTTTCAATCCGGCACCACAATAAACACACGTTCCTGTAAAGTTCTTCAGTTATGTATGCAAATTTATTCCAAAACTGTAACTCAAAATTTACATGATTAATGAAACTGAAACAGAATACTTGTTTTACGAGCCTTGATATTGTTCATGTGATGGGAAATAATTAATTCTTGTATACAGTCGTAAAAATGTCGAGACACATTTAATAATTCAAACTCGTTTGGTAACAATGCTTCGTATTGCGTTTAATAAAAAAAACCCAGCACATAAATCCAATGTTAACTTAGGCAGATCCTAAGATGAATGGCACAGTTATTACTGATAGTAAAAAAAAGTATCGTTGTTGTAAAATACAAATTTCTTCACTGAAGAAAATTGAATGATGGATTAAAATGACACACGTCAACTTGGAAAGGATGAATGCAGTTAAACAAATACAGTTTGAATGGTTAAAAGTATTTGTTTAAGGAATGGTGTATATGCGTTTATCAAAACCTCATACACACTTCTACAACGTTGTCAACTTAGCATCGTGTACGGCGATTCACGGTAATTTCTGATGTCAACAAATAAAGCTGGTGATGGAGTTTTACTTTTAAATATAACTTTAAGACTAAGAAATACACAACACGATTCATGAATATTTGTGTTTATTACTGTTTGGCAGGTAAAATACAAATCAGTTCAGTAACCTAGCATAAATGTAAGTGATATCCACAATTTATGTATAATTTCTGTTTATCTGACCATTAATACTGCGGAATATTCCAGGAATCGCTTGTGTCCACATACACAAAAATGAGAACGATTTAACATGGTAAATTTAGGGGTCTAAGATAACCTGGGAAGCAACTTCCGGGAGTTTTTTTAGTTTGTGTTTTTGTACGATCCTTTCTCCCTGGTTTTAATGTTGTTATCTATTTGGTCCAAAAGTAGATGACCTATAACGACTTTTAAAAAATTGACTTGATTTTGGTGAAATACGTGATTAAATGAAATTAATGTGGGCGGGGAAGTAGATATATTCAACATTTCATTGATCTTGCAGAAAGTAAACAGTAGATTTTCTTAGTTTCTAGCGAAAAGGGAATGGGGGTTAGATTGACTCCGACAACAGCCATCAACCAGACGTTTCTAAAAATCGAATAACCAGACTGACTTCAGGTGGCTAGGCCATCAGAGTGTGGGTTCGAATCCCAGTCGTGACACGTGTGTCCTTCAGCAAGACACTTAAGTTATAATTGCTTCTCTTCACCAAGGGGTAAAAGTGTACCTGTTGAGGGCAGAGGTGGTTCTTGTGATTGAAATAGCTTGGTGCGCTACATACTTGGCTGCACAGTATAGTTGTATTATTACATTCAATACGAAAGTTGTCACAATTGTCACGAGTTTGATTCTTATCGCTTAAATAACCAATCCAATTTGAAATGTTTATCTTTATACATGTCTTAGTATCAAAGTTCTAGTCATAAAGATATTCGAGTCGAGAATGGTGTTGAGTTTCAGTTTTATTGAACCAAATCGATCCACCAAAAATATGTTGCAGCATTCTGGAGTTAACACTACTTATAAAAAAGACCACCTTATATATTAATCACATTAATCTCACAAGATCTAAAACTACTATATTTAAAATGTAAAATAAAAATAAGGAAGAAAAAACAAGTTACAACACGTAACACCCTACGAGCACCAGATTATTGATGAAAGGCATTTACAGAAAAACTCAAAATCAGCTATTAAACGTTAAAAAAAAGCAATTTTACATAGTTTATTATTTTCCTTTAAATATAACACAAGATAACTAGTTCATCTTTTTATTCCACACTAAAAAAATAATAACAGTAATAATTCATCTACAACAGTTATTTTAACTTTTTAAAAAGAGGGAAAAATTGCTGTTTGTGATTGTAAGTATTAATGAAACAAACGGTAATTATTTTAGGCATAATTTAGAAAACAAGCACCGGGCATATGCCTAAAATTGTTTGCTGGTATCCTCTAATACTGTGCATGCACTACCTTGTTATTACGAATAAATGGATTTTAAAAATCACAACGGTTGGCTTTTGCATAATAACCATTATGTACAAAGTATAAAGAGCAAACATTGTATATAATTGTGAGTTGTTGTACATGGAAAATAATCACAAGTTTTAAAAAATTATTTTCAAAAATTAACTTTATGTCAATTTTTTGAAAAACGCCCATTGGCTATCACTCTAGATGATTTGAACATTGCTACTGATGTCATATGGGGAGAATGTGCATTCGTTTTTAAAGAAATTTAGCGGACTACTATTTAGGCTTTTGTATCATAGATTTCGATTTGGGATTTTGTACAAAAATAATTCGGCAGTATATGCTGGTCTTCACTAATTGCTGTAATTGGCACTTTTTTTTCTTCTTCTTTTTTTAATAATAACTGACTTACAAGATTGTTTATACCTGGTTGGCTATCAAGTTTATCTACTGTCGCGCATGCAGACTTGGCACCTACTGATACGAGTGAGCAGAGCGCCAGCTTTGAGGGTTTCAGACACTGGGGAGCTGAACTCGTCATCAGAATCGACTGTGGTCAGCCAGAAGCTGTAGGTGGTGGCATAGTAGTTGCAGCGGCCATCACCGTGGCATTCGATGAAGGGGGAGGAACGGAAGTCCTCTAGGCAGGAACCTGGAGAGGAGAGAGCCTGGCCGGATCCTTCTGCTCCAGCTCCAGTGTGCTGAAAAGAAGAACCAAAGTTTACATTTTTATTTTATTTCATTTTATCTTATCCCTCTTGCTGTCTGACCATTCAATACCATTCACTGTGGTTTTGAATGATAGATAAACTATGCCAGCCTGCAATATGATACCATGAGGGAATGCATGTACACAGTACACAGTTGTGCCACCGTACACAACCTTGGCAGTCGAATGGTTTCAAATGGTTGGTCAACTCACTGGAAAATGTTGCCAAGAGTCACTGACAGTAGGAGGGTTAAACAACATCCAACAGCACAAGCGCCAATTACAGAATGGATAAAAACTATATATAAAAATTTAAACACAGATAAAAAACACACAATGCTACAAAGCAAAACGACAACCAAATCAGATCTACACTAGATCCAAACTAGGATGAGTAGATAGGAGAGGGGAAGGGCTGGAATACTTGATCATAATAATTCCCTATGGCTTCGGCAAACTTCTTTGTGTGAAACTTAACATGTGCCATCAGTTGTTACTGGATGTCAAAATGTCTGATGAATTCACTTTTTAGGGTAAGAATGTAAAAACAAAACTCTTACCATCATGAAGCTGTAACCGATCCACATTCCACGCCAACCCTGAGGGCAGGAGGGAACATTCAGCGACTGACTGTGCACAGCGATGACGTGAGAGGGCGCCTCGCACACCGAACAGCGACTAATGAAGGGCTCTAAGACATCACCTCCGAACGGAGCCATATTCATTGGCATCTGCTCTGGGGTGGACAGCCAGTAGGAGTAGTCGTTGCGTGAGGCCACGTGGCAGATGTTGTTGATGTTGCAGAACATGAATGGCATGGTGCTGAAGCGTCGCAAACAGCTACCAGCACTCCCTGTCAATTTGTTCCAACAATAAAAAATCATTCAGCATCACATTCAATTAATTATGGATGACACAAAGCTAGCTTTTCAAATAAATTGCCATTATATGGGCAAAAGCAAGGGGGCAGTTTAACATTTTTTACAGTTGTATTTAGGGGGAAATCATTTACTTTGTGATTTATTGACCCCTTTCACAATGGAACATCACATGTCATTTTGGTAGTGTCAAAAGGTTGCAAACAAGAAGTATGCCCAAATTAAAAGTAGCACACTAACCCAATAAAGTACCTCATTGTAATCTGACTGCAATTCAGCCTTTGGCTGTGATAGTCTTTTTTTTCTTTCAATAAACCATTTCAAATCAAATCAAATCAAATCAAAGTGCAGCAATACTACTGGTCAACAAATGTTTATGCGTCAACAGTATAGAAGAGCAAGGTTTGCTTACCCAAGTCTTGTCCATGAGCCTTCTCATTGCCTTGAACATAGAGCAAGCTGTAGCCTTCCCACATACGGGTCATTCCAAACGGACAGGCAGGAACCTGTGAGGTCTGGCTGTGTCTGGTGATGAAGTAGCCCGTTAAGACTTGTCGGCCTGGCGGACCGTCCTGTCCTGGCTCGCCAGGGAAACCCTGTGGACCGGGAGTCCCAGGGAAACCTGCAAGCCCGAGATAGTCAAAGTGTTAATACATGTTCAGTCTGTTAATGTGGCTGTGACCATCTGAGCAATGACAGTTAATATTGTACCAGTACTTTGTATAATTTATATTGTAGGATTTGACCAATGGTTCCCATATTATAAAACTACTTATTAATAGTATTCAAATACAAATAAAACAATAACCTATGCCTAGAAATACCCATTATTTATTTAATACAAATCTCAATGTCAGTGTTCTGCCTTAACAGTCCCGTAGCCAAATGCTACTTAAAACACCAAACAACAGTCAAAACTTGGTCAATCTGGCTAGTTCAGTGTTGAAAGGCATCCAATTATGAAATAAGAACTAGTGATAGAGCTTGGGGACTAGTGGAATGACTAGCTGGCTCTGCTGGCTAGCCTCTGAAAAAACTCTGCAAGTGTTGCGCAAATTCAAAGCAGTAAAATCAAACAAATACAACATATTATAAATGCAATAAATATATGATACATACAACACATTCAACATTAAATCTGACCTGGACCTATCAGGCCAACACAGATAAAGTTGCAACAATTATGACAAAAATGTACTGCTCCCAGTAAAACATTAGACCAAGAGCAGGTGTTAGTAGACACTATGAAAGATTCACAACCAATCATTATCAAATCACAACCAATAAAGAATGTACTAGAAACAAATGTACTACAAATTTGTACTAAAACAAATGTCAAAGCATACAACAATACAATAATAAGAGTTTTGCAAACAGTAGCACATTAGAGCACAATGGTTCTGCAATCTAAAAGGTACAACATCGAGAGAGAATTATACCAAAACCTTTCAAATTCTAGAGCATTATATCTTAAGCCCTAGACCTCCTATGAGTTGCATACCTTTGTTTCCTTTGCCCCCTTCACCTCCTGGCCTTCCAGTAAATCCTTGGCTTCCAGCAGATCCCTCATCACCCTTATCCCCCTTAGGTCCTCTTGGCCCATTCAATCCGCGGCTTCCATCTTGCCCTGCATCCCCATCAGTTCCTCGGGGTCCTTGGGGTCCGATATCACCCTTGGCTCCCTTCATGAGGCTGAAGTCTACTGCTGCAGCTGTAAACGTCAAATAATTTGCCATTTTCAGACACTAGAAAGTTTTAAGCAGGGACGTGGTCATTGCTGACAAAAAGGTCTGAAACTGGGATCCAAATTTCAGGATGTATGTTGAAATTGTTGCCAACCCCACCTTCTGGTAATCCCTGGAGTTCTAGATTTTTCACCGCACAGACATTAAAAAAGGCTGAATTCAGATACAAGACTGAAATTTATCATCGCTGTTTAAGGTATTGTTGAATGCACAGTGAATTGACAGTTTGACACCAGTCTAAAATTGCCCTTCTGCCGGTATTGACTTCAATCATTCATGGAAGCTTACATCAACAGAATACTCATAAAATTTCCAGAACTGTTTTTAATCAATTCCTCGACTCCACTTTAACGATACTCCTTACAGTTTTATCCTTAGTTATACCTGGTTCTCCCTTCTGTCCTTCCAATCCTTTGGGTCCAACTAATCCTGGCACACCGTCTGCACCGTTTTCACCATTAAGTCCTCGTGAGCCAGGTCTGCCTGGCAGACCACGGGATCCTGTCAGTCCTGTATCGCCCTTCTCACCAAGTTGGCCATCAATTCCCGGTAAACCCTGCATTGTGTATCAGTAAGTACGTCAATTAATGCTAGCACATGCTTACAAATGAAGCAACATCTATATGAGAAATCTCTAAATCAGATCAATAGAAATGTTCCTCTGCCTCGAAAGAGCATCGGACAACAACCATTTAGATTCTGACCTAGGACCGTAAAAATAGTACTCTATTTACAAACAAGGTATAAGGCAAGCCGACATTAACAACTATGACTGGCATATTAATACTACTAATAATAATAGTTTATTCTTATAGTATTTTTTTATAATAATATGTTAACAATTTACATCATCAAATAATCTCAAGAGGCTTTAATTGTTAGGAAAAACCATTTGAAAACATCATTGGAATACATTAAAAAAGCACATTAAAAATACTGGTAGATCAAAGAGTTAAATAAGATGCACAATATGACTTATTAAAAATTACGTTAAATATTCACTTAACACTTAAGAAATTTACTTTACAACCCGACAAAAAAAATGTTCGCCGACATCAAAGTTATAAGAGAAGGTGCATTTGGACAAAACACAGGAAGTCTATTTTGCACACTCTGGATGCTGATACTGTCAATCTTAAAATCTGATGATGTCAACATCCACTCATCCCAAACAGTTCCCTTGCATAAAAAAAGCTTGCTGGGATCATTTTACTTCTAAGATCCAAGCATCAAGCGTCGCTCTCAAATTCTTATGACACATTGAAAGACATGAGAACAGTCGTTAATAACAAATATATATTTGTGATATATGTTGAAAATAATTAGTGTACTCCTAACTGTTACTTACCGGAGCACCTGGCTGTCCTGGTAGAGCTTCAGGTGTTGGGCCTACAGGGCCTAGCAGACCCCTCTCACCTTTCATTCCTGGCTCACCTTGCCGTCCTTCCGATCCAGGTAAACCATCATTGCCAGAAGGACCTGGTGGTGGCAATCATTAACAAAACTCATGTAGACAAGACCTCTTGAACTCATACTACTCATTTTACGGCTCGTTGATCAACCTCTCAAAACCAACCAACTGTCTTCTTATGGTGGCACAACACATCAAAGTATAATTGCACGCTTATGGCACAGTGCATTTTCCATTCATAGTCAGACGGATGATATCTAGTCACCAGGCGGTTGGCAGGTTATGGAAATCAACAAACCTTCAGAATTCACAGAAGTGACAGGACTTTTTCAAAAAAACATCCTTAATGAACAAACAAACAAACTTTGATTTGAAATCTCACCTGGACGTCCTTGTACACCAGGTAGGCCAGAGCTTCCCTTGGGGCCGACGAGAGCTTGGCCAGGTCGGCCTGACAAACCTTTCTCACCACGCACCCCTGGGAAGCCTCTCTCTCCATCCTCACCATCAGCACCATCATCACCTGGAGTTCCTGGGATACCCATGGGGCCAAGATCACCCTTGAGGCCTGATACATAAATAATAATAGTAACAATAGACAGTCTTAAAGATTGTTTCAGGGATAAATGCAAAGCTAAACAAATGGCAACTCGGACTTGAACCTCATGTAAATGATCCTGTACTTTGACATACCCTAGGATTACATACAGTTCAACCCAGCGTTTTTCTTGTTTAAGTTTGCAGTCCTTTCATAAATACACAAACATGTTCATTTAAAGATGCACTACAAGAAGCTACTTATTGACAAAACTTCTTAAATGTGTTAGAAGTTAAGAACTTTTCTCTGACCTGGATTTCCTGGAAGACCTATAACACCTGGCGATCCTGGAACTCCATTTCTCCCTGAAAATAAAAATCACACACTATGTGTCAATATTTCAAATAATTTGAAAACTTCAGGCAATTATTAAACTAATTTATAACCAAACCACGTATTGCCTAAAAGGAACATGCTGTAAAAAGCATGGAATTGAAGTAACTTCTTCAAAGAGTCTACTAAAGTGTCTCTTATATAAACCAGTGACGGTCGAGTGCAAACCCTGCCATTACATTCTATGTTCTTCATTTGAATTCCAGATAAACCCCTTACCTTGATCTCCTTTAGGTCCGAGTGGTCCTTGTAGTCCAGAATCTCCAGGAAGACCACGACCACCTTTAACACCCTGTGCACCTGTATCCCCGTTGTCACCAGGAGTACCCGGGACACCGTTTATACCTCTGGGTCCACGATCTCCTTTGAGTCCATTCAGACCATTCTGTCCAGGTTCACCTGGTGGGTATAATAATAATTATAATAAAAAGTGTCATTTTCTATCAATGACTAAACATGTTCCGAGGCACTAGAAGGAAAATAAAAACAAAAAGTGTACATTACAAAATACTTAGAACTACAAACACAAAGTGTATAAGGTATGTAACTAAGAGTAGAGCAAAGAAAGATTCAGATGCACTAACAAAATTAAGTGGATTAAAAACAACATTCATAGAGTCAGTCCTAAGCAATGCTGAACACAAGTGCTTTAGGTGGGCTTTTATAAATGTCCAAAGACTCTGTAGCTCGGATATTTAATAGTTTAAGAGCGGATACTGAAAACGCCTGATCACCATAGGATGTGGTTGTTTTAGGAACAGTTAGAAGAAGTTTGTTTGTAGATAGAAGATTGCGACTTGGAGTATAAGTTAAGAGAAGTGCCTTGAGATACAATGCTGCCTTGTCATTCATAGTGTTCTAGGCAAGCAATACAATTTTAACGGCAAACAGAGAAAGTTCCCAGATGAGTTACTGCCTTTATGTTCCAAGATCTTGTGATCTCACACTCAAGACTTCACATCTGAGGCTTGATGCCAAAACTTAGTTATAATTATCGATCTAGAAGGGTTTCCCTTTTACTGTTTCCCTTTGACTAGCCAGTGGTTTTTGTGTCTCTTTAATAATTGACTAGCCGACCACTGTTGAATGATAACACTGTCTCTGTCTCAGTTTTAAACCTTAATATCTCTTCATCTGCTGAAAACTTACCGAAATCTCCCTTGTCACCCTGTGGGCCTTGAGCTCCCTTCATCTCCAAGTTACACGGTGTCACCTTCACAAAACCCTTTTCACCTCTAGGTCCAGGGGGTCCCACTCCTCCTGGTACTCCCTAAAATTAACGGAGCAAGAGAAGTTGTCGTATCATGAGATTCACTCGGTGCAAGACTGAATGGTGTTTGGGGAAGCTACAATTCCGGCCAAAATGCTGGGGCCATGCATGGACCATGTGACAATAAACAAACCCTCCCCAGTTCCCCCACTCCCCGCTCAATGTTGTTAACCCCAGCTGGAGCGCAGACCACACATTGAGAGCCAACATTGAACGGGGCCGGCCGTGAGGTGGGGGCCCAACGAGATATAGCCAGGGATTGTAAATACTATGATGGTAAATGTCGATGAAGTAGTGTCATTAACCAGGCAGGCATCCAGGAGTTGGGTTCCAATCCCTCCTTCCCCTGCTCTTCATGATCATTTTTACTTTTCACTATCTTTTTACTTTTGTAAACCTGAAACTTATTGCCAATACGTATTGACCCACTTCATCTACTATCACCATAATCTTGGCTTAGCATTGTAGGAGTCTCATGCTCATTATACGAGATGCGACGTTTACACGCTTACCATAATTTGTACGTGCAATTTGACTCCCAAAATGGCAAACGATGAAGAGAGTAGCTTGTGAGAAGTTGGTACAAGACCTTTAGCTCACATTGAGATTAAAGGAACATTACAGAATTGGTTTTTGCTAACAAAACAGTTGCTGGCAGTGTAAGCATTTTATGTAACCACCATATACATAAACTGACAAACCTGTAGAAGTTTGAGATCAATGGCCATCTAATGAAATCATATAGGTTCAACAAATGAATAAAACGCTCACTGAGCGATAAACTCCAATCGGAAAATTAGTTTATTCATTTCTCATCAAATATGGCATTTCAGACAGAAATATTTCAAGGGATGTTTTCTACTATCATCATCATTAGACCGTGTAAGTTTTATGTAAATCTGTGATCAAAAGTATATTTCACAAGTTTTTTTCTTACCAACTCTGTAATGTTCCATTAAAGTTCTTAGCCAAGCCACATTGCCTTCTATACAACTAACTTGTTCGTATATATTTCAGTAAATGCAAACCCTTGCCGCTGGCACCGTGCCATCTACATTTCTCTGTGGATATAAATGCCCATCTCGTTTCAACACAGAACCAAATTAATCTCTTCCTGTTTTGAGGTTTTCTTTCTTTTTACCTCCTATCCTATTTGTTACACAATAATTACAACAATTAACCTTAAATATTTGTATATATCTAAATAAAATACAGCAATGTTCAACAACTTCAGAAACATGGGCACAATGCTTTTGTTGATCCCATTATAATTATTTGAAAAATTAACAATAATTTGTGGGGTATTATAATTATTCAGACACTTTAAGGAACATACCTTCTCTCCTGGATTTCCATTGAACCCAGATACTCCAGGGTTTCCAATTTCACCGGGAAGGCCAGGAGAGCCTTGAGGGCCAGAGGCACCTGTAGTGCCTTCGGGACCAGCCTCACCCTTATCACCACGTGTACCTGTTGTTCAAGAGAATCAGACATTTATCACACTGATGATCATGTTTCCTGTTGATATATCTGATTTTTTCAGTACGGCTTGCATTCCTTTCAAATTTGATTAATGTTCGCAAAAATGGTCAACAAGTCTTTTGCACCCAGGTGTGAGATAAATGCAGTAAACGATGCAAGATGGGAGCGTAAAACAAGTTTGAAATAACTCCATCTAGCTTGCTAGAGTGAGGACTGAGTGTTTGCGCCACAATCGTTTTATGCCACTTAGAAATAGCCCCTTACGATGGAGTACAGGTTTAAACCACTAGTTTAAAACCTCTTCACCACACATTGATTCCCTTATTTAAGACCTCATTATCACCCTTTTATTCCAGTATTAATTGATGCTCACCTGGGGCTCCCATATCACCCATCTGTCCCTTCAGACCAGGATTTCCACTTAAACCAGGCAAACCAGGTGTTCCACTGTCTCCCTTCAAGCCAAAGCTCCCTTTCGCTCCTTCCAAACCAGGGAATCCTTGATTGCCTTTGGGCCCTACTGGACCAGGGGTACCATCTTCTCCGGCTGGTCCAGGCGGACCAGGCTGACCGTTCTGTCCAGGAAGACCCGGTTGTCCTGATGGGCCTAGGAATCCCTTATCACCCTTGGCGCCTTCTAGTCCTGGAAGGCCACGTTCACCTTGTCTGCCTGGGCCACCAGG
The DNA here is from genome assembly GCA_032158295.1 of Pycnopodia helianthoides. Lineage (NCBI taxonomy): Eukaryota > Metazoa > Echinodermata > Asteroidea > Forcipulatida > Asteriidae > Pycnopodia > Pycnopodia helianthoides. Next base: position 1,192,865 of record CM063259.1, read on the forward strand.
AGAGCCTGCAGGTCCAGGGAGACCAATGCTGCCGTCTTCACCTGTTTGAGAAAAAAATACAATAAGAGGGCTGTAGAAAAAGAATCAGCAGTCTGCTTCTTGACTGCCGGAACGTCTGGTGTGCTGCATTCAATCAAATGGCCATGAAAAAATAGGTAGGCAGGATGTACTGTGAAAAAAAAAAAATTACCAGTGGTAGGCAGACCTTTTTTTTATTGATGCATTTACATTTTAAAACAAGATTGTGACAGTTGCCTTAACATACTGCCTCCATTTTGTATTCTCCAATCATAAAGATGATTAACCTACCCTTTAGTCCGGGCGTTCCATTCTCGCCTAGTTCACCTGGTGCTCCTGGCTGTCCTGGGTTACCATTTATCCCTCGATCTCCTTTCTCTCCTGTGTCAGGGCGACACCAAAACAAAAACAATAGGTGGTTAAATAATGGAGCTCAAGATCTTTTGACTGGTAAAGCAAAAATTCCATCTTGAAGGTGAAGGAAGATCATTGAAATCTCCTAAAATCTGGAAATAGTTTGAGAGATCCCTTAGCCCTTTCAGTCCCGCTCCCGGGATATCCCGGGTTCCGTAGACGCGCACCAGATCCCGCTCCCGGGATATCCCGGGTGGCGCGGTCGCTTTACATTTGTATATGTCACGGTCGTACCATAAACGCTATAGGAATAAAAAAAACAGCACAGCACAGCTGATGAATGCCGCCCTCTTTTGATGTGCTTTGAGAATGTTTGCTGTCGGGAATAGAGGACTTTTCCGTGTTTTTTTTAGCGCGACGTATGTAAGGCTGTGCGACAGTCAAGTTGAGCATTTCCTCTACTCTCGGAGTTTTTCCTTGAAAACATGAGGCATTACTTCATCTGTGGTGTTCTTTTCTGAGCCTTTTTGATTTCTTAAAGATATAACAGAGTATTCAGGTGTGTATATTTATAACTGAAATGAAAAAATCATCGAAATCCATCAATGTTTGTAATCATTTGGGATGTCATTTGAAATGGTTGTAATCATACATGTATATTCAACGGTGTAGTTTCGCATCACTTTCGGCCAACTATTTCCGGTTTAACAGGATGTCAGAGGTCATTAAGGTCACCTAGGTCAACGAAAGGTCATGAAATTGTTGACAATCTTCTGGGTAATAAAGTGTTTTAGTATTGTTAAAAAATAATGAAAATTATTTTTTTTATGAATTTTAAGATAAACACAATCCAAATTGTGTGTTCTTTAAAAAAGTATACGGGATATGGGGGGTAACTGTGTACAAAGTATATGGGAATGAAAGGGTTAGAGCACTATTTGAGGGGACCGTGTTAATGCACTTAACAAACCAGGGCTTCATTCCATAAAGAGTTAAGATTGATCTGAAGTGCAAATCAATCTTAATTTCTAAGGAAAGTGTGATGTCACAATATATACGGTGATACTGACAACTCATCTTAAGATGATTCTTAGTGCTTTGTGTAAGTAACCCCACGATCTGTGTTGTAAACTGCCAAAGATCAGTGTTAGGAGTTTACGATTTGAGGGGCTCTGTACTCCTTCCCAAGGCAGACAATCCAGAGGACGACTGAATACCTCCTATGCAGCGCTGCCAACATTTGCATCTTGCAATCAAGGAGATTTTGTACAACAATCAGGGAGATATCTACTATTACATTCAACATAATAGGGAAACAGTTTCCATATTCAGGGTGATTTTTAAGTTTGTTCATCAAAACATGGAAAGATTAGTTTATTTTCAGGGAACTTTCTGCGGAATCAGGGAGAGTTGGCAGCTCTGCCTATGCAGAGAACATTTGTTACGATAAAGGCTTACCGAAACAAGAACTACTATGCTATGGGGAATAGGGAACAGTGGAGAGCCATTATCTGGCGGATGTTGCCCACTTACACAAGTGTTAAATTCAATCAAGTTTCCATACCTGGTCTGCCATCTTCACCCACCGCTCCATCCTCTCCATTGGGTCCAGCTGGGCCAGGTAGCCCAATATCACCTGGGCGTCCATCACGTCCAGCTTCACCCTTCTGCCCCTTGATAGCAGAGAAACCAGGTGGTCCTGGGGTACCCTGAGGGCCTGGCTCACCAGGAGGTCCTGCGGGGGAAATTATTCATTGGCTTTGTCAAAAAATCAACTGTTTTGCCTTCAGTTTTTGGCATTGAAAGCGTAACTAAAAGAATATAAACTTATAGTCTAAAGTGATCGTTTTAGTTTTAGTTTAAAAACCTGCACTGAAATGTTGATACAGTCAGGAACTTTCAGAACTACAAGGAGACAAAATTAAACAAAGTAAAAGATGTCAAATGTATTAAACTGAGAAGAACAATTCACTTCAAACATCAGAACATTAGTTAACATCAAAACATAAACTAAGTCCAGATTATCAATAAAGTTACAATGTACAATGTGAAGAATAAAAACAAAATGAGGCACTTGAAGCAGCTTTTCTTTAAGAAGAAATAGTCAAGTATCTTAACATGTGAAGATGCTTCCATTACATCAGATCACACCATTACAATATACAGTTATTTAAACAAAACTTGACTCGTCATTCATTCATATATATTCATATTCGTTTATAATTATGTATTTCTTCATCAATCAGTTGAAGATGGTCTCATTATGAGGACGATGGACCTTACCGTTTTCTCCTGGCAGTCCTGGTCCACCGGGTGTTCCGTCTTCACCTGGGATGGAGTCTCCCGGGCTTCCAGGCTCACCGGGACGACCAGAGGCACCAAACGCTCCTCTATCACCTACAAAGTAATATTTTAACATGAGTTGGTGTACACATGTCACAGGTGACCAGCTGCTTGCAATATCTTTTTGGTCAGACTTGTTTTGAAACTGCTTAACACCTAATTCTGTGCTAATACGACCCCCTGTATTAAGCATAGGATTCTATGGGCAGTAGGGGGGTCATAAGCACAGAACTCTACGATAAGTAGCAGTATGAAATTAGGCCCATATCATAAGAAATATGCACAAGTTACATATGTAGCACAAAAATGCACGGATTTATATAATCACTAAAAATGTTAAAGATCCCAAAGGTGTGAATTTGAATAGTGTAATATATCGTGTTCCTGTCCCATATGCCAATGAGGAAGATCAAATGTTGAAAGTAAAAGGTTTGGGCAATAACCGCTTCATAAGAACAAGTAATAATAATAAGATTTGTGTAGCGCTGGTATCTAGAAATCTATTCGCTGCGCCGAGACCTCGGGAGAGTTAATGATATGCCTAATTGAAAAGGTAAGTTTTGAGACGTGATCGAAAAGAAGCAATGTCAGGTTGTGTTCTTATCTTCAAGAGTTGGTTAAACCATATGCACACTTCCCGAGGATCAAAAGGGATTTAATTCCCTTCAAATTTACCTTTTTCTCCGAGGGATCCTTGTGGTCCAATATCACCATTTGCACCCGGACTGCCTGGTGAGCCTCGTGCACCTGGCTGGCCGAGTGGACCAACAGAACCCTTCAAACCACGTGGTCCTTGGCTGCCCGGGACTCCTGGCAGACCAGAATCACCCTAGATGGACAGGTTGTACTTTGTTGTCATCAAACATACAAAATCTTAAACAATAATTAATGCTACGCTATTCTGTAACCACTGGGTTGAATTCTACCATTAGAGAAAACAAAATAAAACCTTCTTCAATACTTTGTAACTAAACATGATACCAATTTAATAGGTTAAATAATAATGCACACCATTTTGGGGAAAACAAAACCGATTTCAAAGCTACAAAATCCTTCAACAAGAAATTACCAGCATCATCATTGTTGTACCTCCTTATCTAATTTTTTCTAAATTTCATAAGCAAAATAAGGATACAACCAGATACTTTCATAGACCTTAAGCATTGACGTCATCCAACACCATCTTAGAGGTAAAACGATGACGAAACAATGGAAAACGCACAACTGGTATGCGCGGTGCAGAGGATGAGCCAATGAGCAAGCTTCTTTTTAACCTCTAGCTGAGGGCGCCCTACTCAAATGACGTCATGTGCATCAGGTCTACAACCAAGACCAAAAAATGAGTAAGGCTTCATTCAGAAATCAATGTGTGCGATCATCATTGACGGAGATCCCTTCTTTTTACCTTGTCTCCCTGTGGTCCTTCGACACCAGGGAAGCCTGGCGACCCTCTCTGGCCAGAAAGACCTTGAGGTCCCCCATCACCTGGCAGTCCACGGAATCCCTTCTCCCCACTCTCCCCTGGCATGCCTACACCAGATGGGCCCTGCTCGCCAAGGTCTCCCTTTAGACCATCAAATCCACGGCTTCCCTTTATTCCCGAGGGACCAGGAGGTCCTGTATGGAGAGACAACACAGCAATAATTGACAAAATTGTAAAGAAAGACCTAAAGTCTAAGTGCCCTAAACAGTATATATGGTATGTTTTAAAAGCAAAGTATACCTTTGGTTTTTGGAACAGTTCGTTTATTTTAATCCCAGATAAATGTAGATAAATACAATAAAACTAACTTGTGAAAATTTCACTTCAAAACGTGGTTTTGGAGCGGTTCTGTCCAAGCAAGAAAAATAATCCGCAATTGGAATGCATGAAACGTTTCTCAGATTGACTTTTTTTTAATCCCTTTCTCTAAAACCACATAGGGAATCATTACTCAAAATGTTATACATTATCAACAACTGCAGTGCTTCTTACTGATTAAGTTTTTATGGTCATCAATTTTTGGAGTAATTACCAAAGGTATACCCTCCCCTTAAATGACCACTGGGAATGAAAGAATACATTATCTCATAACATAGAGTGGACAGATTCCTTACAAAAGATCTAGATATTGCACACACTCAGCAAAAAGGACTACAAAGAACATTTTCTTGACATAGAGAGCTGACTTGGGTTATTGGGTGATGAGGCAGGAGGGAAAAAATTATAAAAACTAAATAATTGAGGGTAGAAGTATCAACTTCAATTTCTGAAGGTCATTTTACAAAAGGGAAAATGTGAAATTCAAAATGAAAAGATTGAAACCTTTTGTTTTGTTTTTGTTTTGTTTCTTTTTTTCAAAGGGGGGGAAGGTTATGCAAAATTGTAAAATTTCTACCCTTTACCTATATGTTGTTTAAAAATGTCCACGAACAGTGTGAGTTAAGTAAAAAAAATTACATATGATTTGGATATACCTTTTCTCTATGTCAAAGACAATTTGTTTCAGGCCTACTGACTGAAAATCACAAACTACATAGGGTACAAAAATGAGTGTAGTTGTGACAAGCACTTCATAAATAAAGAGACCATACATAAACATAGAAGGTACCTGGGGGTCCTCGTTCACCGACATCACCGAAAGGACCTGGTGGTCCAGGGGGTCCTCGTGGTCCAACCTGCCCTGGCTCAGATACAAAGATGTTTTCTCCACGTTCACCTACGTACAAAGTATAAAAACAAAATAAGCAACTAACATCTAGATTGTACTTAAGTCTGATCCAAATTGGCAGCTGCAGAAAACAGGCTTTTGCGACGATCCATATATTCTTTCCATTTTAATATGTTTTTCAACTTTTTGGGCCCTCAAAAAAATACTTAATCAAGAAATAAAGAAAACATAAATCAAAAAATAAATAAATATGGCACTTCAGGAACACAGAAGTAACTTAAAAATTAACAAATAGAAACTAACAACTTGAATCAGTACCCTTGCGAAATGTCCATGCAAAGAAACTTGTGGATTGATCAGGACTATGTCAGTTTGGTCAACACAAGTCATAACAAATCAATTTAATACCTACATCCCATTTTGCCAAAACATGCATCACTGCCAAGTACAACTACCCCCACTCTCTACCCTGTCTGTGCAAACACCTCAAATCATGCTTCATAACATGAAGTTGGAGAAAAGGGAAAAAAGGGACAAGAAGGGTGTGGGCAGGATACGTTTTGACCCCCACTCAACACCTTTTAATGCTCAAAATTGTATCATTAGACAAAAGAACATTGCGTACTGTTTTAAACTACCGTTACCGAGCCAATTCTACAAAATGAAGACCCCCTGACAACATTTTTTTCGCGCCCACTTAGCAGGTGCCACACAAAGTGCGGCAACTCTCTAGTATATTCAATAGCCTTAAAAAGTCTTCAAAAGTCCAACCATAGCGTAGGTAAAACCTTGTTCTCAAAAACATTTTCCTTCTTTTTTTTCAAAGGTCAAATATCATGACCTGTGTCCAGTGTTATCGTGGAAAGATATCTCCAAATGATTTTTAATAGGCACCCATTATATAACAAAAATATGTCCTTAATGCCCAATCTCCTCGTCCAGTCAATTTAGTTGTTCCTCTCTCTCCAACTACATAAACAAACTATTTGTTTAGGTCGACCTACCCTTCTGACCAAAGGGCCCTCTTGGTCCAATATCTCCTCCGGCACCATTTGGACCCGGTGGTCCAGGATTGCCCACAATTGATGCCCACGCTCTCCGGGTACTCCTGGAACCCCATCAAATCCTGCTTGTCCGGGCGCACCCTGTTGACCTGGTTCTCCTTTCTCCCCCTACGATAACATAACCCAACATTTACTAATGATCCAAGGTACAAAAGAAGTAGATTTAAAGATCTCGGGACACTCTGTCCGTGTGGATGAGACCAAAGTTTACGAGGGTTTGTTAGTCCGTCTTATTCTAGTAATTAAGAAGATACAGTGAAACCCTGAGACATAAAGGATGTTGATAATAGTTAAGTATTAAACAACCAGTAGTATACATCTTGTGGGGTCTACTGACAAAAAGAACTGCTACAAGAATTTCCTAAAACACATGATTTCACTTATTATACTTACAAATACTTTTGGTGGTGATTCACATGGAGGCCCTGGGAAGCCTTCTGCTCCCTTGTCGCCCTGATTACCTCGGTACCCTCTTTCTCCTTTAGCCCCAACGGGTCCAGGAAACCCAGGGAGTGCAGGTCCCCGGTCACCCTTGTCACCCTTATCTCCAAATGGTCCTGAAGGTCCAGGATCCCCCTAACAAAAATAAGTTCAAGCATTTATTACAAGGTGAAATCCTGAAAGGCATGGCCCAATTTTAAAGAGCTGCTTAAGCAGGAAAAAAAAATGCTCAACAAGATCCCACTCTAAAGCACAAATGAGCAGAATGCCAATGACAGATGGTTTATGTGTAACAGTGTTTTGGCCGGTAACCTTTTTCTGCTAAGCACAATTGTGTTCTGAAGCTACGTTTTGTGCTTGAGCAGCTCTATGAAATTGGGCCCTGGTAGAGCAGGATATTTTTGCTCGTCTTGCTCTCCAATTCCCTGGCCTTTCTGGTGATGAGATATATAAATTGTAGCTGCAGGTTTAAAGGGAGGTAAACCTTTGGTAATTACTCCAAAAAATAATCACCATAAAAACTTACTTGGTAAGAAGCACTGCAGCTGTTGTTAATGTAAAAATTTGAGAAACGATTCCCTTCTAAGGAATGCGGTTATAGAGAAAGGGATTCAAAAACATTTCAATCTGAGAAATGTTTCTCAGACTGTGTGCTCTAATTACGGACTATTCTTCTTGCATGAACATAACCGCTCCAGATTTTCGGCAATAACTCAAAAACACTACCACCTTTTGAGATGAAATTTTAACAGGTTAGTTTTATTTTATATATCTACATTTATATAGGATTAAAACAATCAAATGGTAAAAATAATAAGTGCACTTACATTTCTTCCTGGAGTTCCGTCATTTCCAAGCTCTCCTCTTAGTCCTGGTGGTCCCGGTGGTCCCTGAGGGCCATCAAAGCCTGCCAAACCAGGTGTTCCCGATGGGCCATCTGGTCCTGGGTCACCCTTAGCTCCAGCGGGTCCTCCTGGGCACTGACCACATGGTTCTCCAGACTCACCTATCACAGAAAATAGGAGGGTTTTTGAATTTTGAATTTTATTATAACTGGCAAATATCAGAGGTCAAACTACCTGGCCAGTACAATAGTCATACAATTAAAAGATGATCCCGTGGCTGCTGCTTCCCAGGTTGTATCGTAAACTTGGGTGTGATCCCTGGCTACACGGCAGTTAACGGTTGCATGACTTCTGACTGGCACCCCCAAAAGATATTGACAAAATAGGGATACCGCCAACATAGGGCTAGATAGCTCAGTTGGTAGAGCGCCAGTACGTTAATCCGGAGGTCGTTGGTTCAAATCCCGCTCTAGTCAATTTTTCTTTGTTCAACCCCAAACCATTTGAAATTTACCCAGTCAGTTTCCCTTCATTACTTGACACAATTAAAAGATGTTACAAATTTCAAATAACACATTTAACAGAGAATGAGCGGGGAACACATTCATATACACAATCAATGAAAAATGGGCAATTAATTAGAATTAAATAAATTAATGAAATAAGGTTTGGGGCTATTTTTTAAAAGACTATAGTTCTTTTGGGGTTGGTGGAAATATTATGAAAATTACAGAAGCTACGACCATGATTCTGAAGCCTGGTAGAGGGAGGTCTTTTGAGTGAGGGTTGTGTTTCAATATTCACGCCTGCACTTAATTGACACTTTGTATTTAAAAAATATATATTAAAATGCTTTAATTACCATCACCCCCCCAAAAAAAAATATATATATATATATATATATATATATATAAAATTTGTAGGGTAGATGGCCTTAGCTTTCGATCCAAACCGGACTTTATATATATATATATATATATATAATATATTAATAATAATAATAATAATAATAACTAAATAACTAAATAAAAAATAAAGAAACAAATAACAAAATAAATAAATATACATATATATTTTATAAATAAATCAATCAATCAATAAATAAATAAAAAATAATAAAAATAAAAAAAAGAGCAAAAATTTAAGAGGGATCTGTACCATGTGCCTTCTTAAAAAGCACAGACAACTTTGTCGTCTGCATTTCAGAGTTTCAGAGACCGAACCATTCATAATGGAAAAATACTCACCAATTCTTCCTGGGAACCCACGAGCTCCTGGGATACCTGATTCTCCAGGTTCACCCTCTGGACCAGGGAGGCCGGGAGGGCCAGCGGGGCCACGCATGCCCTCTATGTTACCAGGGATTCCAGGAAGACCTAAATTGTAGAAAAAAATTAGATAGAAATAGTATTCACTGCTAGCAAACTGCTTACCAACCAAAATAACAAACGATTTAAATTGACAAAATTGTTAATGGACTGATGTTTTGACCCTGGCAAAGTCTTTCTCACAGGCTAAAAGGAAATTAGAAAGGCTAAAATAGAAATTGTAAATAAATAAATTTCAAACAGTGTATTATATTATTGACAGATATACTTTCTTGCCTTCTAAAACATAATACCAGTATTTCTCATGGGAGCGTGTTCATTGTTATACTCTACATTACAAGAGATTATACTGTCAAAATAAAATGAGTCACTTTTAATGAAAAATATGCAACCCGTTAAAAAATGACAATTCTTGGTAAACAAAACTACATTTTCACAAAAGGGACAAATAAATCCTGGTTTCGTTTGAACCATTGTTGTTCTTATTTTGTTTTTATTTGGTTTAAACACGGTTGCATTGTGGCAACGATATTCTCAACACGAAACTTCTCAGGGAGTTCAGGGAAATGAATCCAAAAGGTGGGACATGGTTTAAAAAAGTTAAAGCGTTAAAAAATAAAAAGGCTCTTCAAAGCTCTTTTTCTGTTCATAACATGAAACAGGTGCCTTGCTTTTCTTAATTAAACTGTTCTACTATTAGAGAGTCATCACAAACCTCGGATTCCAGTATCACCAGGAGGTCCAGGGGGTCCATTGTTTCCTTGTCTACCAGGGAGACCATCCATTCCTGGGGGGCCCTGTACTGATAATCCAGTCATTCCTGGATCTCCTTTAGAACCTTCACGTCCTGGGACACCAGGTGAACCAAACTGTCCAGGGGGTCCCGGAAGTCCTATTGGGGGACAAAAATATGATCTTAAAAATAATCCCAAATGATTGTGTATTTTTTTAGTACACTTCTTCACCTTTACAATTCCCACCTTTACAAGAAATTCACAAAAACAGTTTAACCCTTTAGAGTCCAGAGCCAATTCGTGCTCGATATGGGGCTGAGGGTACCCCCCCCCCTATTGTGTCTTCAATGTGTGCTTGGAATCTCAGGAATTCTTTTGAGGATTTTAGTGGGGGGGGGGAGTCCTATACAAGAGGAAAATAGTGTGTTATAGTATAGGAACATTAGAGGGGACCCTCTGCCCCATATCGGGCAGGCTATATCCAAAGCGGCCGCAAGCCGCTTGTACCAGAATGCCCATAGCGGCCGCAAGTGGCTTGTACCAGAATGCCCATCGGCCACAAGCAACTTACGGCCGAAAAATTTGACCTACTTTTTCGCTCAAAAACAAGAGGGTCAGAGGAGAGGTATCAGACTGTTTTGACATTTTCCAATGTTTCCAATGCATGTAAACATAGAATCTACAACTCTAAAACGAAACCATGTATTTTAGTTTCTTAATAATCTTCCTGACATTTTTTTCAGAACATAATGGTGCACAAAACCAACAAGATTAACATGTCTGGGCGTATGGTGATAATTATCAAGAAATGAATAGTATCTAAAGGGTTGAAAGAGCACTTACAAATACAATCATACATTTATACATCTTTCAATAATTGATTGATTTTCCCAACTTACCTGGGCTACCCTGTTCACCCTTATCGCCTATCCCAGGTAAACCCTGTGACCCTGGCTGTCCTGATGGGCCAGTGTTGCCCGGTCTTCCTTCAACACCAGTCAATCCTGAGTGGGGTTGGTAGGAGGAGATTAAACTTTGCATTAGGTCTGGATCATCTTGTAATCATCTCAAATTCAAACAAACTTTTCTGATTGGAAGTTTACAAAATTGAAATTTATATTTTCACAACTGTCATATTATAGTATCTTGTCAAAAAACAAAAGAGGGACAAAAGAGGGCTTGTAGCTGTAAATTGTTTTACCTCCAACATATATTTCAAATAATGTGTGACACCCTGTGCCAAAACAATCCACTTCCCGCCAAAATCAAAACTGGGTATATTTACTCACCTAATAGATGAAAATAACAGCTTTCAAAAAATACCTTATTTAGGTATATAAATATTTCACAATGTCACATCGAATCGATGTTTTGATTTTGCCATGGATCATCACCTGTAGTTATCTTAATTATCACAGAATCAAAAAAATGAAACTATTTTGGGGGAGGTTGATCCATTGATAGAGTCTCTTACCTCTGGATCCTTTGTCTCCGGTGGGTCCAGGGGGTCCTGGAGGTCCGTCACGTCCCTGAGGCCCACGTGGACCAGGTTCACCAAAACCAGTAGAATCGGCAGGCGTTCCCTTGAAAATGATTATACAAAAAAGAACGGTTGGGAGGTAGAACTTGCTTCTGTCTTTCCAGCACTTTTATTTTATATGATACTTTATTTTTATAGATTTGATGTGCTTCCTTTAACACAACATGAGCATTATACACAAATTTGCAAGCAACATCCAAATCAAATGACTGAAATGTAAACAACTTAGTGTAACTTTACCGGAGTATTAATACTTACCGGAGGACCCTGCAACCCTTCACGTCCAAGTTCACCTTTGTCTCCTTTGGGTCCCTAAAGAAATTCAGACAAAATTTATCATCAATTATTTGTCCAAAGGCAGTGTTTATAACCATAAATTATCAAATATTCCACATTGAATTTTAAATTTCCTTCTATATTTCAACAATCAGTTTCATCTCTTACAATCCATTCTTGTGATGAACTAAATTATTGTTTGTATGTAAAAAAAAAAAAAAAAATGAAGACGAGTTATTTGCCTCAGCCCCCACATCCCATTTTTTTCAAGTCATCACAATCTTCCAGATGATTTTTGAGGACTCTTCAAGTTAATTTGGTAGTCTCATGGCGAGCTCACCTCTGGACCATTAAATCCTGATGCACCTGGTACTCCAGCAGGACCACGGTCACCCTTATACCCAGGTGTACCAGGAGAGCCCTCCTTGCCACGCTTCCCCTAGAAATAAAAAAAATCAAGAAAGTGTTTATAATAATAATAACAAGCAGTTCTTTTATAGCACTTTATCACATACAAGGGCATCTCAAAGCTCTCATTTCCTATCTAAAAGGTATGCAGATCCATGTCCGAAATATAAGACCAGGGCTCGAATTTGGGGGGAAAACCCACAAGACCACAGGACTTGTATCTCAAAATGTTTACTGGACCAGAAATAATTTTACAAGACCAGATTCAAACTGAGAAAAGACTTCCTTGCACAGTTTTACTTGCATTTAATTGAACAAGCACTTGTCTTTTAGGGTATTAAGTATATTTCAAATCATTACTCAAAGTTAACAATTGTACATAATTTGTTTCTGTTCAAGATATTATAGAGTGAGGTACATGAATTGTTATTGAATTGAAAACACAAGACCGCCGGACTTGTCCGGTCATGAGTTTACTGGCCCAATGCTAAAATCACTGGCCTCGGGCCTGCGGTCCAGTGTCAAATTCGAGCCCTGAAGACCCACTCATTGTAACAGTTTACAAAATGCTGTGGTGTCATCTGCAGCCAAACATGCCAGAAAACATCAGGGCAACCCAATTCTCTTAATAAGGAGTGTACTGGGTTAGTTTTACATTCATTACACAACACACAGGGACTATGGTTTTACGTCCCGTGCAAAGAACAATGCAATAATAGTTAAGTGTCTTACCGCTCAAGGACATTAGTGTCAAGACCGGGACTCAAACCCACACTTTGCTGATGAGCAACTGCAGAGCTTGAGTCCAGTGTGCTTGACCGCTCAGTCATGACAAGCCACATAAAACATTTAAACCCAAAAGCAAAAAGGAAACAACAATCTGCTACCAAAACATAGACATTTAGAGTATGGTTCCTGAACTTGACTCACTTATTACACATAAAGTTATACTATTTTGACTTCATTAGAAAGAACTTACAATTTTGCCTGTGGGTCCGTACTCTCCCTTTGGTCCTGTCATTCCTTTCTCGCCAAAAAAACCCTACATCAAACAAAACAGTAATATGTAAATAATAATAATAATTATAATAAACAGTTCTTATAAAGTGCATATTACAATGAAGTCTCAATGCGCTTGAGTGGGTAAACAGGTGTGTTTTAACAGTGAATTGGAGGGCACATTGACCATTATGATTTGGTGAGAACTGGATGTGGAGTGAGAAGATCTTTGTTGCTGGAGCGAAGAGTCCTTGATGGATGATATTTGCTGATTCCTTCTTGGAGGTAAACCGGGGCCATTTCATGTGTGCATTTGTAGATCAAAACCGATATTTTAAAAATTAATAAAATAGAGATTGTCAGATATTCCAAAGTCAGTGAAGGCTCGTAATAAATGTTTAAAAACCTGTGAAAATGTGGGCTCAATTGGTCATCAAAGTTGCGAAAGAAAATAACAAAAGAAAATAACTTACCGGATTACCAGGGTAACCTCGCTCGCCAGTAGCACCTTTGTCTCCTCTCATTCCCTTTTTCACAAAAACAAGGTGAATTCACTTGAACCAACAATTCCAAAGTTTCAAGATTTGATTTGATTTATCAATTACTGCAAAAAGTGTCTTTTTACACCTGTTGTATTTTTACAAATCAATTGCAAAACATTTGAAATTCAATACATTAAAATAATATAAGCGCACTTCTGTACCAGTACCAATATATCATTTACGGAATACAATAATAATAATAGCATTTCTAAATAATAATATTATTATTTACCTATTCCTAGGCACAAAAGGCAAATTTGTAAATTGGACAGTCTTAAGGGAAGCCTTAAAGGGGGACACACAGAATGCGAAGAAATGATTTTTGATTATAAATGTCAGCACTAACCTTCATGCCTCTGTCTCCCTTATCACCTGGGAAGACTACGTCAATTTCCTCCCCGGTTGATGGGCTTCCTTTACAAGATTCCCCAGGCGGTCCAGGGGCACCTTGGGCACCCTGAATTTAAACAACAAATACTTGTGTTGACTTCAACAAAAAGACAGGATAAAGATTACCTCCACAGGGAAAAGATACCCAAAATATCATAGAAACAACTTTGCAAAAGATGTCAAAAGACAAATAATTTCACAATTAATATTTGGGCAAAAGAAAATGGGGAAAACATACTGAGTAACAAGTTAAAACAAAAACCTACACAATGGCGTAGCAAGCATGATTTTTGACCATTATTTTATTAATAACTTGACCGATTTTCTGAGAAACAGATTAAAATGGGAATATTATGCCTCATTGTCAGTAAAGACATCTCTTGTAGAAGGAAGAAATTTAACTCCTGTCCTACACCCAAGTTGTCGATGAAATTGTTCTTTTAAGGCTTAGAGCACATGGACAACATTGGTAAATGTCAACAGCCTGTATCTGCACTTCATGTGACCAAACCTATACATGAAACAACAAACTTGTAGTTTAAGCTCAATCGGAGTCACAAGAAAATAATGGGGACAAAAATTGTTTTCACTGTTTTTAAATATTGAGTTTTGGTCTCACGAGATCATAAGTAATTATTTTACTCATTTCTCAAAAAGTAAAGCATTTCATGCAAAACTATTTTAAGGGAGGTTGTCTACTATGATCATCTTTATACCATGTCAGTTATGACAGTTATTGTTTCCACCTTACCAATGTTGTGCCTACACTCTTAAGCCAAGAATCCTCACAAACATAATCAGTGCAGTTTTGTTAAGGCAAATGCGAGGTAAATTCCTGTTTGAAGTAACGCTCTAGAACTAAAGATGGGCTCTTACATCATCTCCTGTCACTCCAATGTAGCCCACACCCTGAGGTCCCTGAGGTCCTGGGGAGCCAGGCCGTCCTCGCTCACCCTAAATAGAAGGAGAAGGAATGAAACACATCGCTGAATCAATATTAGGGTATACAATTTTTTGCGGTTCAAGTGGATGTGCAAATCTTTGGTCACCTTTAAACGCAAATGTGAGACTTACTTTGTATATAACTCCCGATTTAATTTTTTCTTTTTTTCTTTTTCTTGGCTTCAAACCTGGTCCGATTCATGCATAAACAAAGTTTTTATGCCACCAAACTGCTGAGCAAGAATCTCAATTTGATAAAAATCATCATCGTTATTTTGTCTCAAAAGAACTTTCCTCTCTTGTATTTCTTTTAAGTTGCTTTTTTCTTTTCGCTGCAAATGGCTATAAATCACAAGAAAATAATCAAACACCACAAGTAGATATTTTCCTAACAAAATTGATGATTATTCTTACAAAGATATACTTTGGGGTAGATTCATCACTCAATAGAATCAGTTTAAGGTCGACAATAAATTAAGCAACACAAAATGTTCTATCCTCCCAATCCCTGCTAATATTTATTTTATTTTTTTTTTTAAGGGTGAATTGTTGGCAGAAATGAAAAGTAACAGTTAAGAAAAAACGTCAGTTGCTCTTACAGTTGATCCTTGAGGTCCACGATCACCTTTGTTTCCATTGTAACCCGGTAGACCCGACTGACCCTGTTGTGAAAATAAAGCAAAAAACATTTACTCATTTGAATTGGGGGTAAATCTTAGGAGGTGGTTATAAGAGGAAAACATTTTTAAGTTTCAATATGAATAAATAACTACGCGTTATTTCAAATGCCTTCTGTTTATCTATTTGAAGAGTTACAAGCCCAGTTTTAATTTGTAGCAGGAAGTGGTTCAGCATGGAGCGCCACATAATCTTACTCTCACTAGACATTTGGAACAGGAGCAGCTCTGGATCATAGCTAATGACAGTATGACACAGACCCGCAATTGCCAAAGGTCACCTCCTAAATGTCACTAAATATGATAAATTGACGTTACAGGAACAGACTAGACAACAGGTGACATTTTTCATTAAGTGTGAACATGTACACACGCCATCACAAGAAGATTGCGGGTTGTCATGAATTAAGACAAGTCTGTAACTATTTGGTGGAAAATGTCTGAAATTGTCAGGCATATGGTGCAAGTATAAAGTAAACAAACAGTACATTTGTTGTAAAGTACCTTGCAAAACTTTTGGATTGCTTTAAACTTCGTCTTTTTTTCCTTTTTTTCTTCTGGCCTTTTTGTTTCAAGTTAACAAAACCGAATTTCATTGTGCAACTTCTTAAGTAGTTCTGTTTGTGTAACTGATTGTTGTATGTTGTTATTTAACTGTTTTTTCTTAAATTGTTACTAATATATATTTGTTTTTAAGGCAAGTTTGCCCCTAAAGCAACTCTTGATAAGGGGCTACAAGAAGAAAAATGTTTAAATGAAAACAACTCAGGGGAGCTGAAGGTAGGGATTGATATTTCTCTTAAAACATTCTAGATTGTAGGATGGAGGGGAAACATGAACCAGGCAAGGAGTTCCAAAGAGATGCTGTACGGTGGAATAAAGCTGTTGGAATGGCTCTTAGTTCTACATCTCAGCAAAGCAAGGGAGTGGTTCCACGCTCACTTTCATAGTAATTTACTTGCAATTTGGCTGATTTGTAAAAGTTGAATAAACCACTAATAAATGATTGAATGAATCCAGGCCCCTATAAACGTTGTCAGCGGTTGCATTCCAAAGCACTTTCAATTCAATATCAAATACAAAAGTTTTTCCCTCTATCTGTATCCTTTCAAATGCTTCAAATTAGGAGAAATAATTTGTTGAGGGACAATCAAATCAAAATGCTGCAGATACTCAAAAGAATAGGGCCTTTTTATAAAGTTTGGGTTGCTTCGGGCTTGATCTAAAAAAGCACTAAGATTTATCTTCTGGATGAGGTGTTAATGTTAATACACCTATAATGATTTGTATTGTGACATCACATTTTGCTCAGCAACTGAGATTAATTCGCACTAGATATACATCTTAGGCCATTTGTGAATTGGAGACCTTAGTTACTTTAGAATACCTACCGGTATACCAGGTTGACCTGGGGTCCCGCGATCACCTTTGTTTCCTGGCAAGTTCACTGCTGGCTCTCCTGCTTCACCCTAGAAGTTGAACCAAACAGATGACTTATCATTACAAAGGGATTTCTTAGAACGGTACAAATAAGAGGCTCCTTGATGTTCACATTTTAGCTCTCATGAAGCTAAAACTATCGAAGTGGGGTCTTTTGTTCTGGTTAAGTGGACAAAATGAAATAAAACAGTAGTTTATAAGTTGGTTTTTTTATTCCTTTATTTCTCAGATCCAAGACAGCCCAAAACTCGATCACACTGTTTGTGCTGCACAGGATCGAGATAAATGGCAAAGACAAATTAAAAATTTCATTTTGGGGGGGGGGGATAGGGTGGTTATCCTGTGTTTTATTTCAATTTACTTCCTGTCTTAATGACATATGGTTTATATTATCCATCCACACGGGCCAGCTTTTGGATGAGATCATTCAGGAAATCGTGGAGGAAACCAGTTACGATCCTGGTATTTCCCTCTTATGACAAAAAGATGGTCATATTTAAGTAATTTCCCTCTCCACAATCAAATTTAAACGCAGGAGAACTGAAGGTGTCTCTATATATTTTCATACACCCAAGTTGATTTGCTTCGTCACCATGGCAAGACCTGACAATTTTTGAGGGGCAACAACAATGTGGATCTTTTGTTCCGGAAAGGCTGGGTGCCTTTCAGGAGGAAGAGATTTGTGTTCATATTTTATGGTTTCAATCAGTTCATGAATAGACTGGCAACACTAGACAGGTTTTCATGTTGTTCATTCCAATCTTAAGCAAGTTGCTGGATCTATTCACTTCTGTTTTAACTTCACACAACCAGTGCTTTAGATTCAAAGATGAACTAACAAACTACACGACAAGCCAGGCCTTGACTGTAATTCGTGTGAACGCAGTCATTGAATGATTTGGGTGCGTGTCGCTACCACTGTTTCACCTCCTCTTCACATAATTGAGAGATGTGATCATGACAATAAGGTCACAGTGCATGAACCCTCTACCTGCAGTTCCCGACAGGCTCAACTCTCCATGACTATTTAGAGTGAAGGTCAACCCTGTGGGTGTGATGCAATGTCTATAGGTACCTCACATGCACTGCACACCCTTCTTCAAGAGTTCAAAACTGTCCTGTTGATAAGGTACTGCGGATACATCAGGACCTCATGTTGAGAAAACCTCATTACTTAGGGAAACTAATCGGCACAAGCCAGTGGCTGGGAATAATTTGGGCAGGCAACTTTATTTATGAAGCCTCCACCCTTGTAGTTTCTGTTACCCAGTAAAGGTTGGGATTGGTTCTTAACGTAAGGGAGTAACATAAGATCTCACAGATGTTGTGTGCTAATGCAATTAGCGGGGTTGAGAGTCATTGCTGACTCAAACTGGGATCCATCTGGGCCCAATTTCATAGAGCTGCTAAGCACAACAATTTGCTTAGCATGAATTTCTTCCATGATCAAAACAGGGTTACCAACCAAATTTCCATGTGTTGCATATTGCTTGTTACTGGTATTCAGCTGTTGTATGCTTATCCTGAAAATCTCGTGGAAATTTGGTTGGTAATCCTGTTTTTATCAATGAAGAAATTTCATGCTAAGCAAATTGTTGTGCTTAGCAGCTCTATGAAATTGGGCCCTTGCTGAAATGATAGCATTTCCACCTTTTGGTAACCCCTGGTGTTACAGATTCCAAGGAGATTTTGGGAACAGTTTCCTCAGTGTTAGACAAGATCAAGAGCCTGACTTATTTAATTTGGAGAAAAAATAAAGTATTTTTTTGTTTACCACGCAGACTTAAAAACATCCGACCTCAGATAAAAGTCTAAAAATTCTCATCCCTGTCACAGGCATGATGACTAACATATAAACTCCATGTTCAGATTGAAAGCTTTTTTTATGGCTTATTCAACTGGAAATGATTCAAGTATTTTAACTCACTGTATTTGTAAATACACACATAATGGGTTTTTAGGCATTGCATGGTGAGGTATCAACAGTTTGCAGTAACACCAATATCTAATTTGCTGCGTAGATTGTTCTAGAGAACTTGTCTTGATATTTATTCCACTACCACAGAGTATAGTTTTAAAATGGAGTATAGTTTAAAAATGGGGGGACTACTTAGTTCTGAAAAGAACTGGGCCCAATTTCATGGCTCTGTTTGTAAGCAAAGAAACGGCGCTTACGGAAGCAAGGAATTCCAGCTTACATCGAGCATATTTCACAGGTCAGCAGAGAATTTTTGCTCGTGCACGTGCGTACTCCACATTACTAGGCATTCGTTGCTCACACAGCAAGTGCAGAAATTTGGCGGTTGCCCTTTAAGCGATTAATGGTGATT
Organism: Pycnopodia helianthoides; assembly: GCA_032158295.1. Classification (NCBI taxonomy): domain Eukaryota; kingdom Metazoa; phylum Echinodermata; class Asteroidea; order Forcipulatida; family Asteriidae; genus Pycnopodia; species Pycnopodia helianthoides. The sequence continues at coordinate 1,212,187 of CM063259.1, forward strand.
GCAAGCACGGAATTCAGCGGTAAGCATAGCAATGAAATTGGGCCCTGTCCTGCTCATTTTAGTACTACCCGAGGAAGTAGGAAATCGGCAAAGACTTCCACTTTTGTTTATCGTGGGGACTTCTCGTGATAAACTTCACTGATGCGGAGTGAGTTATTATTTGGTCTCAACGTTTCACCTAGTTCTAACTACACAGATGGATAAATGTCTTCAACATTTCTCCTCTCAGGAAACCCAGTGAAACAGGGGAGCTTATTTTGTAAACTCCATCGCTAGACAGTCTGCCAGCAGCAATTAATCCCCCAGCATTTTTGTCTGGTCAAAAATTTACAAAAACACAAAAAAAGGGTCATGGCTGAGTTCATTGCAGTGACTCGTAACACTCTAATTGACAGATGAACATCAACTCTTGTGTTTACATCCACTCCCTGGAGGAAATCTTCATCTCTGGTCATTAAACTAGCACCCAGACCCCTTCCCCTTGCCCATCTGTGGTATCTCAAGGAGAGCTACAGGAGGCTGCTGTGCATTACTCACTCCAGATCTCTTAATCACCCTCAGGGCAGGAAGTCGGGAATTTGCGACAGTGTACAAGGAAACTTAGGCTTTGGCATGCCCTCCCTGGCAGGGTGATAGGGCTGAAGCCACTCACCACTCGTCAGACATGGGATAGGTCACGGGTATAAACCAATGCACTTTGCCAGATAGAGAGAGCAAGAATGGGAGTCTGCCTGGGCTAATTAGATCTTTATCTGTCTGTTGATAAAGATAACTGACATGAGGACAAAGCAATTCTGGGTCTCTAGAGTCACTCACTCATAATATTGTCACTATCATCCACATTAACTTTCCCTGTTTGTATTGCTTATTATAGGGCAAAGTTTACATCCTGTTGAGTTGTCCCATTAAATCCTTATGAATTACACACTACTAGAGTGGCTTTAGTCAAAATATCATATTTGGAGGTCAAAGCCTAATGCTGCATCTCAAAAACCAAAATGCCTCGAAATAACACCATGCTAGTTTGGAGCGATCAAACTGGTCAAGACATCAAAACTCTTCTTCAGAAAAAAAACTTCTTTTCAATTTAAACTCAGAAGTCTTTCTTGGTGCTTTTTAACTCAAATCTGATGGTTTTCTGGGAAAATAATTTGATTAATTTTGTTTTGTGTTTAAAGGCAGTGGATACTTTCGGTAATTACTCGAGAAATACAATACCATAAAATCTTACTTAGTAAGGGCACCTGAGAGCTGCTGATGGTATAAAACATTTTCAGACATGACTCCCTCTCAAGTAATGTAATTTTCAAGAAAGAGGTGATTTCTCACAAAACTATTTGAACCTGAGTAGGGCTTCAGGCATGAAGCCTTTCTCAGGCATCTGAAAGCACACAATTCTATGCAACAAGGTTGTTTTTTCTTTCATCATTTTCTAGCAACCTTGATGACCAATTGAGCCACTTTTCCACTCATTTTCTAGCAACTTTGATGACCAATTGAGCCCACTTTTCCACTCATTTTCTAGCAACTTTGATGACCAATTGAGCCCACTTTTCCACTCATTTTCTAGCAACTTTGATGACCAATTGAGCCCACTTTTCCACTCATTTTCTAGCAACTTTGATGACCAATTGAGCCCACTTTTCCACTCATTTTCTAGCAACTTTGATGACCAATTGAGCCCACTTTTCCACTAATTTTCTAGCAACTTTGATGCCAATTGAGCCCACTTTTCCACTCATTTTCTAGCAACTTTGATGACCAATTGAGCCCACTTTTCCACTCATTTTCTAGCAACTTTGATGACCAATTGAGCCCACTTTTCCACTCATTTTCTAGCAACTTTGATGACCAATTGAGCCCACTTTTCCACTCATTTTCTAGCAACTTTGATGACCAATTGAGCCCACTTTTCCACAGGTTTGTTATTTTATGCATGTGGTGGGATACACCAAGTGAGGATACTTGTCTTTGACAATTACCAAAAGTGTACACTGCCTTTAAGAAAGAGTTACAATCACTTGCAGATCCGGAATAAATCTACAAATTCTAATAAACATTTGAATCTTACTGGCAAAGTTCAAAGAAAGCTTTACCATGAAAAAGTTTTTGATTCAAGATCTTTTTTTGTGGTGAGTTTTCGATTATGGATCAAACACAATGATTATCTAGAGGATGCAATAAACAAACCTCAGATGCGGGAAATGAAAACCACAATTCACAAAAAAACGCTTTGTAACCAACAATGACGCCCAACTGGCTTAAGCTTGACCGTGATGTGCAATGAGATCTTGGTGCATTACTTGGACAACTTTCAAGCCAAGTTGCTCGGTGTGTCCATCAGCCGTTCACAAATGTAACAGGCCAGGATGACTCGGTGTCTGAGTTTATTTCCTAGTGCCCGTTCTCGACTGGAGCAGAAAATCTCCGGACAGATCTTTTTTTTGTGGGGGGGGGGCTGTCTATTCAAAACGTTGGTGTCTGGAAAATGACGTATTGTGTAAAACATCAAAATTGACCACAATCTCTTTATACCCAGAAACTTGGTGTTTCGCTACTTTTTTTCTCTCTAGAGTTTCTTGTTGTCACACAGATTCCAGCAGATGAAAGAAATATCCGCATTGGAACATAAAATGCACTTGGTTTAAGTGCAACATCCAAAACATCTGAGAACTCATCATATCTTTTAGAACGGCCAAGCGCAAAACCAATATTGACCGTTCAATAACAAGGATTTCAAGCTCATTATGAAGTCTTTCCCGATGTGATTTTTTTGTACCTTTGATCCTGGAAGTCCTGAAGATCCTTGAGATCCTGCTGGGCCAGTCCCTGGAACGCCTGCATCACCCATATCTCCCTGTTGGGTAATAGATCAAATAATGTAGATAATAACCACCAGATGAATTCCTAGATTGAAGACTGAGGTCGGACTGCACAACTAAAGCCCTTTTCACACTACAAACATTTCCCTAGGAAATTTGGTTGGCCTTTTCACACTTGAATTGCTGACCCTTGCAAACTCCCTGGGACATAGCTAGTGACTGTGCATTTTGTGAAATGAACATGGGGTGAAGGTGGGGCTAAAATTCCCCAGGATTTACCCGGGGTTTATGTCCTGAGAATTGGTTAGGTAGTGTGAAAAGGGCTATAGGAGGCTTCTATAGAGTTAGGTCCAGTCCAATAATTAGGTTTTAGTGTATCATCTGCACGTTGGCTCAGTGCTGTAGTAACTAATCGCCAATTCATGTCAAAAGGACATTAAATGTAAAATGCTTATAAATCTGGAAACGAAAGTCAAAATCCACGAATAGAAAATGTTTTTTTTTGCCAAAGATTGTTTTGGAGACCTCATTAATCATTTGCCAGAATCTCCAAATTATTTAAAGCAACTTCACAAAGTTCTTACAAACTGTAGTAGCAACCTTATAATACTCAGCCAACAATTTTATTTTACTGCTTAAAATGGGTGACAAGATGATGTCAAAGTTTTTGTTTTACATGGCATAATATTTTGCATAAATTTTACAATGAGACCGGCCACCCCCCAGGACATGCAATCCACAGGGGAGCCTCCTAGGTCCGACATGTGCAAACTTTGTCCTCACACTTTGGGACTAGCCCGGAATCCCAGGCCCTGTTGGGCCAAGTCCCGTCCCAGGGTCCGATCCCAGGCCTGGTGCAAATAACAGATAACAGGTGGGGTCTAAATTGTATACTGGGCATCTACTAGTCGACACCCAGACACCCCTCCGGTTAAGACTCTTGTTGTAGACAAACATGATACACACCTTGGTTCCATTGCATCCCGGCATACCCGTCTCACCAATCGGTCCTTCAGGTCCAGGTAACCCAGGCAAACCTGGGTTACCAGGGAATCCTGGTACTCCTTGGCTTCCCTGAAAGAAGAAACCACCATTAAAATACAATTAAATTGAGATAAGCAGGTGTATCAACAAAGTGTGTTGTTATCATAAATGATCATATCGCTAATTTTGAAACACTATTCAATCAGTGGATTCTTGCCCATTTAAGATTCCTCGCCAAAAGTGTTGTTTTTATTTGTTGGTCTTCATACTCGTTTTCACTACAAAGATTTGAAAAATATATAAGACCATTCTGCAAAGTTGTGAAAACTATTTGAGACGATTCTGCAACAATGTGAAAACTATTTAAGACGATTCTGCAAAGATGTGAAAACTATTTGAGACAATTCTGCAAAGATATGAAAACTTCCCGAGTCAATTCTGCAAAGATTAGATAACTACTTTAGACGATTCTGCATCAATGTTAAAACCAAAATAATTCTACAACTCTGTGTTACTGACTGCTATTTTAGATTTTAAATGTATTTTATTTTTTGTCAACATAGTTTCAATATTTCTATGTCATTTCAGCCAATGGAAGCAACATTTGTTTCTTTTGTTATGAAGCGAACAAATTAAATCAATCTAATCTAGTCTAATTTAATCAAATACATACTCGGTATCCTTTGGATCCAACATCACCAGAAGATCCTGTGTAACCCTGTAACAAAAGAGGAGGAGCAAAAACAAAAACCGTACTCATGAAAACATTTTATTTATACCCGACTTACACCACCCAAAGCTCAAGCAACACAGCTAGACACATAAACACTTGTCCACCCCGTAAATCAAGGACTTCTCTTTGTTCTCCCACTGTTTGGAATTGGTTCGTTTTAACTTTTAACAATGTCATCATTAGTTGTTGTACACGAACGTTAAGTGAGGACGCCCTCGCTCTGTCACCCAGATCCCTTTTGATGAAGTTCTCGGTTCACCGGGTAGACACCCCAACGCACAAAAGCTACTTGTTTTATGTTAGTTTGACCCCCATGACTCCTCCACCCTCACTCCACCCCTCAGGGGTCAGTCAAAAAAGGTCAACTCCATTGGATCTCCAATAAATTGTTTAAGGGTGTTATATTCCATCTTTAACTGGCTGAAGGGTGGATTAAAATTCACGGGTACTGGAAGCTGGAGGGATGAGGCATGATGGAGCTTCTCATAGCCCGTAGCCCGCTGTGATTCTACTGTTTATTTTGTTAACAGATCTCGGTCACAGAAAGGGCACAGACCTACACCACCTTCCCCCAAAGCTCATAAATGCAGCTGAGAGTAATGTAATTGCATTTGTGTTTAACCCATGGTTTGGGTAACTCTACACCCATAATGATACAAGGGTGATACAAGGGTGACACTGCTGTACCCCCAAGCTGAGGGGGACAAAAGGCAAAATTTCTCACCTCGTATTTGTTCATGGCACCCAAATAAATAAAAAGAGTGATCTTTAACATGGACTATAAATTTTATGCTAAATTCTTGTTGCCCTATATCTAAGGTACTGACAGGTATGTTTTATGAGGATTGAAAATATTCCAGTACAAACATTCAACTTTGAAACTTTCAACTTTGAAACTTTCAACTTTGAAACTTTCAACTTTGAAGCATACACTCGTACCACTATAGTAAATTCAAACACATGCCTCGCCCTTTTAGTTTGATTTGAGGTCCAACTGTTACCTAGAAGTCTTCCTGTAGGTAATTTCAAGGCCTCATGCCAGTTTCAATTTTAAAATTTCACAAGATGAAAACACTCTTCAACAAGACAAATTTAACCTCATTACGCACCGACCAGTTGCTAGCAACTGGTTTAAATCCCAGCAAAAAAATAGTTATAAAATGAAAAATAGTGATCCCGTGGCCACACAGTTTTTAGAATGGGAAAGAGGACTCTTGTTGAGGGCACTATTGTGACCATTTTTTTTTTTTTTTTTTTGGTGGTTGCAATTTTTTTTGGGTGGTTGCAATTTGCTTTCCATATGATCAATTTATCACTAAAATAACTGATGCATGAAAGGGTTAAAGGCACTGGACACTATTGGTAATTACTCAAAATAATTGTTAGCATAAAAACTTACTTAGTAACGAGCAATGGAGAGCTGTTGATAGTATAAAACATTGTGAGAAATGGCCCCCTCTGAAGTAACGTAGTTTTCGAGAAAGAAGTAATTTCTCAGTAAAATGTTTGAATAGATTTTGAGACCTCACGCGTGAGGTCTCGAAATCAAGCATCTGAAAGCACACAACTTTATGTGACAAGGGTGTTTTTTCTTCAATTATTATCTCGCAACTTCGACGACCAATTGCGTTCAAATTTTCACAGGTTTGTTATTTTGTGCATATGTTGAGATACACAAAGTGAGAAGACTGGTCTTTGACAATTACCAAAGGTGTCCAGTGTCTTTAAATCACTGGTAATTTAAGAACTTCCAAATATATTGGAATGTAGCTTCAATCTTGAGAAGAGTGCTGGCTCTGGGAAAAATTGGTCTTCTCAAATCATCTTTTATGAATTACGGACATTATTTAACAACTTACCGATTCTCCTTTCCTGCCCATGGGGCCCTCGGGGCCTGGGTAACCTGGTTGTCCAACATGTCCTGGAAGACCATTGTGGCCTCTATTACCCTGGAGGAAGAAAAAACAAAATATTTTTCTTACAAATTTCCATCGGACAAAATTATATCTTGCTTTTAAAAAAGGAACCATCTTTGATTGTTGTTGGCTATGATTGTGTTCTGTATGTTTATAGGGTACTTGGAATTTCCACAGATCTTATGTTTATTATGTGGTATTCATTGTTCATACCAATTCCTAAATAATAATGTAATTGTAAAACATATGTGTTTGTTATCGCCATCATGGAATAAATGTTTATTGAATTGAATCGAATTGAATTATGAATTATGAACTATGAGACTAATCATTATGACAAATGTTGGCATATTGCTAGGATTTTGTTTAAGAGGAAATGGTTTTGGAATTGCTGTTGTCTTTTCTTTTCTTTTTTCTTTTTTATATACACAAAAATGGAAAAACAGATCACACAAATGGAAAACAGAATGGTTTTCTTTTATAAATATTGCATTTCATGTTGTTAAGTCTTCAGATAAGTTTTGCAGAAAAAAACAACACCATTTAAAAACCAATGTTAGGGCCTAATCCTATACAAATTGCAAGGACTTATTTATAGCATCAGGAATCAAGGTCTGACCTGGTCTGGTCAGGTCTGCCCTGCTGTGTCAAGGTTTGCTTCGTGCTTTTATGAAGTCTTTTTCACAGCATTGGTTTAGCAGAAACCCAGCGAAAATCCTACACAAATTCCAAGCTGAACGGTTTGAAATGTTTACGTCTTCTAACTTTCCCTAGTTTCAGCCGATCCGTGACTTCAAAATGCATGGTGGAAGTTTCACAGTGTGCACAGCAGGTCCACTGCTACCGGTGTCCCCCTACCCAGATTCTTCTAATTAATCATGGAGCGGGTGGCGACCTTTGGCCCTTTCCTGGCATGCATCATGAAAGTATTAACTTGCTGTGTAAATAATCCGACTCCACCAAGCTTTGAACTATACTTGAGTGATCCGCTGATCCTTTCGTTCGTGACTAACTTATTTCAGATTTGCATATAAAATGATGGACTTCTCAGGAAGTATTAAACACAGTTGCAATCTTAAAGGAAAGGCTAGCAGTTTTGAAACAACTCTGTGAAGTGAATCGTTGTTAGGTTGACAATGAGTATACATTCTTCATGTGAAGCTGTATGATCTATTTACCCTGGATGTGCTCAATTTGACTAACAGAGATAGATCACTTCTTCAGGATATGTTTAATATGATTACCATCTTACAATACAAAGGAAGTCAATTTGTGGTCTCAAGCAAGATAGTGTTTCCACCTCAGGGGAACAAATATCCTGAAATATTACCAGCTGATGAGTGTCCTTCTTATTGGACATTTATGACCAGGGAACACTCCTGTTTTGCAGGTGTTTTGAAGGTTTCATTATTGATAATCCTTGAAACTTGATGGTTAAAGATGGGCTTTCACCGTGTGATGATTGAACCCATCCTTTCTTACAAACTACTTCTTGTCAGCAATCTAGCAGTGCAAGTTGCTTAACACAGGTCAGCCTACCTATAGTGCCATCTGATTGATGGGTTGATCTTAATAACCTCTGGCCAATATTTTGTGAGAAGAAGTTGGATAGATTGTATCAACAAGGATGATACTCTCCTTGAGTTGAGGACCACGCTTGAAATTACTTTTGAAATTACTTTGCATACCAGTTTAGAAGTCTAAATACTCAATAAAAAGGTTCAAGGCTTGTAAGGTACAGAAATCAAAATAACAAGTGCATGTCACTATTAGTTTACTGGTAGAATTTACAGGAGCAACCATGTGTTAATCTCTTCTGGAAGGACTGTTGGCTCTGAACCCCCATCCACCCCCCCCCACCACCAACCCTCACAAACGGAAACATCTAGATGCATGTAGTGCCCTCAAAAAAGGAAAAAAAATTGCCCCAGCTGCCCAAATTGAAAGCAATGCCCACCCCCTTGCCACCCCTAGTGAAAAGCCCTGGTTCGTTGCTGTGTGTACATGTACAATGTGTTATATTATGTCAGCATAGAGCAAGGACGCTTGCTCTATGATGTCAGGTACTCGAGATTTGACTTTTGTACATGGTAGGACAGGAACGCTTCTAGACTGTCAGACAATTATAATTATTATTCCACTGCTCATGAACTGACCTGAATTGGTATGAGATAACAAGTTTCCCATCAATGAACAAATATTCTGTAACATATGAAGTGGTTGGCACTAGATCTATATAGCTTTCATTGATCAGGCTGACCTTGGCTTTTTTGTTCCTAGTTTATTTTGGGTTTTTAGGAATTTGTCTGTTGTTTGTGTGTAGTTGATTAAACTTTCTATCGTCCTGTTTATCTAACACCATCTACAATGAAACCACTTCACACAAACCCAGACGAATATGTCCTTCGCTCTGTCAAAACATTTCAATCAATGAAGCGAGACTTTGTTTCATTCACTTTCTTGTGTGAATGTAAATCAAAAAGTTATTCCAGGAGTTTTGAAACAGGTATACAGCATCCGTTTGGCACCTGCTTGATAGCTGGGCCAACATCAACCTGCACCCACTCAACCACAAAAGTTACAACATTGTATCATACAATTTCCAGCGAATTTTGTAATGTGAATGAGAATTGGTTCTTCTATTACCAGATTTTGTTTTGCAAAGACTTCTCTCAAGGCCCTCTCAGGGGCCGTAATGATTGCTTAACGAATTTAATCCCTCATTTATAGCTTAACAAATATACTTATATTGTGCAGCTTAATGCATTGTTATATGCAAAATGTTACATCGTAGGAATACAGCAGTAGGGACTCATGTCATAAATCTTATACGATTATACCAACAACTCCCGAATCTTAATTTGCCAATATATTTAATGATATGAGCACTGTGATTTTAGTAGAGATAACATTATTCTTTCGGATATAAGCCAACAGTTAGGCAGCCCCTAACTATTTGTGCAGTGATTGGTGGATGATTAACTTCTCTAGGAATGATCCACTCTTTTTAAAAGCCCATGTTAATTAATATACAAGGCAGGCCTGGAATTACACGGAGGCAGCGGAGGTCACGGCCTCCGTTGCCCTGGTCTTGGCCTTGGTGCCCCTTTAAAAGTTTTCCATAGACTTTTGAGATTTTCCAATGGAAGTTTCCTTTGCAAAATGAAAAGGCCTTGCCCTCTTAAAGATGAAATTCCTGGCCTGACAGGGTTCTCCCTGGATTTTTTAAACTGTGGGGCATTCTGGACCCAAGTTTTTGAAGTTTTGCCTATGCCCGCTGAACTGAAACGATGTCCTTGTAATGTTTTTTACTTGGTGCTTATCTTTGGTTTTATAGGCCTACTGTGCAATCTTGGGCGTTCTAAATGGTTTTATCTTGATGAATTTTGGGAATTTAATCTGAAGTATAGGTTGTAATTCAAGCTTATCGGTCCACAATTAGTGCATAAGTCCGCTAGCTTGCTTATGGGGAGAATCATAATATCATATTATACAGTGGTCCATCATCCTTGCTTTGAGAATCCAGACATCATCTGCTCAAACAATCTATCAATGTCGGTAATAGTTTCAAGTTCGAGCAGATGAAGTGCAGATGTCTTCAAATTCTTGATCCTCAATTATCGATGATCAAAGTATACTGGAACAGGAAGGTTCAACCAGCGTTCTTCCCTAACAGTGATCCTCTGGCCAAATGTTAGTTAAAACACCGAAGGACCAGTCAGAATTCTCTTGATGAGGCCAGACTGGCTAGTGGCTAGTCTAGTGTTGAATGCATCTCTATTTAATATGAAATATGGACTTGTGGAAAGTGAGGACTGTGAAAGAATTAACTGATCCTGTTGGGCAGTCACTGAAAAAGTTAAAAGGGCAAACCCTGTATAAGTTTTTTATTCATTTACTGGTTGACATGAACTTGCAACGAGACAAACTGATTGTTTTCAAACACAATATCTTAAACTGACTATCTAATAAACAATTTAATATTTCAGACATATCTTAGAGGTGTTTACAACATTTGTGAACCACAATTTTCATTCTTTTAGGGGGACTTTGGGGAGAACCCTGTTATCTGTTTTAAATACCCTATAAATGTATTGTTAATATTTTAGCGTACAAACCTTTTCTCCTTTTGTTCCGTTGCATATACACTTGTCTTTTAGACATCCTACACAGGCCTGTAAAAAAAAAGAAAAATAAAATATGAGGATCATTCAGTAAATATTTATGAACATCTAGGAAGTGTCTGCATTAAGAGACTTTGGCAGTTGGCTGACTGATTTCATTTTGGGGAATCGGGGAGAGAAGGGTCATGAGCACGGCTACCCCCTCCCCCCTCCCCCTCCCCCTTGTTACGATGCTGCATCGTAATGAGGTTGTGTACCGGTACCTATTTCACAATCGACCAACCAACCAATAACCTCATATTGGACCCCCCTCCCCGAATGTCAGATTTTATGAAAACACATCACATTTTACTTCTCAAATACATAGGTGTGTTTTGCAATACGAACTACCACATTATTTTTGTTGGCCACTGTCGCTCTCTTTTAGGTTTAAACGAGTCTCTCAAATGATGCTCAGGAAAATCATGGGCAAACTGTGTCCTATCTATTTAATCAAGTTTAAGTTGTCATGACAGAGCATGTCACTATGCAAATCATCTAATACATTCATGTGATCCCACTTCATGTATGCTTGGAATTTTGCCATGCCGTTCGAAGGACAAAATTCCCCTGGCATTTTCAAAGAGATTGTTTACCACTGATTGAGGATACTATTCAATCACTTCAACTTCACTTCAACTCTCTCCCCCAACAAAAAAATGATTTAAATTAACCCTTTATCCTTGAAAAGGACCGACCTCCAGAAGAAGCATGAATTAACTTGAAGGTGACAATGAGTCAGTCAAATATGTTATTTTCTTAACGTTGATTTGATTGCTACTTCCTTTTTTATCATCCCATCCTCCCAATTCCATTCTTAGTTAACAACTTGACAACCTAGCAAGAACCAGATCTTCATGTCAAGGATAATTCCTAAGATCATAATCCCCATCTTCCACGCATCCTCCACCCTCCCCCCTCCCCCTTTCAAGATGCCAATTTTGTTCACAAATCATCTCTAATGATCCACTGAAATAATTTAACCAATCAGCTGTCGGAAGGAAAGCCTTGAAATCTCCAATATCCCAAATCCCTGTCACTAAGCCAGATCCCAACATGCTCAGGATACATTGTATAAGCACTGAAAACAAAGTTTTGGGTAGCTAGAAAACTATGATCTTAGGAGTTAACCTTGAAGCAGGAACTGTCAACTTTTTTCAAACAAAATTCGCCTCAGAGTGGGTTTCTTTGTTCTAAAATTGCCAGACATTTTCTGTTGCTCATACTTCTAAATGCACCAGAGGAGACAGCGACATAGGGGTGGGTGAGTGGTAGGGTGGGGGAGGAACCAGACTGCATTCTATGACCCCTGTTATCACCACCAGATCAGTTTCAGGAAATCAAGTCTGGCCCAGTTTGGTTCCAGACGATTTGCAAGACCGATTCACTGGAGATGATGAGCATGGGCCAGTGACTGATAATAATAGTGCTGGGTCTAGACAAGCAGAAATAAAAAGACAGTTACATCCTGTGTGTGGAGCACGGCCAAGTGTCTATCAGACAGCCCTAAATGAACCCTAAATGAAACGCCAGTCATAGAATTAATCTATACCTGGGACTTTTCTTGGTTGTAAAAGGAATTCATAGAGCAAACTACGTCTTAAGTCGCAGGTGTGCTCCTGGCAATTTTCAGCCAAGGAGTCAAGGAAGGGAGGGGTTGAAATGTGTAGTTGGAAAGGCCCTTGAGTTATATATTCAAGACAGTCTTGAAAATATTGCAAAAGTATTGAAGGAAACCTAGAGTTGTCTGGAACATAAGCTAATAAAGTTAGACCAGAAAATGTTTATAATTTAATTTAATTTAAAGCTTAATGGTTTGAAGATGTTAGGTCTGATTTTAGGCCGATTTGACCCCGAAAAGTTAGATTGGAATGAAATTTTAAGAATTTTTTTCACACAAGCTTTCATTTAAGGTATTGCACAAAAGAAATCTGTCAATAATTAGTGGTGGTTTTAACTAAAATTTAAATATTGTGAAGATCCCATCATTAATTCAGGTCCATTAACCATAAACAATTTTGTATAATACATGTATTTTGTGCAATGTCCGCAGCACATGAAAACGTTTTTGTATGTTTTTCATTCTGAAACAGCATAACCTGTCAAAATTCATTCAGAAAAAAATTGTTAAACACTTTTAGCCAAAATATTTTTCAGCAACAATTGGGCCATGCAACATTCGAATTAGGTACATATTTTTTCTATACATTCAATAAAACTGCTTCATGTAGTTTCATCAACTATACCTTTGATTGATATAAATTTTCACTTAAAAAAAAAGAGGATGTTTTGCCCCACCCCCAATTTCAGAAATACTTGCTGCTGCCAGTTCAAAAGTTTAACACCACCTCCCCAGTTCTTGACATGGATTTCCACCACTGATCATATACAAGTATAGACCCACCTAAGCACAATAATTAAGATTGATTCGAGGCAGTTTTTGGCACAGCGAGGGAACTGTGTTTGGTTCAGGTCCCCTGTTAAGAGCCGAATGTGATGTCAGTGTGTCACCCTACTGGAGAACATTGAACAGGGCCTGCATTTAGTGCTCCCAGCACTGTAGTGCTCCCAGCACTGTCTTCAAGAATGTGCACAGCATCTGTTCAATCTCGTGTGAACATTCCATTCCACTCATGCACAGGAGGGCATTTATGACACAGTTAAAGTTTCAACCTCTACATGTACAAATCCCAAGCTTTCTAGGGTGCTCTGTTTTTAGACTGACTTTAAGTTGCTTTACACTATAGATAGGTTGCAGTATGACGTAAATCGGCTATCTTTACGGGCAGTTTAGAACAACAGTCGTGCGTTTCGTGTGAGAACGGCGTGCAACACGCGCGCATTTCACGAAACTCATTGCAGGATTGGTCAGTGAACAAGCGGCTGCGGGTTTATAAGTTGAGCGTTTGACGCACCTGCAAGCCAAAATGCAATTTGCCCATAAAGATGGCGTCTACTGGGAACTATCTAAGAATAAAAAATAACTTTTTTTAAGTAGGTACTGACACTTTAGTATTATCTTAATTAAAAGTAACCAAAATAATTTGAAACAGCTAGTGTGATTTGTCTTGGAATCAATCATTAAAACTGAAAACTTGATTTAAAAATGATGAAAGACAAAAAGTCACTTTCCCTCTGATGCTTTCAAAAAATTTCCTTAACATTAGCCTACATTAATTCATACCTTCCATGTACAACAACATGAAACATGAGGGAGTTTATCAATTTTCCAACTTTAAAATGGGCGCGTCAAACATGGTGTTTATGCAAAAACTAGATGGGTAAAAAATCCAGTTGTTCAGACAAGATTTAACAGTTTAATGTAACCTGAAGTCAAGATACAAATGATGATATACATTCCCTTTAAATTTATTTTGAAAAAACAGTCTTAAGTTTTATGTTGTGGTTGTCGAGTTTAAAGGGAATGCACATCATCGTTTTGATTTCTTAAGAGTAAGTTAATTCCTATCCTCCAGCAAACAACATGTGAAAAAGCCATAGAGTTTGATGCTCACACTTAACGAGTTGTAACAGCTTTGTTCTAAATTAATAGTTTGTTTTTTCGCATGTTTACTCGGCCTTATTTCGATTGTGGCAATCCAAATAAGCAACAGTGACTTTGAGATTTCAAATGACATTTCCTTGACTTTGATAGTATTTCAGACTAGGAAATTGTTCCCATTTAAAGAACAATGTAAAGGCCGAGGCCTTCTACTTCTAGACAAGGTGCAAAGAGTTAAGACATTGGTGCCAGTTTACAAACAATGTCATGGTCACTTGCTCGCCCATATGGATATATTTATTTGTCTTTCGGTCAGCGGGCCGGGAAACCAGCTACTCTTTCTAACCCTGGGCGGGGTACAGAGCGGAGAGAGTGTGGCATTGCATGATCACACCCTTACCTTAACGATCCCCGAGCAGCAAATCAACCTATGCATTCCCACATGTCAACCACATGACCCCTAATCTCTTGGGGGCTGTTACAAACTTGATTGCCAGGTTGTAGGTGACGGTTGTTTTGTAACTTGCTTGAGAAAAGCTATAACTGGGGAACCTTGCAAGTTCAACTCTGAAACTTGCTATTAGTAATTGGCATTGGCAACATCATCCTAATGTTGATAACATGGGTTCAAATCAACAACAGCGCCTTGTTAGTTGTAGACCTGTATAATACCATGGAGGTAGAATTAATACCCTCCGGGAATGGACTTGCAAATGTACTTTGTCGTCCTCAAAATGTATTTAACAGCTTCGTTTCCGGGAAACTGAATAACAACCTCAATTAACAAAAGGTCTTTCCCGTGTCCCATCTGTTATTTTGCTTACTCATGATACTTTTTACATTTCTTTTGGTCGTAAAACAAAAACATAACAAATTGATGAATAGACTTTACAAGTCTCCGCTTATTTCACCATAGGGACCTGTAAAGTGTAGGTGTTTGTTTCCTTCGCACGTTGAAGTAATGTAGGACTTGGGAACAAAGTGGTCCCAAAAAAGTTTTAATACTCACAAGACTTGCAAGGTCTATTAATAGTATTAGTATTACAAAGCTCCTCAGGTAAAAACAAAACCATGAAAATCTTTGTAAATCGCAACTTAAAAAAAAAAAAAAATCTTTAAAGAATAGTTTGTACATAACTATGGTACATGTAGGCCTAAAGAAAGAATTTGACAATTTAATTCTATGATAAAAATAAATGGAGGAGATAAATGTCCTTTGTGGTTAAATTGTGTCGATTCAACATCAAACTATTACTTTCTACTTTTAACAATGTGGGAGTGGCCACCCCCTCAACCAAGAAGTTTTATTTTACAAACTACAAAAAGAAGCCCATACTACTAAAATGTACTAGCTATATACACAACCCAGATTCCCAACAATACATTATTTACACAGCCCATTGTTCGGCATTTAACTTTGAAATGTCTCCCTTAGTCTGCCGTAGACAATCTTCACTTGGCTTTTGTTAACAAAGTCTTTGATGCATGCGAGAGAAAACATGGAGGAAGTTTATCTCAATTGACAACTAACAACAGGTTTACCCGCCCGTGAATGAAGTGACTTCTGTTCGACTTCGTCAAAGTCCACACCATCAAGACTGTTACAGCGCGGGCGTGTGACTGCTTCTCAGGCATTCAGGGACCGCCTCAAAAATTCACTACAGGCCCGATTTCACGCAGCAAGACCGCACGAGTCACAATCACAAAATGCACAGAACTTCAGGAATTTACTCGATGTTAAGTCATTTTTAAACGTACATTAATCGATTTTGAGTTGCAAAGGGGATTGGAGTAATGTGTAGATTAGAAAGGGGTTAGTGTGGGGTTTGTAAAATATGAAAATAAAGCAGAATGTTTACTTACCGCTGCATCAGCCCACTGCGCCCAGACGAAAACGACCAAAAGGCAGCACACCAACACATGCCTTTCGATAACTTCCCGATACTTCATCTTAAAAATAAATTAGAAAAAAATATAAAAAATAAAAGTTCGTTTTCACAGAGACACGGAGGATGAGCTCCTCTCCCCGTCTACAGCTGGCTTGAACGACACTCTGCTTCAGTAGGGGAGAAGTTCGGGCTTGATTTCGGGGTGAAATCTCAGCTTCTACAAGCCATTCTGCCGTGGAAACGAACCACCATCAAGCTGCAGTGCACCAGATAAAACCGGAGAATTGTTACTTGGGCCGCATCACACCCAAATCGTCTAACGCGCGCAGCAATTTGGAGTCGGAACTACATGCAGATTGTTAATGTTTTAAAAATTCAGAAGATTTTTCAAAAATACGTCGATTACTTTGTAGCTAGTGATATTTTTTATCAACTTCTTTCATTTAACGTCATCGAAATTCTATTTTTCGTTGTGACATAGAGAAAAGAAGTAGGCACTATTTATGTACTGCGTAACGTTTTTAAATTTTCTGGCTGTGCTCAAGAAAATTTGCATATATAATTTGATGAAACAGGCGGCCTCCATCGAAACCTGTTTGACGATTTGAGCAAAGTTTAGCGGCGTTGGGTTGGGAGAATTTCAAAAGTGATCAATGCTATAAACGACCGGCGGTGACCTAATGGTTGGGGTTATGCATAATGATAAATCAAAGCTGGTAGGACAGGTTAAATATAGCGTTTCGAAACTATGGACATAGAGTAAATTTTATTATGAACATCTGCAGTTGGTGCTAATGCAGTTTAAATCTGTGCTCTGTACTTTAGTGTCCAACATGTTATTCGACTGTCTGCACATGTAACAAAGGGCAGAGTGTTAATAATGTTTTCAATCTTGGTGCGGGCAAGTTGGGTTTTTCTCAGGCTTTGTGAAGTCCCAAAATAAAAATGTTGATGTATTTTTGATCCGCTTTTTGTTTTATATGTACGGCAGACCTATGTGTTTGAAATGATTGTGAGATTCCCTTGGGTAATTATTTTCAAAATTGAACGAATTAAACTAAATATGAATAAACATTTGCAAAAATGTTCCAGTAATTTGTAAATAACTGCACATTTAAAGGTACGTGAACAATTGTTTTGGGAGGAGTGATTTGGTAAAAGTCAAACTTAGATCTAATAATGTTGGGATTTTTTTTAGAGTTTTTTTCGCTAATGGCTATTTCTCCAGACTGTATAAAGTGTCAAGAATGTAACAAGTTTAAAGAATAAGCTTTCAGATTAAAATTGAAATTGATAGATTTTAACAAAAGAGATGATTTCTTCTTTTTACCCCTTTTTCTATCACTTTGCCTCCTCCCCTCCCCCTTCCCCCTTTACCCAACCCCACCCCCTCCCCTTCAACTGTGGTAGGATGGCTCTGTACGGGTGCAGGGCTCGATTTCACAAAGCACTAAGATTCATCTTAAGATGAGTTGTCAGTATCACCATAGTGATTTGTATTGTGACATCACCCGTTGCTTAGCAATTAAGATTGATACACATCTTGAGATCAATCTTAGCTTTTTGTGAAATCGGCCCTGGTCACCTGTTCCATCTTGCCACTCACTGGTTATTTGATATTTTATTCTGCATGTAACTGTTGTATATAAAGCTTATAATAATATCTAGTATATATCTTTTTGTAGTGTTGTGCCAGTGAAGAAGTGTAATAAAACAAATACAATTAATAAGTAAATATATCCTCTATAATACGAGTGATGGGCCTGATGCCGGTAAAATATAGTTCATCTTTTTAGAAAATATCATTCTCTGTTTAGTGCATGGAGGTCAACTTCATAACGTTCTAACGGCTGTAGGGTTCAAGCTGTAGGACCAGACAATCAACTCAAAAGCCCGCCACTTTGCACTTCAGTTAAAACGGGATTTGTTTGTCAGTGAATTGTACCATGATTATACAATCAACCCAATGACCTTATCAATCTGACGATAAGAGGGATACCACCGGATTTCCACACATCTCTTTTCACACCCAGTCTTGCTGTTTATCGCAATGACGTAACAAATTTGTTTATCTGTCGTTGAGATAAACATTTCCCCCCCCCCGTGTCAATGCACCGCTGTAGGGTCCTTGTTCTATGGTCCAGTACACATTAATCTCTAATAAGCATCCAGCAAGCAGCTGATGCAAAATAACATTTCATGCCATTACATAATTTTGTCAGGTAGAAACCTCAAAAACGAATTCAATGCAAAAACTGAAGTAGTATTATTCATGGTTGTTAAAGGTATGCACAACATTGGTAAGATTGAACAACATATGTACATCTAAATGTTGTAATTTGCACACAGCAGTGCCCTAAAGACGATCATGGTGAACAATTTCCCTCGAGGTATTTTTGCTTGAAATGCTATAGTTTTTTTGAAATTAGTAAAAATAGTCTTGATCTGGAAGGCCCTAAAAAACGATGTTAGAAAACAGTATTTTGAGGGTGCTTTTCACAGATGACCGTTTGAGCTCAAACTGTCACCGATTTGTTATTTCATGTATATTATGTTCGGTCAGTATATAAAGTGCGGATACTGGTTTGGGGCACTCTTTCTGATCTTGTCCGCATGCTTTAAGAGAAAAAATATATACAACCTTGCATTTTTTATAAGGTTCTACAAAAGTTGGTCAAACGAGTTAAAACCCTCTCTTCAATTAAAGGGAATGTACATTATTGATTTTGGAGAGGTAAATGAATTTCCGTCTTATAGTTTACAATTAATACACATTCATTAACCAGATTAGGATTTTTTGTTTGTTTAAGTCTGTATATGACGCTACATGAACACAAAGAAAACGGTTCTTGTTTTATCGGGGGTGTACGTTTACATCAGGGTTTTGGTTTCTGTGAGTCTTCGATAATTACCAAGCTTGTGATTTTTTGTTTTAAGAAAGCACATGACATTATTGATCAGATTCTATTCAAATTGATCGAACTGCAGTGGCGATACCAGTTTCATTTGGAGGGGGGGGCGGGTAAGTCTTTAAAACATGGGATATGACTCAAATACAGTACGTTTTAATTCAACGGCTCAAAAGTGGGTTTACTTTTTTTTTTCCCTTTCCCCCCCCCCAAAAAAAAAATTGTCTAGGGTGTCTCGTGGTTAGTGTCTGCGGTTATTTTAAGACGAAACAAATACATGTACACGGGACGTCCATATACACGGACCCTCCGATCTAGTTCATACAGTCTGGTCTGGTTGACTCACACACAAAATTAAAAAATACACAACTTTAATGGGGCGGGAGGGTCAGTATGGACGACTTAGGCCTGCGCTAAACGTCGCACTTTTGCCGAGCCGAACTCAAATGTTTTCAGTTCGATTCGACACGGCAAGAGCGCGACGTTTGTCACCGTGTCGTGCCGCTACGGTTGTAAGCACGGCAGTGCTTGCCGTGCTACACGGCAGTGCCGAACTTAAATAAAAGGTTTGCGCTAAACGTCGCTCTTTTGTCGAATTTAATTCCTAATTTTACAACTGTTTGAGTTCGACACGACAAACGTGCGACGTTTAGCGCAGGCCTTACAATCCACATGCTTTACAAAACTTATCAACTCAATATTTGTAATAATTAGAAATATAGATAATTTGAATAAAACTAACATTACTACAAAGAGATAATTGCAAATTTAGTAAATTCAATTGTTTACAATGTATTAATACAGTAGTACTACTCAATTGACCGTGTGCTATATGATGCATTTTAAATGGTGCAATACATTTACATGTCAATTTTTTTCTCTCTATTAGTATTATTCCCAGCGATGCCAAACAAAAGTGTGTTTGAACTAAGCGTGGTTCGCTGAGAAAACACTAATTTTGCCAAGAACCTTCTCGAGAAGTCCAAGGAGGCAGGAACAACTCCCGGTCGGGTGTGTGGTAGTAAACAAATATTATTGCTAATGAAGGCCTACTTATAAAGACTTTACAAGTTAGGGTTTTGACGACCAGTTTTCTTCTCACGGAACGAAGACACTGACAACAACTTTTGAAGACTCTTGAATTGGTCAGCCAATAGACCTTCATCATGCTACCAGTACCACCATCTTGGTCATGTTCCCATTATCCAATAACAGTAATGAATGATAATAATCATGTACAAAAAGGAACCGGACTATTTTTCCTTCCAGCCTCGGTTTGGATTACATTAATTTTAACAGGAAGTATCAAGATGGCCGCACCATGATATCGTCTATTGAAACCTGAGACATATTCCATTTTGTTCACAGCTAATTGAAGAAAGTTTAGTTTCTTTTTCAGTTCTGATCCTAAAGAGAAAGCGAATGAGGCTGTCTCAATCTACTAAATCCCACTGGAATACGAATTCGATATTGATTTATCTCGATGTGAATGACCGCTGGCTGATTTATCACTTGGGAAACTTTTCCAGCGAGCTCGCCCACGCATACCAAATAGAAGAGATCTCTTCTTTTTAAAGGTATTGTACACTTTTGGTAACAGCTCAAAATCAGTGTCCACATTTTGTGTGATTCAACATATGCATGAACAAACAAACCTGTGAAAGTTTGAGCTCAATTGGTCATCGAGGTCACGAGAAAATCGTGAAAAGAGACCTTATCTGTTTTCTGTTTTTTCAAACATCAAGTTTTTATCACGCGTGATAAAACCATTGTTTTACTCAAATATTTTAAGGAACCCTTTCTTTTACTTAAAATAAGTTAAAATACTTTAAATATGTAAGTTATGTGTGCATCTGTGAACATTTGTTTTTTCGACCTTACCGATAGTGTACAGGGCCTTTAACGCACATTGAATCCATTCTCAAAACCGAACCGATCCTGTGGAAGATTTATAGAAACTGAAACAAACGATCTGATCTTACCGCTCTATGATCTTTCATACTGAGACAAGAATCCACCAAAGTGAGTGTGCCAATCGGGGTGACTCGATTGCACCCGTGTGCCATAATTTGCCGAAGCACAGAAATTCTACCTTTTGTTGCCACCAGATCTGGACCCGGTACTTCAAAACTGCTAAGCAGAAAAATTGCCTAGCAAAATCAGCCCATTTGCTAAGCATATTTTTTGGCTGAGAATCAGTCAAGAGCAGCAGAGGGGTAGCCTAGGGGGGGGGGGCTGGGGTGAGAAAACAGAGTGGAAGAACCAAATATGGCCCCCTAGTGCCCCCTATGAACAAATCCTGGGTACGCCGCTAAAGAGCAGTGATGGAATAATTTATAACAACCCCCTTCCTTTACCCCCCCCCCCCTCCCTGTCTACTTCTTTATTTGGTTTTTTCTGTGTACTTTCTGCTGCTCCCTCTCTTTTCATATGTTTCCACTTGACTACTCGACTGCTTCTGTCACATTAGTCCCGTTTATGTGTGCTGTGTTGTCATTTTAGCCTTCGAGAAATACTCTGCTAGGGTCGAAACGTCAGGGCAATAACTGTTTTGTTTTTAAATATAATTTTCAAGCAAACGTTTTTACTGCTATATTGGGATATTGGGCCGACATAGGCTGATTTATTTCGAACCAATGATAGTGGACACATCACGTATAATATTAACCCATTTTATCTTCAGTTAGCCATTGCTCAAATCGTGGAGGTAAAATAATGGGCGTGGTAATCAAAATAAAGAGTCCGAATCAACAGTTCTGACCTCATTCGGAAATTGAAATGGGGACATAATCCTCGTCTGTACCCATCCTATACGAGGAACCAGACCTTAAGACATTTCATTCCCACCGCATGTCTGCTACGTGTGTATGGACTACTTTGCTTTTTAAAGGAAGTGTGTGCTTTCTAATTGGTCTGGAAAAGATTCATTTTGTAAAATGTGTTTATTATTTCATTATGTTGCTATATAGACAGAGAAGTTCGCAAAACATACATTCAGACGGTGTTTTGGGATCTTATAGGCCGCCATTTTCCGGTCATTTACACATTTAAAGTTTGGTGGTGTCATCAGTGGAGGCTTTTGAACTAAATAGATTAAGGTCAAAGTCTTTAAAATGTGCTAGGATTAACTGTAAAAGGGATGATACATCTTAATATTATGGAAGAGTGAACTCATTCTCTCGTCTTCATTGCCCTTTAAAATGAAGTTGAAGAAATTAGACAAGAGCGGACTTCTGGAAGTTATTGGGCCGATTCTGAACGCCCCGGTGACGCCCTGTACCGGGATGACACAACTTTGAATTTACCGTCTCGGAATCTGGTCTGAACGCGGACCCAATAATTGTTAATGTTGATGATGTCTGCTTATCCGACCACGTTATGATCACGAGGTGTAAGTCTGTCTGATTTCAATCGCAGTATTAGCTAGAGGTGAAGATATTACTTGTTCATGACGACGACCCCTCACCCACCCCCTCGTTTATAGCTTGCATGAGGCAGAGTGTCTTCCTGCCTAATGTTTTCCGGGAATAGTCTAGAAATTAAAGCCTACCAGCCCATTGCAGTTGACGAATTTTTGCAGGAATTTAAAAGGTAGACCAAAGAGTTTCTATGGTTATACATTATACCAATTTTGTTTTACACTGATCACGGCAGGCATGTGATGGGATTGTACCTTTGATGATACCAGCAATGAATTTAGCACACAAACACAGAGTATGTCATGAGAAAGATATTTGGCTATAGGCCCATCTCAGAAATATTATAGGTATTTCAACGAGCAATGGCAGCCATTTTGAAAGTGCTGAAAATTGTTAGTTATTCAACCTATTTTTCCAACATTCAAATCAAAATAATAAAGAAAAAACTATTACGTTTTCACTGTTTTAGAACATTGAGTTTGGATCTTTCGAGATCATTATTTAGTTGCTTTACCGATTTCTCAAAAACTGTATAATTTCAGGGGAAAAAATCAGGTCGAGTTTGCCATCGTGACCATCATTGTATACGGTAGCCGGGTGCAATTAATTTGTAAACTTTTTTCTTTTCAATTACGAATGTTTTCCTCCCCCTTTAAAGGCACTGGACACCTTTGGTCAAAGACCAGTGTTCTCACTTGGTGTATCCCATCATATGCATAAAATAAAAAATCTGTGAAAATTTTGACTAAATTGGTCATCGCAGTTGCAAGAAAATAATGAAAGAAAAAAACATCCTCGTTGCACAAATTTGTGTGCTTTCAGATGCTGGTCTTTTATTATTTGAGTGAGAAATTACCTCTTTCTCAAAAACTACATTACTTTAGAGGGAGCCGTTTCTCACAATGTTTTATACTATCAACAGCTCTCCATTGCTTGTTACTAGGTACGTTTTTATGCTAACAATTAATTTTGAGTAATTACCAGTAGTGTCCAGTGCCTTTAAGTTTGGGAATAATGTTAGCAAATCGTCTGTGCTTCCCGAAATTGGTCTCATCTTTTCTCAACCAATGGTCTCATCACGATTGTATCTTCCAGGTACCTTATATTTCTTTGTCCAGGCTTTTACCAACAGAGGTATTCCAGTACCTCGATGACCACCAAGGGTCCGCAGCTGACCTAATTATTTTAATAAGACGTCTAGTCTTGTTAATCTATTGCACATTTTCGGATAAGACTATGTTTTCACATGTGTTTTCCTCCGGGCCGTTATTCTAAAAACCGAATACCTGCAGTATTAAACACATGCCGAATATATCGAGACATTCTTTGGGCGGGTAAACCATTTTCTGGAAAGGTCACACTTTGTGCGTCTGCGCTACGATTTGGGAACACTGACTTGTTTTATCAACTCCGAGGAGACTGTTTTAAGGGTACACTCCCTCTGCCCTTCTAGATTCCATCGCAATATAATTATGTAAATTGTTCCTGTTTGGTCCCCAAGTTATGCTATATAGTGGTTTATTATTATTATTATTTTTTTTTTTTATAATATTATTATGACACTTTGAGTATTAGGTTTGGGTAAATTTTTCTGAATACAGTGCACTCATTTAGTGTTCACCATATCACAAAAAGGCCAGTAGAACTTCGTCTGCAGTTATTTCGAGTTCACAACAAAACCGCCTGCAGTCTGTAGACTTTTGATTGACTCTTGCTGTCTCGAATCGAAGATGGTGTCCCTTCGCACATAATGATTTTCGAATGAGTTGTATGTATCATTCATTTTGTTCACTCGCTTTCGTATTGACTTGACGAGATGGTGCCCTGTGTCAAGCTCTGAGAGAGATGGACCGCTTAGACCAGTGAATGGGTTCAAGGATGAGTTCAAGGTCATGCTGAGATGACCTCTCTTTACTCCGCATCAATCATAAATGATTGAGATGGAATCAATGTTACAACACTGGCTCTCGAAAGATTACATGATTCAGTTCGATCCTTTGTGCAAGAATTATTATCAGTAAAAAACAAACTACCTAAGATAAATGATTCAGAATTGATGTATACCCAATGCTGACTAATCTATGATTAACCCAATGTTTACGATGTAAATATTCATGCAGGGGGTTGCACCACGGGCCACATTGTAAACCGCATTTTAAACACATCTTAACTCTACTAAAAAATTGCTAACCACACACCCTACGGGTAGCAACTCCAACAGCGACATGTATTGAAGTTGACAGCTTGAACGAGGTGAATCAAAAACCTTGTATTAAGGTCTAGGAAGAACTTATGAAACTGCCTTGAAAAGTAGACTTGTGGACAAGTCCTTTAATGTTTGTTGCGTTAATGGCATCTCTCGCAATACTGCTGCTGTTCTCGCCAATATGCAGCTCCCGCGAGACTTCTGCTCTGGCTACTAGTAGTTGGGAGCCAGCACAGTCTCGCGAGAGAGCAGTATAATCGCGTGAAAGTGTGAGAGCCGTTACGCTATCGACGCGACAAACACTGATCGACTTGTCCACAAGTCTATCTTGAAAGCTCCCTTCCCCACTCTTTTTTTTTTATAATTTTACTAGCCATCACCTTGAGTAACCTTTTGTGGCCCAATTGTGACACGAGACCTTCGTACCAAAACCCAATTTTCTAACCACTGTTTCGCCAAAGTTTTCGCTTTTTTTACCACAGAAACTGTAGAGATAATTTAGGCCTTTTTACGCTCACGATATCCGCTTTTATTGTACTACACTTTTATTTGGACTTTACATTAAAGGCACTGGACACTATTGGTAATTACTCAAAATAATTGTTAGCATAAAAACTTACTTGGTAACGAGCAATGGAGAGCTGTTGATAGTATAACACATTGTGAGAAACGGCTCCCTCTGAAGTAACGTAGTTTTTGAGAAAGAAGTTATTTCTCAGTAAAATATTTGAATTGATTTTGAGACCTCACGCGTGAGGTCTCGAAATAGAGCATCTGAAAGCACACAAGTCACAACTTCGTGTGACAAGGGTGTTTTTTCTTCCATTATTATCTCACTTCGACGACCAATTGATTTCAAATTTTCACAGGTTTGTTATTTTGTGCATATGTTGAGATACACCAAGTGCGAAGACTGGTCTTTGCCAATTACCAAAGGTGTCCATGTCTTTAACGCTGGAAATATTGAGCAATGTATTTACATTTGGTTCTTTATAGGTCATTATGACCGACGAGAACCATTATGATCGACAAGGTTTGTCTGACTCCCATGATGGTTTGTTGGATATTTGTCGCACACAACTGGTCGGACATAAGTCCAAGTCGGTCCAAATTCGCACAAATACCATTTGTCGACTAGGGAGGCCGATTATGTTTTGAGCATGAGCACCAGTTAAACTCAGCCACTATAGTCGACAAATGGTCCTTGTGTGGACTTTCATCATGGTTGTCGGACGTATTCTTGTCGGACAATGTTGCGTAATACTCGTTCATTCCATTTTTTTTCACACAAAGGAGTTGGTCTTTACTCGAGAATAAATTTACTTTCCTCGAGAGAAACTTCCTTGACTGCGGGGTCCACCCAGGTATCATAACAAGTCAACCCAAACAAAACGATGACATCACTCCCAAACTGTCCTCAGTGTAAACACGACGAATAAACCGCAGACTTTTAAAACTTGTAGACCCAGGTTTAGACCGTCCTGGCTAACGTCCCAAGATGGAAAGATCTCGACTGGAGAGAACCGAAACTGGGCTGCTGTATATCCATTTACAGTTTGTTGTTCTCTGTTGTTAAACGTGCGGTTAGTGTGAAAACTTTTCACCCTAAACCCCCCTGCCAAGCAAATCCAAACTCGTACATCACATCCGTGTACAATACAAACAAGGCTATAACAATAAACATACAAGTTAATCACCCATTAAATCACCTGTTAATTAAAGACACAAAAACAACTTGTTGACAAGTTCAGTCCGAAGGCCTTCAAGATTGAAACGTCTTAACCATTTCTTAAAAAACACCAATCGGTCAAAGACAATTTTTAATCTGCCTGACCTGTGGGTCAAGTTTCACAGAGTTGTTCTAAGCAGAAAATATTATTGGATAGTTTTCTGCAATGAAAACACGAGCAGGATACCAGTCACAACCGGTACATTATAACTTCCACAAAAATATGAAAACAAAAACAAAACACGGAATACATTACAATGACATGTTCACATGAAATTGTTTCTAAAGGTAGGGTATAAAAACCAGTATTCTCACTTGGTGTATCCCAACATATGCCTAAAATAACAAACCTGTGAAAAAAAGTGTGCTAATTTGGTCATCCAATTTGTAAAAAAAATAATGACAGAAAAAAACACCATTGTTGCATAGAATTTTGTGCTTTCAGATGCCCGTGAAAGGCCTCATGCCAAGGCTTCATGCCTGATCCTTTCTCAGATTCAAATTTTGGGGTGAAAAATTACCTCTTTCTCTAAAATTACATCACTTAAAACCACTTCAAAGAGCGTTGTTTCTGTTTCATAACATCAACAGCTCTCCAGTGCTTTTTACCAAGTCATTTTTTTATGATTATTAACTTGTGGAGTAAAAGTAGGCCTACATCAAACCTTTAATAACATAGAGAGGAATCTTACCAACAAAAACCACATTACTTACTTTTTAAAAGCAACCAGATCATGACAGCGCAGGGCCTTTTTGTTCAGCCAGTACTTTGGGGCATTTTAAAACTGTTTATCTCAGTTTCGAGCCAGATAATCTATTCCATACTTGTTTGTTTACAACTATTTGTTGTGGTGGTTAAATTTATATATCGAGTGCATTATTCACTTGAACTTCTTTTTAAAATTGGGTCTTTTATCGGATGGCTTACCCCCTGGACTTGTGAGAAGGTTTTGGTGGCAGGACTGATACCGCTTGACCTGTTCGTGTGTGTGCTGACTTCAGTGCCTCACTCAACCATTCGTATTGTAAATAATTGTTGGGAATTAAATAACAAGGCAGTCGGTGTTCTGGGCTTGGGATCCCGAAGGCATTTCGCACTAGAAGCATGATATGAACACCGACAAACACTATGTGGATTTGTTTCATCTTCCCTTTTATAAAAATGGTTGATTTAAACACAGTAATTAAATCCCATAAATTTGTAATAAATATAACACTGTAAACTCGATCCTGTCCAATTTGAAAAATAAATTTTCAACAGAGGTCAACCATAGAGCAACAACAGAGAAACCAAGCCGTTGTCCAGGATAAATTTCTAGGCCATTCGGTCATTATTATTGTTGTCTTGTACCTTTCGCCTGCGAAACTGAGGTTCATTCTTCAAGAATGTTCCTTTTCCCACAAGACTCGTGAACTTAAACCGAAACTGGATTACCCTGCGGCATTGCGATGATCACCACCCAACACCCAAAACCCTCGAGTTTGATCAAAATCTAATTCTCCCAACCTCACCAGGCACTCGCTCCGCCCACTTTCCCATTTTGTCATATCGTCTGCTAGCGCTCAGTCGGCCCGACCGAGTGAATTGCCAGCTCGTTTGCACAAGAACCTACCGCTCGTCTGGGCAAATAATTCTTACAGAATTTGTCCATTTCGTGAGCCGAATTCTCCGATTCTTGCTCTGAAGGGGGAAGGGGTTTTTGCTCTGGATTGAACTCGGGCAGAAGCTGAACTTTTCCCATGTTGCGGAGAGCTTCTTGACGAGTACATGTAGGCCGAAGTCAAGACAATCTCGAGTCGCCGTTTTGCGTGATTTAAAACGGCAAGAGGACTGATGAAGTTTGAAACGATTGCTTCGTTTGGCCGCCGTTTTAGCGGTCTCAGAACACCCCTGGAAGCTTTTCTATCGCTATGTGGAGGTGGTAAGTTATACCAATATGTTTTTCCTTAAAAATTTGTTGTCTTATGTCCAAGTTTTCACCTCTTAAAAATGTGTATAATTTAACACACCACTGGGGCTGTAAACGCGGCGAGATCTTGCGTGCTGAACATGGGTGTAAGGGACCACCTCAAAACGTGGCGCACTGGTCTTACCCACACTGTGGTGTTTTGCTGTGTACCGCGGAAAATATCAACGGGTTAGTAATGCAAGTAAAAGGTTTTACATGTGGTAGTTTGTAGTTTCTTTTTGAAAAGTGCAGTTTATTTGTTGTGTGTATTCTTTGTAATTTTAACTGAGGTGCTGGCTGTGACTAAACAAAAGAAGTCGTTTTAAAAAGTTAAAGCCAAAAGGGTAGCATGATCACCCATCGTCCATAGCGTGGAGGTATATGAATTACCATGATATGAAATGTTTGAAGCTAAACTTCATTGGACCTGTTTGTTTGTTTGTTTGTTGTTGTTTGTTATTAAGTTGAAAAAATATGTATATTGCTAAAGTGATATATTCCTGACATCGTAAAGAAGCCAGTAAGCACAATAATTTTCTAAGCACATTAAAATCTTTCTGTGTAGAAAGAATGGTTACCAGCCAAAATCCCATGTACATGTCCATTGCTTGTGGCAGGTTCTCTGCTAAAGTTTGCTTGTACATTATACTTGTTTTGCAACATTCCTACTTATTTTACACAGCTTTTTAAAATGGGGCTGATACAGCCTTCGCTTAAAAACATTCTTACACTAGTTAAATTTACTTTCTTTCAGGGGTGTGATTTCTGTTCTATTGCTTACCGTAGGAACTAGTTTAGCCCAAAAGGTAAGTTGTTAATTATTTGTCATTTTTGAAAATGCTTATTCTCACATTGTGTTACTGTGTCATTTATGACTCATTGTATAACCATGCAAAAATACACGAGTACAGTTTTCCTTGTTGAGGGGAACTTGATTAGCTCTTGTTGTACATGTTACAGACGGATAACTTTTACCCCTCTTTGAATATAAAGTAATTAAAGTAAATGAAACTAAAACATAAAATGAAAGTAAGAGAGTTGAAAGTACGCTTAAAAACAATTTCCAGCCCTTTGTCGCAGTACGTCCCACCAGCGATGCAGGGGATTGTGGGAAGGGTAAAGGAATTTGATTCAAGTTTATAACCCAGGCCTTAAGTTGTTTACAATTCAAAATCTCAGTTTAATACCTTTGATTAAAGCTAACTCCCTTGATTGATTTGCTATGATCCTTCCTCACTCCAACCATGGAGGTGGAATCTGTAAATTTCTACCCCCATGCTGTAACAACTTCAGTGGTAATTCAAACTGTTGGACTCTGAAATGGTGATGTGACTGATCCCTCGAAAAGAATAACCAGTTTACCAGTGCAGTCGTCGGTTAAACCATGGTCCAACAGAATGTAACTGAACTTGCAAGTTGGTTTTGAAGGGTTAGGGTTGGCGGCAAGTCATGCCTTTCTCTCTGGTAAGGACTAAGGCCTGAAATCCATGTGTCCACCATGCGTTATGAATAATGTGTAGTGTGCAATCCCAAAAACATCACCAAGCAACGCACATAATGTTTACGGATAACACAATATACGCAATACAGATATGTGGAATATGTGCGTTGCTTGGCGTGTATTTTCATTTTTACGTAATGCGCATGCATATTACCTCACCGCATGACGATACATGGATTTTCAGCCTAACGTATAATGAAAAACCAGATTGACACTGTCATTAGGTCACGGGTATACTCTACTGCTTGGTCTGTGTAAATATAGCTTGAAACAGAGATTGGAATAGAACACCCAACCACCCTTTGCATGGGGCCTGGCATACCACCAATCACCCCCAGTTTATGCCCAGCTCAACCATTTGACTGTTGCTTGTTCTGGATGCATGGAAACTATGATTTATTTGGGTTGCGATACCACCTGGTCAGATCACCTAAGGAGTTGGGGTTTTAAGCCACTCATATGCTCATTTGAAGGTTTGAAACAACAGTTTCAGACCCTCAGGATAAAACAAAACAAACAAAACTTATGTATCCCAGGGAGTTTTCTTTGGCTAGACAATTTTTTCTTCTTCTTCTGATACCAAAAGGTTGAGGGAAGTGACTCATTCTCTTTCTCAGTGTGGAGGTTTCAGAAAGACTGCCTTAGGATGGTCACCACAATACATTTCTCATCAATCAGGGGGGGAAAAAAGGGGAAAAAAAGAAAGAGACTGTCAGAGACAATCTGGCCACTGTTTCTCTTCGCAGGCATAGATTTTCAGACTGTGATTCAACAACTTCCGTGAATTGCAGTGCTAGTCACTATAATGTACAAAGTTTGAGATTTCATTTTGGCAGTCTAGACACAGACTGTCTCATCCACAGTAACATTTACACTCAAGTTAATGCGTTACACAGCCTTACAACGTGATATACAGATGTTACTACCAGTAGTAACTTAGTTCCTGTTCAAAATTAGGTGACAAGCAAGGATTCTTAGTTTTGGATTCTGTTTTCACTTTCTTCTAAATGGTTCCATCTTCCCCGAACACCCACATCAACAAATCTGGTTCAAATTCTACATAAAAGGTGAATGCATTTTCCCCTATATCAAGTAATAAACCACAAGGGAAACTGACTGGGTAATTTATAAAAAAAAATAAAAATTTACTTGAGCGAGACATGAACCTGGGGGAGTAACGTGCTGGCGCTCTCCCAACTGAGCTATCGTCGATATCGAGTCCTAATGTTGGCTGTCTCCCTATGTTGTCAATACTGTTGTTCGGGGGGGGGGGGCAGTCAGAAGCCATTCAACCTGTAACACAGTGTAAGCCAGGCATCACACCCAAGTTTACGATACAACACTTACCTTGTTTTTTATCAAGTTCACTATGAACACGCTCACTTAACTGTTTTAGGTGGTATTGCTGCTGCTATAGAGGCATTCCTTTTTCGAGCCTCGATACAAGCATGGAGAAACTATATTTCTACCCCCATATTACAAGTAAAGGTGTTCTTTAGCTTGGAATATACATAGAGAAAGGATGGTTCATGGGGGGGGGGGGCTGTTAATTTTATTTCCCTCAGGCACCCCCCCCCCCCCCAGCCAGTTGAAGCTGATTCACCCTGGCTTGGTAATTAGTATTGATCTTGTTAGGAATTTCCTGTGACAATTAAGGCTGAACGGCAATTTCTCATTACTGGCAGTGACCAAAAAAAAACTTGGATGTCATTTTGTGTTGTTCCTTCCTCTATGGTGTTACATAAGCGACTTCACCAGGAATGGTAGTTTTCATTGTGGGGAAGGAACCACTGTGGATGATTTTTTGTGTGTGTGAACATGTCTAGGCATCAAACTGAGGACTTTAACAAAAGGATCCGGGAAAATGACAAACCGGGGACAGTCCTCCCTTTGCTTTCGTGTACAAACTACAAAACCAATGGGGACATCGCTTAAATGAAAAAGTTCAAACAATGGGAGAACAAAGGAGTGTTCTTGTTTACTCCATTTGCAATACACATGTGTGTGGTATACATTGACATCTTCAGTGTGGTACAAATCTTCAGATGTACTTGTGTCCCTTTTGACCCCAGGCGTGACCGCTGTGTTCCATCTGTTGGCCGGATTCCCTTGGAAAGATTCCCCATAGGTCAGACTTTCTAATCAAAGTTACCTTTAGGAAGGTGATGGAACAAAGGTCTGGCACATTACAGGTGCCTCTTATTATAGCATGGTGTTAAAGTAAAGTTTCAGGGGTTGTAAAGATATACATGTACCATGATAATAACAAGAGCTGGTGGGTAACCAGTTCACTGGACATCCTTCTAGAGTTTCTTGACCCAAATTGCTCACAGGAAGTTGGCCAGTTTCCTTAAATTGTGCGGCTGTAATTTTAACATTTTGTAGGGCCACCATGTATGGAGGTCGCTTTTTGAAAAGAAAAGTACAGTCACCCCAACTGGGCACCGCCTACTAAAGGGATGGTATATCAGGGGCTGTTATAATATTATTGTAACTTTTACCAATGAGGGCGCTTTCAACAGCAAATTCCCTGGTATCACAATTACAGTTTTATCTTATTTTGACTGCCTGTGTGTTGTTTTCCTGTATCTATGGCCAAAAAAAAAACAATGATAAAAAAGTTCATTTCACTTGTTTCGCATCGTGTAAATTTGGTCCTCACGTGGTCAGAAACATGTGAATTGTGTTGTTTGAAGTGTTTCAGGAGTTCCAAAAAAAATACAACCAGTTTACTTGTTGAAGGAATCAAGGGTCAATTTCATTGGACGAAGAAATAATACATGTATTTCCACTGTCTGTTGTGAAACCTTTATAAACCTTAATAA
This sequence comes from Pycnopodia helianthoides, assembly GCA_032158295.1. NCBI lineage: Eukaryota > Metazoa > Echinodermata > Asteroidea > Forcipulatida > Asteriidae > Pycnopodia > Pycnopodia helianthoides. The sequence continues at coordinate 1,244,734 of CM063259.1, forward strand.
GTTACAAGGCAGCCATTTTGATAATATCTCCCTTTCAAAGTGAGGCAGAGAGGGGCTAAAATAGTCTGGTCCCTCTTTGTCAAAGGAGAATCAGTATTTTCAGTGTTATTGCAAACAGGAAAGGTGACTACAGCATAATAGAACTCAATGAATGTTTACTTTGACATTCAAATTATCTCGGTTAAACACTGAACTTTTTTCTTAAATCAATCTTACCTTTGCATTTTGCAAAGATACAATCCCCTCAGGGCTCGCCCTTCTCAACTTGCCCTGTGGGCTGACTAAAAACTGTGCAACCTACTTGTTTAAAATGCTCATTTCTTCCTTTTCAGATGTGAATAATTAATGTATAATCGTTAATGAGTGTGTGAATAAAACTTCACTTGATCATTAAACTGGTTGTGACCGTTATCATAACACATCAGAACATTACATTTATGGCAATTCTTGTTTAAAATCTGGGCTACTAAACTTTCTGGGGGGAAGTAAAATGCACAGTTTACTGGCCTGGCGGGCTACTTCACAAAAAGCTAAAGCGCAAGGCCTGCCCCTGTTAAAATGCTTAGTGTTTTATCAAGCAATCCTGGGTTTTATCATGATTATGTAACCATGTACAAACATTTAATAGCAGATATTGACCTATACTTATATATAAAGTGGGCTTGTGCTCAAGTTGTAGATTGACTTGTGTTATCAGTTGGGCCTCAATGGTAGAGTTGTTCAAAGTAATCACTAGATTGTGTGCATTTTTTCAAATGCATCATGTTAGTTGAGGCATAGAGCAAGGGTTTAAGATTACAGTTAGTGATCAAGCAGAGCATTAGGCTATAAGTAAATAAACTGGCATGGGAATTTCAAAAGTGAAAATCAGCAGAGCAATTTTAAGGGTTAACCAACATCAAATCAAAAGCTGACCATCATCTCACTTTTTAAAAAAACTCCTTAGTCCTTAAAGACAGATTTTTTTAAAGAGGCCTCTCAACTTCATTTTAAGACTGTTTTCATCAGATGTTTTCTTGCCAATTCCAATCTTGGGTTGCTAATCTAGCCAGTAGCCACTCTCGGTTTGCCCGACAATCTAACTTTTTCATTTGGCAGTCTGATGAAATAATCTGCGTCTGATGCAGCAAAAGTGGCAGCAACAGGTTTGAAAAAAGCTTGCAACTCTGGAGTAACTCCCTCCCTCGTGTCATCCTGATCACGATGATCCAATAAGCCATTTGCAAGTTAGATTTGAATAATGTCTGGTACATTGACCTGCTTAGTCACAAGCTACAGCTTAAATTTGAAATCCTCAGACTAATGAGACAGTTGCTATGTGAAATGATTCAGGGCAAGCTTTTGCGTAGTTACATAAGAGAAGGCGGACACCCATACATGATTCCGAATGAGTGTCATTGGAACAGATGTATTGACTATAACTGAGACAGGTGTATTGGTTGTATGTAATTATTGTTCTTAATTGTATTGTAGGTTACATAACTTTAGTTTTTTAGAAAATAGAATTAGCTGTTGCAAACTGCTTACCAACCAAAATAAAACCTTGGTATAAATGCAAGTTAATGGCCTGACAATTTGACCCAATCACAGTCTTTCTCTGGGTTTTTAAGATGTTGGGAATTCAACTTTACAAATTCCTGTTATTTTTTTATAATCAACGTCTAAATAAACCATTCTATTCTATTATATTCTTGTTATATTAGCTGTCATAGTTTCAGATTTATTGGAATTCAGGAATGTGTCACTTTGTAACAAGTAGTGGGTGTTTCAGAAGTCAAGTATAGACAAGGAACCTCCGTCACCGAAGCCATCTGAAATGGGTGTCAGTGTGGAACCTTTCCCAGGGCACACCAAGGTCAAAAAGTCAAGGGAGCAGCAGTGAATAAACCCACAAGGTTCCGTGATGGCGCCGTACCCCATGCAGTTGGACTCCTCCAAAATGTTTGTTCTTTGAATGTAACGGCCTTGAGGTAACACCATGATGTAGAGGGAGAGTTGGGGACTCGCTTCTATGGTGTGGTGTGTGCAACCTGGCCATGTCCTTGCTCTATGGTCCATGTAATTACAAGGGCTGTTGGGGAAGGTTGGCCACTATTGTATTAATGATCATGACACCAAGAAACTCCCATGGTTATAGTAACAAGTCCAATCTCAAGAGGTCCTGGTTGTCGCGTAGCAACAAAAAATGTAGAACTTGCTAGAATGGTTGGATTGTAAATTATGCCACTCGTTTGGTTGCCAAATAGTTTTGAATCTACAGCGATCTATCAACTAGTGTGTCTATTTGCAGGTACAAATTTGGAAGCCGACGCAACGCTGAAATTTCATTGTGAACTTTTAACCATAGACTCTTAAAAATAAGTTTTGGTGAGAGATAAGTATTGTATATCATTCTCAGAATAGGTAGCACAGAGACACTATTAGAACAGCCTGTGATTTTCAAATGTTTGTTTTTACCATCTCCAGATGTGTACTAGAGAATGAATGCCAATCTCCAACCTTGTTTAGTTGGTGTCCACTGTGATGATATAATGATATTTTCATCACAATCACATGGTTGTAATGAATGCTTTGACTTCTCTGTGATCTGGAGGAACAAGTGCAGTGTTGTCATGATGGAGTGTGGTGGCGGCTGCTCGGGCACTCACTGGTATTCCAGTTGAATTCATTTCCCTAAAATGGGATTGCACAAGTAGTCACCAAGGACATTGACATACAAACAGCAGTCTCCTTAACATTTCGTTTTAAAGGAACATTACAGAATTGGTTTTTGCTAACAAAACAGTTGCTGGCTGTGTAAGCACTTTATGTAATCCACCATATACATAAACTGACAAACCTGTAGAAGTTTGAGATCGATCGGCCATCTGGGTCACAAGAAAATAGTGAAAAAACGATTACACATTTTGCATGAAATCATATGGACTCAACAAATGAATAAAATGCTCACTGAGCGATAAACTCCAGTCGGAAAATTAGTTTATTCATTTCTCATCAAATATGGCATTTCTGACAGAAATATTTCAAGGGATGTTTTCTACTGTCGTCATCATTAGACCGTGTAAGTTTTGTGTAAATCTGTGATCAAAAAGTATATTTTACAAGTTTTTGTCTTACCAATTCTGTAATGTTCCTTTAAAGGGTGTGCACAATATTGGTATAAGTTTGAAAATTAAAATGTTCATGAATTTTCACATAACTTTACATGGTATAAAGGTAGAGCAAGGTATACAGAAGGTCATGGTGGAAAAGTTCTTTTAAAATACTTAGGCTTGAAATGCTATAGTTTTTGAGAAATGAGTAAAACAATTAGTTTTGATCTGATGAGTCCAAAACACAAAGTTTGGAAGCGGTGAAACCATAGTGTAAACCCGCTATTTTCTCACAAGTGACACGTGACCGATTGAGGTTAAACTTTCACAGGGTTGTTATTTCATGTTTATGTTGGGTCACACAAGTATGGATACTGGTCTTTAGCAAGTATGGATACTGGTCTTTAGCAAGTATGGATACTGGTCTTTAGCAAGTATGGATACTGGTCTTTAGCAAGTATGGATACTGGTCTTTAGCAAGTATGGATACTGGTCTTTAGCAAGTATGGATACTGGTCTTTAGCAAGTATGGATACTGGTCTTTAGCAAGAGTGGATACTGGTCTTTAGCAAGTATGGATACTGGTCTTTAGCAAGTATGGATACTGGTCTTTAGCAAGTATGGATACTGGTCTTTAGCAAGTATGGATACTGGTCTTTAGCAAGTATGGATACTGGTCTTTAGCAAGTATGGATACTGGTCTTTAGCAAGTATAAGCCTACTGAATTCGAGCGCTTTAATTTTTTTAAAGGTGGTCTGTAAGCCTACTAAATAATGAAAACAAAATGTTCCCGATGTGTAGTTGTAGTTATCCAAATTGTTTGAGCCCATTCAAATTTAGACTTTTTCCCCACAACTCATTCTATACATTCTATTATTATTTTATTTCTTTCCCAAATTCACAATTTAACCATACAATACTAAGATACACAGAGAGAGCAAAAACTTACTGGATTTCTTTTCTGTTGTAAGCTGCCAGTTCGATTAAACGGGGTAAATTATAACGGTTGGTGAGTCAATGTTTGGTAGAGCCATCCACCTCAGGGAGGTCTGTTGCTCCGTAGGGAGCCCGGTGAACGAGGCAGTCATCAGGGAATGAATAAGCGCAACAGGATAAACGGACTTAAAATTAACCTTATTTCCTTAACTAAAAAATAAACAAACTTTACAAAATAATAGAACAGTAAAACCAGATGAAAAGTAAAGCGTTTCAGAAGACTACTTTGAAAATAAAATTTGTTTTGTTTTATTCCTTTGTATAGAGTGGAAGAGAATGTATAGAAACATGTAAATCTTGTGGATGTAAAGGAAGAGCTGGGAGAAGGGTAAGTACTATTGTTCTTTTAAAATTTTAATTTATGGTTTATTTATTTTAAAAATCATTCAAAAATTTGCAGTCTAACGTCCGAAATTGCATTTTTAAATTCTTACTTTTGAAAACATTAAAAGTACACGAAAAGGGAGGATAAAGATATAAATCAAATTTGTATTACAAAAGGTGAAAGGTGGGCACTAAAATTGGACTCGGAAATTCAAAATCAGAATTCAACTGGAAAGGCTACTAGTACCTCAAAAGTACAAAATGATAAAACAACCTTGAGAAACATTAAAAATAAAAGAGAGAAAGATTTACAAAATAGTTTTATCAGCTACTTCATTGAGTTACTGGAAGTGTAAATTTTGGAAATGAGTAACCATACAAAAATGTCATTTTATTATTTATGTTCGTGTTAATTTTGGCTTAAGGGCAACTAAAAACAGGGAGAGCAGTGTTTCAATTCATGCCAGCTGCTCAGCTGTCATAAATGAGCCCTGGGTAATCTGTCCTTCTTACTCATGGCTCAGAAGGTACCGGAAACCCTAAAGGTGACCAGGGAGTGGGTGTGGTGATAAATTGGTATTTTGAGTCTCAAAATGTATAAAGCCCGGTCTGGGTAGTAAGTGAAGTGGGGATGGGCGCGAGCCTTTCAACTCTACCCTTGCTGTTGGCATCCATAATTTCAGAAGAAAGATCTGACCATGTACTACCAGATGCTGTTGTGGGCAGCGGCGTAACCAGACATTTTCATTGCGGGGGGGGGTGGGGGGGCAAGCAGGGGCAATTTTTTAAAATATATATATAAAAGGTATAAAATCTGAACTTGCTGTAAATCAGAAAACGTGTAATGAAACATCACAGATGAATGTGTTCCTGGCAAGATTCATGTTTATCTTTGCACAACAAATTTTTCGGAGAACATGTATCACCCATGAACTAAAATTACCAGATGAACTAAAAATTACTCTATTGCATTCAAAGAAGTGTTGAGATACTTTTTTGAGGTTAATTTGATGATTGTTTATGGAAACTTGGATGATTTTTTTTGTTATGAGCCATTAATTACAGCTTATTGTTCTTGTCATTATCTTGGCTCTGATTGAAGTCTAGACGTCATAATTAAGAAGACAAAATTCAGGAAAAGGAAATGTCACAGACTGTTACATGTCAGTGAGAAAAAGTGCTCAGTTATCTGCAATTATTGCTGAGCTTTCACGGACCTGTTGATTTGTCTAGACCTTAAAGTGCAAATAGGTTTCTTTATGTCTGGTGTACCAATCCGAGGGGATGTGTGGGAAAGGTTCTGTGGGAAAGTTTAGTGAGTTTCTGTCTATTTTGCGATAAAACTTTAAAGTGTGGCTCGATGGGAAGGAGCTTGTCGTGTGCGCGAAAGAAGGACGTAACGAAAAGTTAACGAAGAAAGAGCGCGAGCATTAATGTGCAATATTGTGTTACAAGACAACTGAGCGTGAAAGTTTGATCGGTTTTCTGCCACTTATTAGTCATAATAGGGAGGTTTAATTCTGCATGGGACAGTTTCTTGCTGTTTTCTCATCAAGTAGACACCGTATTCAGCTGAAACTTTGCGGTTACATTTAGTGTATCTTTCTTGATAATTTGGCTAATGAATCAGCATTAAAGTTGACTAAAGCCAACTATGCCTATCGTCAAGATAATAATTTTTTGTTTGTAGAAACTGGATTTACCTTAATGCATATATCAATGGGCTTTTGAACGCATAAAAATAGATTAAAGTTGTTCTGTATATCATAAGAGTTACTATGCTGAATCCATGCTGAAGCCGATATGTAAACCTGCAACAGTCATCATTTTGGAGTTATTTTACAAGTTTCCTAAGTCGCCTCTGTGTCTTAACAAGGTGACAAACTTGCAGCCTCAAAATGATTTGCAACGGAAGTTCCCACACAAGCCAAGGTGACATCATGTAAACGAAACTAAAGTTTTATTGTTGACAAAAAAAATGTGAATGAACAAGTGTGTCAACGTCATGGTATGTTCTCTGATGACTCCACCCCCCCCCCCCCAATATAATTCGTGAATCTGCAACCTGATATTCCCATGGCTGGCTTTTGTCCTTACTTCTGTTGCCTGGAAGTCAAGGGTAGGTCTATTATGGTGTCATCTTGTGAGGGTCCTTAAAAGGTGGCAAGGACAACAAAGCCAGTAGGATACCCTGTTTATCCAAGTCAGTCATTATTGTCTGACTGCCTTGGCACTGAGCGAAGGCCCAGGCGCTTTTTTCGGTTGTTGTCTGACAGGAAAGGGACAGCTAGACAGTGGCGCAATCAACCTACTGGATTCTGGAATGACTTCCTGCATTGCCAGTGGGAACAATAATCAGGAAAAAAGAGCAATGCTGCTTGATAGTGAGGTCCTTGCTCTCCAACTCCCTGAGGTTCTGTTCTCAGTGGAAGGAAGGCTAGACTGATTTTGAAAGCATTGTCCAGTCTTGATTCTCAAAATATTCAAGAAAGAGTTATGGAAAGTACTTGTACTTTGTAGCAAAGGACGGCTGTAAAGCAAACAGAATTTGATTTTCTGAAGCTATTTTGTTTTATGATAGTTTATACCAGTTGATGATGGAAAACTTGTGTTCAAAATCAAATTTTAAACAGGTGTGTATGTTCATATTTCCACTTTGGCAAAGTTCTATACTGTTCTTATATAGTTCCCTGATGTCCAATAAGCAAAACTTGCACAGCAAAGAGCAAACAATTTGATTCGGTTCTGACAACAGAGTGTACTGCAAAGAACTTACAAGTGTACATATACATCCTTACACTAGTGTCATGCTGCCATTGTGGACAAATGACTTTTCCCCAAAACCTTTACCCTACCTTCTTGAAGGGTAAAGTAAGCTACAATGACAAGGCTTATCAGACCCAGGCACCCTAGGAAGGGTTAACAGATTGTTCGACCCTCTGATCTTTATCATCAATTGGGGTCTTGTCCTTCGATAATAAATCTGATTCACTACAAGTGAATGAAACTGAAGTTGAGTTCCCCCAAGTAAATATTGGAGAGGGTCCAAGATCTCAGCTGCTGGTTCAACATCATCCTTGTCCAGCAAGGCCAGCAGAAGATTAATTTGTCCTCAGTTCACCTGGGACTGAACTTCTAGGGAGAGAAGGGTGATAAGTGTTGGTTGTAACTGGATATGATTCACCTTGCCTTGTATTTTTTATGGGGAAAATGATTGAAGAGGGCACCAGAGTCCCAAATAATCTTTCCCATGTGGACGGGTTTTGAAATTCTTCAGTTTGGGAAATCATGAGTTTGAATAGGATTTGAAGCTCTGCATGGTGTTGATATAATCTAGTATAGGTTTGTGGAAACACCATGTGCATGAAAGTCTCTGCAGTTGTGGTGGGTCCGAAAAGAAATGGTGACACAACTTGAAGACGTTTCAATCAGATCTCAGCATGGGAGAAAAAAGGGGGGGATACAAAATACTTTTTGTGAGTTTGTGAGGAATTACGGGAAAAGGAGAAAGATTAAGGAATCCTGAACAATGGTAGTCCTTTCCCAAGAACAAATGGGACAAAGGTTATTGTACCAACCTGCCAAACTGGTTTAGCTTTGAAAATATTTTGTAAAAACTTGTCTGCCTTCAACCAACCCAAAGTCAAAACAAAAGACTTTTGTTTTACAGTTTTTTTCCCTGTACTCATCATGTTTTGAAACAACGAGTGTGAAAACAAAAGTCTCTAGTAGGAATAACAAAGTTGTCCAAACTCCAGGCTTTTGGCTTGGTGTTCAGGGCTTGGGTGAAGCTCATGGTGAAAAAAAGTTACACCAAAGGGGTGGGACAAATTGTTGCTCCACCCCCCCCCCCCCTTTGATCTGCTCGATTAGCCATTCTGTTTGGCAAAGCAAAGTAGAGTGCTGGTTTAGGGCCAAACATCAGTTTATTATTGTTTTCATATCAATCCCAGTATCCCACTAGTGTCAGATGTTGCCTCTTTAAAAAATAACATTTCCTCCACTTGAGAGTTGAAAACTAAAGTGCACAACCTTCTGTTGTGTACAGAGCCTTTCTGGTTTAAGATACAACATTTTAACAAGATGTAGGTATGATGTCTTTGCATGATTGGGACGAGCTATTCGTGCACTGTGTGTACTAAACAAAATGAGAGGCACATTATGTGGTAGGAAGTCCTTATTATCGAATTAAAATATTATGCCATTGTGTATTCCTGATGAAGTATTGCTCTTAAAATAGCAGTTAATGGACCTGTCTTCCCATGATCAATATTATGTTGCCGTTGCTCTGTCAGGATGTACATTACAGTTGCTATAATTCATAAAACATCTTACCCTCATATTAAAGGGATTTGGGTGTTTTGATTTTTTGTCAAAAAAAAATGCCCCTTGAATTGATCAGAATATTAAGAAGAGAACGAAGGTAAAGCTACCTTAAAATTGTTCAACTCCTTCTCTGTAACAGTGTTTCTCCTACCCATTCATTCAACATAAGGTGACCCACCTCGCTACTTTCGGTGATTCTAGGGCTTGAAGTTTACACCTGCCTGCAGGCCAGAGGCCTGTGATTTTAGCATTGGGCTAGATTTTTACGTTACGGGGGTGTTGAGGCCGAGCAGTCTAGTGCATTGGACCCAAGCTCTGGTGTTGTCAGCAGCAGAGTGTGGGTTCGAATCCCCGCTATGACCATAATTGTTTCGTAAAAAGTTGGGAAGGTAGTTCATTCTGCTCTACCAGCCAGGCTCTTACTTAGTGGATGAAACCTCCAAATTACCCATGCCCACATCCTTACGGACTGTTTCAGCCCCAGGAGTAGGTGTCAACGTGCCCCTGGTGACAGTTGATTTGGGTTAATCCAGAGGTTGCAGGTTCAAGTCCCTCTCTAGTCAATAATTCTTCGTTCATCCCAAATTCAAAGGAATATAAAAAAGCTAACGCGAATTCAACTACAAATAGTGGTGTAATAAGTTAACCATATCATGTTGTTAAAGCGTTTAGTGACAGTAGGGATCAGCTAGGTGAAAGGGTCAACTCATTCCTCTGGGTTTACAACACTTGTTGTTATTTTGATGTTATCACAGGATCAGGATTTTCACCAGAAAAATCAATGAAAACATAGTTTGGGTGCATAACTCCAGGGAGTGCACTTTTGTAGGGGGTCAAACGCATGATTAATTAAACACGAAGCCAAGATGTACTTTTTTGAAAAAGAAGAGATTTTAGAATGTACACTGGCTGATATTCAATTTTTATAGAAAAGAGCTACGATCTTTCTTATCTAGTTAAACATCAGTCAGCTTGCCTTACTCCTCTGAGTCGCCCCCCATGACAGTTTTCCAATATCAGTTGACCACAACGTAGCTCAGGTTTGCCAGAAAGAAAAAATAACACTTTAATAAGAAAGGTGCATTTTGTGCTTGTGAGGTTTTCCCCCTTTGAGCTCTTTGTAAGATTTCAACATTTTGATGTGTAGTTTGAATCTAATGCCAATGCATTCATGCCCAAATTCGAGCATTAATGTTGGTTCATTTGTTTTTGTCATAACATTTCCAGTTGTTAGCCAGCAGGATCACAGTTAGCCTTTTGTTTTACTTGTCCGCCGGGGACCGGTCTACACTTTAAGATTTTCTCCCCCCGAGGTTTTGCGGAGTGTTTCTTGAAGGATTTGAAGTGATTTTACATGTGCCCTTTCAACAGAAATACAGCAGAAGAAGGAAATATCATCATCTTGTTAAACTTAAAGTTGAACATCATCTGGCAACCAACATCAACAGCAAAGATAATAATGTACATAATCACAGTGTACCTATTTCCTTCCGCTGGTTGCAAGTGTCTTAGCAACAAGAAAAAAAGATGGTTGAGGTCATGATCCACTCTTGTTGCTTTTTTCCTTTTTTTGTGGACAATAGCGTGCCAGATTTCAAGGTTGCCATTGAATTCTTTGCATTCCCAGATGTAGTAATGGGAAAAACACATTGAAGTGGTAAACTTGAAAACCATCTCAAGGTTAACTCAGAAATCCATGGCCATTCAATTCACAGTGTGGTTTGATGATCGGCCGTTACATAACAGCCTTTCAACTGTCTGATTTTGCTTCAGAAACAAGACTGTTAAAAAAATATGAGCAATTATAATCTGTAAATGTCAATGAGAAAACGTTTCCAAACTGAGTTTCTTTGATAAAACACTGGCTAGAAAAAATATTGTTTTTGTCTAGAAATAGTTCTACACGATTAACGGGAGAATGATTTTAATCCTGAAGTGATTGGTTTTAGGCTGAGTAAAGGAAGGGTAATCCCCAAAACAAATTTGTTATTTTAAATCTAAAATACTCACTGATTATAAAGTTTATAGCAGTGCCAATCCAGAGAAATATTTCAATCTGAATATTAACTCATTAAAAGACCCCAAATCACCCTTGTTTAATTGTGCTTCAGTTATAAGGTTTAGCTGGTATAAAATAATGTCTGATGCAGTCAAGACTATACAAGATTTCCAATTATTTCATTAGGGATACACTATTTGTTTCTTTATTTATTTAGATTTGTAGGGGTGGTCTGTTGGCCAGAAGCTTCTTGTACTAGCAAGGTTGGTCAAGGACTTAAATTATGGCTGTGTGTTTATAGTCATGGGTGGGCGATTGTTTTAACTGTAAACAAAATTGCCACCATGGCAATATAAAATCGGATGGAGTCTGTGTTGTAGTAACTTGTAGTAGTTAAAAAACAACATTCCCCACCCCAAGATGGTTTTATTTATTATACATTAAACATTTTTTTACTGATCTCTAACTGAAAAGAGTTAGTTCCAAACTTCGTGTGTCATCGTGTTTTATAAATATTTGTGGATTAAACAGTGTTCACTCTAACAGTGGTCCCACTGGCCAAATACCAGTTATAACTTCTAAGGACCAGTCAAAATTATGTCCAAGTGGTCTGGCTGGCTAGTTCATTTCAAAAGGTGGTAGTGTTTGTGAGATATTGCAAAAAATCTGGAGCGGTTATGTCCACGCGTGAAGGATAATCCCTCATAGGAATACACACTCGGATTCAAATTTGGGGGATAAAAACATATTCACATTATTTTGAATTAAAATATTTCTCAAAATGCCTTATACTATCGAAAGTTGCTGTACTTCTAACCAAGTAAGTTTTTATTGCCATTAATTTTTAGAGTGATTACCAATCAGATACCTTCTCTCTCTCTCTCTCTCTCTCTCTCTCTCTCTCTCTCTCTCTCTCTCTCTCTCTCTCTCTCTCTCTCTCTCTCTCTCTCTCTCTCTCTGAGTGGTGGAAATGTATGACTGAAACAGTCTTTGATTACACAGAAGTCAACATCAACTAAGATAGGTCATAAATGACTGCTTCAGACCTCATTTTTCACATTCCTGTCTAGAGTAGAACATTCCAGGGGCATGTGAGGCCAGAGCGAATGAAATGTAAAACCAGTAATCACTGCTGTGTTAACTAGTCACCATGACAATTAATGCATGTCTACCTTCATGTATATATAAACATGAACGGATTTCCATTTACTTTGATCTGACAGGTGAATGAAACTTTTGTCACTGGAAATTCAGAAGTCAATTTATATGTGTGTTTGGGGTTGACCGTTTTTGTTTAGAATTTGAACTTATGAATCTGGTAGTTAAAGTTGCTTCACCTGATTTTTCGCCGATATTCAAATTTAAAAGATTTTTACTACACTGTACTGCAGGCCCGAGGCCAGTGATTTTAGCATCAGACCAGCAAATTCCTGACCAAACAAGTCCATCAGCCTTGTGTTTTTCAACTGAATAAAAACACCTGCTTTAAATATTTAAAAAAAGTTCAAATGTTGATATCAAGTCTTATAAGTATCTTTTGATTCTGTTCAGCAGGGCTCAAATTTTGACCACAAGCCCGAGGCCAGTGTCGGGCCAGTAAACTGACCAGATAAGTCAGGAGGTCTTGTGTTGTCAAATTGAATAATATTACCTCACTGTGAAGTGTCTTGAACATAAAAAAAACTATGTTCAACCCTACCCTCATGGTTCAATGTTGACTCCTGAGTCTGATAAATACCTTTTAATTCTGTTGAGTAATGATTTAAACTTAATACTCTTAAAGGTATTGTACACTTTTGGTAACAGCTCAAAATCAGTGTCCACATTTTGTGTGATTAAACATATGCATGAACAAACAAACCTGTGAAAGTATGAGCTCAATTGGTCATCGAGGTCACAAGAAAATAGTGAAAAGAGATCTTATGTGTTTTCTGTTTTTTCAAATTATCGCGCGCGATAATTACTATTGTTTTACTCGTTTCTCAGAAACGATAGCATTTTAGACTAAAATATTTTAAGGAAACCTTTCTACCACTACTTACTTTAAATCATGTAAGTTATGTGAGAATCTGTGAACATTTGTGTTTTTTGATCTTACCAATAATGTACAGGGCCTTTAAGGAAAAATGTAATGTACCGTATCTTCTCTAACCCATGTCTTAGTGTTCCTTCAAATAAAAACAGTCAAATGTATGATAAACTGTGTCAGAAAGATTTTTTTCTCATTTTGATTCTGGTCTTGTGAAAACATTTCTGGTCCAGTAAACATTTTGAGCTACAAGCCGTGTGGTCTTGTGGATTTCCCCAAATAGTATGAGCCCTGTTAAAAAGTAGTAAGCTATTACAAGACAAACAAGATTCTTCTCTTTGAGCTTGTTCATTTAAAAACAGTTTATATTTGTTAAAATTGTTGTCAATAGTTTCTTCACATTTTGATTGTGATCACATAAAAAAAATTGTAGACAAGTGAAAAGGTTGAGCTACAACAAGCCTTGCGGTCTTTGGATTCCCCTAATTAAAGCCCTGTCAAGGCCACTCTTGTTATTTGGAAGGTGGTGTGGTCTGTGGAAAATTAATGGCTGATGAACTGAACTGGGATTAATTATGACCTGATTGATTTGGTAGCCACTCTGGGCTCTGACTAACATTCACAGGATTAACTTGGACTCCAAGAATGTGAAAAGTTTTGGTTTGTTTTCGAGCTGTTATTAGCTCCACGCCAACAGAGGGCAGTATTTGAATCATGTGTGCTGCACACTTGTAACTTGATGTTCATGTATTTTTTGTTCACACAATAGGAAACAGGTAATTTGGGGTTGAACAAAGAAAAAATTACTGGAGCGGGACTTGAATCTGCGACCTCTGGATAAACGTGCTGGTGCTCTACCAACTGAGCTATTAATTAGCCCTATGTTGGCAGTCTCCCTATTTTGTCAGTATCTTTGTTAGGGGGTAGAAACAGCACACAAGTTTGTGAAATTTTCTTAAAATCACATGGGATAATTATTAAATGAAGACCAACAGCAATAGGGGAAAAAATAATATTAAAGTAACTTGGCGAGACAGTAACTCTTGAAAGCTGAAGGATTGGGTTGGGTGATCTTTAGTAATTCATTCAGGTTTACTATTTGACTCAAAATTACACGACAGTATTTAAATTATATTGTTCCATCTCTCCCTCAAACTATTTCATGAAGAAATGTTTTACTGATGTTACATTGTAAACCAATGACATCATGAGTAAAATATAGAACTATTCGTTAAGTTCTATATTTCTGAAAACATTTCTAAGGCTAAATAAGATACAGTTAAGGGTAAACAATTACAATGGACACTTCAGTAAAAAAGAAGAAGACTTTTACCAGTTTTTTAAATAAATGTGATGAGTTTCTTTAAGAGAATGAATAAATGATATCTTCAACAAAAACCACAATGATTTTGCGATAACGATCTGGCAGTGGTAGAACATTAATTAGATTGATCAATTAAAGGTTGTGAATTTAGGTCTGTTTTTTTACTGACAGAATTAAAAATAGATGGAGGTTTAATGAGTACTTTTTTTTTTGAAAACACCTGTGTGGTTGCCTTATTTGTGGTCTATGCACTACACCTGTTTTGACCACAAAGCGATGATTAATGCACAGTGGTCACTTGGAGCTGTCACCACTGGTGACTTCCTTCACTCCACAGGGATCACAAACTTGCTCCGACCAGCTGTTTTTTTTATCTTCACTGTTTGGTAACGCCCTTCATATCAATGTGCAAAGCCCCCCTTCTTTATTTATTCCACCACTGGTGCACTGGTAATTTTTCAAACAAGGAAATAGCCTGAATATCACCTAACACCTTGCTGGACAGTTTTTGCTTTTGATAAGGTGTTCTGTTGATAGAGATGTTATATAAAACTTTGAGCTTCACGATTCACCATAGAGCAATATCACACAAATAGTTAGAGCGGTTTACAAAATGAGAATTTGTTGAAAATATACTTTTCAAGGATATCCTATAGTATTTAGAATAACCCTTATCGCAGAAAGTTGAACTCTCTCACAAGTTTATGAATGAAGTTCATTGAAAGCTTTTGCCAAATCAGCAAAAAAAAGTGAAGCCCAGCGCTGGCATCATGGTGTCTTCGTGATTCCCAACACCCTGTGCCCCATGTGAAATAGGTCAAGACTTCAACCTCTGAGTCTAGGTGGGCATGCCAGACACACCAAGATATGCCTACCACACTCTGGCATTCCCTAATGTAATATAGACTGACTGTGGTCCAGGGTTTGGCCTGGTTTGGCTTTTCAATGGACTGGACACATTGGTGCAAAAATGTCAGATCCCAATTTAGTAATATAGTTATAACTTAGTATCTTGATTAAGTAATAACTGCTTAATTTGATATAGTAAATTACTTTGTACCTGGGTTTTGAGTAATGACGTTGTATCTTGGTTTTTAGTAATAACTTCATAATTATCTTGGTTCAACAATAATGTCGTATCTCGGGTTGGCTCAGTGGTTTCTTTCCATGCCTTTAACCTATATGGACCCCAGTTCGAATCCCACCTTGCATTTGGATTGGGTTTTCAGTCCCTACCTAATTGTATGGGTTTTTCCCCATTAAGGTTTTTCTCCCACATTTAAAACTGAAAACTTCTTTTCGTTTCCTATTCATCCTGTTATTGGCGCTAATTGTTCTGGTGGATTGGATCCTGTTTCATGAACTTTATTGTTATTTATTTATTCATTTATTTATTTTATTGTTTAGATACTTTGGTTAGAATGTTTGCGTGATTACCGTTTTCTCTATTCTATAACTCTCCCCCCCCCCCAAAAAAAGAAGTTTTAAACCAAAGAAAACAACAAATTATAATGTTTTCTCTCAACTCTAGTGGATGGGTTTCTTTAACTTCATAATAATAAAGATGGCATTCTGGTTCGTTGGTAGTAAAAGATGCATAAAGGTGAGGGGGAGAGACCGACTTGGCTAGTCTAACTCTTCTCCTGATATCACGGTCTGGCGTCTACTTCAGGAATGTGAGGGTGGCAAAGTCTGATTATCTTAAATTGTTGAGGAATTATTTGGGCCATGGGGAGAGTCCGTTAACTGAGTGATAAACCAGTGAATAAATAGACAAATTGTCAAGTTAAGTATTCCAGTATCAATGGCGGGAAAGCCTTACAACAGAACATCAAGACGGAAGCAAGCTGGAAAACGATGATGCGAAGAGATATTTTGCTGGGATAAAGCGGTACATTTAATAATAATAATAAAAAGCATTTATTAATATAGCGCCAAAATCCGCCTAAAAAGACGCTCAAGGAGCTTTACATATATATAAAGGTATAAAACAAGCAAATAAGCAAACCGAAAAACTACTTAAAAATACAACAAAAGGTATTAAAAAGAAGTGCTTAAAAACAGCAAATGCACCCTCAGCATCTGGCCATAAACAAATTATTTAAAACAAACATTACAGCAATAACGTCAACCCCACCCTCCCCTTGGATGCTTAAAGTCTGTCTCAAGAACTTACCATTACTTAAAGTTATGGTCCATGGATTGAAGAAATATGTAGCACTTGTCAGAAGGCCATTTGCAATCTATAGGTTCTCCTTGAGATGCCAGAACATCAGCTAAGAAACATTCCCACAGGGTGCGTTGACTTTTAACCAGTCTGATCACAGTCTGGGGTTAGAGATTCCAGTGTTAATGCTGCAGTCAGGGGAGAGGATCGGATGGATTTGCGATAACATAAAAGAATAGTACGGAGTGCATTTTAGGGATTAGTAGCTGGAGCAAGGACCAGTTGGTTGTTTTTTCACATTTATATTAATGGCAGAGTGAAATTTGGTTGTTGTTTTCTTGTAGTAGATTACTACCAACCATGTAACCTGTAACATCACATTTACACAGCCAAAGCCTGGTTTTCCTGCAGGCACGATTAGTACACACTCAGCCCAATGAAAGAAAGCATAAAATCTTACATTTTATGAGATTGCGTAGTCAGATTTTTGTTAACTTTTGATATGGAGAAAGGGTGCACATCTCAAAACTTCATCAACTTTTGTTCTAACTCTAAAACTTCTATGGAAGTTATGACACAAAGTGTAAAATTTCCCATATGACCAGTGTAGTATCTTGCCTGCCAGGAAAGGCCCATGAATGTACAAGGTCATTCTTTTTTTAAACAAAGGTTACAAGGTCTGTTTAACAGCAAACTCTTTGTTTGGAGTATCGAATCACCTGTCACTACTTGCATCCTTCAACTCCAGCTGATCAATCATGGCCCTGATAAACACAGCCAGATCATGGTCAGATAGAGTTACATTGAAGATCTAGATCTGCCTTGGCAATGCCCTAGATCGTAAGACTCAGGGGGAAAATTAACGACCATTTAAACTTGAACGGAAAGTTTGACAAGGCTGTCCCTCAATGTTGAATAAATATCATGAGCCACGATGATTGTTAGTTTAACCTATAGAAAAAGTTAATTATTTTGAATCTAAAACTCCTTCCCAGATATATTGTCATCCCATGTTCACAAGTTAAGAAAAAGAGTCTGAGAAAAAACATATAGCTGCAATACATCTACCCTCACATATTTTTGGGGAAAGAAGTGGAGTTAATAAACTCAATATTTGAATAATTTCAAAGGGTAGTTACAGAGGTGTTCAGCTTATTCAAGAAGTATTGACTATACTTCAGTTGACGACAAAGAAAGATATCTACTTGCTGTGTAGATTTGTTCTTTAGAGAACTTGTCTTTCTATTTATTCTACTACCGCGGAGTAGATTTTCGGAATTCGGGAGACTTCTCAGTTCTGAAAAGAACTGTCCTGAACTGAGAAGTCTCCCGAAGTCTCCCGAATTCTGAAAACTACTCCGCGGTAGTAGAATAATAGCAAGACAAGTTCTCTAAAGAACAAATCTACACAGCAAGTAGATATTTTTTACACATGGTGTTACCGCAAACCGAATATATATTGATACCTCACCATGCAATGCCTCAAAACCCATAGACAAAGAAAGAGCTTCCAAATTTTTTTTTAAAATTGTTTAATTGATGTATTTTTGGTGTTGTTGCAGGGAGTACCAGGTCCTATTGGCCTGGAGGGACAGAGAGGTTCCACAGGAATACAAGGAAATGGAGGTGTACCAGGCCCCAGGGGTGACAAGGGTGATGGTGGTGCATTGGGGCCAAGAGGTCAGAAAGGTGATCAGGTAAGTGTCACTGTGGTGAAAAACTGGTGAGGATGAACCCCTCAGTTCGTAACGACCTTTCACACTATCAAGCTCTAATATTGGTAGTGAAAGATTGAGGGATAAGTTACGGTGTAGGAACCAAATGAGTATCTATTTGCTTTATTTAGTTTGACTGCTTTTCATTTCCAACTAACCCCCAACAATGTTTAAGCAGTTTTTGTGATTGTGTTTCTATCTGTAGGGAATGACTGGTGTCCCTGGCTACCCGGGCCTGGATGGCTACACGGGCAACCAGGGCCTAGAGGGCAGTATGGAGATCCAGGTGTGGCTGGGTGTAACGGCACAAAGGTACGTCTGACACTGACAGTTCCCCTATACAGACCGATAAAATAATTAGTCATGTTTTCCATCATGTGAAAATGTAGTGCTGAATTTTTAGAAGGGTTTGCCCACATTTAGTGTTAAGAATTAATTTTAGATTTGCCCCAAAACTAATTTTGAGAGTGTTTTTGGGGGCATTCAGGTTGCTTGGATGTTTATTTCCCTGCCTTTCACCTCAGTGGTCCCCGGTTCGAATCCCAGACCAGAGCCTTGTATGTGGAATGGTTTTCAGTCCCAGCTGTTTAGGTAAACCTTACATTACACTATCATCTTCTCTACACAGGTACCTTCAGGCCTATGGGTCACAGTGTTAGTCACTTTTGAGGGTCCCTTGGTTTCATTACCAGAAAGATATAAAAATTATATGACAACAAATCTACGGCTAGTTCAGGAAAGGATCCTTGCACGCTAACAATTTTCTTTTGCTTTTGTTTAAAAAAGAAAATCTTACCCTGAGGTTTGATCTTTGAAAGTCTCTCAAGAAAAGATTAACTTCTCGTTATTGTTCTCCTTTTCTGTCTTGATTTGTAATTCAGGGTGAGCCTGGTAGACCAGGAGTCGGTGGCTATGGACCGAGAGGTAAACCGGTAAGTTCATCAAATTTGAAATTCAATATTACAGGGAAATGCAAGAAAGATCCAAGTTCCAGCTGGAAAGTTTGGTTTAGATTCAGTCAAATCCTCCAAAATCCTATTCAGGTAGTTGTCTGATTTGGAACTGAAGGCCCAAACAGCAAATGGAGAATTTTGAATGCTAGATGGCAGCAGACATACCAGGTAAATTGCCATTGATTACGCAGTTCTAAGCATGCGCACATTACCAAGATCAATGGGTTTACATGGTAAGTCTGCTGCCACCTATAAAAGCACCTCAAAAGTTGTTCATTGCTTGTCAGTGGGCCAGTCCTACCAGTCTTATCTCTGGACATTGTAAATCCAAACAGTCCGGTGTTGGTTCACAAACACAGGAGGATTGTGTAGGACTCATATGTGAGTTTGTAGCAAAAAAAAAACAACGAGTTAGGGTCTTCTCAAGAGAGATTTTCCTTTGAAAGTATACATTTGAACCAACTTACTTTGTATTGAAAAGACGATGTGGAAAGACTTCCAGGCATCAAAGCTGCATATATTTAATCCAGTTGAATCGAGCTCGCCACTATTATTATGGGCTGGAGGGAATGGGGCAGTCCGTATCAGAGCCCAGCTGTGGCCGACTTGGTGATGATGATAATGATAATGACATACAAAAGGGAAATAGTAGTAGGAGTGTCAACAACAACAACATCACTCGACAACTTCAAGAGGGAACTGAAGTCACACTTGTTTACATAGACTTTCATGGCTTTATCTTAACTACAAATTATATCCATTTTGTTAAGTATTTCCTTTTTGTGTAGGCGCCTTGATCGGTTTTCTGGAGAAGTGCGCATTATAAATTCATATTATTATTATTATTATTATGAAAGTGAGCAAAAGATTTCAAACTTAAACTTATTTGGAGTATTTTTGTATAAACCTTTGGGTGTTTTCTTTTTCTGCAGGGTTTCAATGGGCCTAAAGGAAGCAAAGGAGAACCTGCTCCTTTCTCACCAGCTAGCCAAGGACAACCAGGTGATGGGGGCTACCCTGGTGAAGATGGAAGGCCTGTAAGTTTATTCTTGTGTTTTTTAATATATTCTCAAATCAAATCTCGTTCCAGTCAATTTGTCTTTGTTCACCCAAAATTGGTATATATTTACCCAGTCAGTTTCCCTTATGGTTTATTGCTTGATAGTTTCAAGGCACTGGACACTATCGGTAATTACTCAAAATAATGTTAGCCTAAAAACTTACTTGGTAACGAGCAATGGAGAGCTGTTGATAGTATAAAACATTGTGAGAAATGGCTCCCTCTGAAGTAACGTAGTTTTTGAGAAAGAAGTAATTTCTCAGTAAAATATTTGAATTGAATTTTGAGACCTCACGCGTGAGGTCTCGAAATCAAGCAATCAAGCATCTGAAAGCACACAACTTCGTGTGAAAGGGTGTTTTTTCTTCCATTATTATCTCGCATCGGACCAATTGAGTTCAAATTTCCACAGGTTTGTTATTTTGTGCATATGTTGAGATACACCAAGTTAGAAGACTGGTCTTTGACAATTACCAAAGGTGTCCAGTGTCTTTAAAAGAAAAATTTGTCTTTTGGTGAGCCCCTTGTGTATTTTAAACCTGGGCAAGATTCCTGGCTATACGGCAGGGTTTATAATGTGGTACGACTTCTGACTGGTACCCCTACCCCCCTTCCAAACAAAGGTTTCAAGAAAACAGGGAGACCACCAACGTAGGGCTACGTAGCTCAGTTGGTACAGCACAGCACCAAGTACATAAACCCAGAGGTTGCAATCCATTTGTTGTCGATTGTTATACACAAATCGTGAAATTGATTGAATTGATTGATTTATGGATATGTTTCATTAAAGGGACAACAAGGACCTGGCGGTCGTCCTGGCCAACTTGGAGATAGAGGCCCAAAAGGATATCAGGTATTGTATTTATATAGACCTTTCCATTGTTGATAAACAATCCGCGCTGGTTGGCATGGAAGGCCGAATGTTAGCAAAACACTCAATCGTGTTAATAGATGTTTCAACAAAATTTTAACATTTTCTGCAAACTTTCAACTAAGTAAAGTACCTCTCATGATTGGTTGCTTTGTTTCCAACAAATTCAACACTATTTTTGAATATTTGTGTAACATTGTTAAAAACTGTGGCGATCGTTTTTGTTTTGCATTCATGGCTTTCCATAGTTTTCCGACCTCGGTTGGCAAAAACTTGGGCTGTGACGTTGCAATAGAAAGGTCTATTTCATTAATGTTCTCAAACCTTGCTTCCAACTTGTCTTACCCAATTGATGTAATTGCCAATTCAGTAATAATAAACGGTTCTCCTCAGCTGTTAATTTTATTTAAAAAATTGATTGATGAAACATGCTTTTTTTTCTCAATTTGAAAATTTGAGTGGCTTGATGGGTTCTTTTGGGCTAAAAATAATTTCTGGGAACAAAAGTTTGAAAACAAATTGATAATTCCGAATGGGGGATAAACATGATTGATATTAATAAAGAAATGTACATCTTGTTCCACCCCTTTTTTTGAAAGTATAAAATCTCACAAATTTTAAATGATAAATTGGATGGTTTTATTGTTTTAATTTTCAAGGGACCGAATGGCTTGCAGGGATACCCAGGTGTTAAAGGTGCTGACTCCCCTGGTGCTAAGGGCTCTAAAGGAAATCAGGTGTTGTATTTATATTTCATATATGTGTTGCGATCAAGCTAAATGAGTCGTTTGTCGGTAAATGCATTATTGAATAACAGGCCAAAATAGGTCGACAGGGGTCTACATTTCTATACATCTCTTGGTGTTTCATATCCTTAAAGCTGAGATTGTACTTCTTTCAAATAGATAAAACAAAGTTGACAAGGGTCGACAAAAGACTAATTTAACTTGACCGCATTACATATGTTCACAGACTTTGCTTCCGAATTGTTTGT
Source organism: Pycnopodia helianthoides (assembly GCA_032158295.1). Classification (NCBI taxonomy): domain Eukaryota; kingdom Metazoa; phylum Echinodermata; class Asteroidea; order Forcipulatida; family Asteriidae; genus Pycnopodia; species Pycnopodia helianthoides. The sequence continues at coordinate 1,266,585 of CM063259.1, forward strand.
AACTAATTGCCTCTTTCTCAAAAGAAATATTGACCAGACCTTTTGGTTTAGTCAAGATTGTATGTAGAAGATAATGTTTGGATAGCCTCTATTCCATAGTAGGTCTGTAGCCAGCCTCTTTTTTCACATTATATTTTCACAGTAAATGTACATGTGCCGACCTTGTTCCTCCTAACAGGGTGTTTGAGCGTGAAACCAGGCTTTCTGCTTGTTCCTCACCCATACACTCTTGCTTTGCCGAGCAAAGAGCCATTCCAACAGCTTTATTCCACGCACTGAATCTCTTCGGAACTCCTTGTCTGGTGCATGTTTCCCTCCATCCTACAATCTGGACTGTTTTAAGAGGAATATCGATTCCTACCTTCAGCTCCCCTCAGTAATGTTCATCTTGAATACTGTCTTCTTGTAGCCCCTTACCAACAGTAGCTTTTTGTCTTGTTTGGGATGAACTTGCATAAAAAAAAAGAATATTTAAAAAGTGTTTCTTTTTGTCTGTTTTGCATTCATTGGTCATAAATTTTTGTAAAGCCACGGATTGCGAAAACTACTTTTTCCTTCGGGATTGGACCTTTTTTACTTTCAAAAAATATTTCTGATTCTGTGTTTTGTTGGTTTTTTAACCGCTGAACCCTGTTCTTATGGCTTCCTCTGTAAAGCCAAGGATTCTAAAAAAGCCGTAAGCACAGAGCTTCAAAATGAGGCTCCGATGGTAAACATGTATTTCTTTTGTTCGCATATATAGGGTCCTCCAGGTCCAAAGGGTTCGTCTCCCAAGAATCCAGTAACTGGCAAGCCAGGTGGAAATACACTCAAAGGAGAAAAAGGTGATAAGGGTGACAAGGTACGTATCAGAGCTGAGAAGTCTCCCAAATTCTGAAATCTACTCCGCGCAGTAAAATAAATAGTGAGACAAGTTCTCTAAGGAACATGATCTACAGAGCAAAGTAGATTACACATGGTGTATACCGCAAACCAAAATACACATTGATACCTCACCATGCATTGCCTCAAAAACCACATAAGTAGAAGCAGTTGGGCTGCTGAGAAGAAACCTCCCCCCTCCAAAAACGAGGTTCTTGGCTAGTATAGTGATTAAGTTCGCTTTCTGAGAGTCCTTAATTGGCTTAAAGGCACTGGACACTATTGGTAATTACTCAAAATAATTGTTAGCATAAAAACTTACTTGGTAACAAGCAATGGAGAGCTGTTGATAGTATAAAACATTGTGAGAAACGGCTCCCTCTGAAGTAACATAGTTTTTGAGAAAGAAGTAAAATATTTGAATTGATTTTGAGACCTCACGCGTGAGGTCTCGAAATCAAGCAATCAAGCATCTGAAAGCACACAACTTCGTGTGACAAGGGTGTTTTTTCTTCCATTATTATCTCGCAACTTCGACGACCAATTGAGTTCAAATTTCCACAGGTTTGGTTTTTTGTGCACATGTTGAGATACACCAAGTGAAAAGACTCGTCTTTGACAATTACCAAAGGTGTCCAGTGTCTTTAATTCACCAGAATTAATAAATGCTGTTAAAATAGAATTGACTGAATCAGATCCTTTGTTTGTGTGTGTTTTTCATTGTAGGGTTACACTGGTTATCTCGGGATGAGAGGTGAACAAGGAGATGCCGGACCAAAGGTTAGTCTCCAATCTTGTCAGATGAACACAGGTGTATCACGCTGCCACCATCTTGGTCATGTTCCATGTATCCAACAGCAGTAATGGATGCTAATATTCATTGTACAAAAAGAAACCAGACTATTTGCCCTTTCACCCTTGCTTTGGTTACATTGATTTGAACGGGGAAAAATCAAGATGGCTGCACCATAATAAAGTTCTATAGCGCCATGTATATGCCCCAATGCGAAATTACGAGAAACTCTTGACTTTGGTAAAGGTATTTTTTGTTCCCCAATTTGAAATTCTAGCTAAACTTCACAAATTTTGAGTTATGTTTTGTACATGTGAGATGTAGATTTGACAAAGTTGGTAGATAGGCAAGGAAGTTTTGGGATTGAAAAGTCACAAGTATTCCCCAGTGAGTTGACTGGCTTTAAAACCAATGATATTTTGTTTTCTGTCAGGGTGGCAAGGGCCGTTTTGGAATGAAAGGAGAGACAGGTGTTCGTGGAATCGCAGGACCAAGGGTGAGTATAACTCAGCATGACTACCTCCAGCCTATACTTTTTTGTGTTTAACAGTCGTGGCGTGTCGTGGCCGAGCGGTCTAGTTCACCAGATTCGAGTTCTGGTGTCGTCAGCAGCAGAGTGTGGGTTCGAATCCCGGTCATGATCCCTGTGCCCTTGAGTAAGACACTTAACTGAATTGCTTCGTAAAAAGTTGTCAAGGTAGTGCATTCTGCTGTACCAGCCAGGCTCCTAGTGGATGATACCCATGCCTACATCCTTACGGACTGTGAAGTGGGGAACCCTGTTTTAGCCCAAGGAGTAGGTGGCAAATAACGTGCCCCTGGTGACAATTGATTTGGGTTGACAGCCCAAATCAGTTAAGGGTAGCCCTCACCTTGAAGTGGCTGTTCGGCCTTGTGATAATAGGCGATAGTTCATTTTAAAAATGAATTTAAAAAAATGAAAGCAAGTGATTTGTTTGCTCAGATTTTCATCTTCTTTGCCAATACCTTTAAGTTAAATCATAAAAGTTATAAAGACTTAATGAGGACCCTCGTCATCTGTGGAGTTTTAAAAAAAAAAATGGGTTTTCTTTTATCACACATTTATTTGATAATTTAATTTTGTAATAATGGGTTCTTATATAGTGCACATATCCTAGTAGCTAGATCTCAACTCCCTTGGAAGCGTACACCCCAAGCTGCTTAAGTTAGCACCAATGGGTTAATCCAATACTGTCTAAGCCCTCTCAGGTTCACATTTATACACCTGGGTTAAGAGAAGCAATTATGGTTAAGTGCCTGGCTTCAGGACAAAAGTGGTCATGATCGGGAATCTAAACCTACACTTTGATGATTCAATTATCAGAACTTGAGTCCGATGCAGTGGACCGCTTGGCCACGACACACATCTAGCCAGTGGCATCAGATTGAAGGCTTTCGAATCACAGTTATTTGGTTAACTTTTTTAATTCCTGGCATGTGCCATTGGCTTTTTGTATTGTTGTTTTTTCTGTATTTTGTTTGTTCATTTTTTATACGCCGAATAAATTATAGTAATATTAATAATTATTTATTTTCTGTGCTCATTTATCTTCGCCTGTGTTTACTTCTAGGGACCAACTGGGATAGATGGCTTGTCAGGTGCTACAGGGTTTCCAGGGGACCGTGGATTCCAAGGAACTAATGGTTACGATGGTCTGCCAGGTTATCAGGTAGGATCCAAGAGCTATAATGACCCAATTTACCCGACGCAATCATCACAACCGTCTTGACTTCGCCATTCTTTGAGTCAATGTCCCTGTGTGTTATTTAATGTAATGTGTTACCTGTAAAACTTGTAAAACTTCATTTTTGTGATAACTGTTCAAATATTCGGAAGAAATAACCGTTTTGTGGTTTTCTCAGGTTTGTTCTCCTCTTTTATTGTCTGCTTGAAGTAACCTGGTTGAGACAGAAGTTGATTTTCTTATTTAAAAAAAATACTGTCAGTTTTTTTTCTTTTTAAAACTATTTAAGTGCTCTTTTTCCCATTTTTTCCCTGGGCAGGGTATAACTGGTGACATTGGTATGGATGGACCCATTGGACGGAAAGGAGAGCCAGGAATCCCAGGGGTAACTATGCCACATGTTGTGTTTGCCCACAGGAAGCTTGTTTCCTCAGTGCTTGATGTACTTCTCCAGCACTGAGGATACGGTTCCCAAAAGCTTCTTCAAATCTTTAACTCAAGGGATCACCCAGAGCTGGGGAATGCTATCGTTTTAACATACCTCAAAAAGTTGGGCTCCTAGGAATTTAATTTATTTGTCATTTAAAGGCACTGGACACTATTGGTAATTACTCAAAATAATTGTTAGCATAAAAACTTACTTGGTAACGAACAATGGAGAGCTGTTATAGTATAAAACATTGTGAGAAACGGCTCCCTCTGAAGTAACATAGTTTTTGAGAAAGAAGTAATTTCTCAGTAAAATATTTGAATTGAATTTGAGACCTCACGCGTGAGGTCTCAAAATCAAGCATCTGAAAGCACACAACTTCATGTGACAAGGGTGTTTTTTCTTCCATTATTATCTCGCAATTTCGACGACCAATTGAGTTCAAATTTTCACAGGTTTGTTATTTTGTGCATATGTTGAAATACACCAAGTGAGAAGACTGGTCTTTGACAATTACCAAAGGTGTCCAGTGTCTTTAATAAATTTTTGTTTTCAGTTGAGAGAACTGTGCCAACCCCTCCATCCGACACTGATTTGATTGAATTTTTTTTTTTTTTTTCCTGTAGGAAATTGGAGATGGACCAGTGGGTCCTCCTGGACCTGACGGTAACAGAGGTCTGCCGGGCTACCCCGGAATCAGAGGCACTGTTGGAGACACTGGACCAGAAGGGCCAGAGGGAAGACTTGGTGATGTGGGGGATGTAGGAGATCCAGGCAGACCTGGACAGAGTAGAGACGGGCAACAAGGAGACCGAGGAGTGTCAGGTACAGTCCCAACATAACCCTCCTACTATGGGTTTGATTTTTCAGCCATTGTCGATCCACTGCAGAATGAATGCCTAAGCAAGATGTCTATATTTTGTGCTTGTCGGTAGCAATTGACTGTCCCCCAGTATTGTTGCAGCTCATCTCTCCATCTTTTTCCCTGGTGCCCTCTATTTCGTTTGATCCCAAATGGTTTCTGATGATTAATTGATGAACTCCAATGGTTATTTGTGACCCGCTCTGTGAAAATGAGTCTGATGTTGACAATTTAAAGAATTGGATTATATACATGGCTGGAAAGAACATACCAACAGCGGTAATTTGGTATATGTCTAAGCTCTGGGATGTATGCGTTGCTGAGTTACTCCCGTTTGAAATTAGCCAATATAAAATTTTTTGTTGAAAACGAATTACAAGTAAATTGATGTTTAAAATTACCATTTTGCTCTACATATAAGCAAAAGGACACAAAATTAGATCACAAAATTGTTGTTTTCATAGCTTTATTGACTAAAATTTGGTGTTCTGAAAGTTTACCATGCATAAATAGATCTTAAACAAGTAAAAAAAAAAATTATTATTATTATTTTTTAAATATTTTTTTATAAATACTTTCCACATTGAAACGTCCATTAAACAATAATGCATTGGGCGACATCAGACTCATTTTCGTAGAGCGGGTCACATTTGTTCTGAGGCTAATGTGTCCTGCCCAGCTCCATTTATAAATCGTGTTTACTGTTTCTAAGATGTCCTGAACTTTGGTCTGTTCCCTTATCCATTTGTTTGTTTTTCCGTCCTTGTATGTGATCTTTAGTAGTACTTGGAGACACCAGTTCAAATCCTGTTATTAGCCGGGAGGGTACCGCAAACAATTTAATTGACAGAATAAATGCATCAGGGATGGAGAAACCATCTTTCATCGTTTCTTTTTCATGTTGCCTCAGGTTTGCCCGGTGCACCTGGAGAACAAGGAGACGAGGGAGCCTCAGGACCCCAGGGGCGACCCGGGGACAAGGGAGCACCCGGAATCTCCATTGCTGGACCCTTTGGTATGGATGGATCTCCTGGTAGGCCTGGATCTGCTGGTGGAAAGGGTGTCGATGGGCACAGGGAGAACCAGGTGAGTCATTACCTCAAGGACTATTTGGATGTTTTTTATAGATTTCTTATAAAATATGCTGAAAATTTTCTCAGTTTTTTTTGTAAGAAGGAAATACAAATTTTACATTATTTGGGTTCAAATGACCAAGTAGTCATAAGGCCAGCGGGGAGCAAAGAAATGGCTCGGTGGTTTGGCAATTAATAAAAGCACTAACTGCACAACTAAAAATAATATAGCGTGGCTTGATCGGTGAGTGTTTTTTTTCTTTTCTTTTCTTCCCAATGTGGTTGGCAGGTCGTCCAGGTACCACACCAAGTGGTGAGGATATTGTTGGACCCATTGGCAGACCAGGACCTAAAGGACGTCTAGGTGTCAAGGGAGGCCAAGGTGTACAAGGAGTATCTGGAACCAAAGGTTTCCCAGGTACAGACAACGAGCAGCTCTTGCCTTAAATCCTCTACCCTTTTTTAACCAGTTAACATCTAGAATCGTCCTATTTTTGTTAACCCTTTCGCCATGACGGGATTATTTTTTTATCAGAATTGCCGAATTGTTTTTTCTTTTTGAGAGTTACGGTGCTGGCACAATGAAACCATGGCTTAATAAAGCCAAGAGAACAAACATTCTGTTTGAAGCCCAAGGATTTTTTTTTTCTCTTTCGTGAAAATACTTTATTCTGGCACTGTGAATAGCAAAACCTTTTCCATGACACACAGCCACCATTTAGGTCTATGGCTGGGACCAAGAACGGAATCTTGGACTGCTCGAGCTTACCTCCATTGAGCTGAAACACAAAGGTGGAATTGTGGAAGCATTAAGTTTGAAACAGACATGAAGTGGTTGGCAGGGTTTAAAGTCCCCAGCAATCTCCTGGGGTTTTGTTTCCTTGGCTTGGTAGTGTGGACAAAAGCTCGAGAGAACAGTACAAGATTCTGAAGTTGAAGGGAAACATACACAACCCGTTCTCTGTTTATAATTGCCAACAGGTCTTCCTGCTGCCCCATGCCAACAGTGCCCTCAGGGTCAGAAGGGAGTACCAGGAGTGCCTGGATTCCCAGGCTTCCCAGGATCATACGGTGAGAATGGACCTCGTGGCCAAGAAGGTGGGGCAGGTGAGAAGGGAGAGAAAGGCTATCCTGGAAGACTTGGACAACCTGGATTTCCGGTGAGAGGGTTTTCTTGTCATAGTTGCAAGTTGAATGCTGAATTTTTCTCACGATACTAAAACTGCCAAAGGCTTTTTGTATAGTGCTCAATTCCATCACACAGCGACACTCATGCCAGTCACATATTATTACCCTGGTCTCTGGGATATTTTTTTCATTCCTTGAACCATCTCAGCTCTTATACAGCTTGTTGTGTTATCAATTAACCCTTTGAGTGCCGCCAACATTCTGAAACGTCAAACTGAGTATCCATCCACAGGCCGCCAACGTTCCCATACGTTCTACTACTCGACCCAAAAAATATATATAATTGCCCTCTGGATAAGGAAATGCCAAAACACGACCGGCATGGAACCCTTCGAGTGCCGCCAACGTTCTGAAAAGTCATACTGAATCTCCATCCACAGGCTGCCAACGTTCCCTTACAATCTACTACTCGACATAATTTTTTTTTATTTAATTTTTTTTTTTAAATGGCCGGCCTGTGGATACAGACTTACTTAAACGAGGCTGGCACTGTTAGGGTTAGGACATGTACATAGTACATCAAACTATCAATCGCAAGAATCCCTCACAGGTACCCATTTACCCCTTGGTGGAGAGAAGCAGTTATAGAACATTGTCTTGCTCAAGAGCTTAAGTGTCTTCACTGATGGGATTGGAAACCCCACGCCCTGATGACTTGGCCAATTTCATAGAGCTGCTTAAGCGCAAAAATTAGCTAAGCAAAACAAAAGTATGCTTACCAGAATAAGGCTACAAGCCAAAATACCATGTCACATGTTCAATTTGTGACTGGTTTCCTGCTCATTTCGGCGAGGCAGAAAATTGGCAAGCAATGTTTGCTGCTTGAGCAGCTCTATGAAATTGGGCCCAGAACTTGAGTCTGGTGCACAAGACTACTCGGCCATGACGCACCATGAAGTGACACTTAATCTTGGCTCTTGTCTGGAATTGTTTGATTTCCTGATTGTTTTTTCCTCTTTTTTTCCAGGGAATACAAGGGCCGAATGGTTTTATTGGACAGAAAGGTGACGCAGGAGAGTTTGGAATTGTCATCGAAGTTCCAGGTAAGCTTTAATTTATACATTTGCCATCAAACAGGAATGATTTACAGAACAAAAAAAGACTTTGATAAAATCTTCTTTTAAAACCCGATCTCTATTAGGAATCAACGAAACAAAGCTAAAGTGTTTTTTTATAAAGGACTCAAGCTTTGGTGTTTCTGATCAGCAGAGTGTAGATTTGAGTCCCAATTGTGGCACTTGTGTTCTTGAGCAAGACACTTTACCATAACTGATTTGTCCTTCGGATGGGACATTAAGTCGTAGGTCCTGTGTACTAGAATTGGTAGTGCAAGGAAAAGAACCCAGAACACTTAATGTGAAAGAGAAGGGGTTTACCTCGGTGTTTCTGGCAAGCACCCTTCTGTACAGGTTTCCTCAGGCTTGTGAGCTACAGTGATTAAGTTCACTTATGAGGCATCCTTGGTTTCATTACAGGAAATAAAAATTTTAAAATATATAGCTATATAATAAGACTTCATGTTGTTCGATTGAGAATGCAAAAAAAAACTGCAATAATAAAAATCGGACAATGACATAGGAGTATGTACATTTGTTGTAGGGGCCCGTGGTCCGCGTGGAGATCAAGGGAACAAGGGATCGACCGGAGAGCCAGGTACTCAAGGACGAAGACGAGTACTGGATCAAAGTCAACTGTCCAACAAAACATACAAGGTAAACAATTAATCATTTTATGTTGCGATAAGTCATCAACATCATCTAGCGGTCGCAGCCGAGATTCCATTCACAACGTCGCGCATGGAGTCTTTGTCCCTCATCATGTTAGGAAGGTCCTCAATTTCCGCCAATCACGTCAATGTAGTTGAAAGGTCTACGCCCTCTATTAGGGCAGGGACGTCTTCAACATAAGACATCAGGTATGACCTGCCGCCGATTTCACGAAACTCTTTATTGCGTAAGTTGTGCATCACTAACACAAGAAATCTCGCACTAGTGGACTTTCGCAGTTTTGTGAAATCGGCGGCAGGTCTTCAGCCCAATAGCAGTGGCCAGCAAAGCATATTCTGCGTTGAGCAAGTCAGTAGCAGAGATTGGTGGAATACTGAGCAACGTAGAGAGATTGGGGAATAACTGAGCCAACAGAAAGCACAGATTGGTGGAATATCTGAGCAACAGTAGCAGAGATTGGTGGAATATCTGAGTCAATAGTAGCAGAGGATTGGTGGAAGTATCTGCAGCAACAGTAGCAGATTATTGGTGGAAATCTGAGCCACAGTAGCAGAGATTGTGGAATAAATGCTTGAGCAACAGTAGCAGAGTTGGGTGAATATCTGAGCAACAGAGAAGATTGTGGAATATGCTGAGTGAACAGTAGCAAGATTGGTGGAATATGCTGAGCAACAGTAGCAGAGATTGGTGGAATATCTGAGCAACAGTAGCAGAGATTGGTGGAATATCTGAGCAATAGTAGCAGAGATTGGTGGAATATCTGAGCAACAGTAGCAGATATTGGTGGAATATCTGAGTAAAGTAGCAGAGATTGGTGGATAGCTGAGCAACAGTAGCGAGATTGGTGGAATATCTGAGCAACAGTAGCAGAGATTGGTGGAATAGCTGAGCAACAGTAGCAGAGATTGGTGGAATATCTGAGCAACAGTAGCAGAGATTGGTGGAATATCTGAGCAATAGTAGCAGAGATTGGTGGAATATCTGAGCAACAGTAGCAGATATTGGTGGAATATCTGAGTAACAGTAGCAGAGATTGGTGGAATAGCTGAGCAACAGTAGCAGAGATTGGTGGAATATCTGAGCAACAGTAGCAGAGATTGATGGAATATTTCTGTAGATCTGTTCATTTGTCTTATGCTCACACCATGTGATGTTCGCACTTCTAATCGCACAGTGTACAATACTTGGCCCAATTTTGTTGAGCTGCTTAAAGGCACTGGACACTATTGGTAATTACTCAAAATAATTGTTAGCATAAAAACTTACTTGGTAACGAGCAATGAAGAGCTGCTGATAGTATAAAACATTGTGAGAAACGGCTCCTCTGAAGTAACGTAGTTTTTGAGAAAGAAGTAATTTCTCAGTAAAAAATAATATTTGTTTTTTCTGTCCATTATTATCTCGCAACTTCGACGACCAACTGAGTTCATATTTTTACAGGTTTGTTATTTTGTGCATATGTTCAGATACACCAAGTGAGAAGACTGGTCTTTAACAATTACCAAAGGTGTCGTGTCTTTAAGCACCAAAAGCACCTAAGCAAAACAAAATGATGATTCCAGAATAAGGTCACTAACAAAAATACCATTTCACATTTGGTATCCTGCTCAGAACTGTTAGGCAATATTTTCTGCTTAAGAAGCTCTATCAAACTTTGCCCAGAAGATAAAGTTGGACTTCTGTTGACAAGAACGGGTTGATGAACTTTGTATTAGCTTGCATTAGATTAGATTTGAGATATTTTGAAAAAACCAGGCTTGCTTTACAACAAAAATGCTGATATCAGAAATGTGAATCCTGCCTCTTTTACTCATTGGCAGAACTGCCAACTCTCCCTGATTCTGCAGAAAGTTCCCTGAAAATAAACCAATCTTTCCATGTTCTGATGAACAAGTTTAAAAGTCTCCCTGATTATGACAACTTTTTCCCTATGATGTTGCATGTAATTCTAAACATCTCCCTGATTGTAGTACAAAATCTTCCTGATTGCAAGATGCAAACATTGGCAGCTCTGCATTGGTGATCAGATGTTATTGTCTGACAAAATTAAAGGCCTTGTAAATGTTTGAAAAATTAATAAAAAATTCCTGTCGCTCTACCCTAGGGTGACCGCGGAGACATAGGGCGTCCTGGACGAAGGGGTACCCCTGGTGCCCCAGGTCCTGCCGGTGAAGATGGTCCCGATGGGCGGCGTTTAGATGGGCCACGGGGTCCGAAGGGTGTGATGGGTGAGCCAGGTCGCTTTGGACTCCCAGGATTTCTAGGACAGAAAGGAGAACCAGGTTAGCCAGTTAATATTATTCTGCCCATTTATTTGTTACTTTTTGACATTCCTCCATCAAAACAGTGCCGCCCCCAAGATATTATTTTATATCAAAATTTCTTTGTGATTTGCTTAAAAGGTGTAAAGAAAATAATTGAGATTTGCACGTTACTTTCATGGTATAAAGATGGTCATAGTGGGGAACTATTTTGCTTGAAATGCTATTTTTTGCGAAATGAGTAAAACAATTAGTTTTGATCATACCAAAACCGATGTTTGAAAGCAGTGAACACAAATTAGAGGGTTTTTCACTATTTTCTCGTAACTGCAATGACCGATTGAGCTTAATTTTCACAGGGTTTGTTATCTCATGTAGGCCCTATATGTTGGGGTCACATGAAGTTTGGATACTGGTCTTTCACAATTAATATTGCTATATGTCCTTTGCACATGCTGGACCGTTCCTTTGGAATCAGTTACCCTCACATATTTATGATAGTGGCACCGTGGACACTTTTAAAGACAGATTGAAATTTCATTCGTTTCAAACAGCATTTAAGTAGACTTGTCTTTCTTCCCTTCATCTAACTGTCCCTCTTCCTTGTTGTCTGTTTCACCTTTCTCTATTAATACTATAACTCTTTTTCATGTGCTTTGAGCACCTTATTAGGTGAATGTTGCGCAATATGAATATTCATTATTATTATTATTATTATTATAAGATGGTGTCCTGATCTTTACAAAAATAGTGCAATTTTTGTTTCAGCCGAGGAGTAGACACCGAGGAGCCCATCCCTGGCCCACAGGGTGAGCCCGGACCTAAAGGTTTCAATGGTCGACAGGGGTCTAGTGGATCCTCCGGCCAGACTGGAAGCCCCGGCTTGTATGGTGATAACGGCTTCAAGGGGATGAAAGGAGGCGTTGGGAACCCTGGAATTCCTTCCTTTCCTGGACCTAAAGGTATCTCTTCTAGATCGATTTCTTGTTTGAAAATAAAAATTAATAATTACTTTTTTCGAACAAAATAGAGAGCCCGCCTTTAGCTGAGCCCTAGCTCTTCGCATCTGTTATTTATTTATTGACTGAGAATAAGTAATATGGCTTTTTTTTTTTCAATAGGTTTTCCCGGACCCCGCGGTGACAAGGGAACAGTGGGTCTGCGAGGTGCTATAGGGCGTACAGGTGGGGAAGGCTCACCAGGTACTCCAGGGCTGACTGGGCGGCCCGGTATGTTCGGAGCCCGCGGTGAGGATGGTCAGTCTGGCTCCACTGGACCGGCAGGTTTCCCTGGAGATGAAGGACCGCAAGGACCAAAGGGAGACCTTGGCAACAGAGGATTGCCAGGTACGTTAGGAAACAAGAACTTCACAGTTATTTTGGCGTAAATCTTCAAAGAAAATTGGCTTAATTTTTCTCCATGGGCTTCCTGATAAACATTGGAGCCCAGGCTGAGCGATGGCTCTGCTGGAAAAACCGTCACCTTACCTTTGGGAACATTTCACAAGACAGAATGATAGGAGCATTCTATTAAAAATGAGTTGGTTAAGTATTCCAGCAGTGTTTGGTAAAACACAAACGGTATTTTTTTTTTCATCCCTGACAGAAATTCAACATCTTTTAAAAACGCTTTTTCTTCTTCTTTCTGTTTGCACTTGAAGGCCAGGACGGATACCGTGGTTTCCCAGGACTAAAGGGAGAAAGAGGAGACGGAGGAGGTATCGGGACACCCGGAGACAAAGGCATCAAGGGAGCTACATCCTTTGGTTTCCCAGGCAGACCTGGGCAAGAGGGAAGGAACGGGGCTCGTGGACTCCCAGGTAACAAACACTTGTAACAAACCAAAACTCAGTGTTTGCATTTAGGACTTAGTAAAGTGACTACCTCAAAATTGTCTGTCAAAAAGATGATCGAAAGAAAAAGAATGTGATTCGAGTCATAAACTCATTGAAAGGGAGGGTATATCCCTTTAAAAAATGCCCTTCAAAGGAATGTGGGTTTAGAGAGAGGGATTCAGAAACTTTTCTGCATGAAGCATTTTTCAGATTGTGTATTCCAATTACGGATTATTCTTCCTGCGTGGACATATAACCATTCCAGATTTTGGCAATACCTCAAAAAACGCTACCACCTTTTGAAATGATATTTTCACATGTTAGTTTTATTGTTTTGATGTACATTTATAAAAGATTGAAACAAAACGGTTCTAGAAACCAAAGATACACTTTGCCTTTGAGAATTAGCTGTTGCAAACTGTATACCAACCAAACTGACCTGTGGGAGAAATGCAAGATGTGGTGGCTTCAGGTTTCGACCCCAGCAGAATCTTTCTCAGAGACTAAATAAGATAACAAAAATTCTTAAAACATAACAATAACGTAACAAATGTTGTAATATTAGAACCGTGATTTCAATGAAAATGAGAGAGATCTTTTTCAGCGATACTTCTTTAATTGTGCTCTTTTGATATGTTCCTAAAAACACTACTCCTTCCGTTGGCTAACAGGTCTCAAGGGCTTGCAAGGGACCCCAGGAGAAAGGGGACAGTTCGGCGGAGTGGGGAGCACTGGTAGCAAAGGTGACGATGGCTTGAGCGGCATACCTGGTTCTCAGGGCCAAGCTGGCGAGCCAGGTTCCCCTGGCCGCAGTGGCAGACCTGGATCATTTGGTTTACGCGGTGAGTGAATTTGTTTGATTTTGTTGATAACATTTTTTCCCCTATAAGCTCTAGGAATGGCCTGACAGAACTTGATCTCTCATATGCAACACTGAATCAAATGTCAAATGTCAAATGTCAAATGTCAAGGTCCGTTGTCCGACGGCCACCGTGTCGCAATCGGGTCACAGCTGGCCAGACGAAGGATGCTATATACCGTCAGTTTTTTAATGGGGCACTTGTTGACGATGTGCCTTGGATCTGATGCTGTCTTGACAGAAATTGACCTTGTAGTACATGCCCTCGATGAAGGTGAAGGGGAAACAATTCTATGAGTAAACTATAAAAATACATACATTGAACTAGATTAGCATTTGTTTTTTCCCTTTACAAACTCGACTGTATTTACTTTGCTGATTTCAGGCACGTAGGGAATAAGTTTGGTCATTTTTGCCACGCGAGTAATCTCTTGTGAATATTTGATGTTCATTCTCAACATTTCGGACAGTTTCTGTCGCATCAGGAGACTGCTGGTTTCCAAGTATGGAGTTAAGGTATTGTAGTTATGATGCGTGCAGACTGGATGCTGGATGGAGGTCACTAAGATGTGAAGGCGAGAACACCAGATCCAGCATGTTAGCACCATGCTTTTTTCCCTTTATGGAATAACACAAGGTTTTAATTCTACTAAAACGTTTACAACCACAGGTTTATTCGGTGATCTTGGCTTTAACGGAGTCAACGGTCAAAAGGGCCAGAAAGGTAACCCCGGATTCCCAAGTTTCCCCGGCCAGCCTGGAAACTCAGGCCCCAGGGTCACCTGGAGAAGATGGACTAGACGGCCAGCCAGGTAAGATCTGTGAAAATGTTAACAGCACTGAATGTTGGATGAATGTGTACAAAAAAAACCCAGATTTACACTCACACAAAAAATTCTATTTAAGACCGATTCAACACTTACTGTGATAATGCCGACAATAGGTTTGTTGTACTCAAGTAAGACTTCCCTGCCTTTCTTAAAGTGTCAAATATCATGCCTTCTGGTCTCCCACAATTAAACTTAATGGAGCTTCTTGTGTCTCCCTTAGAGGGGCCCACTGGTTGAATAATATTCCTCCTATCCTGAAGGAACTACATTGGTTGCCAATTAAATGTTGCATTCACTTTTAAATTGTTCTGCTTGTTTTTTCAAAATGTATACACATTTTAGCTCCTGATTATGTCTGTGATCTTGTTACTGTCTCAAGACAACGTAGATATAGCCTGAGGTCAACAGGTGCAATACTACTTGGGTATCCTAGGGCTAGGATGGTGCACTCTTTTGGTGACCGCGCCTTTGTTTCGTCTGCTCCTAAGTTGTGAAATGCACTACCCATTTTTTTTACAGGGGGTTAATTCGCTTGGGTCTTTTAAGGCTAAATTAAAGACTCACTTGTTTAGGGGGGCATATGGTCTGTAATTACATTTGTTGTCGATTATTTTTATTTGCATTGCCAGATTTTTCTTTCTTTTCATTCTTTACTTTACTGTGTTTTTTTTAACGATGTTTTGTTCCCCCTTATATAGGGGTGAGGGTGTCTGCTTTTTAAACATTCTTGTGTAATTTTAGCTGCATCTGTGTGCAGTTAATACATTTTTTGTATTTTTTGTTGTTGTAATATTTATGCTGTTGTTGTAATATTTATTCTTGTAATATTTATTCGTGTTGTTGTAACATTTATTCTTGTGTGATTTTATGCTGCATCTGTGTGCAGTTGGTACATTTTTTGTATTTTTTGTTGTTGTAATATTTATTGTTTGTATTTTGATGTAATTTTTTTATGGAAATGTTATTGTAATTTGCGCCTCTGAACATCCTCCGATGGACAGGGTGCACTAGAAGTGTAATGAATTATTAATATTATTGTTGTGATGGTGATCAAATTTGAGAAGAATTAATAGGGAAAGAATGAAATACTCATTTGCATTTTCTCTCCTCGTCCAACAGGTGAGCCTGGTGAGCCTGGAAGTGTAGGTTTCCCAGGTCGGTTTGGTGAGCCAGGCGATGTTGGTAACTTTGGTGACCCCGGGGAGGATCGGTGAAGACGGGCTCCTGGGTCCTCTTGGCATCGACGGTAGACCAGGTAAACAACAAAAGTATCAAGAAGAACCGTGCAAGACCTGTTATCATCAACAACAAAAACTTCTCTTCTCATAGCATTCTGACAGCAAAGAAAATTACAATACATCAAAAAATAGGCAGGAAAAAACCCTGAGACGAGATGGCAGGCATTATCAGATTAAGGCAATGTTTACATGATATTATAGCTGGGACAAATTCATTTTTATTTTTGTCTGAAACTTCACGCAGAACAAATTATTGCATCACAAAACAGTGCAAACCGATTGTGTCACCAAAGTTTGCTTTGCGTTAGCTTTAGCATGAAGTATGAACCGAGCTTCATGCAGAGAATAGCTGTTAAATTCTTCAGATATAAAGAAATCTTGCTCTTTGATGTAATTTTCTAGTACTGAGGATACTGTTCCCAAAAGCTCCTTGAAATCTACATCTCTAAGGTTGACCTAAAAGTTGAAATGTCATCATTTCAACATGGCGCCTTAAAATTTGATCCTAGTTTCAGACTATTTGGTCCCCTGTAATGATTACATAAGATTTGTTACATTAGTTTCCAGGTGCAGTTTTGAGGCAACTAACCCAGTTTGCAATTTTTTTTATGAATTTTACTTGTTAGACTGACACCACTTTTTCAGCCCTCTCGAAATCAAACTCATCATTTTTTCGCAAACAACAGTAGTTGTATAGAGCAATAATCATTATACTGTCTTATCTAAAACACTGGTCATGTTTGGAACATTCACAGGGGAGCAAGGATTCCCTGGCCTGGTTGGAGATCAAGGTTTCACCGGTAACCCTGGAGAGGTTGGTGGGGTTGGCATGGTTGGAGCGAACGGGCTACCGGGCTTCCTCGGCGAGAACGGCCGTCCTGGACAGAAAGGAGACAGCGGACCTAGTGGATTCAGAGGAACTTCTGGACTTCCGGTATGAATTTAAGCTCTAATTGCTACAACTCAATGTTAAAAAAATTGATCTTTTTTCGAAATTGTGGGTGATTCAAAAGAAATAACTGAAAAATCGAAATTCAGTTTGTATACAAAAAATTTACAAACGATTTAATAAGACGGAAACAAAATACCGATCTGGCCCTTTTTTTACTTTGTTTTATTGTCTTTTGTAAATGATTGAGTCATATTTAACTAAAAACTGTTGTACAAAGTTGTATGTGCTTGCCAATTTCACTATTAAACTATGAAGTTGATTGTTTAAGCCAGGAATAGCCATTGAAAACTGATGTTGGAGACCTTTGACCTAAAATATCTGCTTCATTTGAGGATTTACTTTGTTCTTCAATGTTACACACTACACATCCAATGACAACTTTTCAGCCAAATTTTTTCCAAAATGGTTGGCGTTCATAAACAGTCCTGAACAATTTCCGATCGTCTTTTTTGGCCTTGGAGGGTTTTTGGCTGTATGAGGCTGTGTAATGTTTAAAGATATCATACAGGATTGGTATGGATTAACTTTAGTCTGAAAGCTTACTGATTATGATTTTCATACTAGAACCATTTTTTCTGTAAAATATTTTCCTCTGAAATGAAGTCATATTCATAAAAACTGTATCTGAAACACTATACAAAAAAACACGACAGCTGATTTTGGTTCTAAACCAAAATTAAGGACAATGTGTTTACATGCTGAAAATTGTGCGTAGTTTTTCACTATTTTCTCCTGACTCACACAAAGGATAAAGCCAATATTTTCACAGGTTTGTTATTTCATGTTAATGGTTGATCACACAAAACATTAACACTGTTTGCGACTATTTAGTCATCTCCACCAATCCTGTATAATACCTGTAAACAAATAGGTATTGATTCATAAATGAAGTTTGATTAATTTTAGTCTATCAATTTTGGGGGGTACAAGAAAAAACCCAAAGTTTATCAAGGGTAGGGTGTGAGGCAATAGCATCTTTTGTTTTGTGTCGTATAAATCGTGTTGTTGACAACTTTTGTTGTTGTCTTTTTCCCCCAGGGTGATCAAGGATTAATAGGAAGGCCAGGCCCACCAGGTCCTCTTGGCCCCGAGGGTAACAAAGGTAAAGATGACCATTTTGTCTTTTTGTAAAGTCAATCTGTCTCTTCTCTATGTCTCTTCTGCAGGTTTGTTCATTTATCAGCGGTTGATATTTTCCAGGATTTTTTAAGGATTTCAGTATTTTCTCAGAATCTCCTTGAGCATTAAAGTTGTCATGAAAGAAGTGAAGGAGTCACCAAAAGGAGGAAGAAGTTGTCCACATCGTGTCCAAGCAATGTGTTGTATTTCTGGTGATGCACAGAGTTTGAAAGCATATATACAGGGAGGTTCAGGGTCTAGAATACGGTGGGGACCCAGGGCCACAAGACATTTTTAAGGAATTTTCACAGACATCAATTTTCATCCCTGATTTGTTTTAAACATATTTCATTTAGTGACCACTAAATTTGATGATAGCTCCTCAGGTTGGTTGTATGGTGTATTTATTGGAAAGATGAGTTAGTGCACACTCTCAAGATGAACTTTAACCTTTGTGAGTTAAACAGGAAGCGTGTGCTTTGCCCAACAGGTTTTCCGGGTCAGCGAGGTCGTAACGCCTTCGATGGAAGCCGTGGCTTTACGGGAGACCGCGGTCCAGCGGGTTTCAAAGGTCTGAAAGGACTGCCGTATACTGACCCTATGAATCTTACCGTACCTCAAAGTGGCATAAAGGGTGTGAAGGGAGCAAGAGGAGATCCGGGTAAGGAGGAATAATCGTTTTTGTTATAAACAGCTACTTGAGCGTAAACATTGTAATGGGAATTGCGTTTTAAACTTGTTTATTTATATTTATATATATGTATATATAAAACAAGTAGGGGAGATAGCCTTAACTTTTGATCCAAACCGGACCTTCGTCAGAGGCATAAACAAGCACAAATGAAAACATATCCATATATATATATATAAACTTTTTATTGGTGGGTTTTTCTTTTAACTAAAACAAATTGTGGTTATTTTTATAAATATACATAATTTTTTTTTTTTTTAACATATATATTTTTTTTACTATTTGTAAATATCATATATATATGTATTATTTTGTTTTGTTGAATATTTTTTTTAATTTGTATTAATGAATATATATTTTTGATCATTGTTTTAATTGGTGTATTTTCTCTGTTTGAAGGCCGCATTGGAAATCCTGGACTTCCCGGGCAATCTGGAGACCGTGGAGTTGCCGGTGAGCGAGGTCTGCCAGGCTACGACGGCTACGACGGATTCAATGGTTCTTCAGGTACAGAAACAAAAACAGTCTCACTCCACTTTAGACTAAAGTGTCATTATTGCATTGAGGGAAAGAACTATACGATTCAGTGTTGCCTTGTTACCTGGGTGGGATTCGAACCCATGTCATCCATAACCACTAGATCAACAAGCTCAGCCAGGGAAGCAGCATGTGATGGAAATAAAGGAGAATTCTGGGATATTTTCTTAACATTTGGTTTTTCTTCTGAGTTCATATCACTAACATTCTTTTTGTGCTTGATTTTAAGGTGTAAGAGGAGAGCAGGGTCTTCCTGGGTTGTTTGGCATCGAAGGACCCAAGGGAATGTCAGGATCGGATGGTATCCCTGGTGGTGAAGGGAGGCAGGGTCTACCAGGACCGAATGGTCCATCTGGAGCACCGGGCTTCCCAGGTTTCTCTGGCTTCCCAGGCAGAAAGGGTACTCCAGGTCGTCCAGGACCCAGAGGTAGGTCCCTATCTAGGACCTTGTTTTAGTTTATGCTTTTTGTCACCAGAGTTTTCATTGTATCTTATTTTGTAGTTACTTGGAGTGCTATCAATTGGAATTGTCCTTTTTTTGGTTTTATTAACTGCTTGCCTTTGTTGTTTCCATCGTTCAAACAATTCCATCATTCAACGTTTCCAGCGTTCAAAGTTTCCATCAATCAAAACATTTCATAATTCAAAATTTAAATCATTCAAAGATTCAGTGTTAAAAGTTTCCATCATTCAAAGTTTCCATCATTCAAAGTTTCCATCATTCAAAGTTTTCATCATTATAAGTTTCAAATTTTTCAAAGTTTCCATCGTTCAAAGTTTCAATTTTTTTTAGTTTCCATTGTTCAAAGTTTCAATTTTCAAAGTTTCCAGATCTTCTTTCAATATATTGTTGTTCTGTTTTGTTGCCATTAGGTCTCTCCGGCATCAAAGGTTTCCCTGGTATTCAGGGTGACAGTGGAATCCCTGCCTTCAGAGCTCCACAAGGAGAACCTGGAATAGATGGAGAACCTGGTGCACTTGGCCTGCCAGGTTAGTTGTCTCTGGTGCTCCTTCATGTACAGTAATAATAATAATAATAATAGTGGCTTCTTATATAGCGCTCATATCCGTCACTCAGTGACGCTTCAACAGTCAGTATTTTCCTGCAAGGTATATATGTGGAGCTACTTTTTGAAGTTTGAGACCTATTCCTTTACATAGCACAATGTAATGGTTTACAAGGTGCTGTGGCGCAATATGCTGCCAATCAAACCAGGAACACCGGGGCGAACCCCTTCTCTTTTCGATAAGTGCACTGGGTTCTTTTACGTGCATTACACAACACACGGGACCAACGGCTTTACGTCCCATCCGAAGGACGAAGCAATAATGGTTAAGTGTCTTGCTTAAGGACACAAGTGTCACGACTGGGACTCGAACCCACACTTTGCTGAACAGAAACATCAGAGCTTGAATCCGGTGCTCTTATCCGCTCAGCCACGACACGCCATGTCACCAAAATAATTTGAAAACACTAAATTCAGCCTCACTGATGTTAAGGAGAGCACTAAGGACGGAATGATTTTATCTGTACCCACTTTTTGATTGTTTACTTTTTTTACACTTTTCGAGGTTAATGGCAGTCGCAAAAATAACTACAACAAATTTTAATGAATTGAGTTCTTCAATCAAATTTATTATTATTATTTTGGCGGGAGAGCAACCAGATAATGGTTCAATCTTCTTTTTGGAAATTCCTCAGATCCAGTAGGCACTGTTGTTGCTTTGTATTTATTTTGGTTTTTGTTTGAACAGTTTTATTTATTGCAATTTCATACAGTATACAATTGATGTGTATCCACTGTTGTCTCTTGTAACTGTTTATGTCCTGTGAAATTTATAAGTGAAAATGAAATTAGTTTACAGATACAATATAGATTGTCCAAGTCTCGTGTGTATTTGAACATTGGGACCCGTTAAAGCGCAAGAGTTTGTTTCCTTCATGCATTGAAGCATTGAATGTGGGACCAACGTGGTCTCAAATGTTTGAATTCGTGCTAGACTTGGACAGGCTGATTTAAACTCCCTTTTTCAATTTTCAGTTTCACATTGAATTACTTTTCATTCGATCTGTATGTACGTTGTAACTTTGTGCTTTCTAACCATTGAGAGGCAGCAGGCCCCAATTTCATAGAGTTGCTGAAGCAAAAATATTGCTGAACAATTTTCTGCTAAGCAGAAATAAGCAGGATACCAGTCAAAATTGGACACGTGACATGGTAGTTTGGCTGGTAATCTTATTCTTAATTGGGCCCATATCTACAGGTGTCATAGGGATTCATTGACTTTTGTTGCCTCTGGCCCATCTGATAATTTTGCCGTATTATTTCTGTTGTTTAATTTTTTATGGCTAAATAATAATAATAATAATGGTAATAATAATGATAGCTAGTTCTTATATTTAACTATAACGTATCAATACACTTTACATTAGTGCCCTGCTTAGTAGGCCTATAATATTCCTATAATCTTTCTTAATAGCTTAAGCTTTTTGCAAAGTAGCCCACCGGGCTAGTATTTTTAGCGTTTTCTCTTGCCCCAGGAAGTTTGAGTAGCCCAGATTTTAAACATGTATTGACATAAATGTCTCTTTATGATGCATTAATGGTAGCGATCACAACCAATTTAATGGTCAAGTGAAGTTACATTCAAACACTCAATAACAAAAATTAGCACATTTTAAAAATGTATTATTTACACCTGAAGAGGAAGAAATTTGAGCATTTTAAACAAGTAGTCTCCACAGTTTGTACTAGCCCAGAAGTTGAAAAGCAATTATAGTAAAGCATCTTGCTCAAGGACACAAGTGTCATGACCGGGACTCGAACCCAGAGTTCGATAACTTAACCATCAGAACTTGAATTCTGTCCATGTCTGGGCTATGACACGGCACAACAAATATATTATAGCATTATAATTAAAATGCTAAGGATTTTTAGCATCTTTGATGTCAATTAATTGATCTTCTACTGATGTCCAGGTCCTAATGGCAACCGAGGCCGTCCTGGATTCCCAGGCCTGAATGGATTAAAGGGAGATAGGGGAGACATTGGACCAGAAGGACCAAGACAACCTGCTGTTATTGGACCCAAGGGAGTTAATGGTACACCAGGTCGGCCAGGACGCCAAGGTAAGATTCATCCAAAAAACTGCTACCCTGATGTCTAGCTACAATAATAATGGCAAAGGTCGTGGGTTAGAATCCCACTCAAGTATTACTCTTATAAACAAATTTCTTTTTATTTTCCTTGAACAAAAGTTCACCAACAATCAGTCATCTGAACGCTTCTTTATACCATAGGCCTAATGTAGTTTTTCTTGATGTTAAATTCCACAAGATAGCTTTGTGATTTGATTCCTGACTACAGTGACATGAAAGTAAAAATTCTCCTTGGGAAAAAATAATCACCTACATTCTCTATTTATGGTTGAATTTAAGACCTTTTTTATTACTGTTGTCGCTTCATGTTCCTAGGACCAAAGGGGCGAGTTGGTGATATTGGTTTGGTTGGAGAGATTGGTGAACAGGGACCATTTGGAACCAAAGGACACCCCGGCTATGACGGAAGAAAGGGCCGACCAGGTTCGTATATCAATCAATAATGCCTTCTGTATAAAAAAATTAATCTCTATTTATATTTTTGTGTACCCCAGATGTGGGACAACAGATCTACGGATCATAGTATGTATTTGCTTCTGCTGTCCCTCGCCCATCTTGGGGTATATTGTCTTGTATTTTGTTACGTACTGTTTTTATGGCAAATAAAATAATAATAATAATAATAATAATAATAATAATAATAATATTTACACTCCCCTTCCTCCATTACCTAGTCTCTCGGCAGAGAACAGTTTTCTCCCGTTTCTGAAACTGATTCCATTTTGAGTACACACTTAAGTTAAATTGTACTTTTTTAAACAGTTGTTTTTTTATCGAGTTGAAAACCATGTTGGAATTTGTGTGCCTGTAATTAGCTTGACAAATATTAGTTAAGGGATGTTTGAAGCTCTGCACTGTGTGGATCATAAGAAGCTAGATGTATGGGCGTCTCAAAGTGCTCATTATTGGGGTTTTTTTTAAGACAGGTGTGTGAAGTTTTCATATTATGACATCCATTCATATAGCACCTTAAAAGAGTCAACAAGTAACAAGTGCTGTGGCGCATTCAACAGCTACTGCCAGAAACACCGGGGCAAACCTCTTCTCTTACCAAGTTTAAACCCGGGTTTAGCGTACTGAGTGTTTGTTTGGGGTTTTTTTTTCCCCCAAAAATTGCATTGAGCGTGAAATGAGCTTACAGTGGTGCTGGGGTTTGAAATTCTTCAGGAATCTGCTGGGGTTTTATTTCCGGGAATTGGGGTCTGTAATGTGGAAAGGACTTAGAGGAATGGGGGGATGTAACCTTGTTGTTTTTTATTTATAGCGAGCACCCTTTTTTTATGATTGATGATCCGATCGATAAAGACAAAATGTAAAGGTTACAAATTTATCTGCATTATTTATGTTTGCACATACTTTGGTGTCTGAAACCCTTGGTAAGGTGACTGCAATGATCCCAAGTGCATGTCTGTGTGTTTCTTGTAGCCTACTATTTGTTTCTGACTTTCTATTGCATTATCAAGGTCTGGTTGGCTTGAGGGGTAGTAAGGGTCAACCCGGCGAGAAATCCAATGCACAGAAGGGTGTGAAGGGAGACTCGGGAGACATCGGAAGCTTTGGTGTTCCTGGACGCCCAGGCCGGCCTGGCCTACCTGGGCAGGACGGATTCAATGGTAAATCACTGGCTGCTGATAGCTGTCATCACTTTTTGAGTTTCTAGTGGTGGGTTAAAATAATCTAGAACCTAGAACTCTGGGTAATAGGTTTAGCTGGTGTAGCAGCTGGACATTTCGATCAGTATGCTCCAAGTGTCTTCAGGAAAAACCCTTTTTTTATTCTTCTTCTTCTTCCCTGAAGATGATCAGAGAAGTCTGGACTAAACTTTGAGTTCATTACACCACAGTTGACAAATTATAGTGCAGGAGAGAGGGGATTCTATCAATATTTGATCACCTTTAAGATTTGTGTTTTATTTTGTTTTAATCAACGAAGGAGTTGTTGCTGATGAAATGTTTTAAAAAGCGAATTAAATGAGGGGAAACAAATGTTTGTTAAATGGGCCTTCTTAGAAGGATTTATTTTTAAATCGTATTTATAATGACAAACTGGAGGCCAGAAAACTGTGTCAAAACCAATCTATTGTCTTCTCACTTTAGATGTGTTTTTTCCCCAATATATTGTTCTTTTCCCTCAGTATATTTGTAACTGGTGATTTTGTGGGTTTTTTTTCCCTGGAACCAGGTGGTCCGGGATTGAAGGGTGACATTGGAGATCAAGGTCTGCCAGGACGAGTTGGTCTAAATGGCCCTCCGGGACCCCAGGGACTAAGAGGCGACTTTGGAGAATCTGGATTACAAGGTTAGGAGCTTCTATCCTCTGAGTGTATATTTTGGTTCTTCAAACATAAAGCACAGTGGTTAGAAGTGGATTGTAATACCCTTATTGGCCCTCTTCCATTATATACCTTGGTGAAGAGAAGAAACTATGGTTAAATGTCATCAGCAATGACTGAAAACCAAACCCTCACTACGTTGAATCAAGAAGATAAATCGGAGTCACTTTACAACTCGATCATGACACCATTATGCACTCATCTACCAAACTTGATGTTTTATATTCCAAGGTGAAGAGAAGAAACTATGGTTAGGTTTTGGTCGGCAGCATTGAGTGAGATTCAAACCAACACTAAGATGACTGGATCATCAGAAGATTAATCTATGTTTTCTCAGCTATTCCTTTGAAAACTGAAAAACGCAGAACAAAGTTCTGCTGTGCCTGGCACTTTTTTGTTGTTGTTGAAAAATTGCAGTTAATGTTTACTTTTCTTTTTCGTTATAGGGCTGGATGGAGACAAGGGTGTGGGTGGCGGTGATGGCTTACCAGGAGCTCCTCCCAGGCCCCAGGGCTTCATTGTGGTCAGACACAGCCAGTCTAGAAACGTTCCCCAGTGCTCAGCCGGCATGACCACATTATGGAGTGGCTACAGTCTTCTGTATACAGAAGGCAACGAGAGGGCGCAACACCAAGATCTAGGTAAACTTCTAGAAAAGTCTTGTTAAATTGATAGTGAAGTTTATGGGGTGAACAAAGAACAAATTGACTAGAGTGGGATTCGAACCTGTGACCTCCGGGTTTTTCACAGGTTCGAATCCCACTCTAGCTAACTTGCCCAATGTTAAACCCTAGCAATATTCCGCGCCAGTCAAACTAATCAGTTGATTTTGATCATTTGAAACATTTGCTGGGAGTGGCAAAGAGTCTGGACTTAAGAACTCTGTTAACTAAAAACACAAGTTATGTTTAAGGAGTATTTTTTGCTAATCTAGCTGAACATGAAATTGAAACCAAATTTGTTTGTGACACCTTGAACAAAATTAAAGAAGCCAGTTTTGTTACTCTAGTGAGCCTAAACATTTGTTTAAAGGGTGCGTACAACATTGGTAAGATTGAAAATATAAATGTTCACAGATTTGCAATTAACTTACATGGAATAAATAATATGGTCACAGTGGAAAACTTCCCTTGAAATAGTTTTGCTTGAAATGGTAGAGTTTTTAGAAAATGAGTATTACAATTAGTCTTTATCGCGCGTGTCCAAAACCTGATGTTTTGAAAACGGTAAAAACATATAACAGGGTTTTTCACTGTTTTCTCATGACTCCGAAGACCGATTGAGCTTAACATTTCACAGGTGTGTTATTTCATGTATATGTTGGGTCACATAAAGTGCAGATACTGGGGTCGATTTCACAAAACTCTTCCTAACTTAGGACTAGTCCTAGGCAATGCTAAGAGATAGGACTAGTCCTAAGTACTGGTCCTAACTTAGGACTAGTCCTATCTCTTAGCATTGCCTAGGACTAGTCCTAAGTTAGGAAGAGTTTTGTGAAATGGACCCCTGGTCTATGACAACTACCAATGTTGTACATGTGGTTTAACACTCTTGTTCGTGATTCTTTTAGGTCTGGCTGGGTCTTGCCTGCCCCGATTCAGCACCATGCCTTACATCTTCTGCAACTTCAACGAGGTCTGCAACTATGCCCAGCGTAACGACAAGTCCTTCTGGCTAGCCACGTCTGAGGCCATCCCGATGATGCCCGTTAGCGGTAACGGCATCAGGCCGTTCATCAGTCGCTGTACGGTGTGCGAGACACCGTCTCAGATCATAGCTGTCCATAGTCAGGATACCACACTACCAGACTGCCCACAGAACTGGAGATCTCTCTGGATTGGGTTCAGCTTTGCAATGGTAATACTTTAATAATAATAATAATTAAAAACTTGTAAAGCGCCATCTATCTAAGACTAAACTTATTCCGAGGCGCATAAAAAACCAAACAAAGATTGTAACAACAAAGATCACATATTACGTAGCTTAGAAAGAAATAAGAGCACATTGAATAAAACAGATTTACATAAACAGATTTATTTCTTTAGGAGAAATAAAAACCTTATGTTTGTAACCAAAAAAAAGAAGGCACATTTGGCTGCTGATTTATGGCAACGTAAAATGACCATTTCAATTCAAAAAGGGAGTATTGGTTTTATAGATTCGTTTTTTCTTTTCTTCGCAGTACACATCTGCAGGGGCTGATGGTGGTGGCGCACCACTTGCCAGTCCAGGTTCCTGTCTAGAAAGCTTCCGTGCCACGCCCTTCATCGAGTGCAATGGGGCGGGACGATGCTTCTTCTTCCGCAACACCTACAGCTTCTGGATGACCACGGTGGACGCCCAGCAGATGTTCCAACCGCAGCGGTCGCAGACCCTTAAAGCTGGCTCGCTGCGTACCCGTGTCAGTCGCTGCCAAGTATGTCAAAAGATGCTGTAACAAAAATTTAAATTAAAAAAAAGCTGAGACGTTACACTTACCTTTCTCAATTCCACGGTTTATAGATATTAAAGCTGTCTTGGGTAATTTTTACAAGAAAAGTTGTGCTGATAATTTGGACGGTTTTCAACAAAACTAAGATACTTCTGTGTGGGTTTTTTGTTTTCATCTTAAAAAAATTAAACAAATCCCTGAGAACACTGGTAGGTAACTTTGAAAAAGCCATACTCTGTTGAGCCATAAATTAGGCACTTGTTTCAAATGAACAACTTGGCTTCGTGTAAACCAACTGTTAGACTATTTACCGTAGTTTTAAGTCGCAAAGCACCTGCCACTACTTCTCCTCAAATGTTGTATCCAGTCATTAAAAAAGCTGTGAGTTGGTAATGCAGTAAGACTAAAAGGAATCGCTTTTAAATCTCATTTAAATAATTATACTCACTGACTCATTGACATATTATAAACTGAAAATGCAACAAGTGACTTTCATTCAAGTTGGTGCTAGCTGATTTTATTACCAGTTGTTTTGTTGTCTAGATGTAACTGCATGTTATCTAATATATATATGTGGGTGTGTTTCTTTTGTTTTTTTTCTTATCCATGTTTTCTGTTTTGAAACATTGACACAACGTTGTAATCTTCATGGTGCTTTTGTAATACTAGTGTTCATGTTCTTTTTAATCAAGCATTTTAAGACTTGTAGGTGTGTAGACATTATAATGATAATTAATATAAATAAAAAAGTGAGACTGACTTCGTACAGAATATGCTGCAGATATTTTGAATCGGAATGACAAAAATTAAAAAAAACTCCATATCTGACCGGCTCTGGGAGAAAATAAATGAGTCTGATTATGTCTGGTGTGCTCATTATCAACTTCATCCTTACTACCCATACTTAATTATTACCATTTTACAAGATGGCCGCTACATTAAAGGCATACATTATGGTCTCAAAATGGTGAGATATTGACTAATATGGCCCAGGCAAGGTGTGATATTGGACTGATGAATAAGAGGGCAGGGTCCGTTAATGCAATCATAATTTGTTACGGCCTGGGCAAGGTGTGATATTGGACTGATGAATAAGAAGGCAGGGTCCATTAATGCAATCATAATTTGTTACGGCCTGGGCAAGGTGTGATACTGGACTGATGAAAAGGAAAGCCGGGTCCATTAATGCAATCATAATTTGTTACGGCCTGGGCAAGTTGTGATATTGGACTGATAAACTAATGACAATGTCCATTATTAATTATTGTTGATAAAGCCTTAAATGGTGTGATATTGGACTAATGAACTAAATGCAAGGTCCATTATCACTTACAGTTGATATAGTCTTGGAAGCTTTGGTATACTGGACTGATGAACTAAAGAAGGCAGTGTCCATTATATCAATCTTAATTGAAATGTCCTGGGCAAGGTTGATATTAGAGTGACCGATAAACTAAAGACTTGAGGGCAGGGTCCATATCAATAATCATTTGATATTGCCTGGTAAAGTGTGATATTGGACCGATGAGCTATTTCAACGGCAGGGCCCATTATTTACCTTTGTTAATCTGCAACGCCAGAGATTTCACCTTGCAGTGAAGATTTAATTATTTGTCTTGCACTGCGAGATAAAGATTGCTTGATTCACCTTGTGAATACAAACATCACGGTAATCATTTGCACAAGATTCCTGTATCAACACATGTTTCCTCAGCATTGTTAGATAGGGCAACATATGCTAGGTGTAATGTAAATAAAACGGTTGCTCATTCAATTTGTCAATTTTTATACTACTAATAAATACATACATTGGTATTGATCCATACATGAAAATGTACAACAATGTGAAATACATCGATGGTTTTGTTTGTACAGCCTTTTAACAAGGCCGAACATTGTCGCTCAAAATATCTTTCGGCTAAAATCAACACTGACATTTTGTGCGGTTTTATGATAGCATGTATGGCAATGTAGCAATCAAATAACGACTGATAATTTATTCCATTTTAAATTAAAAGTGTTGCCAGAAAATATCAAATTTTTAGTCTTTTTATATGACCAGTATTTACTTTGTATTGTTTATCCTTAGGTGACAATATTATGAAAGAAATGATAATAGAGGTTGGCATAAAATGAGTTTGTTTTGTAATTATAACAGAAATTATTTAAGTTGTAGATTTGTGCGGTAGAAATTTTAGTTTCCTTTTTAAAATTATGATGGAAAATCTGTAAAATCAGCTATTGCTGTAATTCAAACCCAAGCACCCGAAACTACAAGTCCAAGATACACCCATTAAACATCAGGTACAGCAGTCTATGTAATGACAAATAAAAAAACATGGTTACCATAATGTTTAGCTGGTACTCCGGCACTTCTTCTTTTCTTACCTAGACCTGAAAAAAATTTCATCTTTTAATCCATTGTGAAATAATTTTGTTTGTAAACCATGATTGGTCCGAAAAAAATGTAACAAATAAATAAATTTTAAAGAAAATTTTTAAATGATTTGCCTTGGATTTTGGCTTTGGGAAAACTGTTATCTTCGGGGAGAGGCAGGGAAGAAGCAGAGGGAGTGGTCCCCCCCCAAAAAAAAAAATTCAAATAAATAAATAAAAACAAATTCTTATACTCCAACAAACTCTTCCCCTCTTGTACATTAGAAGCCCCGCCCCCTGAAAAAGCTCTACATAATTCCTGAGATTCCCAGAACACACCATGCCATGATGAGCCCAAATGTGGACGCAAGCCCTATTAAGGATTTGTTTCAACTTGTAATCATTGTCACAGCCTCTTGCCTGACAGTAGTTTAACAAAACCATGGACAATGCGTAGGAGAATTAATAGTGTTTGGCCTGTTTTTGATGTACATGTGACATGTTTGGAGCAGTCTGTAGTAGCATATTTTAAACATTTAAAGCATCTTTGTTATGATCAAATGCTTTCTATTAAAGACCCCCCTCCCCCCCCAAAAAAAAAACCAAAACAAACAAACAGAGCAGTTGAGGTAATCTTCAAATTGGTCATTCAAACTAAATTGCCTATTTTTAGTTGAAGTATTAATAAATTAACCCAATCCCCTATCTAAACTACAACCCAAACACATACCCTAACCCTATTTAACCCCGGCTGAACCCACAACCCAAATCCCAAACCCTAACCTGACCCCAATCAAGCCCCTAACCCAAATCCCCAACTGAATCCCAACCACAACCCCAAGATAGGTTTTTACCTAAGGGGGTTGGGTATAAATTTATGAAACGAAATAACACGCCCTTTAAAATGATACTTAAAAAACAGGCAAGGTTCAAACACATGACAATCTGTACAATATTGAAAACTTTATTATTAATATTAAATTTGAATCTCTGGTACTCTCTGAATCCTTGGTTTACACTCAATGACGCTTCCAAGTACACCCGTGATGTTGCACCCCCAAGTAAACAATTAAAACAAACACTGGTTTTAAAAAAAAAGGGACAGAAATATGGAAGTGTAAATAACAAATCTTCTATGAGTGCCAAACTAAAGAAATGCATTCAGAAATTACTTCATGTTCATCTACGAGGTATATAGTAAACAAGGGAACACTGTTTGGTTTATCTACTTCATTTCACAATATCCTCCTTCAGGGGAACCCTCCTCTCTCCCCCCCCCCCCCCCCCAAACAAAAATATTGACAATATAGGGCTATTAGTTTAGTCGGTAAAGCACTGGCTTGTAAATCCTGAGGTCGCAGGTTCAAACCCCGCTCTAGTAAATTTGTATTTGTTCACCTCAAAATTGGTTTGTAATTACCCGGTCAGTTTTCCCCTTGCGGTTTATAACTTCTTGTCTGGCACCCCCGAACAAAAATATTGACGAATTAGGGAGACCACCAACCCAGGGCTAGATAGCTCAGTTGGTAGAGCCCTGGCACACTAATTCGGAGGTCCCAGGTTCAAGTTCCACTCTAGTCAATTTTGCTTTGTTCAACCCAAAACCTTTTTTTTACGTAACAGTTTCTGACGGAACAGTTTCTTTAACAAAACCAAAAACAGAAGTACATGTACATATCTCTTTGAATTGCAAATCGTTAACAACACTTTTAAGTACGTCTTGTGATTGACAATTCGCCCCCTTGCATAGCAGCCATTTGCGTGTAGAGCCTTGAATTGGCAACAGCAGTGAATAACAGCATTATGTACCTCTGTATTGTCATGGTAATGTAATGACACTTTCATCAAAGCAGATACATAAATACAATACAAATGAAGCATGAAGTCAAGACTCTACACACACATGGCGGATCCGTGCAAGTAGCAAATGGAAGACTGTCAAGACCCTAGGTGTTGTCAGACCTACCAGGAATATTCATGTTTTTTTAATTATGTGCAAATGCTTAGAAATACAAAAACATTTGTAAATTACCTGGTATTGTCTGCTGCCACCTAGTGTTCTAAAGTCTTCTATTAAACATAGCTTTTTGTGAGAAGAACAAAATGGGAAAAAGAGCGCAGAAAGTGTTGTCAGCACAGCTTTCTTTTCTTTGGTACAACCAACACTAATGGTTTACGCCGACCGAAATCCATGTGTCCATCATGCATACTGCTTTGTGCGCAATGCGTAAAAATGAAAATATCACCAAGCAACGCACATAATTCCGTGTTTCCATATTGCGCACTGCCATATCCGTAAAAATTATACGACTACTGAGTGTGTGTTTTCATTTTAAAGGACACATGTTTTTTTGGCCTGACACTGTTTTTAACACTGGCATATATTTGTGCACATCCGGGTATTTTTGTTTTCTATCCAAACCTTTCAGTGTGGCTCGGGTACATCAGCTGTTGGGAAACATTGTACTCGCGGTATAAAAGTTTCAAAGTTAGTCAAGACTCTACACACACATGGCGGATCCGTGCAAGTAGCAAATGGAAGACTGTCAAGACCCTAGGTGTTGTCAGACCTACCAGGAATATTCATGTTTTTTTATTTATGTGCAAATGCTTAGAAATATTAAAACATTTGTAAATTACCTGGTATTGTCTGCTGCCACCTAGTGTTCTAAAGTCTTCTAAAGTCTTCAGCCAATATTCCATAAAAATTACCTTGCTGTGTCTGGTACCCCACTCAT
The DNA here is from genome assembly GCA_032158295.1 of Pycnopodia helianthoides. Taxonomy (NCBI): domain Eukaryota; kingdom Metazoa; phylum Echinodermata; class Asteroidea; order Forcipulatida; family Asteriidae; genus Pycnopodia; species Pycnopodia helianthoides. Next base: position 1,298,583 of record CM063259.1, read on the forward strand.
TTTTCGCTTAGCAAAATAATGTGTTTAAGCACTATTTTCTGCTAAACAGCTTAATGAAATTGGGCCCAGAAGTCAAAACTGATGAGTGGAGAACGCCCGAGCCATAATAAATTTAAAAAACCCCCAAAACATGTAGCAATGTGTAGAAGCCAGTTTTTAAACAGACAACGTGCAATCAACATGCAATCCTTCCTGATATTTTTGATAAGTTCACCCAACATACTGGTTACATATAATTACATGAATAATACAGTAAAAACACCGTCAGTGGTACAGATCCCTGTTACACTATAAAGAATTATTTACATGATTGCATGTTTCTGTAACATACTTATACACAAGGAGGTATCAAGAAATGACAACTTGAACATCTGCTCCTTTTCTTTAAGACCATTTGGAGGGGGGGGGTGTTTTGGGAGAGGTTTTTTCTCCCCAGGATAAAATGGAAAACACTTTAAGAGTACAAGGATTGTTCCGTATCAAAGGTCTCATCACTTAATTCAACGATTGTCGAATACAAATGACTTCTGAATACATTTTGAATGTACAGTATCTGACACAAGATCATTCTGACAGAGCTCCCAAGATGAGAATATTGCCCAGCAAGTTTATCCACTAAACAAATAAATTATTTGCAGACTACCAGTCACACAATGTACATTACATTGAATATTGTCTGGTAACCTGTTTCTACTGAGCGTATTCGTCCGCGCTAAGCACAATTTTTGCGATAAGCAGCTCTTTGGAATTGGACCAAGAGAATCAAAAATGTTAATTCAAACTTATTTCCAAAAAAAATTTTGCGTTTTTTGTTGTCCCTCGAAATAGGAAGTTTTAAGAAAACCGACAGCTTCTCTGTAAAAAATATTCTGAATCAAAATGAAAGTTAGGTTTATAGTTTAAAGGTAACCTTGTTTTTTTAGTTTCTCTTTCCCCTACAGTGTTGAAACAGCAGATTGAAAAAATCTACAAGCACTGCAATTGGTGCTCGATATGGGGCAGAGGGAACCCCTCCCCCTATTGTGTCTTCATTGCGTGCTTGGAATCTCAGGAATTCTTTTGAGGATTTTAGGGGACCCTCTACCCCATATCGGGCAGGCTATAAAGCACTGACTAGTAAAAAATCTAGTATTTTGTTATTTCACAAGCAATCCCCCTACTGTAATTATGCTGAGAAGTCAGGGTGCTATTCTTAAAGGTATTATACAGGATTGGTAGAGCTAACAAAGTAGACCTTATGCATTGACATCATCACAACGCCATCTTAGAGGTAAAACGATGACGAAATAATGGAAAACGCACAACTGGTATGCGCGGAGCAGAGGATGAGCCAATGAGCAATTTTCTTTTGGCCTCTCGTTGAGGGCACACTACTCAAATGACGTCATGTGCATTAAGGTCTATAGTCGCACACAGTATTAATGTTTTGTGTGATCAATCGTACACATGAAATAACAAACCTGTGAAAAACTGGGATTAATCCGTTGTGTGAATCAGGAGACAATAGTGGAAAGCCATGAACAAATTTCAGCAAGTAAACACGTTGTCCTTAATTTGGGTTGTTACAACCAAAATCCGCTGTTGCGTTTTTAAAAGGTTTTCGGATACAGTTTTCTTGATATGACTTCATTTCGGGGGAAAATATTTCACGGAAAAAATTGTTCTAGTATGAACCTCATAATCAGTAAGTTTTCACATTAAAAATAATTAAGGATTTTTTTCATCCTTACCAATCCTGTATAATACCTTTAGCAGGTATTGGGCCGAGTCCGAATAAACAGCTCTGGAAGTGGCTATGGCTAGAATGCTGAAGTATCTTGTTCTTCATGAAGCCAATGGCCCATAGCCGTAGCCAAAATCGCTGGATTCGGATGCGGCTTTAAAACAAGTGATTCTAGTTTGCATACAGCTTTTTTTTTCAAAAACAGACCGTGGACAGCATTTCCGAAAAGGAGAAAGAATTCTATCATTAAATAATTACATTAAAAATTATAAATATCAGAAACATAATTCAAGATCTCAGGAAAGGGTGGCTGGGAGGGAAGGGGAGGAGAGGGGGAGGGAAATGGGGGAGGGGAGATTAAGGGGGGGGGTGAATTCAAATATGAAAAATTTGAATTGGACAGTTTCATCAATTGATTAATAATATGTCTGATGTTAACGACCAAATCAATCTTTTCAAGATTGTTGAGTTACAGTTATTCATGGCAGTTTCACTAGTGAAATTGTTTGTTTACTGGCAATTTGTTATTCATAAATGATAGCCACTCATGGGGTGTGTAGTTCATCACATGACCACATGGATCTTAGACAGACAAAATGTGATGCGTTGTTTATTCAAATGTATTCGGATGTTTGGTTGTAAACATCTAGATGTTTTTTAGCAGTGAAAAAAGAAATTGATAAATCGGCCTGAAAAAAAAAAGAAGACATCTGTTGGTTCTTGTGACACAACAGACTGATAGCTCCGCCCACTATGACGGATAGCCCCGCCCACTATAACTGATAGCCCCGACCACATGCATCTCCACCCGTCAATCATTAAGTCAGCACACCACGCCTCACACTAATAATGCAAACTGCATCTAAACCTAATGACGGCAGCCTGTTTAAAAAACAATTCTTAATTTGTTGTTTCCATGTCGGACCTTTGTCCGCTAGGTTGATGCATTTGTGGTCGGTTGATGCATTTCAGGGGGTGGGCGGAGCTTAAAAGATCAGTTAATAAGAGGAGGATACACTTGATGCCATTTTATGTTCAGGGGCCCAATTTCATGGTGCTGTTTCAGCACAAAAAGTAGCTAATCACAACTAAATTATGCTTACCAGAATAAGATTACCAGCCAAAATACCATGTATCATCTAACATACGCGACTGGTATCCTGTTTATTTATATTCAGCCGAAATTTTGGGAGCAATAATTTCTGCTTAAGCAGCTCTATGAAATTGGGCTAAGTAAGTTTACCAAAGATGTCGAAAGAGAAAGAAGAGGGTGTACATGTACATGCAGTCCGAATCCCCCTCCCCCTAAGTCCACTAGCCACTCCCCCAATGATTACCGTTCCCACCCCCAGGAGCAATCATGGAAGTTATGAATTTATTACTGAGGTTAAAACCATAAGGAGTTATGGAGTATAATATGCATTATATTTACATAGTGATGAGGGAGGTTGGCGGGCGGTTGCTATGGAAACAGTGGTGGCGACGATGGGGGAGGGGGCCTTCCGTCAGACTCTTGTACTTCTGTTTTGCGCTGTGGATCTTGCGAATTCTACAAAGTCGTCTATTAACACTGGCCACGCTCCTTAAAGCAAACAATTAAAAAGAGGAACAGATTAGAATCTATTGTTTTATCATTACACATTGTATCAGTCATCACCATAGACCTAATTTGCATATATTGCATATTCATTTCTGGCAATATTTGCTGCATACATTACAACCAAGATTCTGGATATTGAGGGACTCCCCCCACTGGGTATTATTTGCAACGCGCAAATAACGAGTCTAACCAGAGCATAGAGCTGCCTAAGCAGCAAAAGTAGCTAAGCACAGCAAACTCACGCTTACCAGAATAAGGTTACCGGCCAAAACACTGTGTCATATGAAACATCTTTGACTGGTATCCTGCCAACTTTTGCTTAGCAGATAATTTTCTGCTTAAGCAACTCGATGAAAACTCGCTGAACCACCGGCCCCAGTCTACTTTTTTTAGCCTGGGGACAATTAACTCCCATAGAGCTGCTCAAGCACATAGTAGCTCGGCTAACAAATCAATGGTTGCCTAAATAAGGCTACCGGCCAACATACTATTCCGCATGTACCATCTGTGACTGGTATCCTGCTCAGTTTTGGAAATTGTTAAGCGATTATAGTCTCCTTAAGAAGCTCTGTGAAATTAGGCCCAGTGAATAGTTTATGACAATCGTACTATTTTGCAAAACCGGAATTTGGATAACAAATATGAAGAATATAATATGTGTTTCTGATGTGTCTTACCTTCCTCGTCATAATTGCTCATATCATCTGAAATCATATTACTAAAATCAAGCAAGAGGTTCCATGTATCCCTAGGTATTGACTTCTTGTGATGTTCCTGTTGAAAAAAAACATTTGTAAAAAAATCAATCACGTAATCCAGAAAATATTAGTTAATTTTCCCCCTTAGTTTGCACTCAAGTTTTTCAGTGACTGGCCAGCGGTACCAGTTAGCCTCACTAATCGATCTGATTTTTCACTGGTCCATATTTCATATTGAAGGTAGGGTCATCGTTTGGTTTCGGCGAACATAATACTGATTTCTTGGTAAAATTGTCAAGAAAGATACAATAAAAGTCGCACTGTGAAATTTTCAGCTGAATACAGTGGCTTTGAGTTGAGAAAACAGCAACAAAAAAAACTGTCAGGGTATTTACACCAGAACGCCGAAACCATCCATGTTTAGCAAGGTGACAGCGGGTACCAACGAGCATTTTGGCCGCAGCATTTGCGAACAGACACAAACCCTCAGAACCCTGAGAACTGATTCATGCAGATTCAAATGCTTTTATTGACTTCTAATCAACGGGGGCATTTCAGACGGCATAATTTCGCAGGATGCTTTTTGCTTACTACCATTACCATCTTTATTTTTCTCTCATCCCATGTTTGGTTATTTCACTTCTATGGTGATCAGGCACCATACCAATTATTGTGTTTGTTACTTTGCCCAGTTGCGCATCCATGCAACACCGAGAGAAAAATGTGGTTCTTAGGGAAAACCTGAGGGAGTATACCGCTGTGCCTCATAGCTCAGTTGGTAGAGCATCTGCCCGGAGTGCCAGGGGTCTTAGGTTCAAATCCCAATCAGGAACCATTTGATTTTTTCTCTCATCCCATGTTTGGTTATTTCACTTCTATGGTGATTAGGCACCATACCAAGTATTGTGTTCATCTTTATAACAAGTAAGCTTTCGGATAACTTTCTTGTTCTGCAGGGTCATTACCAAAGTATGACCATATCTTCAGAAAGGGATGCTTTTTAACACTAAACTAGCCAGCCTGACCACCTGGCGTCAGGTGTTTTAACTAGTAGGGACTCCCCCTGGCACATATTGGGCATGGTATAATATCTACCAGCCAGACCCACAAAGTCATCCTAATTATGTCCACAAAGGTTGGAACATGTGTCTCTGATCGTGTTTATACTCACCGTGAGAAATTTGCACCAGAGTTCCAAGAATTGAAACCTTCCGTTGAGTACTATGTTCCAATATGCTATGGCCATATCTAGGTCTGGGTTAACAAGGTATGGAGGAAGACAAAAAAATAAAATCACAGCCGAATTACTAAAAATGTACAAAATATGAACAGGAATATCTGTCAAAATTTCTTACTTTCATTAACCTACTCTTATATATATTCAGTTTGCGGTAACACCGTGTGTATAAATATCTACTTTGCTGTGTAGATTTGTTCTCTAGAGAACTTGTCTTGCTATTTATTCTACTACCGCGGAGTAGATTTTCGGAATTCGGGAGACTTCTCAGTTCTAAAAAGAACTGTCCTGCTTATTAACTACTACCTGGGCGGGAGGTAGGAAATCGGCCTGGACTACTACTTTAGCTTTGTGGATCGGGGGACTTCTTGTAATTAACTGCACTGCCGCGGTGTGAGTTCTTTATGGTCTCAACGTTTCGACTAGCTTGCTCTAGTCATCGTCAGGAGACTGAAGAGTGTAAGACATGCTGGACTATTTATAAGGATTCAGAGGTTTCAGTGTAGAGTCAGTCACTGTTCTGATTGGTTCTTCTGAAAGGAGAACTGTGATTGGAGGGCTCAGAGTTTTTGTGTGGGTTGCCCATTACCTACTCTTGGTAACATTTTCCAGTGAGTTGACCAATTATTTGAAACCATTCAACTGCAAGGGTTTTGTATGGTGGGGCAACTGTGCACAGAACTAACTGTGTTTATGTCTGTACTGTGTTGATTCATACACCACATGATATCATATTGCAGGTTGGCATAGTGTGTTTATCATTTCAAACCACAGTGGATGATATTGAATGGTCAGACAGGAGGGTTGACTATGTACTGTGTAGATGCATTCACATGTTGGCATAGTTTATCTATCATTCAAAACACAGTAGACGATATTGAATGGTCAGAAAGTGGGAGGGTTGTGCTACATACTTCAGTTCCCTTAGCACAGAAAAATATTGGATCACTAAATAGTTCTAGTTCATAGGTCAAAGGAGGCTGGCCATGTGTTTGATTCAATCTTTATAAGAGTATACCAGAGTTGTACCCAAGTCCTCAGTCCTACAGCCCTCGTCTTAAGTCCTCACTGTCAAGGTCCGAGTCTCGAGTCATTTTGGTCGAGTCTCGAGTCCGAGTCACACAACTTACCAAGACTCTTTTGTCCAGGGTTCTTAGCGAAATTGAAGGTAAATTGGTAAAAATCTTTAAACTTTGCTGGATCTCTGAGCTCATTCTCCAACGTTGGAAGCTTCGTCTTAAGTTTATCAATTGAATCACATCTGTGGATGACAGAGGAACAGATCAAAGGGTTATTGTTTTTATAATGTTTTTTTTAAATCAATAACCCATACTCCCTTTGCGTTCTTGCCTACTGGTGACCTCAATTCTCCAGTATCTTCCTCTGCTATGTCACTCCACACCACATTGTTTGGCAGACCTGAACATTACACAGAGGCCATGGCCTTTTCGATGCCCTTGTCTCGACGGCCTCGGTGCCCCTTCAAAAGTTTGGAAGTGCCCTTTGCAAAATGAAAATGGCCTTGCCCTCTCAAAGATGGAATTCCAGGCGTGGTTTGGTAGATAAGACTGAAATGCCTGACCCAGTGATAAGCAGTTGTTAACTGCGCCCACTGGCCCCGCCCGGTCCTTCTGGGTTCTTCATTTCGGCAAAGAGGATATGACAGGATTTAGGATGGTTAGACACTGAGATATAATTTATGCCTGGATATGAGAGGGCCCTGCCACAAAAGGCAATTTCTACAAGTAACCAACAGCACTGCATCAGATCTGGAATTTCATCTTTGAGAGGGCAAGGCCATTTTCATTTTGCAAAGGATACCTCCATTGACAAATCTTAAAGTCTATGGGAAACTTTTGAAGGGGCACCAAGTCCAAGAGCAGGCGCAACAGAGGCCATGGCCTCCGTGGCCTCCGTGTAATTCCAGGCCTGCTGCATGCAAAAGGGACACTTCGGTAGCACAGAAGAGAGAAAAGTGTTTCTAACACTCTCTCACTAATCCCAAGAAAATAGTGAAAAAGTTGAATCGTAAATATTTGATCTTCTTAGAGATTGATTGCCTGTACATGTATACTGAACGGGTCCTACATTTATTGAGTCTGACCCATCAACCTTCTGCTATACAAATCCTGCGGCAAGCTCAAATATAAAAGTTCAATTCAATTCAAGCCCAAGCTCACAACTGGGCTCACCCTAAGTCTGTCATTCCGTCGGTAAATTCCTTCTTGGTAAATTCACATTGTGTTGCAGCCTTGAACTTCCAAGCTATGACCAGCACAGTTCTGCTCGTCGGGTCGAGCATCAAATCGTCGCAAAACTTGGCCACTCCATCTGCAAGTACCTTATCTTCATCATGGGTATCTATGGATAGAACCGGTTTCAAAAAATTTATCCCATACCTAATCATCGGCCCACTAACTGGCCACTAAAAAGTGGCCATTGGATTCGCAGCTTTTTCCTGGTTAGGACCTTGGGACAGACCCAGTTTGTTTGGCAGAGAGTTGGTTATTTTGGTTGGTAATTAATGATACATGTAGGTCAAAAAATAACTAATAAACAACAAATAATTCATTAAAATTGTGATTTTCTATACAACCTACATAAATGTACTTTTTCTTTCTTTCTTCCACCCATCATGATAAATGCAGATATAACAGTCCCTCTGAAGCAATTATAGTAAAGTGTCTTGCTCAAATCACAACGACACAAGTGTCACGACCGGGACTTGAACCCACACTCCAAAACGGTCTAATGACTGCCGCAGCCCAAGGCCCAATATCATGGAGCTACTTACCATTGAAGTATTCTGCGCTTACTTACAGCACCCTCTAAAGCGTGTACTTTTATTTGGCCACGGCAGGGCATAAGCGCAGAGTTCCGTGGTTTTGCTATTGGTATTGCTCCCCGAGTTTGAATTTGAATTTGTTGCGCTATAAAATTTTTCAAACCACTCGGAAACGCCACGCTACATACTTACTACTTTTCTTATTAGAATAATTAGATTGTCACCTTTATATCTATTGTATAGTTTATCTAGTGACTTCTTGTCGACGGCTGGCTTGGGCTCCCTGTAGTAAAAATCCGGGTGAGCAAAATAACTATCCGATGCAACCTCCAACCTCCAGTCGTGCTGTGATAGGCAGTATATTGCGGTCTTCTCGCCCGTGTTGGTGAAGGCAATAAACTGACGGACCTTGTCCCTCTGTGACGACTTCAACTTATGCTGGAGTAACAAGAATTAATGATGAGTTAGAAGGGGTTCATATGACCGCAAAATAAAGACTGTTGATTTCGTACAAAGTGAGTAAATCTGAAAATACCCAGAGGAAGTACTTACCATTTCGACTCCCTTTCGACTTGTACTCTGTGTTTATTGGATGCACGGGCACACTGCGCATGCGTCAACTTCAGCAGAATTCTGCGCACAGTTGCTATCTTGCCTACTAAATCTATAATTTGGACTCTTAAATTTGGTCACAAAGTATTCAAACTTTCCAAAACGTGCTTTGATTCAAATTCTAACCAAGTTTCTAGAATTTCGATGTCTGAAAAGGAGTTTGAAATTGCTAAAATTAACTTTGGAATAAAGGGTCATGGACCGTTCTCAGGGGGTAGCTAGGAATAGTCTCACACCTAGACGTATTTACGTTAGAATTCAGAATGTAAAAAGTAAGAGTCTGATACCATTGTATGAACGAGGTTGTTTTCAACCGAGAGAGTTGGTATTCACTGCAGAAAGAAAATTTATGGTCAATTCGAGAAGCGAAATATTCATTTTTTCTTGAAAATACAAAGTCAAGAATGTGGTATGAGATACTGCCAGGTATAGCCCTGTTTGCGGGCTGCATCAGCGCTGTTGGAGTAGTAAACTATGGCTTCCAAAAGCTAGCGAATGGTGGAAAGGTAACTTACTTTTTTATCGGCCATGTTGGTCAATAAAATAATGTCATTGATAATGATGTTTGTTTCTTTGGTTTCTTGTTTCATTATATTGACCCTTATTCACTCAACACTGAGTAGAGTGTTTACAAATTTGATAAAAGCCCTAGGCACTTTTAGCTAAATAAGCTCAATACTAATTTTGCTATACCCTGTTTTAATTTTATTGTAACCATAACCATTGTTTTGTCTTCATGTTTCAGTTCAATTTATTAACTTAGTATTTATCAGTTTATCTGTCTTACTGAATCATATTAAATTATGATATATAATAATAATATATCACTTCAAGGTAAGCCGTCAAAAAAATTCAATTCCAATGGCACTCCACACATGTCATAATTGTCATGACGTCACTTTTACCCGAAATACCTGGCTGTTATTGTCAAACATTCCACCACTTTTGCAATTACCATGACCTGATGACGCGTCAAACTGCAATACGCAATTGCAAGTAAACATGATGTATTTTTATGCGCGCAGGCGGGTTTGTTAGTAAAATTGTGCGCGTTTATCTGAGATCCGGGCCCAGGTACCTTACTGTCCTTTTTGCTTCTATTTTTAGCTTTAGTCAGTGAGTTAGTGCAGAGTGCTTTTCAATTTCAATTTTCTGTATAAATCTGTGTATTTTAAATTGTTAAGCCAGGGGGCTGTTTGTAATTATTCACATTGTTAGGACGTTTATTTATTTTGTACATATGGACAATTTATTTAAATGTTCATATGCAAGTAGTACTGACTGTGATTGTGAATGACTAAATTTACAGTGATAGTAATTTGTTCACAGCCAACTCACTCTGGCTCTGCTGGCCTCTGGTTCATGACCTGGGTTACGATCATTGTAATGTTTGTAACATCTGTAGCCCACAAAAGTTTTACGTTAGTGTTGTATCTAACTAACTACATTTTTTTCAGTCAAAACCATAAAACAGAATTTTACTTTGAGTTTTTGACTTCTGAGGGTAAGTAAAATACTGTTTTGGGTCAAAACGGGAGAAAAAGTTGGGGTCTGATTTGGCATGAATTCCACTTTTACCAGTTGCAGATTTTTGAGCAAGGTTTCTTTATAGCATCTACAACCTGACAAGAGGACTATACCGAAATAGAAGTAGATGTCGAATGCATATTAAGTAAAACAAATTCCATCCGTTGACTACTATTTCATTTCTTTCCATACTCAAACAGCTCAGGAGGAAAGTTACGAACCATTTTGAATATCGGTTACTAAGACGAGACGAGGTGATTGCAGGCAAATCATATTACTCAAAGGTAACAATTCACTCTTTAAAATTTGAATACTGTTCTTTGTAGGCAAGTACAAAAAAATAGTTAATCATCCATGCCCACTTGGAATTTTGGCCCTGCATGGAAAAGTTTTTCACTTATTACTTATTTTATTCAAGTAATAAACCACAAGGGAAACTGACTTTTGGTTGAACAAAGAAAAATTGACTAGAGCGGGACTTTAACCTGCGACCTCCGGTGCACTACCAACTGAGCTATCTAACCCTATCTAGCTCAGTTGGTTGAGCGCTGGCACGTTTCCAGATGTCGCAGGTTCAAGTCCTGCTCTAGTCAATTTTATTTTTTTTAACCCAAAATTGATAATTAGTTTTACAAAGTTTAGCTGGGGCTAAAGTGTTTGCCCTAGGTGTTTGGATACCTCTTGTTATTGTTTAGTTACTTTCTTCTTTTATTTACGTCCTCTTCCTCTTCTTCTTCTTCTTCTTCTCCTCTGTGAGTTTCCTCTAATAAGTAGGACACCACTTCAATCTTCCTAACCACTCCATTTTTGACATGAATTTACAGGGCATTGAGGCACTAGGTAACTCCAGAGAGACTGTTCGTCTGAGTAGGGAGAAATTGTGGATAAGGCGCATAAAGACCATTCAACCCCATGGTTTGAACATCCAAGAAGGAAATGACTAATAACCCTTTGTCTTTGCCCTCTCCCTTTTCCCCCACTGATATCCATATTTTTAGTCTGCCCTATTAACTAATTATTTACTTTTCTTCCAACCTTCCATTTTGTCCTTTGTGTTTCCAACTTCTTTGTGGTCTAGCCATCCCCTTCCCTCCAACCCCCCCCCCCTTTGTCTTCATAATCCCTGCTTACCCCTGCTTTTTCTGAATGCTTCTTGCTTTTCTCTCTCCACTCTCTCTATTCATGTTTTTCCACTTGACTGCTTTTGTCCCCCTTGTATGCAAGTATGTGTGTTGTCTTGTCATTTAGCCTTCGAGAAAGACTCTGCTAGGGTCGAAACGTCAGGCCACTAACTAATTTTTTGCATTTATACTACAGGTCCTTTTGGTTGGTAAGCAGTTTGCAACAGCTAATTCTAATTTCTCTTTCCTCTAATAAAGACAAACTTCCCAAGCTCACATAAACTTCAAACTTCAGACTTCACAATATTTCCCACAAAGACGTGTTTACCAAATTGCTCTTATTACATTTCACTAACTCTGCTAATTTGTAGATGCTGCACTGAACGCCTTGTTTTTTGTTTCAACAAAAACTTACGCTTTCATTTATGTTTGTCATCATCAGGGTCTAGAGGCACTGCCCGATGTGCCATTGACGAAGAACTAAATATACATGAAGAAGCAATAACCACAAGAAGAGGGCAGCCTGCCCACAAGAGCTCATCGTAACAACAAGACTGAAGGGAGGATGTTACAACCGTGATATAAAAACGTGAAGGGTCTGGATCATACGCAAGCTGTTTCGAGAAAACAAACCCAATTTATACATGTAGTTTCAGAGCATGGGTCTTAGCCAGGATTTGGTAAAAGGGTGTCAAAATTTGGTGGAAATTTAAAGCCCGGGTGTCCAAACTGTTCACTTACAATCCATTTACATGTAAATGACGGATAAAACAGGGTGTCCTAAAGACACCCAGACACCCCTCTGGCTAATGTTAAGTTTCAGAGTGAAAACTAATGAGGACAAAAAGCAGGCAATAAATATGTCAGATGACAGCTAAAGCAAAGTTTTTTAAAAATGATCGTTAACATAGGAAACTTTTTTTTAAAGGTCAAAAGGTCAATCAGGACATGACCTTTACTCTGAGCTGTTTGAAGTAGCCGTTTGTGGCCACTACGGGCATTCTGGTACAAGCGACTTTGGTCTCAAAACGCTTCATTAACACTTTGACTGCTAATCCCGAGAATGCTCGGGATAGACTTACCGGCTGATAGTACAAGGTTGTGCTGCCCTCTGTTGGTCAAGAATTGAAACACTTCTTGTATAAAATGTATTGACGTACATTAGGTGACACAATGGAGTTATTTTCGATCATTTCAGCCTTTGGGCCTGGGCACCAGCCATGGCGTACACAAAATGCAGCAGTCAAAGTGTTAAGATGCTTTCAAAGTTTGGAATTGCTCTACTTGTCCTTGTAAAAGAAGGCTTAATTTGACTTGTGTACGTTTATAGCAAAAATAATGGATGGTTACATAATGTTCAAACAAATTCAAAAATGGGTGGTAAGATGTACGTTTATAGCAAAAATAATGGATGGTTACATAATGTTCAAACAAATTCAAAAATGGGTGGTAAGATGCAGAGGTTTAAAGGGGCAATGTGCTTAAATTGTGGTGTAAACCCTTCATACACCAGTTTTGATTATTCTTATGATTGCACTTATGTAAATAATTTACAACAATTAGAACTTCACAAATGTTTCCATTGTCCTGGATTTGACCTTTGTGCCCCACAGCCAGGTGTGTGTGTGTGTCCCATACAATAAGTTAGGCTGAAGGAAATTGAGTCCAAAAAAGGGCGCTATCAGACAAAATTTGATCACAGTTTGCCGTGGGGGGGGGGGTGGAAACACAGAATCTCCTGCCACACTGGCATGGTCATAAACTTTCACATCCTCCAAAACCCATCATCTTGTTCGTTTTGATCCAGATGTTTGTACGATACAGATATCTCTTCTCCAGTAATTCGTGTTGCGATATCGGTGAAAGGACACAAAGCCAGATTTCAGGACAAAACATACTGATAAAAAGTTGCCCTTCAAAAAAATTATTTTATTCATAGTCGATAAGATGTATACAGAGTGTGTGTGCGTTTGCGTTTGAGAGTTATTAGTGTTTAATAATAAATATAAAATCAGACAAAAAAATTGATTTGCTGTGTTATTGATCTTTGTTAACTTTTTTTAAAGTGTATAAATACGTATCAGGGATTAGAAATTTCAGACTTTTGTCTGATTTCCGACCTTTTTAATATATTTTTTTTACTGCTTAAAAATGTGTCCATATCATTTAACAATGATTATGTTTTACAAAGTCTAGCCATGCATTATATCAAATCACTTCTATAGTCCGGGTTGGGGGGGGGTTCAGTTGGATTCGAGAGATTCCAGTTGATGAAGCTGGTATAGCGCCCTCTTGTGATAGTTTAATAATACGGAAGAGCGTTTGGTGACTGAAAAGTGTAAATAAAAGCAATACCCGTCTACGGTCTAGTCGTCCACGCTTTGTGTTTCCTCCGTCCTTGGTTTCATGTACTCCTAGAATTATGAGGTTTTCTAGGAGTAGGTTTCATGCAGCATGTAATTGTAAGTTATATTAATTTATGCTCTTCGTGAAGGGGTGTTATCCACTTATCTTGCAGAGGGTCTCTTGCTTTTATTCGCTCTAAAAATAAATAAGGACACGTGTAATTAGCTCTGCACAAAATGATGCAATGTTAAAAATGCAATTCAATTGTTCATTAAAAATTGTACACACGGGCACAGCCGTCATTACAATTATTTATCTCAATCTGTGGTATATTTTTTAGAAGAGTTGCCGAATCCGACCACCACTTGTTCATTCTTTGAGACCAAATAAAGGTAATATGCACCCGGATTAGTATGTCTCTTTGTAGGGACAGAAATGGGAAATTTCAAACTGCCTGCAAGCATCTTTGATTGATGTATTTCAAACAGTTGGACAATTCTGAGTCATTTGCCACTTGAATGGATGAAATCGGTCCAGGGGTTCCAGAGTTATGGTCCAGTAAGTTTGGACGATATTCATTTTGTCCGTTACATTTCTCAATTGGATTTATGGTAAAACCCTGTAGTCAAAACGCACTGTTTATGCTTCACAAAGAAAGTAAACAAAGTAGTAAACAAATTGTTTTGGGCTTAACTTTGCATTGGAAGTTAATTACTTTCCAATTTTTTTCACTTTGGATAGTAATGACACATAACTTTTCAACGGCAGAGTTTGATAATTAACCGACGCTAATTAGATTAAATTACGTTGTCATGGAAACAAAGATAATATTCAAAAATGTGTTAATGCCCTTCAACCATCAAGTATGATTAATTAAGATCAAACAAAGTAATTTATGTTACAGCACATCTAACAGTACACAATTTTGAAAACAGTTTTTAAAAATTGTATCAAGTTGATTAGTTATTCAAGTTTTAATTTGTTTACCAAAAATCGGCAAATCACTTGTTAAGAAACGAAGCAGTAAACAATTTGAAACGTCCATAACTTTGCATTCCAATACAGTGCAGACTTGATTTTTTTTTAAACTGAAGTGCTATTTACAGCAGAGTATTATATCTTCTATCACAATTAATTAACATTCAGCTCTTCCCCTGTTCTTAGAAGGTAAGTTAGCTTCACTAGGAAGCGGAGATGGCACAGCATTTTCATCCAGATCACCAGCCAGAAGAAGAGTCAGTTGCAAATAAGGGACGACCGAATGCTCGTTTAGTTCAAGCTCATTTCTAGTCATGTCTGGTGCATATGGATGATGGACTAAATTAACTCTTCCACAGGCCACCATTCCAATAAGGAGGCAAATCATCACACCGACTGATGGTCCTGACACATAAACTGCCACTGGTATAACTTGCCAGCTTTCCCTTGATGATTGGATGGAGGCACTTTGAAAAGACCTACTCTCAGCGGCTATTTTAACTGAAACAGGCATTCTGAATATGAAAGAAAATTTTAAAAAGGGCAAAATAATCAGCAAACAGTCTGTTGATATTTGAAACTACAGTAAATAAATAAATATTAAAATTGTTCATCTTTTGCTTTTTCTGTGTGTTTTCTGCCCCTCTCTCTCTCATTTCCATTTGATGTATCTCTTTTTATGTGTCTTTTGTTGTCATTTTTTAGCCTTCAAAAAAGATGCTTGAAACATTAGGCCATAATTAATAAACTATTTTTGTAGATAAAACCGTTAAAAAAAAAACTTTCATAAATTAACATCATTAAAAGTAAGCTTAATCAGGTCAGCCTTTAGAAAAAGAAAGAAAAACAAAATTTAACATGGAACAGAGCAACATATATAAACCTCAATAGACAAATTTAGCTATCTAGCAAATCCAAAACTTAATTTTTTTTTTTTATTTTTTTTTTTTTTATTAAAAGATTTTTATTTTTTTAATAACAATTAACATTAGTCATCCCCTGTAAATTATACTTAGAATTAGTTGAAACATTAAAAAGGAACAATGTAGTCCCCTTCTTTTTCAATTAGAAACGTTTTAAAGCCCAACAAAATTACCGCTAAAATTGTTGCACACACAGCGTGTGCTTGCGGAAACCCTACCGGGGCTTCACGCAGTGTGACGGCGGTGAGTTGCACGGACCGCTTCGCTACCTTCTGACCGCTTGTGGGCGAGTGTGCTCGTAAGCACACATAAAGTAACAAGTTTGATGGACAGTTTGAACCTTAAAATAATCAATTTTTAGACTTAGTTTCACTTTGGTCATGTATAAACATTTCAATTTCAAGAAAAAAATACTCACCAATTTGTAGACTCAACAAAACAAAAGAAAAAGTTGAAGATTTCGATCGGAGTTTTCGTCGATGGTCTGCTTGGCTTTGCTGCTTCACATGGATCGCTTGGGCACCCACTTTTACCCACAATTCTTTGCGGTACAAAGTTTTTTTGGCTAGCATGAAAAATGGTTGAGCTGAACCAAATTTTGTACAGCGTATCACGGCATGCGCAAAAGGGAATCGCGGGGGTCCGTTTCGGTCCCTACTCTTTGTTTGGCCGTGAAAGGAAAACTTACTCCTAGAATTATGAGGTTCCATGAACCTCATAGAGGTCCATGTACAAACTACAATACAAAACTTTTTTTCATTTACGTTTCTGCACCTGGAGTTCTCATTTGAAATCGGATCTCGCCAAAATTAGGCTCTACGTGTTCCTTGGAATCTCATTGAGCGTTGCATGGGTCAAGAAAATCCACTCCGCAAATTTAAAATTGTTAAAAAGCAATAAATTCTTACCGTCATTCCCAGTCCTCTTCAAACAGTGTGAGTGTTATAACAAATATGGCGCTGGAGTCACATGATGTGTGTACAAAACCAACCTACAGTTGCCGGGACCAGCGTTGCTGCGCGCGGAGTACCAGTTTGTTCGGTAGACCTTTGCGAGCGCAGCAAGCGCCATATTTGTTATAACACTCACACTGTTTGAAGAGGACTGGGAATGACGGTAAGAATTTATTGCTTTTTAACAATTTTAAATTTGCGGAGTGGATTTTCTTGACCCATGCAACGCTCAATGAGATTCCAAGGAACACGTAGAGCCTAATTTTGGCGAGATCCGATTTCAAATGAGAATTCCAGGTGCAGAAACGTAAATGAAAAAAAGTTTTGTATTGTAGTTTGTACATGGACCTCTATGAGGTTCATGGAACCTCATAATTCTAGGAGTAAGGAAAACTAACCCCATAAAAATGATAAATCAACTACCGGTATGTATTATAAATTAAGTGCAAATTTTTATTGAAGCAATAGTAATACTATTCATGCAATAATTACTCTGGACTCTCAGAGTTAGACATGAATGGTCCTTGTGAAGTTTTTTCACGACAAGTTTATGTGGTGGCTAAGATTAAGAAGATACATAAACAAGTACGATGGTTGGATTTATTTTAGCCATTTTTTCCATTGTTTGACTCAAAATTCTCGAAGTAAGATCAATTCTGTAATCTTCTCTAGAAAAAAGTGTCCACATTTTCGAAATACTAAAAGGTATTTTTTATGGCTGTGTTAAACTCGTCTCTGATTGAGTAAAATCAAAGGTTACTTTTTTTACTGCTATAGTATTAGTACATTGTGTATAACTAGTTATTATTAATGATTTTACTTTTAGAACTAAGGAATTGACTGTTACGTACTACTGGAAAGTGAAGGCTATTTCTGAAGGCTGTGGGTGTGTTAAGCTTAAAAGCCAGTCTGTTACGTCATCCCATCTGCCTCTACTTCAAACTGTGAAGCGATGTTTCGTAATCGTGGAAGACGTCGTGCCGAAGGACTTGGTCTGCTGCTACTGGGTGGACAGCTGATGCGAGTCGGGTTAGATCGTATACCACCCACCACGCTGGGTACCATCGCTATAAACGTTGCCATTTATTTAAAGGTATGTAGTTTAAATGGGAATCGTGTAGAGGAGGGATAAGAAAATCAAAAACCTCCCGGTGCTCGGGATCATTGGTTCCCCATAACCCTTACCCAAGAATCATCCAGACTCGTGGCTGAGCGTTTTAAGAGCACCGGACTCAAGCTCTGGGGTGTCTGATCAGCAGAGTGTTGGTTCGAGTCCCGGTCAGGCCGTGGCACTTGTGTCCTTGAGCGAGATACTTTACGATAACTTTTAAAACCAAAAATGAACATCAAGTGAAAAACATTCCAGGGAGGGAGGACCTTGCTTCAGTTCAGTTTGCTTTATCCAAACTAGCAAAATTTTAGTCAAGAATGCCCCACAGAAAAATCCTGGGGAGAATTCTTGTGCTGGTGTTAAAGGAACATTACAGAATTGGTTATTGCTAACAAAACAGTTGCTGGCAGTGTAAGCACTTTATGTAATCCACCATATACATAAACTGACAAACCTGTAGAAGTTTGAGATCTATCGGCCATCTGGGTCACGAGAAAATAGTGCAAAACCGATTACACATTTGCAAGAAATCATATAGATTCAACAGATGAATCAAACGCTCACTGAGCGATAAACTCCAAACGGAAAATTAGTTTATTCAGTTCTCATCAAATATGGCATTTCAGACAGAAATATTTCAAGGGATGTTTTCTACTATCATCATCATTAGACTGTGTAAGTTTTATGTATATCTGTGATCAAAAACCAATCAATTACCAATTCTGTAATGTTCCTTTAACTTCATTATCAGCGATTTCAATTTTTTTTTTTTGAAGATAATTATCAAGTATCAACTGTCTTTTGTCTCCCAGGTCCTGAATCCATACATAAAAAAGTACCTTCGTCCCCCGGGATTAAGGAATGTTTGTGTGAGCACGTACAGCGTCTGGTACCAAGGGGACTGGCCGCGACTGGGCCTAGCGGCCTGGTTCCACCTGGATGAATGGCACCTCTACTTCAACATGGTGTCGTTTCTTTGGAAAGGTAACCACCACCCCCTAACCCTCCTACTGTGTGGCCATTCAATATCATCCTCATGGTTTTGAATGATAGATGTGCAATTCTATGAGTGCCTCATCCACAGAGTACACAGTCAACCCTCCTACTGTCTGACCCTTTATTACCATCCACTGTGGTTTTGTTTTGGATATATGCCAGCCCGCAATATGATAATATATGGTGAATGCAGCTATACTTTACACAGTCAACCCTCCTACTGTCTGACCATCCATTATCTTCCACTGCCTCAACTAACCCTGCTGAACTAAGTAACTGGCCATTTTTCCCCCTTGTTAATTCCCTGTTGTATATGTACAGGGTGTCATGGCCGAGTGGTTTAGAGCATTGGATTCAATTATTGGTGGTTAGGTCAATGGGGTGTGGGTTCGAATCCCTGTCATAGCACTTGTGTCTTTATGCAAGATGCTCAACTATAATTTCTTTTCTTCACCCAGGGGTATAAATGGGTACCGGCGAGGGTAGAGGTTGATATTGTGTTTCAAAAAGCCTTTGGAACGCCACAGCAGCTCGGGCTGTATACTCCCCAGGGAGCTGAGAAAGATTACAGGAATGTTATTGGCCCAATGACCAGGGCACTAATGTAAAGCGCGTTGATACGTTATTGTAAAATGCTCTGTATAAGAACTAGTCATTATTATTATTATTATTACAGGTATTTATCTGGAGAGACGGTTTGGGGCGCTGTACTTTGCCTACCTTATCGCAGTGTTCTCCCTTCTGACTAACGCCACGATGATTGGACTCAACATGGCCCTCACTGAGGCTCTAGAAGATGAGTCTTATGTTGTCTCATGTGCAGCTGGCTTTTCAGGTAGTTTATACTTTTTTTGTTTTGTTGCATACTTTTTTAATATAAAGTAGTAAACCACAAGGGAAACTGACTGGGTAAATAATTTTGGGTTGTACAAAGAAAAATTGACTAGAGCGGGACTTGATTCTGTGACCTCCGGATTCACGTGCCGATGCTCTACCAACTTTTTAAAACATCAGTTCTGGTAAGGAAATCGAGGGATCCTCAACAGCCACTAGCACTTTGAAATACTAGCACTTAGGTTTGTGAAATGGGGCCCAGACCTTGCATACTTCAACCTAATAATGTTTTTGTTAAAACCTCAGGTGTGATATTTGCGCTGAAGGTTCTGACGACCCACTACACCCCCACTGGTACCCAATACATCATGGGGTTCCCCGTGCCCTCTCGCTACGCCTGCTGGGCAGAGCTGGTCCTGATCCAGCTCCTGGTGCCCAGTGCCTCGTTCACAGGACACCTGGCTGGGATCCTGGTCGGCTTGGCATACGTCAAAGGGCCACTGAAGGACATTCTTGACATATTCCCCGCAATGCTGTCTTCAAGGCAAGGTGAGGACGTTAAAGCCGACCTTACTGAATCAGGGCTGAAATTAGTCGAGACTTCAGGGAGTTTTAAAAAACTTACTGTTCGGCTCTCAAAAATTATTTTAATAACCGTTTAGAGACTATTCATTTCAGTGTATGTCATCGACATATGCCCAGACACGACTTAGTTTGTTGATGATTTGACAATGGCGTGTCGTGGTCTAGTTCACCAGACTCAAGCTCTGGTGTTGTCAGCAGCAGAGTGTGGGTTCGGATCCCGGTCATGACACTTGTGCCCTTGAGCAGGGCACTTAATCATAATTGCTTCGTAAAAATGTTGGGAAGGTAAGTGCATTCTGCTCTACCAGCCAGGCTCCTAGTGGATGATACCCATGCCTACCCTGTTTCAGCTCCAGGAGTAGGTGGCAACGTGCCCCTGGTGACAGTTGATTTGGGTCGACAGCCCAAATCAGTTAAGTGTAACTGTAACCCTCACCTTAAAGTGGCCGTCCGGCCTTGTGAGTTAGGCGATATCTCATAAAAATACAAAGATAAGTCATTCAGGTCTTAACTATAACCATAAACCGCCAATCATTTGACTGGATTTTGTTTATCTTCGTACATTCACACCACTAGCAGCGTTTCGGGGTGCAGGTACAACCGGTCGAAGGGCTTATACTTACACGGCAGGTACACCCAGTCGAAGGTCTTATACCTACCCGGCACAAACACCAGGGGGTAGAACAACTGGACAGAGACCCTCTTTTAACAACTCGGGGATGCCTAGACAGGACCATGCTGCAGGGATGAATGAAGAAGAGCAAATGCAGGAAGCGATCAGAGCCAGCTATCTTCAGGGTCAGTTCAAACTGATTTGGTTTTTTTCTGTTGCTATTTTCAATGTAGTGTTGTCTCAGTTATTGCTCTTGTATTTTAAGTGCTTGTTTTTGCCGTCTCTAAATTTTAGCACTTTGTGGCCATGTTATTTTAAACCCTTCTAGTGCGAATTTTGTCAAAATCCCAAAAACATCTTCTTGCTGTGCCCGAAGTTTCTCCACTGTTTTGCCCAAATTTGGGAGGGCAGCTGCCCCCTCTGGGTCACCTGCCTGAGTAAATAGTTATTGTTTTATCTTTATGAACATACTCATTTTTTGCCGAACAAAAATGGCCATTAACTTAGATTTGTTTTGTTTTTCTTCACCAGGCAATAACAGACCATCGATGTCCTTCTCCCCCACCATGCCTTCATATTCTGACAATAACAATGTCTCGCGTGAGCCAGCAAGGCCCAGCGCGCCCCCCTACGAGCACCAGCCAAACGGCTCGCGACTTTACCCAGACCTCAATGAATTCACACCGGGACAAGGTCAAGGGTCAGAGGGATCGAGACATATCGACGAGGATGAGTTACGACGGAGGCGGCTGCAGAGATTTGATCAATAGAGGGAGCTGTACAGATAGAAATTTTTTTAGTATAAAATTTTAAACTTTGTTTTGTGTAAGTTGTACATATACTTTATTGTGTTCATTGTCTGCAAGTCGATTACCAACTGGAATAGAGGCAAATTGGACACGGCCTAAGCCCATGGCCGAATTGACGGCTTTGGCTACGGCTGGAGCACTGTGTCATCGTGCGTTGAGGTATAGGACGTCCCTAGCAACGCCCTTAGCAACAGTCCTAGCCGAAGCTAAAACCGCCAATTTGGATAAGGCCTGAGGCTGTAGCCAAATTGATGGCTTCATAGGAGTAAGTGCCGGATCGCTAAAAAAAATGTATATTTTTCTAGCATGGCTTTATTTACAAAATGGATAGGACTTTATAATGAGAGAACATCACTCATGTAAAACTTGAGTACCGTTGGAAGAAGTCGCCTTGTATTTGATTCTCATGGGGTGTCGTGGCCGAGCGGATAAGAGCACCGGACTCGAGCTCTGGTGTTTCTGTTCAGCAGAGTGTGGGTTCGAGTCCTGGTCGTGACACTTGTGTCCCTGAGCAAGACACTATGATTGCTGCTCTTCACCCGGGGGTATAAATGGGAACCTGCGAGGGTAGAGGTTGATATTATGTTTGAAAAAGCCTTCGGAGCGCCTTCGGCAGCACGGGGCTGTATACTCCCCAGGGAGCTGAGAAAGATTACAGGAATGCTTTTGGCCCAATGAACAGGGCACTAATGTAAAGCGCATTGATACGTTATTGTAAAATGCGCTATATAAGAACTAGTTATTATAGTTATTATTATATACTCAACTATTCCCCACCCCTACACCCTAAAAAACCATTACCTGAAAGAATAAAACATTGCAAAGAAATACAGCACAATATAACACATGCAGTATTGCAAGGTCAACGTTTAACACATGGCTGTAATCATACAAAGTATGAGGTCAAATTCCTCCAAACATTTTTCTATCAAAAATAGAGGTTTATACACACCTAGGTTCCGACACCCCTACAAATGTATGTTCCTAATCCTAACCCGTTACCCTCACCCTCATCCTAACCCTAGTGTGTAGATCACAAGGGGTTGTAGGAACATATGGGTGTTGGAACATAGGGGTGTTGGAACATAGGGTTGTAGGAACATAGGGGTGTTGGAACATAGGGGTGTTGGAACATAGGGGTGTAGGAACATAGGGTGTTGGAAAATATGGGTGTTGGAACTAGGGGTGTTGGAACATAGGGGTGTTGGAACATAGGGGTGTTGGAACATAGGGGTGTTGGAACATAGGGGTGTTGGAACATAGGGGTGTTGGAACATAGGGGTGTTGGAACATAGGGGTGTTGGAACATAGGGGTGTTGGAACATAGGGGTGTTGGAACATAGGGGTGTTGGAACATAGGGGTATCGGAACATAGGGGTGTCGGAACATAGGGTGTTGGAACATAGGGGTATCGGAACATAGGGGTATCGGAACATAGGGTTGTAGGAACATAGGGGTGTCAGAACATAGGGGTATCGGAACATAGGGTTGTAGGAACATAGGGGTGTCAGAACATAGGGGTATCGGAACATAGGGTTGTAGGAACATAGGGTTGTAGGAACATAGGGGTATCGGAACATAGGGTTGTAGGAACATAGGGTTGTAGGAACATAGGGGTGTTGGAACATAGGGGTGTTGGAACATAGGGGTGTAGGAACATAGGGTTGTAGGAACATAGGGGTGTTGGAACATAGGGGTGTTGGAACATAAAAGCCATGGAGGTGTCGAACCATAGAAAAAGTAAAAACTTGGAGCAGTCACCACTTCTCTGACTGTTCAAAGAAAAAAACGCCCAAATAATACTCACTGGGGGATAGTCTAGAAAGTGACTACTCCCTTTAATATTATGAACACCTGGAGCACGGCCAGAGCAATGCTCTGCACTAAATTGCACATTTAAGAAGTGTGTCAAAAATGATTTATACCCAATCTTATGCGCTTCGTTCTTGATGTAGTGGCATTATATAAATGTCTTATTTATGTTTGTATGTAGGCCTAAAGGGAAAGTTAAATACAATATTTTACACTTTGCTATTGCTATTTCTGTAGATTCAAGACATTTCTTTTGGTGTAACGCTTTTATTTAAGGTATTGCAGCAAGAAATCTAAGGTCATAATGATCTTTTAGTGTATTTTACAAAATACTTGGCAACATTCAAGGGAATAAACTGATTATGTTTACAATTTTTTGTTTCCAATTCGTTGTGTTTCCTCATGTGACCCGCTTTTGCGGGTTTAAGGCATTTTCTTTGAATTGAAAAAAAAAAATAAATAAATGCAATGTATCAAGAGATGTCATAATTAGCTTCCTTGGTTTATTGGAAGTATGCAAACAATTACCCTGAACATGATGGGTTGGCCAGCCACATATTTAGAAAAATTAGAACCCATGCAGTTTAATATGGGGCGCCGTTTGTCAATTAATTGTTTGGCGTTTTTTGACCTGTTTTTACCATGGTTTGTAACAATTAGATGTAAACCATAGAAATTGCTGTCAATTTTTTGTATGGTTTACATACCATGAATATACCAATCAAAGCTTATAAATCATGGTTTGTAACATCAACAACAAACAAAAAAACACTGGGGTGACTACCAGTCCTGAACCCCGTCTAGAACACTTTGGTTCTTTTTATATGAAATACTTTTCCGCAAGGCCTCCTTCCCGCCGTTTGTTCTCGCCCTGGATTAAATTAATTTGGCCATCCTGGATTGAGACTTTTACCCAACAAGGCATTCTGTACATTCCTTGGGCCAGGTTCACTGTGGAATGTCGCCTCACTCGACGAACCTCTTTGTTATGCAAATCAAGAGTTTTGCGCTGTTTTCAAAGTACTCATTGTGGCAATTTTATAGCAGTGCATTCAGTTTGGACTGCTGCGAACTCGGGATGGGATTCGGAAGTCTGTTGGCGAACTCTTCCGGTAAATCTATCAAAAATTGTCAAAGCCAATGATGTGCGTTCAGAGATATTTTGGCAGAACTGTTGCACTAGATTCAATTGTAACATTCTATATCCGAGGCTTGTCAAGAACCATCAGTAAGGCCCTTGGCTCGATACATGAACCATGTTCATTTTTATCACTGGCCAGAGAACTGCAGAATTCAAATAAAATTCACTAAGACCCCTATCAGCCCTCTCTAGTGCATAATATCGCGAGTTCCACGAAGTAGTTATGACTAACTAAGGACTTATTAAAAAAATGTCGAGACTGCAGGGTGAAACGTCACGACTAGAGCCGAACACATCTCTCCCACGACATCTTGTTGAGGTAAGGATTGGGAACAGCACCGACAATTATTTAGCCAAATATAAACTTAACCCTATCAGGGGACCCCTACCAGGACCGGCGGTCCCCGTAGTTACCGGAAATATTGACTTTTCAGTGCAAAAACTCAGAAATGCAACTTTCCTCCGAAAATGGGAAAACTCAATTAGTTCCCCTATAGTAACAAAATTGCATTTGGACATAAATATACGGAAGCTATATGGGGGGAAATCCTATTTTTACCCAAGAATTAGGAAACAACTTTTGACATTCTTTACCCGTCGTCATGTGGCGAGTTTCATAAAATCACCCAAGAACTTTGGAAAATACGGAGGGGCCTCCGGTCCCCGTTAGGTGGATAAATAAATGAATAAACCCGTCCTGATTAGGTTAACGCTGCATCCCATCACCATCCAATTTTCTGAAAAATAATAAACAAGTTTGCAAAGGTTTATAGCATTTGGGGGAAAAATATGTATTGAAAATAAGGGGAAAACATGATTTTTGACTAAAAGGTTTTTTAACTTTGTAAAAAAAAAACACAAACCGGTTCTCAGCGTTGAAATGTTTTCAAAATTATTACCCCTCTTTGTAGCATTGATGTGGTTATGTTTTTTTTCTTCTTTTCTTCTCAATTTAGAGACGAGGAACGACTGAGACAGCTGTAAGTGGTGGACCAAGACGGGGGACGACTTGAGGCAGACCCAGCCAGCCAGCAGCGAGCTCCCCTTCCAGCCAAGCTCCAAGAGACATTGATGGGATTGTTTCGTGAGTTGCAAGAAGAGGGAACATCTTTGAGCTGACGGCTAGTGTGACAAGGCCAGGAGTTGAAGATCTATGGATATGTGGTGTGATGTATTTTGGCTATGGATCTGGACGTACATTGGAGTCGTCAACGGATTAAGGTAAGGAAAACTTGGCTGCATCCGAACCTCCACATTTTAAGTTCGCTTGTGCAGTTCACCTCTTTGATAATGCTGTACTTTAAATTCATTCCCCCTTTTTTTCTCCCTCTCCAAAACAAAATAAGAAAATAAAAATCTTTCAACCAACTGACAATAAATATGATAAATATTGACCTTTCCAGAAAAAAATTGAAGACAGAAGTTAGATTATTGATAGATAAGATAAAAGAATTGGCCTTAATTCCAACAGTGGCCTAACGAGACAAAAACACAAATTTGTTGAAAAATAAACAAACTGACAGACAGATTAAACCGATCAAAGAAAGAACTTTAGAGCGCAATAGTGGAGGTCGGATATCGTAAGTTGACCTTTCAAGATAAAGACAAGAGTGTGAAGTCTGCGAACGGTAAGAGAGATCTAACCCGTTCTCTTGCAGAGTCCCTCCCCGTTTTCTATAGGCGCCCCTCCCCCCCCCCCGGCGCAACGATCTCAGGCGATATCTTGTTGATGTTGTCCTTGCTTGTACGTGTATAGCTTTCAAGTGACGTCACACTGTCTTGGCATTTATTGATTTGCATATTGGTCGAAGCCAATGATGCTTTCTAATTAGGAGACTATAGTCTTAACTGGAAGTTTTCTGTAAGGGTCTATGGTTCAATCGTCAGTTGTCATGTTTAGATTTTATTTTATTGTCATAATATATTTCAATAGCGTAATGTTTATAAGAAGAGTAAAAATGTAGTATTTTTCAACTGTGACAAGTATTGATTTTTTAAATGCGACAGGACAATAAATGAACAAGTAAATGTAACTCTTGCTTATTTAGATCAAAACTTCAAATAACAGAAAAGGGAATTTGTAGCAAACACAAGGTTTATAAGCTGTTCCGACAAAATACAAATCTGTTATAATAATAGGGATCATTGCAAATAACTTCCTAAACCACTAGTTATTGTGAGCGCTGCGAGAAAAAAAGGAAAAGAAATGAATATAAGGTGGAAAATGTAGAGAATAGAATCAAATCTTAAAAAGACGAAGAAGAGACGAGAGAGATGAAACTATGGAGAGAAAACTGCATCACCATGGTGGCAAGACGTCATGTGACGAGTAAGTTTGTATAAGACAGTTATAGGCCTAGAGTGAAAGTGTTGGCTTAGAGATAAGACTAACTTTCTACTCTTTCTGCAGGTTTACTGGCAGTAGGTTAGCTACAGTCTTGATTCAAAGATGCTCAGTGCAATCGCATCTCCTTTGCGATGTATAATTTTACACATACTTTCACATTTTATGGACAGTATAAACAAGTCTCTATGAAGTTCTGTACCAAAACTTTCAATTTTTTCAGAGTAGAAACAAGTCTCTATAATGTTTTGAGTACAAACTAAGAACTACGGCGTCATAAACGCAGAACCTGAGTAGACCATTAAGACGCTCCCTTTGATATCCCTAATGAGCGACTGCTAAAGGTATTCAATTACGTAATAATAAATTAAACTATTCCATCACAATAGAAAAAAGGGAGGCAGAAATTTCACCGCCTTTAACTGCATGGATTCTAATTTTCCTGAATATGCAGCATGATGTCCTGACTTTTTGTATGGGTGATGAGGCAGTTATCAGAGAGTGAGCCAGACTAATTTACTACATGCGTAAATTGCGCATCAAAATTTCGGTCACCATTTCCCATTTCCCAGCAATCCGTCCCCAGTAAAGGACGGCATTATTTTGCTGAGTAACAATGGCGAATGGGACGTTAATTTACGGTATTGTCTTCTTATGTCTAGGTTTAGTCACATTACGAGAACTGACACAAACAGAGGCAAGTTCTAATGAGCGGCCATCCATGAAACTATCGCAATTCAGCGGTCCAACGTTGAAAATTTTGTACTGGTGAGTAAACTAATCGTATTTTTCATGTGCAATGAATCGGGCTGTGTAGTATTAAATACGTGCAAGTTATCAATATCAATATCATTCAATTATGATGCCACTAGCACTAACTAATTACGTTTTATAGACGTACAGTATGTGTGTACGTACTACTGCAATAGGCGCTGGTGTCTTTGGATTGCATTGTACTGTTATTAATTTTTATATTTCGCTTGAGGCTAAAACTAAAGTGGCCTGTGTTTTTCCAGTGTGCCGGGCTAGACTGTCTTTTAATAATAGACTAAGCTTATAATAGACAGTCTAAATAATAATAATTAATAGTATTATTTAGTATTTTCCTTCCTCCGTGGTGGTCATTGAATATTGAATATTCATTGAATATTATTAAAATGAGCCTTTCCCCTTAGTTTTTTAAAGTTGAATTTGGAAAAGGATAAACAAAGAGAATGAATTCGACCACCACTTTTTTTACTCATTTATGGCAAAACAATTGTTTTTTATTTATACCATGACTAATGGAGGAGTTAATAACCAATGAAATAATGTACATTAAACAAAAATTTATTTAAAAATGTGTAATTCTCATGATTGTAAATTCCTCACTCCACTGATTCTGCAGTAGCTACAAAATAGACGGCATTAATTGTGAACCCCCAGGCTAACAATATTACGGCACTTCTCGTAAATAGTGAAATGGTAGGCCTATTGAAAAACAAATTAACTTGAAAGTGACGACAACTGAAACAGCAACTGTGATGTGAATGTGATAACCCGAGATACTTTATGAACTGAGAAATGCTTGAACTTGAAGGCCCTAGTTAGGTATTTTTGAAAGCTCTCATGCTCATTTTTGAAATACCTAGGGCCTTCAAGTTCAAGCATTTCTCAGTTCATAAAGTATCTGGGGTTATCACATTCACATCACATCAAGGTTGCTGTTTTAGTTGTCGTCACTTTCAAGTTCTAATTTTTAAAAACCCACTTTTGAGTTTGGGCAGAAAGTGCCTTTGGTATGTGTTATGTTTTGCTTTATAATGCTTAATGAAATCACTTCCAAAGAGAATGATTCACTGGAACTGACTATGTGGTTTATTCTACGATGTCATTCATGCTTCAAAGATGGCGACTGCCATAAACATACATACACATGTGACTAACACTGAGGGCGCTATATAACGATATAATGGTATCGTAACAGTATGGAGCGTCAATGTAAACGACACATAGGGCTTGGTCCAAATCTTGATTTTAATTGGCAATATTATTCTCTTCACAGTATTTCCTGAGGATACCGGCAGGTGTTCGAAGAGTACTCCCATCGACTTCGAACACGCTACCCGGAACTCAGCATCGAGGGAGAAAACTTTCCAGCCCACCCGGTCCGTCGTTACCTAGCAAGCGCGGCCAGCATTCTTAAGATTGGGCTGATCGTCCTCATAGTCAGCGGTGGCAACCCTTTCCCTGCCCTGAATCTTGACACCCCAGGAATTTGGAGTTGGGCCATTGAAAATAAGGTAAGGTCGTGTCCAAATTGAGGACTTGGGCAGGGGGTGTATGGCTGGATCGCTAAAAAAGGCCTATTTGTCAACAGTGCCACTGTTTCCATGGCCGTAGCCGTGGCCGAGCGGTTAAGAGCACCGGACTCAAGCTCTGGTGTTTCTGATCAGCAGAGTGTGGGTTTGATACCTGGGGTCGATTTCACAAAACTCTTCCTAACTTAGGACTAGTCTTAAGTAACTGGTCTTAACTTAAGACTAGTCCTATCTCTTAGCATTGCCTAGGACTAGTCCTAAGTTAGGAAGAGTTTTGTGAAATCGACCCCTTGTCTTGACAAATGTGTCTTAAGCATTTGCTTTGTCCTTCAGATGGGACGTATCCGAATACATGTAGCTGTAGGTCCCATGCGTTGTGTAACTGTAACGCACACCAAAAAAAAAAAACAGTTAAACTTATCACTGAAAGAAGGGGTTTCCCCAGTGTTTCTGGCAGTGGCTGTCGAGTGCGCCACCGCACCCTGTTTACAACCCTAATTAGGTACTACATAAATGGGTCTCATAATGCATAAACTTAAAATAAAAAAACAAAAACAAACAGAAGCCTGGGGATTGCCAATAGACAAAACAAATCACTACCCAAAAAGGCAATCCCTTATACATAATTGTATTTATAAAAAGACGGTGTGAAAATATTAAAAATGTAAGAATCACAAAAGAGGCCAGCTCCAGGGGATAACATAAATATGAATAGAAATATGAACAAACAAAACCTACACAATGTATTCATGACTAGGAACTTGAAGAGTAACAGCTGAATGAAAAACACTGTGCTACATGTACGTGCAGTGATATTTAGTTTTTCTAAGTGAAAATACACCTGGCTATTCTAATTTTCACACAGCTGCATGTGGTGCCACATCGAATGGAGAGGAACATGCAGGCATACCCTCACATGTTTTACGCCAGCAATTTTACATAGTTATAAAATTGGTGTGATGTCCGCCTTGGCCACCCTAATTCTAAATAATGTACATTTGTAATTTTTAATTAAAGTGTGTCGGGTACACAGAGTTTCCGAGGGCTGTGCAGTTTTAATCACTGGTGACCTTGATGGGACACTTATGAGAGATATGGCAATGAAAAATATACATTTACTGGTACTCACTGGTATGCATTTTTTACTGAACCTGGGTCGATTTCACAAAACTCTTCCTAACTTAGGACTAGTCCTAGGCAATGCTAAGAGATAGGACTAGTCCTAAGTACTGGTCCTAACTTAAGACTAGTCCTATCTCTTAGCATTGCCTAGGACTAGTCCTAAGTTAGGAAGAGTTTTGTGAAATCGACCCCTGGGACCTTTTCCAAATGTACATGTACATGTATGCAGTCTTGGGCTCCTGTTCTGACTTGGGCTCCTGTTCTGACTTTGGCTCCTGCTCTGACTTGGACTCTGGGTCTGACTTGGGCTCCTGTTCTGACTTGGGCTCCTGCTCTGACTTGGACTCTAGGTCTGACTTGGGCTCCTGTTCTGACTTGGACTCCTGCTCTGATTTGGGCTCCTGCTCTGACTTGGGCTCCGGCTCTGATTTGGTGCCCTTTATTAATTAAGGAAAATGTGCATTGCCCTAAATGACCATACAAAAACAAAGTATCAATGTTCAAACCTTTTCTTTGTTTTCTGTAGGTCTACTCCTGTTTGATGTTATTCTTTATAAGTAATGCCATAGAAACACAGCTTCTTTCAACAGGCGCCTTTGAGATCTCGCTAAACGGTAAGTCGCTCTAACCCTGGCCATCCCTAACCCCCAACCCATCAAAATCCAAGCCCTTTATGTTTCTTTGATTCTGTTGAGGCCTATAGATAGCCTGGACTTTCTGCAGGCGTGAGTTGTACACAGCTCAATGACACAGCTCAATGGAAGAAAGCCTTTGGGATATTTTATGGAGATTGCACTGTCTGATTTTTATCCACTTTTGATATAAAGAAAGGGGGGCACATCTCAAAAATTGTTCAGTTCTTATTTTTATAACTGTCAAATTTGTGTGGAAATTATGACACAAAATGTAAAATGTCCCATATAACTAGTGTAATATATTGACTGCCAGAAAAGCACTGGAATGTACAGTTGCACGAAGTATGAGACAGGTTTTTAACCCTCCTACTCTCTGACCAATCAATATCATTTACTAGTTTTGAAGGATAGATATTGCAAGGCTGCAATATATCATGTGGTGAATGCATACAGTACATTGTACATAGTCAACCCTACTACTACCCTCCTCCTACTCAGAAAGTAGGAGGGCCTTTGTAACGATGTTTCATTATTTCTGTCTGGACATGTTATTATTTGTAGACATGCCAGTGTGGTCCAAGTTGGAGTCAGGCAAGGTGCCTCGTTACCAGGATCTCGTGAACATCCTGGAGAGCAATATGAAGCTCAGCTATCAGCTCTAACGCCAACACAAGCATCTCAAATTGGTAACTAA
This sequence comes from Pycnopodia helianthoides, assembly GCA_032158295.1. Taxonomy (NCBI): domain Eukaryota; kingdom Metazoa; phylum Echinodermata; class Asteroidea; order Forcipulatida; family Asteriidae; genus Pycnopodia; species Pycnopodia helianthoides. Next base: position 1,330,082 of record CM063259.1, read on the forward strand.
TATTTACTTTGTCGTCATGATCAAAGCAGGCATGTGGCGTTACACTGAATTATAACTCTCACCTAGTTACAGCACACTTGCGCACTTATTATAGATATGATATGGAGGGAGGGCAACTTGGCTTTAGAGGCTAGCTAGGCTTGAAAAAGTGCACAATTAAATACATGATATTACTATCTATAATTAATATTATCGCGTGTTGTGGTCGGAGCGAATTAGAGCACCGGACTTAAGCTCTGGTGTTTCTGATCAGCCGAGTGTGGGTTTGAGACCCGATCGTGACACTTGTGTCCTTGAGCAAGACACTTAACCATTATTGCTTCCTCCTTCGGATGGGACGTAAAGCCGTAGGTCCTGTGTGTTTTGTAATGCATGTAAAAGAACCCAGTGCACTTATCGAAAAGAGTAGGGATTCGCCCCTGGTTTGATTGGCTGCATATTGCACCACAGCACCTTGTAAACCATTACTTGGTGCTATGTAAAGGAATAGGTATAATACTTCAAAAACGTAGCTCCACAATACCTTGCAGGAAAAATACTGAATGTTGAAGCGCCTTGAGCGTCACTGAGTGACGGATATGGCGCTATATAAGAAGCCACTATTATTATTATTATTTATATGATTCTTGTTCTTCCACAGGTATACAATGTTTGTCTAAACGTCCAACCCTGCCTTAGTTGACCGGCGGCCATTTTCTACCCATCCCCGACGAGTTTATGAAGGTCAGAACATAAACCAGCCAACCACGCTGGCTGTTCTGACTGGAACGGCTTTACGCCCTCGCTTGGCCATGGGAGAGACTGGAGATAAAAACCACGCAACTGTGGCAGGCTTCTGTATCTTAAAAGTATTCTAGACAATGTAAATTTTTGAAATGATTATGTGTACAGTATTGAAAATTAGAGAAATGGTTTGTGTACATTTTTAACATTTTAGGTGTTATGATGTTTGTTTATTTTGAAGGGTGAGACATGTTTAACTTAATCTATGAGCAATTCAGAAATATTTGTGTTCATTTACATGTACCCTGTTGCTTTTTTTCCGGTGCATGCAATATCAAAATTACTCGAGTCAATTCTAATGTTGGTCTAGTCTGTTTGGAATAGAAAACTCATACCTAACAACTCTAAAGTCTCCAAAATATTTTTCACCCTTATTTCAAAGAAAAGGATACATGTATGACCAATTTCATTGAATAAGTTAGAAATCTCGCAAGTGTTGTAAGATTGTATGCATCATTATTTGTGGACAATATTTTTAGCAATCTCTGTTAACAAATTTGTGGTATTTTGTATTTTTCACCACCATCAAACAATCATCCAGTGCTTGGAGAAACACAAGTAGTTTGTCAGGTACAGTAGCTGTTATTTTGTTCAGATGTAAAAGAAATCATGCTCTTTAATCTACTTCTCTAGTGCTGAGGAAACTGTTCCCAGAAGCTCCTTGAAATCTGTCACTCCAGAACTTACCGAAAGACCAAAATCCCATTATTTTAACAAACCTAAAATGTGTATCTCAGTTTTAGACCTCTGTCAGCATCATTCATGATGGATGCCGATTATTGTTGGGCACCAAATTTTGCTGGTATTGAACATTTTGGGAACCATGGGCTTAGAGGTAGGGTAATAGATTGGTTTTTGTCAACATAATGCTGATTTATTGACCAAATTATCAATAAAGATACATTTTAAGTCGCCTGTGAAAGATTCAGCTGAAAACATTGTCTACTTGTCGAGAAAATTGGCAAAACTGTCAACGATATTTTTTATCCGAAACAGGTAATCGAAACAACGGGTACATGTACCAATCGTAATAACAAAAAACAGGTTCTTTTAAAGCGCATAATAGATCAAGGAGCTTGTGGCATGATTCTCTTTAGGTCTTTCCTCTAAGAAGTTATTCAAGGGTTAAAAATTGATTTAGAAAAAAAGAAACTATGTTGGAAGACGTGTTAGCAATACTTCTAATGAATAGTGATTGCTAACTAATAATTTTATAAACGCACATGATGTCAAACCGATTAAATATTCATACCATTAAATACTTTAATGCACAAAATTATCATGCAATCTTGTTGACTTTACTTTCAGAAAATAATCATTTACATTGTTTTGACAATATACAAATAACTTGATACATTTACATAATGGTTACAAAATCACATAGTTTAGGGTCGTCCATCTCTAAAAAAGTAATGTTATAAATTAATTCTTTTGAACACCAAAGGCAGTGATATTGGAGTAAATACTTTCGTTTAACTATTTCACGCGCCGACCAGTCGGTTGTAAAATAAACATAAAGATCCCACGGCCACAGTTTTCAGAAAGGGAAATAGAACTCTTGAGGGGACTAATGTGACAAGGTTTTGCAAAAATGGAATAAACAATTAATGCGTTCATATGATCAATTTATCACAAAAATAAATGGTTAATTATTATTTGGACATCAGCTAACACTTGTCATTACTGGTAAGGATTGAGAGACTACAGGTGGCAGCAGACTTACGCCGCCTTGCATGCGCAAAAAAAAAAGCTCAAACAGGGCCCTCAAGAGGCATCTCAAGGGTTGGTAGTTGCGTGCACAGTTTTCATTGTTTGACCTCGGCGATGTCGGCCTATGCAAGGAGTGATTGTTCTCAGAAATATGAAAATTTAACCAGTCAGATTCCCTTGTGATTTTGATGTTAGGTGATCCCTCTGCTGCCACTTCCCAGGTTGTATCGTAAACTTGGGTGTGATCCCTGGCTATACAGCAGTTACAGGTTAAATGTTTTCTAACTATCAGCGCAGAACAAATATACTGACGAAAAAGGGAGACTGCTGGGCTAGATGGCTCAGGTTCGAATCCCGCTCTAGTAAATTGTTCTTTGTTCAACCCCAAATTAAATAGGTGAATGCTCAGAAATGTGTACAATGCTCAGAAATACGTAAACAATAGAAATTTACTTGGTATGTCTTCTGCCCCTAGTGCTCTAAATTCTCCAATTGAGTTTTCAGTCCCAGTTTACTTTTCATTCATACCAAGAACTAAAAAATAAAATCGTGTGGTAATCTTTCGGAACAGACACCCCATTCGGGTTTCCAGACATGATTTGCAAACAAAAAAATAAATACAAATAAAAACGCAATCTCCACAAAGTTCCCTTACCGATGAAAGTAAAACTTTTTACAAAGCAGCCACTTAAAGACATACCAAAATAATTATAACTAATATACAAAACTGTAATGCAATACTTTGTTAATACTGGTACTAAATGTTTATCCTTGGGTTTTTCAGCCATAACTTCATTACTGTACATCAAGGTCTCAAGTCAATTCATAAATTAAGATAACGGAACCAATCACAAAGCGCAAGTACATGGCTTTTAACTGGTTACCCCTTTCGCTTATTACCAAGACTTGTCTCTTTTCTCTTGAAGACATTCAGAGCATACTGATCGAAACGTTGAGTCATGTTACCACAACTCATTCTGTGCCACATTGTGCAATGCACATTGGTTGCAGCTCTCCATTTCTGTTTATACTAATGAGTTTGTGAGAAGGGACTAGACGGTGGTGAGAAGTTATACTCGGGATCTGAAGAGAAATCGTCTTTTAATATTGACTTCTTCATTTCAATAAATAAATAATACTTCTTCTAACTCTGTGCTCAACCATGTGTTGTATACTATACACTAAAACTACAGCGCCCTCAACTGGCCACGGTGGGTGGGTATTTTTAAGATTTCCCTTCTTTGTCTGCGTTGAGTAGCTGGACCACGCTAAGCCACATGTTCTTCGGGAGTGTAGAGATGCGATTTGTATCGGACTTTACTACCAGCTTCACTAGAAACTCTTGAGGGCGCCCTTCGCGTCGGATGGGACAGACGATTACTACTTACTAGCTCACATGGTTTCAACAGCCATTGAGCTCCAACGATATTTTGAGCATTTCTCCTATAAATACACCACCTTTAATCCTTATCCTTCGATGTAGAGTACACACTTTAGTTCCCTAGACACCCCGGAACCACAGTCATGTAAGTAGTCATAGTTTTTCTAGGCTTATTTTTATAATAACTTGGTAAATAACAAGTTTTCCGGAGCCTTTAGATTTTCACCGTATTTTATGATGTTATAGTGCCTCGCTCAGTTTTTCACCCACATCCGTCCAGAATCAGCCGGTTTTCTCTCATTATCTCAGACTATTGGATTTCCTTATTGTTTAGATACTTCCAATCCTTGTTCCCACTGCATAAATTAGTGTATTTCTGCCATTCTCATAGTGTATTTAAAAGTAAATGAGCAATACCTGTTTTTAACCGTAAAACAAGACCCCACGTGACCTAGGTATTGGAGCGATCCCTGTATTTAAGGTTTTGGCTGTTTTCTTAAAGGTACTACAGTTTTCAAGGATTTTTGTGACTTTAGTTGTTTTTTCACATAAATATCGTTAGTTGTTGAGATGTAAACAAAGGTTTTCTATGCCCTTTTTTGCTACAGTTCACCGTGGAAATAAAGTTTGAATTGGAATCCGAAGCGCTGACCTTTGGCCATTGTTATTCTTATTTCTGCGGTTGAGACTCTCTGGTCGAACTAAAGCTAGCGCTCCCTTGGAGCTACGCATTTGCAGAAGCCAGAACAGTGAAATGACTGTGACCACTACATGTGCTTGTGACTACATCTGAAACAGAAAAAGGACTTTCACGACACGATGGCAACGCTCCAGAGTGAAACGCCCGAGGAAACTTCATGTCCTTCAGCAGCCGACATAGAAGGGGCAGAACAAGAACTCAATCACAGGTGGAAGAACACCGAAGGACTTCTCCAAACCCTTCAAGATCCAGCGGACCCATTAGAGTTGATACGACGTAAGCTGGCAGCTACCCAGTGTGCCCTTCAAGCATACACAGAGACATGGAAGGAGCTTGAAAACCTCTATTACATGTCACCATCCTACAAGGATCACGCTATCGCAACAAAAACAGTCTTCCTCGAGAACAGCAACCGGGTCAACATCACAATTGCTGAGACAACAGAAAGGGCCTGTTCTCTGGCCTTGGAAACTGCTTCCAGCATTTCACGTCATTCCAGAGCCTCGTCTAGAAGTCACAAATCTTCTCAACTATCCAGAGCTTCATCTTCCGAGCTGAGTGTGAAAGCCCTAGCACTGGCCTCCGCCGCCGCCGCTGCCAAAAATGTAGTATTTGAAGAGGCCATCGCCAAACGCACGACAGAGATGGTCACTCAGCAGGCGGCCAGGGAGCTTGAACGTGCCAAGCTTGACGCCGAGAACAAGCTGTCGCAGACCAAATACGATCTTGAACAAAGGACAAGTACTGCGGCTGCCGAGGCTGACCTACAGATCTTGCGAGCTCGTCAAGCTGCCGCCACCGAAAAAGCCAGGTCCGAAGTGTTAGTGCAAGCCCAACTCAACGAGAATGTTGACTTCACCCCTACGACGCCCTCTCAAACCTCAAATGATCATGCATCTCAGTTTCGTGCCAGAATAGCCGCTGCTGCTTCGTCACCACCATTCGTACCCAAAGTCCCATCGGTCGATCTCACAAAGCAGATAGCAGACACACTTGCGAGACAAAGACAACCAGCCCATGAACCAGACATCTACCGAGGAGATCCCATCATGTTTCAACCTTGGAGATGCGCATTCGAAACTATGATAGACCAAGCTGAAATCCCTGCAACACAGAAACTCGCATTCCTAGCCAAGTATACTGCCGGTGAAGTCAAACAACTGGTAGACCGCTTTCGACACCGACACGTCCTGAACCCACAAACCGCTTACAACGAGGCGTGGCAAGAGCTTGAAGAGCGGTTTGGGAATAAAACAAAGATCGCCTCTCAGATAATACAGAAACTAACCACTTTCCCAAAAATCAGAGCAGAGGAGCGACACAAACTACTCGAATTCGCAGACTTGTGCATAGACATAGCCGCACAAACAAAGGACCTACCTGCACTCAATGTTCTGAACTACCCATACAACCTCCACCCAGTGCTTGAAAAGCTACCCATGTATCTTCACAACAAATGGAGGGAGCAAGTGTCAAAGTATAAGAAGATTCACAACTGCTACCCACCATTCCAGGAGCTTGCAAAATTTCTGAGGGAAAAGGCAAGAACATGCAACGATCCGGATCTGTACCCACCCACTACCACGATGGGCAAGACCTACAAGGAGGCGCCAAACTCTTCACTTCACCCCCACAAATCACCTCTCCGTGTTATGGCCACTAACAGCCCCCTATCAGCACATCAGGGAACCCCCAGCACCTCAAAGTGCATCTTCCACGATAATATTGGCCACGACCTAGCCGATTGCATTGCCTTTGGGAGAAAGCCAATGGCAGACAGGAGAGAATTTTGCAAACAAAAGGGACTGTGCTTCAAGTGCGGTCAGAATCACCGAGTTAAAGACTGCCAGACCAAAGTTAAGTGCAAGAAGTGCGATAGTACCTCACATGCTTCATTTATGCATGCCCCCACCTCACGGCATGGCGGGGAGCCCGAAGTAGAGAAAGCCAAAGATATAGTCACACTCGAAGCCAACACCAAATGTACGAGATACACCACTTGCGTTATGGCCCGATCCTGTTCCAAGATCACATTAGTCAAGATATACCACCGAAATGAACCATCCCTCTCCATCATGGCATACGCCGTCCTTGATGACCAATCAAATGCCTGCCTCGGGGACCCAAAACTGTTTGAAGCACTCAACATTGACGGGCCATCTTACCAGTACGAACTGTCAACCTGTGGCGGTCGAGGAATCCCAACAAATGGAAGGCGAGTACACGGCCTAGTCATAGAATCCATGAACGGTCACAAAGAACACTTACCCACAGTTCTAGAAAACGAGAACATACCAGGTGACCGAGACGAAATCCCATCCCCGGATATGTGCAGGATGTTCCCTCATCTAAACGAGATTGCCAACAAGATCCCCAGACCACGAGACGATGTTGATATCATCTTACTGATTGGAAGGAGCTGTCCAGAACCCCTCAAAATCAGAGAATCGAGAAATGGACCCAAAGGCACCCCCTGGGCGCAGCGAACAGATATGGGCTGGACAGTCTCCGGCCGTATGTGCACAAGTAGCATCAAAGGCAGAGAACAAGTTTCAGCTTACCACACAACATTGACAGAGGCACCTGCTGTCCTACCCAGTCCCGACACTTACGAAATGCAACCTGATTACCACGGCACATGTGAAAACCACATCAGTGCAAAGGACTTACTAAGTACCCATCATGACACACAATCTAGCATCTATGTTGAAACTCACGACGACAACCAGAAGGCCCTGTCAGTCGAGGACCGACGTTTCATCAAGATTATGACAGAAAACGTCCACACCAATTCCAAAGGAAATCTAGAATTCCCCTTACCATTCAAAGACAGTCAAACCCGTCTTCCGAACAACCGATCCCAAGCACAAATTCGCTTGAACAACCTCCTGAAAACACTCCACCACAAGCCAGAACTGATGAAGGAATATCGAGCCTTTTTAGGCAAAATACTCGACAAAGAACACGCAACCCCTGTTCCAGATAACGAGGTCGCTACCACGAGTGGGACCGTATGGTACCTACCCCACTTTCCAGTTAGACACCCCAAGAAGCCAGGCATTCGTGTCGTCTTCGACTCCAGTTCTGAGTTTAGCGGCGTTTCTTTGAACAAAGTCTTACTTCAGGGACCCGACCAGATGAATACCCTGCTCGGCATACTCCTGCGTTTCAGAGTTGGTGAAGTCGCAGTTATGGGAGACGTCGAGCAGATGTTTCACAACTTTCACGTGAATCCCGAACATCGAAACTTCCTGCGCTTCCTGTGGTTTCAGAACAACGACCCTGAAAAGCCGATCATCGACCACCGCACGAACGTTCACTTATTCGGTAACGTCTCATCACCTGCCATTGCCACATTTGGCATTAGAATGATTGCCGAGGAAGGTAGATCTACACATGGCGCCGACGTACCAGAGTTTGTCAGCCGTGACTTTTATGTTGATGACGGACTCACTTCTCATCCAAACCCAGAGACAGCCATAAGTCTGATACAACGAACCCGAGACGTCCTCGCAAGTAAGAACATGAGATTCCACAAGATAATTTCGAACAGCAAGGATGTGATGAATGCACTCCCACAGGAAGCAAGAGCAAAAGACGTAAAAAGCTTAGACTTCAATCACGACACACTACCCGTCCAGCGATCACTTGGAGTGCACTGGTCGCTTGAGAAGGATGCCTTCACTTTTATAGTGAACTTACCAGATAAGCCGTTTTCTCGACGAGGAGTTCTCTCAATAGCCAGTTCTATCTTCGACCCTATGGGCTTCGTTACACCCGTGACTATCGAGGGAAAGCTCATCCTCCGCGAACTACTGACAGAGATGAGAAAAGAAACAAATATCCCTCAAGACATATGGGATAGACCACTTCCGGAAACCTGCCTCCCTAGATGGAATCGATGGCGAGATTCGCTGTATGACCTACAGAACATCTACATAGAGAGATGCTATGAACCCCCACAGTTTGGCAAAATCAGAAGACGAGAACTCCACATCTTCTGCGACGCAAGCCAAGTTGCCACAGGAGCAGTGTCCTACTTAAGACTTCTGAACGAACACGGTCAACCACATGTATCCCTACTACTGGCTAAGGCAAAGGTTGCCCCCTCCCACGCAGTCTCTATTCCGCGTCTGGAGCTCTGTGCAGCCGTCCTTGCCACAATGCTGTCTCAGACACTTGAAAATGAACTTCGAGACAGAGTTATCATCGATAAGACGACCTTCTACTCAGACAGTAAAGTGGTCCTTGGCTACATTGCTAATGAATCAAGACGTTTTCATGTGTATGTGGCGAACAGAGTACACAAGATCCACACTGCATCAGAACCTAACCAGTGGCGTCATGTCCCGACAGACCAAAACCCCGCAGATCTGGCTTCAAGATCAGTCCCAGCAAGAGAATTGACCAACACAGCCAGGTTTCGCGGACCAGACTTCTTATGGCAACCGGAACGCCCTATATCAGACGCAGTCTCCGCAGAACCAATCAAACAAATGCTTGATGAGAGTGACCCAGAAGTACGCAAGCAGGTCGTGACATCTGCTACTACGACCGGGGAGGAAATCCGCAATCAAACTGCACAAGACACTGAAGCCTCCCTAAATTGTAGTCGCTTTTCCAGATTTTCCAGTTGGCGGTCACTAAAGCAAGTGATCGGACGACTCATCCGAAAAGTCCAAACCTTTAAAGCCACAAGGAATGGGACTACACAAGCTGCACCCGACGACACCGGAGAAGATGCTTCTTCGATACTATCCATTCAACAACTTCAACAAGCGGAAAAGACCATCCTCAAGGCAGTCCAGAGTCAATACTTCAAAGAGGAAATACGAACCTTGAGGAAGGCACAGATTAACCCCAGCCTGACAATCAGCAAGAAGAGCCCACTTCTTAAGTTGAGCCCGTTCCTTGACGATGACGGAGTATTGAGAGTGGGAGGAAGGCTTAAGCGCTCAGACCTCGACTTCGGAACTCGACACCCCATCGTCCTTCCGAAAGACAGCCACGTTTCTAAACTTCTGACAGAACATTTCCACCAAAAGGTACAACACCAAGGCCGACACTTGACACTTGGGGCCGTAAGGTCAGCAGGACTGTGGATAACCGGATCCCACAACCTCATCAGGAGTACCATTAACCGATGTGTTACGTGTAAACGGCTGAGAGGAAAGCCACTGAACCAAATCATGGCTGAACTGCCTGCGGACAGAGTTTCAGCAACACCGCCTTTCACCAACGTTGGCATGGACGTGTTCGGGCCTTGGACAGTGATCACAAGAAAAACAAGAGGCGGAAGTTCTGACTCGAAGAGATGGGCCGTTATTTTCACATGCCTCTACAGTAGAGCCATTCATCTAGAAGTAATAGAGTCTATGGACACATCAGCATTCATTTCCGCATTCCGTAGATTTGTGGCGATAAGAGGACCAGTTGCAATTCTAAGGTGTGACCAGGGCACAAACTTCATTGGAGCGAAGAACGAACTAGCTGCAGCCCTTGACGAAATGGATAAAGAGCAAGTTGCTTCCTACCTGTCAGCAAATCAATGCCAATGGGTCTTCAACCCTCCACATGCTTCGCACTTCGGGGCGTTTGGGAGCGCCTGATTGGTATTGTTCGACGGGTCCTCGACGCCATGTTTATGCAGCTTGGAAAGCACCAGTTGACACATGAAGTACTCGTGACATTCTTGGCTGAGGCATCTGCCATCGTCAATTCACGCCCCTTATGCACCATTCCCTCAGACGCTGACGACCCTCAAGCAATCAGCCCCTCCATGCTGTTGACGTCTAAATCCAATCAACTTCAGCCACCCCCAGGATGCTTCGTAAAACAAGATGAGTATAGTCGCAAACGATGGAGGCGTGTACAGTACCTGGCAGACCAATTTTGGCTACGTTGGAAAAGAGACTATCTTCAGAGCCTGCAACCCAGACAGAAGTGGCCAGTTGTCAAGCCAGACATCAGTGAAGGAGACGTCGTTCTAGTACGTGACAAGGAACTACCGAGATTGCAGTGGCCTCTTGCCCGTGTTACCAAGGTCCACCTGAGTGAAGACGGACTAGCTCGAAAAGTGGAGGTTGCCATGTACAGCGAAGGAACCCGGCGTACTTACTCCAGACCTATCTCGGAGCTTATACTGATTCAAAAGGCACCGAAGACTTCTTAAGAAACTCTTTGACTTTAAGTTTAAACAAGTCCTCATGTTCCAGTTAGTGACTTTTACTAGTTGTTTAAGTAAAAATTCAATATTATGTATTTTTAGACGGGGAGTGTATCGGACTTTACTACCAGCTTCACTAGAAACTCTTGAGGGCGCCCTTCGCGTCGGATGGGACAGACGATTACTACTTACTAGCTCACATGGTTTCAACAGCCATTGAGCTCCAACGATATTTTGAGCATTTCTCCTATAAATACACCACCTTTAATCCTTATCCTTCGATGTAGAGTACACACTTTAGTTCCCTAGACACCCCGGAACCACAGTCATGTAAGTAGTCATAGTTTTTCTAGGCTTATTTTTATAATAACTTGGTAAATAACAAGTTTTCCGGAGCCTTTAGATTTTCACCGTATTTTATGATGTTATAGTGCCTCGCTCAGTTTTTCACCCACATCCGTCCAGAATCAGCCGGTTTTCTCTCATTATCTCAGACTATTGGATTTCCTTATTGTTTAGATACTTCCAATCCTTGTTCCCACTGCATAAATTAGTGTATTTCTGCCATTCTCATAGTGTATTTAAAAGTAAATGAGCAATACCTGTTTTTAACCGTAAAACAAGACCCCACGTGACCTAGGTATTGGAGCGATCCCTGTATTTAAGGTTTTGGCTGTTTTCTTAAAGGTACTACAGTTTTCAAGGATTTTTGTGACTTTAGTTGTTTTTTCACATAAATATCGTTAGTTGTTGAGATGTAAACAAAGGTTTTCTATGCCCTTTTTTGCTACAGTTCACCGTGGAAATAAAGTTTGAATTGGAATCCGAAGCGCTGACCTTTGGCCATTGTTATTCTTATTTCTGCGGTTGAGACTCTCTGGTCGAACTAAAGCTAGCGCTCCCTTGGAGCTACGCATTTGCAGAAGCCAGAACACGATTCATCGGCCTGCTGGTAAATATAAACAAGAAAAAAACAGTAAAAATAACGATAGGTTTTCCAGCCGAACTAGAGTTTAGAGTTTGTCAAAACAAACGCTAGGTGTTCCGGGTTTGCTCGGGTCAATGTTGTGTTATTGTGTGAACTATTTCATTAAACTGATGACAAGATTGTCGATAGCTTTTGAAATGTCAATGAAAGCAATGAGGGAATCTATTACATTTAAAAACTTCAGTTTACATGGAAAATGAAAGTTAACGTTTTCTACATAAGACTGCCTTGAGTCTCTAGAATGTGTAAAGCATTCAGTGTAGCTGGACCAATGATTTGGAACAATCTTCCTCCACTCATTAGAGAATCAACTAGTTTATCTCCATCTTGTAAAACTCGTAAGATTCATCTACATCAATGTTCATTTCTATTACATGCGAACTTTATGGCCTTATAAACTTTAATTGTTGACATTGTATGTAGATTGCACCATACAACTGTTTTGATATACTTCTGATATGAAAAAAGATTTCACAACTCACAACTCGCCCAGCTGTTTTACAATACTTGACTCTGATTGGTCATACTGATTAGAATACTTGACTCTGATTGGTCATACTGATTAGAATACTTGACTCTGATTGGTCATACTGATTAGAATACTTTACTCTGATTGGTCATACTGATTAGAAAAGCTCACCTTGAGGTGGAGGGTTTGTCTTCCGGTCTGTCTTCTACTTCATCATCCTCTGGCCAGCTGGGATCACACGTCACACCTGGCGTCTGGACCTCCAGGTACTCACTCATCAGCTGACCGTCTGGGGTCATCGCGAATTTCAGTTTATCTACGAGGGGGTAAAAAAATAAATGAATAACGTATAGGGTGAAAAACTGTGTTAACATTTACATTTTGATGTCTTCACACCGTAATTTTGGTAAATCTTGATTGTTTGGTCTTGGCATTTGACGACCATGCAAACTCATGATCGAAGGTGAGGATTACATGGCATTGAGCGGTTTCCACAGTTGTATTTGGGTTCAATGGAGGATAAGTCGAACCGGACCGAGATTCCAGCCTTGGCTCCGGCCATTGGCCAAATTGGCGGCAATGACCCACGGCTGAGGTTTTGCTATTTACACTGTATGAATATGGTATTTTCTCAAATAAGAAACAACCAAATCCTGGTGCTTCAAACAGAATCTTAATTCTCTTGGCTGTGTTAAGTCATTTTTTTTTTTTGTGCCAGCGGAGTTCTCAAAGAAAAATGATGCCCGCATGATTGCCGAAAAAATAATCGCGTCAGGGTGGAAGTGACAAAAATAAAAGATCCTGTCTTTAACTGGTTAAGAAAGTGAACCGCAGGATGACAGCTTGGGAGAAGGAAGGGAATGTTTAGAGCAAAGACTTACCGCATTGGATCTCCCCAAGCTTGGAGGCAGTGCTGAAGCACATCTCGGCCGTCCAGAAGGCCGGAATGGATGGGAACAGGTGATTGGAATCCTTGGAACTATGCAGGCCCAGATGATGCAAGACTTCTTGGAAGTGGAGGTCGTTGATAGCCATCTCGTCGGCCTGGGAGAAGGTGAACAGCGGCACGGACTTCATTTGGACTGTGGAGTGAGATGGGGAAACATTAGTTGACTACTTACTGACGAGAAAGATTAGTTGATTACTGAATTACTGATAGGAAAGATTTGTTGATTACTAATAGAAAAGAATAGTTGACTACTGATAGGAAAGATCAGTTGATTACTGACAGAAAAGATTAGTTGATTACTGAAGGGAAAGATTAATTGACTACTGACAGGAAAGATCAGTTGATTACTGAAGGGAAAGATTAGTTGATTACTGATAGGAAATAATTTAGCTGGATCAAGGATGAGCTCATAAATGGCTCGTTCCAATTTATGTGACATTTGCCGATGACTACTTACTGTGATTCAGCCAAACCAGCGGTTCAATAACTTCTGTCTTCGGGCAAGCTGAAAAAGTAAAGAAAACTCATATCAACATCAACATGTGACCAGCGTGCAATTCTAATGCAGATATTCTGCTTTTTATAAAGCAACGGCAACAAATACCGACCCTGACTATAGACCCCCTTCGCTGAGGTCAAACAATAGAAACATGCATGCGTGTACGCACTGCGCACAACTCTCAGCCAATGATAGGTCATCATTGATCTCAATGAGGACGCTGTTTGTGCTTGTGGCGTCATATGCAAGGGGTGTATCCAAAAACAAAACCAGGTTATTTTGCCCTCCGTTTGCCCAAGACTAGTCAAACTGGAATGAACGGGCAAAAAACAAAATGTCTGCCCAATAATTGAGGTTTAAGTCGATGTGAGAGGGCGCCCTGTATTAGCATCAAGACGAGGCCCGTTGTTATCATTATCAATCCACATAAAACATCCCTTCAAGATCCATACTTGTTTGATTCTGTTGGACTAAGGACTGCACTAGTAAACTGGTCAGGCTTTACATGTGATCAGGCATACCGCAATAATCAGAGTCCAACAGTTTGGGTGTTGAGTTACTGAATGGCGTTTGGCTGAAGACTGCACTAGTAAACTGATTATGCTTTACATGGGACCGGGCATACCACCATAACCAGAGTCCAAAAGTTAGGGTGTTCAAGTTGGGAATTAGGTTTAAAAGCAACAGGGGGGGGGGGAGAACTTACCTAGCTTGGCATAGCATGTCTCCAAAAGCAGCGTCTGCAAGGAACGGATCTGAGGTTTGTATCCTGCAGGTAGAGAGAGAGAAGGGGGGGGTTGTTAAATATCAGATGTAAAACGACAAAGCAGCACAAGTTTTTTGTAGTATTTCAAAGAGAATACTTTTTTGGAGGGAGGATAACTGGGACTGGGGATTAAGTGTGAACAAAGTGAAGATTTCACATATAAAATAACACTGATCATTAAATAAGTGGTGGGTAGCCGTGTTGATCGGGTAAAATAAGTTGTTGCACTTTAACCCTCCTACTGTCAGTTACTCTTGGCAACATTTTCCAGTGAGTTGACCAACCATTTGAAACCATTCGACTACCAAGGTTGTATACGGTGGCACAACTGTGCACAGAACTAACTCCGTACTGTGTACATGCATTCCCTCATGGTATCATATTGCAGATTGGCATATCTTATCTATCATTCAAAACCACAGTGAATGGTCAGACAGCAAGAGGGTTAATGACGAACTAGTAATAAATATCAGCATAAGCCTTCATAGCAACAACTACTCCATCAGATGCAATGAAGGATAAACAACTTCAACCAAGGGTTACATCTTCTTCTTCTTCCATGAGAGTACAGTCCACCATCAGGGCCTAATTTCATGGAGCTGCTTAAGCACAAAATTTTGCTTAAGCCAAAAAATCATTGCTTAGTAAAATCAGACTACCGGCCAAGACTATACACTCAATTGTTATGCTAAGTAAACAACAGCTAAATACCAGTCACAAGCAATGTATAAGGCATGAAATTTTGGCAAGTAACATGTGTAAAATAAGCAAGCTATTTTCGTGCTTAAGCAAATTTTTTACTTAAGCAGCTCCATGAAATTGGGCCCAGGTGTAATACGTACTGTGGTTGCTGTGTGCATGCGAGGGTGTGGATATTTATACAGTGCAGGTGGGTGAACAGTGAACATACTGCAGAGTGCGGCTACAAACAACTCAGTCCAGCAGGGTCGATTTCACAAAACACCAAGATTCATCTTAAGATGAGTTATCAGTATTACCATAGTGATTTGTATTGTGACATCACTCTTTGCTAAGCAACTGCGATGGATTTGCAGTTACGATCAGTCTAAACTCTTTGTGAAATCGAGCCCGGCCTGCACAGTCTAAACAAAGGGATGGTAATAAGTCACTACAGTACAGAATGGCTCCCACAATGTTACGGATGTCTTCAGTATTGATTCTTACCTTTGATGGTGAGTGACTTGAGGCAGCTCTGTACGTCACTCTTGAAGTGGCTCTCCTCGATGGACTCGTCTTCGCTGTTGCTGCTGAGTATCGTGTGGACGTATACACCACCTTCCCGCTGTCTCTTTGAAGACGGTTTTATCTGTTGATGATAAACACACAGAACCAATGAAAATTCAGCGCAAACTTTCAAGATTATTCTCCTCGTTAAATTTGGAGATGAACACAGAAACGTTGACTGAAGCAGGATTTGAACCTGCGACCTCCTGAATAATGTGCCGGCGCTCTACCAACTGAGCTATCTAGCCCTAACGTTTGTCTCCCTGTCTTGTTAATATCATTGTTCTGGGGGGGGGGGCCAGTCAGAAGCTATTCAACCTGTAACTGCCGTATAGATAGTTCCCAGTAGACGCCATCTTTACGGGCAAAGTGCATTTTGGCTTGCAGGTGCGTCAAACGCTCAACTTATTAACGCACCCGCGTTGTTCACTGACCAATCCTGCAATGAGTTTCGTGAAATGCGCGCGTGTTGCACGCCGTTCTCACACGAAACGCACGACTGTTTGTTCTAAACTGCCCGTAAAGATGGCCGATTTACGTCACACTGCAACCTATCTATAGCCAGGGATTACACCCAAGTTGACGATACAACCTGGGAAGCAGCAGGAGAGGGACAACCTTTAATCAGACGGTCCAAATAATCAGATGTACTGGAATGTGGGGTTATGTTGCAGATAACCTGTTTGGGGGGGGTGCCTCATAAAATACCTGCCTATCAATATTTCTGCCTTTTGTAATTTTGAGTATGGAAATAAATGTGTTATTTAATCGAATTGAATCTACCTCTCGTTTTTGTCATTTGGAGAAAATGCACAATATTTGTCAACACAAAGAGGAAGTAATAAGCTATTTTAAGATATCATGGACACATTGTAATTGCATTGTTTGGTTTGGATAAATCTGCCTATACACACCCAAAGCAGTAAGTGCACTATGGTGTTCACCATATCTCAACAAGGCTAATGGGATTCTTCCTAATTACAAGGAATGGATGGGATTACGAAGGAATTACAAGGAAAGGATGGGATTACGAAGGAGTTACAAGGAAAGGATGGGATTACGAAGGAATTACAAGGAAAGGATGGGATTACGAAGGAATTACAAGGAAAGGATGGGATTACGAAGGAGTTACAAGGAAAGGATGGGATTACGAAGGAGTTACAAGGAAAGGATGGGATTACGAAGGAATTACAAGGAAAGGATGGGATTACGAAGGAATTACAAGGAAAGGATGGGATTACGAAGGAATTACAAGGAATGGATGGGATTACGAAGGAATTACAAGGAAAGGATGGGATTACGAAGGAATTACAAGGAAAGGATGGGATTACGAAGGAATTACAAGGAAAGGATGGGATTACGAAGGAATTACAAGGAATGGATGGGATTACGAAGGAGTTACAAGGAAAGGATGGGATTACGAAGGAATTACAAGGGAAGGATAGGATTACGAAGGAATTACAAGGAAAGGATGGGATTACGAAGGAGTTACAAGGAAAGGATGGGATTACGAAGGAATTACAAGGAAAGGATGGGATTACGAAGGAATTACAAGGAAAGGATGGGATTACGAAGGAATTACAAGGAATGGATGGTATTACGAAGGAATTACAAGGAAAGGATGGGATTACGAAGGAATTACAAGGAAAGGATGGGCAACTCACCGCTAGGTGTGAAAACTCATCCTCTGACGTGTCCTCTGAAGATGATTCTTCATGCATTCTGTAAACAGGAACATCAAAATTGAACTCTTTAATCAGCAAATATGCAAATATCAAATATATTTGTTGGACAAGAAAATGATGATTTACCTTTGGTTTTTGCACCGTTTGATTGTTGTAATCCTATACAAATGTAAGTAGGATTTGAAACTTTGCATGGTGGAAGTATAACTAAGAGAGGTTTGCAGTAACACCATGTGTAAATCTCTTATGAGTAGTGAAGGTTCTGAAAAGAAATGGTGGTTAACGACTCATTAATCACCGGTTCTTTTTTTAAAACTTACACGGTCTAATGATGATGATAGTAGAAAACATCCCTTGAAATATTTCTGTCTGAAATGCCATATTTAATGAGAAATTAATAAACTAATTTTCCGATAGGAGTTTATCGCTCAGTGTAAAATCTATACGATTTCATGCAAATGTGTAATCGGTTTTTCACTATTTTCTTGTGACCCAGATAGCCGATCGATCTCAAACTTCTACAGGTTTGTCAGTTTATGTATATGGTGGGTTACATAAAGTGCTTACACTGCAAGCAACTGTTTTGTTAGCAAAAACCAATTCTGTAATGTTCCTTTAACTAAACAGAAGGTATTGATGGTACATTACCTTTTTCTGCTCAATGTTGTCATGGTTTGATCCAGGAAGATGTCAGGGTTATTCCTACTGCTCTCTGTAAACCGACCCACAATGTGATCAATCAGGTTCCACGAACTCTGTAAAAAAAAGAAAAAAATTATCAAGTTAACCCCTTAATGCCGGTATTATCAGGCCTCAATGCCCGGCTTACACGCATGACTGCATAGCAGCCTTTGTTTGCACTGGAGCATGGTCGATCTAGTAAATTCGAGAACTACGTCACACTGTTTCTGGTTAGTCTAGTCACTCTAGTCGCCCACCCGAACTTGCTCAAAGTGTCATTGCATGTATATGTCCATCCAATGAGACCATTGGGACTGTCAGGCCAGTGCCTTGCAGATAAAGACAGGGGGACCAGTCTAGGGGTGCTAGCGAGTGGCTTCCAGTAATACCTGTGAGATGCAGTCTTTTGGTCCTTGCTCCCAGAGATCAGCAAAGGTGTCGAGGATCGGCAGCTGGTACACCAGCTTGGGGTTGTTCAGATCTACAGCCGTGTGGTACATCAGGGTAAACACGGCCTCGTTCTCTTCTCTCGTGTTACTGTCGAACTTCTGCAGCAGCTCGTTGTACATCAACAGGACCTGGCGACTTGCGAGCCTAATTCAGTAAAGATATCAAGTCAATAATTATATCAATTCTAGCGCGAGTCATTACATCTAAGCCTGGACTTTCTGCAGGCAAAAAGTGTACACCGAACAGCTCAACAATAGAAATCTTTCAGATGTAACACTTAACGAAGATGGCAGTTTACATTTTTTTATGAATAATTGGGAATGAATTGGACATAAGCGTCCATTTCATTTAATTTATTCTGGTTGTGAAGCCAAGGACTCTCGGAAAGCGAACTGAATCCCTAAACTAGCCAAGAACCCCGTGGAGGGAAAACAATGAAGGAAGTTTTCAGTTTTAGGTATGAGAGGAAAAAAACCCAGAGAAATATTCCAGGGAAAACCCACGCATCAGGCAGGGACTGAAAAACGCAATCCACGTAGTGCCCTGGTGTGATTTGAACCGGGGTTCCGAGGTGGGAAGCAAGGCAAGATACCACTACGCAAACGTCCATCAAATGGTCTCCCGACAAAGTGGCATGAGTATTGACCCAATCAGCATTCCCTTGGCTCTACCTCTCTACTTCAATGGGTATTACTTACTGTCTAACATGCTCTTCACAGTTGATGTGACTGATCCCTGCGATGGCGTAGGCCTCCTTGCTGGAGATAATCCGCAGCAGCTCGTCGTTACTGACCACAAGCGCCCTCAGGTACTGGATGGACTCGTTCTTGGGACGGAATTTGCGCAGGAGTAGCAGGTACAGCTTCCTGATACCCTCAAGCTGGCACAGGCATTCTGCAAAACGAGAACCAGAGGGACGTTTCAACATCACAAAAACTGAGTAACGCGAGTAATGTAACTGTCAGTAACTTGAGTAACTGAGTTAAGTTGAGTCATTGTGAGTAATGTAACTCGAGTAACTGAGTTAAGTTGAGTCATTGTGAGTAATGTAATTAGAGTAACTGAGTTAAGTTGAGTAATTGTGAGTAATGTAACTGTTAGTAATTAGTTTAACGTGATGAACTGTTGTAAGTAACGGCTTCAAATGCTGTTGCAAGACATAAATCAGTTTGAAAGATCATGACTGACTGTACCAGGACAGGACTACTAACTGATAAAAACGGTCAGGTGCTCCTTTTCCTCCGGCTGCAACTCCTGCTCCATGAACCGACGTGCTGTCGTCAGAATATGCCTTAGACTGGCAACCAGTAGGTACAATCTGAAATAAATAGAAATGTTTACATCAGTACCAGGGAGTTCGGATTGAGTCACAGTGAATAATATTAAATGGTCAGACAGTAGGAAGGTTAGGGATCTACGGACTTTCTGCATAGCCACAAATGTATGGCTAGAGGTGCGGAAATGGGCTACGTCTTTCTCCCCCTGATATTCAGTTCAGGTCTGCCAATAAATTTTTCAAGAAAAATTCAGACCTATGGAAAAATCAATGTATATTCAGTTTACGGTAACACCATGTGTATGTATCTACTTTGCTGTGTAGATTTGTTCTTTGAGAACTTGTCTTGCTATTTATTCTACTGCCGCGGAGTAGATTTTGGAATTCAGGAGACTACTTAGGGAGCATGGATAAATTATGTCACGGTATTTATAAGAATTGATTAAGGATGTTACACCAACCTTCTGAAGAGAATATTAGACTTGCTGTCACTGGCGTTGTTGGTCGCCATGGTGAAGCTCTCCCAGGTGTTCAGGGTGATGTAGATGAGGTAGATCACGACCATTGACGACAGGTTATGCCTGGAGGGAGCAGGGTGAAGGAATGATGAAGTTATACATAGTTGTCTCCAATGTTTTGTGGTGTCAGTGCAAAAATACTGTATCTCCTAAAATAGCACTTCATTATGTGCACACAAAACAAGTACACAACGTTTTTGTGAGAAACGGGGCATTTTCGTGAGAGATACAATGTTTTTGCAAAATCGATATACAATGTTTTTGCACTGACGCGACAAGTTCCTGACTGCTTAACTAGTTCGCTTGGAGGACACAATATCAAGCACAGCTCTTATGCAGCATGCAGCGGTCTTATAAACTGCCATTTGAGTTTCTGTGCGTGTTTGGCGGTGATCATGACAGCTTGCCACGCATGGTGAGACACTGTGGCAGACTACACACGCACAGGCAACTTGACAGAGTTTATGTGGTCATGGTTTGGTGGCCCCGGTCAAGACGAACTTTACTGTACAGTCATGACTCATGAGGCCTTTCTCTCTCTGGGATGATATCTGTTTTTTTTTTGTTTTTTTGCACATCGGCCGCAATTTCAGCGTATCGGCCCACAATTAAGGCGTATCACCCCCCGATATGCTACCTTCTGCATGTGGAGAACCTTGTTTTAATTGTCTAGAGCTTTGCTTACCTGACGTCATTGTAGCTGACACATGGTAGAGTAGAAAACGGCAGAAAGTAGGACATGCACCACAGGACATAGCAGTCATTCAAATGCTGCAGCATATTGTCCTGTTGGGGAATTTTTCAAAAATAATCCAGAATAAATAAGTCATTATTTTTGTATTATACCTTTCCGGTAATGAAACCAAGGGACCCTCAAAAGCAACTAGCCTTCCGCATCTCATAAAATGAAAGGCCAGTTTAAAACACAGTTTGAATTTTTGTCTTAATCTCACACACTCCAGTTAAAAACCCAACCACAAGTTGTCAAAAATGGATTGTGTTTGTCTCACCTGGCATAAAACAACACATCGATTCAGTCCATGTTGACAGAAACGAATGGCAAACTTGCAGAGCAGATTCCTGAAAGAAGAAATAAATTCTCACGATAAGCACTGCAGAATACATTCTTTAGGGCTACAGAACCAACCCAACACAAAAGACTTGTTGTTTTGCAGTTTTGTTCTACAGAATGGAAATGTGTTTGCCTACTTGACTTCTGTTTTGATTTATCCTACAATGTGGCACATGTGCATGAGGTACCAGAGTTAGCTGACTGTAGAATAAATTCTGTGTTACATGAAGTGTCTCAATTGGCTGCAGAATGTTAACTGCATGGGTGCAGGCTACAGAATGATAGGTCTACAGAATATTTTCCCTACGGCTGCAGAATGCAGTCTGCATGACTTGTAGAATGCAACCTACATGGACTGTACATCATGTACACGTAAGTAGAGTCTGCAGAAGGTGGTCTGCAGAGTCTCCAGAACTACAGAATGTGTTGTGCTCGGGTGCAGAACACTTTCAGATGCGTCTCCATTCACAATGTCTGCATGCACACTTCAGGTCAATTCACCACCGGGAATTTTTTTTATAGAAATCAGGCCATGGCACTAAAAACATTCTGCTTTCTCTGCAGAACACATTCTACAGCTCTTGCAATTGAACATCAAAGGACTTACTTTAGGGCTTCCTTCTGGCGAGTGATTTCCGATATTGAGGTAGAGTTACTGAACGACCCAGTCTCTAAAGATCCACTACAGGAAGATTCACTCTCGGATGATCTGCTGAAAGTTGACCCACCGCCAGATGCCCTGCTACAGCTATCGTCCTGCATAAATAAATAACAAATTATTCTGTTTAACAACGAATTCAAATTGGATTATGCAGATAGGAGTAAGGTCAGTGCACTGTAAAGACCATATCAATTTTGTTTTCACAATCTTTTTGTATACAGGCAGCACGATTAAAGTCTATACAATACCTCTTCAGACATTTGGCTGGCAGGACTTGAAGTAGTTCTGCAAGTGTTTTCCGTCATCTCTGTGTTGCCCCCCTCCATGCATTGTGGGGACCCGCTACCCGAGACAGTCGATGGGGTGCCTGGGAGGGTCAATCCTGCTGGAGAACCCCCGGGAGAATCTTGATACCTGGAGGACTCGGAAGATGGTGAGGAAACTGAGGAAGCATCTGTCGAGAGGGATGCATCCGGCGACGGTGATCCATCTTCAGATGGTAACGAATCTAGCGGTGGTGATGCGTCTTGAGGTGGCGACGCTTCCGATGTAAAGGAAGCACCCGATGGCGTTGAGCTGTATGAAGAGGACAAAGCATCTGTTGTCGGAGAAACACTTTGGGATGATGAATCTAAAGATAAGTTACAACCGCTGCTGAAGGACTCCAACCCCTCATCGACAGCAGACTTTGCCAGATGGACGAACGTCCTCTCACTCTCCTCGAGATTTCCCTGGGTGTCCTGCTCCGATTTGGGCGTCGAACTTACGGCAGCCTTGGACTTCCTCTCAAAATCAGACAGGAGGCTGCAGCCCGAGTCGCATCCGCTGTCGCTCCCAGCTTTGGCTCCTGATAGAGTTGGAATCTGGAAAAGGGAGTTCCCCTCGAGCTTGGCGGGACCCCTTTGCCTCAGGGACCTCCAGGGTGATTGCTTGTCCACTACCTCAACATCTAGTTTTTCATGGGGAGTTTCTTTCGGGTCGTCAGTTGTGAAAAGTGTTCCTTCCTCGTAGAGTTTGACAGCCTGTTTGACCAAATCTTGAGACGTCTGTTGTACAGTGAGAAAAGTGTTCAGACCAAAATATTATCATAAATATTCTCAATTTTATTTCCCTGACTCATAACAGTTTTATTTAACATTTTTGTTTTTTATATTTGTACCGAGCGGTCTCCTCAAGTAAAACAAAAGAAAAAAAAGGAACCCTGAATCTCTGGTAAATTTCTGTAAAATTACCTGTTTCTAAATTAATTTTTTTTTAAATAGTATGGGGTTGAACAAAGAAAAATTGACTAGAGCGGGATTTGAACCAACGACCTCCGGATTAACGTACCAGCCTTCTACCAACTGAGCTATCTAGCCCTATGTTGGCGGTATCCCTTGTGGTTCTTTACTTGACATTTAAAGTATTTTTGTTCACACTATCTTACCTGATCCCTAAACATGAGCCGTATTACTTGCACCATCGGAGCAATCCATGTTTCCTGTGAGAAATGGCAAACAAATTATTAAAAACTCCTAAAAATCCTGAAATCTTGAAAAATCCTGATAAATCACAGGTCCAAACCTTTTGTTTCATTCATTCAGTTTAATGAAACCGAACCGAGACTCGAAGGGCAAAATAGTCAGGCAACATTTTGGTGTATTTTTGAGAGTGAGTATTGTGATTCCAATAAGCCATTTGCGTGTTAGATTTGAATATTGTCTTGTACAATGACGTGCTTAATCGCAAGTTACCACTTAAATTTGAATTCCTCAGACTATAGAGACAGTTGCTATGTCACATGATTCGGGGCAAGCTTTTGCGTAGTTACGTAAGAGACGGCGAACACCCATACACAATTATGAATGGATGTGTACGGCACAATGGTACCAGGGTTTGCTCATCTAGAGGTTGCTATACAAAAGCTTGCCCCCGAACCTATAGGTCTTTCTTCATACAACATTATGGTTACATCTGAACACCTGTCATTCTGGTGTACCTTACTGAAACAACTGATAAGAAATGTTTGGATACAAAAGGTCAATCAGCTCTAAATACCAAGACACCGCAGTGAAAGCCACTGCCCATGTATCAAAGGTAAACTACCCACTGTGTACATCATTAGCTTTTATTTTACTGTACACTAAAATCTAAAATGGTTTGAATTAGCTTGTTTAAAAAAATTTTTATATAAAAGTTAATGCATGTTAAACTGTGTCAGAAAGTTTATTGTTCTCATTTTGATTCTAATCTTGTAAAAACAATTCTGGTCTCGTAAAAATTTGAGCTACAAGCCCTGCGGTCTTGTGGATCCCCCCCCCAAAAAAAAATTCCATTTATCGAACCATGTATTGAATAATGTTCAAATTAAAAGAGACATATTGACTTGCTAGCTACTGTATACATAACAGGTTTGTCAGATTTCTCACTTTAAACTACGCG
This sequence comes from Pycnopodia helianthoides, assembly GCA_032158295.1. Classification (NCBI taxonomy): domain Eukaryota; kingdom Metazoa; phylum Echinodermata; class Asteroidea; order Forcipulatida; family Asteriidae; genus Pycnopodia; species Pycnopodia helianthoides. The sequence goes on from CM063259.1 coordinate 1,354,502, forward strand.
TGAATACTTGAATATAGCTGAACTGTTTGTTCAAACATTACCTAGAGTCCATTTGGAATTTAAAAGCGATGGAATCAAATGAAGAGCACATATCCACAGACATAATCCATGCACTTCAATCATTATTACCCCTGGGAATTTATTTCATTCCTTAAAACCATCTCAGCTCCCCGGGGAGTGTACATCCTGTGCTGTCGGTTACATATATAGCGCACCGAGCCAATTCAATCCGACCCAACGCCTCTACCCTCACTGGTACCCATTAACCTCTGGGTAAATAGAAGCATTTACAGTAAAGTGTCGTGACCCGAATTCAAACCCACCACCCTGATGACTTGGCCACCAGGGCCCAATTTCATAGAGCTGCTAAGCACGAAAATATGCTTAGCATGAAATTTCTTCCTTGATAAAAACAGTATTACCAACCAAATTTCCATTTGTAGCATATTGCTTGTTAATGGTATTCAGCTGTTGTGTGCTTATCCTGAAAATCACGTGGAAATTTGGCTGGCAATCCTGTTTTTATCGAGGCAAAAATTTCATGCTCAGCAAATTTTTGTGCTAAGCAGCTCTATGAAATTGGGCCCAGAACTCGAGTCCAAAGTACCGAAACGCTCGGCCATTACACGCCACGCGACACTTGCCCAATTTTTTTCCCCGGTAAAAGGTTAATGTATTCAGCAGATTCAGGAACTGATTACTCTGGGTGAATAATAACTAGAGATAAAAATCTAGTCAGGAGTGTGATCGGATCATTACAAAAACAAAACAAAACCCGACAAAAATTACATGCATGCATGCCTCGAATTTCGTTTTTTAAAAGGGCACGGCAATTTCCCCAAAATGAAGGACACCCAATGAGGAAAATTTGAATTTGTATTGAAGGTTTTTAAGGGCACCCACAGCAATTGCTGTGGTGCCGTGGCGAAATTCGAGGCCTGTGGCAGCATGTAAGAATGATAATGGGAGTAGAGCTCTGCCCCACTAAAACTCTTGATAGATGTTCTAAAAAACTAACGGCGTTCAATCTGACTAAAATTGTCGGGAATTTTTTTTTTTAAACCTCACCGCTTCGTCTCTGCTGAGCATACTGTGAATAACGTCTGCGATCTTGTTATCCAGCATGTGCCTGCCAAACAAAATAGACACAAACAGCAATGAAAACAAATGGACAAATCATTTTAAAAAGGTTCAAGTTGTCAAAGAAAACATAAAATTGCAGTGTTTCTTTTGCATGCAGTGCGGTCAGTTGCCTCCAAAGTTGCCTGTAAAAACTGCCTCATATGACAAGACATGTAGGAGTACCTCGTCTGTATCAGTTTAAATAAAAACACTTATGGGAACAAAGAAAAATTCACTAGAGCAGGACTTGAACCTGCGACCTTCGGATTAACGTGCCAGCTCTCTACAAACTGAGCTATCTAGCCTAATATCTTTGTTCGGGGGTGCCAGTCAGAAGCCATTCAACCTTTAACTGCTGTGTAGCCAGGGATCACACCCAAATTTACGATACAACCTGGGAAGCAGCAGCAAAGGGATCACCTTAAGGGCCGGACTTTTCATTTCAAATATCAAGTAATAAACCACAAGAGAAACTGACTGGGTACATTTTACCATGTCAGTTTCCTTTCTGGTTTATTACTTAAATAAAAACACAAACTGTACCAACCTGACTATTATATAATTGCTTTCCGTTCCGGCTTTTTCCTCGATGTGGAGAATGTTGCGTATTAACACCAAGCAGTCGTTCATTAACACCATGGAATCTTCGTCCATTCGGTATTCCCCATGCTGCAAACAATGGTACCAGAAAACATTTACTTTAGAGCTGTTGATTTCCGTTTATTTTCCTTAACGATTAAACGGATCTTGTGACTTCTGTTTAATCATTATAATCATTTCTATCCATTCCAATCGGAACTATGAACCTGTAAAAGGAGCAGATGTCAACAAACTTTCAAGGATTAAAACCACAAACCACAGTAGGGCAGTACAAAGCAAAATGTATAATAAATTGTAGGGGATTGAAAGTAACTACTACATTTGCAGGGGATTCTAGAGCAGGGGTCGATTTCACAAAACTCTTCCTAACTTAGAACTAATCCTAGGCAATGCTAAGAGATAGGACTTACTGGTCCTAACTTAAGACTAGTCCTATCTCTTACTGTCTTAGCATTGCCTAGGACTAGTCCTAAGTTAGGACCAGTAAGTCCTATCTCTTAGCATTGCCTAGGACTAGTTCTAAGTTAGGAAGAGTTTTGTGAAATCGACCCCAAATGTCTTACCAACTAGACCACCGAGATTGCCCAGTAGCTCGAGGCAGTTCAAATCCTATATTTTAGCAGCAGGTACTGCAACAGTTGAATAGAGGTCGATTTGCATCAGGGATGAAGAATATGATTTTGTTTTTACCCTAACACCGATGTATGTGAAGCAGTGTATACTCAGTACTCTTCAAAGTCCTGTGAAAGAAGAAGAAGAAGAAGAAGAAGAAAAACCGGACAACTTACATTTCCAGTTGGGTGCTCATCTGCTCAATGATGGCCCTGACAGGTTTCTCTTGGATGAAATGTTTCTTGATAGTGAGAAGCATGGCTTGTAGAGTGTGGCGCTGTTGCCAGTCCGTCTTAGTCATGTTGGGATGAACGGGTAGTATCAGCTCCAGTGGCATCGAAAGATTAACCAACAACCTGTCAAGATAACAAGTATGAACTATAGTCTTAAAAATTAAATTATAATTGAGGTATCACCTAACTCACCAGACGGCCACTTCAAGGTGAGGGCTACACTTAACTGATTTGGGATGTCGACCCAAATCAACTGTTAATCATGAGCATGTTGCCACCTACTCCTGGGGCTGAAACAGGGTTACCCCCTTCACAGTCCGTATTAGGGATGTAGGCAAGGGTATCATCCACTAGGAGCCTGGCTGGTAGAGCAGAATGCACTACCTTCCCAACGTTTACTCTTGCACCAATTAGAAACTTATGGTACATGATTGGTATTAAGAGACAAAAATGAAGGAATGACTTACTTGAGGACTGACCGAAAGACCTCCACATCATCTTCAGCAGCAGAAAGAATCTGTAACAAATCCTAAAAGTAAGAAACGACAAGAGGAAAAGTCAATTTTACAACTTCTCTTCTTTCTAGACTGCAGGAGGAAAGCCTCTTCACCAATTCTCCATTTCACTTAATCTTGTTGCCAAGCAATGCTCCTATATGTTCTTAGTTCATCTCTCCATCTTCTGTTTTTGCTCCCCCTTTTTCTTGTTCGGTTTCTTGGAGTCCGTTTCGCTTTCTTACGTGAGAACACTTACCGATTCAAGGACATTGGAGTTGGCGATGTTGAGGCGAACTGGTCTTGTCACCTTGTTCTCATTTTTAAGACTGTCCAGCATCTCCTCAAGAACATCTGAAAAATCACAGAGGAAGAGGACGTGGAAATCAGGATAGCACTTTTACTAACAACTCCTCGCAGGCTCATTTTGGGGGGATATCCACAAGACTGCAGGCTTGTAGCTCCAAATTTTCACTGGACCAGAATTTATTTTACAAGACCAGAATAAAAATGAGTTGAACAAGCACTAAGAGAAGATCTATCTCATTTGTCGTATATGTAAACTGCGTACTTCAATACTCAATTGAAACATATTTATCAGACTCATAGTCAACAGTTTTTCACAACGATATAATAATAACTAGTTCTTATATAGCGCATTATACAATAATGTTTCAATGCGCTTTACATTAGTGCCCTGGTCATTGGGCCAATAGCATTCCTGTAATCTTCCTCAGCTCCCTGGGGAGTATACAGCCCTGTGCTGCCGTGGCGCACCAAAGGCTTTTTCATACACAATATCAACCTCTACCCTCGCAGGTACCCATTTTTACCCCTGGGTGGATATTACACAATGAAGTAGCCTGTTATTCAATTGAAAAACACAAGACCAAAAGGCTTGTCGGATAGTGAGTTTACTGGCCCGATGCTAAAATCACTGGCCTCGGGCCTGCGGTCCAGTGTTAATTTCGAGCCCTGCAGTGACATCAGGCTTCTTAGATTCTACCTCCATGGTTCTTGTAAGTGTAAGCAGGGTTATGAACTCAATTACATTTACCGAGTATTCAAAATACAGTGCGAGCTTAACCAACTTGATGAAATAATGTGGACCTGTGACATCACATCAGGCCTGGAATTTCATCTTTGAAAGGGCAAGGCCATTATCATTTTGCAGAGGCACTTCCATTAGAAAGTCTTAAAGTCTATGGGAAACCTTTCAAGGGGCACCAAGGCCAAGACCAGGGGCAACAGAGGCCATGGTCCTCTGTGTAATTCCAGGCCTATCACATGCTTACAAAAGAGCCGTGAAGAGCCTGGAGTTTCCTGCAAGCCCAATTTGTACACAGCCCACTGGAAGAGATATTTGATCAACTTTCGATAATGAAGAAAAGGGGGCACATCTCAAAACTTGTACTACATGTATGCGGATCTTATGAAACAAAATGTTAAGTATCCCATATGACCAGTGTGTACTATCATGCCTGCCCGGAAATGCCCTGGGCCCAATTTCATAGAGCTGATTAAGCAACAAAAATTGCTTAACAATTTTCTGCTGAGCAGAAATTGGCAGGATACCAGTCACAAATTGTACATATGACATGGTAATTTGGCCGGTAACCTTATTCTGGTAAGCATAATTTTGTTGTGCTTAGCTACTTTTTGTGCTTAAGCAGCTCTATGAAATTGGGCCCTGGAATGTACTTAAGGTCATTCTTTTTTGTAAACAAAGGTTACAATACAAGGTCTAAACAAATACCATTGTAGTGAACTGACGAAGCATATATAAAGACAAAGTTTAGTATCTGTAATTAGGACTATTAAATGTAATGATGGCATTAAGTAGATTAAATATTAATTAATTTGGGGCTGAACAAAGAAAATTTAATATTAAATATTGTAAATACTAAAGATTAAATATTGTAATTAAACTCATTGCCCGGCCTTACATGCACGCCTTACAGGCGTTCGGACTGGGCGCTTTGGGCTCTAAAAGCAGTTGTTATTAAATGAATATAATGGTTGGAAAGATATTTTAAAAGTGGGATATATTGTCCCACACAAATGTTCATGGTTTTCCTTTACTTTGTGAACTACCATGGTTCGTAATGGAGTCAAAATCTTGGTGTACAAAATTGCAGACTGTGTTAGTTCACAAAGAAAAAGGAAAACCCACACAATTTTGAGTGATATTTATGTGGATCATTATATTCTACTTTTCAAACATCTTTCCAATTACCATAATCATTTCACAACAAACACTTTTTTTAATAAACCGAAGCACCCAATCCGAAGTGTCCCTGAGTGACTGTTACTTAAGTGTTGATACGGTGCTTTCATAACTACAATTTAATTTACCCTACAGGCCCTATCCCTAGATGCACATGTAATCATTGCACAACGCATAACACTTTATGTTAATGACAGCTTATTTAACTTCAGTCAATGGCAAGCTCACTTCATGTAACTGTGTGTTTGTTATGGAGTGATGTTGTGTAACAGTAAACCATTAGGTCTGTACATTGTCCACGTCTGCAACTTAAGACCCATGTAGGAAAATTGCTGGTAAAAGTATTAAACTCCCTACAGGTTTTATATATAAAATACAACCTAATATCATTTTTAGACATGGACCTATCTCATATCTTGCCCATTTTAGCGATGATGGGCTTTGTGTTCTAAATGAACATGTAGGTGGCAAAAAACTTTTTTTTGCATTGTGCACTATGTAACAGTACCCACCGTACAATGTGAAGACCCAATCCAAACAGAAATTTCACCCACCCCCTACAAAAAATGAAAATGACACTCAAGCCATGCCAAAAAACCAGGCACTTTCTGCCAAAACTCAAAACTGGCTCATCCAATGTAGATGAGAATAAGAGATTTCAGATAACACCTACAAATACAATGTTTAAGACACCACATCAAGATGATATTGAGGCTGTTTGGGTTGTCGATCTTCACTTTTAAATGCCATTTCACTTTTTCAAAAAAAGTGGCAAATTTTCAAACAATGTTTCTCAAATCACAACTATGCCTAGATGCAAAACATTGCACACCATGCAGTTTAAGAGTTCTGAGGAAAACAGCCCAAAACATGCATAAAAATAAAAAAATCACCTTCTTTTTTCTTCAAATTGTTTTAATAATACCGGTTTCCACGGAGGAAACAAACCTCTTGAAAAAAAGCATTGGGTTGTGGAGTTTTGTTCCGTCACTTAATTTTAAAACCATACTGCATGAAAATGATTAGCTTTTAAAACAAATTGTTTTTATTTGGCTTCCCATTTCAAGACAAACTTCTTTAAGAATGTTTTTTTTTTACTCTCTCTTTCTTCACTCTCTTTATCACAACTGATACAAATGGAGAGTCAATGTGTTTAGAGCTCACGTGTACGTTGTTGACTGAATTAACCATGACATTATCTCCTGGGGCAAAAATATATTAATTAGCATGCAGCCGTGGGAAGTTATTACAATAATGGCGTTTGAAGCCACTACATTTGTAAATGAAGGTTGAATTTGTGTCAGTGACCCGAAAAAATTTTGTGTAATTTGTATCCGAAATCCTACTTGTTATTTATAAACATGGTAATGAAGCATCCTGTGACATTATTTTGTCTGAAGTGCCCTCGATGACAAATCAAAGTGTGCTGGAAAATTTTGATCTCCAAAGATTGCCTTCGGGCAACTTTTTAGAGTATACAAATTTCCTTGGTTGGTACCAGCTGTCACCTCGCTAAACGTGGATGGATTATGTTCTTGATGATGACAGTTTTTTTATGCAGTCTTTTAGGGACCATTGCCTACAAGCTCTGCTTCTAAAATGGATCCCTCTGCAGTGTCATGTTTGTTTTCATCTTGTTCTTGATATCTGTACTGTTAAGTTGTATTCTTTAAGCTGATCGCTCTTGCTGAGTGATAAATGTCTTTTTACTTTGTGATAACTGTGAAAAATAAATGAACCTTGATGTTTTCTCAACAGCATACATTGTATTCAGCTGAAACTTTCACAGTTGACCTGTATTGTATCTTTATTGATAAGTTCAAGGTTTACAAATCAGCATTACCTTGACAAAGACCAATCTATGTCTTCGCTATTTCCCCAAAATAATCTTCAGGAGTAGTATTTTCATTTGGTTTTCTTGGTTTATTTTAGTTCAAAAAACAAATTGGTAAGACTATGTAAGAGAACCCTTGTCCCAATTGATTTAAAGGCAAACAAACTTATAAAGAATTTGCTCGGCTCATTACTCGTATGCAGGCCTAGACTACAGGGAGGCCATGGCCTCTGTTGCCCTGGTCTTGGCCTTTGGTGTCCCTTCAAAATGTCCCATTTTAAAGGTATTATTTATACAGCTGATTGGTAATGGATACAAACATAATTTTTTAATTTTTGTCTGAAAGCTTACAGATACATAATGATACATAAGGCTATAAATGTAGAATCCCTTTTTTCTTTGAAATATTTCTCTCTGCCTACTCAAGAAAATGTATCTGAAAACCTTTTAAAAAAATATAAAAAACTGATTTTGGTTACTGTACAAATCGTTCCTGCAGGAAGTCCAGGCTCTGTGGCTTTTTTTAAATATAATGTCTTGTCACAGGTCACATGCCAATTTCCGGTTAAGTTAAGAATCTGAGTTGCCAGGCTGAAAATCTTAGAATAGTTTTTTCAAAAATTTCTGCCCAAAAGCAAAATCGCAACTCATTTGGTCCCGTATAAGTTTGGAGGAAACAAAATCCAATGTTAGTCCCAACATTAGCCCAGGTTGGACTCCTCCGTTGCAGTGCAACAGACACCGACGTCCTACCAGGGCTAGAATGGAGGAACTTCCTCCATGGGGCTAGTCCCAACGTTAACCCTCCTACTCTCAGTGACTCTTGGCAACATTTTCCAGTGAGTTGACCAACCATTTGAAACCATTCGACTGCCAAGGTTGTGTACGGTGGCACAACTGTGCACAGAACTAACTGTGTACTGTGTACATGCATTCCCTCATGGTATCATATTTCAGGCTGGCATAGTTTATCTATCATTCAAAACCACCTGAATGGTATTGAATGGTCAGATAGACAGCAAGAGGGTTAAAGTATGAGCAAGACTTTACAGTAAATACCCGAAGTCTTTTGCCCGGTCAAGGAGCACCAAATTTACCTTCACAGTATCCCGACAAGACGTAGTGTTCCCCATCCATGTATCCCAAGATGGACGCAATGGACTTAAGGCCTCCAGAGGCCATTATTAACATCTCCATCTTGAAAGCTGAAACAGAACGAGAAAGAGAAATATTTCACAATCTAAGAAGACCAAAAATGAAAACAACTGTTGACCAATAATAAGTGCTGGAAAGTCATGCGTTGTGCATAGCGTAATGCGCAAAACTTAAAATACACGCGAAGCAAACGCATATAAAATAATTCCATGTATCTATAAAGTCTGCGTTATTTATATAAAAAAAAGAAGATACATCATGTACATTGGTTGATGCAATTTCATTTCAAAGGAAAAATGCACACTACGCATTGAACACAATGCAATTTATGACAAATTCTTTTTTTTTTTTAAAGACTGAATCCTTTGTGACATGTTTGACAAGATTGAACAAGTTCACAGAATATTCATTAGGTCATGAAAACTGTTCGATCATGGATTAAAATGATAAAAAATATGAAATTAAATCTCTCCTTGGTTTGCCTTGCCAAAAAAGGGCAAAAATTTGAGATGAATTGAAAGAAGCTTTAAAACCACCATCATGATAAAAAAAAATACTGCCACAATAAACAAACAAATTTTGACGGTCTATTCCTGTTCTGAAGACTAACATAAATCAAAGTATTGAGAATTATTAAAAAATATCTGAACTTACTTTTTATGTAAAACGCCTTAGAAGTTGCAGATGAAACACATAAACGCCGATAAAATATGAAACTGACGATTCAAATGTATCCAGTAAAAAGTTATACTATCTTTGCATGGTCTTTGGGATGAATGTTTGTTATTGTAGCACAAAGTCTGCCGGTGTTGTCCGTATCGAGCCCTCGCCAAAAAACTTAAAGTTGGACCCTGTCTGTGTCACTGACAGCTGCAGGGAGCGAACAACATTCCATCCATTGTTGTCAGAGAATGTACGGCTACGATTCAGGTAAAACTAGCAATGGGAACTAACTTATACAACATAAAATTCTTCCTAGAACAGTTGCTGAAACGATAAAGCTATCCACTCGGTCTATCCATCCCTATCCCTTGACGACTTGAAGAATTTTATTTCACCAGTCAGTCCGCAGTGCGTGCGTTAATGAGGTCAAATCCCGAGTTTTATCTGCACAGCCAACGTGCAGAAGCGACTGCGCGATTTGCGCGATAAACTGCGAGAGTTCGACGACCCTTTTTGCACACGGCACGATGCTCACATGCTTCAGGTGGCACACAAGATGGCGTGGTAAGTACACGTAGAATATTTTTCCGAGTCAAATGATACCAAATTTGTTAAGTTTCTATGACTTTATAGCCCTTTTTTTTACCACTGAACATTTTGTATAGTGTCAGGATTGACTTGGGGTAGTTTTTGGTTTGCAGCGCCCTGACCCAGCTAAATAAAAAGAGAAAATAAAACCACTAGACATCGAAAGATTAAAGTGTAAGCTATCGTTTGGTATATTATTTGACGTGTGGCGAAGGCAATGTAGGATCGTAATGCACTTTTGCTTTTCGCGAGATTTCTTGTTTTGTGACCGATTTTACCGTGCACGTTTTCACACGCATGGCTGTTGTTGTCGGCTGCTTCGTGTTTTGAGAGTACTGATGACTGTTCTGAACTAATTAATTTAATGTATTTTTGTTTATAGCGCCCAGCTACTGTCCAACTGAGCTAGCCTATTATTATATTATTATTTTTTAGGGCCTACAAGTACATGTACTATGTAGGTCTTTAATTATAAATAGTATTTAATAAAAAAAAAATGTTTTAATTGGTTTGTGGTGGATATTTGGATTCTCCATTTGTTAACTGTTAATTAGGCCTACACAAGCATGACAAGGTCAAGGAGTAAGGACAATACATTGGTTTCAATATTTATTATTAATTTATAATAATTTTTTAGGCCCTGAGTCAAAGCTCAATTAACTCAATTACAATTTCATTGTGTGCAATTACACGGCATGTCATGTTTATTATGGAACCTATTTTATTTAGCCCTACTACATGAGATTAGTCCAACTTGAACATTTAGTTGCAATTTAATCATGATCCCTCCATCAGTTTGAGGGAGACTTCGGACGGCCTTGGTCTCAGCCTCGGCCTCGCTATGTAATGACAATCGAGGAGGCTGTTAGTGTTAGGGGATTGAGTAGTTGGTTCTATTTTTAAAATGTATGGATTGATTGCTGGTTGGGTTAAACTAGATTAAATTTGTTCTACCTTTTTCACTACTCCTTTTTTTTTTCAAAATGTACTTGACAATTTTTATTTTTATTTGTTTGATTATTACAGGTTAGGCCGACCTCTGAAATGGCCAGACCCACAGCTACCATCCCAACAGCCTGTGTTTGGACCACCTCGAAAGATTAGTGCTCTGATATTGGGTGACTCCCTTACTAAATACTTGCGGGAGAACTTTGACAGTTGCCTGTTGAGCCCAGACGTGCACACTCGTCGAGGGGCAACTGTGCAAATTCTTCGTCAGTATGTTATTAATAACGCCCATCAGTTGCATACTGCTGACGTTATATTTTTGCATGTCGGAACAAATAACCTTGAACAGGGCTTCCTTCACAGCAACATCCAAGCCTACAGGAGACTACTTACCACTGTAAGGGAAAACTTCCCCCTTACTGAGATAGTGGTAAGTGGTATTTTACCCCGTTCAGATGATAGCCGACTTAATCTATCTCGGGTAATGCACAATATTAAGCTGGCCAATATTTGTCACAATTTTTCACATTGCAAGTTTTTAGATTTCAGTGACATGTTCCATGAATGCCATCTTGCTAAAGATGGACTTCATCTTAACTGGGACGGAAATTACCTCTTCAGATCTGGCCCCACTAGTGAAGCATGGTTGCGATGTTCACAAAATAATGCAAATGCTATATATTTGCACTGGCTGTGATTTTGTATCTTACTTTGCAAGACTTGGAAAGACAACATTCCTGAAAGTGTTTCTTCAGTTTGCAGAATTTATTTCAGGAAGTAGTTCTACTCAAACTGATGGCCAGTTGTGTTTTGATGATGTACAATTTAACCATGATCGAGGGCTTCTTTCGTTTTATCGATTGGTTGGTTGTGTTTACTTCCAAGCCAACCGTGCATCTTTGAATCAACATGCTAGTAATCCTGTAGAACTATTTGATAGCATTCAGTCATCTTCCATTGTAGATCATCATTCAAAGTTTCTTTCCATTATCCGTAAAGCTTCTTGGCAAGGTGTTTATGAAGACACTCTTCTTCCTTCCGACACTGCACTGTCTTTTCACTGGCTGAGGTCATGTTGGGTGAGCCATGTTTGGGGTAAATCACTCCAACCAATTTTTAATTACCCTGACTTAAACTTATATGGATGGGAGCACATTCTTGATTCTGGAGAGGTAACAATTAAATGGGATTCTACATCAAATATGGAGAGAATACGTAAAAATGTACTTCACTTAACCAGAGGTTGTTCATGTGCTAAGAACAAATGTTCAAGTCGCCAATGTAAGTGCAAAAAAATTAATGAAGCATGTGGCCCAGGTTGCACATGTAGAAATTGTGAAAACCTTCCTGTGCAAAGTACGCCAATTGTCTCTGTTCAAGATGGTGAGCAAACATTTTCTGATGATGAATCGGTGAGTTCATCCATCAGCTTAATTGGTGATGATCATGAATTAGATGAAGATGAGGTTCTTACTATATCAAGAAAGGGTCAAGAAGTGCAAGTTGTTGACAACCCATTTTCAGATGATAGTTTGTCAGGGGAGGAGTTTTAGTATTTACAGCAGTTAATTGTGTACAGTTGGTTGTCTTCTTCATATTTTCATAGTTGCTTTCAGTGATGACAAAAAGGTATGTTTTATCTAGATATATTCATTGTGTATTGCCCAAACTGTTGTGCCAAAAACTTACATCTTGTATAATCGTTTATGTATATTGTCTTAATATGTGTTTTATGATGAGTGTGGCCCAAAATAGATATAAGGTTAAGGTGTTGTGTTTGTGCTAAAAATGTTTTAGATAATTTGGTTATATCCCAAGATGGGATGCCAGATATTGTAAATGTATGGATAACAAGCAGCTCCATCATTGTAAATTACGAGTTATCGTGTAATATGATTTTTAAAGTATCTTATATGAACATGTGTTTAAGTGTTTAGAAAAGTGGTGCTTAACATTTAAAAGTAAGAAATATGGAAGCCCCTGAAACTTAGTTGATGCATCTTTAGTGCAACACTTACATTACATTTCTCAACTATTTATTTTGCCAAAGAAACTGTAAACATTGCCAATGTAATGGGAAGAACTTGCCATACAGTTTATTTTTTGTGTTAACCTTATTTTATATAATTTGATACCTTGAAACATTATACAAAGTGTCATTTTAAATTAACTTGCAATGGGTATATAATTTTTTTTTTAGTTGAACAAGTTTTGAGGTACAGTTGTTACTACCGACAATGTTGAAGTTGGTACATTTTATTAATTTTAAGTGGAGCAGCTGAATATTATTAACTTCTCATTTAGCAATAAACTTTGTCATAAAAGGTTCATTTAAACATTGCCAACCTACGGGTAAGAACTTACCAAAGATACCTTGCAATGATGTCATGTATTATATTTGTGATTGTTTACTTTCATGTTTAAAATTAAGTTAAGCTAGCTTGCCATTGAACAGTTTGTCTTATAAAAGTATGCGGGTATAAAGTTTACTAAAACTTGTTTTTGGTAGCTATTTTTTATTAATGTCAACAGGTGAACTAGCTCTGTTACACGTACCAAATATGTAAATACATTTTTGTAACAAGACCATTTAAACATTGCCAACCTACCAGTTACCACTTACCAAAGATCTTTTATATTTATATTTTTTATTACATCTGAACTTTTTTTGAACTGTGCCTTAACTTTGATAATTATATAGTGTTACATGTTTGTGCAGTGTATGTGACTTAAAATAAAGGAACAGTTGATACGAAACAAATCTTATTCTGCTCACTAGAGTTTTTGTGTATCGAGCATAAAGTTTTATAAAGACTCAAACAAAAGGGCTTCAACCTTGTACCAAGTCATTCCTGACCAAAATTTAAAAAAAATTCTTCTGTCCTTCAAAATTTAACCTTTTGTTAAATTAATAATACTCAGACCATCAACCCCTTTTAAATTATATCCTTAGTTCTCCAAGTATCCTAAAATCGTCCATACAAAATGTGCTTAGGCACCATTCCTTCCCCAAAGACCCGCCAAAAATACCCCCCCCCCCCCCACCCTTCCCCAAAAAGACAAACCCCAAACAATCGGGAACACTATAGCTAACAGTGGTCACGAACTTTGTTTACATGTACATCCGGGTACGTACACTGGATGAGTGTGACGTTTCGCGGTTGACCAATCAGCGATCAGAAAATCCATAAGCAAACATGGCGGCGTATTCACCAAGAGACGTTAACGTTAAATTATGAGAAGTGTTGGCAAAACGAGCGCCCTGACTCAGCTAAATGAAATCAAATGTAAAAAGCTCAGCGTTTGGATAGAATATAACATTATCTATTCGGTAAGCCCAAATATACGTTGTGGTAGCATTGACAATTAATAGTTACCACCATGTTTTACGAAGCAAACTGTTTCGTATTGAAACACAATTTTCGAGTCCATTTTAGTACTAATAATTGCCAGCAAAATCATTAATTTGTACAACTGGATTAAAGGTCGGTTATTCATCTTTATAAATCTGTAAATATATTGACAGAAAATTACTTTGATCACATGAAATTGATGAAATTCCTGAGACTACACCACGCTCATTAAATATTCATGGAGAGGTCAAGCTCCCGAAACTCGTGCATACGCTGCAGATAAAAGAAACGGATATTGTGTGCAGTGCGGACTGACTGTCACTGTTCGCTTCTACTTACTGTAGCCGAAATTTACCATAACAAATAATCCAGTGCGCTTTGCAGACTATGTAAAGTAAAGTACAATGTCCTTTAGCGAACGATGCCACACTTTTCATAAACATTATTGAAACGATTCCAAACAGAACCAAATTATTTTAAACACAAATCATTCAAAACTGTGGAACAGAATGACTTCAAATTGGCCTTTCATAATGATTTTATGTAAATATTTTAACATTTGTCGATAAAAACAAATCAATTATCAGTACTTTGGATGGCTGTTGCTGGGCACCGTAGAATTGTTATCAGCGAACGTTGACCCAGTCAAAAGTGAAATACACGTGTTGGGTAATCACGTGTAGTGTGCAAGCGTGACGCATTTCAATATGGGATCGAGCACTTCGGGAACGAAGTTGATCTCGAATGGGGGAGGAGCTACGTTAAGTAACAGGGCGATTGGTTGATGACGTATGGATACGTCCCGTGAATAAATTAAAGTGTTTCTGAAGGTGGTTTTTACAGTTTTTTGTTTTATTTTAAGACGAGTGGTAATTTTATGTTTGGTTGGGACATCCAAGTTGCCAAAATTCATTGGCAATATAAATAAATAAACTTGCAAAAAACATGTGAAATGATTCACTACGAAGTGGTATGACTATGAGTTATGATTGCACAAACCATCACAAACATGCTGTTTGACAATTGCAATATTCCGATTGAGACAAACAGACAAACAAACAAACTAACAAACCCCCAACACCCGCAAAACAAACAAAAACCGTCACAGAAACTCAAAGAAATAAATACACTAAAGTTTCCAGAATAAAGCCTTGTTTATTGAAAAGGGTACTTATATACAAGTGTTCCTGGTCAATTTCAGGAAAAATCAATTAATTTTCATTTAAACGTATGAAAAATTTACACATCGTTTTCCTCATTTAATCACACTTTGGTTTCTTGTTAGCAACTATATTGCAATAAGTTTTGTTTTCGTTTTCTTCTCATTCCGGTTCGTTTCAGTTATTCGTATCTCATTTATAGACATTCAAGACTACATTTACACCATTCTGTAGATGAATTTCTACTACCAAATGGTTGACTACACTCTTGCTGTTGGCTTTTACAAAACTAATCGATCTTTGCGACTTGAATGAATTTGAATGATCTTGTTTGACCAGTGAGTGCCAAACTGTTGAAATCGAACTACTCCTTTGGACTGTTGAATGCTGATGCAACGGAGCATTCCTTTTCGAATGAAACTGAAAAAGCCGGGGTTTAAAGTTGAATGAGTTTTTGTTGAAATTTGTTAGGAAAAATAGAATTATATCGAAGTTACTGTATTTACCCTATTTAATACAATTTATACATGTATACGTGTTAAGGTATGACACCTGACCTTGATCTATAAGTGTGGTACATAAATGGAAAAATAATACTTCCGGGGGTACAATAAGACAAAACTACAAACCCCAAAACAGCTGTATAAACATAATAAATATTTTAAAGGGAATGGTAGCTAATGGACAAAATATAAATTCAAAATAAAACCAAGCATTTGAGAAAGTTAATTCACAATAATACTGTGGAATATTACGTAAACATTGCTGGTTTAAACTGGGTAAATAATAAATAGATGTCTGAACCAATTCCCTTCAGTACTGAAAAAAATCTGTTTCCCGTCACCCGTGTTGGATTAATATAACTTTTATCTAGCCATTAACAGCTTGTTTCGTCAGCAAAACTCAGTTTGGACACCCGTATAAAGACGTTTGCTCATAGACACTTACAGATTATTAATGGCTCGCATTTTTTGTTTCAGTCGTGTTGCTGAAGCATAATCAGACCGTTTGAAAGCTGTTACATAACGGCCAATCATTGACCCACGTCCTGGAAGTTCAAATATGCCCGATACTTGCACAGTCTATTGTCAACTTGGGCAAGGTTGAGTGCTTTCACAGGAGCTCCTGTGATAGCGGTTCTCGGGGCGATAGCGGTTTGATAGCGCCCTCTTTTGGCGACTCTTTCAGCGAGGGAAGTTAACTGCAGATGACAGTTTATTAGATAGTAAACAAAATTGGACCAAGACTTTGAGTTGTAAAATTTAGTTATCTAGTATTTCCACCAACGGACGACATCATTGCGCTGAAATACGAGGTAGGGTTGCCAAGCAATGCTGATGGTGAATCAAACTCAATAACCTAAACAAACACAAGAAAAGAGATATTGCATTTAATTTCAGACCAAACAGGATTCTTTATTGAGCATTCGACGATCCCAATCCATCTCTAAACTCCTTGGGAGTATGCAGCACCAGCATGTCATGCCCCAGTGGTTAAGAGCACCGGACTCAAGCTCTGGTGTTCAGCAGAGTGTGGGTTCGAGTCCAAAAGACACTTGTGTCCTTGAGCAAGATGCTTTACCATGAGTGCTTTGTCTTTTGGATGGGACATTAAGCCATAGGTTCTGTGTACAAGGACTGGTAGTGCACGTAAAAGAACCCAGAACACTTATTGTGGAAGAGTAGGGGTTAACCCCAGTGTTTCTGGTTCACATAGCAAGCACCCTTGTTTACAAGTTTCCTCAGGCTTGTGTGCTACAGCGATTAAGTTCACTTATGAAGCATCCTTGGTTTTCATTACCAGAAAAAAATATATAATAGCAGAAGTTCTGAGCTTGTTCACATTATCATGTCTGTTGCTGCAAAGCATTAAAAAAAAGAATCCACATGCCCTTATGAAATCATGTCAATGTCGTAAATTTACTTCGGAGGATTTGAAGCCATTACCTTTCCAGCGCTGAGGACCATAATCCTGTCCGAGTCTAGGATAGTATTTAGCCGATGAGCGATGGTCAATATGGTACAGTTGGTGAAGGCTTGTTTGATGGTTTGCTGTACCAAGCTGTCCGTCTCTGTGTCAATGGCCGCTGTTGCCTCATCAAGGATTAGAATCTACAAACCAGAAAAATCTGCGTTTTATTTAAAGGAACATTACAGAATTGGTAAGAAAAAAACTTATAAAATATACTTTTTGATCACAGATTTACTAAAAAAATTACACGGTCTTATGATGATGATAGTAGAAAACATCCCTTTAAATATTTCCGTCTGAAATGCCATTGTCTAATTTCACTGACGCACCCGCGCGTACACAGGACAGTGTTTTACGTTTACTCATGTTTCCTGTACAACTGCGGTCGGGTGCACCGACAGGGTGAGTTGTGGAAAGTTTGTCTGACATCCGGGTATTTGGACAAAAAGTGACATCATTAATGCGGAGTGCTATTGATTTAATCAGTGATATAGCTAGTTTGATAGAATTATTGTACAAAATGTTTATGTTTTTGCAGTGAGGGCCACCCATTCTTTTGCCAACCACTGGTTAGAAAAACTTGGGGTTGTGACGCCGCAAAAGAAAGGTTCATTATTTCAAGCCTCTAGCAGCCACTCTGAGTGAATTGCTACCAACCTTTCGAAGCTCCTATTGACAGAAAATGCCCCAAAAATTGATAAAGATGGTTTCCTATCTAACGAGTACAATGAAGAGTCTTTGTCAGGGGTGAGGGTCATTGCTAACAAAAAATTCTGAAACTAGGATCCAAATTTGAGGAGGAATGTTGAAATGACGGCATGTCCACCTTTTGGTAACCCCTGGGGATTAGATTTCATAGAGAGGTTTTAGGAACAGTGTCCTCAGGGCTAGAGAAGTAGATCAAGGAGCAGGATTTCTTAATATCTGTGGACAAAAATAACGGCTGATTTTCTTCACCAGATAGACTCAAAAAAGACAAAAAAAAGTCTGAATTTCAGATAAAAGTCTGAAACATGTCATCCCTGCTTTGGGTATCCTACTGACCTTGCTGTTCCTAAGGAGAGCTCTGGCCATGCATAACAGCTGTCTCTCACCAACGGAGAAATTCTCCCCATTTTCAACGACGGGGGCTTGGAGCTGCTGGTCAAGGTTGCTTATCTGTGCAAAGCAAAGGAAAAATATACAGCTATGATATGATTCATATCTCCACAAAACAAAAAAGTAAATGGGATGAAAGTGAAGTGGGTCGGAAAGATGGACACAAACTCATTTCCTTACCGTTTCCTTCATGTAAGTCTTTTCTAGAACCTTCCATATCTCTTCATCTGTGAACTTATTCTGTGGATCTAAATTATACCTGAGCAGGACAAAACGTACAGAGGTTAATTCATATGAAAATGTATAATAATTATAATAATTTTGGGTTGAACAAAGATACATTGACTGAAGCAGGACTTCAACCTGCGAACTCCAGATTAAATATGCCGGCGCTATCTAGCTATCTAGCCTTAATGTTGGCGGTCTCCGTTCGGAGGTGCCAGTCAGAAGCCATACAACCTGTAACTGCCGCATAGCCAGGGGTATAACTTTGAAGTGGCAGCAGAGGGATCACCTTAAGGTTGATGCGACTCAATGTTAGAGAATCTTAGGGGGCTACTTCTGTACAAGAGTAAAACAGTGTGTTTAAGTATGGGAACATCGGGGGGGGGGGGGGGGTGGGGGATACCCTCTGCTTCCTTATCGGGCAAGGTATAATTACATTCAACCTTTAGTATCAGAAGTCTAGTTCTAGGGATGATTTCCATGACTACGTGACGAGTATAATTGATACAACTTGCAGGACCTTTTGACAAACCTTATTGTTCCGATGAACAAGACAGGGTCTTGAGGTATGATGGAGAGTTTAGAGCGAAGGTCGTACAATCCGATCTGACTGATATCTACTCCGTCGATCAGAATACTGCCATGGGCTTTCTCTACGAGACGGTACAGTGCAACCCCTAGCGACGACTTGCCTGCAGTTCAAGATATAATTATTACGATATTATTCAATCGTTCTGGAAATGAAACAAAGGAACCCACAAAAAAGCCTTGAATTGTACACCGTGGGCCACCAAAGTCAACCAAAACTATTACGCAACAGACAGTTCAAGTCAATGACTATATATAACAACTACAACTATCACAAACTGCAAGTTTATTAATTGAATTATTCAGCGAAAGAAGTACTCCCGGCAGATTTCCTACCTCCCGGGGACAACCAGCGACAAGAACAGGTTGGTCTTGAGACCCTTTTTGAACCCTTGGCATTTTTAATGGGGACAGGAAGACCGTTCCATAGGCGGGAGGCAGCAGTGGAATAAGCTCCACACCAGCTAGTTTGCCGTGACTTGTTCACTACGAGGGAGATAGCATCACAGCTTCAAAGGGAGTGCCAGCAGTCATGGATTTTAAAAAGTGAAGAGAGATAATCTGGAGCACTGTGATTGAATGATTTGTAGGTATGGACCAGTTTGGGAAACTCAATGCGTTGGGCTATTGGGAGCCAGTGTAACTGTCTTAGAAGTATTGAGGTGTTGGTTAGTGGAAGCTTACCCGACCCTGTCCGCCCAACAATGCCAACTTTCTCGTTGGGGTTGATGTCGAAGGAGATTCCTCTTAGTACCAGGGGAAGTTTTTCCCTGTACCTCATCTTCAGATTTCTGACGACAATTCTCCCCTCTGTCGGCCACATTGGCGCTGGCTTGGTCTTTTTAATAGATTGAGGTGCCTCTTGTTCTAACTCCTGAAAAAAAAAGTACAAATATATTGTTGTGCCAGTGCAAAAGCGTTGTATCTCATAAAATGGCACTGTTTAATATTTTCATTATTTTCGTGTACCTTGTTTTGTTCTTGCCTGCATTTGTCTGCTTAATATGTGCGGGGTTACATACCTGTGGGTAATAGTAATTGAATTTACTTTTGTGACCCCTGACCCACATATCGTCCTTTTATATATATTGTCTTCGGTTGTTTTCATTTCATATTATGCGTTGTTTTCGTGGCCCCTACACTTACACTTACACTTATACAGTGTCGTCTTTTGTGTTTATTTTGTTTACTTTGTATTTCGTAGTTTTCCTACTTTTTTTGCTTAGTTTTTGTTTTTCATACCGTGTTTGTTCATTGTGTATTGTTTTGGTCAAATAAATAATAATAATAATAAATAGTAGTAATAACGTTACGCGCGAGTTTGAACTTGTCAAAACATTCCGAGACCTACACAAAACATGCTTTATATGTGTGGAGCTAAGTTTTGAAACATGAGCGTCACTGAGTGATGGATTTGAGCGCTATATAAGAAGCCACTATTAATATAATTAAGAGTAACACAGAAGATAGTTGTCTGTAGTGACTTGCTCAGTACAGCGTCTTGTGTTGTGAGCCAGCTAGTTGTAACGGTTGCATCAGGGCCACCGAACCCTGACCACAGGTACTCCGTGAAACAGCTTTCTGTGTACGCCAAATCTGCCACAGTGTCTCACCACATGTTGACATGACCACAGCCAAACACGCACAGAAACTCAAATGGCAGTTTATAAGACCGCTGCAGAATGTCCGTAACTGTGTCCTCCGAAACGAAATGGTTAAATTTGTCTACAGTGTATACTTACATTGATGTAGTAGGATATTCTTTCTACAGAGGTGAATCTAGCATTGACTTCCGCTGTAAGCCGTATTGTGTACTGTGTAAGACCTAGAAGCTGCAATGACAACATCAAATTGACTAATATAAATGTTGTGTCTTAAAGGTATTGTACACTTTTGGTAACAGCTCAAAATCAGCGTCCACATTTTATGTGATTAAACATATGCATGAACAAACGAACCTGTGAAAGTTTGAGCTCAATTGGTCATCGAGGTCACGAGAAAATAGTGAAAAGAGATCTTATGTGTTTTCTGTTTTTTTAAATTATCGCGCGCGATAATTACTATTGTTTTACTCGTTTCTCAGAAACGATAGCATTTTAGGCAGAAACATTTTAAGGAACCCTTTCTACCATTACTTACGTTAAATCATATAAGTTATGTGTGAATCTGTGAACATTGTGTTTTTCGATCTTGCCAATAGTGTACAGGGCCTTTAACCGCATGGTAGAACCTAATCCCCTAGTGTTCAATAGCTGCTTGATCAAGTTGGGAACATTTCTAAAATTCTTGCTTTTGTATCTTTCTGATGATAATAATAAACTATACTTATATAGAGCCTCTTGCAAATATCCTGAAAAGACTCAAGTAGAGAAGATAAGCGAAGGCCTGTTTTAGATCCTAGAAAGAAAAACCTCAAGTTGAAAACTTAAACTTATGATTCTTAAACTCAGATGCATAGAAACTATCGCAAACGTCGATGTCCGAATGTACTGACCTGGTTGGAGTAGGCAATGGCTAAACCAACAGTAGCGGCAGGGACGACCCCGTGTGAAAGGACGGCAAACAGTCCGGTGGTACCCGTGATCAGCACAGTGATCAAATCAAAGCGGACTGCCAGCCAACGATTGGCAATGTAGAAGAGTATCAACATGTTAGTGCTGTCGTCCAAATGGTCATGAAGCCTGCAATTGGTTTAAAATGTGTACAAATATTGGAAGCATGAGTGCATTGTCGCAGAATCTGATCACTAGGTGAAATCTGAAATATTCCATTTCAGGAGGCGAATGCATTGAATGAAATGCATTAAATTATTGTTTTCAATAACTCACACATTGATCCTTGGTCATCTAAAGAGAAATACACAATAAACATGAAAAATCGAAATGGAAACTGGTCCACCCCACTCTCTTAAATATATGAAATATATATTTTTTTTCCCGGAAACATTGTTATTTGTTGTCAAAATTGCATTTGAACCTTTTTAGGATCTTATTTAATAATGGGTCAAGCAAGGATTTAAATGAGCAAAAATTGCGAGAATATTTATTTGCTATTTTAAAAAGGGTTATTTTGTTTGATCATGTTTCTACAAAGAGGATAAAAACAAATGAAATGGCGTATGTTTAGGTTTGCATCAGCCATTAGCTATCATCACCTTCCTATAAATTCATCCTTCTTCCTGTAAGCATGAATTGTCGACAGACTTTGAACTGTCGTCATGATGTGGGAAAACCAGGGCGACCGAGCGACATTCTCGAACCGCTTGATGTCCCTGATGCCCTGCTTGAAGAACGAGTTGAGGACGAGGAACATGGCAAAGATGAAGACGAGGACGACGAGGAACAAGGGAAAGACCACCGCCAACGTCAGCAGGCTAAAGAAAATGATGAGCGAGTTGGTGAGGAAGTTGTCCGTCTTAAGGGGAAGGTTGATGTCCACTGGAAGAAATCAAATAAAAAGGTGTTTATCAGCGACAGGTTCGAGAACAGGCGGGTCTTGAGAGCCTTTTTTGAAAGACAAAGAAGCCTCTGCATTTCTTAAAGGGGCCCGGGAAGACCGCTTCATAAAGAGGAGGCAGCAATGGAAAAAGCTCCTTCACTGGCTTGTTTGCATAACATGCTAACCACAAGAGATAGCACCAGGGCCCAATTTCATGGAGCTGCTTAAGTAAACAATTTGCTTAAGCATGAAAATAGCTTGCTTATTTTACACATGTTACTGGCCAAAATTTCATGCCTTATACATTGCTTGTGACTGGTATTTAGCTGTTTACTTAGCATAACAATTGAGTGTATAGTCTTGGCCGGTAGTCTGATTTTTCTAAGCAATGATTTTTTTGCTTAAGCAAAATTTTGTGCTTAAGCAGCTCCATGAAATTGGGCCCTGGGCCCGATTTCATAGATCTTTTAATAATAATAGTACCAGACATTTATATAGTGCATCATGCAGGAGCCTCTATGCGCAACACAAATAAAAAACACTGAAAAGAAATTAAAAAAGCAATTGTTACAAAAACTAAAGATTCAAACAAGTGAGTCTTTAAAAGTCCCTTGAAAATCTGAAGACAGTCAGTTTGACGAGTATGAAGGGGTAAGTCATTCCATGAACTGGAAAGGCTCATTGACCATAGAATTTAGTGGAAAAAGTGGTTGGAGTCAGTAGGGATTGGCCAGCAGAACGAAGAGGACGAACAGGAATTTATTTATGCAGAAGATCAGATCAGATATAATATAGGAGATAGACCATGACTAGACGTTTCCTTTATTCCACGGTGGTGTCTTTAACATTTCCTGTATTCTGTGAGGTATAACGTAAGGATGTTAGACTGTAGGTCTTTCTTCCTAAAACAGATGCTATCATCTTTTTCAAAAACCACTCACATTCATCTAGATCGTTCGAGAAGCGATTGAGTATTCTACCGAGTGGAGTAACGTCAAAGAAGCTCATGGGGCTGTGGACTACTCGATGAAAGACCTTCTTGTGAAGTGTGGACGACGCTTTTAAAGTAACCTGGTGAAAAGTTTAAAAATGGAAGTTGCTTTTGAAGAAGCCAGGCATATAGCGTAAATCAGGCGTATGACATAACTGGCAGAAAGGCAAAGACAGACAGCCATTTGTGGTGAATGGGAAGGAAGTCTTGCAGGTCTGAAGGACATAGCTCTGAACTGAAAGTTTAGCAAAAATAAGCAGATTTTACTTTTGTTATTATTGCTGTATCATTCTGGTAATGAAACCAATGGACCCTCAAAAGCAGCTAGCACTGTGACCCGTAGGCCTGACGATACCCGTGCAGAGAAGATGATGAAGAAATATGAGTTTTGTGACAGGAAAAACCCCAAATCGGGAAAATCAGGTTGGGATTCAAATCCCCAATCCACATGCAAGGCTCCAGTCCGGGATTCGAACCAGGGTCCACAGAGGTGAAAGTCAGGGAAGTAACCACTATGCCAGCCTGAATGATTTCTTCTACTTCTACAAGTATAAATTTACCTCATTTAACATGTCATGTAAAGGCACGGCTCCTTTTGCAGGATCCAAAAAAGAAAATTTGACTAAAAAAAAAACCAAATACATCCCCATGGAAATGTAGGACCACTTCATCTACACATTATCAGCTCATTTTAAGAGACAGTATTCACAGTCTTAAGTAAAAAACAAAATAAAATTGGAAACAATTCTACCAGATTCTTCATCATGTAGGAAGTCTAGATTCCAGACTTACTATAGCGTAGAGAAAACAACGGCAAATTGTAATAACCATGAACCCGACTGCAAGTAGCCCATACACAAGCTGGTAATACTGCAGTCTGGGGTTATCGGTGATGCTTTCACTGGTAACCGTCTCGTTGTCAACGATGATGGTGGTGTTCTGTTTATGAGAAAGTAATACACAGCAATGATTACCAATGAAGCAAATTTCAAAAATTGTCATTCTGTCTGACCATTCAATGTCATCCACTGTGGTTTTGAATGATAGATAAACTATGCCAGCCTGCAATATGATAATATGTAGTGAATGCATCTACACAGTACACGGTCAACCCTCCTACTGTCTGACCAATGAATGCATCTACAGAGGAACATAAAATGCACAGTTAGTTCTGTGCAGTTGTGCCCCCATACATTTGACGGACGAAGCAAATAATAAGTGTCTTGCTCAAGGACACAAGTGCCATGCAAGGATCCCGAACCCATACTCCGATGACATCATCAGAACGTGAGTCCGGTGCACTAGACCGCGTGACCACGTCACATGGACACTGGATAGAATGCCAGGTTGACTTACCCCACTGCCTGCATTTAGCCAAAAACTGAGCCACCAGCTGGAGAACACGGCCGTCCCGACGGAAAATATGAAGGACACGTACAGAATAGCGGCCACAATATAGCCTCCAGCTGATTGGATGTATTCATGGATGGTACCCATGTTGAGTCCCCGGTCCCCCGTCTCTTCATCTTCAATCAACTTACCTAAAACAAAAGAAGACAAAAACTATAAGAGCACCATAACCCTCCAACTGTCCATTTAATATCAAATCTGTGGTTTTGAATAAAAGATGCACTATGCCAACCTACAATACGACATCACATGCTGAATGCATCTACTCAAAACACAGTCAACCCTCCTACTGTCTGACCATTCAATATCATCCATTGTGGTTTTGAAATGACAAACTATGCCAGCCTGCAATACGATAACATTTCATGACTGCATCTACACAGTACACACCTGTACACAGTTAAGTCTTTGCACAGTTGTTCTCCACCATAGACAACCCATGTAGTTGAATGGTTTCAAACGGTCGATCAACTCGCTGGAAAGAACATGGTCGCCAAGAATATTTAAAAAATTTCTATGAGAAGGACACTTACCACTGTAAAATATCGATTCCTCCGAGCAGGCCGCCGAGACTGAAGCATCGGTCCCGAGACCCCTCATTAAATTCCTCCAAGGAGACAGAATATTTCTCACTGGAGAGGTCTGAGCGCTCTCAACCTCCGGAAAATCGTCCTCTTCCGACCAAATACCAGTGATCTCCGCACCCTCGTGTTTCTTGCTGTTTACGGGTACGCAGTCTGTATCGTTAAAAACTAAACTTTTGCGGATAACGGCGATTGGTTTTGGATCAGGATGACTACGATCTTGACTTCGGTGATGAAAATCTCTACTAGGAGTTTGTGGGATTTCTTCATCGGCTTGATCCTCGTTCCTGCTGAGGCTGGGATTTTGGTGAGTGTCGGCTTGGCCATGTTGAGGAATGTCTTCGTTAATATTAACTTTGGTGTCGTTTTTTTCACTCTCATCATCACAATTACCATCTCCTCCCAGACCATCTTCAAAAATGTCTTGTCTCTGAGTGTCAACTTCCTCTGGCCCTGTCACAATTATAATAGGCGTGATTGGGTCGACAGTAGATGTCTTGAAATTGTCTTCATAATTTTGTTGATCCTTTACAGTGACTTTGTCAACTTCCTCCTTTGTAGATCGCTCCTCGCTAGGCACGCCCTTGCTCACACTCGCTCCTAAACCTTCACTGTCATCATCACAACCCCCGAGAGTGTCTTGGCCATCTTGTGAATCGTCCACGCCGCTATCTTCACTAGAATCGCTGTGGAATGTCTTGATGAGATTGCAGTACTCTTCATTGTTGTCCATGAGCTCCCTGTGCGTTCCGTCTTCTGCGACACGACCATCTTTCATAAGAATCACACGGTCACACATCTTCAGATACTAAAGACGGAGAAATCATACGAGGAAAACTACTTTTAATGTGTGTACAAGTTTTTAGGTAGAGCGCCGGCACGTTAATCCGGAGGTCATTGGTTCAAATCCTGCTCCAATCAATTTTTTCTTTATGCGACCCAAAATTGAAAATTTTCTGCGTGAACTTCAAGCTGTCATGGTCAAGATGTATGCGTGCCCAAAATGTTGGTAGAGCGCCAGCACGTTAATCCGGAGGTCATTGGTTCAAATCCTGCTCCAATCAATTTTTCTTTGTGCGACCCAAAATTGCAAATTTTCTGAGTGAACTTCAAGCTGTCATGGTGAAGATGTATGCGCGCGCAAAATGTTGGTAGAGCGCCGGCACGTTAATCCGGAGGTCATTGGTTCAAACCCCGCTCCAGCAAATTTCCAAAATTACAAAATTTCTGAGTGAAAATCAAGCTGCCATGGTCAAGATGTATGCGTGCGCAAATACCCAGAAACATAGGCATGGAAAATAAATGAC
The DNA here is from genome assembly GCA_032158295.1 of Pycnopodia helianthoides. Taxonomy (NCBI): domain Eukaryota; kingdom Metazoa; phylum Echinodermata; class Asteroidea; order Forcipulatida; family Asteriidae; genus Pycnopodia; species Pycnopodia helianthoides. Next base: position 1,381,103 of record CM063259.1, read on the forward strand.
AGTGGATAAAAAACCTTTCACCAATGTTTAGCAAACGGGATTCAGAAAACGAAAATGCCTTCACAGAAAGTGTCTGCAGTACCTGAAGTTGGTGGGTCACAAACAGCACCGTCTTCTCTCTTAGCGCAGTGTCGACACACTTGGAAAATATGTGCCTGCCGACGTGTGCGTCGACAGCTGATAAAGGATCGTCCAGTAAATAAATATCTTTATCAGCGTATACTGCCCTCGCTAGGCTGACCCGCTGCTTCTGACCTCCACTAATGTTGATGCCTCGCTCACCGATCTAAAAAAACAAAAAGATGAATAAAGTATTAAGCCTAGACACTTGAGATTATTTTTGTGAAAAGTGTAACCATTTCTAAAAACGGTTGGTTACACGTGTAACAATACATTTCAGAAACGAAGTTTAGAGTTTTAACAATATTTAACACGACTGTGCATGAAATCAAGAACAATGCATCTATATCACAGCTTTTTGAGTTCAAGCAATCGCCCCGCAAAAAAAAAAAATATGTATACATGTATTTTCTTATAATGTAGTCATGCAGAAAATATGTCACTTCAGGACAGTTTGAAATCGAAGGGACATCAACGAAAAAAATCACATGATCTGGAATGCAGTAATAAATTTACCCTAGCAGTGCCATGTATAGACCGTTATCATGCCGCCACGGTCTTGGTCATGTTCCACTGTATCCAATTTAAGTGTCATGACCGGGATTCGAGCCCACATCCTGATGACTTAGCCACCAGAACTCGAGTCCGATGCACTTAACTGCTCGGCCACAATATAAAAAGTCCGCCTGAACTGTTCTGCAATGCTTTTAATCGCTCGGTAATGATTTTCTGATCTCAACGAATTGATGTTTGCATTATCATTTAGAAAAAGCTTACTTCAGTTTGATCCCCATCCGCCAAAATATCCATGTCCTCCTGTAAGGCACATACGTCGACAGCCTGGTCGTACCTCCTTTTCTCAAACTCCGCCCCCATTAGGATGTTCTCTCGTAGGCTCACATTCATGATGCAGGCCTGCTGGGAGACGTAGGCAAATGAACCATCGACGGCGACATCTCCGTCGACAAGGATCATCCGACTTAAGACGGCTTGGAGTAAGGAGCTTTTACCACTGCCGATGCTGCCACAAATACCCAAGAGCTGACCCTGTAAGACACAAATAAAGAAACCTAGAGACTTAAAGGAAAGGTGAGACTACAAAGCCATAAGCCGTTATTAAATGCTGATGGGTGTGAGGCATTGCAACCTCTTTCCCACTTCTCTAGCCAGCTTCTGAATTTTCATGGTAAATGTGCCACCAGTTTGTCCGACCTGTCATATGCTGTCATATGCCGTCATATGCTGTCATATGCCAGCCATCACATGCTGTCATATGCCGTCATTTATTATGCCATCACATGCAGTCATATACCGTCATATGCTGTCATATGCCGTCATATGCCGTCATATGCTGTCATATATCTTTAAAAAAGGCTAATGAAGTACAAAGTTATTAAGACACCTTCTGTACGTCCAAGTTGATTTCGAACAAAGTCTCAGTAATGCCTGCATCTCTCTCCATAGTGGATCGTTCTCTAACCTCTCCCCTGCCTCCTCCCCTCCCCTTCTTGACCCCCTTCCGGGGGGGCTTTGGAGTGGTCCGTTTTAGGGGTCGGTAATGTCCCTGTAGGCTCCTCTTTATCCCATGCGAAGGTTGTGTTTATCATGCTGAGGGCGATGTCCGGGTCAGTCGGCTTTTTGGTGAATTCTTCTATCTCATCCATCAGAAGGAGCGACTGATAAAAAAAACAATAAATATAAACAGATGAGTGCGAATGGGGTTCTTATATATTCAATTTAAAGGAACGTTACAGAATTGGTAAGAAAACAACTTGTAAAATATACTTTTGATCACAGATTTACATAAAACTTGATGATGATGGTAGAAAACATCCCTTGAAATATTTCTGTCTGAAATGCCATATTTGATGAGAAATGAATAAACTAATTTTCCGATTGGAGTTTATCGCTCATTTGTTGAATCTATATGATTTCATGCAAATGTGTAATCGGTTTTTCACTATTTTCTCGTGACCCAGATGGCCGATCGATCTCAAACTTCTACAGGTTTGTCAGTTTATGTATATGGTGGATTTCATAAAGTGCACACTGCCAGCAACTGTTTTGTTAGCAAAAACCAATTCTGTAATGTTCCTTTAGCCCTTACAGTGCCAGCCTCGTTTTAGTAATTTTGATCCAAAGGCCAAGGGCCGCCATTTAAAAAACAAATTTTATGTCGAGTAGTAGATTGTAAGGGAACGTTGGCGGCCTGTGGATGGAGATTCAGTATGACGTTTCAGAAAGTTGGCGGCGCTCGAAGGGTTCCGTGCCGGTCGTGTTTTGGCATTTCTTTATCCAGAGGGCAATTATATATATTTTTTTGGGTCGACTAGTAGAACGTATGGAAATGTTGGCGGCCTGTGGATGGATACTCAGTTTGACGTTTCAAAACATTGGCGGCGCTTCGAAGGGTTAACCTCCTACTGTCTGGCAGTTCAGTATCATCCACTGTGGTTTTGAAGGATTGATGAACTATGCCAGCCTGCAATGTTATCTAATGTGGTGAATGTATCTCAGCACATTCTGATTGCATGGGTTATTCCTGGAATAATTAAAATCTAAAACTGAAACTTCCTTGTTTGTCTTGGCTAGTATAGTGATTAAGTTTAGTTTTCTGAGAGTCCTTGGCTTCACAACCAGAATTAAGAAATGAAATGCAATGAAATGAAAGAGCAAAAAAGCTTTACCTTTATCCTTGGAAATGCAACAAAGGAGTCCATCAGGGATTTCATCGCATTGGGCACTGCAATGATCATAAAACGTATCGAGTTCAGCACTGCGATGTACGAGAAAGCCTGTGAAAATGTGAAAAAAACAGCAATAGTTTAGCAACTACAGAATGTGATTTCTAGGTATAAAGCTTGTGCTAAAATTTTGGTGTGTGTGTGTCAAGTACAATTGCAAGTACTCTCTTTTAAAGTTGTGTAATGCGAATACTTTTATAGCACTTTAAATACACTGGACACCTTTGGTAATTGTCAAAGACCAGTCTTCTCACTTGGTGTATCTCAACATATGCACAAAATAAAAACCTGTGAAAATTGAATCTCAATTGGTCGTCGAAGTTGCGAGATAATAATGGAAGAAAAAACACCCTTGGCACACAAAGTTGTGTGCTTTCAGATGCTTGATTTCGAGACCTCACGCGTGAGGTCTCAAAATCAATTCAAATAATTACTTCTTTCTCAAAAACTACGTTACTTCAGAGGGAGCCGTTTTTCACAATGTTTGATACTATCAACAGCTCTCCATTGCTCATTACCAAGTAAGTTTTTATGCTAACAATTATTTTGAGTAATTACCAATAGTGTCCAGTGCCTTTAACTATGGGCTTCTCAAAGCACTTACCATTAATTATTTTATCCTCGATGCAATCACTACATCTAAAATTATCATATGGTGTTGGATTTTGTCAGAGTGAGGAAAGATCTAAGTAAATCACTCATGGGATCAGGCATACCACTATAACCAGAGCCCAACAGTTTGAGTGTAATTCCATATGCGTTGGAATTTTGTTGAGAGTGAGGAAGGGTCCTACTAAACCACCGGAGAAAGTTTACAAATAATTGACTCAATTCATCTGACGTCATTTCACGATAAATCTCACATGCATCATTTTGGGAGTCAGATTTCCTGCGTCTTACTGTGTAGTGAATATATCTTAACACGTAAGTTGTGGTCGGCATGGTTGGCTCCTGTATAAAGCACTCGCCTCTCACCAATGCGGGTGTCATGGCGAGTGGTTAGAGCATCGATTCAAGTTCTGTGGCGAGTTTGGGTTTGTAGAATCCCCGTCATGACACTTGTGCCCTTGAGCAAGATGCTTTACTATAATTGCTTCTCTTCACCTAGGGGTATAAATGGGTACCTGCGAGAGGGTAGAGGTTGATATTGTGTATGAAAAAGCCTTCAGCGCAACGCGCACAGGCGTACACTCCCCAGGAAGCTGAGAAAGATTACAGGAATGCTATTGGCCCATTGACCAGGGCACTAATGTAGAGCGAATTGATACAATAGTGTGAAATGCGCTATATAAGAACTAGTTATTATTATTATTATTAATGTGGCCTTGGTTCGATTCCCGGCTGAGGCCATAGTGTAAGTAGAGTTGTGCGCTGGTTCCCTGCAGTCCAAGGGTCATACTTACCTGTGAAGCTTTGATGTTATTCCCCAGCAACGTATGCAGACAAATAGTCAGGATAGTGGATAGGATGGGAACCAGTGTGGTTTGCGCTTGACATATAGCCTGGAAGAAGCCTCCTTTCTGTAGCAGAGACCGTTCCTTCTTCCGAATACCTAAGAAATGGATGGAAAAATACCTTAATGTTTGTCTCTGAATCCTCCTTCCATTCAATATCATCCACTGTGGTTTTGAACGATAGATGAACTATGCCAGCCTGCAATATGATATCATGTAGTAAATGCATCTACACAGTTCACAGTCAACCCTCCCACTGTCTGACAATTCAATATCGTCCACTCTGGTTTTGAATGGTAGATAAACTATGCCAGCCTGCAATATGATATCATGTGGTGAATGCATCTACACAGTACACAGTCAACCCTCCCACTGTCTGACCATGCAATATCATCAACTGTGGTTTTGAACGATAGACGAACTATGCCAGCCTGCAATATGATATCATGTGGTGAATGCACCTCCACAGTACACAAGCAGCCAGGTTGGCTCAGCAGTTTCTTTCCCTGCCTTTCACCTCTGTGGGACCCCGGTTCGAATCCCACCTCAGACCCAGAGCCTTGCTTGTGGATTGGGTTTTCAGTGTGGATTTTCCCCAACAGGGTTATCTTCCCACATCTAAAACTTAACACTTCTTCATCCTGTTTTTAGCGCTTGCACTGTTGGATGTATTTTGAAATAAAAACTACATTTAATAAACCACGAGGGAAACTGACTGGGTAAATATTTAAATAATTTTGAGTTGAACACAGACAAATTTACTAGAGCAGGACTTGAACCTGCGACCATTGGATTAATGTCCAGGTGCTCTACCAACTGAGCTATCTAGCCCTATGTTGGCAGTCTCCCTCTGTTGTCAATAACTTCAACTTCTTTTTTTCCTAAAATTTAGTAGGGGGTGCCAGTCAGAAGCCATTCAACCTGTAACTGCTTCCAGCCAGGGATCACACCCAAGTTTACGAACAAAGTTATTGACAAAATAGGGAGACCCCCAACATAGGGCTAAATAGTTCAGTTGATGGAGCACCGACACATTAATCCAGTGGTTGCGGGTTCAAGTCCCGCTCTAGTCAATTTTTCTTTACTTAACCCAAAAGTAATGAAAAGAAAAAAATGTCCCACATAAAAATGCATGAGCTCAAATAACCAGCACTCAAAGTAGCATGCTTTATATTTACCTGCGATACATGAAGCAAAGGAATCTTCCCATGCGTACATCTTGATCAGTTTGATGCAGTTAATGATTTCAGACATGAGGCGTACCCGGTGATCTGTGACTACAATGGAGCGACTTCGGTAATGAGCAATGATCTTGGAGAATAAGCCCTGGAGTAATGGGAATGAAAGGCAGATAGGATTGGAGAATAAGCCCTGGAGTAATGGGAATGAAAGGCAGATAGGATTGGAGAATAAGCCTTGGAGTAATGGGAATGAAAGGCCGTTAGGATTGGAGAATAAGCCCTGGAGTAATGGGAAGGAAATGCCGTTATGATTTGACTGCTGTAAGGAAAAGCTAAAAACTCTGTATGGTAGAAACAATCTAATTGGATTGTATAAGCATTCCAGCGGCTGCACATGGACCGTTCCGTTGGTCTGCCGGACTGTTCTGTTGGACCATCGGACCTGTGGTTTAGCAGTTCAAGACATCTGCTCCATATTTCAGAGAGCTGAATTTCATTGCCACTGACTGTTTATTTAGAAATCACGAGTTGTGATTTGAATGGACAGATATGAAGAACGACTACACAGTCATGTCCTGAATTTACATTTTCCAATACTTCACGTGTTTCATAACATGTCCTTTCTACCTCTTCAAATCAAATTTCTGTTATGTAGTATTTGTTTTTTGACATGATGTTTATCGGAAAAATCAATAACTGTATTTAAGTCTTGGGGTGTAGTGATAATTAAAAAGCAATGAATTGTCTCAAAATGAGTTGAACCTGTCTACTGTCTGACCATTTAATATCATTCCCAGGTTTTGAATGATATGATAAGCTATGTCAGTCTGCACTATTATGGCAAATGAACACACAATACAAAGCCAGTCTGTGCACACTTTCCCTCCATGGTGATACAATGCAATATAACAATGCAGTTGAATAGTTCCGGATGGTTGGTCAACTTAATGGCACATGTTATGAAAAGTAAAACAGGGTTCCAAAACACGGATAACCTCGGTGTCTACACGTACCTGCAGTGGAAAGAATAAAATGAAGACACCGGTTCCCAAGAGAGCTGCCGGGCCGATCAAGTAGATTGTGTATATGAGAGCAATGAGAGCTAGCAGGGGACCAGCTAAGGCATGTGGTAGGTAGAGCAACATGTCGAACAGACGCTGACCATCATTGGTGCAGAGATTCACAATCTGAGGAGAGAGATCGGGGAAGGAATGGAACGGGAATACACAATAAAAACTTTAAAATAATTTGAATTTCATTTTAGCTTCACACTCACAACAATGTGTGATACGCCACTTATACTTTATCTTTAAATATTCGCTACCTAAGAGAGACCAAAGACAGTTGAATCCAAAGGGGAATTCTAAAGAGAGGAATGTTCCACAAGGAGTTTGGTGTACATGCAAGGCACTACTTGCATGGGGAGTGCAAGCAATGCAATTGATGGTGTGTTATATTGGTTTGTTGGAGAGGGGGGAAAAAAAACCTTCCAACCTGCAGAAATTGAAAAGGAAGGACGCAAAACAGTTTTTTTATTTTATTTTATGGCCTATTATGCATAATAAGCCACCAATTCAAAACATAAGGTTGCTATTGTCCACTTTGCAAAAAAGTACTGGTCAGTATTTTACACTGTTTTGTGTAGACAAACAAGGTGTCCACTGTGTATGAAATTACCTTGAAATACACAAACAGGAGACACATGTTATGTAAGCTAGGTCATGCATGATGTTGCAATTTGTAGAGTCTAAATTTTGCAACTATAAACTGGGTGCCTTTCTAGATAGGAATATAAACACTAAATTTTGGGTTGAACAAAGAACAATTGACAAGAGCGACCTCCAGATTATAATGCTAGCGCTCTGCCAACTGAGCTATCTAGCCCTATGTTGATGGTCTCCCTATTTTGTCAATATCTTTGTTCGGGGGTGCCAGTCTGTTCAGAGCAAGGGATCAGACCCAAGCTTACAATACAACCTAGAAAGCAGCAGGAGAGGGATCACCTTAAGGGATGCGACTTTATATTTAAAACATCAAGTAATAAATCCACAAGGGAAACCGACTGGCTCAGCTTTCCTTGTGGATTGTGCGTCAAACAGTGTAGGGCACAAAATTGCGAGCATGACAGAGAGTGGCCGTGTGCGATTGGTACAAGGAATCAACAGCCTTCATGTTTTATGCTACACCTCAATGTTAGGCCATATCTGAAAGGCGGCTGCAGCTATGGCTACGACCGTTGCTAAGGGTGTTGCTAAGGTTGTACTATAGTCAACGCATGATGATGTGGAAATCTAGCCATAGCCGTAGCCGCTAATTCAGACACGGCTTTACTTACTTCTCCTATAGACAATCCTTTTGTGCTCCGTAGTCTAATGGTCTTATGATAAATCAAAGCAACACTTGCCGCACGAACTCTGCCCCCGGTGCGTATGTTCATGTACCAAGAATAACCCATTGTCATCACAAGACCGACTTGACATAGAACTATCCCACCGACTAGCAGCAAGCCATGTTGTAGATCTTCCTCCTCTTGTTGGCAGTATTCCAACAGGAGTCGAACAAGCACCGCCTGGGGATTGGATTTCAAAAAATCTTTATCCTAACCCTCCTACTGTCTGACTATCTAATATTATCCACTGTGGTTTTATGCCAGCCTGCAATACGATATAATGTGGTGAATGCATCTACACAGTACACAGTCAACCCTCTGCTGTCTGACCATTCAATACCATCCACTGTGGTTTTGAATGATAGATAAACTATGCCAGCCTGCAGTATGATATAATGTGGTGAATGCATCCACACAGTACACAGTCAACCCTCCTACTGTCTGACCACTCAATATTATCCACTGTGGTTTTTATCGATTGATAAGCGATTCCATCCTGCAATATGATATGATCCTGTGAATGCATCTACACAACACACACACACAGTACATGTACACAGTAAGTTCTGAGCACAGTTGTGCCACAATACACTGCCCGTGCAGTTCAGTGGTTTTGATTTTGTAACAATTTTATAAGATTTTTTGTCGATAGTTTATGTATATTTAATATTGTTAATCCCCTCCTATTATTCCTAGTTCACCACTGTTGGTAAGCGATAATGAACCAAAATAAATACAGAGGTGAGTCAAGGTCAGGGCCCAATTTCATAAAGCTGCTTAAGCAGAAAATACTGCTCATCATTTTTCTGCTAAGCAAAACTCAGCAGGATACCAGTTACATTTTGTACATGCAAAATGGTAATTCAGCTGGTAAACCCTATTTTGGTCATCACAATTTTGTTGAGCTTAGCAACTTTTTATGCTTAAGCAGCTCTGTGAAACTGGGCCCCGAAACTAGTCTCCTAAATGGTATCCGAAAAAAAAGGCATTTCCACGTTTCTGGTAGCTTTTGGGACAGTATCGTCAGTACTAGAGAAGTAGATAAATTCTTCAGCCACCGGTAGAGAGCAAAGTTGAGGGTCAATCTTACCGATGCAAAAAGAGACAGCATCATGCCACCGAAAGATGCCAGACAACTAATGATGCTTCGTTTGGCAAGAAACCAAAAGTACGCCTTGGCAAGAGATGCCTTTTCTGGGCCTTTCTGCTTCACTTCATTCGCCCACAGACGTTCCAACCTGAAAAATCAAAATTCCACCGACAAAAGAACTTTACAAATTTGTAAAAAGGGGAGGTTTATCTGGCTAACACTATGGGCACAGATTGTACATGTGACATGGCATTTTGGCTGGTAACCTTATTCTGGTAAGTATTATTTTGTTGTATTTAGTAGCTTTCTGTGCTTAAGCAGCTCTATGAAATTGGGCCTAGGAAGGGAATAGACGACTCCGGCTGCTTTAAAAAAAATTTCTGTAAGTGGAGCAGATTGGATTCACCAAAGATGGTGACAACAAGAAAATTCATTTTATCACTTGCAGATAAAATACATTATTCAATGGACACCCACAACCGTTGTGGTGCCACACACCGGTAATCATGTATGTGTATTCATGTATGTCTGACGGGGGTTACCCTCTTGTCTGTGTGGGCAAGTGTGTTTGCCCACATTTCTTTATGGCAGGTTGCCAAGTAATGTTATGGCAGGTTGCCAAGTAATCCGGGCCGGTATTCATGTATGTCTGTTGGGGGTTACTTTCAAATAAAATTTGTTATTACATAGTTACTGGTTTTGCCCAATGGGTAATTAACCAATGTGGTGTGACATGGTTGAATAAACATAGCATTTGAAGCTGATACCAATAAGCCAACTCAATGTGTACTGTTGTGGTTATTTGTGTCCTAAGGGAATAAAGGTCCATTATGGGATACCCTGCGCCAAGGTAAGGAGATGGACGCAACAACACAAGGTAGCCACAGCGGAATACCAATTAGAATGCTGATACAAAAGCACTTTTATAGACCTTTCTATTGCAACGTCACAGCCCAAGTTTTTGCCAACCGAGGTCGGAAAACTATGGAAAGCCATAAATGCAAAACAAAAACAGATCGCCACAGTTTTTAACAATGTGACGCAAATATTCAAAAATAGTGTTGAATTTTTTGGGAAACAAAGCAACCAATCATGAGAGGTACTTTACTTAGTTGAAAGTTTGCAGAAAATGTTAAAATTTTGTTGAAACATCTATTAACACGATTGAGTGTTTTGCTAACATTCGGCCTTCCATGCCAACCAGCGCGGATTGTTTATCAACAATAGAAAGGTCTATTAGTAACGGAGTAAAACGCAGCTACAAAGATGGCGACGTAAACAAAGATTAGCTAACACAAGAGGGCGCTATAACAACTACTGGCGCTGTCTACAGACTTTACCTTTCACTGTTAACCTTAGCGCTGTCGTACGGTGAGCAACTGAAGAGATCTTCTTTCACAAGGGAACCTTTCCAAGCTTTAAAGAACACGGGTGTCAGAAAAGAAAACCAAATAGATGACAGAAGGCTTGCCTCATCCATTGGACTCTTTGCTTTTAACCTGTAACAAAAAAAAATGTACTTAAAGGGACATTACAGAATCGGTAAGAAAAAAACTTTTTTATCACAGATTTACATAAAACTTACACGGTCTAATGATGATGATAGTAGAAAACATCCCTTGAAATATTTCTGTCTAAAATGCCATATTTGATGAGAAATGAATAAACTAATTTTCTGATTGGAGTTTATCGCTCAGTGAGCGTTTTATTCATTTGTTGAATCTATATGATTTCATGCAAATGTGTAATCGGTTTTTCACTATTTTCTCGTGACCCAGTTGGCCGATCGATCTCAAACTTCTACAGGTTTGTCAGTTTATGTATATGGTGGATTACATAAAGTGCTTACACTGCCAGCAACTGTTTTGTTAGCAAAAACCAATTCTGTAATGTTCCTTTAAATGTAATTCATTTGAATAGTTATCTGGTGTGGCGTGTTGTGGCCAAGCGATTAAGAGCACCGGACTCAAGCTCTGGTGTTTCTGATCAGCAGAGTGTAGGTCCGAGTCCGGGTTATGACACTTTAATCCTTGAGCAAGATACTTTACCAAAATTGCTTTGTCCTTTGGATGGTACATTAAGCCGTAGGTCCTTCGTACTAAAAGAACCCAGAACACTTATGGTGGAAGAGTAGGAGTTAACCCCGGTGTTTCTGGTTCACACAGCAAGCACTTGTTTACAGGTTTCCTCAGGCTTGCGAGCTAAGTGTTTAAGTTCACTTATGAGGCATCCTTGGTTTCAGTGCCAGAAATACATAATCTACATTTAGTTCATATGTACCGTACAACTACAGTGTACATAATAATCCCAAGTCCTCTTGTGTGATTCCTGCTATGATACATTGCCATTCGGTAGGTTCGTTTACAGGCTTCTGCCCTAGCCCCACAGCGCAATAGGCCTAGATGATTGGTGATCACCCACCAACATAATGGCTGGTAAGCTCAGTTGGTAGAGCACTCATTAGGGAGGTTGGTGGTTCTGGTCCAGCATGCAGCAACGGACATTTTTTTCTTTTTTTGCTACCTGGTTACATCGTCACACCTTTTACTTTTCAATACACACAACCCGTGAAATTTCCATTGAAATGACTTTTTATGAGATAAACAACGAACAATATTTTATGTTTTATCAACGGATTTTGTGCATCTACATATTTTATCTACGTGAAGATTCAAAAGTACACTGACTGTATGGTTTTTACCTTTGGTGTTTTGGTCTAGTCTTTTTGAAGAGCTTGTTCACCCTCCGCTGTTTAAGGTCTGGCTCTTTAACGCTGACTGCTGGGACTGATGTGTCCTCTTCATTGTCTTGATTTGGTCTTGTATCCTGTCTCTTTTCTATGCCTTGCAACTGAGCTGCATCATCCGTCGAGCAGGGACTAGCATCATCCATGTTTGGGGCCATGCTTGCCAATCTAGCACAGGATTCTTTAAGTGACAAATACAATTTTTTTAAATAAAATCAGAGCAGTCTTATGGCCTTTTTTAAATCTGGAAATGTGATTTGTAGAAAGCTGATTTGATGAAGAAAAATTAACTCACCAGCAAAAAGTCATTCATTTCCTTCCACTAAGTAATCCAACTATTTAATTTAAAAAGTGGTGTGTCGTGGAAGAGTGGATAAGAGCACCAGACCCAAGCTCTGGTGTTTCTTATCAGCAGAGTGTGGATTAGAGTCCCTGTCATGGCACTTGTGTGTCTTAGAGCAAGATACTTCACCATAACTGCCTCGTTCTTCAGATGGGATATTATGCCATAGGGTCGTGGCCGTGCGATAAGGAGCACTTCGTCTTTGGATCGGCGGGCCCTTATCACACCGCCACGACCCTGCCGGTTTTAAATGGCCAGTTAAGACCTCGTTGCCACTCTTTTACTAATTTGTTTCCCTTACAGTAACACCTTTTCTTTTTTCTGATTTGTGGCCTCCGAGAATTTCTTTTTAAGTACAAAATTCATAAATTGTCCATAGAAGGAAATTTCCATCCTCCATGAATGGTCTAGGTCCTGCACCCACGCATTCAATGTCGGCTTGTTGTAGTTTAACAAAAAACAGCCTGGTATTCGCAACAATATACCAAATCCTCTAGGGGAAAAATGTCCGTAACCAACTGCCACTTTTTCATTCATACAAGTTCCACCTACCTTCAAGTTGCCCTATACAGTGCTATAGGCTAGCTAGTCCACAACAACAACCATGTGACAATGAACTCACTAAGTCAACAGTTACTCCATCAAGTATCAAGTATCAAGTCTGATGACCATAAGTAAGAGCAAGGGTCTGATGACAAATTGGGCTGCAAGGGGATTATTTAAACAAGTAAACACGTAACATGGTCTGATCGACATTGTGTTGGGTCACAGCCAGGTCAAGGAAGGAAATGCAATTATTTCCACTGGCTGTTAGTGTTAGATGGCCATGCGTGATCAGTAGCTTTACGCCTGTAACTAGTATTAGTATTGGTCTATTTATAGACCAAGACAATAGAATTAGAGAATCCGGTTTTGTTCCGGCATGTCCGAAGGATAGAGATATTTCTCTGTTCTTTCTCTGTTGTAGGCCGTGATTGAAATGAACAAACACAAAGCATTTTTTGAGGTATAAATGAACATGAGGAATGAAACAACAACAAAAAGCAGTCAATCTTCTATTTCGTGATTTCCAATCACCGATGTGATGATCTTACCGTTTATTATCAGGATAAGTTCAGAGTGAACATTTCATCATCTTGCTTAGTGTGGTTCATCCATATCACACTAATCTTTGATCAGCTGGCGTTTGTTGATGATCATGTGTACAGCTAGCTGTCCACTGTACTAACTGATTTTAAAGATTGTTCAATTCACTCTTTAGTAAAAGACTAGACTTGTCCTTTTGTGTGAAATCTTTCGACACTCGTTTACACTCGGTACAATAACACAAACAAACTCGTTATAAATCAATGCAGGATGACACTACTGGCCGGTGGCCAGGTGGCGAGTTTAATAATTAACTGGACGATCGAGAACAGACGAGGGCGGTAGCATAACATCCACTTTTTGAAAAAATAATTGTGTAATGTAAGTTTAACTAAATCATTTGAAATTATTGCTGTTAATTCTTTTTGGGGTCAAAGTTGCTGGTTAACGATTCTTAAAAGTTTTCAGACTTCATCCATGCATGATTTGAGTGTGGATTTTTATTTCTTGCAATTAATTTTGTTGGTCAAATAAAAGTTGCTGGTTAATAATTTTGAAAACCAATCTAAATAACTATTTTACATAATTGACATTGATAAAGTTACTTTATTTATAAATAATGACAAGTAACAAGTGTTGCAAAGCTGTTACTTATTTGGGTAGTGAACTTTTCGGATTCTAAAAACCATATCTATTAAAATCTTAATTACAGGACATTGATTTCATAAACCTATATATTGCAATTTAGGAACATAACAGAATTGGTAAGAACAAAAATTCTTTTTGATCACAGATTTACATAAAACTTACACGGTTTAATGATGATGATAGTAGAAAACATCCCTTGGAATATTTCTGTCTGAAATGCCATATTTGATGAGAAATGAATAAACTAGTTTTCCGATTGGAGTATCGCTCAGTGAGCGTTTTGTTCATTTGTTGAATATGATTTCATGCAAATGTGTAATCGGTTTTTCACTATTTTCTCGTGACCCAGATGGCCGATCGATCTCAAACTTCAACAGGTTTGTCAGTTTATGTATATGGTAGATTACATAAAGTGCTTACACTGCCAGCAACTGTTTTGTTAGCAAAAACCAATTCTGTAATGTTCCTTTAAAAAAAGGGATGCGGCCTCTAAAAAGGAAGCGGGATGCCAAACATGTTTTTTAAATTTGATTTGGCCGTATCCCTTCTAAAGAGATCGACATTGCTCCACATTTTTTCAATTAGATAGATATTTATGAGGCCATGTCACATGAGGCAATTTACAGGCAACCTGTTCCAGGCAATCTCCCAAAAGAAAATCCATTCACATTTCAGTTTTCTCAATATGTTCCCGGGGATAGTGAGTTTCAGCTAGAAGAATGTCTCTTGTTCTGCCGAAGTGGTCTTTTTGTAAGCAGTGCAGATTTGGTTGCTTCCGGGGCCCATTTTCATAGAGCTGCTTAAGCAGAAAATATTGCTCAGCAATTTTCTGCTAAGCAGAAATGAGCAGGATACCAGTCACAAATGGTACATGTGTCATGGTATTTTGGCTGGTAACCTTATTCTGGTAAGCATAATTTTGCTTAAAAGGAGCTCTATGAAATTGGGCCCTGGTTGCCTGAAAAAATTGCCGTATGTGTGTGAGTGACCTTTAATCTCATAGCAACAGTGATACATACTAATACATACGGAAGCTACTGGTAGGCCTACTATAAACTACAAACAACCCACAATGAGGAATTCCACCTGCTCTCTGACCAATGGGAGACTCTTGCTGACGCTAGGTGGCAGCGGATTTATAAGTTTGTTGCCACCTAGCGTTCCAAAGTCTCCCATTAGAATCCTTCTGAAAAAGTATGTCTCGCTTCATTTAGGCGAATATAGCCAGATTGCACCATCACCCATGGCAACTAGAATCCCAAAATGTCCGGGGCCCTTGAGCGGGCCCTGTACCACAGCACGCTGAAATGTCTCTGCGCGTCGCCACGCATTTACTTTTCCCTCCTCCGTGTCTTCAAAGTTGAGATCACCGATTATCAAAATGGAAAGATGTTTTTTAAGACACTAGGGTGATTTTTTACATCTAGGTCACAGGAAAGGCTTATGTATCTAAAGTGGTGTTTTTTGCCGTAGAGGAATTGGTTTATATGAGAAGGATTTCGTTTCTATCCCCAACCAATTGTTTATACAAAAGCCCCTTATAATTATACTTGGTTCTTATATAGCGCTTTATCACATCCCAATGGGCGTATCAAAGCGCTCAGTATTTTTTCCTGCAAGGTATTGTGGAGCTACGTTTTTGAAGTATGAGGCTTATTCATGTATAGCACAATGTAATGGTTTACAAGGTGCTGTGGCGCAATATGCTGCCAATCAAACCAGGAACACCGGGGCGAACCCCTTCTCTTTACGATAAGTGCACTGGGTTCTTTAACGTGCATTACACAACACACGGGACCTACGGCTTTACGTCCCATCCGAAGGACGCAGCAATAATGGTTAAGTGTCTTGCTAAAGGACACAAGTGTCACGACCGGGACTCGAACCCACACTCTGCTGATCAGAAACATCAGAGCTTGAGTCCGGTGTTCTCATCCGCTCGGCCACGACACGCCACCCTTGTCGATAGTTCTCTCAGCTCACTCCCACCATATTTGTAATTTGCTTTTTTGCCCCGGTTGATTTTCAGCTCGTTTTGTGAACTGTTTATTTGAATTTCTCCACCCCCGTTGGGTTTTTGGTTTGTTTGTTTTGGGGTTTTTTCAAATCGCAATATTTTATTTTCGCTATCATGTTGTGAACAATTTTTTTTCCTCTTTTGTTTTAGTTACTTTGCTATTTTGCATCTTTAAACAAAAATGCTGTTTATTGTTTTTAAATATTTGTTATTTCATTTATGTTTTAAAGTTATGAGTGTTGTTAATTAGCCTGAGGGCTGCGATA
Organism: Pycnopodia helianthoides; assembly: GCA_032158295.1. Classification (NCBI taxonomy): domain Eukaryota; kingdom Metazoa; phylum Echinodermata; class Asteroidea; order Forcipulatida; family Asteriidae; genus Pycnopodia; species Pycnopodia helianthoides. The sequence continues at coordinate 1,397,187 of CM063259.1, forward strand.
ACCAAATGTAAAAAAATATTATCTTCTAATCGTTTATTGAATTACAAATATGGTGGCAGCAGAGAACAAGTCATCAAGAGAAAATAAGGTGAATTTGTAAATCAACCTATAGGTGAACAAGGTGGATTTGTAAATCAACCTAGGCGAATAAGGTGACTTTGTAAATCAACCAAGGTGAACAAATTGATTTTTGAATCAACCTAGGCGAATAACCTGAATTTGTAAATCAACCTCGGTGAATAAGGTGAATTTGTAAATCAACCTAGGTGAATAAGGTGGATTTGTAAATCAACCTAGGTGAATAAGGTGGATTTGTAAATCAACCTAGGTGAAAGGTGAATTTGTAAATCAACCTAGGTGAATAAGGTGGATTTGTAAATCAACCTATGTGAATAAGGTGGATTTGTAAATCAACCTATGTGAATAAGGTGGATTTGTAAATCAACCTATAGGTGAATAAGGTGGATTTGTAAATCAACCTAGGTGAATAAGGGGGATTTGTAAATCAACCTAGGTGAAGGAGGTGGATTTGTAAATCAACCTAGGTGAATAAGGGGGATTTGTAAATCAACCTATAGGTGAATAAGGTGGATTTCTAAATCAACCTAGGTGAATAAGGTGGATTTGTAAATCAACCTATAGGTGAATAAGGTGAATTTGTAAATCAACCTAGGTGAATAAGGTGGATTTGTAAATCAACCTATAAGTGAATAAGGTGGATTTGTAAATCAACCTAGGTGAATAACGTGAATTTGTAAATCAACCTAGGTGAATAAGGTACGTGGATTTGTAAATCAACCATAGGTGAATTTCTTGAAAATTAACTTTCTCCTGTTTCCTATTTTACATAGAAAGGGTACCCTTAGTTTTTACTCAGGTATTCTAAGATAAAATAGGAACCAATGTTACTGATCTTATAAGAAATCTCATCTTCCCATGTTTCCCTCTACAGTTCTATAAGTTCTATTCCATCCTCTTCCCCGTGGATGAAATTCACCATTTCGTCTGGCCCCGGCATCCCTGACTTGCTTGCCGCGATTGCGGTGTGATATTCCCTCAAGCCAGCAAATTTCTTGGTGTTCTTCTCCTGGGACTTTCCCCTCCGGGGATCTGAGAGGGTCCCGTGGGTCCAGACAAGATGGTCAGCGGGAGACAGTCTAGGATAGGGTGTCCCAGGGTAGTTCTGGTCGACAGTACCTCCAGTTGTAAGCTCCAATCCACGGTGGTTACCCCTCAAGGAAGAATCGGTTGCTTCCCGGCACTTCTGCTTTGAGTTCGTTTGTAACTTTGTTCCGCAGTCGTTTTCGACAGGCTCCTCTACAATTTGTGATAGTTTGAAAGGCGACTCTACCGTAATCCTTGTGACAAAAACATTAGTATTCAAGTTGAGGATGGCTCATTCAAATTGTTAACCATAATGGCTTCTTTTAGAACTCACAGAAACATTACCGTTCAAGTTCTTTACAAAACGAAAAATTCAAAGTGTCGTTCAATTCATATTTATTATTTTAGCGAAAGGAAAAATTTATACAGAATAATTTGTTCAAACAAGAAATGGTTGTTTAGACTTTTAAACCATTTACAAACTTAGTGTGATAAAACAATAATTCAAGTATGATTATTTTTGAAGTCATTGCTTTGGTGAGGCCCTCAATTGATGAAGAAACTCACCTTTTCTTGCCATGTTTTCTTGGCGCCATCCTCTGTATCCTCTTTTGGGTGTCTTTAGGATGTGGCCAGCAAAACCTGATGAACCTCCCACGGTAATCAACTTCATCTTCCCCGTCTAGAGTTGGGTTGTTGCCAGCCCGAATTCCCGGACCCCCCCTTTCCTTGTGATGAAAAGGATGACCTTCCCTCGACCCCGTGAACCTTTTGCCGGCTCGGGACGCATCACCTGGACACGAGGCATGGTTTGCAGCAAACATCCTTCTGGGCAGATGTACCGAAACAGTCCAAATTAAAAAACAAGCCAGCTCTGTGTAACATTTTGTTCTTGTCTTTTATAAAGTTACTTGCTGGTTATTGCATTTAACACATATCACGACAGAAAAATACTGTAAAGCTCGGAATACTCACGCTTTTTGTTGCTTCATTTCTAGCCACTTCTTATTAACTGAAATCGTTGCCTTCCAATTTTTCTCCTGAAACTCTCCGCTGCTTTCAAGCATTTGTTGACAACATGAAAAAATATCCGATTGCTGTTGCATGTCGGAACCATTTTTACCCGGGCTTGGTCTGTTGATATAAACAACATACAAATGTAAAATCTGTTAAATATTAATCTTTGTCTTACGATAGATGAAACAGTTACTAAAACTCAAACGCTTAAAAATGTCATCCATACAGCACAGGCGTTTAACCCTTTCTCTTGTTTAATTATCAATCTATCAAGGAGACAAATCTCTTAATACCTTGATTTTTTCCCCGGGATATGTCCTCCGAAACGTTGACCTTGCGTTAAGCGAGTCATCATCATTTGGGTGTTGCGACAGTTTTCTTCGATCCTCCCAGGCTCGCTGACCGTGGTCTCCGTCATTGTCACGGGGAGAGAAGCCACTTTGATCGGGGGTCTTGGAGAGAATTTGACCGGTCTTGCTGGCGCTGGTGGAGGGGGTTGGCTGTGGATGGAAATAACATCAGAATCATGGGTAAAAGGGGAGCGGGCCTTTTTGTTTAGTCATTGTAGCTAACAAACACAAAGATTATCATGGGGTGATTAGAATTATGAAAGCAATATCAAAAAGTGAATTATTTTCGTCTTAATTTCCCACAAACATAGATGGATGTAGTGAGTAAAACAGTACTCACCTTCCTAGTCTTTTGGATCGTTGGCGATTCCTCGCCAAAATCTCAAGGTTTCGTTTTTTCTGTGCCTCGTCTTCTCTCTGCCTCTCTGTGAGCTCCTCTTCTTCCTTGTGGCTGCTCTCAATGAGCTCTCTTGGCTGAGAGGAAGGTTTTCTATCTCCTTGGATAGCAGGTAGTTTAGGTTTTATGGATGCAAGTACCTCTTTGTTCTGTGATGTCTTGATTTCTTGAACCTGGTTGATCACCTTCTTGGCGCCCGTGGTAGACCTCTTGGCTTTGGTTGTGTCTCCTTGGATAGCAGGTAATTTAGGTACTTTAGATACAAGTACCTCTTTGTTCTGTGATGTCTTGATCTCTTGAACCTGGTTGATCGCCTTCTTGGCGCCCGTGGTAGACCTCTTGGCTTTGGTTGTGACTCCTAACTCCCTGCTGGTCTTCGTTGAGATTCCATTCTTCATCTCTTCTCTTCCAAGGTTGCTCAGGGTCTTAGATTTGTCATGCTTGTTTTCAGAAATAGCTCTGCATGGACTCTCAGGCTTGACCGGAGGTCCAAAACCTCTAAATTCAGCCGTTCCACCATCACCTGGTTGTTTCCTTACTGGTTGCACATGGATCAGAATAACCTTTGCGCCGGTTGATGTTTTGTATACACACGGTGGGCAATAAGGTTCATGATCAGTGCAGTGATCTTCAGAAGGCGAGCTATGAAGAAATAATTAAAACAAAAAATTCTTTCTAACTAGAAATTCACTAAAAGAGAGAGAGAGAGTATGGAGTACTCGGACTTTTTCATTTATTTTGGAGGGGAAAGAATATGGGCAAATAAGTAGTTTGGGGTGTGTGTGTGTGTGTGTTGTGCGGAGGAACTATTTAATGTATGAAACCATTCATTTGTGCATTTTTTTTTTTTAGATCTTATTTTGGGGGCAAGAGGGGGGAGGGGGCAAGGGTTTTGAGAGGTTTTGGCTCGAGCCCTGAACCCCCCCCCCCTCCCCCTCTGGTTATGCCACAGGAGAGTAAACATATCTGAGTTTCAGGTAAATATTGTTCACGTCAGGGCGGTATCTAGATTATTGTTTAGGCCTAATAGCAACTACAGCTACATGATTTATATTTTTACGTGAGTGTAACCCTTACCTTTTGGCGTCTTCGTTTGCAATCGTCTTCTTCACATCTGCAGGCCTCATCTGATTTTTCACGGGGTCATCACCCAGACCATTCCCCTCACTCTGACGGAGACAACTCGACTTTCTACTTTTTCTCGTTCTTCCCGTGAGAACTCCTTCATCTCTCCTGGGTCTTCGTCCTCTGCCGAGGTCCTCGCAGTTTCCACTCCCGTGAACCTCCACCGAATTACGTCTTTCATCACTTGTCTCGCCGAGTGAGATGTACTCCTCGAAGTCATCAGTGATGACACTGCTGGTTAAAGACAGCCGGTCGCAGCAATCAATACCGGGCAGTTGCTGGCTGTAAACAGTATACAAAAAGATAATACTATAATATTATAACCACTTTTTCTGTCCGTCAATAGTTCTGTCCACGACGCTCCATGTTCGGATTAGAAACAACAACAACACCACCACCAACAACAAAAACAACAACAACAACAACAACAACAACAACAACAACAATACCAACGACAACGACAACGACAACGACAACGACAACGACAACACCAACATCAACGACAACAAAAACACGAGAGAGGAACTGTTACTTATGGATTCTGTTATGCAAAGTCTAATGCTCTATACTTACCGGTTTTGGTTCCAGCTGTACTCCCCAGCACCTCGTTCTTCCACTCCACTCCATGGTTGAGGCATTTGGAGTACCTTGCTCCTCTTGGTTTTGAGGAAGCCTCTAAACCATTTCCTAGCTCTGGTTGTAATCCCTCTGCCAGTTCTGGATGTCTTATTACTTTTCTCAAGTGCTGACAGATCTTCGGATTCAGGCACTTCAGTAATTCGGGCACAAGCCACACCCTTCCGTCCAGATTTCCGGATGAGGGAGGACGAATGAAGCCTAGCTCCAGAACCAGTGAGGTTTGACCTAATAAAAGTGTGTTTGATCTTTGGTTGATGGTCTTAAAAGGCATACAAATATTCGTAAAGGTAACCAAAAATAGTAATGTATTATATTTTTTAATCTGAAAGGGAGCTTGCTTTTATAAACTTAAAATACATCAATTGGAAACAAATTATGGCTGGACAGGTCAATGATAAGAGCCAATTTTTTCAAAAGTTAATGATGAAATCATTTCGAAAATGCAGCTGCTAATAAAAGGGAAACCAGTTCAAATAATATACTATGGTATCACTACTTGCCACGTAGCACTTTTTCTATAAAGTCATGGTTCGAATTCCAACAGAGTTTTTCCTACTGTGGAATTTCCCCGCAGAACTCGGGAAACACGGAGTTTATCAAACAGCGTTTTAGGGTAAAACCAGATTATCATTCATTATAGATTCGAAGGCTGTCAAGTATTTCCACGATAGAGCATCCATTCTTATAAGCGAGGTAGATTTAGAACGGGTTACTTAGAACGGAATCATGGGCGTTCTAAGTGATGCAATGACTCTTGGCAGTCTTACTTATAATATAAGTGACGGTGGCCAGTCGAATCTGTGCTCGATTTCACGAAGCACTAACATTCATCTTAAGATGAGTTGTCAGTATCACCATAGTGATTTGTAGTGTGACATCACACTTTGCTTAGCAATTAAGATAGATAGACAGTTGAGATCAATCTTAGCTATTTGTGAAATCGGGCCGTGCTTATCAATTATAAAGTTACTAGCAAGATATGTAGAGCTAATCAGCTTGGGGAGAATGAGATCTGCTTACCAGTTCTTGGCGGTGATAACACACGCTGGGGAGCTCCCTTCTGCTGGGATTGTTTCACCCAAGCGGAATTCCTGGGGGAATTCATGGATTGATTGCAACCCATCTTCGCCATAACTAAAAACAACGACGAGAAACAATTTTTGGAGAATGCTGTGCCATAAAACCGGACCCAACCGCGCGCCAGGGCCCAATTTCATGAGAGCTGCTTAACAGCAGATTGTGTGCTTACTGTGTGACTTTCCATTAATGACAGCGCTGCTAAGCGTAAGCGAACGAAAAGGCATGCTAACCTCCCAGTGCTTACTGTATGAAAATGAATGACGTAACAATGCAAATCCATGGTGAACGCGCAAGCTGGCCATTAAATTTTCCTGCTAACCTGTGAAAAACGCTTACGCTCAAGCAAAATTTTCCGCTAAAGTAAGCACAAAAATTTGTTTACCGTTAACCAGCGCTATGAAATTGGGCTAGGTTTGAAAATCAACATACCGGGATACTTGTGCAGTTTGACTTTAAGTAACAATTGCCCCAAAAGAATCCCCAAAAACATAGTGTCCCTTTAAACCTCGATGGCACCCATAAGTACACAAAAAACGACTCCTTGTTTATGACGTCACAAGACCAAACAGTGCCCTCACTAGCACTGAGGTCAATGAAGACCTACGATTGGCTGAGAGTTGTACGCAGCGCGTACACGCGTATACGCTTCCATTGTTTGATGGCGACCATGCAAGCGGTCTACACTGCCTAAAGTCTTAATTTTAAACATTGCCACATACATTTTGCTTAACAATATTTAAGAACATGTAAAACATCTTTTTTTGTTCATGATATTATCAATTCAGTTGTGCCACAGTCATGCGTGCAACGAAAAACACATTGAAGAAATGTTTTTGCAATCGCTGATCGAGCGCGAAAAAATACTAGTATTTATACGAGAAACATGAAAAAATGCTTACTTCAATGACGGGAAATTCAGTTCCGTTTCGGAAACTTCCTCAACAACCCAACTTTCGTCCTTAGGATGTCTCCTGGCGGTTGTTGGGGTCGCACGCCCCGGCCTGAAGTGGTCTTCTTCATCCTCGATGATCCGTGGATATCCAAGGCCGCAGCATGACCACAGGGCAGAAGCTATCGGGTTGAACCGACGCCTCGTGCCCGTCGTCAAGAAGCCGGTGGTTCGGTCCTCGGGAAAACGTCGACTCGTTTCCCTCTTGAACTCGGCTCTGAGCTTACGTTGACTACGGGAAGCCATTTTTGTATACTAAGCTATAGATGTTTGAATAAAATACTCGATGAAAATCGCTCTCGATCAAATCGCTTCGATATCGCTGTGAAACTCACATTCACTCAACTAATAAAGAATGTTTTGTGACAACCACCTTTTATACATAAAACTTTCCTTCCAAAATATGCAAATTAAAAAGGCATTGTGACGTCACAAAACTTCTAAGCAAACTCGGGGTTTAGTGCGTCAGTTTTCGAAATCGTCTTAAGGTTGGAATTAAGTTAACACGCGCCGCACAGTGTTGACAACAGCGACGTAACAAAAGCTGTCAAGTTTGAAGGCGCGCGCATTCTGCATCTTGAAATCACCTGCGCTGTCGTCATCTAGTTATCTAACTAAAAAAAGGTTTTAGTTTTTCTTGTTGTTAGTGTGTTTTGGGGAATCGTTTTGTTTGTGTTGTTCTTTCTTCAGACCTTGCCCCTTTCCTCTAAAGAATACTAGAGTTTCAAAAGCACACAATGAATACACAATAAAGGGGGGGGGGGTACCAACCCATGCCCAATACCGAGCACCAAATGATTGGTTGCTATGTGTATAGTACATTGACTGCTATAGTACATTGGCTGCTATGGGTATAGTGCGTTGAACTTGCGCGGCTTTCTAGTAAAAAAAGAAGAAGAAGAAATAATCATAAACCGCTCAAACCATCACAAGCCAATATATAGGTTTGGGGTTTTATACACAAATAAATATTTGTATGTAAAGCGTTCTAGTGCCATTGAGTAACATATAAAATGCTGAAATCCATAAATTATTATTTTTTTATTAATAATGTCTGCCTAATTGGACTTCTTAAGAATGACAAATCGAGACCTATGTTGTTTTTATCTAAAACTGGCAGTAAACCAATTTCTTACTAGATTATAATCAAAAACACAATGGTCTGTTGCGAGGTATAACCTTCAACTTAAAAATAATTCAAAAATTAGTATGAATTCTTATCCTCATAAAGTGGTTGTTTCTTCGGGATATCATAATCCTTGAAGTGACAGTATCGGCCCTACTCTAAGATGCAACACTTTGATATAAATTTAGCTTTATCAATTGTTGCCTTGGATAAATGAACATACAGAAAACAACCATTACTTGTATGATAGAGACCTTTTCTAGAAACCTTGAATAGGCAAAGCAATGATAACCGAGCAAGGTATTTGAGCACAATCAGACAAAAATGCAGACGATTTCGACAAACACCTGTTGAGCGTGACGTAGAAGAATTGGCCAATAGGATTCGCCCAACGGCAACAAGGCGCGTAGTCCGTTTGCACGGCCAAACAAGTATGAAAACTATATACCGCGACGTAAGAGCATTCTTTACTGTACGACAATGGCGGATGACGAAACAGCAACTCGGGTTGCACAGGGACGTGGAAATGCACTAGATTTCTCGGAGTTTGACAGCTTTGGTTGAATAACAAAGAATGGCAATGTCGAGCACGTAGAAGAATGGATTATCGAGTCATAAGAACCTGAATTTCGACTGGAATTGGCAGTTAGTATTAATGATTCATACCATCCAAGAATCATACTCGGAGGGCGTGAAAGCTTGACAGCCAGTCATGTACAAAAAAACGGTGAGTCCTCTTTCCTTTCAGTCAGCAATGATGGCGGTATATGAAAGAAAAACAGCTTCAAACTATACTTTTCGGTGACAAAACTAGTTGAAATAATGATGAAGTGTTCGGTTGTAATCGTAGCCCGTGACTGAGTGTTTTCTTACTGAATTGCAATGTAAGAAACTACCGATAATGGGAAGTAAAATTGAAGTTTTGGTAAAAACCGTGTAGCGTTGTATCAGCGTGGTGTCACTGCCTCTGAGACCATGATTGCCGTCTTAAGAATTGGACTTCAGTTTGTTCTTCAACACATCCTTATAACTCGTACTCAAAACAATGTACAAACATAATATCATGGACAGTGTTTATGAGTTAAAATCTGGGTAAATCATTTATTTTGTCAGGTTGTAAGTATTGTAAAGACTGAGTAGATATACCAAAATTTAGCTTTAAACTGCTTAATATTAATAGCTTTGTCATCTTATTGAAATATTAGCACTTTTGTTTACATTTATTTATGGAGGATGCCGAATCCAACACCATTTGACCGGACGGATCATGATTTTGATCCGAAAAAATACAAAACAGGGGGGGGGTGTTGTTAAACCTTTTCCATGAGTTGAAGTACTATATCAAATTACATTTCTCAGTTATAGGTTTGAAACAAATTTGTCATACAACACACTATTCAACAAAATTTGTTCATACATTAAAGAAACTGCTCTTTGAGTTTTCATTCCAAACTTTTGTCACAACGACTACATTGTGTATCTTTTCGATAACAAAGTTCATTCTCATTTCCATAAATTTTGCCAGTAATTATAAGATAAACTATTTCGTAGAATTCATCAACTGTCAAGTTTGTGTTATGTGTAACTGTACATGGAGCTTTACGACGTGTCGTGATGGCCGAGCGGCTCAGAGCATGCACCGACTCAAGCTCCGGCGGACAGTGGGTTCGAGTCCCGGTCGTGGCACTTGTGTCCTTAAGCAATGTACTTTACCATAATTACTTTGTCCTTTGGATGGAACATTAAACGGTAGGGCCCATGTACTTGGATCGGTAGTGCACGTAAATAAACCCAGAACACTTATCGTGGAAGAGTAGGGGGTAACCCTGGTGTTTCTGGTTTACAACCAGCACCATTGTTTACAGGTTTCCTCAGGCTTGTGAGCTACAGTGATAAGTTCACTTATCAGGCATCCTTGGTTTCATTGACAGAAAAACATTAAAATTTACACTTTATATTTAGTTCATGTACACCTACAAAATAAGCCTGCAATTTCCCAGGTTTTGTCTGACCCAGGGCATGATACCTTGCCATTCAGTAGATAACTTTTACAGGCTTCTGCCCTAGCCCCACATAGCAATAGGCCTAGATGATTGGCGATCACAGCAAGCACCCTAGTTTACAGGTTTCCTCGTGCTTGCGAGCTACAGTGGTTAAGTTCACCTGTGAGGCATCATTGATTTCATTATCAAAAATATATAATAATAATAGCCTGATAATAATAAATGTGGCGCAACATAACGTAGACATAACGTAGTCATGATTGCTGGCTGGCATATTCTAGACTATCATGTAGATGTTGTTGAATGGTCCAACCGTAGAAAGGTTTTAAAGGCAGGGTATACTTTTGGAAATTGTAAAAAAAAACAGTATCCTCACTTGGTGTATCCACATATGCATAAAATAACAAACCTGTGATAATTTGGGCTCAATTTGTCATCGAAGTTGCAAGGAAATATTTAAAGAAAAAACACCCTTGTTGCATTTAATTGTGTACTTTCAGATGCCTGAGAAAGGCTTCATGCCTAAAGCCTTTCTCAGAATCAGGAAAATTACCTCTTTGACTTTCTTTAAAACTACATCACTTCAAAGGGGGTCGTTTTTAACAATAGTTTATAGTATCAACAGCTCTCCAGTGGTTTTACCATTTGTTATGGTCATTAACTTGTGTAGTAATTACTTAATTACCCAAAGTACACCCTGCCTTTTAATAAGGCTGTAATATTTATATACACTTTCACCGAATTAATACAAATGACGTCAATGAATCATTGACTTCATAATTGATTTATATTAAACATATTATGATAATTTGAATAGTACTGAGCCACTTCTCAAAACAAATATTGATATTAGAAAAATAAAAATAAACAGCATTTATATAGCGGCTTGCGCAAAAGCTCCAAAGCACTTCACCTGCAACGAGGCAAAGGTCCGAAAAAGAACAGTACTGGTAAAAACAAAAACGGTAAATATAAAGAATATGTTTCAAAGTCTACACAAAATAATAAAAAGTAATAAAGACTGGAAAAAACAGCAATTCAAAAGAGGAGACCATTTGCACACAAAAACACTAGCTCAGATCGTCAGCTTCTAAGAAGAAAAAAACAATTATTGTACAGCAAGACTCTATAAAATGAAAGAACATTTTCACACAAAACTGTTATCACTCATGTTCAAAGCTCATTAACTCTTTACACATCGGTTCTCTATGAAACAGCAACATTTAGGTAGTGCTTTAAAGGAACATTACAGAATTGGTTTTTGCTAACAAAACAGTTGCTGGCAGTGTAAGCACTTTATGTAATCCACCATATACATAAACTGACAAACCTGTAGAAGTTTGAGATCGATCGGCCATCTGGGTCACGAGAAAATAGTGAAAAACCAATAATACATTTGCATGAAATCACATAGATTCAACAAATAAATAAAACGCTCACTGAGCGATAAACTCCAATCGGAAAATTAGTTTATACATTTCTCATGGAATATGGCATTTCAGACAAAAATATTTCAAGGATGTTTTCTACTATCATCATCATTAGACCGTGTAAGTTTTATGTAAATCTGTGATCAAAAAGTATACTTTACAAGTTTTTTTCTTACCAATTCTGTAATGTTCCTTTAATAGTCTTGCAGTCAGATTAATTATATACCTCTAACAGGTGGCCCTCTCCGTCCAAGATCTTCTCTAAATACGGACGGGGTCTTATTCTTTATATAATTCTCCAGACTTTGTATGACTTACTTGATTTCTTTTACAATCTCTTGAATTAATTTATAATTCGTTATGAGCGAGCAAGGCATGCTGTGGCAAAATTGCGAGATCGATCACCCCTGGGAACGAGGTGGGCATTAATCCTCCATAGGTGAAAGGTCATAATTCATAGGTCCTCGCGTCCAACATCTACTGAAAGCTGCAGCGCCATTTTTTACTCGCCGGAACTTGCATAAACACTGGTGCTGGTGAGACAAAACATGTGTTCATAGGAAATTAAAATGATTTCCAAAGAATCTCCCGAATAATATTTTATTTGCTAAGTGCAAACCGTAATCCAAACAACACATTTATTTCAATGTAAATATCATGGTTACAAGTTGCAAGTTGTAAATAAATGATGGTGCTGTCCAATTCAGTGACACTTTATGACTGTTGACTTGAAAAACATAAAAATGTAATTAAAAACGAAAAACAAAAAAATGTTTTATGGGTGAGGTCCGTGTCTATTTGTTATATTGGCAGTGTTGTCATTGTGAAGGGGGTATGTGTTTGGCGAATATATTACGGGTGACTAAATGAGCCATTTTGACGATTGCGTCCAGTAGAAGTGTATTAAATGGTATAGAGTGAGACCGCGAAGATATTTTTCAGATCTTTTACAACTAAGATCTGCATCAAGACTATAGTTTGAGTCTACTTTGTTTCTATACCTGGTGCTCTTCGTTTGTTCGCCCCAGAGTGATCATCTGCCTCATTATCATCCAAGTCGTCGTCGTCATGGCTCAACAATGGCTCCTGTTGATCACTTGCCGACCACCTTGCCACATCCGGTAAAGAGTCAAAGGTTAAGGTCACCTCTTCCGGCGACAGTGTACTCTTATCAGCTTCCTGTGGACGTAAAGAGCAAGTATTATGAACCATAAACACAATCATCAACAGACGTTTGCTAAAACTTTAAATGTCTTAGATAGAGGGTATCTTACACTAAATATTCTTTTGTACGTCTCAAGCTCTGTCTTGTCCGCTTGGCGTTTCTTGAGCAAACATTCCAAGTCGTCCTTGAGATCCCCATACTCGATACTGTGACCTCTTGGTCCTAATTGCATTTCCATCTTGAGTGCTTTGTTGTAGTATTCCAAGGCGTCTGTGAAGTGTTGGTCAGATTTCTTCTTGTCTAATTGATAAATAAAAACAATAATAAAAGTACTTTAAACCTAGACAGGAAAATATACTGTGCATAATTTTTGTTGTAACATCTGAAATCATGGCTCAGCTGTCGCAGTAACACCATGTGCTGAGACGTGGGGGTTCTATAGACACTTTTATACAACAATATGCTTGTTTAAGGGCGATATTATTGACAAGTTCACATAGTTAGTAACAAAACAGAGAAAAATAGCCGTATGTTACATAGGTTAAAACAGCAAACAGGATAGATCACCTTTCTTAATGTATTTATCGCCCAGACTGTCGTAAAGAGAACCAATGAAGTACAGGTTGCGTGCAGTGGTAGGGTGTACACCTATTGACTTCTCTCTGATTTCACCTGCATGGATAGCCAACGGCAGGGCTTTCTCATAATCCTTTAAAAAAAAAAATAAAAAAAATTACAGTTCATTCGAAAAAAACATTGTTTAATCAAATTTTCCTTTCAAATCTTAGGATTAGCATTTTTTAAGTCACTTTCAGTTTCCCCTAAAAATGGACCATATCTGGGCTACTTTAAAGGTACACACCGGCTTCGTTGGGCTATTTGTGCTACAAAATAGACTAAAATATTATTCCAAAGGTCTTCCTGAAATGGAGAAGATTGGTTCATAAAAGAAACCATCAAATTTGGCCGTTTTCGAGCATTTTTTCAAAAAACGAAGGTCACGTGACTTTTCGGAACCAAAATGTGGTTCCGAAAAGTCACGTGATCTTCAGATTTAGTTTTTCTTCCAGCCGTATAAAAGTAAATTACTGAACCAAATTCAAGTATTTCTTTTAAAAATAATTATTCATGAGTATTTGGCTAAAAAGACTACGTATTCAGTTTATGGATGCAAGATGTAAATAATGATGAAAAATTGAACGTAAGATTCGCATTCAGAGAGTCCGTGCACGAAAGCGTGTTTTACGGCGCATCAGCGTGGGGAGCTAGCGGGTAAACCTTGGGGGCTTGTCCCGTACAGCCGGTGCAGTGTCTCGCCGGGCCAGAGAGACAAACCACGGAGGCATGAACTCGGAGCCTGTGGAGGGGTAGGGAGCCAGACCATTAATTATGTTTTGTTTTACGAGGGTTTTAGTCTGTAGCCCTAGCTATTATCCCCTAACTATTGTCACGTTACGTGATGCCTGCGCTACACACACGCGGCGGGACGACGACGAATACCTGCACGGTGTGGATCGGACTGCGTTTATGTTGGTTTTTTAATTACACGTGAATTTGTGCTTGATGGATATGAAGACCGGATCCTTATGCCTCGCCATTGTTATAATTAATGCATAAACAGATCACTAGTCTACATGATTCCAATGTCACGTAAACTTGACAGTTACAACGGCTGGAAAAGCGTATACGCTGACCTTTGACCGCGTTTTGTTTTTTTCACATTTTTCGTTAATTACGTGACTTTTTGATGATTTTGTTTTTACAACAACCATCGAAAAATTATTGTCTGTGATTCAACATCACTAAATTAGGTAAACAGTAAGCCGGTGTGTCCCTTTAAGTAGGATAACACTAGAGTCATTACAACGGTTGTAAGTGCATCGTAGGCTCAGTGGTTTCTGTCCCTGCCTTTCACCTCTGTGGACTCCGGTTCGATTCCCACCTCAGACCTGGAGCCTTGCGTGTGGATTGGGTTTGCAGTCACTTGGCTGCGTGGGTTTTTGCAATTTGGGGTTTTCCTCCCCGGATTTGGTTTGCAGTCACTTAGCTGGGTGGGTTTTTCCCAATTTGGGGTTTTCCTCCCACATCTTAAACTGAACGTTCTTCTCGTTTCCTATTCATCCTGTTATTGACGCTTGCGCTGTTGGATTTGAAAACAAAAATTATAAATAAATGTGCTGCCGATCAAACCAGAAACACCGGGGCGAACCCTTTCTCTTTACAATAAGTGTAATGGGTTCTTTTACGTGCATTACACAACACACGGGACCAACGGCTTTACGAACCATCCGAAGGATGCAGCAGTACTCAAAACAAAAACTCACCTCCATTTCACAGTGGCTCATCGCCATATTCTTCAGAATGTAGGCACTATTGGATGTGTTGGTCAATTTCAGGGCTCTTGCAAGCTCGTACGCTTCGTTGTAATTGGTGATAGCCAATTTGAAAAACTTCCTGGCTTTCCCTTTACACAGATTCTTCTTGCCCATCTGGTGATAACTGGCACCTATGTTGAGCAGATACATCGGTGCGTCAAAATGCTTCTCCGGTTTCCCGTCGGTTATTTTCGTAAGCATTTCCCATGCTTTTTTGTGATACTCGTGTGCCTCGTCTACACCAGTTGACAGACACCCTTCTTCGGCCTTGTTGGAGTAGGCGTGGCCTAGAGCATTCAGACAACGAGCTGTGACAGAATGGTTCCCTAGAAGACGCTCCTGCATCGCCAGCGTCTGCTTCAGTACCTCAAAGGCTTTGCTGTATTCACGTCTTCTGACCAGGACTCGACCCTTGACGTACATAAGCTGAGCTTTGGCCCTCTCTAAATCCTTAGTTGCGCCGCTTACATTCTCTTTATCTTGGAGAACCTTCAGAGGTTTTTCAACTTTCTCCCAAGCGTCATCGTATTTAGCCTTAACAACAAGCTCATCAGCAACCCATCCTTGTAGGTAAGCCCACGCCTCGATTTCCTTTCTGCTCAACATTGATCTGCTGAGATTCTGATAATACTCCAACCGTTTTGATGGCTCCAAGAAGGTTTCGAAGATACTGTAGAGCCCCTCCCGTATGTCAGGAAGAGGTGTAGGGTTGGTGTTCGTCTGCTCTTCCTTGATTACTTCACAACCGAACTTGTTACCCATGTCGAGTTCCAAGTAGTGAAAAATGTTCGTCTTGTCCAACTGAAACTTCGCCAGGGCGCGGGAAACATCTTTATGACCGAGCTCCGTTAGTTGTTTGAGCCGTTCATTTATGTACATAGAGAAACGACGCACTGCGTCTTCGTAAGCAACTTGGTAAAGCTTACTTGACGATAACTTTGTCAAACAAACTGATCTTACAAGCGGATGTATGTAGTAGTGTGTGACGTTACCGTTTACTCCGCAGTCAAAGTCATCCAAGTCATCTTTATCTACAAGACACCACTTCTTCAAGTCCTCCAAGTCATACTTGACCTCATCTGGTTGATCTCTTCCCAGAATCATGGCCCCTTGATCTAAGCTGAAGGAGGTTGGAAGGACGGATAATTTCAGCAGTACCTCCTTAAGACTCTGTGGAAGTTCCTCATAGGTAATATCCAGAGCACTAAGAACCATCGGCTGATCTTCAAAATCATTTCTTTCGTCTTGAACAGCTGCACTGGCTGCTAGAGATCCAGGATCCAGGACTTTGTGCAGTAGGTGGGGTTTCTTTAAATGTTCTATTAGCTTCTCTGGTTGGAATCCGCTGCTTAGACGGCTTGCTAAGGCACGGAGAGCCTGTGGGTTGTTCCCACACAGTTTAGCAATCTCAGACAATGGCGTGTCATCTCTCGTATGTTCCCTACCGGCCACAGCTATCCCAGAAGAACCCTGGGCCTGATCCACCATCTTCCTGAGCAAGTAGATAGAGTCGTGCACCAGCAGCGACTCAAGCTTCAGATCCAAGAAGTTTGGCAAATCTTTAAGAAAGTGGGAGTCCACAGGAGGAAATCGTGATGTCATGAGAATTTTAACGAACTCGTTGTTCAAATCTAAAATGTCAGATAATGTGTTGGTGAAATGGTCTCGTGTACTTGTGGAAGAAGGGCTGAGAATATAGTCAGCGTTGTCCAACAAAATGATGGTATCTGCAACAAAAATAAAATGCCTGAACGGTTTAACACATGGCACTTAGGGTGGATCTAGATGCCCTCTTGCTATCACCTCGGTCAAAGCAAGTTTATAGGACTGCCAAAAATTTCCGAAAACTTACGTGGATCAAAACAAATGAATAACTATATTTACACAAATTTACCTTGGCAACATTTTTGTATCCAGTTTTTCACCAGCGGCATGTTGAACTGATTTTGCGTGACTTGCCTTCCCGCCACGCTGTTAAGAGTCCACAGCCAAACCTCGTTCGCACTGGTGGCTTTTCGAAGGTTCACGCGGAAAAGTCTTTTGAAAACAAAAAGACATCGAAGTGGATCAACGAAAAAAAATAACACAATCAAAACCAAGACTCTTAAATCAACTCTCGTATTCGTCTTTTAACTAAATGTCCGCATGCTGTGCACAAAATACTGAAATGTTAGTCTGTCTTTTATAAGATTTCATGTGTACATTTCATACACCTTCCTCGGGCAATTGGTGCTCGATATGGGGCAGAGGGTACCCCTCCCCCTATTGTGTCTTCATTGTGTGCTTGGAATCTCAGGAATTATTTTGAGGATTTTAGGGGGGGGTGTTTCTATACAAGAGGAAAATAGTGTGTTATAGTATGGGAACATTTGGGGGGGGGGGACCCTCTACCCCATATCGGGCAGGCTATATCCTCGGGATGAATACAAAACTTTGTTAGACACTTTTGGGGTTGGTGGTTGGTTGAGTGGGTTCTGTGGATGGATGAGTGGGTAGGAGGGGGAAGTAGGTAGGTGGGTAGATAGGTCGATAGATTCGTGTTCGTTGCAAATCTGTCAAACCATGTTACTGATAGTTTTTTGCGGTCAATTTCGGCAAAAGAGCTGCGAAATTGAACGTTGCGTCATGCTATTTCGCGCGAAATTGAAAGCTCCACAAAACAGTCATGCAATTTCACTTTATGCTCAAGAAAATATTATCTTGCGTCATGTGATTAAAAAACATCATTTTTTATTAAACAATACACTCAAACAACATCAGCCGTTCGTAGAAATCTCTAACAAGGTCGATAGATTCGTGTTCGTTGCAAATCTGTCAAACCAACGTACGTTACTGATAGTTTTTTCGCAGTCAATGTCGGCAAATGAGCTGCGAAATTGAAAAACACAATTATTTTATTAAACAATGCACTCAAACAGCATTCAAGTTCACATGAGCCGTGGAAATCTCTAACGATTTTGCATGGCCAAAACAAATGACAATGTGTCAGATTGCAACTAGCCTGTTCGTCAGTTTGTCAGATTTACAAGTCTGCATGCTGTCACCTAGTGTCCTAAAATGAGTTTTATTAAGTTATCCATGCACCAATGAGGTGCCTTCTTTTTTACTTCAGTGAGGGCGCTCTTACAGGCTTATGACGTCAATGATCCATTAAGCTTACCTCGTAGCGGACTGCTTCTGCTGGCACTTGTAGATAGCGCAACTTTCCACAGCCAGTTTCGTCTTTCCTGTACCAGCCAACCCGTAGACCAAAACACAGCGGCATTTCGTATGGCTCCTATCTTGGAAAGCGTCGAGAATTTTACTGACGTATTTGGTGCGTCCGACAAAAAATGGATCTTTTCTGCCGAGGAGGATTTCGACGTCTTTGAGATGTTCGCGCCTTTCTTGTTCGTAGTCTTCCACCTTGGGTAAAATGAGACATACTCGGTGACTATGCAACGTCCACAAAGAATAGAAGCTTTGCTTTACTGAGTGAGAGTATACACAGAGAAACTTACCCTGTAGGCCTTATGCACCTTTAGAAATAATCTTAACAAAATTATGTTGAAAAAACCGACATTGTTTTTGCTTACGTAATCTTTGCCCTCCCTGTATCCTGCTGCGTCAAGGATCTCCTTTAGGAAGTCTGTTTTGTCTTCCCCAATAATTCCCATCTCTTCTAAGGTCCTATCAAAGAAATAATTTGTTGTTGTTTAGGGTTTAATTGCATAATCTTTACCAGTAAAAACATGCATCGTTTCATGCCTTCCAGCAAAACTCCCGGGTCAGAATTGACCCGGTTTCGGATCGGGGGCCTGACCAATTTCTTGGTCAGTTTGACCCAGAATCTACGTTTAAAATGGCCTAGAAGTGGGTCAAAGTGACACAGAATCCGAGTTTAAATCAATATTTTCCAGGTCGGCCTGGCCCAGAAATGGGTCAGGTCACCTTGTTTTTAGAGTGTATTCTTACCGTAGTAGTTCCAAAGGTTGTTTTGTGTGGAGCTTGTCTCGCGGGACTCCTTGCCCACCGCACAAGATTTGAATCTGTTCGAGCTCACAATTGAGCAGTTCTTTACCTAGAGTGGTCAGTAGTACGTAGAACGACTTGATCTTCCTGTTGTCATCCATGTCGGTCTCTGATGAATGGGCCATGATCAATTACTGGGTTGAAGTTTGCTAGAAGATGAATAGATTTACCTGTAAAAATACAAGATTGTAGCGTCATGGGGTCGCCGTGTGGATGACTTGAGGGAGAATAATCACCCTTCAGCGAGTGGCAAACATAGCAAATAAATGGGACGTAGCCATATGAAGAGCAGAGCACACTGTTCGTAAACGTCGAGACTAGTAGAATCTTGAACCCAATAAATTATTCGAACCAAACACTTCTCACATAAACAGTAGCGTAACCAGCAAAGGGGGGGGGGGCTCTGAATTGCCCCCTTTGCACCCTCAAGTGGGATCATCAAAATGCACTAATGAATGGTTCGATACATCAAAAGCAACCTCCCCCCGAAAATAGTCTTTGTCCCGCTCTCCCCCTCCCCCAATGAGAATATCATATTATGTCCACTGCACGGAAGGTAGTTTAATAATCACAAGGTTGTTTAATGTTACCCGTGGACCTAGTAGTATGTTTTTACTTCCTAAACCTTGCAAATCTTCAAATGTTGCATCAAATTTGCCTTTTACGACAGAACAGCCAGCAAACATGTGGAATATTTCTCAGAGTGCCTTTTTTCAAATATCATGCAAGGCAGGTGCTGTACTTTTTGTACCAGTATGATTAGTGACAGGGATTGTTTGTCTTTGAACTGCCTCGGGTAAAGTACATAAGTCACATAGGGAGTTTGGTACCGGTATACTGCAGTAGAGTAGAATCACCGATCTCGCATTCGCTTCCCTTTTATGTGTACTTTCTATAGGCCCTCAGTTATTAGATTTGAGCGTCGAGACAGTGATAGAACAAAATTGTCAATTTTTAAACTCAAGTTTCTCAAGTCATGGCTTATCAACCGAGAGGTCTGGACACTTCTTCCTCGAACAAACAAGTAATAAAACTCAAATAGCCGTCAATAACTGTGACTTTCATTGCTGTTTACCGCCGTCTGTTTGCATGGCCAAATCTATAGTTCCAGGCAAAGTCATTAAGATCCACACCGTTTCTCATCAATAATCAGTATGGCAGACGCAGATTGATTTAGGGCATTGGTTGGAAAAAAATGAACCAACAGGTTCTTCAAACTGAAATTTTGTTGTGAGAAAAATGTCCAGATTGCACTAAAAACAAATATTTCTCATAAGTATGGATTAAAAACTTGAAATTTTGTCTCAATCCAATTCCATGACCGATGGATTCGACTTATAGAATAATTATGTTGTCGTATAGCGCAATCCGCAGGTAAGATATAAACTTCACTCAACCAACCACTCTTTGCAACTTAGTCTGTTATATCTTAAAAAAAGTGTCATGAACCATCCGTTTTCATTTCAATCATCAGTAATTACTTTTAGGTGATTTTCGAAATCCTTTTTTCAACAAACAGTCAACTTGGAAACCCCATTTTTTTGTTAATTATAAGGGGTCGATATATATAAATAAATAAAACAAATCTTGTTGTTTTCCTGTGGATTTTTTTTTCACAGGTCCTTTTCTTTGTTTGTTATACATTTCTTCTGTTCTTTTATTTATATCTGAAGTTGGTTTATTTAACCTTCAATGATCTGACGTGTCAGACATCTTGGCATGTAAGTTTGGCTATGATTCATTCAAAATTGCTTATAGGCTTGGAGATAACGTCAAACTAGTGTAGAAATGAGTTTTCCCTCAAAGTATCTGCCTTTATATAATAATAGCTCTTAATAAATTGCTCTTACAACTCCAAAGCTATACGGAGCACCCAAATGTGCCATTATATGGACGTTATAATGAGATACCGCAACTTATATGCTTATACCGTCTTATACAAACCCGCGTTAGTAATAATGCAAGCATTACCATATTGGTCGGGACGCGCGGAAGCTACGAATCAGAAAGCACATAACATAGAATTTGAATTTGATTGCAAACATTTGGAAAATGTTTGCTCATTAATTAAATTGAATGGTTGACCAGCTTTTGCTTCTGGCTTTGACGAAATTGAATGAGTCTCGCGGTCTAACGAAATTGAATGATCTTATTTGACCAGTGAATGCTAAACTGGTGAAATTGAATTACTCTTTTTGACTGTTGAATGCTGATTCAACGGAGTATTCGTTTTGAAACGAAATTGAATGAGCCAGGAGTTAAAATGAATGGATTTTTGTTGAAATTGGCCGGGAAAACCTATATTACACGGGCCGCGCGTCCCGACCAATATGGTAATGCCTGCATTATTACTAACGCGGGTTTGTATAAGACGGTATAAGCATATAAGTTGCGGTATCTCATTATAAAGTCCATATAATGGCACATTTGGGAGGTTCCGTATAGCTTTGAAGTTGTAAGAGCAATTCAGATTTTCTTTGAAAATTCCGTTGAACATTTCATTTTACGTGAGATTCCGCACGTAGGCCTATCTAAATATTGACTTTTGTTCACATTTGAAGACTGATTGTAACGACGTATGTTGTATAACGGTATGGTGAGTTCAACCGTGAATGTCTACCATAAAAGCACAGACTCTAAATCAATGTCATTCCAAAGCTCAATCAAGAGTAAATAAATAAAATAAATAAAGAAGATCAATTATGGCAAGTTCAATACCATACGGACCTATGATCATACAGAATCATAGCATTATACCCATATCAATAGGCCAGTTAGTGTTGATATGAGATCCCAGAATTATAATACAATTCTTGTGAACGATGTGACCTGGACGATAATTGTCCACATCAGTACGTCCACAGTACAAACGAGATATTAAATATTAGAAATATTGGCCTAAATCCAACATATAACTTGCCACTGGAGACCAAATCCTGACCCTGACAATTCTCTGGCCTCTCTGTCCTTGCTCTGTGGTATCACTATCATCAGCATCAAGGGGTGCGGTTTTAGACTAATGAACAGTCTCCATGTATGTGTGTGTACATACACATGTAACATACAGTTGTGAACTTGTGTACCTCCTGCATTCATTGTGTACAGTACACATACACGCACACCAGGCCCGTAACCAGGGGTTTTTTTTGGGGGGGGGGGGACGAATGTGAAAGAAAAAGTACATCGGCGGGTTAGCACCGCCCGCCGCGCAGCAACGCACGGGGGAGTCTGAGTGGTGATGTGCCTCCCTCAGAAGTTGGATTTTTTTGGGGGGGGCGGATTTTTTTTCTTCTCTTTTTTTGGGGGGGCGGGGAGGGAGAGCGGACTTTTTTTTGTTTTTTTGTTTGTTCTTTTTGTTTTGTTTTTAATTTGTTTATTTATTTTTTTTTTTTGGGGGGGGGGGCGTCCCCTGGTTACGGGCCTGCACACACGTACATTGTATAAGTGCTACGCAGTTACCGTGCATGCTGGGTCTGAGCCTAGTCGGGCAAGAAGCATTTCTACCTCATAATAATATCTCATGACCTTTCAACCTCACACGTTCAGAATTGAGCGCCAGTGCGCGGTAACAAAAGTCAGAAATTAACATACTGGCAAAAGTCATGCATCAACATAGCCCTATATAGGACTCTTCCTCTGTGTTGTACACAGAGTGTAACACGAAAGTGAGAGGCCACCAGGGCTAGCATCAACACGGAAATACTATAGTGTTTCATTCGAAACTGTGACGGATGACGATTTGACTTAAACTGAAAGACACAGTTGACTTTCTTTGACTTGACATAAACTCTATGACACGGTTTAATCTACAAACAAAAGGAAAAGTAACAAATACAGATTGCAAGCATACAATAACATTTGGACAACAGCTCTCAATTCTCAAGTGCAATAGGTCTTCAACTACATAAGAATGTACTGAGTAATAGCCTGAATGCATAAGTCAACATAAAGTGAAACCTATCATTAATACTTTGATGATTCATAACAAATTGACAACTTAAGTATACCAAAGTGCTTCAAAATGTACTTAATTATTAACTGTAAATCATATACTATCTGTGATTCTTATATTATCAAAATGAGATGTAAATTGCAACACTTTCGACATTGGGCTTTCGTGAAACAATTACGGGTGCACCCCACCAAATAGGAGAAAACACTGGCGTCGAGCTCATTAATTTTTTGTAGGCCCTCAAAATATTCTATATTAGACAGATTTGAGAGCCCCGAGAAAGTGTTTCAGTGTAAAAATGTTGCCCAATTGTGACCTGGGGGTTGTTGACTTCCAGCTTGAGGTATTTTGGATGACATATAGGCCCTGCAGCCGACAAATTGGGTCTGGATGACGACAGTATAGGCTTACTGAAACTGGGCTTACCACCCTGAGTAACAGAAGGGAATAAAAATTTGTTCTTTGCTTTTGTTTGTAAACATTAATGGTTGCTCACAATCACACAGATGCCTTGACATCCTTTTGTGTAAAGTTTTGGTTAATACAAGGCACAAAAATAAACTTGTTTTTCACCATTTGGCCGCTCGAACTGATTTGTTTAAATTTTCCATTCCCTGCCGTTTTGCTCGCAGCTGGAGTACCTTGCCTACTGATCTTGTTAATAACTTCATTTGTGGCTCCTTAACAGAATTTTTAAGTAAACTTAAGACTCATTTTGGTGTCTAGTGTTGCTTTCTTAAGTATCGCTGCGTTACTCATTCTGTTTTTGTCTAGGCCTTTTGATTGTTATGTGATTTTTAATTGTTTTTTAGTGTTGTTGTTTATCTATGCCATGCCTTGCCTTAATCTTTCCTTACTTTGGGGGATTTTGGGAGACATACGTACGCCTTTTGGCGACAGTTAATTTTGTTACTTTTATGCTCTCCTGGGCATCCCACCGAAAAACAGCAATTCAAAATAGGAGACTTATCTGCACACACAAACATTAGCTAAGCTTTCCCAGCTTCTAAGAAAAAGACAGTTATTGCACAGTGTCACAGCCCTATGTTTGCCCTTCTCCTAGGTTTGACCTTCAGTAAGACACACCCATTGTCCCATCGACACACACACACACACACAAAAGTTAGATTGACAATTCTCTTTGATATTTACAGATTTATTTTACACATTATTTACTACATTATTTACATTTTTACATCCACTGTGGTTCTACTGTTCTCAGTCGGGGGGGGTGTATGTTCCGTCCTTCTCACTCAGTACGGTACTGTCATTCAGTTCCACCTTCCACCACATATAGAACTCTTTGCTTCCACCAAGCTCTCTCGCTGTCTGGACTTCTCCCAACTTACAAGCCATGTATATAAATACACAATCAACAACGTGCTAACTACTTCAACTATTTACAATAATTTAACTCATAATATACGACAAAGAACTTAAAATGATTTCTCAGAGGCTTTGTTTAATTTTGACTCTTTGGTGAAATACCACAAGAAAAGATAAACATAATTATAAATACGGTTGGCCAACTTGCCGGTACTATAGACCGCCCTTCGCCTTACTATTATGATTGAACATCATTCTTTCTAGTGTCCATATTAATAAATCAATTCTCTAAAATGTACCATAATCACAAGCTTCCACTTTAAATAGTTTAATTCAATACAAAAATATAACTTACAGAAATACTCATGAGTCCTGGCCTTTCCCGAAGTTTAATTACTACTGATGCAAGATACGAATTCTCCAATACTCCTTGCAAACGGCATTCAACATTTCACATTGTAAAACTCTCAATAATTTTACTCTAGCTGCCAAAGGCTGGCTATGCCCTTTCTCATTAGACAACTCCACCGAGGCTGGCTGCGCCCTCTCCCCGGGATATTCAGATGCCAAATACTACACTCTAGGGCCAACATACCCTCTCAAACCCAAACAAGAAATTTTAGGAATCAGTCAGTGCGCAGCGTTCGGAAAAGTGATTCCTTTCATTTGTAGCGTATGCACGGCAGTCGCAGTTTTGCATATATAATGAGCTAGGAGGGCACATTTTCAAAAAATCATATCGTGAAAATTCAGCCATGTAAAAATACAAAAACGTAATATTATGAACGAGGAATGCTTTATTGTAATAATAAAAATCATGGAAGAATTTTTAATTGTTCAGAATTGAGAAATATTCGACTAGAAAAATTATCATCGTTGTACAAAAATAACGGTTTCCGAAAAAGTCCCTTTTCTAGCATTTAACGGAATTGTGCAGAAAAACTTGAATCATGGGTGTTTAGGTACATTATTAATCTACTCATACGCTATAGTCGTTTTTCTGAAGCCACTCGAAACAGTCGGGGCACCCTAAGTATCCGTCGCCGTCAGCCGAACATTCTCGGTAGAAAAATCCGCCATTACCCGTTGGTCTAATGGGAGCCCGAATGTGATTGGTCAGGATGTGCAGCATGCCAAGCGGTCAAGCGTGCCAACTGACTAATCAGCTACTACGTAACAAAACGCAAGGCAACCATGGGTTGGCACGATTCCCTGCTCCGGTCATGCAATCTACGAGGGCTTGTGTTGACAAGAAACCGGTGCCCGACTATTATTCGTTGTTATGGTGTTTGGCCGGGTTTAGCTTCATTTCTTTGGAAGGATCTGTATCTTTACGTCGCAGAAACCAAAACTGGCATAAACAAAATTTCATCATTTTTGTCAAGAAGATCATCAAAAACATGACAAAATAAATAGCGTCGTAAGAACAAGTAAAAACCACAAGGCCTTTTTCTCCCGCCATTTGATGATGACGTCACGTAAGCTAAAAAGATACGGCACAAATAACGTTTTTTGCAAAAGTTTTTGCACCGAAAAAACATTAACGGCTAAACCTGCAGAAGTGTATGTGGTACGTATCGAAAGAACGATCCTTCGTTTATCAGAATATGGACTCCGTTTGTCTCAATCGTGCTCGAAACAGTCAGGGGCACCCTAAATGTAAAGCTAATTAACAAAAAGTGTGAAACTTTAATCACATTTCAGACGAAGATTCACATGTATTTGGTACCTAAAATCTGGGAAAAAATGGGTTTATTTTACGACGAAAATGTTCAAAGAAACTTCCCACTCCATCTTGACCCAACACTACCCTCCAGCGGGCACTTGTAGCCAATCTTGCAGGGTCGACTCCGAACGCTCGCGCATTCACGCGAAATCTCAAAGGGTCCGAGACCGCCGTGCAGCTGCAAATGAAATCTGGTGTTCGGCCTCATTATCTAACACCATGCGCACTGACTGGAATGTACAAGTTTGTACCCCCCCTAACTTTTCTACCTGCTCGCTCAAGCCAAACTTTGAATATTCATTATGCAAAACCAATAAATTAACCAATCAAATAACCGGTTGAGATCACATCACCCCCAGGTATGTCCTGAGGTGGTTCACCAAGTCTAAGGAATTTTTAGGGTGCGGCACGGCCACTCAAAAGTAAAATCTTGTTCCTTTACTAACAATAACTTAATGTTCACTGCTACGGCCATTCACAAACTAAACTAAGTTACTCTTCTGTTTAATACAATTTCTGGAGTAAATTCGCTACATTTTATTTCACTCTGTGACACACAGCAAGACTCTAAAAAATGAAAGAACATTTTCACACAAAACTGTTATCACTCATGTTCAAAGCTCATTCACTCTTTACATATCGTTTCTCTATGAAACAACAACATTTGGGTAGTGCTTAGCACTCAGATTAAATATATACCTCTAACAGGTGGCCCTCTCCGTCCAAGATCTTCTCTAAATACAGACGGGGTCTTATCCTTTATTTAATTGTCCGACTTTGTATGAGTTACTTTTTTTCTTTTACAATCTCTTGAATTATTTTATAACTCGTTATGAGCGAGCAAGGCGTGCTGGGGCAAAATTGCGAGATCGATCACCTGGGAACGAGATGGGCATTGATCCTCCATAGGTGAAAGGTCATAAAGGTCCTCACGTCCAACATCTACTGTATGCTGCAGCGCCGTTTTTTACTCGCCGGAACTTGCATAAACACTGGTGCTGGTGAGACAAAACATGTGTTTATAGGAAATTAAAATGACTTTCGAAGAATCTCCCTAATAATATTTTATTTGCTAAGTGCATCAAACCGTAATACAAACAGCACATTTATTCATTTCAATGTAACCATTTTAAGTTGCAAGTGGTAAATAAATGATGGTGCTGTCCAATTCAGTGACACTTTATGACTGTTGACTTAAAAAAAAAAAAATGTAATATAAAAAAACGAAAAACAAAAACATGGTTTATGGGTGAGGTCCGTGTCTGTTTTTATATTGGCAGTGTTGTCATTGTGAAGGGGGTATGTGTTTGGCGAATATATTACGGGTGACTAAATGAGCCATTTTGACGATTGCGTCCAGTAGAAGTGTATCAAATGGTATAGAGTGAGACCGCGAAGATATTTTTCAGATCTTTTACAACTGAGATCTGCATCAAGACTATAGTTTGAGTCTACTTTGTTTCTATACCTGGTGCTCTTCGTCTGTCCGCCGCAGAATGATCATCTGCCTCATTATCATCCATGTCGTCGTCGTCATGTGGCTCCTGTTGATCACCTGCCGACCGCCTTGCCACATCCGGTAAAGAGTCAAAGGTTAAGGTCACCTCTTCCGGCGACAGTGTACTCTTATCAGCTTCCTGTGGACGTAAAGAGCAAGTATTAAGAACCATAAACACAATCATCAACAGACGTTCTGCTAAAACTTTAAATGTCTTAGATAGAGGGTACCTTACACTAAATATTCTTTTGTACGTCTCAAGCTCTGTCTTGTCCGCTTGGCGTTTCTTGAGCAAAGTTTCCAAGTCATCCTTGAGATCCCCATACTCGATACTGTGACCCCTTGGTCCCAATTGCATTTCCATCTTGAGTGCTTTGTTGTAGTATTCCAAGGCGTCTGTGAAGTGTTGGTCGGATTTCTTCTTGTCTGATTGATAAATAAAAACAATAATAAAAGTACTTTAAACCTAGACAGGAAAATATTCTGTGCATAAAATCTTTTTGTTACATCTGAAATCATGGCTCAGCTGTCGCAGTAACACCATGTATAGTGGTATCTATATTGAGACGTGGGGGTTTTACACACTTTTACAAAACAATATGCATGTTTAAGGGCCATAATATTGGCAAGTTCACAGAGCTATGGTAACAAAACAGAGAAAAATAGCCGTATGTTACATAGTTAAAACAGCAAACAGGATAGATCACCTTTCTTAATGTATTTATCGCCCAGGCTGTCGTAAAGAGAACCAATGAAGTATAGGTTGCGTGCAGTGGTAGGGTGTACACCTATTGACTTCTCTCTGATTTCGCCTGCATGGATAGCCAACGGCAGGGCTTTCTCATAATCCTTTAAAAAAATTACAGTTCATTCGGAAAAAACATTAGTTTTGTTTAATCTAATCCTTTCAAATCTTAGGACTAGCATTTCTTAAGTCACTTTCAGTTTCCCCCCAAATGGACCATATCTGGGCTACTTTAAGTAGGATAACACAATAGTCATTACAGCGGTTGTAAGTGCATCGCAGGCTCTGTGGACTCCGGTTCGAATCCCACCTCAGACCTGGATCCTTGCGTGTGGATTGGGTTTGCAATCACTTGGCTGCGTGGGTTTTTCCCAATTTGGGGTTTTCCTCCCCACATCTAAAACTGAACATTCTTAACCTTCTCGTTTCTTATTCATCATCCTGTTATTGGCGCTTGCGCTGTTGGATTTGTAAAAAAGAAAAAATCATAAATAAATGTGCTGCCGATCAAACCAGAAACATCGGGCGAATCCTTTCTCTTTACAATAAGTGTACTGGGTTCTTTTACGTGCATTACACAACACACGGGACCAACGGCTTTACGAACCATCCGAAGGATTCAGCAATACTCAAAACAAATACTCACCTCCATTTCGCAGTGGCTCATCGCCATATTCTTCAGAATGAAGGCACTATTGGACGAGTTGGTCAATTTCAGGGCTCTTGCAAGCTCGTACGCTTCGTTGTAATTGGTGATAGCCAATTCGAAGAACTTCCTAGCTTTCCCTTTACGCAGCAGCAGATTCTTCTTGCCCATCTGGTGATAGCTGGCACCTATGTTGAGCAGATACATCGGTGCGTCGAAATGCTTCTCTGGTTTTCCGTCGGTTATTTTCGTAAGCATTTCCCATGCTTTTTTGTGATACTCGTGTGCCTCGTCTACACCAGTTGACAGAAACCCTTCATCGGCCTTGTTGTAGTAGGCGTGGCCTAGAGCATTCAGACAACGAGCTGTGACAGAATGGTTCCCTAGAAGACGCTCCTGCATCGCCAGCGTCTGCTTCAGTACCTCAAAGGCTTTGCTGTATTCACGTCTTCCGACCAGGACTCGACCCTTGACGTACATAAGCTGAGCTTTGGCCCTCTCTAAATCATTAGTTGCGCCGCTTACATTCTCTTTCTCTTGGAGAACCTTCAGAGGCTCTTCAACTTTCTCCCAAGCGTCATCGTATTTAGCCTTAACAACAAGCTCATCAGCAACCCATCCTTGTAGGTAAGCCCACGCCTCGATTTCCTTTCTGCTCAACATTGATCTGCTGAGATTCTGATAATACTCCAACCGTTTTGATGGCTCCAAGAAGGTTTCGAAAATACTGTAGAGCCCCTCCCGTATGTCAGGAAGAGGTGTAGGGTTTGTGTTCGTCTGCTCTTCCTGGATTACCTCACAACCGAACTTGTTACCCATGTCGAGTTCCAAGTAGTGGAAAACGTTCGTCTTGTCCAACTGAAACTTCGCCAGGGCGCGGGAAAAATCTTTATGACCGAGCTCCGTTAGTTGTTTGAGCCGTTCATTTATGTACACAAAGAAACGACGCACTGCGTCTTCGTAAGCAACTTGGTAAAGCTTACTTGACGATAACTTTGTCAAACAAACTGATCTTACAAGCGGATGTATGTAGTAGTGTGTGACGTTGCCGTTTACTCCGCAGTCAAAGTCATCCAAGTCATCTTTATCTACAAGACACCACTTCTTCAAGTCCTCCAAGTCATACTTGACCTCATCTGGTTGATCTCTTCCCAGAATCATGGCCCCTTGATCTAAGCTGAAGGAGGTTGGAAGGACGGATAATTTCAGCAGTACCTCCTTAAGACTCTGTGGAAGTTCCTCATAGGTAATATCCAGAGCACTAAGAACCATCGGCTGATCTTCAAAATCATTTCTTTCGTCTTGAACAGCTGCACTGGCTGCTAGAGATCCAGGATCCAGGACTTTGTGCAGTAGGTGGGGTTTCTTTAAATGTTCTATTAGCTTCTCTGGTTGGAATCCGCTGCTTAGACGGCTTGCTAAGGCACGGAGAGCCTGTGGGTTGTTCCCACACAGTTTAGCAATCTCAGACAATGGCGTGTCATCTCTCGTATGTTCCCTACCGGCCACAGCTATCCCAGAAGAACCCTGGGCCTGATCCACCATCTTCCTGAGCAAGTAGATAGAGTCGTGCACCAGCAGCGACTCAAGCTTCAGATCCAAGAAGTTTGGCAAATCTTTAAGACAGTGGGAGTCCACAGGATGTCGTGATGTCATGAGAATTTTAACGAACTCGTTGTTCAAATCTAAAATGTCAGATAATGTGTTGGTGAAATGGTCTCGTGTACTTGTGGAAGAAGGGCTGAGAATATAGTCAGCGTTGTCCAACAAAATTATGGTATCTGCAACAAAAATAAAATGCCTGAACGGTTTAACACATGGCACTTAGGGTGGATCTAGATGCCCTCTTGCTATTACCTCGGTCAAAGCAAGTTTATAAGACTGCCAAAAATTTCCGAAAACTTACGTGGATCAAAACAAATAAATAACTATATTTACACAAATTTACCTTGGCAACATTTTTGTATCCAGTTTTTCACCAGCGGCATGTTGAACTGATTTTGCGTGACTTGCCTTCCCGCCATGCTGTTAAGAGTCCACAGCCAAACCTCGTTCGCACTGGTGGCTTTTCGAAGGTTCACGCGGAAAAGTCTTTTGAAAACAAAAAGACATCGAAGTGCATCAACGAAAAAAAATAACACAATCAAAACCAAGACTCTTAAATCAACTCTCGTATTCGTCTTTTAACTAAATGTCCGCATGCTGTGCACAAAATACTGAAATGTTAGTCTGTCTTTTATAAGATTTAGTGTACATTTCATACACCTTCCTCGGGCAATTGGTGCTCGATATGGGGCAGAGGGTACCCCTCCCCCTATTGTGTCTTCATTGTGTGCTTGGAATCTCAGGAATTATTTTGAGGATTTTAGGGGGGGGGGTGTTTCTATACAAGAGGAAAATAGTGTGTTATAGTATGGGAACATTTGGGGGGACCCTCTACCCCATATCGGGCAGGCTATATCCTCGGGATGAATACAAAACTTTGTTAGACACTTTTTGGGTTGGTGGTTGGTTGAGTGGGTTCTGTGGATGGATGAGTGGGTAGGAGGGGGAAGTAGGTAGGTGGGTAGATAGGTCGATAGATTCGTGTTCGTTGCAAATCTGTCAAACCATGTTACTGATAGTTTTTTGCGGTCAATTTCGGCAAAAGAGCTGCGAAATTGAACGTTGCGTCATGCTATTTCGCGCGAAATTGAAAGCTCCACAAAACAGTCATGCAATTTCACTTTATGCTCAAGAAAATATTATCTTGCGTCATGTGATTAAAAAACATCATTTTTTATTAAACAATACACTCAAACAACATCAGCCGTTCGTAGAAATCTTTAACAATTTCGCATGGCCAAAACAAACGACAATGAGTCAGATTGCAACTAGCCTGTTCGTCGGTTTGTCAGATTTACAAGTCTGCATGCTGTCACCTAGTGTCCTAAAATGGGTTTTATTAAGTTATCCATGCAACAATGAGGTGCCTTCTTTTTTACTTCAGTGAGGGCGCTCTTACAGGCTTATGACGTCAATGATC
Source organism: Pycnopodia helianthoides (assembly GCA_032158295.1). Taxonomy (NCBI): domain Eukaryota; kingdom Metazoa; phylum Echinodermata; class Asteroidea; order Forcipulatida; family Asteriidae; genus Pycnopodia; species Pycnopodia helianthoides. The sequence goes on from CM063259.1 coordinate 1,428,876, forward strand.
CATTAAGCTTACCTCGTAGCGGACTGCTTCTGCTGGCACTTGTAGATAGCGCAACTTTCCACAGCCAGTTTCGTCTTTCCTGTACCAGCCAACCCGTAGACCAAAACACAGCGGCATTTCGTATGGCTCCTATCTTGGAAAGCGTCGAGAATTTTACTGACGTATTTGGTGCGTCCGACAAAAAATGGATCTTTTCTGCCGAGGAGGATTTCGACGTCTTTGAGATGTTCGCGCCTTTCTTGTTCGTAGTCTTCCACCTTGGGTAAAACGAGACATACTCGGTGACTATGCAACGTCCACAAAGAATAGAAGCTTTGCTTTACTGAGTGAGAGTATACACAGAGAAACTTACCCTGTAGGCCTTATGCACCTTTAGAAATAATCTTAACAAAATTATGTTGGGGAAAAAAAACCTCACCTAAAGACATTGTTTTTGCTTACGTAATCTTTGCCCTCCCTGCATCCTGCTGCGTCAAGGATCTCCTTGAGGAAGTCTGTTTTGTCTTCCCCAATAATTCCAATCTCTTCTAAGGTCCTATCAAAGAAACAAAATTGTTTTAAAGGTTAAACTGCATAATCTTTACCAGTAAAAACATAAATCGTTGTTAAGGTTTAACTGCATAATCTTTACCAGTAAAAACATAAATCGTTGTTAAAGGTTTAACTGCATAATCTTTACCAGTAAAAACATAAATCGTTGTTAAAGGTTTAAACTGCATAATCTTTACCAGTAAAAACATAAATCGTTGTTAAAGGTTTAACTGCATAATCTTTACCAGTAAAAACATGCATCGTTTCATGCCTTCCAGCATACAGTTTGACACAGAATCTATGTTTAAAATGACCTAGAAGTGGGTCAAAGTGACACAGAATCCGAGTTTAAATCAATATTTTCCAGGTCGGCCTGGCCCAGAAATGGGTCAGGTCACCTTGTTTTTAGAGTGTATTCTTACCGTAGTAGTTCCAAAGGTTGTTTTGTGTGGAGCTTGTCTTGCGGGACTCCTTGCCCACCGCACAAGATTTGAACCTGTTCGAGCTCACAATTGAGCAGTTCTTTACCTAGAGTGGTCAGTAGTACGTAGAACGACTTGATCTTCCTGTTGTCATCCATGTCGGTCTCTGATGAATGGGCCATGATCAATTACTGGGTTGAAGTTTGCTAGAAGATGAATAGATTTACCTGTAAAATTACAAGATTGCAGCGTCATGGGGTCGCCGTGTGGATGACTTGAGGGAGAATAATCACCCTTCAGCGAGTGGCAAACATAGCAAATAAATGGGACGTAGCCATATGAAGAGCAGAGCACACTGTTCGTAAACGTCGAGACTACTAGAATCTTGAATCCCAATTATTAGAACCAAAACAGTAGCCAGCAAGGGGGGGGGCTCTGAACCCTTGCCCCTTTTGCACCCTCAAGTAGGATCATCAAAATGCACTAATGAATGGTTCTATACATCAAAAGCACCCTCCCCCCAAAAATATATATATATAGTTTTTGTCCCCGCTCTCCCCTCCCCCAATGAGAATATCATATTATGTCCACTGCACGGAAGGTAGTTTAATAATCACAAGGTTGTTTAATGTTACCCGTGGACCTAGTTTTATGTGTTTACTTCCTAAACCTTGCAAATCTTCAAATGTTGCATCAAATTAGGTTTTCCCATTTTGCCTTTTACGACAGAACAGCCAGCAAACATGTGGAATATTTCTCAGAGTGCCTTTTTTTTCAAATATCATGCAAGGCAGGTGCTGTACTTTTTGCACCAGTATGATTAGTGTCAGGGATTGTTTGTCTTGGAACTGCCTCTGGTAAAGTACATAAGTCACATAGGGAGTCTGGTACCGGTATACTGCAGTAGAGTAGAATCACCGATCTCGCATTCGCTTCCCTTTTATGTGTACTTTCTATAGGCCCTCAGTTATTAGATTTGAGCGTCGAGACAGTAATAGAACAAAATTGTCAAATTTTAAACTCAAGTTTCTCAAGTCATGGCTTATCAACCGAGAGGTCTGGACACTTCTTCCTCGAACACAAAAGTAATGAAACTCAAATAACCGTCAATAGCTGTGACTTCCATTGCTGTTTACCGCCGTCTGTTTCCAAGGCCAAATCTATAGTTCCAGGCAAAGTCATTAAGATCCACACCGTTTGTAAAAGTCTCATCAATAATCAGTATGGCAGACGCAGACTGGTTTATGGCATCGGTAAAAAAAATTAACAAAATGTTCTTCAAACCGAAATTTTGTTGTGAGAAAAAATTTCCAGATTGCACTAAAAACAAATATTTCTCATAAGTTTGGATTAAAAACTTGAAATTTTGTCTCAATCCAATTCCATGACCAATGGATTCGACTTATAAAATAGGTTGTCGTATAGCGCAATCCGCAGGTAAGATATAAACTTCACTCAACCAACCACTCTTTGCAACTTAGTCTGTTATATCTTTAAAAAAAGTGTCATGAACCATCCGTTTCATTTTAAATTCAAATCCAGTTAAATTACTTTTAGGTGATTTTCGAAATCCTTTTTTTTTTTTAACAAACAGTCAACTTGGAAACCCCATTCAGTTAAAAACCCTGTCCTACTCACATTGACCCCATGACCTCATCATCGCCACCATCAGGCTTGGAAACCCCATTCAATTAAAAACCCTGTCCTACTCACATTGACCCCATGACCTCATCATCACATCATCAGGCTGTAGGCCTATTCATTCTCTATGGTTAGATGAAGCCCTTCTGGATTTTCTTTTTTCGATTCTGTCCCATGTCATTCTAGTCAACCGTTTGACGTGTTCTTGACCCACACCCAGATTCCCAAACGAGATTTGGCTTCCAAAAACCATGGTAAAATTATTCGCCCTGAAATCGTATTACTATTCTTTTTTTATTACCGGTAATCTTTTTTAAAATATTACACGGGCGTCCCGACCAATTATGGTAATGCTTGATTATTACTAACGCAAGCATTGCGGTATCTCATTATAACGTCCATATAATGGCACATTTGGGAGCTCCGTATAGCTTTGGAGTTGTAAGAGCAATTCAGATTTTCTTTAAAAATCCCGTTGGACATTTCATTTTACGTGAGATTCCGCACGTAGGCCTATCTAAATATTGACTTTTTGTTCACGTTTGAAGGCTGATTGTAACGACGTATGCTGTATAACGGTATGGTGAGTTCAACCGTGAATGTCTACCGTGCTCAAAAGCACAGACTTTATAAACCAATGTCATTCCAAAGCTCAATCAAGAGTAAATAAAAAAAATAAATAAAGAAGATCAATTATGGCAAGTTCAATACCATACGGACCTATGATGCTATCATACAGTAACATAGCATTATACCCATATTAATAGGCCAGTTGGTGAAATGAGATCCCATAATTATAGTACAGTTCTTGTGAACGTTGTGACCTGGACGATAATCGTCCACATCAGTACGTCCACAGTACAAACGAGATATTAAATATCATAAATATTGGCCTAAATCCAACAATACATAATTATATAACTTACCACTGGAGACCAAATCCTGACCCTGACAATTCTCTGGCCTCTCTGTCCTTGCTCTGTGGTATCACTATCATCAGCATCAAGGGGTGCGGTTTTAGACTAATGAACAGTCTCCATGTACAGTATGTGTGTACATGTAACATACAGTATATCTACTGAACTGGTGTACAGTTCTCCTGCATACATTATGTACAGTACACACATACACGCACACGTAGGCCCTACACGTACATTATACGTGCTACGCAGTTACTGTATGCACGGTCTGGGCCTAGGTCGGACAAGAAGCATTTCTACCTCATAATAATATCTCACGACCTTTCAACCTCACACGTTCAGAATTGAGCGCCAGGCAGTTCGCGGAAATTAACATACTGTCAAAAGTCATGCATCAACACGGAAATACTATAGATAGCTCCCAGTAGACGCCATCTTTACGGGCAAATTGCATTATTTTTGGCTTGCAGATGCGTCAAGCGCTCAACTTATTAACGCAGCCGCGTTGTTCACTGACCAATCCTGCAATGAGTTTCGTGAAATGCGCGCGTGTTGCACGCCGTTCTCACACGAAACGCACCACTGTTTGTTCTAAGCTGCCCGTAAAGATGGCCGATTTACGTCACACTGCAACCTATCTATAGTGTTTCACCTTCGATACTGAGATCACTAAATCCATGGAAGGAGAGTTATTTTTTTATTATGACAAAAAAAGGAATTCCAATCGTATCAGGTTGTTAAAAAAAAAAAATCAAAATGTTTGGTTTTGAATGCCGTTATCTCCGAGAAAACTTGTGATTTTATCCACATAACCGGGGATCAGGTTGGCTTGGTGGTTTCTTTCCCTGCGTTTCCCCTCTGTGGACCCCGGTTCGAACTCCACCTCAGACCATGAGCCTTGCATGTGGATTGGGTTTTCAGTCCCTATACACGATCGAGTGCGTGATGGGTTTTCCCCATTGGGGGTTTTCCACATCTAAAACTGAACATCTCCATTGTCTCCTGTTCATGCTGTTCTTGGTGGTAATTGACTTGTAGAGTGTGCCATAAATAAATAACATTCGATACATAATTTTTATATACTGACACTGTTGACACGATTTTGATTCACTGATGTGTTTTATTAAAATTCAGAAAGACTTTTATTAAAGTACAACTAACAAAATAAAAAACTGAAAGAGAACAGAGAGCAATGTCTAGAATAATTGTATGGATATAGTTGCTTTGATCGTAACTGAAAATTGTGTACATGGATGAATTTTGTGTATGCTGCTGGGCAGCTTTGAAAAACAGTACTCCGTGCACACAGGGTTCACACTAAGATGACGCATAGAAAAGAACAAACGCTTTATCATGCAAATAGCCGTACAATTGCCGTACAAAATTTCAAGCTTTTGTATTGGTTTGTACATAAACATGGATGCGCCCACACGGCTTCAAAACCTAAGTGCGTGTATAACGGGGTGTTAGCGCTCTAGTCAATATATATAGCTCTATGGTCAGGTCCAAGTGTGAATGTTGTCTGCATTTTCTATGATTTAACCATCAATCATAGAGGCTCTATCCGACGGACTGCGACCATGATTTATGAATCACTTTGATTTGGTCGATCACGATTTGATATGCCGTCACAAGAAGGACAAATCGGCAACCGATCAACGAAGTAATGATCACATTCTGAGTTTTCTCTAAGAAAGTCGTGTAATACTTCGCTCGTCCCCAGCGCCTTGCCTTAAAACCAAAGGCGCTGGGATGGGCAAACGTATCGTTAACGTTAATGCTCAGTCCCATGCTCAGTCCCATCATGCATCACACTCTCACTGCAAGCACTGCACGCATGACGTACATGTACTTCCTGAACAAGAATCTGTGCAAGCTGATTAGCCCATTCCAGCGGTCCTGGATAGGCCGCTGGGGCCGAGCGAAGTGTAATACGTACATCTAATAATACGTACGCGTTTAGGCGTAAAGATCTTTTAGAATATGTACGCGTTTCATATTTTGCGCGTTTACGATAGCCAATCAAAGACCTGGATCGCAGTTTCCCTTCCAGGGGTAAGAGACGTACACGGGTGTTACGGCGCGCTCCCCATGGTAGCGAGGCTGCATTGATCTCCAATATACTGGAGATCAATGATGATTTGCACAGGACGTCATTGACCGGCCATCTTTGATGAAAAACAACGGAAACGTGTACGCGCTGCGCATAACTCTCAGCCAATGATAGCCTTTCACGCGCGCATATTTCATCAACGGTGGCAGCCAATGCAAGGGTCGTATCACACTATTTTTGCTTTTGATCGACCAATCAGAATCGAGGACTCAAGTCTGCTTGAAGATTATTACATTGTTTAAGCAACACTAAGGTATGATAATCTACTCTCTTTTTAATACGATAGTTAAATCCCAATTCGTTTTGCTATGGGCTACACATTAATAGTTTGCGGCACAGCTGATGTTTTAAAACGAGGAAGTACCCTCGACAGTATTTTTTTTAGCCGTTTGTCGATAAGACTTGTTGAAGAAGCAGTATATGTACACATTGCATACGCAGTTGCAAAAAGGCAACCAAGACGTCAGCAATCAAATCAAATCCGGGACAACAATTCCAAAGTAGGCTTCCACAGTTCCTAGAGCACAAAGCGGTGTATAGCAGACTCCATATGTCAAGGTAACTACAAGAAATGTCTTCAAAGCTTTGTTTTCAGAACCATCGTTTGTTCCCTGATTGACGCGTTTCTCGTGGTCTTTACTTATCTTGATGATATGAATGTACACACATGATAAAGAATAACAGGCAGTAAATCTCCCAAAATAAGGATCAACAAATACGCACAGGTTTTTCTTCGAAAAAAGCACGTAGCTGTAGAATCAAAATATTGTACTTCTAGGTTAAATGCAAATGTGATCAATAAGCCAGACATAATCGATACTGCCATGCCGATCGGTATAAGTGCAATAAACCGTTCTCTTGAACATAAAGTTTGGAATTGGTACGGTCTGGTTACAGCGATGTACCGATCAACATTAATACTTACTATCATTACCGTTGAGAAGGTAAATAACATAAATTCCAGGGCAACGTAAATTTTGCAGCTGAAACGTTCAGAGACGTATTCGTCTTTTATGGATGAAATGACAGCCGTAGTGGTCAGACACCCTAGTAAGACATCGGTCACTGCCAATGCTTTTCATGCAAATGTTTAGTACTTTCTTCCAGCGTTGCCACATTGTGTGTCACGATGATCGAAAAACTATTTCCAGTTATTGTTAAGAATTCGATGATGAGTATAAAGACAGTACGTAGAGCGATGAATGCCGGTGAAGAGCCAGTTGTAAGTGCTGATTCCTTTGTATAATTCAACACCAGGAGTTCTGCGGATGTTATGTTTTCTACCAGAGCATGTAACCCTGTGATGTTTGGATACACCGCAGTCATCGTGAACTTCAAAGTGTTCCAAGGAATGAGTGGACAAGCGTACCGTACAAATTGCAGGCTTGTGGTTGTCAATATAGTTATCTTGAATCCAGAATGATCTCAACGATCTCCCTTTGTTTCCAAACTTCCTTGAAAGGCTTGAGTATATTGTCCAGGAGAAAAAGACAAAGCTCAATCCAAACCCTACCTCTACGAAAGAGAATCTTTAAACCTCCTCTGAGACACGACACCCTGGAAGTCCAGAAAGTTAAATCTCAACACCCAAATCAGAACGAAACAGAATGTTCAAGATTTCGTTAAAGCCCCAAAACCGAGCCGTTGTCCAAGTCACTGATGAATGTCATTTCAAATTGTGAGTGCTTTACTTTTGTTCGCATAAAGACTGTAAATATAGGCACGAGTGAAAGGCCTTAAAGCTTCAACAACGCTAACTATTGTTTATCGTTACAATTTTCCCCTGCAATTATACTTCTCATCAGAGCTGTGTTTCAAATTACTCCACGGATAATTACACAGTCTCCGATCGATATCATATGGTGGAGTAGCAATATTACTAATTGCTTTGGTATCCATACGGAGGTCAAAGTTATCTTTATAATAAGTGATGGCATGACGCGGCTGCGTATATTTCTCTAATAAAGAGAAAACGAAGTTTTCGTGTAAATCCTCTTGAATATTTGAATTCACGTGAGGTTTCATTTTCAAATATCATTTAAAAATATTTTGCTTGTGGCTGTTCATGGGAACATGAACCCTCTCACCCAGTTACTACTCGCGCGCGTTGACCATCACATCACAAACAAAAGATTCAATGGGCGCCGTCATTATGATCGCGCACGCGTATGAAGTAACTGGGTCAGAGTTCATAATTTAATGTCTGGCCACAGACTCGCTGTGATCACGACGACAGTGCCCCCCTTAAGCTCTATATGGCCCTTTTCGGAACCACGGCTTGGGCTGTGGCTCCGGCTTAGGCTCCGGCTTAGGCTCTGTCAGTTATTTTGAAAATGTGCTTTCAGTAATTATCATGGGCTTCAAGCAGCGGAGCCTATAACCCAACAGATATTGGGCCATGGGCATTGCTACATGTATTCTTAACACATAAAAAGTAGACTAATATAATGAACAAAAACAATTCAAAATCATACAATTGATTGGGTTTGTTTCATTAACACTGTAGAAAACAAAAGTTGTAAAAACCTCGTGGAAGATAGTGGTACGTTTTGTGACGTTAGGATTTTGCATTTTTGCAAGTTTGCGTATGACAGGGTGACGATTTTGTATTTTTTAAAGGTCATAGGTCAAAACAAAAAAAGAGTATTCTGTAAAAAATGGAAGGACTTTGTATAAGAAAATGCTTATTTTTGTCTCTCCTGTATTAAACCACTGGACTTACTTTGTACACACAACGGAATCTCCATTTTGCCAGTTGCAGCATCTGTATTGACAAACACATTGACACAATGTCCCTACAAACATGGACATGACACTGACATCAATACATCATTAATGATGACGTCGAAGGAAAGCTGTGACAAAATTCACAATTTTAAACAAATAGCCCATTATCTTAATTTTTCTTATGCATTTACTTCACTGCAGAAATTCAAATAGGTCTACAGCTGCTCAATTCATTTGTGATTATAAATATGTACACCATTATAGTTGCTTTCTAAGTCTATACAAAATACAAAAACTGTTCAAATGGATCAATTTTAGACAGCATTAACAGAAATATAGCTTAATTTTCTTTGTCCTCTCCATCATCCTCTTCTGTACATATTGCTCACTTTCTTGAGCAATATTGCAATATTTATAAAACTTGTACATTAAAATGACTTAATCGTTGATTAGAAATAAATATTTCTTTTAACAGCCAAAAACGGTTGTCTCTTCCGTTCCTCTTGTTGAGTTCACCTAGAGTTCTGAACACTTAATTTGTGGTTTGTTTTTATACCATGCAGCCTAATGATACAGGCTGTATGGGGTGATTGGAAGTGAAACAATGATATTAACAACGAATGATTGTATAGACTTTAATGTTTGGTACATGCCCTAACCTCAGAAAAGATATTAATCGAGGAAAATCAGTAACGAATTATTCTGCAATAAAACGCTCAGCTCACGATTTAATTTTTTTCTAAACCTTGTAAAAAAAAAATATTAAAAAAACGTTTAAATAATATTTTCTTCATTGATGATGTTATAGTAAACGCTAAATTTAAAATTTCATCGACAGAAAAAAAACTCGGATACGGATTCATCGTTTTTGGTTGTTAATTATGCTTAGAAAATTTTGAAGAAGTAACAAACTACAGTACGGTTTTCTATCAACCTTTCTGCTGGACAAATAGACCGGTCCATTAAGCCCCTTCCCCTTAACATAAAATTATTGGCCAATCACAGCAGCATTGGCTGCATCACCACTGCACACGTGGGCAGCACATGTGCATCCAACGCCACACTCTCACGACATGAACGTGCGCGCTTTAAGTACGCGCGCGCGTGCATGTTTACTTTTCTAATGGGATTTTGACGTCGCCAAGGTTGTGATTTGTCAATACGTAAGGGGGCGGAGCTTAATGGATCGGTCCATTAATAAATCTTTGCAAATTATAAAACACATAAATTACGAGAACATTTCTTTTTGAGCATGCGTACAATCGCGCGATGACTGTAAACTTTGCAAAAAATGGCCAGCGTCTGGCGATCCTCAGCGTTCGACGCTTACCATTACGCGACCGACTATAAATCGGCCTTTATGCTGTACTGCTGCAGCTCAATCCTAGCCTGGATGCGAAGCTCACTTAGCAGCATCTACATACCTTGTTTTGACTCTCCTCTAACATTACAGGTCCTGCGGGTAAATTGTAACATACAGACTTGAAGTTAACAATATTGTTTACATCATTCTCACATGAAACTATGGTATGGTGAAGACAACCGATTTGGCTAGCCACCGCCGTCACATAGGCTAAATAAAGCTGTCCGCGCATCGCTTATAAAACGCTCGTGATACCGTTCTAAATAACCGCTCTAAATCCGCATCACTTTTAAAAGTATTTATTATAATAGATAGGTTGCAGTATGACGTAAATCGGCCATCTTTACGGGCAGTTTAGAACAAACAGTCATGCGTTTCGTGTGAGAACGGCGTGCAACACGCGCGCATTTCACGAAACTCGTTGCAGGATTGGTCAGTGAACAACATGGCTGCGTTAATAAGTTGAGCGCTTGACGCACCTGCAAGCCAAAATGCAATTTGCCCGTAAAGATGGCGTCTACTGGGAACTATCTATAGTACAAGCATTAATTTTATAAAGCGCATTTTTCCAATGGTTGAAGTGCGCTGAGGTAAGCAGTTCTAGAGAGCAACCTTGTATTGAAAAATAACCTTAGGATAGAAAAAGGAAAGACTTGAGTTTACGTTTGAAGTGATGGACGGAGTTGCAAGTACAAATGGGTAGAGCTAGTTTCAGCATCTGGGTTTATCTGTACCGAGAAGACCTTGCAAATTTGAATGTGCGGAGGCAAGTTATACAACAAGATTGTTAATGTGTTCCTGTTTGGTTTTACGTATTAACCAGAACGAATGAAGCTTTACCTGGTGTCTTCCTTTTTCGTGTCTCACTTCCCCCGGCTCCTTCTCCTTGTGGATGTTGGTGCATTGAAACCTCTACCCCATCTTCGAGGTAAGAGGTAGGGGTCTGTTCATCTGTCGAACAGCTGGCCTTTTCGTCCTCTCTCTACAAGTATAGAGATTATAAATGATGTTCATCAGTAATTTTGTATATGAAATAACAGGATTGACTACAGTTATGTCTAGAGTGTCTTCAAAATACCTAAACACCAACAAAAGGCTACAATTTCGTAAGTTTGAATTTGTTCGTACTTGTGGCAGTTCATTATGACGCAAGCCGGAAACTTGAGTTGCTTTCCTTCTCGCAGTGAATATTCTTTGCATGTGACGTCACACTCTCAACCAGCGCCCTCACTGAGGCAAAAGGATCAGAGGCAGATCATTATGGACGATCGATAGCTGTTCTTGGTGCGTAAACACGTGCGCGTGACCTCAGCGTTACCAGCAGCGATGCGCGTTATGCAAGGGTCTATTATTTTAGAGCAGGAATCTGTACCATCAGCTTGAAAGACACTACATCCAACAGACGACGACAATACTTACACCGTGGTCGAAACGTTGATAACACATCAACTGGCTTTCAGAGCCCCAACCCCCACCCCTTGTGAAAGGGATCGATGAAATACACAGTGTATATCACCCGATTGGCTGATCGTTTCCTTTAAAAACTTCTTTTAAACTTTCTTTTTAAAACAGACACACACATACACAAGTAGATCTGTGGTGCATTCACTCTGTTAGGACATTCCTTTGTTCTGTGCACCTAAGGAAAATCCTATTCTTCAACACTGTAAAAAAAACACTGTGTGGACGTGTGTAAGTCTACATAGTGCTTCAAGCCCCTACATCATGTGGACCTCTTTTGTTCTCAGGTCCACACTTCGTATGTAGCATTTAAAACCCTTAACTGAGGAGGAGGTGGACAGATGTGCTCCACACATTTATTAAATTAGCATAATCTCCAAAGTGTAATGACCTGTGGGACTCAAATTCCCTGACATCCCAGACAAGACCATTCCACATATCTAAGAGGGGGGGGGGTCATTTATATATAAAAAATAACTGTAAATGCACAGAAAACATTTTTAATGTATGTTGCATTGTGTGGAACAGTCAGTACCACCTACCCAACATTTGCGTATACTCAGGGGATGTAACACATTAATTAAGGGTTTTAAAGACACACTTAGCCAGCTCTGTGTAAACACCTGCAATCTGGGATGTCCTATTGCCTCTCTTTTGTTTGTACTAACTTTTTTTCAACAGCTTCCATTGATTTTGTACATACTTTTTAACTGGGAACCTTCACCCAACCAGGAACACCATTGTGCCTTTTTTATAGGTTCTCGGTTTGATTGTGCTCACCTTGCGTTTAATACACTATGTGGACATTCATTTGTTCTGTGCACTTAAGGAAAAACACATTCTTCATAATTGTTTAATGAAAACACTGTGTGGACCGTTATCAAGTCCCCATATTGTTTTGACCCCTTTTGTTCTTAGGTCAACACTTCGTATGTAGGGAACAGGTAACGCTTAAACAAAGACGGTGGTACCGTCAGGAAATGGACTTCATCAGGGACAGTTTTGTGAAAGATCCCCCGCCAATCCTTTTTCCCTGTTTTTTTTTTTACACGTTCCAAAGAGCCAAACCACGAAGCCAACAGATAAATCATTTACCACAAACTTTATGCGGTATTTTTCAATGTCCTTATCCATGTTGAGCTTCTCCATCAGTTCAATGGTATCTTTCTTCAGGTAGTCATACTCAGAGCTGTGTTTCTCGAGCTTGAATTCCACCTTGATGGCCTTCTTAAAGTATTCCAACCCATCGACAAAGTTCTTGCCGGACTCGAGTGTTTGGCCTGGAAACGGAAATGAGGAGGAAACATTTAAGAATGATTAGCTGCTCCTTAGCAATTGGTCACAAAACTGTGAATTTGTGAGCGTTTCTGAGGTTTTCGTTTGTCAAAGATTTGTTGGTTTTGTACCTGCTTCTTTGAGTTGGTCTCCTAGCTTTTCGTGCAGCGTACCAACGAAGTAAAGATTGCGTGCTGTGGCAGGGTGTAACCAGCATTTCTCCTCTCTGATCTTACTAGCTTCTTTGGCCCATGGTAAAGCCACCTCGTACTCCTGTGTGGATATAAACCATCACATGTTGGCATTATTTGTTTCAATCTTTAGTAAAATGTATGCAATTGGGAGCTTATTAACTGCTTGCTTCCCAAGTCATTTCAGTGCTTATGCTGTGCTCACTTTGTAAAATGTTTATTTTTCTTACAAGCATTTATTGTATTTTAGGATGAAATAGTTTTTTTTAAATGTCCTCTTGCACAGTCCTCTTGTACACCTTCCATATACAGGGCGTGTACAAAAAAACGCAACAAAATCAATTCTATTTTGTGAAGATTGCGTTAGGTACACCAAAGTGACTGGTAGCACCTTAAAGCCACGGATCTCCTCTTTCCAATGATATGTTATTTATTCACATGTGGTCAGGGTTGGCTGAATAATAATTGTTTTTGCCGAATTTTTCCAATTGTGCAAAAAACAATGCTTATTCAGCCAACCCTGACCACATGTGAATAAATAACATTATCATTGGAAAGAGGAGATCCGTGGCTTTAAGGTGCTACCAATCACTTTGGTGTACCTAACGCAATCTTCACAAAATCAGAGGTGATTTTGTTGTTGCGGTTTTTTTTTATACGCCCTGTATAGGCTATTGGTTGTATATCCTCACGAAGATCTCACTTTGAATTGCGCCCTCATCTGTATCAAGAAGAAGCTCTCTCCATACATTTAAAAGAATGGGTAAACTGCGCTCACTTAGTCTTAATTTCTTTACTTTGGAAATACTTAAATCAAAACAAAATATATATTTTTTTTAAGTTGACAAACCCCCATCTCGTAGTGGCTCATAGCAATATTCTTCAGCATGTAGGCAGTACTGGGTTGTTGTTTCAGCTTTAGCGACTCGGCAAGCTCAAGAGCTTCTTTATACGTCTTAATGGCACGTCTGAAAAAGTCTTTAGCTTTCTGCTCGTGGCAAATGTTCTTCCCTGCCTGGTGATAACTTGACCCTATGTTCAGCAAGTACCTTGGGGCATCAAAGTGCTTCTCTGGATGGTTGCTTGTTATCTTCGCAAGCATCTTCCATGCCTTCTTGTGGTACTCGAGGGCCTTGGCGCCAGTTTCGACCCGGCTCTCCTCTGCCTCATTGTAGTAGGCATGACCGAGAGCATTAAGACATCGAGCCGTGAGCGTGTGATCACCTAGAAGACGTTGATGTATCGAGAGGGCTTCCTCTAGCGTGTTGATAGCCTCTTGAAACCTTCCACTTTCGGAACAAATGCGGCCCTTGACGTATAACAGTTTGGCCTTGGCTCTCTCGCTGTCGTTAGTCGTGCCGCTTTTCACTCGTTCCAAAGGTTCCCCAACGGTCTTCAAGGCTATGGAATACTGAGCTTTTGTTGCTTGCTCATCACCGACCCATCCTCCCAAGTACGCCCAGCCGGCAACTTCATTTTCCCTCAGCATCTGCTCTTTTTTCATGTCATAATACTCCAATCGTTTGTCTGGGTCTAGAAAGGATTGTAACATGCTGTAAAGTTCTTCTCTTGCGCTCAGAAGGGGTAAACACCCCTGCGAATCTTGCTGACCTTCAGTTGAGTTTGAATCAAATTTTCTGCCCATATCAATCTCTAGAAAGTGCAACACGTTGGTCATATTCACTTCATAATAGGCCAAGGCTTGTGGGAAGTCCCGATGTCCCAACTTAGTCAAGGTTTTAATCACTCCATTCACCAACTCGATGAATCGACGCAGTGCGCCTTCGTAATCATTTCTGTCGGCTTTAGTGGATTGTACTTTCGCAAGCAAACAAATCGAACCAGTGGATGAACGTAATAATACGTCCCACTGTAACTCCTACCAAGTTCAAAGATACTTTCCTGATCATTCTCTATAAGGCTCCATTTCGTCAAGTCGACTAAGTCGAATTCGGCTATGGCAAGCTCTTTATGATCTAGAATGGTAGCCGCTTGCTCTAAAGTAAATGAAGTTGGAAAGACGGTTAAATTCAACAGAGCCTTCTGGAGGGCTGGTGCGAGTTCTTCATACATTGCATTCAGTGACTTAAGAACCGGCTGCTGACCTTCGATATCTTGAAATGCTGCACTTGCTGCCATGAAGCCTGGTTCAAGAACTCTTTCAACAAGCTCGAATTTCTTTAAGTGCGCGGCTAAATCTTCGGGTTTAAAACCAGACCTGAGACGACTCGCCACGGCACGCAAAGCTTGTGGGTTCCACCCGCACAGCCTGGCAATCTCAACCAGCGCAGGGTCATCTCTTCTCAGATGTGGAGAGGCTTTCTGACTGGCTCGTGTCACCATCTTTGTGAGTAAGACAGTGGACTCGTCTTCGGTTAGGTGCTCGAGTTTGATCGCAACGAAATGCGGAATATCGGTGGTGCCCTTGACGTCGACTGGATGGCGAGAGGTGATGAGGATTTTTACCAGACTGTTCTTTAAACTCAAAACTTCAGATAAGGTTTGGATGAATTCTTTCTTGGTGTGTGACGAGGAGTTCAAAATGGCATCAGCGTTGTCTAAATATACAATTGTATCTGAAACGAGAGAAAAAAGATGATGCATTTCTATAATTGTAAAATAATTCAACTTTCATCAAATTTCATATTTTCTTTTTAATGTTATGATTGACAATTCTGTCATAAGCTTGTATAACCACACGAGTGTTTTTTCGACATCTTTATTGCTTGTAATTGTTTTGCATCCTACCTTGTTCACACTGCATAACCCAGTCTTTGAAGAGGTTGATTTCAAACTGTTTGTAGGAAATTTGCTTTGCGGTTAATTTGTTGAATGTCCACAGCCAAACTTCGTTGTTCCTCGTTGCTTTGTGGAGATTTATTCGCAAAAGACTACCGGGGAAAATTGTGCAAAATTGTTTTGAAAAATAATCGATCGACGTGTAAAAAGGTCAACTTTGAGCTTTGCATGCAAGGCCCAATTTCATAGAGCTGCTTTACCAGAATAAGGTTACCGGCCAAACTACCTTGTCACATGTACAATGTGTGACTGGTATCCTGTTGATTTCTGCTCAGCAGAAAATTGTTAAGCAATATTTTCTGCTCAAGCAACTCTATATGAAATTGGGCCCAGGCCATTTAGAGCCTTGAAGTAAACTGTACATTTTCGGAAATTAAGATTAACTCAATAACTTTAGGTTGCTCATTCCTCTGAACGTAAATAATACGATCAATGATGTTCAAACAAATTGTACAGATTAACGTTTTTGTTTCAATGGCAAACCCAGAGAAAATTATTAAGAACAAATATTTAGATAATAGCAAAAAATAAGTAATAACAGATCTTATGCTAGCGTAGTTTAAACGAAGTGATTATTGCGCTTCAACATTATAACCCAAGGTCACTGGGCCATTTATTTAATTCCTTTTAACCATCAAAGCTCACTTGGGAGTTTACAGCCTGTGCTGCCAAGTATGTAGGGCACCAAGCTAAACCAATCACAAGAACCGTCTCTGCCCTCACAGGTACCTTCACTCCTGGGTGAAGAGAAGCAATTGTAGCTAAGTTTCTTGCTCAAGGACACAAGTATTTTTGCCGTACATAATGACTTAGCCACCCGAACTTGAGTCTGATGCAATAGCCCATGACACATGTATACAATATTAAAGTTATAGCCACACCATAGAAATAGAACTCAGAGAATGCTGTGTGTAGTTATCTGTGCATATCTGCTGTGAGGCGAGTCATGTGCGCTGCCATTTTAGCTGTATGGCAAATTTCAGCTCTCCCATTGGTTGATCTGGTTAATTTTGATATACAGACATGTCACACGGTATTGGTACTGTATGTCCACAGCTGACATAGAGGGCGTGCACAGCAGACACAGACAACAATCGAGCTCAGCATTATTTGTGTTCTCTTTCTATGAGCCACACGAAGTCAACAGCGACCATAGTTTGAAGGACCAACATACCGTGAGCCTTTCTGCTGCGTCTTGTAGATAGCACAACTCTCCACTGCCAGTTTCGTCTTGCCCGTACCAGCCAGCCCGTAGACCAAAACACAACGGCATCCAGTGGAGTGGCTGTCTTGCAGGAATTCGAGGATTTTTCTCACAAATGCCGTACGCCCGACAAACAGTGGATCTTTTTCTTGGAGCAGAAGTTCCACATTCTCAAGATGTTTCCGCCTGTCTTCCTCATACTCCTCAACCTAAAACAAGAGAAGGACAAAACAATAAACTGATGAAAATGAAGCAGAAAAATGCGGCAAAATTGT
The DNA here is from genome assembly GCA_032158295.1 of Pycnopodia helianthoides. Taxonomy (NCBI): domain Eukaryota; kingdom Metazoa; phylum Echinodermata; class Asteroidea; order Forcipulatida; family Asteriidae; genus Pycnopodia; species Pycnopodia helianthoides. Next base: position 1,445,798 of record CM063259.1, read on the forward strand.
AATTGCTGACTTGGTACAGTAGTCACAAAGTAAAATTCAACAAGCCACATAGTTTTAAGTGCACGTTATAGCTCGAATATCTAACTTAATATTTCATGAGCACCTTGTAAATACATGTAGACCAGTGTGCATTGACATCGTCCCGCCGCCATCTTAGAGGTAAAATAATTGCGAAGTGCTTGTGAAACAAAGGAAAACAAAAGTCTGTACGCGCAACGCACCTTGTGACGTCATGCATAATATCCTCTCTTTAAATTCAGGCTGTTGAGTATCAGAATGAGCGAGGACACATTCATGGTTCGTGACATTTTATCTAGCGCATGCGTGCTGAAGTTGAAGTTCAAACGACTCTACTATTCACTTCAACGCGACCATCAGAAAATGGCGGTGATGGCCAGTTTGTTTACTGTTTTTGACGTTGGTTTTCTTCATACATAGAAGTGACACGGGCTATATTTACTCAGTATATCAGTATAAGTGTGTCAGCATTGAGGAAAAAAACACATTAATATGGCAAATTCTTAAAATAAAATAATTAACCGAGTATAACGTTGTTGTAAAAAATGGTAAAACGCACGTCTGTGGTGATTGTAAAGTCGGATTATTGTTCAAATTTTTTCTCGATAACTGGTCCTCTCTGGACTCTGCTTTTAAAGCGGCTTTTGGTAACCAGCGATGCGACCACACCCAGTAGGCTGGTTCCAAATAGCGTAGTCCAACCGTCGTCCACAAGTGAGTTCGGGCAAAGTATGTCGGACCCAAACGTAGCCCGAACATCTGACGTCACACTTCAAGGCTCGTGTTTTACGCCAGAGACCGGCTTCGAGCGTTTGGAGGAATCATGACAAACGCACCTTTGAACCTCGCATCCCATTGCGGTCTTGCAGATAGGGGACCAGTCGGACAGGGGACCAGTAGCAGTGACCATCTCTTTGATTAATAGACAGCGGACCAGTCTAATCCAAACGTAACTTCTTATTGCAAATAAACAGTTGGATCATACACTTGAACACTGAGGGCGCACTTGGGTTACCTACATTAAAGGCATATTACAGAATTGGTAGTTGTAAAATATACTTTTGATCACAGATCTACATAAAACTTACACGGTCTAATGATGATAATAGAAGAAAACATCCCTAGAAATATTTCTGGCTGAAATGCCATATTTGATGAGAAATAAATCAAACTAACTTCCGATTGGAGTTTATCGCTCATGAGCGTTTTATTCATGCATTGTATAACACATGCAAATTTGTAATCGGTTTTGCACTATTTTCTCGTGACCCAGATGGCCGATCGATCTCAAACTTCTTCAGGTTTGTCAGTTTATGTATATGGTGGATTATATAAAGTGCTTACACTGCCAGCAACTGTTTTGTTAGCAAAAACCAATTCTGTAATGTTCCTTTAAGTTACGTTCTTACCATTTCTACACCGGCGATATGTTGTGCCGTCATCAAAAGCTCCTTCAGAAATCCTGTATTGTCTTCTCCAACTTCCCCGCATTCATCCAATTTCCTTGGAAAGAATAAAAATCGATGTGTGTTTATGTTACTAATAAGCTATAAATTATGATTTGTAAAATAATACAAATTTCTAGTCATGAAACCAAGGGACACCTGTACTAAGTAAGGAGATAAAGTGGAACACAAACTGGATGTCATCCATTTATTTCAGCTCTTAAAGCACTTGACTGACATTGGTAATTGTTTAAGACAAATAACAGCACTTTGTGTAGCCCAACATAAAATGACGAATCTGTGAAAGTTTGAGCCCGATTGGTCATCGGCGGAGTCATGAGAAAAATAATACTAGTGAAAACCCCATCATTCTGTCAACATCGAATTTCGGACACACGAGATCAATGGTTTTACTCATTTCAAAACAAAAAGTTGAATTTTTGCAAAAATATTTCCAAGTACAAATTACACACAAACGTATGCCAGCTTTGGATCAAAACCGGAAGTAGAAACATTTGAGCATGCAGCAGAAAAGCACGCATTTTACACAAGGACTTGCCATTTCCTTTTCCTTCTATTTATTAAATTCTGGTTGTGAGAAAAGATTCTCAAAATCGAACTTAGTCACTACACTAAGCCAGAACCTCATGGAGAGAAGATAATAAAGGACGTTTAAGCATTAGATGTGGGAGGAAAACCCTAGAGGATTATTCCAAGAGGATATCCATCACCTCCCGTTGGCTAATAATGCCCATCATGCTTACCGAAACAGTTCCGAAGGGGTCTTACATTTGAACTCCTCGTCTGGTATATCGCGACTAAGGCACAGAGTACACAACTCCTGAAGATAGTCATAATCCACATCTTTGCTCAGATCATTTAAGAGCAGGTAAAATGGCTTGATGTGTCTCAGGACGTGTGGCGACTGCTCACCGTCCGCTGAGCTCGATGAGTGGTCCATGATCGCAATGTGATTCAGGCGGACCTCACAGGATTCACATTCGTCGTCCTTGTACCGACGAAAAACTTGATAATCCTGGTCTTCTAAAACCTATTCGTGCAAAATGTGGAACAATTTTTTCATCACGGTGGATTTTATTTTGTGAAGCAAGACTTATACACCAAAACGTGTGAACTTATGCCTGGTCAATGTGCACATTGATATTTATAATCTCGATTTGTGTAGAACAAACCGTCCAATGCCATAGTCTACTACCACTGCTGTGAATTTATAACCCCATTGAACCGTTGAATGTAGTTGACAAAACAAGTTCTGGGAATTCCCAAATGGAGTCACATGACTTCCTAGTCGTATTCTCGAATGAAAGCATATCTGGATAATTATTGAGTCTATCTCAGCCTTCAAAATGTCGCGCAAAAACAGACAGCCAGAACGTTCATGTTAGGAGTCATTGAAACGAAACCCCCGGCGCAATTAGCAGAAATAAAACAGGTGAATTCATGATATTAAGAGGTGAGCTTACCTTTTTCTGCAGTAGGAACTATAGTAAAAGCAGTCAATACACAATGTTGTCATTCTGCAATGTCGTCTCCTACAACCACTGTGCATATACACTATACGCAATCATGTCACACGAACTTGATCTTGGTCAGAGTTCACCAGGTTTGGTGTATGCATTTATTGAGTGTTTGATGCGTGATGTAAATAAACACCCTCACAACCACAACGTGCCATTGTGTAGGAATATTTGGATATTGATTGTGATGTGTAAAAATGTACTCTAAATGAACTTCCTCTTCTATTCAAAAAGGAACAAAATGTATATTCAAAAACCAAACACCAAGTGGACTCAGAGCTAGAATGGCCCCACAGTTTTTAAACGACAATTTGTGCTTGTTTTGGTGATTTTGGTAGTCAAGGAACGCGACCAGGGGATGACTGTGAGAATATAATTATGACATCGATTTTCAGTTATTGATGCAAAACCAAAATTGGATTAAGATACTAACAGGTGTTGGTGTGTGCTACGGGGAGGGGGTGTGCTGACAAGAACAGCATGATGGTCATGTTCACGTATCTAGTAAATACGCTCGAGATTTGTATCTAGTTTTCATTACACATTGATCATTTTTCTTCATGATCAAAACAGGCCTGTGTGAACATAAACCGTGCGATTCTCGCGTGTATTTGAACATTTTGGGGGACCACTTTGAACCCACGTACATTGCTTTAACGCGTGAATGTAGGACACAAAACTTGCGCATTTAACGGGTCTATAAATATTCGAATACGCTCGAGATTTGTACAGTAATTATTAACTCTCAGCCAGTTACTGCACGCGCCTGCCCTACCTCCGTATCATGTAGGGTAATCGCGTGCGTACAGTAACTAATGGAGATCAGTGGAGAGGTTGGGCCACGCTAGATAGAGGTCACTCTTTAAAAAAAAGTTTTACATCCCTAAATACACCTATATCTACCAAGAAAACACTGTGACAGAGTTATAGAATGAATGGTTATTCGTTTACAACGCAGTTTCCAAGCCTCTTTTCACCCCCGCCTTCAGGCAAAATCGGAACAACTGCAGTCGGTGCCAGGAAGCTGTCTCAAAAAATTCAAAAGAATAGTGACGTCGCAGTACGTACCCCTCTGTCAAACGGCTGTTGAAGCATTGAAGCATTGCTCAGTACAGACCATCCGGGGATTCAGTACGTATAGTGACGTCATGTTTGTTTGCTGCCCTCATTTACGGCCGGATTTTGATAAATTATGCGGCGGGCTAGTGAACGGAGTAAAAACTCCCTGCAAATATCACTTCTTTTGTTAATGTAATGCTACAAAAGATGCAACAAATTGTAGAAAGCAGAAAACTAAAAAAATAACGTCAACTTGATTCACAATGGCCCATCCTCTTTAATTATATACCTTATCATTGATCTCCACCAGTGGACCTTATGCAATGACGTCATCACGCCGCCATCTTAGAGGTAAAAGATAACGTTACAACGAAAAACGCACATCAAGTACGCGCGGCGCTTATAATCGGCCAATGAGTAACATTCTTTTGACCTCTATCCGAGGGCGCCCCACTCAAATGACGTCGGTGTGCGAAAGGTATTATTCCAATAGCCAGAGGCCTGCTTTGGTCACGAGGATGCCCCTTAATAACTAAACAAACTCTAAATAATTGCTCACCGTTGAGAACGTTTTCTTTTGCGACGATAACATTTATCGTATTTAATACGATCGGTCGGCATTTATTACATAATGATTTCTTTACAGTTCATCTCGGGTAGTTACAAGTGTTTTATAAACCTTTTTTAATAATTCTTTCGGGTGTGCTGATATCACGATGGAAGCCCACATGATTGTGTGTGAGGGCGCTGTTCGAGTGTGTGAAGTATGTGAGCTTCAAAACAAAATCTACATATCCCGTCAACATGGTGAGACTGAAAACCATTTCTTATGGCTCTTGTAACTTTGCATTTAACAAATATAAATCATAAGTTAAAAAGGGAAACCACCTTGTCATTTGGTTTCACGGATAAAGTGGTTACACTAATTGGTTTCCATAGGAGCTATTAGCACTTAACTGGAGACTTTGGAACGCCAGGTGGCATCAGATAATATTTCCATTGTTTACATAGTAATGAGCATGCGCACATTTCCAAAAATGATGGCTTTACCTTGCAAGCCACATAGCACCCCAAAAGTCCCCAAATAGCCACTAAGAGCAAAACAGCTCTGTGATTGGTCCACATCTTAAGAGTTTTAAAGTACAAACGTTTATAAAAATCACTAACATAAAAGAAGTTTCCATAAGGCACTTGCCTTTATATTGTAAGCGTTAATTCTAAGCTAAAACTACAAACTAAAAGGTTCCACATTTACACATAAATACAAAGGCAAGAATACATGCAGAATAACATAGAAAGGACTGTGTACATTACCTAATCCCTTTAGCTGCAATATTATCCAGGTTAGTTTTGCCCGTTAAAAAAAATCACGTTTTAGGCCTAAGTGGCATGCTATTGAAATAGACCCTTCCCTACTGGTTGGCAAAATGAGTGAACATCGCGCCTTTTTGCATGGGGATTGATGGTGGCGTGACGCACACGCGTTTGTGCGCCTGCCTAGTGCACAACTCTATGGCGTTTGCCAACCAGCAGCGTCTGTACTCATGCGTGAATGTAATTTACATATTTCATTAACTTAAAATGTCCACATTTTGGTCAGCGTTAGCCTTACTCAAGTTCTTTTGCAGTTCTTTTGCAGACCCTTAAAGGTCTGTCTTGTCCTTGTGCCCAAATCACGATCAATATTGATTAACAGAACACTCCTATGCGATGCTATAACCAAATGAAACGTGTGCACGTAGGCCTATAGCCTTGTCTCATGCAACTATCAACTAATGAAGCACCTTCTTTTAATAGATAACCACCTTAAAGGAGCTGGGATGCGTTTCGGCGACCCGACCGGAACTAACGAGCTTCGGTCATTGGTTAAAGCGTTCATGCCAACGGATTTGTCCTACCGTTCGAATAATGAGCAATATTTGCACAGTTGGTCGCGGAAATCGCTACTCGACACATACAAGTTTAGTCTCATTCTTGGCCAAATTTCACGAAGCCTGTATTCTGCTTCTAGTGCGACCATTAGCAGAACTTCTCGTCCATAAACACTGCTAACCGTAAGCAAAGGGCACGCTAGCAGTGCAAGCATGGCCACATTTCATAGCACTTCTTAATGGTAAGCAAATATTTGCGCTCATCATGTACCAGAAGAATTTTGCGCCAGCTTGCGCGTTCACCATGGACTTGCTTTGTTACGTCACTCTTTTTCAAACAGTAAGCACTGGGAGGTTGGCATGCCTTTTCGTTCGCTTACGGTTAGCAGTGCTATGAAATAGAACCTCGCACAGTAAAACAAAAAAGTACAAAATCGGCCGTTATTAAATTTGACCCAGATGAGTGACGCAACAATGCAAATCCATTGTGCACGCGCTTTCGCGCTCTGTCAATTCTTCTTGTCTTTTAAGCAACACACTTTAGGGTGACGCAAGTTTTTCTGCGACAGTAAGCACAAACATTGCTTATCGGTGAACAGCTTTAAAAAAAATTGGGCCGTGCTACCTTAGTTTCCTACCAATAAATTGAAACTATATGTACGTTTTAAAAAAGTAACTTTATATTTTTGTATAATTATATACTTTCGTTTGTTTCCTCAACCCCAATGATACATGATGAAATAAGTTCACAATTCTGCTTCAATACACTTACAGTGGTTAAAAAGATAAAAACAATTAAATTACATAAAAAGTTATAAATAAAAAACGAGTACATGTTTTAGTACAAAAAGTGCTGGATAGATTATTTCAAAACGTTAAACATGCTGATTACATTTTTGTTTTTAAACATCACCACAAAAAACACCAAGTACAAAATTTGCATTTCAAAATAACTGCTTCATATGCACAAGTATTTTGGAATTTCAAATGGGAATATTTTGGTGGCGCTTGGTGGCAGCAGACTTACCAGGTACATCAATTGTTCTTGGCAATGTGCACATGCTTAAAACTAATGGAATTTTACCTGGTACGTCTGCTGCCACCTAGCGTTCAAAAGTCTCCCATTTGTTTTAAATTGCCGCTACTTCAATAAAATTTACAAAATACATTTGATTACAGGTAATACAAAAGTTGAAAGTGGTTTCATTTCATTTAATCAAAAATTTAAAATTACGTTTACAAAAAACATACAAAAATGCATTACATATAAAGTAGAATAAAACGGTAAATGCAAACAGTACTTGTATTTTACATAAAAACGACATAAAAGTATTTGGATTGTTGTGTTTTGAAAAACCAGTACTCGAAAGGTGTCCCACATTTTTTTTCTAAAATCTACTACAAATTCTCACAAACCATTTTGCATATAGTAACATGTTTGTATCAAACCAATAATCAAACAATTTTATCAAAAGTCGGATTCAAAATAAAAATTTACAGTCATTAAACCTAAATTTCAAAACTGTGAGTTTCCATTTCAGACAAACACTTCAAATACTGCTTGGGTAAACATAAAACACTTTTTAATCTAATTTGCATAGATAAGACTAAACATAAACCGATGGTACTATTTCCTCAAGAGTGCGAGAATAAACTTGAAGAATGTATGAAGAATAGAATTAGTCATCATTGTTAAGAGTACAGGGAAGAAGACACTGACGGTGTCATGATTAAGAAATTTACTTTACAGGCTTGTTTTGTGGATATTTTGATCCTCCCTAAACTTGTTCTGGTAACGGTGTTTAACTTTCAATCACCCCTAAATAAATTTGTTTTTCCTTAATAAGACTTTATACTCTATTGGGTGACCTCTCCATCCCCACTGGCGTCTACCTCTCCGTTCACCTCCTTAACTTCTTTCTTTGGGCTCTCGTCTGCATCATCAGCAACGCCATTCTCCTTCGATGTATCATCTTTCTTCTCATCCTCTCCTTTCTCTTGGCTCTCTGCCTCCTTGACTTCATCCGTCTTGTTGTCTTCAGCGGCGGTAGCAGGTTTCTCTTCATTCTTACCATCTGAGACAGCTGCATCTTTGACCTCGGTTGCATCTTTGACCTCGGTTGCATCCTTGACTTCAGCAGCGTCTCCCTTCGCCTCAACTGCCTCCTCATCTTTTGTTTTGTCAGCTTCTGTCTTGGCATCTTCAACTGCAGCTGCTGTTTCTTCACCCTCCTTTACCTCTTCTTTGCCCTCCTCTCCGGCCGTCACTGCCTTCCCATCTTCCTTGGGTGTGGCCTCATCCTTCACCTCTCCATTCTCGGTCGGCCCATTTACCACCGCCTCCTCGTTCCCATGAGGTCCTCTGTACTTCTTGGACTTCTTGGCAAACCCTGCTTCGATGACGCTGTAAGCCATCTCAATGATGGAAGTTTTCATGTCACGCAACTCGGTAATCTCAAGGACTTCCTTCATCTATAAATTTGAGGAAAAGAAAAAGTCAGACCGTTGCAAGGATCATTGGTTAAGTAGGAAAAAAAATATCTGGTTTTTCTGCCAAAATGTCTTATCTTTCTAAATGTTTGTTGATAAATGATTACTTTATCTCCTACATTTCTTTCGAAACTCTTTGAAAATCAAGCAGATCCAAACAAAGTAACTTCAGTTGTAATTTGTATGTATCTTTTAATCTTATGTCTTTACTTGTGTGATTAAAAATGTTAACATCTAGGGACAACAAATTTAACAACTTCCCAACTTGTACATTGACAACTACAAGAGTCCATTCTCTGATTGGAAATTCACTATTTTTCTCGTTTAAATCCAGGAGAAAGGGTTCATCCAGCGTGATGAATGGAACGGTTTTTAAGGCCCACTGCACCATCCCTAGTCAAGGAACAATAGATCTGCCGATAATAAATATCAACTTTGGTGACACCATGTGGCTTAAGATCTATCTTTAGGTATCGGTGGCTTTGAGAAGAGCTGTACTGGTTTGTACTAGACATTTTGACTAGTCTGCTCTAGTCGCCATTCACCCCGAAGACAACTAGCGCATATTATTGTTGAAATCCTGAAAAGTTGATAACAAGTTCCCCAAATTCCCCAGAATGTTACATTTAAGAGGGTTTACATTTCTCTGCATCATTTTACATAGATATCTGAGGGCTTGGTCATTTCAAGGGCCAAGTCTTCCATCTCTCTGATAGGAAACTCATTACTTAAGAAAGTATGAGGGCACGGTGAGATCAATGAAAAATACTGCAATCAAAAAAAAAATCCTGACAATCACACGCCGGGTGTTTTTTCAAGAAGTAGTTTTAATCTTACCCTGGTGGTGTCGAAGGAGGTGACCTTATTCCAGATGGGGAGGACTGCCTTGGCATCCTTCTTGAAATAACTTGCCATCTTAATTGTAAACCTGGGCAAACGAATGTTTGGAGGGTTGTATCCTATAATCAGGGGAAATGTATTTATTTATTTCATTACATCATCCATCAACTTCATGAATATAACATGAGAAGAAATGTTCATTTTTTAATGTGGGAGGAAAAATTCAAAATGAGGGAAAACCTACACAATCAGATATGAATGGAAAACCCAATCCAAATGCAAGGCTCAGGCCTGAGGAGGGATTCGAACCGGGTCCATGAGGTTAAAAACAGGGAAGGAAAACCTATAAAGATCTCAAGCTATTTAAAGATGTGCTCCATACTTACAGAGATGTATGACCAACCAATCCCCCGGGTAATTTTTACTTTGTAAATACCCTGTAACAAATGCCCGCTTTGAAATGTGCTCCGAACTATCCCTTTTTAGCAGGTGAAGTATCTAAAGGGGACCACATTCTTATGGACTGGAGCAGGGTTTTCCCATTTACAGTCTCTTCGAAGGCAGGCTTGGGTTGTCAGTAAGAGCTTAGTTGTCATCCCCACAGGGACCCAGACCAATTACTCCTAGGTCTGCAAAAGGGTTTCCCTTTCACAGTCTCCTTGGGAGGTAAGTTCAGGTTGGCATTCCTTATGGAGCATAGCCACTTGAACCTAGGTTTAATAGAGGATTTCAACTTCTTGTTCCTTCTTCTAGGGCTGTCATAGCCCACAGGGAGCCTGGTCACCCACACCTAGAACCAAAACAGGGTGTCCCTTCACAGTGTAACGAGATGAAAGCTTGGTTTGTTGCCCAAAATGGAGCTTAAGTCACTTTCTCATGAGACTGAAGCATGATTCCTCTATACAAGATTCTTTGGGATGTAAGATTAAGATTCTTATCTATTTTTTTAGTTTCAGCTCTCAAAAATAAGATGAAAATCAAAACTGCCAGCTGCAGTGCAGCAGGATTTGATGACCTGCCCCCCAGCCAATAGACAACAAAAATGGGGGGTTGAATTCAGCACTGTAAAATAATGTTATGTTTTGTTCACAAAAATTGAATTTTTTACCCCATCATTGATGGAAGTTTGTGTAAATGAAGTATATTATGATGAGAAGGGCTCAAAATTTATTCTGGACCACACGCCCGAGCTGAGAGTGATTTTAGTGTCCCGCTTAATCATGACTGGACAATCCAAGGAACTTTTTTTTTTACCTTGTGACTTGAACTCAGCACTCAAAATAGCCGCCATCTCTGACCACCACATGTTTTCGGAGCACAAGATGTGACGGTTTCCTGAAAAAAAATTATTCAATAAAACAAATCTATAAATATAAATGAAAGCAGCAAGGATGTCAAACAATAATGTCTTTAAACATCACATGGAATCCGGCATTGTTTTAAAATCAACCCCCTAACTGTATCAGTCAATCAGTCCGTGGTATTTGTCTTGCAATTGTTTGATGCCTCTTGTTGGTACCGATCAAACATACTCTCTGGGTACGCACAAAACATCAGTGGCAGACCAAATGATGCTTTGTTAACAATACTCTTTGTCATTTTGGCTACCTTTTCTCGTTCCTGTAACTAGCTGTCTAGTTCAATGGACCCAAGCTCTGGTGTTGTCAGCAGCAGAGTGTGGGTTCGAATCCCGGTCATGACACTTGTGCACTTGAGCAAGGCACTTAACCGTAATTGCTTCGTAAAAAGTTGGGAAGGCAGTGCATTCTGTTCTACCAGCCATGGATGATACCCATGCCTACATCCTTACGGACTGTGAAGGAGGTAACCCTGTTTCAGCCTCAGGAGTAGGTGGCAACGTGCCCCTGGTGTCAGTTGATTTGGGTCAACAGCCCAAATCAGTTAAGTGTAACCCTCACCTTGAAGTGGCTGTTCAGCCTTGTGAGTTAGACGAAATTTCATTAAAAACATTTTGTTTTAAACTGCCTTAGGTCCCCATCAATCTATTGTTGTCCTTTTTGAACAGGCACGGCATTTTCACTTTGTATACACCTTGTAACTTACATCGTTTTCACAAAGTTGTTTGTTATCAACTTTTGATATGAAGAAAGGGAGCACATCTCAAAACTTGTCTATCTGTTATTTTTGTAACTCTTGAACTTATGAGGAAATTATGACACAAAATGTAAAATTTCTCATATCACCAGTGGAGTATCTCGCTTGCCAGGAAATGACTTGGAATGTACAAGGTCATTTTTTTTTGTAAACAAAGGTTTATAGATGATACCTCAATAAGAACAGTGCACTTTCTTCTGCAATATTTCTAGAGACACAAAGGAAAGACTGAGGATGTGGCTGGCAGCTTTATGCATCCCCAGTGGAACTTTGCTAGGAATGTGTTCAGAGCTGTAGGAGCAAACTTAAAGAACAGCTCTGATCACTTCTTCCATGGCATCAATGAATTTCTCATCACTTACCGTTGACTTCCTTGATCTTTAGGGCTTTCACGTGAGCAGTGGCAGCATCTCTAACGTCGATCATAGGAAGGTTCATCTTGGGGAGGAACATCGGGTTCCTCTCCAGGAGTCTCTGGATGAGCTCGATGCTAGTGCACTTGGTGTTGTGAAGAATGGGCCCGAGCATCATCACAGGGTTCAGGACACCAAACTCAAACTTCTCATCATCTGTGAAGAAGAAACAAGACAAAATGCATTCACAGATGGGGAGAACAATGTGGAGCCAAGAGGCCAAGATCCCAATTTAAACTCCAAAATGTACTAAATAAGATCTCAATTTTAAACTCTGAAAATGTACTCAACAACAGGGAACTCAGTGAAGCCCTGAAATTAACATACAATATTTATTTTCAAATTAATTTCCTTAAAAATCTATTTCTGTCTCATCTGCAGTGAAGAAAACGTCCAAATGTTCACTCAACCATGAGCAAAAAAGGGGACCCCTGAGATCAAGTAAACTTCCACCCAAGAAAGGTCTCTGTCCTTTAAGGTTATCTATGGTCCAAAGTTTCTGTGATACTACTCAAACGGCGCCCTCTATCAAAGCATTAGAATCTAAGTATCAAATTAGTCGCCTCTTGACCCGGCATAACGGTCTACCTTTAAGCTCCTTGACAAAGTCCCAAGCAGCCTTCTCAGCTAGTGTCTTGCTCTTAGCGTAGGGGTCTAATTTGTCCGTCTCAGGCCAGTCCTTCTCAGTCACTTCCCCTCCTCGAAGAATACCTGTAATCAGTCAAGAATTTATTGTCAAATTAATTAAGATGCAGGTATCAAGAGCCTATAAAGGACGACTGATTCATAAATGTTCTTTTTTTTCTGCGGATACAGCCACACAGAGAGATGGCTCTAAATTGACCAATTAAGCCAAAAGAAAACTATCAAAGTTTGAAGAAATATTAACTTTCAGCTGTTCATCAAAGACTCTATTCCACTGATGAAAGTAACTTAGTTGTTTATCAAGATTTGAGTGACACAGCTACCAATTTTTCTTTTCTTTACCGACAATAGCAAGTCCAGCGCTGGTCATAAGCACCCTCTTCACTGTTTTGGCCTCCACACAAGCCTTGAGAAGGTTGGTGACCCCCTCAACGGCTGGCTTGATCAGATCGTCTTCGTTACTCGGCTGTGAGAAGGGGAACGGACTTGCTACGTGGATCACATATGTACAGCCATCGACAGCACTAGAGAAATGTTGAAGAAGAGTTCAAAGACATTATTATTGGTTTATTTATTATTTTGAGGTGTGTCCGAAAGAAGAACTTAACAAAACGCTAGAGGGCGAAAGAAGGACGCAACAAAACGTTACAGGGCAAAGGCAATTGATGTGAAAGATTGTGTTTCAAGAAAACTGAGCGTGAAAGTTTGATATGTTTTCTGCCATTCATAAGTCATAGGAAGGTTAAACTCTACATGGGAATGAGAAACATCTCTTTGGGGTAATTCCAGCCACAAAAGTGTAAGCAGTGCCACATGTTTTTGTCAAGACCCATTTTATTGCTTAAAACCTTTTGTTACTGGAAAAAGTACTTTTTGTGCCTGGAAGAAGAGCGTAGAGCCTTATGCCCTTCTTTGTTATCATATTTTTTTGGTGATGAAACCAAGGATGCCTCATACGTGAACTTAATCACTGTAGCTCGCCATGGCCTCCATTGCCCTGGTGCCTCTTGAAAAGTTTCCCATAGACTTTAAGATTTTCCCGTTGCCCTTTTTCCAAAATGAAAATGGCAGGTTCGGCTTTTTGAATTTATCAGACAAAATCTTTGACTTTAAGGTTTTAAGGAAGGAATACTTTGTATCAAGTTTGCATTAGTAGTTTTCAACACATTACCCCATTGTCAAGTTATTAGATTAAAGGTATTGTACACTTTTGGTAACAGCTCAAAATCAGTGTCCACATTTTGTGTGATTAAACATATGCATGAACAAACAAACCTGTGAAAGTTTGAGCTCAATTGGTCATCGAGGTCACGAGAAAATAGTGAAAAGAGATCTTATGTGTTTTCTGTTTTTTTTCAAAATATCGCGCGCGATAATTACTATTGTTTTACTCGTTTCTCAGAAACGATAGCATTTTAGGCAGAAATATTTTAAGGAACCCTTTCTACCATTACTTACTTTAATTCATGTAAGTTATGTGTGAATCTGTGAACATTGTGTTTTTCGATCTTACCAATAGTGTACAGGGCCTTTAAAGTGAATTTAAGAGAAATTGTAAACAGATAACATGTGGAGGAAAGAGTTTACCATGTGACCTGTGACATCACATGTGTACAAATTAGCCGCAGAGCCTCGACTTCCTGCATGCACGATTTGTACACAGCCCAATGGAAGGAACCATCAAATCTGATATTTTATGGAGATTGCACTGTCTGGATTGTTATCCACTCTTGATATGAAGAAAGTAATAACTTTGATCTAACATCGTTTTCACAAAGTTGTTTTTACAACCAACTATAGAGTTCATCTGAAGTATGCAAGCCTATCTTGGGGCAAGAGGCTCCTATTTCAGGAATGTTGGAACCATGCCTTTATCTTCAGATACTTTAAATTGAAAATGATCTGTGCAGCTTGGAATAAAATCAAGACACCCGATAAGCTGTACTAGATATGACAAGAGATAGTGGAAATGCTCAGAGATGTTTTTGACTGAATGTTTTGGTAATTTGAAGCCACTTTTTTGACAATCATTCGGTGTTGTTTCTTAATTAAAGGGAGTTACCTTTGGTAATTACTCCCGAAATTAATGACCACAAAAGGGCACTGGAGAGCTGTTGATACTATAAAACATTGTAGGTAATTTTTCACCCAAACATTTGATTCTGAGAAAGGCTTTAGGCAAGAAGCCTTTCCATACAATAAGGACTTTTTTCATTATTTTCTTGCAACTTCGATGACCAATCGAGCCCAAATTTTCACAGGTTTGTTAATTTATGCATATGTTGGGAAACACCAAGTGAGGACACTGGTCTTTGACAATTACCAAAAGTATATCCTGCCCTTAACAAACGAGAACATTTCGAATCATTTGCCAATTCTGACTTAGCAGACGAGTTAACTTTCCAACAGTATTGAAATGTCAATTTAGCTTTAAAATTGCCGCTAAACTTGCCAGCATGTAACACCAATGTGTATTTGGTACTTTGGAAAATTGATGTTTGCGGTTTAGCATTCTGAACTCTTGTAGGTTTATGTGTTTACTGCTGTAGCAACTGTAGCAACCAGTTGCAAAAAACCTTATCAACTATAACATTCCTTTTTTAATTTTAAAAACAATAAATCAGTGCCTATGAATTGCATGGGGACTCTGTTGCTCTGGCAACTTTACATAACAACCTCTACCTCTTCCAGCTTTCAGCATCCTGCAGCTCGGCTTTCACAAGTTCCACCTCGTGCGCCGCCTCCGGGCAAAGCGTCTTGAGGTGCTTCACCTTGTTGTCATCTTCAAGATTTCGTACCGAGCCCCTCACGCTGAACCCCGCCTCTTGTAACTGCTGTACGATGTGTGAAGCCAGGAAACCTGATGCCCCCGTTACCAGAACTCCTGCAGATGAAGTAATGTGATTTTCAATCAAGACTGAAATGCAATGACACTTCTGGGGGAGGGTTTGGGGGGGTGTCTGTCTTCCAATAATTTAATATGGTTTCTGCTCAATTTGAGCAGTTAACAAACTCCCTGTCAGGGATATAACATAATTTATCTGCTGTGACACTTCAAAGGGTGTTTCTAGTTTCTGTGTTTGTTATAAACAGTTTAGACCAACTCACCACGGACGGCATAATTTAATTTTCAGTTTTGAGTTTGAAGAACTGATGGTGTGTGACAGTTCTAGGAATGTTCACTCTACAAACCCTACTTTCTATTCATTCGAGTTAAAAACCGCTAGCATAGGAAGGGGGTATGCAGAGTAATTGGAATTTAAGGTTGATTAAATTGTACTGAAAGTGTTCAAACACATGAACTTTAACCCTCACCCCCACCCCCCTAAAGCAGGCCTGGAATTTCATCTTTGAGAGGGCAAGACCATTTTTCATTTTGCAACGGGCACTCCCATTGGAAAATCTTTAAGTCTATGGAAAACGTTTGAAGAGGCACCAAAAGCCAAGACCAGGGACAACAACAGAGGCAATGGCCACTGTATAATTCCAGGCCTGTAGTGTCTTTGGCTAGGGACCCTCCCATACATGTATCCTCCAAATCCTCTCCTCCATTGTATTAGTAACTCCACACCAGGCCTGGAAATTCATCTTGGAGAGGGCAAGGCCATTTAATTTTGCAAAGGGCAATTCCATTGGAAAATCTTAAAGTCTATGGGAAAGTTTTGAAGGGGGCACCAAGGCCAAGACTAGGGCAACGGTGGCCATGGCCACTGTGTAATTCCAGGCCTGTAGTGTCTTTGACCCGAGACCCTCCCATATCCTCCAAAATCTCTACTCCACAGTAAGTAACTCCACACACCCAAATAATTGGGTTGGTATTCCTGTTTCAATTCAATGATAAGCAATTGTTGTTTGGACCTGCAGCAAAGTACCACATATCCTATACATCAGAGTCAGACAACTTCCTGAATAGCTTGCTCTATGCTGAGACCAGTTGGTATTTATATATTTTTTTTACAGACACAAAATGAAAGCAGAACACTTTGAAGGGAGCTCGGCAAAAGTATTTGAGCAAGATAAATATTAGCGTCAAGTATGGTGGCTGAACAATCCCAGCAGTGAGAAGTGCACATTAATAATGGACTAGTGTAATCATTTGGCATGACAGATGGATGTATCAGTTTCTAAGGGTTGGTACAGTTTTCAGTAAATTTGACAGAAAAGATGATTTCCTTAATCAGTGCCATAGTATTAGCCAGAGGGGTGTCTGTGTGTCTTTTGGACACCCTGTTATATATTTGGACACCCTGTTTTATCTGCCCTTTACATGTAAATGTATTGTAAGTGAGCAATTGGACACCCAGTTTTAACATTTCCAGCAAATTTGGACACACTTTTATACCAAATCCTGGCTTATATCCTTGATCAGTGCTCATACTGTACAACATAATTAACAGATTTTTTAACAGTAAGTGTTACACCGACAAACAAAAACGCAAAAAATGCAACGCCAAAGACAAGTTTGTCAAAACACAAATAAAGAAAAAAGTTTTAAAACGAAATTGCACTCGGCTCGGTTTGTCCTTGACATGTTTCACTGATTAACCAGAGAAACTAGTTTCACAGTTTGTTTCACTAATTGTTTAACCGGAGCATTTTTCATATATTTAATATGAATGACTTATCAACACTGAATGACTGAACTATCCAGCAGAACCACCTTGGGAGTTTTGACTGGTCCTCAGGTGTTTTGAAATTAGCATTTGGCCAGTGGACCACTGTTAAAGGCAGGATATACTTTTGGTAGTTGTCTAAGACTAGTATCCTTACTTGGTGTATCCCAACATATGCATAAAATTAAAAACCTGTGAAAATTTGGCTCAATTGGTCATCGAAGTTGCAAGAAAATAGTAAAAGAAAAAACAAACTTGTTGCATAGAATTGTGTGCTTTCAAATGCCTATAAGAAAGGCTTCATGCCTAAAGCCTTTCTCAGATTCAAATATTTCAGTGAGAAATTACCTCTTTCTCAAAAACTACATTACTTCAGAGGGAGTCATTTCTCATATTGATTTATACTATCAGCAGCTCTCAGGTGCTCCTTACCAAGTAAGTTTTCTGGTTATGTATATTTCTTGAGTAATTTCAAAAAGGATCCACTGCCTTTAAGGGAAAACGCTACTCTAGTCAATCCTCATTACTTGATTTGTAGTTATTTCCTAAAATCCAACCTGTACAAGCTCATATTTTCCGATCACAATCAATCATCCCCATCTTATTTCCCCCATTCAAATCAATGTAACCAAACTGAGGCTGGGAGAGAAATAGTCGGACACCTGTCTGGTCTACTGAGATCCAGTGCTCCTTCATGCTTACTGCATGCAGGGTACATAACAGAAAATGGTGGCATTATGGTGAAGATCCAGGATACAGTCGTTAGCTATGAAAGCACTCCGTACAAAAACTAGTCTCAAGTTGATTTTGGACTTAAGCCAACTCGACACCAAAGAGGCATTGATATCTAGTTCAATTACAATCAGAACAATAACAAATGTTTTACATTTCCTTCCTGTTTAATCCTTTTTCTTCTACTTGAAAACATTGGTCACATGAATCTGTTAAACTTTGTAGTTTCAACGCCTTTCACTTCAGTTGTTTATCTGTAAGATGTTTCAACAATTCTATAAATTACTTGAAGAAATATTCAATTCCGCTATAAAGTTATCTTTTTAGGGTGTGCACAACATTGGTATGATTGAAAATTATAAAGTTCACAGATTAACACATAATTTACATGGTATAAAGATGGTAGAAATATTCCCTTGATTTTTTTCCCCCTAAAATGCTTTGAAAAATGAGTGGAACAATTAGTTTTGATCTCTTGAGTCCAAAATCCCATATATTTGAAAACGGTGAAAACAGGGAAAGGGTTTTTCAACTCCGACGACCGATTGAGCTGAAACTTTCACAGGTTTGTTATTTTCATGTATAATGTTGGGTCACATAAAGTGCGGATACTGGTCCAACGACTACCACTGTTGGCCACAGGCTATTGGTACCGGTATCAAAGTTTGGAACTCCCCTTTTTGTTTTCCCAAACCAAGATCTACTCAAACCTCATGGAAGGATTTCCTCCCCCATCTGAGATTTTCTTTTAAAGCAAAATAGCATCAAACTCTGCCCTTTGAACAGACGAAATGTCAATCACAAAAGATAAATGCTGCCACCATGTTAGTCATGCACCCTGTAGGCAGAATTATGAACACCGATTTCCAAGAAGGACAAGAAGGGGACATACTTTTCTTTTTTTCTTGTTGCACACCAAGTTTGTTCAAAAGATTTGGTAGATTGACAATGAAAAGAAGTTTGCAGACAAGATGGAATTGCTTCATGATCAAGATCTAAACATTGCCCAGAGTTTGCGAGCAGAAAGAAACAAAGTTAAATCTGTTATTGACTTCTATTTTTACCGATACCTTGTAAAGACCTCAAACTGTCATTATGTTGTTTTCAAAACGATTGATTATTTTCCTTGTACATGTAGATGTAATTACTTCGGCTGTTCATTTCACGCTATCATAGGGTCTGATCAGTCTATGCCAAAAGAAAATAAAATTGTTTTTCAACTTCCCTTTAAGAGAATATCAATCAAACACAAAAAAAAACATGTGGTTTTCCGATCATAATCGCAAACAGAGAAGACACAAGAGGAAGTGCAAGGAGGAAGACACTAGAGAGAAATTACAACTCTGGTTTTAAAATTGGCTGCAAGACCTTGGAAACATTTGGTATCAGTTTGGATGTATGCCATTCTATTTAGCATTTTTTTTTTACAGAAACCCTATCAGGGCTCGAACTCGGGGTAGAAATGCACAAGACCGCAGGGCTTGTACATTACATTAGCTCAAAATGTGTACTGGACCAGAATTTGTTTTTACAAGACCATGGAATCAAAATGTGAACGTAACTTCCTGACGGAGTTTAACATGCATTTCAAGGAACATTACAGAATTGGTTTTTGCTAACAAAACAGTTGCTGGCAGTGTAGGCACTTTATGTAATCCACCATATACATAAACTGGCAAACCTGTAGAAGTTTGAGATCGATCGGCCATCTGGGTCACGAGAAAATAGTGAAAAAACCGATTACACATTTGCATGAAATCATATAGATTCAACAAATGAATAAAATGCTCACTGAGCGATAAACTCCAATCGGAAAATTAGTTTATTCATTTCTCATCAAATATGGCATTTCAGACAGAAATATTTAAAGGGACGTTTTCTACTATCATCATCATTAGACCATGTCAGTTTTATGTAAATCTGTGATCAAAAAGTATATTTTTCAAGTTTTTTTCTTACCAATTCTGTAATGTTCATTTAACTGTTTTTATTTGAACAAGCACCAAGACATAAGACATAAGGAATAAAAACAGGTACCAGTCAAACAAAGATTAATTTCAAGTTATACACCACAAAGGGAAACTTACTGGGTAGATTTTAAATATTTTTAGGTTGAACAAAGAAAAATTCACTTGAGTGGGAGTTGAACCAATGACTTCCGTATTAAAATGCCGGCGCTCTACCAACTGAGCTATCTAGCCCTATATTGGCAGTCTCCCTTATTTTGTCAATATCTTTGTTTGGGGGTGCCGAAACAGATTAATTTCCTCTCCTTCAAGGGTTGAGAATTGATGAATGTGGAATTTCCTGGAAAACAAATGGCTTGCAGGCCCACGGTCCCCCTTACTCTAGACCCTGCTGAACCACCAGATGTTACAATTCAGGTTTACAGACTTTATGCATCATCAGAAATACAAAATTGCAGGTTTGGACACAATGTGGCCAACTTCTTTTCTCCTTTTACTTCCTTCAAGAAAATTTGAAGACTCAAAGAGTTTTTTGAGAAAAATCAGGAAAAAATCCTGAGAAATCACAAGCCTGTCCTTCCCTTGAAAATTCTCATTCAATCTTAACTCAGGGAGAGTGGCCTTGACCTGAAGGGAAATGACATTCCACACCTGTGGTTTAGGTCCCATGGTAGGTGCCATAAACCTTGACCACACCTTTGTGTTTCACCGTCTGTCCGAAGGTTTTGGGACATGACAGTGGAGATTTAGGAGAGGACCGAGGAGGGCTCAAAGTCACACCTAGTTCTTGAATGTCTAGGTAATTTCTCACTGCTTTTTCAAGATTTGACAGAGTCAACGGTATATGGAAGGTGGAGGGCAGCTAAAATAGACTGGAGACTTGGGCTGGGAAATCAAGATTGCAACCTACATGTGTGTTTACTGCAGTACTTATAAGCCCTTTTCACACTACGTAGCCAATTCCATCCAGGGAACAAACCCCAGGAATATCCTGGGGTATTCAAACCCCACACTTAATGCAATTTTCCTGGGAAAAATTAACATTTGGCGTGCTAATCCCAGGGTTTCAAGCAGGGGTTTGCCAGGGTTGTAGTCATTCAAGTGTGAAAAGATTCAACAACCTTTCCTGAGAATTTCCTAGAAAATTTGTGTAGTTTGAACAAGGCTTTACAGATTTGTGCAAGCCGACTTCTTAGTAACTATTCTATTGTAACATCAAGACCAAAAAAACAGGCCCTTCCATAGCAAAACGGCCAACTCAACAAATTTGGGTTGTTGAAATAAGACTATTTCTGGGTAAATTTTTTTATTTCTGGAAGTTTCAAACTATGGTTTAGTTGAATATAGCATGTCCTTTCTTGGCCTCTTTCTGTTCTTTCCTCTCTTTTTTTTAATGGCAAAACCGCTTATCTCTGTCTTGAGTCATGTACACTTATCTTTTTGAATTAGGCTGTTTTGCCATGAAGGGACTCTTGTGTCCAACTGACCCATGCCCATTTAATAGACTTCTTCTACCTACGATTCCAACCAGCATTCCAGACATTTCTGTCCTCAAAATACTGATTAAAATTTATCGAAGGTCAGGACCTACTTGTCAGAATCGTACACACTAAGGTACCTTTTTTTCTCATGGCTCGTTACTATCCCAAACCATGTGTGTGAAGCTAACCGTAATAGCTGGGCCAAATTTCATAGAGCTGCTAAACACAAAAATTTGCTTAGCATGAAATTTCTTCCTTGATAAAAACAGGATTACCAACCAAATTTCCACACGATTTTCAGGATAAGCAAACCACAGCTGAATACCAGTAACAAGCAATATGCAACACATGGAAATTTGGTTGGTAACCCTGTTTTTATCAAGGAAGAAATTTCATGCTAAGCAAATTGTTGTGCTTAGCAGCTCTATGAAATTGGGCCCACGTCTAGCAGGTCGAGTCTGCTAACTAAAAAAAACGCAGCACATATCTGAATACTTTTTGGACTTCTCAGTCATAAAGCGATGTTTCTGAAATGCTCAAAGACACACGATTCATTTTGATGACTTTTGATTTGATTACTTTGTGAAAAGTACAAATAGTGAAAACTACGGTGAAAATAAATAGATATAATTATTTCACTCACAAACACAAGATGATGGTTTTTTTTTTATAAGTTAATGATCAAACAACAACAAGCAATAACTAATAACTATCTGATGTCCAAAATGTGTAACTATTCGTTTCAAATCTAAAAATTACGAATTATCACTTGCCCCCCTTTAAAGACGGTTTCGGTGGTCTGATTATCCCATTCGTGAAATCGTCTAGGGCAACGGTTGTTTTTCCCATCAAATCCCTCATTTCCTCATATTTTGCATATCTCAAAACCAACAAACTCCAACCCAACGGGAGGCGTTTATAAACATGCTCATATCCATCGTATGTCTGCCACATCAGTTTAGATATAATCACTTTATAACGGGCGCAGATTACAACCATGTTTTAATAATCACCCTGGTCTTTAAACTTGACTTTTGACCCACTCACGGTTTATACCATGTCCATATTTAGTCTTTTTTTTTCAAAACAATTTTTTTTCTATATGTACTCCGAGGATGAGCCAGGCTTTATCGCCAAACTTTTGGTTTCAGTGAGTATGGGGAAATAAATTCATGGCAAGCACGCATGTAAATGTACACAAGTTATTTTGTTATGGCTATCAATTTGTGTTGAGCAAAATAAAATAAATGTTTTACCAGATAGTTGTAACTTTTGATCTCAACACAATGGATTGCTTCTTTCCGCACAGTATTTGTTTTTGGTTTTCTTTCAAGCTTGTAAGTCTATATTTTACATCAGCTTTATCGTGTAGTGGCTACTATCTGTGTGAGGTTCCCACCTCATGCTTGTAGTGAGTAAGTGCTGTTTTCAATGCAGCACAAAGCACCATTCTGTTTGCCCTACCAGCCTCACTTTAGTCATGTAAAATGTGAAGACTACACAATAGTAAAGGCTCCTTGCAACTTTTTTTTCCCAAATAGAGACTTTTCACTTCTTGCTCAGGTCAATACATCAATACAGGAACTAAATAGGCCTACTTGAAGGGTAAAAAGTAAAATGGTAATTTAGTTTTTAAACTTTGTTGATTCAAATATTTGTTAAGCACAATATTTTTCTTATAGGACAAATAAAATGAAGTAAAATGGGGAAACAAAATGTCAAAGCTACAAATTAACTACTAAACAAAACATAAATCTGGTTCCTGTAATCATGTGCCATGCATTCATTATTTATACTAATTTAAAGACGAGGAACAAGACTTGGATAGTGGGTGGCAAAATGAAGGTCTATGACGTTCATACCATACACACCCTTCTATAAAATTTGATTCAATTTAATTTATTTAAATTCATCATGTGAAAACACATGAAATTAGTAATCCATTGTACAGCGTAAAAACATATATATAAAACCTACAAAAAGTACATCACAATTAGACAATAATTTACACAAAAGTAAAAAACGAGAGTAACAAAAACAAGACAGGCCTATACATGTAGGTTCTGATAAAACTAACGTTTAAAACTATTGATGTCACTCATAGTGTAAGCCAGGGGGGTGTCTGGGTGTCTTTTAGACACCCTGTTATAAATTTGGACACCCTGTTTTACCTGTCATTTACATGAAAATTATTGTAACTGAACAATTTGGATATCCAGTTTTTAAATTTCCAGCAAATGGGGACACCCTTTTACCAAATCCTGCCTATAACCTTGATGGCACTGGGTTGGAGGGAGTTTTTAAAACCTGTTTGTTTTAAGGCCTTAGTTGTCCAACCCTCCCTGATCTTTTGGTTACAATCAATGAGTGTAGAGGGTGTGTGCTGTACTCTAGCTTATTTGCTCCATATGGCTGTACCATCATGGAGGCTCTACCTCCATGACTGTACCAACATGTGACACAGGAATCCACACCCATCCTTAATGACCCACTTGTTGGGGTCAGTACCACCCACGCTCCTACCCTAAACCCCTTAACACTTCACTTGACTTGTCCCACCATGAGGTCCCTCACATCCCGGAGACTCTTCCCTGAACCTGCTGTCTCTCCTAATGAAATGAAACGAGAGACCCTTTTGACATCTTTTTCCCCCAACACTGCAGGGATTCTTCACCCCAAACATTCCCAGGTCATAAAGTCCAGCCCCTCAAAATAATAAACTTCCGCTCTCTGGGGAGACTGATCTTTCAACAAGATTTTTCTCTGTCACTTTTTTTATTATTGTTATGAAAAATTTCTTTCAATGATATTCCTGAAGACTTTAAGAGTATTATCATTGGAACAAATAAGTGTATTCCTATTATGCCTAAATCTTTAAGATTTACACACAATAGCATCATTTTATTCAAGAACAAGATTTCACTGCACAGGCATGATCCTTCACAGAGCAAATGGATGCGATTGCCTCCATGCCCCTGGCCATTGCCTCCATGTCCCTGGTCATTGCCTCCATGCCCCTGGTCATTGCCTCCAAGCCCCTGGTCATTGCCTCCATGCCCCTGGTCATTGCCTCCATGCCCCTGGTCATTGCCTCCAAGCCCCTGGTCATTGCCTCCATGCCCCTGGCATTGCCTCCATGCCCCTGGCCATTGCCTCCATGCCCCTGGTCATTGCCTCCATGCCCCTGGTCATTGCCTCTATGCCCCTGGTCATTGCCTCCATGCCGCATGTCATGCCCCTAGTCGTTGCCTCCATGCCCCTGGTCATTGCTATGGTGCCCCTTAAAATGTTCCAGTCGAAACTGTAACTTCCCTCATAGAGGTGACTAAAGAAAAAAACTGCCCTTTACAAAAAATGAAGTATCAGGGCTAAAGAGGATAGTTCTGAACCCGATATAGATTCAAAGAGAGTAATGACACCAGTAGCATAAGATCAACCAACATCTTATCCACTGATCTTTTCAGTTTATTATGTAAACTAATACCTGTATCCTGGTTAAAAACATAACCTCACTGACTTCGCTTTAAAGGCAGGGTCGTAGATTAGTTTTTTCATCAACGTAATGCTGATTTAAGGGCAACATTATCAAGAAAGATACAATAAAAGTCGCATGTGAAATTTTCCAGCTGAAGACAGTGGCTACTTGTTGAGAAACGGCAAAACTTGTCACTGGTATTTTCATCAAGATCATTCACAAACGAACATTCACAAATTGACACCACAGAAATTTGAACCTCACTTCCAAAGTCACCTTCAGGTAATCTTTGGAGATTCAATTTTGTTGACACCCTTTCTATTATTTATAATCGGAGGTGGGGGGGGGGGCATTTCAGCCAAAACAGTTTTTTTGGACGCTTACTAACCTTACCTTTATGACAAGTAAGCTTTCAGATCCAAATTACACAACTTGTTTTCTGAGTCACTACCAAAGTATGGTCCTATACCTTTAAAGGAACATTACAGAATTGGTAAGAAAAAAATTTGTAAAATATACTTTTTGATCACAGATTTACATAAAACTTACACGGTCTAATGATGATGATAGTAGAAAACATCCCCTGAAATATTTCTGTCTGAAATGCCATATTTAATGAGAAATGAATAGACTAATTTTCCGATTGGAGTTTATCGCTCAGTGAGCGTTTTATTCATTCATGCAAATGTGTAATCGGTTTTTCACTATTTTCTCGTGACCCAGATGGCCGATCGATCTCAAACTTCTACAGGTTTGTCAGTTTATGTATATGGTGGATTACATAAAGTGCTTACACTGCCAGCAACTGTTTTGTTAGCAAAAACCAATTCTGTAATGTTCCTTTAAGTTGATGATATAATTTAAGACTAAAGCCAAAATAATCCAGCACTACACTCTAACATTGCACAACATTTACACAGCAACGCCTACTCTTGGCAAATAAATCTACCACTTCCTGCCTTAAGAGAGGGTTAAGTTTCTCCAGTAAACTTTCAACAAAAAAGGGGAGAGAAAAAAATACAACCCTCCCGAGAAAACATTTCCCTTGATAAACTCTCATATTACAAATACAGATGTGGGTTTGTTTTCTGATGGTTCTTGTGACAATAAAACAGTGTTATCGGTACGCCTTGCTGATTGATGATGAAATTGCAGTGCCCTTGATAATGCGAAGCTTTGACAAAACCTTGTGGTTTATTGCTTGACATTTGTACGATTAATTATTTTTTAAATTTCCACAAAACAGGGCGCTAACCTTGTTCAAACATAAAGTTCGTCTGCTTGTTCCACTGAATGAATGTGTTAATTATAATATGTAAATGTAGATGAATAAATGAATAATGATGTGACTGAACACTGGAAGACAATATGATTCATTGCATACATAATGTGTACACCATTACATAAACAGTCACCAGATACATACAAACACAATCTTGAATCGATGCCAATGAGCCAATACCTAATTCACTAATCAGTAGAAGTGAAACACTTATACTTTGTTAATTATAATAAACATGTAAATGCCTGATGACTATGTGAATATAGATGAACATGTGAGTAATGAATGAACATAAAGAATATTTATGAATGTGGATTAAAGGGAGGGTATACATTTGGTAATTACTCCAAAAATTATTTACCATAAAAACTTACATATTAAATAAGAACGCTACAGCTGTGGATAATGTATAACATTTTGAAGAAACAATTCCCTTCAAAGGAATGTGGTTTACATAGAGGGATTCAAAGACGCTTCAATCTCAGAAACGTTTCTGCATGAAACGTTTCTCAGATTGTGTATTCCTGCGTGGACATAACCTCTCCAGATTTTCGGCAAAATCTCAAAAAAACGCTTCCACCTTTCAAAATTAAAATTTTACAGGTTAGTTTTATTGTATAGGGCAACATTTATAAAAGATTAATACATTCAAAGGAATTCAAAAACCAAGGGTACACTTTGCCTTTAAGACACATTCAGTGAATAAAAGATCCATAGTGTCACATTTACACCATTACATTTTTCTCAGTCCTAAAATACACCTTATACCATTCTATTCAAGAAAAGTTTCTTGAAGCCGCTTTCACAGATCACTTCTCCCTGATCAGACCAGTTCCCTTGCTCTACGATCAGACTGAGGATAGGGATTAGGACATGTTAATCCTGTTCATCCAACACAAATCCCTCAGTGTGATCCAAAGGATTAAATAGACAATAGTACCTGACTGATAAGTGCTTGTTAAGAGCTAGTAGAGAGGGGGTATACTTAGTGTCTTCAAGTGGGTACATAACCACTTGAAGTCACTCAAGGGTAGTTCCTTTGATAAACAAGTTGGTCAATGAGGAATACTTGTACAAAGATAATCCTCATGACTGTACCAGGGAGGAGATTTGCCCAAATGTGAGAATTTCTAAAAAGTGCGTCTTGCTGTCCTGGCAGGATTCTGCCAACAGTGGTCGGTGCCGGGAAAACCCGCACGGCACTCAGGATTCCCCAACCACCACTGTTAGAATTTTAGCTGTTTCCCACAACCACACATTTTCAAAATTTTTTAATTACACTAGCAAATTTCCTTTCAAAGGTTTTCAACGAAATAAAAAATTGGGTATTTACCAGTAAAAATGGTATTCGAAGCCATTAATTTTGAGCACTTCTTTGATTTGAGTCTATTTATATGATCCACCGAGTAACTGATCCATCTCGCAATGGTTTCCAGGGAAACATTTTTCCACCACTAAAGAAATCCTAGGCAGAGAACCCTGTCCTGGGTTCCCCCTTATTCTAGACCAGGACCCGGAACCTCCCAGATGTTACAATTCAGGAGTTTTTCAGGAGTCATTTTGGGTTTCCACAGACTCTGCGGTAACCAGATACACTGTACTAAATCACAGACTAATAGGACATCATGTGGACTATTAATTTCTCCCGATGGTGACCGTTTTTTGTCCTTCAAGAAAATCTGAAGGCTCAAGGAGAATTTTGAACAAAACATCCTGAAAAAACCCATGCCAGTGGTGTTTCAGACTTGCGTTTTTTCCATTTTTCATTTTGTTTGTTTTTGCAGTGGGTTTTTAAGACGGAAATGGGTGTTACAAATTAGTACAATAACTAACGACACTTCCTCCAAAAAGTTAATGAGTATTGCACATTGTGTGGTGCAAAGATAAGTTGAATATGTTATGCATTTATATTACCATTGAAGATTCAAAAAGAAAATGGCTGTTGCAAACTGCATCTAGGAACCCAAATGACATGGTATCAAAGCAAATTTTTGTCAATAGCCTGATGCTTTGACCCTAGCGGAGTTTTTCTCAAAGGCTAAATTATAGTGTGCGTGTATGTTTAACATGATCGATTATAGATAGTTCCCAGTAGACGCCATCTTTACGGGCAAATTGCATTTTGGCTTGCAGGTGCGTCAAACGCTCAACTTATTAACGCAGCCGCGTTGTTCACTGACCAATCCTGCAATGAGTTTCGTGAATTACGCGCGTGTTGCACGCCGTTCTCACACGAAACGCATGACTGTTTGTTCTAAACTGCCCGTAAAGATGGCCGATTTACGTCATACTGCAACCTATATACATTTACAGACAGACAAGGCACATTATAAATATACAATATTTGCTTACAAATTTGACTATATTTTTATATTCACTGAGATTCAAGCTTGTACATGTATATCTTCTTCTCATTGAAATTTTGTGGTGCATTACAGAGTTGATACTGAAATTATTTCACTTCTATTTATTTATTTTTGTTTTGTTTGTTTTTGTTTCGATTTTTGTTTTTGTTTTTGTTTTGGAACGATTTGCTCCGCTTTTATATTCTGTGTTTTACTTTACTTTTGATTTGATTTTGTTTTCTTAGTCTTTTTACTCAAGTTTACCTTTCTAGTTCTACATGAACGCTGCTGTCATCATTTTTTTTTTTTTTTTTTTTTTTTTGAAGAGGGCCCAGAATGTTCAGTTGTGCTAGTGGATTCATTACCCTCTACCTCTACTTAAAAAAAAATTAATAATAAATAAATAAATAAATACAATATAAATAAATCAATAAAACCATACTTTAAATCATTTACAATAACTGCCTTGCTTTCCTAATCACAGAGAGAAGCCATCGTGTGTAAAGGTAAAAGATAAACATCAAATTGACCAGGTCTGTTTCAGTGATGGAAACAAGGAAAAGCAAAGATTGCATTGCGAGTGGTTTGAGGTTTACTTGTTCTGGGCAAATAATAGAATTGTACTTTCAGTTTTGTGTACATGCTGTACTAACTTTATGCAAACAATTGTTGACCTGCCTTGCGTCTCCAACAGTTGCATTGTACAAAATGTACATTGTTCATATCACCTCCTTTCTGAACAAAACTAAAGGGAAACTTACTACCAACATTCTCAACGTGATTAAAATACCAATTTCACTTTCAGTTTTTGGTTGATTATTTTAATTCTTCGGGTAATTTTTTTTCTCCTGCCAGAAATGCAGGCCTGATACTTCACAAAGGCAACAGAGGCAAGTGCCTCTGAACATTGCCTTGATGCCCTTGAAATGTTCCAGTAGATAACTTCCACTCATTTAGTGCCCTTTACTATGGAAAATCTGGCTTGCCCTTAGTATAGGAAGGAAGTATCCAGCCTGGAAATAATGATATGTTCATCATGGCATGCAGTGGCCGAGCGGTTGAGAGCACCGGACTCAAGCTCTGGTGTTTCTGATCAGCAGAGTGTGGGTTCGAGTCCGGGACGTTGCACTTGTGTCCTTGAGCAAGATACTTTACCATAATTGCTTTGTCCTTCGGATGGGATATTAAGCCGTAGGTACTGTGTACTAGGATTGGTAACGCATGTAAAAGAACCCAGAACACTTATCGTGGAAGAGAAGGGGGTTAAGCCCGGTGATTTTGATTCAGATAGCAAGCACCCTCGGTTTCCTCGGTCTTTACGAGGCTTCCTTGCCAGAAATTGTACAATGATAATGATACGGGTGATCAATTTCCTTTGAATGGCATCCAGAAAATGCTACACAAAACTGAACCAGAAGCTATTCAAATATCAACAATAGCTACTCAATACTAGCATTTAGTGTTCACAAAACATGTTCAGCCTTATATTTTGCTAAGAAGCACCTGGAAGCCAGAGTACACATTCAACAGCTTCACCCGTAGCAGTGGGGGAGGGGGATATTTCTGCCCCTGACCCGAGTCCAGCCAACTCCCCTCACCCTCCCCTTGCAGGTCCTGCTAATTTGCATTGCATTAAAAAAAAAAATTATAAAAAATATGTAGACACTTTTTTAAACAGAGCAGTTGCTTGGCTATTTCTAGTACAATCATGGAGCAACAAACTAGCTCCATGATACAATGTACATGTAGTATGTAAATAAAACAATGTGAGCGCTTGTCATGTTTCACATTCTTCCAGACTATAATGGCATGCCACTTGTGTTTATTTTGAAACAACTTACAATCATGAAGCTATACACACACTGATTTCCCTAGCCTGGTATTGCTCTTATTTGTTTCCCTGCACGATCACACAATTTCCAGACCTGTAGGATTTCTTGAATACCACAACATGAGAGTAGAATAACAACCATGGCTTGTTTTTCAAGTACATCTCAGGGTTAATTATTTTTAGAGGACTTAGCACGTACTAAGCATTTTGTTGTTTCAAAAAGGAACTTGGTATACTGGAAATTATGTTTTTTCTCTCCCACAAACCCTCAACTCACAAAGTTGTTGGCTCAGTTTCAACTTGGCATCCTAACTCTATGTAGCCTTACAAATGTATCCCTCTTCCGTCGTGTTGTACACAGATATACAGTTCTAATGAGGGTCCGTTTCCGGGGTCAAAAACTTCCATTTTTTCAGAGCTCTGTAATTCAAATCTTACATGTGAGAAGATTTTTTTTTTCGCAGTGGGTTATGGATGTCAGACAGTCAGACAGGGACTCATAAATCTGTCATGTTGTAAAAAAAAAAAAAAATCAGCTTGTTAAACTCCTTTGACGACTTGTCTTTAACTTTGTCTACTGTTCTTGTGGGGTCAGTAATAAAAGGTAGATGCAGAGGAAGGATTTCCAGCTTATTGGCCATGTTCAGATAGCGTATTCAAGTTAGACCCTGGTTTAAAACTTTAAACTGGTTTAAAACTTTACGCACGCTTTCACATTTATGCCGTGTTATGCAACACGTCCTGGGTCACTGGTTGCCAGTGAGGACTTAAAAACTGGACATGGTTTAACTTTATTCTGTCCACACACCATGCTAAAAGATAAACCCGAAGTGGTTTAGCATTTAACCACCCTCGCCGACCGATTAAACTCATTCGGGTTCAACCCGATTCAGTTAAGTTTTAAGAGCAGTCAGACACACAAAGTTAAACCCGAATGAGTTAAAACTGCCTTAAAAACTGATTTTAGTACTGTGTCTGAACGACCTCTGTCTACCTCCATGCTGTTACAAACTTTCACACTTAAAATGGAGACAAACTTACTTCGTATAAATTGGAAGGTCTCACTGCTGGATTTAACCTTCAAGGTACAAAAGGCCTAAAATACACGTCTACAAAGACATGGCAGAGATCATTTAACATCTGCACATCTCCCTTTCATGCCAAGACCCCTCATCCTTGCCATGCCCCTTTAAAGGTATTGTACACTTTCGGTAACAGCTCAAAATCAGTGTCCACATTTTGTGTGATTAAACATATGCATGAACAAACAAACCTGTGAAAGTTTAAGCTCAATTGGTCATCGAGGTCACGAGAAAATAGTGAAAAGAGATTTTATGTGTTTTCTGTTTTTTCAAATTATCGCACGCGATAATTACTATTGTTTTACTCGTTTCTCAGAAACAATAGCATTTTAGGCAGAAATATTTTAAGGAACCCTTTCTACCATTACTTACTTTAAATCATGTAAGTTATGTGTGAATCTGTGAACATTGTGTTTTTCGATCTTACCAATAGTGTACAGGGCCTTTAAATTGTTCCAGTAGACTTCATGATTTGTAACAATTTGTATAATCTGTTTTTCTCTGTACAAAAGTTGCATTCCTCCTTTTAAGATAAAAAACAAATCGGGGTCTCTTCAAAACTTAACGTTGGAAAATGGGTTTTAGGTGACAGCAAGTTGGGGAGGGTACATGTACATCAAGGGAAAAACCCATACCAATACCAAAATAAGCATAGATTTAGAAGGAAATACTTCAGACTTCTTACTAGAGGTTAAACCTCTCGTGGTCTATTCCAAGCCCAGTGATGCAGGAAGTACAAAGTAATCCTTAATTCAACCCCCCCCCCCCCCCCCGGTCGCTATCAAATTATTTTGCTCTATACAACCATTTAACAAGTCTTTTGTGACTGTTCAGCCGGTCTGAAATTTGACAACTTCAGACATGCTGTTTTTCACTTGTTCATAGTTGTACACACGTAGATGTGTACAACTTTTACAAGAGAAAAGATATTGGAGTACAAAGTAGTAGTGGAGTTGCTGGTAAAATTTTGTGTAAACAGATTGAGTTTTTGAACTTTTCAGTGAGGGTGGGTGCCACTGGCATAAGTGTCAATGAACCTACACCAGCAGCGTATAATTCAATGACAATTGGTTCATAAAGAATCAGCAATGACAAAGTTAATATGTTTAATTAACAAAAGCAAACAACACAGTCTGATATTATGCGGGATGACAGCTTGCCACAATGTCTGAGAATTTAGTCTAACAAGTTTATTGTTCGGTAAAGCAGAGGGAGAAAGATCAATAAATCAGGGTTTAACTACAGCCTTAGGTAAGCCATTAATCAGCTCCGTGCCACAAACACATACTGGAGAGCCACTCATGGGAAAAATGTAGAGAGGGAGATCCAAATTATCAGAAGAAAAATAACGAGTAACAAGCCACAGGGGAAACTGACTGGGTAAATTTTTAAATAATTTTGGATTGAACAAACAAAAATTGACTAAAGCGAGACTTGGAGTCAGATATTTGGGCTGAAACTTTGATGTTGTAATGGACAATGAGTTTTTCCTTATAAAGGGCACTTCACATTTAAATTTCTACTGGAATATTTCAAGGGGCACCAAGGCAATGACCAGAGGCATGGAGGCAATTACCACTGTTGCCTCCATGAAGTATCGGGCATGCAAACCAATGATGTTTAACAGCACATTTTTTTTACAGCTTTTAACTTTGGGGCAGTGACACAGGCCTGGTTCTGTGCTACAAAAAAAAGGGGGGGGGCTTCAAAACTTTATTTAGAACTTTTTTTTTTTTTTTTTTAATGTATTTTTGAACTGAAATGTTATATTGTAACGTGTCTTTTTTATGTATTTAACCTATTGATGTACATGTAAAGGCCATAATGAATTTCCCGTTGAGGATAATAAAGTCATTTGAATTAAATTGAATTAAATGTTAAATTATATAAAATGGTAGTGTTCTTATCATACTAAACCCAGTACCCACTTTTAAGGCATCTGACCTTTTTAGATTAAAAACTGTAAATTTATGTTTTCAATTATCCGAAAAATGTTAAATCTCCTTTTTTCACCTTAAAATTACCCCGAATCAGACTTTTTTTCCCAACTTATCAACACCCCAAGATACCCTGTGGGCTTACACCAAGATGTACACACAACTGTTATGTGACCTCCACTCCTCAAAAACATTGAGGAAGAAAATAAAACACTGTTGTGAACCCCATGAAGGGTATGTAAGGTCAGAGGCCATGACCTCAAGTCAGAGTTGATCAACGAGGGCGGTCATCAAGGAAAGGGAGGTGTGGTCCTACCATGGGGTCAGAGGAAGGGATGTACAGTGCACTATAGGGTAAGGTCTGTAGTTTGGCCTAAATACTGTAAATCGTTGTGGTGGTAACAAAAAATGTGAGGAATTTACTTTATTGATGAAACTTTGAGCCATGGTTTATTCTTTTCTTTAAAGGGTGTGTACAGCATTGGTAAGATTGAAAGTATAAATGTTCACGGATTTGCACATAACTTATAACGTTAAATGGTTGTAGTGGTAAACTTCCCTTCAAATAGTTTTGCTCGAAATGCTATAGTTTTTAGGAAATGAGTAAAACAATTAGTCTTTATCAAGATATCCAAAACCCAATGTTTGAAAACAGTTAAAACGGGTTTTCCACTATTTTCTCATGACTCCGAAGGAGGGTTGAGCTTAAAATTTCACAGGTTTGTTATTTTATGTGTACATGTTGGGTCACATAAAGTGCGGATACTACTCTTTGAAAAATACCAATGTTGTACAGATGTGCTTTAAGGTCTGTAGTTTGGCCTGCTAAATCAATGTGGTGGTAAACAAAAATGTGAGGAATTTACTTTATTTGTGAAATTTTGAGCCATTGGTTCATTTTTTTCTTTAAATGTCTATACCCAAGACTTTATTAGCTTTGTGTGTAGACTTCACATTGCCTTCACAGGACTCAAATTTGGGATTAATTTTCACAAGACCACGGACTTTAGCTTAAATTTAAATCCGAAATGTATATTTGTAAAGTCGGGCCTGGAATTTCAATTTTGAGAAGGCAAGGCCATTTTCATTTTGGAAAGGGTACTTCCATCGGAACCTTTTACAGTATGGGAATCTTTTGAAGGGGCACCAAGGCCAAGATCAGAGGCCATGGCCTCCACATCCTCCGATTAATTCAAGGCCTTTAAAGTGATTGTGTTCTATTTGGACATCTATTTTTCAATTCACAGAAACTGTGGGCTTAAAGTTAAAGCCTTCATGCATACATCCTTACAGCTAACCACAGCAGGTCCTATTTCTTGCCACAAAATGAGTTTATAGAATTCTGTGATGTTGCTTCAGTGCAAAGACTCTCAGCTCCAAATGAGTCACACTGTTTCTGTCTGGTGATCAATGTCTTTGGTATGGTGCATGCAATCACGTTCACCATGACACATGGTAAACTGCTCTCAGGGTCCTTTCAGATTTGTTTCATTTTTTTTTTTCGTCAAGAGCTCTAATCTAATTTCTTTGCATTTCTGCTTGCAGACTTAAGAAAAATCTAAAAGCCCACAGGGTGTGAAGCTAGTGCTTTGAAACCTTTAAAGGTATAGGGTCATAGATTGGTAACTACTCCAAAAAATTAATGACCATAAAAACTTATTTGGTGAGGAGGCACTGCAGCTGTTGATAGTATAAACTGTTTTGAGAAATGATTCCCTTCGTAGTTATATGGTTCTATGATTGTTCACACACAAAAAAAAATTGAATCTGAGAACAATTCATGCATGAATCACTTCTCAGATTTCTGCTGAGGGTTGGTGTCCATTCGCCAATGCTGTGGCCAAAGATGCGGTTGGTACCCGCTTTCACACTGCCTCTAAATAGAATGGATTTGACGTTCATGTGAAAATTCTGTGTCAGTTTTTTGCTGTGTTCTCAGCAAGTAGACACTGTATTCAGCTGAAACTTTCCCATGTGACTTTTATTGCATCTTGCTTTATAATTTTGCCTTTTAATCAGCAACAAGTTAATAATAATAATAATAATAATGTAAGCATTTATATAGCGCCCTACAAAGATCGGAGCGCTTTACAATTTACATACAAACAAACAATGCAATGACAAAGATACAAAAAACAGTACAAGCAAAAACAAAATGGCCGGATTAAACAAATAAATGAGTTTTGAGTCTATTTTTGAACAGGTCTAGTGTGTTGGTTTCTCTAATGTTACGGGGAAGGGAATTCCAGAGCCGGGGAGCAGCGGCTTGAAAAGCATGATCTCCCGTGCGTGATTTAGTTTTGGTGATGTGAAGACGTGTTTTGTCGTACGATGAGCGGGTGGCAGAAACCAATCTATAATTCCACCTTTAGAGGGGAACTTCATGTATGCATAGATTTTAAAAAGAGTCTTCTTGATATTGGATACACAAAGCCAGGGAGAGAACAAGGCAATAAACTGACCCTCAAAACCAGCAACATCACTAATTCTTACTTGTTTGGTCGGAGACTTTGAGGCAGAAACTCTCAAATCTTTGTGTTTAGAATCGTTTAACTTTCTCGTTGTTTTTAACCTGGATAAATCATTACAAATATAAACAATCCCGGAAGGAAATGTCCATACTCCACCTCAAGGTCTGTCAACATTTAAAAATACACTTCTCATTGCGCAATTTGTTCTGAATGACTTTATTACAGCAACTAAAAAAATTGAACCCGATTAGCATTGAGGTGCGAAACAGAAAATATTGCATCACTTTTTTCTTCTTTCCGGATCCCCCCCCCCTCAAATGCAGGAAACCAGCAAGAACCAATGCATTACATTCACTGGTATTGAGCAGGGAATCACTCAAAGTCTTTTGGATGGTATACAAGAAGTGTATAGGATGAGAACTGAAATATGTAAAAATTCCTAAAAATGGCTTGCGGCCTTGGCCCCCCCTTGTTTTAAACCCAGAACACAGATGTTTTCAGACTTAGTACACCACCAGAAATATAACACCTTGTTTGGACACAATGTGGAGTATTTCTTTCTCCCTTTGGTGATTGCTTAATAGTTCTTTCAAGAAATTTTTAATGTGCAAGGAAATTTTGAGAAAATCCTGAAATCAGGCATAAAAAAACCTGAAAAATCCCACCCCTGAAGTGTCAACATTGCTCCCCACTATTTGCGTGATTTACTTGCTGTGCATCAACCCGGCATGCACAGCGGAACTCAAATTTGAAGACAAACTTTGTTATTTCCATAGGTTTTTTAATCCCTCGGTGTTAGATCTTTTTCAATAGCTGGCCCCCAACTTTGCAACACTAGTCCCATCAACATCAGGAACACCCCATTCCGCATGTGTTCAGGAAATGTTTGAAATACTTCTTTTTCATAACACAAAATATTTCCTTTTCAATGGCATTGTACAGCTTGGATGTCTCTTGTAAAAGTGATTTAGAAACAATGCATTTTTGTCCGTTACCTTTCTTCAGCAGAGAAGTCTTTGATTTTGAATCTGCTACATTTGAACAAATCAATGAAAACTATTTCTTCTCTGAAAAACTTGTCATATAAAACAAGTTTTATGTGGTACTTGATATGGAAAATAAATGTGTACCCCAAATCTCATATAAACTCAAACTACTTCCTTAAGTTGTTGATAAAATCTATTTTAGTAAAACGGAAAATGTTGGTT
The DNA here is from genome assembly GCA_032158295.1 of Pycnopodia helianthoides. NCBI lineage: Eukaryota > Metazoa > Echinodermata > Asteroidea > Forcipulatida > Asteriidae > Pycnopodia > Pycnopodia helianthoides. The sequence goes on from CM063259.1 coordinate 1,482,656, forward strand.
CAGTAACAAGCAGTCTGTAGTGCTGGGCCCAACTTCAAAAAGTAGCTTTGCACAAAAACAATTTCCTTGCTTACCATAATAAGGTTACCAGTGAAAATACCATTCAGTATGTTGTGCCTGGTATCCTGCTTATTTCTGCTAAGCAGAAAATTGTTAAGCACTATTGGCTGCTTAATCAACTCAGAAATTTGGCCCTACATTGTGTATGTCATGGTCTGACTCTGAGGCTTTGTTCCTGTAAAGGGCATGAGAGTATTGGTAAAGGGGCACTTGGGCGATTTAAAGGGCACCATTGCAATGATCAGGGGCATGGTGACAATTGCCCTGATGAATTCTTGAAATATCAAGCATGTGTGTTGTTCACTATTTTCAGGAGTAATTTTTTTTTAGGGGGGGGGGGGGGATATACACAGAAGACAGTTTTCATCATTTACAGAAATTTCAAGACCCTTTCCTTGAATGGATATTTTGATGACTTTCTTGATCAACACTTTCCCTCTATTGAAAGTCATCAAAAAGATCTTCAAGTCAAGGAGAGGGAGTGGATCTTGAAATTTCTGTAAATGATGAAAACTTTTGAACAACTCTTCCTATCCAGTAGAAATATTGTTTACATTGTAAGGACCACTAGAACAAATGTTGTAAATGAGTCGTTCCATCTTTGTTTGAACAAAACGTTAACAGATGTCCTGACCCATCTGGTAACATTTGTATGTGAATAACAAGGCAGAGGGTTGTACGACCAAGTTTTAGAATGGGACCTTTGAGTGTAAGTATTTATTTATTTTTTTGTCTGAACCGCGAAAATGTCTTGTCGCAGAAGTAATAAAACCGCCATTCTTACGAAAATTCAGTCACACCCCGCTCACAGTCAAACCACAATCATCCAAAATATTAAACAATGCACATCAAACAATAACATCCACGAACAAAGACGACCATCCTTTCGCTTGACTCCCTGCAAAAGTGCATCCCGTGACGGCCACAACACAACAAAGAACACAAGGCCACAGAATAAACCATGAAATGAACAATCTTAACACTGAGAACAAAAATTCTACTCACTCTCTGTGGCGTTTGTTGCTTCGCCGTTTGTTGCTTCGCCGTTTGTTGCTTTGCCGTTTGTTGCTTCGCCGTTTGTTGCTTCTCCGTTTGTTGCTTCGCCTTTTGTAATTGTTACTTCGCCGTTCGTTGCTTCGCCTTTTGTAATTGTTACTTCGTCGTTCGTTGCTTCGCCGTTGGTTGCCATTTCGATTGTTCTTCTGTGAAATTCTCCGGTCAAAATGTCTCACACTGTGATGTGGAAATAATCAGCAAAACCTAGCTCCAATGTGATTTGGGTTCTAGGGGGAAAAACCACTGGTGGTAAGCGACGGAAACTGGAAAACTGACAGCAGCGAAATGTGGTATTTGTATTGTGTGTGTCACCAAATCACTAAATAGAAGCACACAATGCATGCACACTACTGTGAATAAACTTCACAACATGAATTCTGCACGCGCACACGAAAGTGGGGGTGGGTGGGGTCAAAATTAGTCTAATATCAAGTTGTTTATGTTCACTTTGTCAGGTCACACTTCCGCGGCCAAGTCACTAAACGCAGCGATCATATTACTACAAGCGTCTTGGATTAAGACTAGTAGTGGGTTGTGCCATTGTTTGCCGCAAGACCGAAAGGGACAAACTTGGCAGCCTCTTCCCTTGCTGCTCGTGGTCCAGTCTCAGGAATGAGGCCCCCTTGCGGTGCAGCAGAGTTTAGTTTTGTTTTCTAATAAATCAAGGGGATTGTTTCCTTCTAAACTGCAGAGGGAATCAAATTTAGACCAGAGAGCTCTAGACCAGAAAGGGTGAATTCCCTAGCAGTAATGATGAATTCCATCAAAATCAGAGGGAATTAAATTTCCTCCTGAATCTGGAAGTGAATTCCTCCTGAATCTTGGAGATAGTTCCTCCTGAATCTAGGAGTGTCGAATTCCTATATAATCTGGGAGTGACCGTCTGAATCTGTGAGTGAATTCCTCCTGAATCTGTGAGTGAATTCCTCCTGAATCTGGGAGTGAATTCCTCCTGAGTCTGGGAGTAAATTCCGTCTGAATCTAGGAGTGAATTCCTCCTGAATCTGGGAGTGAATTCCGTCTGAATCTGTGAGTGATTTCCTCCTGAATCTGGGAGTGAATTCCGTCTGAATCTGGGAGTGAATTCCTCCTGAATCTAGGAGTGAATTCCGTCTGAATCTGGGAGTGAATTCCGTCTGAATCTGGGAGTGAATTCCTCCTGAATCTGGGAGTGAATTCCTCTTGGATCTGGGAGTGAATTCTTCCTGAATCTGGAAGTGAATTCCTCCTGAATCTGGGAGTGAATTCCTCCTGAATCTAGGAGTGAATTCCTTCTTAATCTGGGGGTGAATTCCCCCTGAATCTGGGAGTGAATTCCTCTTGGATTTGGGAGTGAATTCCTCTTGAATCTTGGAGTGAATTCCTCCTGAATCTTGGAGTGAATTCCTCCTGAATCTGGGAGATAATTCCTCCTGAATCTAGGAGTGAATTCCTCCTGGATCTTGGAGTGAATTCCTCTATAATCTGGGAGTGAATTCCTCCTGAATCTAGGAGTGAATTCCTTCTTAATCTGGGGGTGAATTCCCCCTGAATCTGGGAGTGAATTCCTCTTGGATTTGGGAGTGAATTCCTCTTGAATCTGGGAGTGAATTCCTCCTGAATCTTGGAGTGAATTCCTCCTGAATCTGGGAGATAATTCCTCCTGAATCTAGGAGTGAATTCCTCCTGGATCTTGGAGTGAATTCCTCTATAATCTGGGAGTGAATCCTCCTGAATCTGGGAGTGAATTCATCCTGAATCTAAGAGTGAATTTCTCCTTAATCTAGGAGTGAATTCCTCCTGAATCTAGGAGTGAATTCCTTCTGAATCCGGGAGTGAATTCCTCCTGAATCTAGGAGTGAATTCCTTCTGGATCTTGGTGTGAATTCCTCCTGAATCTGGGAGATAATTCCTCCTGAATCTAGGAGTGAATTCCTCCTGGATCTTGGAGTGAATTCCTCTATAATCTGGGAGTGAATCCTCCTGAATCTGGGAGTGAATTCATCCTGAATCTAAGAGTGAATTTCTCCTTAATCTAGGAGTGAATTCCTCCTGAATCTAGGAGTGAATTCCTCCTGAATCCGGGAGTGAATTCCTCCTGAATCTAGGAGTGAATTCCTTCTGGATCTTGGTGTGAATTCCTCCTGAATCTGGGAGTGAATTCCTCCTGAATCTAGGAGTGAATTCCTCCTGAATCTTGGAGTGAATTCCTCTTGAATCTGGGAGTGAATTCCTCCTGAATCTTGTAGTGAATTCCTCTTGAATCTGGGAGTGAATTCCTCCTTAATCTGGGAGTGAATTCCTCCTGAATCTAGGAGTGAATTCCTTCTTAATCTGGGGGTGAATTCCCCCTGAATCTGGGAGTGAATTCCTCTTGGATTTGGGAGTGAATTCCTCTTGAATCTTGGAGTGAATTCCTCCTGAATGTAGGAGTGAATTCCTCCTGAATCTGGGAGTGAATTCCTCTTGAATCTTGGAGTGAATTCCTCCTGAATCTGGGAGATAATTCCTCCTGAATCTAGGAGTGAATTCTCCTGGATCTTGGAGTGAATTCCTCTATATCTGGAGTGAATCCTCCTGATCTGGAGTGAATTCATCCTGATCTAAGAGTGAATTCTCCTATAATCTGGAGTGAATTCCTCCTGAATCTAGGAGTGAATTCCTTCTGAATCCGGAGAGTGAATTCCCCCTGAATCTAGGAGTGAATTCCTTCTGTCTTGTGTGATTCCTCTGAATCTGGAGAATTCCTCCTGAATCTAGGAGTGAATTCCTCCTGATCTTGGAGTGAATTCCTCTTAATCTGGGAGTGAATTCCTCCTGAATCTGGGAGTGAATTCTCCTGATCTAGAGTGAATTTCTCCTTAATCTAGGAGTGAATTCCTCTGAATCAGGAGTGAATTCCTCCTGAATCCGGGAGTGAATTCCTCCTGAATCTAGGAGTGAATTCCTCTGGATCTTGGTGTGAATTCCTCCCGAAATCTGGGAGTGAATTCCTCCTGAATCTAGGAGTGAATTCCTCCTGAATCTTGGAGTGAATTTCTCTTGAATCTGGGAGTGAATTCCTCCTGAATCTTGTAGTGAATTCCTCTTGAATCTGGGAGTGAATTCCTCCTTAATCTGGGAGTGAATTCCTCCTGAATCTGGGAGCCACCTTCTGAATCTGAGGAATTAGATTCCTTCTGAGTCTGGGAATTAATTCCTTCTGAATCATGTACCAGGCCTAAAGATATTCAGATGGGATGCGTTCCTTCTGAAACATTGGAATGAACTCTTCTGAAAAGAGGTGGTCAAATTCCTTCTTGAATCCCTTCTGATTCAGATGGGACGAATTCCTTCTGATTGTGGGATGGATTCCTTCTGGATCAGTGGGATGAATTCCTTTTGAAGGAGGTGGTCAATTCTTGAATTCCTTCTGATTTAAAGCCAAGGAGTTGAGAGTTCCTCTGGAGTAGAGGGGTAAGTATCTTGATAATTATGATGATTTCCATCTTATACCTTGTGACTCATTGATAAAACTATTTCTATGAATTAGAGAGGCTCACTCCTTTTGATTGTAGAGTATGTTCAACTCCTTCGAGAGGGTGGCATCCTTCTTAAGGCAGCAGGCTTCCTCTGAATCAGTGACTATATAGTATTTTCATCAAAAGGATAGCCGGCGTTTTGCAGAAACAAAACAAAAGGAACGGAATAGTCCCATCACCCGTGTATGTCACCCGGTCTATCATTAAGTCATTCTTCAAGGACCCATTATAAAATCCAGGTGTTACAAATTAGCTTTTTTTCCACAAAAGTTGAATAGAAGTTGAGGTCATTCGGAAATGCTTTTCTGTAAATTTATATGATCTTTATTGTCTGAAGAGATAATACACTAACGATACAATGGCAGAGATGGGTTTAATGGTGGTACAAAGTGTCACAATATGCAAATTAAGTGAGAAGCGGTGAAGGGTATAAAAACTTGGGAAACAGACCAGCTGACCAGAAGCTAAATTGAGCTCTTGATCTGTTCTATCTGATAGTCTGAGTATGCTATGGTGAAATGCCTTCCATCAAAAAACTTTGAAGATATTTGTTGGCTGTCGTGAGAAACATTTAATTTGAGGGACGCATCATTCTGCTTGCATCATTCTGTGTGCACGAGTAAGTATACTAAGAATAATATGATTTTCAGTTTGCCGATCATTGTATGTTTTCTTTGAGTAGAATAATGATTTTGATAGGATCCTGTTTCTTTGCCGCGAAACAGATTTGTGGATTGGGGTAGGGAGGGGGCATGTAAACTTCACAATACCTGAGTGAAATCTCAACGTTTTTTGACTTATAATAGTCATCGTCGGTGTCTTACCGTATAAATTGATAATAACGATCTACTCCTCACCGTGCAATGCCTCAAAATTTTAACACAGTTCTTCTGAAAACTAACAGTTGTCCGGAGGTCGCAGGTTCAAATACCTCTCTATTCTATTCAATTTTTCTTTGTTTAAACCAATAATTGAAAACTATTGTCGCGGACTTTTCAGTGATTGGTAATGGTAATGATGGCGATTAATACAAACGAAATGTCCTTTAGGAATGTTTTGTTATTGAGAGAAAATGGTTAACTGCATCGAAAACATAATTTGTTTCTCAAATTTTGTTTGCTTCTCGAAACCTCACTTTTCTTTGAGTGACGTATTTTTTGTGTCAGCAAGAGGTGTCACAATGTGTCCATTGCTGGCCAAGGTTCACAGCGTTACAGAGTGAAAAGTTATAATTTCTTGAATTGTTCTGTCCGGCTTCAGTTGAAACTACACCGAGTAGTGAATGAAGGGGAAAACAATAATATGTCTGCGCACAGGGGTCGTTGTTTAGTGAAAGCAGCGCAATAGAAAAATTAAGAACAAAATCAAACAAAAACGTATACAAAACTTCCCGTAAGTTTTGTCTGTGTTCACCGTATACAGACGCCAAGAAGGAGAAAAAAGTAATCATGTTGTTTTAATTTATATTTCTTCAAACACACTGCGGAAAGTGGACGTGCGGTTCTGGTTTATTTTTTTTTTAATGTGGAGAACATATTGCAGCTGCTCCTCATATGTCCTGCTTTGAAAAGAAAAAAACTCTGGTAGGTTGTTTAGCCTGAGACATAATAATACACTTTTTCATTCTGAAAAGTGATATTTTAAAGAAATACCTGCGTATGACCGCCCATCGGTTTATAATGTCTAAAATGCTTATTTTCCATCGTGCATATAGGAAAGTAAATTAAGACTGTACATTCACAGACAATAATCCCTAACCCGACGACGGTCCCGACGTCATTATTGTAACCAAAGGTAGGCCTATAACCCTAAGGTTTCAAATTCAGCTCACATGAAACAAGATCTATGGCTGAGCTATAAATTACCATACAAGCTGTCAGCTATTAATATTTATTGCTTTAATATTGCATTCATGAAACAGGGGTACTATTTTTCTCAACCCACCTGTAGAGGTCATTAACGGCACGTGCACGCCGCAGCCTTCGTTGTCGAGGCCGCTCGGTTTCATAATCAAGGCAGTGTGCCTCATTGATAATGCATGATGTCATTTGCATGTTGGGACATTGTTTGCAGATAAATTGGTAAATGTTTAAACCGTCGAAGTTGAAATGTTCAGGAGAAAAAAAGATGATTAAGTTACTGTTTCCAACTCGAGATGCCAAAAGGCTCAACTATGTGGGTTTTTTCATTAAAGGCAAAGTATACTTTCGGTTTGTGTTACCATCCTAGAATAAAACTAACCTGTACAAATTTCATTTCAAATCGCCGAAAATTTTGAACGGTTACTTCCACACAGGAAGAATAACCTGTAGTTGGAATACACAATCTGAGAAATGTTTCATGCAGAAACGTTTCTCATAATTATTGAAATGTTTTTGAATCATTCTCTCTCTCTCTAAAACCACATTCTTTTGAAGGGAGTTGTTTCTCAAAATATTATTGATTATCCACATATGTGTTTCTTACCAAGTAAGGTTTTTTATCATTAATTTGTTGAGTAATTATCAAAGGTATATACCCTCCTAAGTAACCATTAGCCACGAGGTAATGCATGAACACTTACTGAAGTCACACCTTGGTTACACACTGCATGATTGGTCGTTATATGTAATCATAATATTGTTCTTTTTTCTTGATTTAGTGATGCTCTCTACATACAGAGCAAGCATTTGCTTGCTTCTGTGTGGTGTCCTGTATTGGAAGAACGCCATCTCTATGTCAATTGCTGACGACGAAAATGGTAACCCATCTCACCTCATTTGTATTTGTATTTTTTTTTTTTAAATTTGCAACAACAATGACGCGCAAAAGCTTTTTAGAAAAGTTAAGTCCGACCACATATCTTTCCTTTTATTATGCCAAAAATATAACTATAATTGTTCATAATGAAGATATAATTTTTGGCAATTTTGGGAAACAATGGTGGTCGGATTTGGCTTCTTTTCTGAGTTTTTATTAACTGATGTGTGGAGGGAAAGTTCGGCAGCCGGGCTTGTGGTAGTTTTATGGTATAGGCACTAGAGTGTGTTTTCTCAAACAAGTAGCAGGGCTAAATAAGACGATTGGCCCTTGTTTTCAATTTGGAAATCTGGTTACACCAAAGAGGGGGGGGGGTGGTGGGGGGGGGGTCTGACAAACTCTCTTAACAAAAGAAAAATTCCTGAAGACGGACATTTTTTGGTGATCGTTGGTATGAACAAACTTTACATAAAATCACACAAAAAAGCTGAAAACAATTCAAATTTCAGATTGACACAAAGTTTAGAATCATAACTTGAAATGAAACATTATTTATCACTTTCGTTTTTGTACAGCTCTGGCGTTGTCCGAAATCAGCCGGTACGCTGACCGTTGGACGCTTACCAGGGAAGGTTGCACGTGCAAGTTTGATTTCAAACGGCAAGATTGTGCCTGTTGCATTGTGGGTGGAGTTCAGTGCCACATTGGCTTCCAGAATGTTTGCGTTAAGTGTGGCCAAGAATACACCTGTGGAATGCGTGAGTGTTTGTCTTGAATAAATATCTTCACATTTTTCCATCATAATTAATCAATTTAATTGTTGTAACTATGATAAACTGGTATCATAAACTACTGTTTTTACCGTTATGAATCTAGTTGAATTTTCATGTCATTATGTCCATCTCCATAAGCTTATGGTTTTACTTGGCTATAGACAAACTCTTAGCTATTTCCTCGGAATGATCTTAATATTTTTGCGCAATATTGCAGCTCATCTGGTTATCAAAGACCGAGTCGCCAACGGGTGGACTGGTGCCATGGAATGCCCCTGCCCGAACGAACCCGGCAGAGAGGCCTGCGCTTGTTGCATAAACGGCGGCTGCCCGTGTGCTAACGACCCCTACATGTGCACGGAGTGTGGCGCATCGGCTGGTTGTGGGGACGGGAAAAATGGTAGGGATGCGTTACTTTCATTCATATTTGATCAAAAGAGTTGTGTTGCACGTTTAGATTATGATACCTTCTGCACATGACGTCAATTGAGTAGGGCGCCCTCGCCTATAGAGAGGTCAAAAGAAGGTTATTACTCATTGGCTGATTCTGTGCGCCGCGCGTACTTAGATGTACGTTTTCCGTTGTTGCATTATCTTTTTACCTCGAAGATTGCAGCGTGATGATGTCAACGCATAAGGTCTAAAGTCCCAATTGATATGGTTTACACCAGTTTGCGTTAAAGCATTGTTGTAATGCATAATAATAACCCTATATTATACCAATTATTTTGGTAGAATCGAAGCTGGTTATTTTATAGTTTGACTGGAAGCTTTTTGTCCCTTAACTTAGAAGAATTAAGTTGATGTTTGTGTTATATAAATTCATGTACAATTACTATAAAAAAATCTTAAACCCTTTCTGCTTTAGATCCTGCCGGGGAGCCGTACGTTTTGGACAGGGCTATTGGTAAGTGTTCGTTCACATGTTTATTGTTGCTGGTTTTTTCCTTTTTTCTTTTCTTTCTTCTTCTTCTTTAAATTTTTTTTTTGGGGGGGGAGGGGGTACGAAAGTTTTTTTTTATTTAATTTTTTTTACCACCTCCCTCCCTAAAAATAACAAATCCCTAAATATTATACAGACGAATAATTGAATAACTTTTTTGTCATTTTCAGGGAAAAGTCCGGAAGGCTATGGTATACATGTATATCGAGATCCAGGTAAGGGAAATGTTTATTTTATTTGCACAAAATGGCTGATCTGAAACATCGAGATTTAATCGTTGTTGTGAAGTCTTTACGGTATAACAATTTTTCGTAATGTTGTAGGTTTAAGATGGTTAGATTATTTGAAATAATATGCGTTATTTCACATTATTACTTACTTTAAAAAAAATATAAATGAATAATAACTACACTGCAAAAACTGGAGTGTTAAAATTGACACCGTGGGTGTTGTCACATATAGGCCTATAGATACCAAAACAAGAATCAAAATTAACACAATAGGGTGTTAAAATAACACTAATTTCTGCCAAAACAATTACATTGTAGTTAATTTAACACCATCAATGATGTTGATTTTGATTCTCTTTTGGGTATCTATATATGTGACAACACCCATGGTGTCAATTTTAACACTCCAGTTTTTGCAGTGTAAGTCAAATCGGTGATATTGGATCTTCACTATATAATTGTGTTTTTAATCAATAGCCCTGCCGAATACCGAGCCCCTGGGCATTGCCTCAGGCAGAATCCCAAACAACCAGATGTCTGCGTCATCCTCCGTGGACCCTTTCAACATGGGACCTCACCGTGCTCGACTAAACCTGCTGCCGTCAGACGCAGGCGCTGGAGGCTGGTCCGCAATGAACCTCAACCAAAACCAATTCCTCCAGGTTTGTTTACTTACCATAATATTGTGTCATGATTTCCGTGTGTGATAATCATTTATGATACTTGTGTTTTGAGTCAGCATTGCTCTCGTGACCGAATGCGATCATCCATGGAAACATTAATAATGGTGAACTATAGATATTAATGAATGGTAGACTGCGGCTAGCGGCTACAACAATAATACTGTGCAAGTTTCGCGCGTATTTGAACATTGGGACCCGTTAAAGTACGCGAGTTGCTTCATTCACGCGTTGAGCAATGTGGGATCGACCAAAGTTGTCCCAAAAATGTTCAAAACACACGAGTCTTGCACGGTCTGTAATGATTGACAGGTGACGGTGATAACGTATCGTAGCAAATAGTAGCTTTTACACATTATTGAAACGAAGACTATAGCTATGGTTTTGCTACCTTTGCAAAAACAACACGGATGTCTTATTAAAACGGAGATTATAGGCCTTAATTCAGCTCGGCTTGTCCCACATTATGAATGCCAAAACATTTAGTTTGTAGATCTAAACGTTATTAAATTGTCAGGTCGGCCTAACCATCAGTGTGTGAAAAGTAATTTTCAACTTTGACCCATGATAGGTTGACCTAGTTTACCCAACGATGATCACGGGGATGGCCACCCAAGGCGCTGCAGGGAGCAGTAAGGAGTGGGTGACGTCATACAACTTGGCTCACAGCGGTGATGGCAGTAACTGGAATTTTCTATGGAGGGGATCGAGAGAGAGGTCCAAACAACCGTGGAATGGTAAAACCCTTAAAGATGAAAACAAAAAATATAGTTCTCGTCTTTTACAACAATATCCTTTACCAGCTCATAAATCTGACTCATCCTAAATAAATTTGAACGTTGTAGGCCAACTGTTGATTTTGATACACAAGAGCTTTCTCTCAGAAGGTTTGTCTCTATTTATAAGCAAATTACATTTGACTTTCAGAATTTTACATGAACTTGTTGAGATGGTCCCTCAGTATAGTCACAAACTTTTACAACTTGACGTCATCGATAGCCGTTCCGACTGTTTCTCCTACTATAGAGGGCGTCAGCAAGTTGTTGATGTACGATACCTCATACCGCGCGGACTTGGAAAGTTTGCTTCACAATCACTAAAATACTCTGTTTTCGTTCCAGTTATTCCGTGGAAACTCCGACTGCGATGAAATCGTCCATCATAACTTGGAGCATCCTTTCAAAGCTCGCTATGCACGCTTCCATCCAGTGGATTACTACAACAGAATGGGGATGAGGGTTGAACTGTATGGAGTACAACCTGAGGGTAAGACTTGACTCTTCTTTTTGTAAGTCTTCTTAGTTATTTACTTGAGTTTAACCTTTTTTCCTGTAAATTCCACCTGTAATCTCTACTCTAGGGGAGTGAGTCTGGCCTTAACCCCTTGCATGAGTACTGAGTCCATGCCATGGAGCGATTCTTAGACTAGTGTGGCCACATTAGTGAGTGGGGCTATCCCCTATGATGAGACACACAGAATACAGGAAGAGGTTTACATTTGTTTGTAATTTACGCCAAGATAAGAATGCCCCCATTTTGTTTGTTTGTTTGTTTATTAATATTAGACAATCACCACAGAAATCTTTAAAATACAACGAGTGGACAAAAAACAGATATAAAATACAAGTAGGGAAAAGACATTTGAATCTGAGGAATTGTCGAGGATAAACACAAAAAGCTAAACAAGCTTATTTCCATTGTGGTCCTCTATAAAAAATTAAAAATACATACAAAAAACACTGAAGACAACGGTAAAATACATTTTGCATTTGGAAGCCCATTACATAATTCAAAACATAAGTATGATTGCGTTTCTCTGTCAACTAGAAGTGTTTCTCTTTCATGTGAACTATTTTCAGTAATAGCGAGTTTCTCTTTCATTCACAAGTGTTTTTCTTTCAATCATACACAGTGGTACTGCGCTGGTAGTAGTGTTTCTCTTTCACCTGGTTGCCGCAACTTTCTGGTGGCCGCCAGTTAAGATTAGTGGCCGCCGGTTATGAAGTGGTTGCAACCAGGTGAAAGAGAAATACCTACCTCTAGGTTTATTGGATTAACACCTCGAGCAGCGGCTTCGAGTGTAAAATGATGTCTTCGGTCCTCCGGGCTGCAATCTGACGGTGGATAAGTTTTTAAAAGGGAATCCACGGTTTCGTTGCTAGATTTACATCACATAGATGGGCCTCATCATTAGACTGTTACTGTTAGTTGTGTGCTACCAATCCAGCCAACGTATTGTTTGTATTTGTTTGACAGTTCCTGAAGCTGACAAAGGTAGGATAGAGAACTTGGCATTGTACAAACCAGCTCAGCAGTCCAGTTCATTCGAGCCAGTCTTTGGACCAGGTGGAGCTGTAGATGGAAAGGATGGTAAAGAAATTTTACAAAACTTCACAAACCTTGAACTTAGAATCAATGATTTAGTTTTGCGCAAGTTTTGATAATCATTGATTTTCTGGTCCTGTCAGAACTCCAAATGGACCATCAAAACTTGCGCAAAACTAAATCATTAGACATTACAGAATTGGTTTTTGCTAACAAAACAGTTGCTTTGGCAGTGTAAGCACTTTATGTATCCACCATATACATAAACTGACAAACCTGTAGAAGTTTGAGATCCGATCGACCATCTGGGTCACGAGAAAATAGTGAAAAAACGATTACACATTTGCATGAAATCATATAGATTCAACAAATGAATAAAACGCTCACTGAGCGATAAACTCCAATCGAAATTAGTTTATTCATTTCTCATCAAATATGGCATTTCAGACAGAAATATTTCAAGGGATGTTTTCTACTATCATCATCATTAGACCGTGTAAGTTTTATGTAAATCTGTGATCAAAAAGTATGTTTTACAAGTTTTTTTCTTACCAATTCTGTAATGTCCCTTTAACTATACGTTGTCATTTAATGTTAAGACACCCTCATACCCCGCTTGTTATAATATTCTTTCCTTGTCTATTTATTTCCCTCAGATGATGGGATTGCTATCACCAAGGTGGAAAAACAACCCTGGTGGTCCGTGGATCTTAAAGGCCATCATCAGATCTACTTTGTCGCCGTTACTAACCCAGGAATCACAAGTAAGTCCCCTGTCAATTATTCACCCGTTTACCTCTGCCTACTAAGGGGCGGTGGGGTTAGCGTAGTGGAATCTTTCCTCGCGCACACCTCTAGGACCCCCGGTTCGAATCCCACTGGGGGCACTATGTGGATTGGGTGTTCAGTTCCTGCCTGATTGCGTAGGTTTTCTCTGGAATTTAGTTCTCTGAGGTTTTCCTCCCACATCTGAAACTGCCTTCCTTGTCTTCTTTCCATGAAGTTATTGGCTAGTATAGTGATTAAGTTTGCTTTTCTGAGAATCCTTGGCTTCACAACCAGAATAGATAGAAATAAAATACTATCATGGCAAATGCATGAAACAGTTCTCAGATTCAAATTTTGTTGGGGTGAAAAAGTAGTCGAATGGTATTACTTCAAAGAGAGTACTTTCTCAACCTAGTTTATGCTATCAACAGCTGCAGTGGTTCTCACACCAAGTAAGTTTTTATGGTCATTACTGTTTGGAGTATTTACCAATCTATGACCCTAATCACCCTACCTTTAAGTTATGTTTTTTTGTCTTCTCCAGTGTGTGCAGAGCCTAAGATCTTAACCCATTTTGTGGTGAGAGTGGGTGACAATCCCGATGTGAACAACAACCCCCCATGCAGCGCTATCTACAGACGGAAAGTAGAGCCAGGGGAAACAGTACAGGTTGGTAATCCAATGGCTCAGAGGGCTCGAATTTGGGGGGAAATTCCTCAATACTGCAGGACTTGTAGCTCAGAACTTTGTTTACAAGACCAGAATCAAAATGAGAAAGACAAGAACAACAGTTTTTTTGTATGAACGATTTCATATGAACTGCTACATGCTTAGGAACAGCTGTAGCTGCAGCCCTTAATTGGATGTGGTGTGTCGTGGCCGAGCGGTCTAGTTCACCAGACCAAAGCTCTGGTGTTGTCAGCAGCAGAGTGTGGGTTCGAATCCCGGTCATGACACTTGGTGCCCTTAAGCAAGGCACTTCACCATAATTCTGCCCTACCAGCCAGGCTCTTAGGATGATACCCATGCCTACATCCTTACGGACTGTGAAGGGGGTAACCCTGTTTCAGCCCCAGGAGTAGGTGGCAACGTACCCCTGGTGACAGTTGGTTTGGGTCGACACACAGCCCAAATCAGTTAAGTGTAGCCCTCACCTTGAAGTGCTTTGTGAAATCGAGCCCTGGTCAACAGTCAAACACTCTTCTAAAAGCGTATGACATAAATACCTTTATGGGAAAGTCTGAAGATTAGATAAAAATGAGAAACATCATTTTTATTCATCAGTTTTATCATTTCACTCCTCCATCTTCCAGATTCAATGTCAAAGCATCGATGGTGTCCCACCCATTGGTCAGTACGTCAGCATCGAGCTCAATCCTGACAAGCCTGATGAGTTGACCCACATCCAAGTGTCAGAGGTCAAAGTGTATGGGGTCTCAAGACCAGTTCCAGGCCCAGCCTGTCGGTTCAAAGGTCAGTGTTTTGTATCACCTTGAAATATAATGAGTTTCCAGTACTGTTTTTTGGTTTTTCCCAAACTACGAATGTTTTCAGTCTTCAAAATCAATGTTTTATTCAGATTTTAAATTTACTGTTAAATCTTCTCTGGTACAATTTGATTTCATATAAATTTCGAACAGTATACTCTGCAGTTTCTCCTGAAGAGATGTCGAGACCACACCGGCTCTTTTCAGAGCCAACACTCCCACAGAAGAGATCTAATACATGGTTGTACCCGCAAGTTTACTATTTATTTATAGTTACTTCTTATAAGAGGTTTTATCTCAGGTCTCTACTGTCATTGTTCTTCTTCTTAGAAGGGGCTCATTATCTTGGTATGGAGGCGGGCGAGATTGATAACGCCCAGATTTCTGCCAGTACCTACAAGAAGGTATCTACAATCTTCATCCTCTATGAGAACAAAAATAATATTAGTCTCAATCTATTTTTACTCTCTGTTATTTTACTCCATTGTGCTGACTTTTTATGATATTGTAGATTTGTGTAAAGGCTTTTGAACATTTTTTATGGTGAAATGCGCACAACAAATGTGGTTTTATTATTATTGTTATTACTATTCAAGCTCGCCGACTATAAAGTTTAGACTTGTCCCAATCCTCTGGAAGTTTTCTTTTTCATCTGAAATACTGTCAAAGTCAAGAAAAGACCCCCCTCCCCCAATTTGTTGCTTATTTTGATTGCCTCAATCTTTTTAAGCCCAAGATAAATATACACAAGATCCCAGCCATGCACAGGTTCAGATTCAGATACAACTTATTGCGTGACCGTGGCCAGCATCGTGCTGATGTGAGCACCGGCCAGGCATGACTGATTTACTGTTGCATAACCACAGTTCACTACAGAGTACAGTCAACCTTGTTCTGAAATGTTTCTGTGTAACATTTCCGTACTAGGGTTATCAACCCCAAAATGCTCGCCTGAACCTGCCCAACCGTGCCTGGGTCGCAGAATGCAGGCCCTCTTCGCCATCCCTCAACGAGAAAGAGAACTTCCTTACCATTGATCTCCTGGAGCTGACCGACGTGGAGGGTCTCCTTACCCAGGGTAGCGTGGTCCCTGAAGAGTCTTTCGTTAGTCAGTTCATGATGGAGACGAGTGTGGACGGGGAGTTGTTCGTCCCGTACAAAGCTCTGGATGGATCTGTAGAGGTTTGTTTTAATCATGAAAATAATAATAATACTCAGTTCTTGTACCTGAAGTTTTCACACCTGAAGGTGTCTTTATATTGTGGTGTGTCGTGGCCGAGTGGTCAAGCGTACTTGACTCTAGCTCTGGTGTTTCTGATCAGCAGAGTGTGGGTTTGAATCACGGTCTTGAACCATTATTGCTTCGCCCTTCAGATGGGACATAAAGCCGTTGGTCCTTTGTGTATTATGTAATGTGTAATGCACATAAAATAAACACAGTTACAGTGTTAACGATAAGTTTACAGGTTCTATTTGGGGAATTCACAACACACGGGACCAACAGCTTTACATCCCATCCAAAGGATGCAGCAATAATGGTAAAGTATCTTGCTTAAGGACACAAGTGTCATGACTGGGACTCAAACCCACCACTCTGCTGATCAGAAACACTACAGCTTGAGTCCAAAATTCTATGGTCAAAGAGCATTCAATTTCATTGCAACTTCATTATGGAATGACTGACCAGCTCATATTCGCCAAGGTGACTCTGTTCTGATTTTCCAGGAACTTTTAAAGACTCACTTGTTTGAATCTACATTTTTGTAACAAATTGCTTCATATGTTTCATAGTTTTATGTTGCGCATAGAGGTTCCTGCATTATGCGTTATAAAAATGTCCCGTATTATTATATTGTTCCTAATATCATTTTGTTTTTCACTCAGATATTTCAAAGTAACGTTGATGGAGACGGCATCGTGTGCCATCTCCTACCGAGCCAGATCTGTGTCCGCGCCATCAAGATCGTCCCGTTGTCGTGGCACAAGTGTGTCGCGATGCGTGTTGAGCTCGTAGGCTTCAGGGTGCAGCACATCAGTGAGTCCAGTCTTCCTTGACAGCAAAACTGTTCCGGTGGTCATCCAAATATGAATTAAATTTTGCATTTTTTTATTTTTAATTCTTACTTGAGGAGGCACTAGTACCAATAGTCATGAAAAGTCTCTGTCAACTCAGAAACATGTATATTCCAATTTGATTTAATTCTCAAGAAAAATGTGTTTTTCATATAAAGCCACAATTGAAAGTAAACACAATTTTAAGGTTGCAAATTTGACAATTGATTGTCTGATTTTCTGTCAGAACCTCTTGAAGAAGAGCAAGTTGAGGAAGGTCCTAAAGATGAGACTGAACCTTCTCCAGTTGAACCACCAACGATGCCAGAAGTTCCACCCCCTATTGCAGTGCCAGAAGTCCAACCTCCAGTTGAAACTCCAGAAGTACCAGAAGTAGCACCTCCAGTTGAAACTCCAGAAGTACCAGAAGTAGCACCTCCAGTTGAATCTCCAGAAGTACCAGAAGTTCCACCTCCAGTTGAGACTCCAGAAGTACCAGAAGTACCGGAAGTTCCACCTCCAGTTGAGACTCCAGAAGTACCAGAAGTACCAGAAGTTCCACCTCCAGTTGAGACTCCAGAAGTTCCACCTCCAGTTGAGACTCCAGAAGTACCAGAAGTACCGGAAGTTCCACCTCCAGTTGAGACTCCAGAAGTACCAGAAGTACCAGAAGTTCCACCTCCAGTTGAGACTCCAGAAGTTCCACCTCCAGTTGAGACTCCAGAAGTTCCAGAAGTTCCACTTCCAGTTGAAACTCCAGAAGTACCAGAAGAGCACCTCCAGTTGAAACTCCAGAAGTACCAGAAGTAGCACCTCCAGTTGAAACTCCAGAAGTACCAGAAGTAGCACCTCCAGTTGAGACTCCAGAAGTACCCAGTTGAATCCAGAAGTCAGATTCACCTCCAGTTGAAACTCCAGAAGTACCAGAAGTTTGCACCTCCAGTTGAAAGCTCCAGAAGAACCAGAAGTAGCACCTCCAGTTGAAACTCCAGAAGTACCAGAAGTAGCACCTCCAGTTGAAACTCCAGAAGAACCAGAAGTAGCACCTCCAGTTGAAACTCCAGAAGTACCAGAAGTAGCACCTCCAGTTGAAACTCCAGAAGTACCAGAAGTTCCACCTGCAGTTGAGACTCCAGAAGTACCAGAAGTTCTACCGCCAGTTGAAACTCCAGTAGATCCAGCAGTTCCAACGCCAGTTGAAACTCCAGTAGTACCAGTTGAATCTCCCTCACGTGACAAACCTCCAGTTGAATCTCCCTCACGTGACAAACCAAAAACACCTAAATCCAAAAATAAAGGTATGAATAATGGGCATAGAGTGCTACATATTGACTAGAGCTTAACTTGCCCTGCATTTTGAAGCCGTGTGGGCACATTCATGTTTGTGTACAAATCTTTGTAAAAGCTTGACATTTTGTACAACTGTTATACGACTATTTGCATCATTGAAGTGCGATTTTTTCTTTTCTATGTTTAATCAAGTCAAATATGCCACAAATGTGAACTATTACCTCCATTTCCAGGCAAAACAGGCAATTTGAAGAGTTTCATCACCGACATTGAGACATCCTCGGTCCTCCCGGGTTACGATCCCGCAAAGGGCAAAATAACTTGGGTGGCAGCCGAGACCGACGACAACCAATTCATCCAAGTCAACTTCGACGCCCCGAGGGTGGTCAAGAAACTGAAGGTGGCTCCCGTGGAGTTGGACAACGGGGAGGTTGCCATGGTACCACAGTTTAAAGTGCTTTACAAAGAACCGGAGTCGGACGAACTGAAGGTTTATGAGTCTCCAGACGGCAAAAAGGTGAGCTTTTTAAGCATCAAAATCATTTATTTAAAAAAAATCTTAAGGTCACAATCCCAAATGATTTCTCTCAGAAAGCAGAAGGTAAGTATACAAAACGATGAAATTGAAAATACCGAGTGATTTCTTGAGATTTCGTCTCAAAGTACCAAAATGTGAGAAATAATTAATACTTTGAATTATTACCTTCTCGTTCAGTTCATTAGCCAGAGGTGAACACTGGCTACAACCACCAAGCATCTTTTTGTAACTTTGTGTGAACAAAGAAAAATTGACTAGAGCGGGACGTGAACCTGTGACCTCGGATTTAACGTGCCGGCGTTCTACCAACTGAGCTATCTAGCCTTATGTTGGTGGTCTCCTTATTTTGTCGATATCTTAGTTCAGGGGTGCCAGTCAGAAGCCATTGTGACTTGCCAATTCTAAAGTTACCCAGTCAGTTTCCCTTGTGGTTTATTACCTGATGCATCTTTTTCAACAAACTAATGCAAAAAACTGATGAAGAGGTGTTAGGTTTTTGTCTTTGACCTACTCATATGGAGTAAATAAAAGATCAATTGAATATAAGCAAATAATAACTATGAAACAATCAACAATCTCTTGTAGATTTTCGGTATCGAGGACGCCAAAGTTAACCCTAAGGGAGTGGCCATCTTCAGGTTGCCCGAAGGGATTGCTACTGGGAGCATCCGTGTCGTTCCAGTCAAATGGCAGGACAAGATTGGCTTTAATTTGAAGTTATTTGGGAAGAGAAGAGGTTAGTGTTTTTTATTGTTCACAGTTTACGTGAAAGGTCAGGCTGTGTCCGTCCTGGAGTTTCATCTTTGAGAGGGCAAGGCTTTTTTGCAAAGGGCACGTCCATTTTGAAACTTGTAAAGAGGCACCAAGGCCAAGACCAGGACAAAGAAGGCCAAGGCCCAGGCCTGGAATTACACAGAGGCCATTGCCTCTGTTGCCCTGGTCTTGGCCTTGATGTCCCTTCAAAACTTTTCCATAGACTTTGAGATTTTCCAATGGAAGTGCCCTTTGCAAAATGAAAATGGCCTTGCCCTCTCAAAGATGAAATTCCAGGCCTGAAGGCCTCTGTGTAACTTCAGGCCTGCTGTGTACGAATAAGCAGTGAGAGCTAGTTCTTGTAAAGAAAATGTTGCATCATTGCAACAGTGTCATGTTTCGATTTTTGTAATGATGTTGCATCTTGAACAAAAAACGCTCTTTGCAACAACGTTGTATTTCTGTGCCTATTGGTTGTTGCTTGCACATCTGGGTTATTTTAAGCGAAATACAACAACTTGACCTGCATCCTCCCTTACAGCGGTCCGCTGGCCAAATGCCGGTTAAAACACCTGGGCCCAATTTCATAGAGCTGCTAAGCACAACAATTTGCTTAGCATGAAATTTCTTCCTTGATAAAAACAGGGTTACCAACCAAATTTCCATGTGTTGCATATTGCTTGTTACTGGTATTCAGCTGTTGTTTGCTTATCCTGACAATCACGTGGAAATTTGGTTGGTAATCCTGTTGTTATCAATGAAGAAATTTCATGCTAAGCACATGAAATTGGGCCCAGAGGACAAGTGAAAATTCACTTAGCTAGTTCAGTGTTGAAAAGCATCCATATTTACTGTGAAATATGCACAAGTAAGAAAGCTGATGGACTAGTGAAATAACAAGCTAGCTGGTCCTGCTGGCTAGTCACTGAAACAGTTAAAGGAACATTACAGAATTGGTTTTTGCTAACAAAACAGCTGCTGGCAGTGTAAGCACTTTATGTAGTCCACCATATACATAAACTGACAACCCTGTAGAAGTTTGAGATCGATCGGCCATCTGGGTCACGAGAAAAAAGTGAAAAACCGATTATACATTTGCATGAAATCATATAGGTTCAACAAATGAATAAAACGCTCACTGAGCGATAAACTCCAATCGGAAAATTAGTTTATTCATTTCTCATCAAATATGGCATTTCAGACAGAAATATTTCAAGGGATGTTTTCTACTATCATCATCATTAGACCATGTAAGTTTTAAGTTAATCTGTGATCAAAAGTATATTTTACAATTACCAATTCTGTAATGTTCCTTTAAGAGCAAACTTTCAAACTCGTGTGTAACAGAAATGCTGTTTTAGTAGGTACTATGTTGTTGCACTGACACAAAAAGATATAGGTTGATTTTTCTTTCACTTACTTTATAATTTGTATAAAATTACCTTAAAAAATAATTGATAATTTGGAAATGTTATGTTAATCTGTGTATATGTTAATTTTACAGATCGCAAAGCGAAGAGACCATCCAGGGATCAGGGTAAAATAAATAAATTTTAAAATAAATCTTGTAGAATTTTAGCTCCCTTTTTTAGGGTAAGAATCTCCCTCTGTTCCCAATAATTTTATGAATTGTTACAATTCTCTAAAAGCTCATGTACTTAACAAAAAAATGAACAACGAAAATCAAACTAGGGTTTGGTAACAGTTAAGTAAGCATCTTTAAACAATATATTTTAAATGTACTATACAGGATTGGTAGAACTGACAAAATAATCACAGACAGTGTTCATGTTTTGTGTGATCAACCATGTTCATGTAATAACAAACCTGCTAAAATTTGGGCTTCACCCGTCGTGTGACTCGGAAGAAAACCATGTACAATTTTTAGAATGTGAACACGTTGTCCTTAACTTGGGTTGTAACAACCGAAATCGGCTATTGCGTTTTAAAAAATATTTTCAGATACATTTTTCTTTTCAGACTTCATTTTAGAGGGAAATAAAATGGTTCTAGTATGAACTTCATACTGAATAACCTTTCAGACTAAAATTAAACAATGTTTTTTATCCTTAGCAATCCTGTATTATTTCCTTTAATCTAAATTTGTATAAATATTGTTTTTATTGCAGGAAGAAAACCAAGGAGAGATAAAGGTAAAGTGAATCTTTAAATTTTTCCCCAATACCAAAATTGTCCAAATAATTCCTGGTAGTTACAGGTAGTAGTTGTCTCTGTGGCCTTCGTGTAATTCCATGTCTGCAGCATTCTGCAGGTTCTAGTTCTTTAAATGTTATAGATAGTGAAGCTCCCCAAAAGATCGAGAGAAAAGTTTCTACAAAAATATCGGATATTAGTTAATCTGTTTTTTATTTTAGTCATTACACTTAGGAATGTCAATCAAATTTGTTCCCAAAACTTGAGGATGTAATATTTTCAATTTCAATTTTTTTGTCTACAGGAAAGAAGCCAAAGAAAGATCAAAGTGAGTGAAAAGTTTGATTCTCGTAAATAAAAAGTTGCATCCTCTTAAGGTGATCCCTTTGCTGCAGCTTCCTAGGTTCACCATAAAGTTGGGTGTGATCCCTGGCTACAGGGCAGTTTTTCGGTTGAAAGGCTTCTGACTGGCACCCTATAACAAAGATATTGACAAAATAGGGAGACCGCCAACATTAGGGCTAGATAGCTCAGTTGTATTGTGACCTCACACTTTATTTAGCAATTAAGATCGCATCACATCTTAAGATCAATTTTAGCTCTTTGCGAAATCAGCACAAGGACAGCTGATTTAAGAGTTGTAACAGTTATGACAATTAAGTGCTATTTTTTCTTTTTAAAACTTATGTGAATTGTCTTTGTTTTTTGCAGAACAAAAACCTAAAGATAAAAAAGGTAGGACTGTTTTTCATTCATCTCATTTCAAACATGAGTATTCTATATTCTGAAATTGTAATGAATGAAATTAAATTTATGAGTAAATGTTACAACAAAACTTTAGAGTTGAAGTACCCATGTAAAATAAATAACAGTCTGTATTTAGGGGCGGTCAGGTTGGTTTAGATGGTTTCTTTCCTCGCCTATAGGACCCAGGTTCGAATCCT
The DNA here is from genome assembly GCA_032158295.1 of Pycnopodia helianthoides. Classification (NCBI taxonomy): domain Eukaryota; kingdom Metazoa; phylum Echinodermata; class Asteroidea; order Forcipulatida; family Asteriidae; genus Pycnopodia; species Pycnopodia helianthoides. The sequence goes on from CM063259.1 coordinate 1,504,948, forward strand.
GCCAGGGGCACTATGTGGATTGGGTTTTCAGTCCCTACCTGATTGCGTGGGTTTTCCGTGGAATATTTCTCTGGGGTTTTCCTCCCACACCTAAAAACTGAAACTTCCTTCCTTGTCTTCTCTCAATAGGGGTTCTTGGCTAGTGTAGTGATTAAGTTTGCCTTTCTGAGATACTTTCACAACCAGAATTAATGAACAAAATAAATTTATTAAAAAAGAAACTTATTCTTTGATATTTTACATTTTTTACACAGTTTCTAAACGGAGAAAACCACTGAGGGACCAGGGTAAGATTTTATATAAACAATTTATCATTTAAGACCAAATGATACTCAAAGGGTGGTAGACAATCCCAAACTTAAAAACTAATTGCAGGTTTGCTTGAGTTTAGATTTAAAAATTTTAATTTTTCATTTTAATGTTCATTTAGGATAAACACACGGATTATGCATCTGAAATTGTCATTATTTGAATATAAAATACAAGCAACTAAAATGATTGGCTAATTAATTTTGAGTTGGCACTTACTGTGATTAAACCATAGATATAGATTACTTTAAGTTTATTATTTTTTAATTTTTTTATTTTCAGGAAGGAAACCAAAGAGAGATAAGGGTAAGATTTTTGCATTTTCGAAATACTCGGCCGGTTTCCCAGTTCATCAAAGTCACTTCTTTCCCTTCAAGACCTGCGGGTCTGATGCATTGATCTTAGGGGAACACTCCTGACGATGACTAGAGCAGGGCCCAATTTCATAGAGCTGCTTAAGCACAAAGAGTAGATAAGCACAACAACATTATGCTTACCAGAACAAGGTTACCAGCCAAAATACCATGTCACATGCACCATTTCTAACTGGTGTTCTGCTCATTTTTGCTAAGCACACAATTTCTTAAACAGTTCTATGAAATTGGGCCCAGGCTAGTTGAAACAATGAGACCAATGAAGAACTCTATCCACAGCAGTGCGGTTAATAACAAAGAGTCCCCTCGACCCACTAAGCGAAAGTAGTCGTTCCGGTTGAGTTCCTTAGTTTCTAGGCTAGAAGATTGTTTCGAAATAATTTTTGTCCACAGGAAAGAAGCGAAAGAAAGATCGAGGTGGGTTAAAAGTTGGACTCTTGTAAAAGAAAAACATTAAAACATGAGTTGCTAGAACATATTCTATTTAGAAATTCATTCAGGAGATTAGGTTGGCATCTTGGCTGGCATCTAGTTGGTTTCTTTCCCCTGCGTTTCACCTCTGTGGACCCCGGTTCGAATCCCAACTCGGACCCGGAGCCTTTCATGTGCATTGGGTTATCTGTCCCTTCCTGATTGGGTGGGGTTTTCCCACATTTGGGGTTTTCCTCCCACATCTAAAACTGAACATTTCATCTCGTTTCTTAGGGGTGAAGAGTGTGTTTGGTTTTTACCTTTACACAAATGTGTAGTTGAGACATCTGCTCTAGAATGCAGGGGTCATGGGTTCGAATCCTACCTGAGTAGCTATGTGGACTTTTGTCCAACAGGACTTGGGAAAGCACCGAGTATACAGTGCTTATCACACTTCAGTGTAAGAGAATGACCAAAATAGATTAAAACGGATGAGTTTTTATTGTATCCTGGGTACTATACTTGGGTATCAAACTTTTCAGCTGATTTCCTCTTTTAAAAGAGGGGGTGGGACAGTGCTACAGAAAACTCAAAAACACTACAAATTTGTCTGTGCTTGGCCATTTGCTCTTTCTTGGCGAATATAAAGTTGCTGTATGTCATACTAGGTGAGTCACGGGGCAACTGATGGTTATGATTTCAGAGTTATGATAGTTGTAGTAGAGGTACTTGACACTTGTGCTGTTGTTATTTTTTTTTGTAAATTATGTAAAATGTCTTTTGTTTTGCAGAACCTAAAACTAAAGGGAAAAAAGGTAGGCCCATATTTGAATTAAAGTACATTTTTAGTGAAATTCTCATTCCAGTATTTCAAATTATAAAATGTAACTTTTCTCCTTTGTGCTTGTTGGATTTGTGGTTTTTGTTTTCGTTTTTTTTGGTTCATGGCTTTTCTTAATTGCTCTGTATTTTACTATTTTTCTTTTTTACTTTTTGTACACAGGGTCCTTTAGGGATAGCAGTTGTAATACTGAAAACGCTATCCTGTCTATAAAACTGCAAATAATTAATTAATGAGTTGATGAACCGATCAATCACATTTCAATATTTTTTATTGTACTTTTGCAGTCTCTAAACCAAGAAAACCATTGCGAGACCAGGGTAAGATTTGATATTAAACATACCTCATTTAATGCTTTACATTACTGAAGAAGCAGGAGACAATCTCAAACTCAAAAAGTAATCACAGCTTTACTTAAAACAATTCAATCTTTCATTTCACTGTTCATTTAAAGTAAAATAGGAAAAACAAATTGTTTTAAATGGTAGCCTAAAATCTTTTTGAGGCAGCATTTACTGTGATGAAACTTTAGGTATGGATCACAGAGAATGCTAAGCTCAATAGCATCCCGCACTAATGACGTCACTTTTGCCCACAATACACGGATGTCAGACAAACATTCCACCACTCAAACGATCACTGCATCAGCGCGCCAGACCGCAGTGGTAGTACAGTCAGTACAAGCGAGTAGATACAAAACTTGGACATGTACGCGTGCGTATGTTAGTGATTCTGAGATCCGGGTACTAAGTTTTTTTAACTTTTAGCATTAGTGTGGAGTGCTATTGTTGTCTGTGTTCATTCGCCCTCTATGTCAGTTGTGGACATCAGTATCATGTGACATACCTGTATGGCAAAAATATTCAAACCACAGTCACCGGTTTATTGTCACCTGAACCTACCCAAATTATCAACTTGAACCTCGGCTGGAACCTTTTCTGTCTCGGTGAGGATATTATTACTTTCCATCAGGGTCCCATTTCATAGAGCTGCTTAAGCTGAAAATAATGCTTAACCAATGGGAAAGCTGAAATTTCCCATACAGCGAAAATGGCAGCGCGCATGAATTGCCTCAAAGGAGACAAAAACACACAGCATTCTCAGAGTTCTATTTCTATAAATAAAAATCGATACCTAGAATGTAGACACTCAACGTTTTACTTTTGTCCTTTTTTATACAGGAAGGAAACCAAAGAGAGATAAGGGTAAGATTTTTACATTTTCAACACACTGAGCCATTTTACCACTTCATCTAAGGTTTAGGGAACCCGAGATAGAATGATGAGTAGGAGTTCAAACTTTGAATAGATGAATATTAATTTTTATACTAATGCTGAGGTACCCCCATTTAAGTAATTTCTTTGATGAAATTAAAGGGTTCATAAAATAGTTTTGTTTCACCGCTGGATCTTTTCAGAATCACACAAAGATTTAGATTAATTACTTTAGAAAGACTCTGCTAGGGTCGAAATGTCAGGCCATTACTTATTTTGACCTAGAAACTGCGAAACAATTCGTTTTTATTTGGCAGTTTGACGTAGCACAAAATCAGGATCCTTGTTGTGGAAAGAAGAGGTAAGAATGAACTCTGCCAAAAACCATTGTTTCACCATCGCTTTGCATATCCTCTCCAGGCAAGCCCAAGAAGACAGCTCCGGGAATCCTGAGAATTGGGTCAGGAAAAGTCAGCATCTCCAGCACTTACAAGGACTTCCACCCCTCCCGCGGCAAGAAGATCTGGATTCCGGACTTCAACGATGACCCCAATCCATCTCTGACCGTGAACTTCAACAAGCCAGTGACCCTGACATCCATCCAGGCCAAGGGGGCAAAGGTCAAGCAGCTCGGTGGGGAGGGATGGATTAAGGAGTTCAAGCTGGAAACCAAGGCAACTAAGGATTCACCGTGGGTGAAGTACAAATTAGAGGATGGTACTGAGGTACGTAGTTTTTGCATAGGTTCATCATAGAACCATCTTGATTCTTTTAGGAAAGAAGAATTTCAGACTTTTGGGGGGTCTGCCTGGTGAAAAAGGTAGCTGTCATTTCTTCAGATATAAAGAAATCCTGGGGTCGATTTCACAAAACTCTTCCTAACTTAGGACTAGTCCTAGCAATGCTAAATAGAACTATCTAAGTAGTTAATTAGGAAGTCTATCTCTTAGCATGCTAGACTGCTAAGTTAGGAGTTTTGGAAATCACCCCTCTTTGATCTACATCTCTAGAGCTGAGGATACTGTTCCTAAAAGCTCTTGGAATTTTAAATCCAGGGTTTATCAAAAGGTTGAAATACCGTTGTTAAAGACATCCTTAAATTATAGATCCTGATTTCAGACGTTTTGTCAGCAATGACTCTCACCCAAAAGTCTGGAATTTTTTCTGTCCTTCCTTTATCCAATGCAAAATTACATCTACTACATCATGTAAAATGATAGCAACCACAATAGCTCTTCTACTGGTTGACTGGCTAACGACTAAATCAGAACAGGGGCCAATTTCATAGAGCTGCTTAAGCAGCAAATATTGCTTAACAATTTTCTGCTTAGCTAAAATATGCAGAGTACCAGTCATAGTTTGTACATGTGACATGGTAATTTGACTGGTAACCTTACTCTGGTAAGCATAATTTTATTGTGCTTAGCTACTTTTTATGCTTAAGCAGCTCTACGAAATTGGGCCAAGGACTTAGTTCTATAAACCCGCTAAGCACTAAATGTTTGCCTAGCAAATGAAAGTTGCCAACCAACGAGATATTATTTGTGACTGGTGGTTCCCTGCTAGTTTCTGCTCAGCAGGGAAATCTGTTTGGAAATATTCCCTACTCAGTTGCTCGGTACAAATTTGACCCGCCGCTTTTTACATTTCCTTCTTTTTTTAACAAATCTTTCAGTGCTTGATTTCAGGATTTTCTGAAAATCTTCTTGAGCATTGAAAATTCTGTGAAAGAAGTAAAGCAATCACCAAACGGAGAGAGAAATAGTCCACATTGTGTCCAAACTTGTAGTTTTGAATTTCTGGTGATTCACAGAGTCTGTGAATCTCCATAATTGTAAATCTTGGAGAGTCTGAAGAGGGAACCCATGCCAGGCCAGTGAGCCGCCATTTTCAGAAATTTTCACAGACATCAACCTTCATCCCTGATCTTTGCAGACATTGACCTTCGACCCTGAGGTCAGCAGTGCCAAAGCGACTGCAAGTTTCACCTTCCCCTCTGACATCACCGTGTCCAAGTTGAGGTTTACTCCGACATCGTGGGAGAAGTTCCCAGCACTCAAGATGAAACTGTTGGGCTACAGAAATGACCAAAGTGAGTACATGTGAGGTTTTTACACTGCATTAAAACCCTCCTACTCTCAGTGACTCTTGGCAACATTTTCCAGTGAGTTGACCAACCATTTGAAACCATTCGACTGCCAAGGTTGTGTACGGTGGCACAACTGTGCACAGAACTAACTGTGTACTGTGTACATGCATTCCCTCATGGTATCATATTGCAGGCTGGCATAGTTTATCTATCATTCAAAACCACAGTGAATGGTATTGAATGGTCAGACAGCAAGAGGGTTAATTTTAATTTAAGGTAGGGTCATAGATTGGTTTTTGTCAGCGTAATGCTGATTTATAGGCAAAATTATAAGAAAGATACAATAAAAGTCACATGTGAAAGTTTCAGTTGAATACAGTGTCTACTTGCTGAAAAAAAAAAAAGCTGTCACGGTATATTCATACAAACGTCAAATCCATCCGTGGTTAATAGCGAGGTGACAGCGGGTACCAACCGCATCTCTGGCTGCAGCATTCGTGAATGGACACCAACACTCAGAAATCTGAGAATCGGTTTGTGCATGAATTGTTCCTCAGATTCAAATGTTTTTTGGGTTGAAAATCTATCCAAACCAAACTACTTCAAAGGGAATCCTTTCTCAATATTGTTTATACTATCAACAGCTGCAGTGCTTCTCACCAAGTAAGTTTTTGTGGTCATTAATTTTGAGAGTATTTATCAATCTACGACCCTACCTGTAAGCCAACTAATTTCTTGCTAAGCAACTTAGTGCTTGACGCTAACTTCAGTTAATGTTTTCTTACTTTGAAGAGAAAGACGTCCCAAACGTCGTCAGAAGAAGACCATCTATTATCGTTTGTGGAACAATGAAGCATCTTGGGAGGAGGCAAGCAAGAAATGCGGTGAGCAGGATGGAAGACTCGCTAAAATAGAAGACGTCAACGTTCAGAAAAAACTGGTCAGGTCAATCAAGAGGAAGGGATTCAAAGGTAATTTGTGATTCTTTTTTTTACGATGATTCATAATAATAGTTTAATAAAGATGTTATTTATAATGCGCCAATACCAGCTGAGGCTGTTCAAAGGCGCATGACAAAGATACAGAGTAGAAATAATTCAAAGTAATCAGAACTCGCCCCGCGACAGTGAAGTTAATAACGAGAAGTCAGCTTCTGGATTCTTTAAGGGAAAGTAGTAGTCCCGGCCGATTTCCTGCCTACCGCCCAGGTTTTAGTTATAAGCAGCCGTCGATTTTCACCAAACTCTTCCTAACTTAGGATTAATCTTAGGACTTAGGACGGGTTAAGTTCCGTATCCATAGACGTTAGGACACATTGAACCCATCCTAAGTTAGGACGAGTTACTCATCCTAACTCGAGATAGGATTAATCCTAGCACTCGTGAAATCGGCTGTAGGACAGCTCTTTTCATACTTGATAGTCTCCCGATTTCCGAAGTCTACTCCGCGGCAGTAGAATAAATTGCAAGACAAGTTCTCAAAGAAGAAATCTACACAGCAAAGTGGATATAAACACATGTATGGTTGTATCGCAAACTAAATATACATTGATACCTTGCCATGTAATGCCTTAAAACCCATATACTGTAAATTACACGTTGAAACAATAAAAATACATCAATTTGATATTTTCATAATAACATTGAGCTTTGACCTATCTGTGACCTTTGACACGTAGCTGATTGGTGGATTGGTGTTACGGATAAGGAGACTGAGGACACGTGGCTGTGGAGTGATGACACTCAGCTGACCTACACTAACTGGTTGGGAGGAGTCAATCCCCCACGAGATGAAACCAAGGATTGCGCTTTTATGAAGTGAGTACATCAACCCTAAAAGAACTCACTCCGCGGCAGTGCAGTTAATTATGAGAAGTCCCCCCGATCCACAAGCTAAAGTAGTAGTCCAGGCCGATTTCCTACCTCCCGCCCAGGTAGTAGTTAATAAGCAGGACAGTTCTTTTCAGAACTGAGAAGTCTCCCGAATTCCAAAAAAACCTACTCCGCGGTAGTAGAATAAATAGCAAAACAAGTTCTCTAAAGAACAAATCTACACAGCAAGTAGATATTTTTTACACATGGTGTTACCGCAAACCGAATATATATTGATACCTCACCATGCAATGCCTCAAAACCCATATACATCAACCCACTTTTCAATTTATAGAGTTTGGAATTTTCTTCGATCCAATTTACAATTCTTGCACGCTGCGATTGAGTCCATGGTGTTTTGTACAAAAAAGAAAGGCACCCTCGAACAAAGATATCGACAAAATAGGGAGACCGCCAACATAGGGCTAGATAGCTCAATTGGTAGAGCGCCGGTACGTTAATCCGGAGGTCGTTGGTTCAAATCCGGCTCTAGTCAATTTTTCTTTGTTCAACCCCAAACCCGAAAAAGAAAGAAACAGAAGTTTTTAAAGGGAAGGTATACGTTTGGTAATCACTCTAGAAACTTATGGCAATAAAAACTTACTTGGTTAGAAGGACAGCAACTTTCGATAGAATAAAGCATTTTGAGAAGAATCTCAGTTCAAAATAATGTGGATATGGAAAAAGATTTTTTCAGTTTTTATCCCCCAAATTTTGAATCTCTCAGATTGTGTATTCCTATTAGGGTTTATTCTTCATGCGTGGACATAACCGTTCCAGATTTTTGGCGATATCTCAAGAACGCTACCACCTTTAGAAATGATATTTTTGCAAGTTAGTTTTATTGTATATATCTACATTTATGTAGGATTAAAACAATCGAACGGTTCCAAAAACCAAAGGTTTACTTTGCCTTTAAAAGAACTCTCAATGACAATTTGATACAGGAATCAACCTCCTTTGTATGTTTTTTTTCCTTCAGTGCGCTTTTCAACTTTTCTCTCTTTTGGACTCTTTTTCTCTCTTTAGGCAAAGTGAGGACTACCTATGGGACGATGAAGACTGTAATCTCCAGAAGAGTTTCATTTGTGAATATGGTAGGTTCTACTGTTCTTCCTGATGATAACTATAGCGGTTGGTCGAAATGTAGAAAAGACTCAATGAGACTTATCTTATCTCTTATTTCATGTTTGATTCACAGACAAGAAGCCAAGGAGAGGTCCTGGCCGCAAAGTCAGTACCGATGTGAAGGTAGGACAGGGTTTCAATTACTACATGACGTCTTTGACATGGAAGCAGGCATTGGATGCTTGCATTATGGCTAATGGAACCCTCGCTCGTATTCAAACCGAGGAAACACAGCGCGCCATCGAGGATTATATCTCCACAAATTTCAAAGATATTCAAGGTTTGTGGCTTCAGTTTGTAACAAATGAGCACTATTTGTATGTTTTGTAGGCATTAAGACTTGATCAACTTCGTAGAGCTATTTTGCATATTAATCATTTGCTCGCACCAAGCTAGTTCAATCACAAGAACCATCTCTGGTGAAGAGAATCAATTTTAGTTAAGTTTTTTGCTTAAGGACACAAGTTTCATGACCGGGACTCGAACCCACATCCTGTGATGACTTATCCACCAGAGCTTGAGTGTGATGCACTGAACCGCTGGGCCACGACACGCCACCTTAAAGAGAACGATTCTCTTTCCAAGAGTATGCATTTTCTTGGGATAGTTTTATTTATTTGCAAGGCAGTAAGTAAAGAAGGTTGTTGTAATGCAGCAATGTGGCGTGTCGTGGCCGAGTGGTCTATTGCACCGGACCCAAGCTTTGGTGTTGTCAGCAGCACAGTGTGGGTTCGAATCCCGGTCATGACACTTGTGCCCTTGAGCAAGGCACTTAACCATAATTGCTTCGTAAAAAATTGGGAATGTAGTGCATTCTGCTCTACCAGCCAGGCTCCTAGTGGATGATACCCATGCCTACGGTTGTGAAGGGGGTAACCCTGTTTCAGTCCCAGGAGTAGGTGGCAACGTGCCCCTGGTGTCAGTTGATTTGGGTCAACAGCCCAAATCAGTTAAGTGTAGCCCTCACCTTGAAGTGGCCGTTCAGCCTTGTGAGTTAGGCGATATCTCATAACAAAAATATTGAATTTTTTTTTTTAATGACAGCTACATGGGCTTAGGCAGAGAAAGTGTGTGTGTACTGTGACCAGGCCAGTCAGGTGGAGACTGTGACCGTTGGGGCGGAAATAGGTTTTAAAAAGCTAGTCTTCAAAAAGACGCATCTAAAATTGCAATACCCTAAAGTCATTCCATCATATCTTTGTGACGACAGTTCAGTTCTGGTTTGATGCCAATTACCGTGTGACACACAAACAGAAGGAGGACTGGGTCTTCTCTAATGGTGTAGGACTGGATTACAACAATGGACTGGAGGAAGTTGAGGGGAAAAAGAAAAGATGTGCTCATCTTGGGTTAGTCAAATATTCAAATGTTTAGATCTGATTTTCTTATATAACGAGAACAAATTTATATTTAAAATTTGCTCTATAAAGTTGTGGTAGTTGTCAATTATTCCATTTCTACAATATTCTTTGAAAACTTTTCAATAGTTTATGGTCTGTCCTAATTGGTGTATGTTTTTTTTATTTGCCAGTACGAAGACGGAGCCACAGTTCGAATGGACTGCTGACAGGTGTCGCAAGAAGAAAGGATTCATCTGTGAGATTTGTAAGTCTTTAATAAATTTGTTCAGCAAAAAGTGCTTTAGGGGCAAACTCTTTGTCAACTTTAACAATTTAAATCAAAAGTAGGTGAAATTGAAAGTCGATTTTCACAAAGCACTGAGATTCATCTTAAGATGGGTTGTCAGTATTACCATAGTGATTTGTATTGTGACATCACACTTCGCTTAGCAATTAAGATTGATCCGCACTTAAGATCAATCTTAACTCTTTGTGAAATCGAGCCCACAGCGTTAAGATTTCTTCTGACTTAATTCCGTTATCGTTGCTTCCTTCAACAGTCCCTAGGGATGAGACCAGCATCAAGCCTGCGAGGGACGACGGATCCTCCCAGGTTACCCTCACCGTGCTGAAACCCCGAAAGACTTGGCAAGAGGCTAAGGAAGATTGCCAAGATCTCAGTGGTCACCTTGTCAGGATCTATGATGCAGCCTTCCAGACCAAAGTCGAAAATGCTCTGGATGAGGTCGGAGCCAAAAGTTAGTTGCATGTGCACTTTTTAGTACTGAGGAGTTTTTCAAAAAAATATTGTTGTTGTGTCCTTTTTTTTATATCACGTTAGATCATGCAAGTCTTGCACTTTTAAACGTGTTTGAAAACCTTGGCTTCTCACGTACCTTGCTTTAATGTGTTAAGGAAAACAAAAACATGCATTTAAATGGGGTTCAATGCTTGAAAGTGCAAAGTCTGCAGAGAGGAACATCAGGAAGCCCTCGCTTGACACCAAAAACAACCGAGTGTGTTGGCTCGGAAAACAGTTCCCTATGTAAATAGGAATGGGTTGAGGAAAACAATTTGTATGAGTTTCAATAAGATCGTTAACCGTATTTTTGAAGCGCCAGATAAATTGAGGTGGTTGGTGATAAATCTTCCCCAGCGTGTTTTTTTTTGGCAGAGATAAACATGAATTTTGTTTGGAAAACATTTAGCTGTGGTGTTCGCAGATGATTTTTCTGGTCCGTAGTCATTTTAGATTTAGTTGGTGATTCAAAGTAAGAAAAATCAAACGAGGACATTATAGCAGGAGCCAACGATGTACCAATTAAACCATTCGCACTAATAATTAACCTATTTTTCTCCATCTAATAACCCATCTATTCAATGGCCTCCCATCATCTTTTTGGTACCCTTGACCTTCTTAAACTCCATCTCCCCTCTCATCTTCATCGCCACCTTCAAAAATCTTACAGGAGGCAGTTTCTGGATCGACGCCAAATTCGATAGGGACAACATGAAATACATTTATTCCAATAAGCAGGAAGTGAAATACTCAAAATTCGCGAAGGGATACCCTAAGACTGGATGTGCCTTTTTCAAAAAGAGGTAGACACTTGACAAATGATTGCCCATGATCAATATCTCCACTTGATCAATATCTCCCCATGATCAATATCTACCCATGATCAATATCTACCCATGATCAATATCTACCCATGATCAATATCTACCCATGATCAATACCAACCCATGATCGATACCAACCCATGATCAATATCTACCCACCGCCCAAAACCAATATCTACCCATGATCAATATCTACCCTCGATTAATATGTATCCTTAGAAAGTAATCATCCATAATCAATATTTATCCGTATTAATCAATTTATTCTAACAATTTCCATATGCCTGTCATTATTACTAATCCATAATCAATATCTACTAATAATTGAGAAGTAAATCAAGAAGCACTTACCCAATCATTATTATTTGTATTATTATGTTGATGTTTTGGAACACAACTTCTTTTACACATTGCTGTTATTTTGGGGAAGAAGTGAATTAATTTTGGTTGTTCCTTTTTCAATCAGTAATGGGGAGTGGAGATGGAAGGATGGAAAATGCACGAAGAAGAGAAGTTCAATTTGTGCCTTGACGGGGAAACCACCTAAGAAAGGTAGAGACAAAATTACTCTAAGAACCTTTAGAAGAAAATTAAAAGTATACTGAGAGAAGAAGAAGGAAAGATGTTGCCTGTTATTTAATCATATGTGATGCGATCAAGCTAAATGAGTCGTTTGTCGGTAAATGCATTATTGAATAACAGACCAAAATAAGGTGACAGGGGTCTATACATTTCTATACATCTCTTGGTGTTTTGACTTCCATTATTTTTTGAACAAAAGGTGGTATCAATACGGGGTTTTCATATCCTTAAAGCTGAGATTGTACTTCTTTCAAATAGATAAAAAAACAAAAGTTGAGGAGGGTCGACAAAAGACTCATTTAGCTTGATCGCATCACATATGGCCATCACTTCTTATATTCTTTATCGTCACTGTGGACCAGTTTGTCGCACTACATACATCAGGGCTCAATTTCGTTAAGATGTTAAGCAGAAAAGTGTGCTCAGCTAATTTTTCTGCTGAGCAAGAAAATTTGCAGGGACCAGTCACAAACAGTAAACAATGTATTGGGATTTTGGCTGGTAACCTGTTTCTGACAAGTAAGTTTTTTTCTGTGCTAAGTAATATTTTGTACTTATAAGCTTTATGGAATTTGGCCCAGAGCTACTCCAAACTGGAACACTTTTAAAAGCCTGTTGAAGAAATTTCCCAGACTTGAAAAGCTCAATAAAGTACTTTTAGAAAAATATTTTTGCAAGAAAAAATTGCTAAAAACAAAAACTCCAGATGACCCTCTCCTTGCTGCAGTGATTTCATCTGCTGAGCTAAAGGTGACATTCATCATGGATTGTATATTCTGCCCTCCTTGCTCAATTATTAACAGTGACACTGATTAGAACCTCTTTGTATTCTCCATTTTTAGATAAACCATCCAGAGACCGTCCGCAGATCATTCTCCCCAAGACCTTCTTGCGTCACTTCAGCGGGTACCTCTACACCTGGAAAGAAGCAAACGAGTATTGCTCCTCTATTGGAAGGGACGGACACCTGCTACGGATACGAGACCAGAAGACATTCAGCAAAGTAGCCAGCCTCGTCAAAGGGTCTGCTTGTAAGTCTCAGAGAAGAATGGTTATAGTTGAAATTTCCTTGTTTTCACATAACATATTTTCACTTGTTTACAAATGGTGGCAGCAGACTTAACAGTTTATCCATAGATCCCTTGAATATTATGTCACAAACCCAAATAGCGCCCTCGCTGTCGGAGAGCCCTCGACAGAAACTTGTTTCTTTTGGGTAATCCTGCGGGAGCTTTTGGGGTGTTGTTTCTGTTATGTTTACTACTCAGTGTTATTTGTACATCTAATTGTTTTGTCTGTAGTTCACTGTTTGTATTATCCCGGAAAATGAAATAAATATAAAATATAACATAATATAATAAAGATCTATCATTGCTGAGAGTTGTGCGCGGGCGTAAACTTGTAGACGTTTCCATTGATTGACCTCAGCAATGGCGGCGAATGCAAGGAGTCTAATATTCTTAGAAATGTGCACATGTTTAGCACTACACTATCATCTGCAAAAATGTATTTCTAAAATAGCAAAAAAAAGTTAGTTGTCTGATTTTTTTTTTTTAAATCAGCCTTTGAGAAAGACACTGGTAGGGTCACTAGCTATTTTTGGCATTTATACCATAGGTCCTTTTGGTTGGTATGCAGTTTGAAACAGCTAATTTCATTTACTTCTGTAATAGCGGTTAAGTTACGCACGAGTTTAAATTGTGACGGTTTTTTTTTCATTAATTTATAAATTGCAGCCAATTTCTGGCTGGATGCGACTAACTTGATGTCATCCAAGGGGGAATTTGCCTACTCTGACAGCACTGACGTGGTGTTCGCCAAGTGGAACCAGGATGGGCTGAAGAATTTGATACCTAAAGAGAAGTACTGCGTTTATATGAGGTAAAGGAATTATCTCTCTCTCTCTCTCTCTAAAAAAGTTACTTTATGTTTGTAATGTCACAGACACAAGTTTTGCCAACTTTGGTAGGCAGGAAAAACTACGGGCGGCCTTCACTGCAAAAATTACAGCACTTTCTTATTTGACCAATCAAATTTCAAATTAATACCGACATTACTGATGAATAAAACTGCCTGTCCAATAAAAAGGGTAAACTTGTACTTCATACAAAAAATGTTTTTCTGAAAAAGGGCAAATTTTGGCTTTGCCAGTTTTTTAGCTACTCAATTTAAGGCCTTCCATACAAAATGGTGGTCAAATGTTTGTAAACGAAAGAAAGGTCTGCAGGTGGAATGCATCCTCTAACAATGATTAGGTTTGGAGTACAGAACAAATCTGTGGGGAAAAAAAAGAAGAAAAAAAAGTAATGTAAACAGGCGTTTTTAAGTTTTGAGTGATAAGAGGTCATAAGGGTGTTGTGGCCGAGTGGTTAAGAACACCGAACTCAAGCTCTGGTGCTTCTGTTCAGCAGAGTGTGGGTTCGAGTCCCGGTCGTGACACTTGTGTCCCTGAGCAGGACACTTAACTATAATTGCTTCTCTTCACCCAGGGGTAAATGAGTACCTGTGAGGGCAGAGATGGTTCTTGTGATTGATTTAGCTTAGTAGCGCATATTTGTAGCACAGGCTGTATACTCCCCAGGGAGCTGAGATGGTTTAAGGAATGAAACTAATGGTCCAGTGACCAGGGGTAATAATTGTGATGCGCAGTAGAGTATATTCATATAGGCATTGCGCAATATAAATGTCCGTTATTATTATTATTATTATTATTATAAATCGATCTCATCTTTCTCAAAGATCACAGTGTTTCAGACAAAAATACTCTGCATATTTTTTACACTCTGTAGCTACGTCGACGACTATTTGTGGCGGTACGGTGACTGCGACCAAAGAATGGGCTTCATATGCGTCTTATGTAAGTTCCTTCACATATTTTAGAAAGTTTAGAACCGAGTAGGTTTGTGGGTTGTAACCGTTTGAATAAAATCTTTTTTGGGTGAGGCGTCTGTTCGGAGAAGAACGGGGGTTGAGATGTAGTAGATGTCTTCTTGCTCATCTTCTTTTCAGAATCAAAACTTCTCACAAAGGAGGTTATATTCAATAGTTGTTGCCCACAAATCTACTTGGTTCTGATTTAGAAGTTACAGTTCTTTTTTGTTTATTGAGCATTATCTTCTCATACTTTATGTGCGTTAAACAACACATGGGACCTACAGCTTTACGTCCAATTCAAACGAAGAAGCTATTATGATTAAGGACACACGTGCTACGACCAGGATTTGATCCCACACTCTGCTGCCGGACAACACCAGATTTTGAATCTGGTGAACGAAACCGCTCGGCCTCAGCAATCCAAAGTAGTCTCGTCATTTCAAACAGCTTGCTCTGCTCGTGTTTTTCTCAGAACCTGTGGCATGGAAAACACAGAGTACCACGCAGGGTAAAAGTACATTAAAATAAGTTGCCATTTTCAATCATTATCAACTTTGAATTTTATTCTTCCATATGATTTTGCAATCAGCCGAGAAACCATCACAGGATCCCCCTCGAATTCCAGAGGGAGTAGTGATTGAAACTGTAACACCTGCGATCGAAACAACCGTGGCACCAGCCGAAAAGCCCGAACCAGGTAAATCTCTGAACAGTAAGGTAGCGCTTTCCTTCTGTGACATCAAAGGTGAAGTCATTCCAGACCAAGCCTCAAAGTTTTAAGCACTTAGTATTCTGAAATTTTGTAATTCAACTGAAGAAGCCAGGCGGTCGCAGACATTCTTGCTAATTTTCCATTGTTCACATAGTAACAAAACTATTGAGGAACAAGTGCATCTAGTGCCACAAGACTCCCATAATATCATTAAATATTGAAATTGAAAGTTCTAGCGGTTTCTGTTATTTAAATTTTCTATCTCAAGATATCAACTCCTTAATCACCGTGGAAGCATCACCTTCAGACCCTGACAATGGCCCCACTTCCAAGACCGGTTGGATCCCAGCCGTGTCCGATCGCAACCAGTTCGCCATCTTCAATTTCCGACAGTTTGTACGTCTGAACGAGCTGGTCCTACGGGGAGTCAGCAACCCCATCGCCTGGATCACCAAGTTTAAACTCTTCTACAAACGGAAACAGAGCAATGAGTGGAGACCCTATGTTCTCTTTGATGGAACCACAGTAAGTTTTGTGACAATTATAGCCTTGTAGATCTTGTCATTGACGCCATCCAACGGCTACCTTAGCGGTCTTCTTCTTATCCATGTCCACACACTAGATTTTGTGTTTCAGCCAGAACTAGACACAGTTCCTAGCAATATCATTGTACTCTGCAAGGTCCTCAGGTTATGCATTCTTGCTGCAGTAGGGGCATCTCAGGAGGTGCTCCATAGTTTGTGGCTCTGTCTTACATATGCAGGACACGTCTTCAGAGTTTAGGTTTCCCCACTTCTTGAGAGAAACTTTTCACCGGAAAACAATGAATTAAAACAGTGGAGATCCACAGCCAGTAGGCAGGGTACACAGGCCAAGAACAATTGAGCAACTTTTTTTCTAAGAGTTTCTCAAGATTGTATTTTCTTCTGTTGCAGGAATTTGATAACGCCGTGGAAGACCCCGATGATGAAGCTACGTTCCTGTTTAATCCACCAATTCTGGCAAAGCTGGTGAAATTCCAGCCACTGGAGTGGAGGAACGCCATCGCTGGACGGTTTACCTTCAAGGGGAAACGAGCCAAAGGTGAGTTCTTGTTTTAAACATCCACCAATGAAATCAGACAATAAAACAGCCAGATGTTCTGAAGGCTTTGAAGGCAAGTCTCATAACTCTCAGATGAAGTTGGACTTAGTCTTTTAGATTGAGTTTCAAGTCTGGGCAAGTATTAAGTCTTTCAGGTCAAGTCTTAAACTTTAAGATCAATTTTGAAGTCTCAAATCCTTGAAGAAAAGTCTCAAGTATTTTTAACC
Organism: Pycnopodia helianthoides; assembly: GCA_032158295.1. NCBI lineage: Eukaryota > Metazoa > Echinodermata > Asteroidea > Forcipulatida > Asteriidae > Pycnopodia > Pycnopodia helianthoides. The sequence goes on from CM063259.1 coordinate 1,521,626, forward strand.
AAGTCCTAAACCACAAGGTCACGACTTGAGTCCAAGTATCAGAAGTGAGTCCCCTTTAACAATGATTTGGTTTCTCTCTTAAACAGCACCGAGAGACCTGTCTAGAAAAGTCACCTTCAAGACATCCTCTGTTGTTCGACGCTTCACACCGGACAGCAAGTTCGGCTGGATCGCCAAGAAGGCCGATAAGAACCAGTATCTTATCGCAGACTTCAGGAGAACTGTCGAAGTCTACGGAGTCAACATCAAGAAGGTGAAAGTAGGTAAACGTGGAGGATGGATCGAGGTCTTGAAGATGGAGTATAGCGACGACGGGGAAACGTGGTTCCCTTACACTGTGGAACCAGCCAAGGAGGATGGGGTAGGCAATAATTTTGGTTCAAAATCAGAATGTGTTGACAATTCACCTGACTTCATCATCATGATAATCTTTGTAGCGCCAGTTTAGAGTCATTGTCCCTGTGTGTTTTATGGTGTAGTGCGCATTTTAGGCGATGTGGTGTTTACACGCACATGATTTGAATCCCAAAATGGCGAGCGTGGCAGACAGTAGCTACATGTGAGGTTGGTGGAAGGGGTCAACACACTAATCTGTGTCATTCTTGTGTGCAATCGAACATTGGGACCAGTGAAGCGCAGCATTTTTGTTCCTTCATAAGTAAGTAGAACCCCAAGTGTGGATTGGTTCAAGACTTGCGATTCAAAGATTCTGTTTCTTGTCATTGTCATAATGTTTTGATGGATAGATTTGAAGACACTTTTACCAAGATCTGCAAACTCTTGACATGAAAATTGTCGTCTGATTTCTTACAGGCCATTGATGTACCCTACAGCGACAAACGACCCAAACTTGCTAAGATCAGGATGGGTGTTCCGATTACTGCTCGTTATATCAAGATCATACCCATCAAGTGGCATGCGGTCATCGCAGGCAGGTTCAGATTCTTCGGTTTCAGACGGAAAGGTAAGCGAAAAAAATGTGCATATACCATGAAACGAGTGAGTTGGTGAAGTGGTATCTTTCCTCACCTTCCAACTCTGGAACCCTGGTTCTAATCCCAGGGAGGGCACTATGTGGATTGGGTTTTTAGTCCGTACCTGATTGCGTGGGTTTTCCCTGGAATAACTCTCTGGGGTTTTCCTCTAACATCTAAAACTGAAAACTTCCTTCCTTAGACTTCTCTCCATGGGTTCTTGGCTAGTATAGTGATTAATTTCACTTTTCTGAGAGTTGTTGGCTCCACAACAGAATTAATAAATGGAATGAAATGAGCCTGACTTGCAGGTCTCATGCTCATCCTGTCCTTTTCACTAACATTCCTGAAACATCTTTTGATCAAAAACTGACACATGATATCTGATTATTTTAGGTCTGAGGTTCCGTCGGATCGGTGTCAGGAGAACTGTCGTCGAAAAACCATCCCGTGATAAGCCTCGCGAGTCTACCGTGGAAGATAAAGATACTGGTAACAAGTCTAATTTTGCTAGATAAACCTGACAAAACAGTCTATTTTCGTCTGACAAAACTAGCACAAATCCCTGACAAAGCTTAGCTGTTTTTGTTTTGTTGTCACTCAAAACATGACCCCTTGATAAGCCTTACGAGTCTACTGTGGAAGAATAAAGTTACTGGTGACAAGTCTAGTTTTGCTAGATAAACCTGACAAAACATGGACCTTTTTAAAAATTGTTTTCCTTCTTTTTTTCACAAAAACATGACCAGGTCGATCAAATGGTGTGTTGATTGAAAACCAAAGGATACTTTGCTTTTCCAACACTCATTGATGTACCTTCCCTTTTAGAGACCATAGCAGCCACAAGCGACTTGTACCAAAAAGCCCCTAGCGGCTGCAAACGGCCGCAAGCTTTGATCTACTTCCATTCACAGAAACAAGTCATAGTGAAAGTCATGTCCAGAATTGACATTTTGCAATGTTTCCCATTTTGACATTCTATGTACATTTGTAAAACAAAACATAAGTTCTGTTTCATATTGGTTTATTTGGGCATTTTTACTGAAAAAATCAACATTAGAAGCCATATTGTGATGATTATTGATGGTCTCTAAAGATTTCAAGTAAATGGCAAGTACAAGTAACTTACGGACAAATATTCATCTTTCTTTGTCAATTTCCAGGTGTTTCCTACAGTCTGAATGAGTTCATCACTAAATATGACGCATCCGAGTCCTCCAAAAACTACGAGCCTGGCAGTCTCAACGGCTGGCTTGCCCCCGTCGCCAGCACAGACCAGTTCATGGAGGTGGAGTTTCAGGACCTGGTGGAGATTAGACGACTCAAGCTCCAAGGACTCAAACTCGGCAACTTTAATGCTTTTGTGAAGACTTTCCAGATTCTGTATAAGACGGAGAAGGATAAGGGCTGGGTGGTGTACAGATTTCAAAATAATAAAGATGTGAGTTGAGCAAAAAGAGGAGTGTTTCGGTGCTTTTCCCCCCCAATGGTTACAAAGTGTGCTGGGTTTTCATTTCATTTCATTTAATAATTCTGGTGTTGAAGCCAATGACTCTGGCAAAAGTGAACTTAATCACTATACTAGCCAGCAACCTCGTGGAGAGAAGACAAACAAGGAAGTTTCAGTTTTAGATTTGAATTATTCCAGGGAAAACCCACGCAATCGGGTAGAGACTGAATTAACCCAATCCACATAGTTCCCTTGGTGGGATTCGAACCCGGGTTCTAGAGATGGAAGGGGAGGAAATCTACCATTACACCAACCAGACCTGTAACAGATCCAAGAAGAAGAATGTTGATAGCATTTGTGGCGTGTTGTGGCCGAGCGGTTTATTGCATCGGACTCAAGCTCTGGTTGCTAAGTCATCGGGTGTGGGTGCGAATCCCGGTCATGACACTTGTGTCCTTGAGCAAGACACTTAACTATAATTGCTTCTCTTCACCAGGAGTAAATGGGTACCTCTGATGGCAGAGATGGTTCTTGTGATTGATTTAGCTTGGTGCGCTACATACTTGGCAGCACAGGCCGTATACTCCCCAGGGAGCTGAGATGGTTTAAGGAATAAAATAAATGGCTCAGTGACCAGGAGAAATAATGTTGGAGCGCCTTCAGTGTCACTGAGTGATGGATTTGAACGCTTTATAAGAAGCCACTATTATTATTATTATTATTAATATTATAAGTCATTCACAGAAGGCATAACTGTTTAATATAATTTCAGGTATTTGAGGCTCCAGAAGGAACAACCTTTGACCTGTTGAGGACCTATGACCTTCAGTACCCTATCCTGGCCAAGTACATCAAATTCCAGCCCCTAGAGTGGGAGCATGCTATAGGAGCTAAGTTATTCTTCTTTGGCGTCAGAAGATTGGGTTTGTTTTATTTTGTTTTGTTATTTTATGTTGATTCAGAGGTTAAGTACTTGGTACTGAGAACTTGGTTCTCAGTGTTAAGTTCCCTACTGATCACTTAGTACTAGATCACTTGGTACTTGTACTTACTTTAACTAGATTGGGTTTGTTTTGTTTTGTTTTGTTATTTTATGTTGATTCAGAGGTTGAGTACTTGGTACTGAGTTGTTGGTTCTCAGTGCTAAGTTCCCTACTGATCACTTAGTACTAGATTACTTGGTACTTGTACTTACTTTAACTAGATTGGGTTTGTTTTGTTTTGTTTTGTTATTTTATGTTGATTCAGAGGTTGAATACTTGGTACTGAGTTGTTGGTTCTCAGTGCTAAAGTTCTCTACTGATCACTTAGTACTTGTTTTTCACTTGTAACTTTGTTGTGTTTGGATTTATGTAGAAGTAGAGTAGAGAGCTTTTTAGTTCTCAGCAAATTGTTCTCTATTCATGTTACTTGTACTTAGTACTTGTATTAGTACTCTTCAGCTTGTCTCAGTAAACCTTAGTGTTTATGAACGGTCCATGTATTTTTAACTTCCCTTTCTCATCTGTCCTCTAGCGAAGAATCTCAAAGCGAGTCAAGAGGTAACCATGACGATGTATTACTCCTACCATGACAACAAGGTATCGTGGGCTGATGCTGATAAATCCTGTCGAGACAATAAAGGGTCTCTGGCTCGCATCTTCTCGTACCGAGTACAAGAGGCTGTGGTGGAGAAAATCGAAGACTCCAACATTGAAGGTAAGACACACAAATTTGTGCTTAGCACCAAATGGCCGTGTTCAGCAGAGTACAGGGACCCCATTTCATAAAGCTGTTAAGCAGAAAATTCTGCTTGGCATATGTCTTTATCCAATAAGCATAATAATTCTTTAAGCAAGAAATGGGCGGGGGAACATGTGGTGACTGTATGGTATTTTAGCCGGTATCCTATTATTGCTAAGCAAGAGTTTTCTGTGCTTAGCACAGGCTTTATGAAATTGAGACCAGGTTACCAACCAAAATGCCATTTGAAGTGAATTGCATGGCCTGGCTCCCTCCTAAATACTGCTTACCCAAAAAATTTAAAATAATAATACTTGGTTCTTATATAGCGTACACATATCCTAGTAGCTGGATCAAGGCGCTTTACATCAATATTCCTAGTCATCTGGCATATAAGACCATTCCTCAAACTTTTTCAACTCCCTGGAGATCTGTATTTTTTAGTGGCTGTTACATGTAAACCATAAGGCTAAGGTGTCTGGGGCCACTGTGGACATATTGGTTCTAGCTAACCAGGGCTTCTATGATACCAATTGGATAATTTTCAAACTAATCCCCGCTTTCTAATTTTGGGGGTTCGTAGGTGATTGGTGGATTGATGCATCAGATGGAGAGGTTGAAGGCAAGTGGGCTTCTTCAGTGGGACCACTGCCTTACGTTGACTGGCTGAGTGGTGATGCCCCGGTCAGCGATGAAGCCAAGGACTGTGGCTTCCTTGAGTAAGTTCTATCTTTGTCATCTTTCTCTCCCTCTCCTGTTTCAGAAATCGCTCTTGGGGTCTTCTCCTGATTAGTCCAGCCTTCACAGTTTGGTACTGGGGACATTGAAACTGCCTGTCCTGGTTCTGTGTTCTCTTTTGAATGGGTTGCAATGATTGTGTACGAAACAAAAATGTGCGCTTATATGGCAAGTTGGAAAAAAATACAGTAAGGTTTGTGGTAAACACAGATTGTTTTGACTTGTAGAGAAGAGAGGCCTTTCTAGATCTATGCTAAAATTAATCACCCAAATGTTTGGATGCATTGGTGTACTTGGTCCATGCAAGTAATAGTTTTGGCCCTACCATCTCCTGCAGGCAAAGAGAGTGTACTTTTATAAAAACTAAATTGCAATTTTGGTTTATTATCATCCATAGATACTCAGAAAACTACCACTGGGATCAGGCAAGCTGTGACGACAACAAAAACTACATCTGCCAGTATAGTGAGTTTGCTTTAGACCGTTGTGTCATTTTGTTCAAATCTAAACTGCCCTCTATTAAAATCTGCCTGCCAATGTGTGCACACATTTCGTGATTCGCCTGAATTTGGTGAAACTACTTGTTATCAAAGTAAAAACTAATTCTATCTTTCGTATCTTACAACTCAAGACTCGGAGCCGAAGGAAGCCCCATCTGGCAGCAAGTTGTTCTCCATCAAGGTACTGACGTATAAGTTCTACAATCGCCGTCTTGGGTTTGTGGAAGCTTACACCTCCTGCTCCCAAGGCGGGGCGGACCTGGTCAGCGTACCTGATCCTGTCGTACAGAGATACCTCAACTCCTTCATCAGGGAAAAAACAAAGGGTAAATAAAAGCAAACCTATTCATTCATTCATTCATTCATTACAACATTTATTTCCAAATTCCTCAATCAATATAAATACAACGTAAGCAAAGTGATACGATAATTTTAGGAATTGGGGGCACAGCCAAAGAAGCACAGCTTGTGTTAGGGAGTGCCCATACAAAAAAACAATCACAATAGAGTTAATACAGACAGAACAGACAAAGCACAAAGCACATGACTAACAAAGACCTACACTGACAAAAAATTTTAACACCAGGTGTTTATGGATAGCATTAGGGTTAGGTTTAGGGTCAGTGTTAAAAGAGAATGGGAAAGATTGTATTTTGAATATGTCTTCATCTCTTTAGGGAGCATCTCAAAAGTTTAGCACATTCTAGGCGCTAAAGAACGCTCCCGTGGGCACACACTCACAATCCATTGGACAGCCAGAATGTTTCACTAACTGCATTATTGTGCCGAAGTACAGGAGCAATCTTACATGATGTGAATACGCGCATTAGTATTTTGAATCTTCGAATTTGGAACGTCCCATATGTGAACTGGAATACACTGGAATACTTATCCAATGAAAACGTTCGACTTTCGGATGCTCACTTACTGTTCAGGGAATCCTGGGGCCTTTTCCAAACCTCGGCCTGGGCTCTGGCTCCAGCTTGGGCTTCATCTTCAATTTTGGAGCAGTGTACATTTTGCTCAGTGTTTCCAACATCAAACGAAGACCGGACCCAGAGGTTTGCCCCCCCCCCAAAAAAAAATGCAGTTCTTGGGGCCCATTTCCATGACTTATCAATGAAATCATCATGATTGAACTATACTTTTGGTTTCAGGTCGGACTTGGCTTGATGTGACGTACAACCATCTCTTCCCGGGGACCAATGCATGGTTGTGTAGCGACGGAAACGCTCTGGCTTTCAACAAGGGTCTCCCTGAGCAGGTAGAGGGCCAGTCTTGTGCATCATGAGGTAAGCATTTGTTTTGGTCTTAACAAAAGAGAATAAGGTGATCCCCTGGCTGCTGCTTCCAGGTTGTATCGGGAACTTGGGTGTGTTCTCTGGCTACTTCTACTTCTACTTCGTTACTCGGCAGGATCCATAAGTTAGGACATAAACGCCAAGGAGCAATTATAGTTAAGTGTCTTGCTCAAGGACACAAGTGCCGGGACCGAGTTTCGAACCCACATTGTGTCGACTCGGCCACCACAACTTGAATTCGGAGCGCTAGACCACTCGGCCACGACACGGCAGTTAAGGGTTGTATGGCTTCTGACTGGCACCCACAGAACAAAGATATTGACAAAATAGGGAAACCGCCAACATAGGGCTAGATAGCTCAGTTGGATATCTTGCTTCCAGTAATTCGTCTTTACTTTTCACCCAACTTCTAGGAGACGTCGTAAGTCGTCATGGAAGCCAGAAAAGTGTAACAAGAGACATAAATACATCTGCCAAGAACAACGTAAGTAAACAGCGCAGAAATAACAAAGCTCTGTTTTGCATACACTCTGTGAACATTCCTTTTTTACTGTGTACTTAGGAAAAAACACTCTTCAACACTGTGTGGACGTGTGTATGTCCACATAGTGTTTCAAGTCCTTACATTGTGTGGACTTCTTTTGTTCTCAGGTCCACACTTTGTATGTAATGCTTAAACAGTGGGCCCAGGGCTTGATTTCACAAAGAGCTAAGATTGATCTTAACTGAAAGTTACTCTTAATTGCTAGGCAAAGTGTGATGCCACAATGTTATAACAATAATAATGATTTCTACCGTGACAATGACGATGATCAATCATGTATGGCGCATCAAAATCAAAACCGAAACTGATTACGAGATATGAATATTCTATGAACAGCCGTTGAGTCAGGACAGCCTCTAGCCGATGAAGCCCCCGCTCAAGAGATCGGAACCCAGTTACGCAGATATATCATCTTCAAACTATCTGGAGGGCTGACGTGGAGGCAGGCCAAGAAGATGTGCCGTGAAAGAGGCGCACATCTCCCTAGGATAGAGAACCAAGAGGAGCAGGACTTCTTGGTTAACTTCCTCAAATCGGACAGTTTAAAGGGTGAGGGATTTGCTTACTTTGCACTAAATATAATTTTGCAAAAAGTAGTTGATGGGGTGATGTTCTGACTCTAGCAGAGTCTTTAGCTAAGGCTAAGTGACAACACGACACAACACAAACAAGTAGACTGGTGTAACAGAAGCAGTCAAGTGGACTGAAATGACAAGAGAGAGAGAGGCAGAAATCACATGGAAAAAGCAAGGGATGGGTAATGTAAAAGGACACAAATGGGAGGGGAGGGAAGGGGTGGGTTTTAAGCACAAGGGTTCGAAACACAAGATCAAAATCAACATCAAAGGTGAGAAGAGGGAGAACAAGTAATCTATTAGTGAATGAGACTGACTAAAAAGGGAGATTTAAAAAGGAGAAAAGGGAAAAAGGAGAAGGCAAAGACAAAAAGTTGTCTGTCATTTCCTGCTTGGATGTTCAGACCATGGGGTTGAACAGTCTGGAGGCGCCTTTCACCCTACTCAGACGAACAGTCACTCTGGGGTTACCTAGTGCCTCAGTGCCCTGTTAAATCATGTCAGAAATAGAGTGATTATATAAGAGTTTGTTAGACTTGTTTTAGAATAAGGATAGACTAAAGATGAGCTGAGTGAACTGTTTGAAATGTAAAGACTCTTTCAAACTGAATCTCTCAAACCAACATTTCAACACGTCAATTTTTATCACAAAATTGTTCCCCACAAAACCTACCTAGTTCTTACTTTCTTCAAATCTTCAAATCTTACTTAAGATTGACTGAATTATAGAATTTCTTTTTTCATTATAATGTTGTTTTGGGTTTTTTTTTTTACCAAGATGATTTCTGGTTGGATGGTGAGGTTAAACGTACAGGAGGTAAATGCATGAAGGGAGATGGACAAGAGGTCAAATTCAGCAAGTTTGGGTCGTCGTTCAAACGTGCAAGAAGAAGAAGAGGATGTGTCTTCTTCTCGTAAGTACATGTAACATTTACAATTTTTTTTTTTACAACCTTAAAAAAAAAATAATGTGTGAAGCAAATGCATATATTTTTTTGAGTTGTTTTACTTTGAAGCTAATCTAATTTGGCCTTCATAAGTTCCTTATTTTTGTTCCTTCCCAGAAATGGTGAAGACTTGAGCTGGGAAGTTGGAAGTTGCCGCAGCAAGAAGAGTGTTATCTGCCAGAGAGGTAACTCCAGGAAATATTTTTGAGCTCCGATTTGTCAGATGATTTTTATGTCCTCGGTGGCCATCTTCTCTAAATTGGCGGAGGCATAGGTTCAAATCCCTCCTCTTTGGGGTTTTCCTCCCACAAATAATACAGACATTTCTTTGTCATATCTTATCTCCACAGATATCCTTAGACCTAAGCGTTACAGTGCTATAGAAACTCTTGAGGGTCCCTTTGTTTTATTACCAGAAAGATTTATTTATAATTCTAGTAATAAAAAAGTTGCTGGTAAGCTGTCCAAGAGTATACAACAAAAACTAATTATAAATCAGTAATAAGAAAATGCAGACGTATTTGAATTCAGACTTTGTACTGTCTCCCTAGCGAAATAAACAGCTGTTTTTTTATTCAGATATGAAGAAATCCTACTCTTTAATCCACTTATCTAGTGCCAGGGGTCGATTTCACAAAACTCTTCCTAACTTAGGACTAGTCCTAGGCAATGCTAAGAGATAGGACTAGTCCTAAGTACTGGTCCTAGGCAATGCTAAGAGATAGGACTAGTCCTAAGTACTGGTCCTAACTTAGGACTAGTCCTATCTCTTAGCATTGCCTAGGACTAGTCCTAAGTTAGGAAGAGTTTTGTGAAATCGACCCCAGGGACACAGTTCCATAAAGTTCCTTAAAATTTATAACCCCAGGGGTTACCCAAAGGTGGAAATGTCGTCATTTCAACATGCCTTCTAGCATTTAGATCCTAGTTTCAGATCTTTGTGCCAGCTTAGATTCTCACCTCTAATAAATGGAATATTATGTTGGATTGAAATCTTAGAAGGAAGAAAAGAAATACCAGAAGGGAAGCCTCTTCGAGACGCTATCCAAACTCCCAAACAGAAGCCGGCAGTGAATTACTTCCAGTTCCTCAAGGGTTATGACTTCACCTGGGCCCAGGCCTCTGACTACTGCAAGGAAGCTGAAGATGGTTCCGGTCATCTTGCCAGGATCTACAATAAAGGCACCATGGACTTCTTAATCGGGATGTTGAGGAGACGCAAAGGCAAGGGACGCTCAGTCGGTGAGTGGAGAAAATTTTTTCTTTTATAAATTATTATAATAACTAGATTTTATATTATAATAATAATATAACGTATTTGTATAGCGCCTACTCTAAGCGCTTAACATTCAGTATTTTCCTGCAAGGTGTTAAGGAGCTAGGTATTGAAGTATTAGACCTATTCCTTTACATAGCACCATGTAATGGTTTACAAGGTGCTGTGGCGCAATATGCAGCCAATCAAACCATCTTTTCGATAAGTGCACTGGGTTCTTTTACGTGCATTACACAACACACGGGACCAACGGCTTTACGTCCCATCCGAAGGACACAGCAATAATGGTTAAGGACACAAGTGTCATGACCAGGACTCGAACCCACACCAACACCAGAGCTTGAGTCCGGTGCTTTTATCCGCTCGGCCACGACACGCCACGATATAATGCTTTATCTATGGGCGTCTCAAAGCGCTTCTTGTTATTTTGTTATAGACAGGTTTGTGAAGTGTTTCAGTTCTGAGACCGATTTATGAAGCACCTTATAAGGGTTTACAAGGTGCTGTGGCGCACTCAGCAGCCACTTCCAGAGGGCAAGCCCCTTTTGTCAAGTGTCAAGACCAGGACTCGAACCCATCACACTCTGCTGATCAGAAGCACCAGAGCTTGAGTCCTGTATGCTTGATCGCTCAGCCACGACACACTGAGATTCTTTCCTGTGTAAACGATGTGTCACCTCTAATTTACACTAAGATCTTACCTTGTTGTGCAGAGCTTTGGGTATTTTCAAAAGTAGACCTTTTCTCCCAACTAAAGCCCGGTTCATACTTCCTGCGAATGAGAAGCAAATAGTGACGTCACAAATTTGCAACAAACAATTCGCAACAGTTGAGATGTGCTCAACTCCTGCGAAACATTCGCAGCAAAAACTTAGCTGTGACGTCAAAATTTGCTTCGCATTCGCATTCACAAGAAGTATGAACTGGGTTTAAGTTACAAGCTTCTAGCACTGTCACAACAAAGTATAAATAATTTACAGAGGTGCAATAATTCCTTGCTAACATTTATCTGAATAAACACTTATTTTATTGTTCTATGCAGGGAATTACTGGTTCGATGCCAGTGATCGTTACAGCAAGGGAAAGTTCACTTACAGCAACGAGGACGCTCTGTCATATACCAACTGGTTCTCTGCTGGTTCCAAGAAAGAACCAAGTGCCGAGAGTGCCCAGAACTGTGCTTTTATAAAGTAAGGGTTTCACAAAGTATGGGTTTCACAAAGTAATGGTTTCACAAAGTAATGGTTTCACAAAGTGAGGGTTTCACAAAGTAAGGGTTTCACAAATTGTGGGTTTCACAAATTGAGGGTTTCACAAATTGAGGTTTTACAAATTGAGGGTTTCACAAAGTAAGGGTTTCACAAAGTAATGGTTTCATAAAGTAAGGGTTTCACAAAGTGTGGGTTTCACAAAGTGAGGGTTTCACAAAGTGAGGGTTTCACAAATTGAGGGTTTCACAAAGTGAGGGTTTCACAAATTGAGGGTTTCACAAAATAAAGGTTTTACAATTTAGTTGGTTTTCCAAACTAAGGGTTGTAAGTAACTTTTTGTGTGACTTTTTGTGTGGTAATTTGTTTCCATTACTTTTGATGTGTCTTACAGCACCAAGCATGGTTTTAAGTGGCATGATAAGTCATGTGAAGGAACTGTGGATGGTTTCATCTGCCAGTTCAGTAAGTAGCTACCTCAATCAGTCTTATTCTTGAACTCATTTCACAATTTCATGGCTCTGCTCACCACAGAATTCTGTGCTTACGACCCATAAATTGCTTTACAGGGATCTGTAAGCGCGAAACTCTATGGTAAGCAGTTCCATGACATTGGACCCTGATAGTTCCTGATTTTTTCTCGGCAGATAAATTTGTGACCTCCTTACATGTTTGTATCATCATTAAGTTGAATTAGAAGACAATTTTGTTGTAGGATAAATTTAAGAAGATATTTAATTTCTGACTGTTTTAGAAACGAAACCGAAAGGGAAGCCTAAACGGCCAATGATGGACAAGGAAAGACGGAGATCTATCCGCATGACGCTCTACATGTCTACAGAGAGTTACTCTTGGCAGGCGGGCGCTGATTACTGTCGCAAGGAGTACCCTGGACGAGGTGGAGGACACCTCCTGAGATTTCAAGAATGCCAAACAGGAGAGACGAATTGTCAGTGGGTTGTTAAGGAACACGAAACTTGGTGAGTCAATGCAGGCTTCTGATTTACCCATGCAGGGTTCTGATTTACCAATAAAGGCTTCTGATTTACCCTCGCAGGCTTCTGATTTACCCATACAGGCTTCTGATTTACCCATAAAGGCTTCTGATTTACCCTCGCAGGCTTCTGATTTACCCATACAGGCTTCTGATTTACCCATAAAGGCTTCCGATTTACCCATAAAGGCTTCTGATTTACCCATACAGGCTTCTGATTTACCCATAAAGGCTTCTGATTTACCCATACAGGCTTCTGATTTACCCATGCAGGCTTCTGATTTACCCATACAGGCTTCTGATTTACCCATACAGGCTTCCGATTGACCCATACAGGCTTCTAGCTGTAACTCCTTAGTCCTTGCTTTATGCTTGTATCGACTCTCCAAACTCAAACTGTTTTAAATTTATATACTGTTATCCTGTCTGAGACTGTGATCTGAGTGATCGAGACAATGTGGAAGGCCTTATACTGGGTATCAAGTCCAGGGCCCAATTTCATGGCTCTGCTTATCGCGGATTTCTGCGCTCACGTATCATAGAATTATGTGCTACAAGGGCTCCGTAAGCGCAGAATTCCGCGGTAAGCAGAGCCATGAAATTGGGCCCTGGGGTTAGGTTGGCTCAGTGGTTTCTTTTGCTGCCTTTCACCTCTGTGAAACCCAGTCATATCCCACCTCGGACCTGGAGCCTTGCATTGGGATTCAGGTTTTCATTCCCTACTTGATTGCGAGGGTTTTCCCCATTGGAGTTTTCCTTCCAAATCTAAAACTGAACATTTATTTTTTCTTTCCTATTCATCCTGTTATTTGCGCCGATTGTGCTGTTGGATGTGTAACTAAATAAATAAATAAATAAATATATAAAAAAAACTTTAGAAGATTACAAATTTTATCATGTGACTGAAGTGGGAAAAACTTTATATACACCCTTTTAAAAGACCGAAACTGTTATTGTCATATGTGCTCATTGCCTTTGCCTTTGCAGGTGCCTACTACCTGGACGCTAAGCAATCGGATGATGGAAAATGGATGGACTCCACAGGGGGACCTGTGGATTTTTTCAATTGGCAAGATGGCATTCCACCTCCCCAAGACAGCGAGAAGAAATGTGCCGTACTAAGACTGTAAGTATTTAAAAGCCAAACCTCATCAGTCAAGTTTTAACCTGACAGGTGTTGCTTCCTTCGAACAAGATGTTTTCATTTGGATACGCTTGTTACCTGTCACTATCAGTAACAGCGGACAGCGATTTGGAGTCTCTGTTTTTCAGTTGTCGGTAAATTTTGACATCTCTTTTGCAGGTCCTAGCTACTACCATGACGAAAGTATGGTCAAGTGGCTTGACCGCTGGACTTACAATCTTTTGGTTGTGGGTTCACATCTCAGTGTGAATACTTCCATCTCACACCTGACATTATTCACTTTTTGACAGGGAAAAGAAATGTTAACCCTCCTACTCTTGGTAACGTTTTCACGCTTTGTATGGTAGAACAGCTGAGCATAGAAATGAGTAGTCAAGTGTTACATACAAAGTGTGGACCTGAGAACAAAAGTGTTCCACACAGTGAAGGGACTTGAAACACTATGTGGACTTACACAAGTCCACACAGTGTTTTTTTACAGTTTTTTAAGTGTTGAAGAATATGTGCACAGAACAAAGGAATGTCCACATAGTGTATACAACAAAGAGCTGGGTGTGTATATGAGTGTGCCTCTCTGTACAACTATTTATTATTTGAAACAACAATGGATGATATTGAATGGTCAGACATTAGGAGGGTTAAATATTTCAATTTTTGTTAGTCACTTTTAAGAAGATTTGTTTGGATTCTTCCAATAGGAAAGGGAAAGGTAGCTACTCATGGGAGTGGAACAATTGTGAAGATGCTCTGCCTCTGGTGTGCATGCATTGTAAGTAACAAAATAAAAACACAATTCTTTGGCTGCCCAGTCTGTTTTGAAAGTAATATCAATCTACCCTGTCCAGAAAAAGAATCATTCACAATATTTAAATTTTCAGGATAGACACTAATGTAATGATGCAAAAAAATTAGACAAAATAAACGTGTAACTATTTTTACAGATTCATCAAAACGACAGACTCGCAGGAAGGAAAAGAAAATTCCTTTTGGGAAAAAACGGGATGTAGTCTCCAAGAACAAGTCTCCATCCGGAAAGGAGGAAAGGTTTCTGGAAGTGGCTCTTCCGGGAAGCTGAAACGTGGTAAAGGCTCCAAGAAAATATCAAGAATTCTGAAGAGAGGCAAAGGTTCTAAGAGCAGTTCCGGAACCCAGCCAAAACGTGACAAAGTCTCCAAGAAAAGATCTAAATCTAGCAAAAGAGGAAAGAATTCTGGAAGTGGATCTTCCAGGAAACTGAAACGTGGTAAAGGCTCTAAGAAAAGCTCTAAATCCAGGAAAGTTGGAGAGGGCTCCAGCAGTGGATCATTCAGGAAGTTTAAAGGTGGTAAAGGCTCTAAGAAAAGATTAGGAATTCTGAAAAGAGGCAAAGGTTCTAAGAGCAGTTCTGGAACCCAGCCAAAACGTGACAAAGTCTCCAAGAAAAGATCTAAATCTAGCAAAAGAGGAAAGGATTCTGGAAGTAAATCTTCCAGGAAACTGAAACGTGGTAAAGGCTCTAAGAAAAGCTCTAAATCCAGGAAAGTTGGAGAGGGCTCCGGAAGTGGATCATTCAGGAAGTTTAAAGGTGGTAAAGGCTCTAAAAAAGATCAGGAATTCTGAAAAGAGGCAAAGGTTCTAAGAGCAGTTCCGGAACCCAGCCTAAACGTGACAAAGTCTCCAAGAAAAGATCTAAATCAGCAAAGGAGAAAAGGATTCTGGAAGTGGATCTTCAAGGAAGCTGAAACGTGGTAAAGGCTCTAAGAAAAGCTCTAAATCCAGGAAAGTTGGAGAGGGCTCTGGAAGTGGATCATTCAGGAAGTTTAAAGGTGGTAAAGGCTCTAAGAAAAGATCAGGAATTCTGAAAAGAGGCAAAGGTTCTAAGAGCAGTTCTGGAACCCAGCCAAAACGTGACAAAGTCTCCAAGAAAAGATCTAAATCTAGCAAAAGAGGAAAGAATTCTGGAAGTGGATCTTCCAGGAAACTAAACGTGGTAAAGGCTCTAAGAAAAGCTCTAAATCCAGGAAAGTTGGAGAGGGCTCCGGCAGTGCATCAGTCAGGAAGTTTAAAGGTGGTAAAGGCTCTGAGAAAAGACTAGGAATTCTGAAAAGAGGCAAAGGTTCTACGAGCAGTTCCGGAACCAAGCCAAAACGTGACAAAGTCTCAAAGAAAAGATCTAAATCTAGCAAAAGAGGAAAGAATTCTGGAAGTGGATCTTCCAGGAAACTGAAACGTGGTAAAGGCTCTAAGAAAAGCTCTAAATCCAGGAAAGTTGGAGAGGGCTCTGGAAGTGGTTCATTCAGGAAGGTTAAAGGTGGTAAAGGCTCTAAGAAAAGATTAGGAATTCTGAAAAGAGGCAAAGGTTCTAAGAGCAGTTCTGGAACCCAGCCAAAACGTGACAAAGTCTCCAAGAAAAGATCTAAATTTAGCAAAAGAGAAAAGGATTCTGGAAGTGGATCTTCCAGGAAACTGAAACGTGGTAAAGGCTCTAAGAAAAGCTCTAAATCCAGGAAAGTTGGAGAGGGCTCCGGCAGTGGATCATTCAGGAAGTTTAAAGGTGGTAAAGGCTCTAAAAAAAGATCAGGAATTCTGAAAAGAGGCAAAGGTTCTAAGAGCAGTTCCGGAACCCAGCCTAAACGTGACAAAGTCTCCAAGAAAAGATCTAAATCTAGCAAAAAGGAAAGGATTCTGGAAGTAAATCTTCAAGAAAGCTGAAACGTGGTAAAGGCTCTAAGAAAAGTTCTAAATCCAGGAAAGGTGGAAAGGGCTCGGAAGTGGATCATTCAGGAAGTTTAAAGGTGGAAAAGGCTCTAAAAAAAGATCAGGAATTCTGAAAATAGGCAAAGGTTCTAAGAGCAGTTCCGGAACCCAGCCTAAACGTGACAAAGTCTCCAAGAAAAGATCTAAATCTAGCAAAAGAGGAAAGAATTCTGGAAGTGGATCTTCCAGGAAACTGAAACGTGGTAAAGGCTCTAAGAAAAGCTCTAAATCCAGGAAAGTTGGAGAGGGCTCCGGAAGTGGATCATTCAGGAAGTTTAAAGGTGGTAAAGGCTCTAAAAAAAGATCAGGAATTCTGAAAAGAGGCAAAGGTTCTAAGAGCAGTTCCGGAACCCAGCCTAAACGTGACAAAGTCTCCAAGAAAAGATCTAAATCTAGCAAAGAGGAAAGGATTCTGGAAGAAGATCTTCAAGAAAGCTGAAACAGGGTAAAGGCTCTAAGAAAAGCTCTAAATCCAGGAAAGTTGGAGAGGGCTCCGGCAGTGGATCATCAGGAAGTTTAAAGGTGGTAAAGGTTCTGAGAAAAGACTAGGAATTCTGAAAAGAGGCAAAGGTTCTCAGAGCAGTTCCGGAACCCAACCAAAACGTGACAAAGTCTCCAAGAAAAGATCTAAATCAGCAAAGGAGAAAAGGATTCTGAAAGTGGATCTTCAAGGAAGCTGAAACGTGGTAAAGGCTCTAAGAAAAGCTCTAAAACCAGGAAAGTTGGAGAGGGCTCTGGAAGTGGATCATTCAGGAAGTTAAAGGTGGTAAAGGCTCTAAGAAAAGATTAGGAATTCTAAAAAGAGGCAAAGGTTCTAAGAGCAGTTCCGGAACCCAACCGAAACGTGACAAAGTCTCCAAGAAAAGATCTAAATCTAGCAAAAGAGGAAAGAATTCTGGAAGTGAATCTTCCAGGAAACTGAAACGTGGTAAAGGCTCTAAGAAAAGCTCTAAATCCAGGAAAGTTGGAGAGGGCTCTGGAAGTGGTTCATTCAGGAAGTTTAAAGGCGGTAAAGGCTCTAAAAAAAGATCAGGAATTCTAAAAAGAGGGAAAGGTTCTACGAGCAGTTCTGGAAGCCAGCCAAAACGTGACAAAGTCTCAGAGAAAAGATCAAAATCTAGCAAAGGAGGAAAGAATTCTGGAAGTGGATCTTCCAGGAAACTGAAACGTGGTAAAGGCTCTAAGAAAAGCTCTAAATCCAGGAAAGTTGGAGAGGGCTCTGGAAGTGGATCATTCAGGAAGTTTAAAGGTGGTAAAGGCTCTAAGAAAAGATTAGGAATTCTGAAAAGAGGCAAAGGTTCTACGAGCAGTTCTGGAAGCCAGCCAAAACGTGACAAAGTCTCAGAGAAAAGATCAAAATCTAGCAAAGGGGAAAGAATTCTGGAAGTGGATCTTCCAGGAAACTGAAACGTGGTAAAGGCTCTAAGAAAAGCTCTAAATCCAGGAAAGTTGGAGAGGGCTCTGGAAGTGGATCATTCAGGAAGTTTAAAGGCGGTAAAGGCTCTAAAAAAAGATCAGGAATTCTAAAAAGAGGGAAAAGTTCTACGAGCAGTTCTGGAAGCCAGCCAAAACGTGACAAAGTCTCAGAGAAAAGATCAAAATCTAGCAAAGGAGGAAAGAATTCTGGAAGTGGATCTTCCAGGAAACTGAAACGTGGTAAAGGCTCTAAGAAAAGCTCTAAATCCAGGAAAGTTGGAGAGGGCTCTGGAAGTGGATCATTCAGGAAGTTTAAAGGTGGTAAAGGCTCTAAGAAAAGATTAGGAATTCTGAAAAGAGGCAAAGGTTCTACGAGCAGTTCTGGAACCCAGCCAAAACGTGACAAAGTCTCCAAGAAAAGATCTAAATCTAGCAAAAGAGGAAAGAATTCTGGAAGTGGATCTTCCAGGAAACTGAAACGTGGTAAAGGCTCTAAGAAAAGCTCTAAAACCAGGAAAGTTGGAGAGGGCTCTGGAAGTGGATCATTCAGGAAGTTTAAAGGCGGTAAAGGCTCTAAAAAAAGATCAGGAATTCTAAAAAGAGGGAAAGGTTCTACGAGCAGTTCTGGAAGCCAGCCAAAACGTGACAAAGTCTCAGAGAAAAGATCAAAATCTAGCAAAGGAGGAAAGGGCTCAAGCAAAGTCTCAAAAGGAAAATCAAGAAGTCTTAAAACAGGGAAAGGCTCAAAAAAACGAAATTTGAAAAGAGGCAAGGGTCTGAAAAAAGGCAAGGGCTCTAGGAGTTTCAAAAAACGGAAGAGTTCAGGTGGAGGTAAAAATCTATCAGGTAAAAGCAAGAAAGATGCAAAGTCTTCAAGAGGAAAGAAGAAGTCATCCAAAACATCCAAAAAGGGTAACAAGTCGTCCAAAACATCAAAGACAGGAAGTAAGACTGGCAAGTATGAATATGAGATATCCGGCCAATCTGAGACGGAGCAGAGTTCCTCATACAGCGAGAGCTCCTCCAGTCAGTCTGAGTATGAGTATACCTATGAGCCTAAAGAGGAGCAGATTTCATTTGTTTACGGAGACATAGATGGACCCCAACAGGAAGCAAAGGCTATTTGTGAAGACAACCAGCTCAAACTTGCCGTCGTCTCCAAGAAGTGGATTCAGGATACCATTGCAAAGAGCATCATAGTTGATTTTAAAGGTAAGACTTGTCACTTCCAAACTTGTCCAGTAGTAAAGATGATAGTGCTAAAACGCTTTCTAGAGGGATTGGATTTATTTTGTTTTTTGGCCTGAATCAATGATTGCATGCAAAAACAAACAGTTGGAAGAACCTCGTTGCTTTTGACCAAGACCAAGACCCTCGGGTTGTGGGACTGACGAAAGACAAAAAAACAGAAGCAAGAAACTTGCAACACAAAACCAAAAGGTACCTGGCCAATGTATTCATCAATACCTGTATTTTGAAGAACCACAACACCAGGATAAACCATTGCTAAGAAGCTTGTCCATCTCTTTTCATGCAGGCTCTTGGGTTGGTTTACAGTTCCTTTTAATAAAATTAGACAATTAAAGTTTTAAAATGTACTTTGCTGAACACTTATGTCATATTTTAAAAGAAATTTTCTTTTTATGAATCAAGGTGACGTATGGGTAGATTCCACATCGATGTCTTCAGCAGATGCAGAAGTGAAGAAGGTTTCTGGAGGTAGTGGGTCCTGTGTGGTTATGAGGTAAGAGCTTTCATGTGACAACAGCATCTCTCATTTAAAAGCGTTTTCCCTTTAACACACATATTTGAGTCTTCACGTTTAAACATGGAAGTCATTGTACAAGAACTAATGATGCATCGCCTGGTGTTTTTTGCCAAATAATTGGTTAAAAAAACAGGCATGTGATATTTCAGGATTCTTCCTGATTTTAGGGTCTTTAACTGATCTCCCTGCATGTTTAGATTCTCTTGAAAGAGATGAAAGACTTACCTTTGTTATGACCAGGGCCCAATTTCATAGAGCTGCTTAAGCAGGAAATATTGTTTAAAAACTTTCTGCTAAGCAAAACTAAGCAGGATACCAGTCACTGATTTTACATGTGACATGGCATTTTGGCTGGTAACTTTATTCTGGTTAGCATTATTTTGCTGTACTTAGCTGCTTTCTGTGCTGAGGCAGCCTATGAAATTGGGCCCAGACCTTAGGATGTATACTTTAAATGGTGTAGGCAGTCTGTAAACCTCTAAAATGTAAGAAACTGTACATTCAGGGAGCTTTGTTTCCGCACCAAGAGGAAATTTCTAATCCATTTTTAATTTTCATACAATCTAATCTCTGCAAAAACTGATTGTAATAATGAGATAACTATTTTCCTTGTAGTCAAGAAAGTTATCAATGTTTCACTCGGATACTGAACAAAAACCCTGCCAGCAATTAGCAAGAGTTAGTTTAAAAGTAGGGTCATCATTTGCTGTCAATTGATGCTGATTTATAGACAAAACTATAAAGAAAAATACAATAAAAGTCAGATGTGAAAGTTTCAGCTGAATACAGTAAACAATTAATACGTATACAATGAAGGCCCTAATACTAGTGCTTAGCTGATGAAAATGCTGTACAAACATTTGGTCCCAAAGGTCAAAGATAACTTAATCACATTTAATTCACAGAATAAAACAAGTATCTGAATGTTGTACAGTTTGATTTGACTTGCTTTTATCCCAACAGTGTGTCAGATGGGTACGCCTTGAAACGCACACCATGTACTGCCAAGATACCAAACTTCACTTGCAGTAAGTTTCTATTTTAATTTCTCCTGCTCCAATTTGAAAAGAAGACACACAAAAAACAAAATGTTACGACCTCTATGCTACAGCGCCATTCTGACATGCCCATAAGACCTAGATATTATCGCTCAGCCATTGACATGCCATATAAGTATTATGAAAAGGTTTGCCGTTTTTTAATTATACCAGACTGCCTAAATATCCATCTGTTTTGCCTTCTTCATTGCAGTGTGAGGAGAAGTTCAACTCATTTTGACTGGATGCTGAGGTGACATTCACTCCAAATTCAGTTTTTCTTTAATTTAATATTTGTTTCAATATATTGGTGTAATTTTTATTGTGGTCATTAATTTAAGATTGCAACATCTAATTCTGTTTTTCTAGTTTAAGTATGGACACCAAGCCAGAATGGTCTCAATAGGGTTCAAGTTGCATGGCACGATTTTCACTAAAAACAATTTTATTTTTAGAATGTTTTTCTTTTAGCATACAAATTTTGGCAGATGATGCTTTTTCAAAACAAAAAACCTACAAAACGTTGGCATATGAGTCAGGATCATGAAAATATTAATTTTTAGGTTTTCAATAACAATCACTAATAGTTGGCAGAATTTTTCGTCCAGTACATTATTAACTAATATGAAAGCTCTTCATTTTGGTGGAATTGGCCAAAAATCAAACCTAACATCTTTAATAACAATACACTTTGTATCAACAAACATTTTTAACGAAAAGACAAAAAACAAGTTAGAGTCAGTTGAGTAGAATCGTCCATAAACTTGTTCACTTTATTTCATTTATTTTTAAGCACTTAAACAAGTTGTTGCATGTTAAATTGTTTTGTTTCTGCACTTTACATTAAGAAATCAAAGTTTAGACTCAGAGTTGTTCATAACTCATGTGCACTTTTTGGGCCATAAATATAATAAATTATTTCCATAGTTATTAAATTACTAATATTGAGTTATCATATCGTCATTGTGTCTGTGCAAAAACATTGTACCTCATAAAATAGCATCAAAGTTACGCTGGAGTTTGAAATTTTCAAAACGTATCTTACTTAAAATAGCCCAGATGCAAACACAAAACAAGTAAGTGCCGAGATACCCACTTTTTTTGGAAATCGAGATCCGAGGCTTTTGCACTGATACATCGATATCTATTTTGTTTGACCAACGGCAGAACTGACCCTGTAAAAATGGCATAATATATAGTTATCATATTATAGTTATGCACGCTCGTGGAATGGGAAAAATACAGTGCTTCTGCAATAACAACTAGCAAGAAGGCAGACGCGCTTTAGAATAGTGCATTATGCAGGGTGTAATTTGGGCCGTACATTATAGGTTTATATCACACCTTGTTGCTATGGGTTGCCCAATCAGAATTGAGTATTAAAGTTGCTTGAAAATGAATGATCTTATCTCATGCTTGGATTCTGTTATTTGGGCCTGAAGTACCATATCCTACATAATCAGACAACTCCCTAGGTAGGGTTTTGGGATTGCATGGGTAAAGCATTGAAAGCAGGTCAAAGGTTAAGACAGTTAAGGAAAAGCTCAACGAGATTTACACGTTTACGTAAAAAAAAAAAAAATAGAGTCAACATAGTAACAACTGATTCCTCTGTGCTACATACTTACTACGAACTTATTACCATGGGAATGTATTATTCCAGTATTTCACAAATATATCACTAATTACATTTTAAAATAGTAAAATAATTGTCTCAGTAAAGGTAATCCATTAAATAAACTAATATACAAACTCGTCTCAAATCAGTGCCATCCAATTTAAACCCTGATATCGTTTCAATTAGATAACCCTGGATATTAGCAAAATTTGCGGAAATATTGACATTAGAAAATAGTCCGAAAATTGAAGAAATCACAAGGGGTAAGTCCAGCATTTTTATCAAATTTTGGACCAAATGTTAAATTGCGATTTTATGTCCTAAAATGATGCAGCAGAAATATCGACTTGTGAAAAATAGGCCAAAAGTTGAAAAAATGACAAGGGGTAAGTCCAGCATTTTTTCAATTGGACAAGCAGCAGAAATATTTACTGTGAAAAATAGGCCAAAGTTGAAAAAATGACAAGGTAAGTCCAGCATTTTTATCAATTTGGGCCAAATTTTAATTGCTTTTATTAAACAAGACCCAGGATTTCAGCTTAATTTGCAGAATTATTGACTGTGAAAAATAGTCCAAAAGTTGAAAAAATTACAAGGGGTAAGTCCAGCAGTTTTATCAGATTTCGGCCAAATTATAAAGTGGGATGTAATGCCCTAAAATGATGCAGTAAGCACTACTGATGCCTTTTTATTGAACAAGACCCAGGATTTCAGCTTAATTTGAGGAAATATTGACAGTTGAAAAGTAGCCAAAAATTGAAAAAATCACAAGGGGCAAGTCCAGCAGTTTTTTCAAATTTGGGTCAAATTTTAAGCTGCCATTTTATGGTCTAGAATGATGCAGTAGGCGCTACTGATGCCTTTTCATTGAACTAGACCCAGGATTTCAGCTAAATTTGAGGAAATATTGACAGTTGAATAAAAGGCCAATAATTGAAAAAATCATAAGGGGTTAGTCCAGCAGAATTTCTTTGCAAATTTGGGTCAAATTTTAAGTTGCGATTTTTTGCTCTAGAATGATGCAGTAGGCACTACTCATGCTTTTCATTGAACTAGACCCAGGATTTCAGCTAAATTTGAGAAATATTGACAGTTGAATAAAGGCCAAAATTGAAAAAATCACAAGGGGTAAGTCCAGCAACTTTATCAAATTTGGGCCGAATTTTAAGTTTTGATTTTATGCACTTCAAAAAAATCATCAGGTTAATCAAGTCAGGCATTTAAAGCAACACTCCATTAAAAATACAGAAATACAGTTTTGAGCTTCAATCAAATTGTTCAGCACAGTACAGTTTAATCTCGCAATGATTTTCACCTTTAAATTACTACTTTATTTGTTGACAAATTGCAAGTAATAACTCCAGGAACAATGACACCAGTCAAGGCTTACACAAGTTCCAAGTTGACTTCCCATAAATATAATTTGCTCTCAACTTAGAACTTTCACAAAGTTTGTTTTAAGGTCAAGTGATGTATAATGTATGGTTTAATCGGCCCTGCCACTACACAGTCCGAAAGCCAGAACACAGCTCAGCTTAACAAACTCCGTAGAATAACATAATTAAAAATCTGCATAAATCAAAGTACACAACATGGAAATGTGCATAATTTACATAAATGCAAAATGGTTGACAATTTCACAATTTGTTTTCATAGATTTGGTCATCACTCTTGTTTTAGATAACATTTTAGGTGCTTACATGTCAAGGTAACATTTTGAACTACCCTGGATCCCAGAGAGCATGTTTAAAATGTTCTCTGGGCCCTGAAGGGGGCCCTGGACCCACGCTGTGATCAACTTCTCTTTCAAACAGCGAAAATATCATCAATACGTTTACCATTGAAAGCGTATGTAATAATGGGCATTTAACTGGTAGTCAAACCATTCAAGATGTCCGTCCAATTGTCGAGGCCAAGTTTGACTTGAGGCTAGGGCTTTGGCTAATGGCTTCTTTAGAAAACATCTTTTAAAGCTGAGGTAAAAACCATAATCTAGCCAGACTTTTAGTCGAAGCTTCTGCATGCAGGAGACACGATTTTAGAAGGCTTCAGGTTTCACATGGTCTGATATCACGCCTTCAACCTTTAATACTGTTGTTGATATACATTATATTGTGGTGGTGGCTGCTGCAAGGGTTGGGGTGCCATACTCCCCGGTGGACCGCCCCTGGTCATCTGGCTCTTCAGGTGGCTCACTAGATTGGCCGTCTCGTGGTCTTGTTGGTGATGCTGCGGTTGCTGGTGCTGCGGCTGCTGGTGCTGCTGGTGCTTCTGCATGGCTGCTAGTCGCTGTTGCTGCAGGAGCTGCTGCTGGCGGTCCTGCTGCTGCTGCTGTGAGTTGATCTGCTGCATGTAAGGCTGGCTACCGGTGAGCTGGGCACCAGGCTGGTGGGGCATGATATTGCCCGGTGGTACGCCATGTTGCATCGAGGCGCGTTGCTGCAGCTGGTGCTGAAGCCGGCTGAAGATGAAAAAAAGAATGCAGACCAAATATAAAGTTTGCACGAGTGGAAATGACAGGTGAATTTTACCCACTAGATTCCACATAACACTGAGGGAGCATCTCAATAGTCTGAACGGTAGGAATGTTCTAATTAGATCGGATAAGTACTCCAGCGCATGTTCATAGAGAGGTCTATTGGACCGCCGGAATGTTCCAATGGAAGTGTATTCACCCGTGTAGGATTATTCCTGAAGTTCAGCACAATGTCTCAGTCTGGCAGAATGCCTGGCGATCCAGTGGATAGCTAGTGTATGTCATTGGCTGAGAGCCGTGCGTAGCGCGTACACGCGTGCACTTTTCCATTGTTTTACATCAAAGATGGTGGTCAATGACGCGTATTGCAATCCATCTATTTATCCTTTTCATTTTCAATTTAGCAAAGTGGTTCCCCCTGAGTTACTGTTTCTTATAGGAGTGAGCTCCCCTGTGTAGCTCCAGACTCAGTTACTACTTCCATCACCCCTTCCCTACCTCACCCCTTCCTCACCTTGCCCCTTCCCCACCTCGCCCCTTCCCAACCTCACCCCTTAGTTTATGTTGCAAGGCGCGCCAGTTCACTTATGAGGTATCCTTGGTTTTATTACCAGAAATATATAATAATAATATAAATAAAAACCAAGATGTTTTGTTTATCTTTGCTCTAACAAAGACCGGTATCTTGCCATGTAACACTTACCTAACGGCAGGCACCTGTCTGTGCTGGCTCATATAGCCTGCTGGCTGGTTTTGAGCCGGTTGAGGTCTCCCCATCTGAGGGCCCATCATGGGCCCCGGGCCAACAGGTTGCGCCCTGTGAGAGCTGTAGTGGCTGCTGTAATTAGGGGACACCATGGCATCGTTCGGGAGAGGCGCTTGTGGCATCATTTGGCTGTTGTATGCACCGTAGCCGACCGACTGTTGCTAAGAGTTTGCAAATAAACACAATTTATTGAGTGATTAGAAATAATAATAATAAACGTTTTACTTTTATTATTTTGATATTCCACTCTAACCTCCAACTACAAGCTGTCCAAGGTCACCCAACAAATGTTTGCTTCATTATTCCATTCACCAAACCATACCCTTTTTGTAAACATCTTGTCAAAATAAACCGTACACCAAACTATTTTTCTAATAGTATAAATTCAGGGGTCATTGATGAAATGTCCAAGAGTCCAATTTTTCATAAATCTCAAAATATGTTAAGGAAATAATACTTTTGCTTAGCAAGAATAGATCACCAAACAACTTTACACGGACTTCACACTGCTTTCTGACTGATTCAAAGCGAGTGTTCTGCTTTATAAGTAGATGAATTTTGTTAAGGAAAAAATTTAACAGCTTTTTGAAATAGGGTCCAAGTGTTGTCAAGTTGACTTTCTTTATAACAAGGTCGCTGGGACTGGCCAAACTACCTCTTTATAAAAGGAATGTTGCTATAAGAAGACAGCAAAACAAAGAAACACAAACTACAAAGTAGAAATGAGATTCAGGACTTCAGAATGTACTCTGGGGTGTCGTGGCCGAGCGGATAAGAGCACCGAACTCAAGCTCTGGTGTTTCTGTTCAGCAGAGTGTGGGTTCGAATCCCGGTCGTGACACCTGTGTCCCTGACCAAGACACTTCACTTAATTGTTTCTCTCCACCCAGGGGTAAATGGGTACCTGTGAGGGCAGAGATGGTTCTTGTGATTGATTTAGCTAGTGCGCTACATACTTGGCAGCACAGGCTGTATACTCCCCAGGAGCTGAGATGGTTTAAGGAATAAAAATAAATGGCCCAGTGATCAGGGTAATAATGTTGGAAGCGCTTTGAGACATGGTGTATAAAGCGCTACATAAAAACCGAATATTATTGTTATTATTATTATTATTATTTATGAGCAGAACCTCTTTTGAACCATGCTCTTTATAACAAGGGTCGACTGTAGCTGTATATACCTGTGGTGCACCAGGTTGCATATGATGCAAGGGGCCTTCATGCTGGCCTTTGAACGGTGGCATGAACATGTCCTGTACATTGCCTCTAGCAGCCTGCTGCTGCTGCTGCTGTTTGTAGTGGGCCTGTGCCTGTGCCATCTGCTGACGTTTCTGCATCAGATGGTACTGTCAAAAACACAATGTAAGCCAACAATGGAAACAAATGAAAAATCGTGATTTTAATACGAGTGGCAACCTCTGGTGGGATTCGAACCCACGACCTTCCGGACCCAGTTTCATGGGCTGTTTGGTGGAATTCTGCACTTACGGCCAGATATACGCTCTGTGCATGCACTGCAAGAGCATGGCCCAATTTCATGGCTCTGCTTACCGCCAAATTCTGCGCTTTTAATCACCATTCTTTGCTTCAGGGCAAGCGCCAAATTTTGCGCTAGCTGTGCAAGCAAAGAATGCCCAGTAACATGGACTACGCACACGCACCGAGCAAAAATCCTATTAACCTGTGAAATACGCTTGATGTAAGTGCGGAATTCCCTACTTCCGTAAGCGCCGATTCTTTGCTTACAGTAAGCAGGGCCATGAAATTGGGACAAGCATGCTGTATCACCACAAGACTCCACAGGCTTGGCTGGTGACCAAGAGGCGGCCTCAACCCCCTAATCCTTATCCCTAATCAGTAAAAACTGCGGGAACAACTTTTGAAAATGTCAGACTGACTCACTATATGAACAGTGGAGAGGTTGTGATTCGTCTCATGAACATGTGAAGCAAATTCCGCACGACTCGTCATAATATTTGCTTTATAACTCCCAGCCTCTTTTGATATTTTCAAAGGCAAGAAGGCGTAAATTTTCCCAAGTTCATCGCTATCTCGATTCACATTATCAGGGGTGAGAGGCACAGCTGACAAAAAAGGTCTGAAAGTAGGATCCAAACTTTGGGAGGTACATTGAAATGATGGCATTTCCATCTTGGGGTTATAGCTTCAAAGAAGCTTTTGGGAACAGTATCTTCAGCGCTGGACAAGTAGATCAAAGAGCATGATATTTTTTGTGTCTGAAGAAAAAACTAGCAATTTTTTTCAAGAAACAGACATAAAAAAGTCTGGACTTTCTCATCCCATCTATACCTTTTAAGCAGAAAACTAGTTTGGACAACAACTCTAGTCTACACCCTTAATCCAAACAGTTACCCTTGGATATAGAAAATGTAGCATCTCCCGACGTTTCTTCCTCTATTCCTGACGACAATTATTTCACTTTTTTAATGATAGCGTTAAATGATTGTTATTGCCTAGTTCTCGTTAAGATGAAAGGCAGCAAATTGTTAACAAATTAAAAGGTGGGCATAAAATTGATTTTTAAAACATGCTAACCCTCCCCCCCCCAAAAAAAAAAAAACAGAGAAATCTGTAAGGTACTGTTTTCCTAAACCAAACCTTTGCAAATGGTTTCAAAACCAAAGTTGTTTCCAGCCAACTTTTGGCATCTGGATTGACTGGACAATGCCATGTTAACTTTTAAGCATATAATTTTCCTTCCCCCCCCCCAAAAAAGCAAAAGTTGTTGCCAAAAACACTGTATTTTGTTTAAAACTCAAGGCATTTTTGCGTCATGGTTTTCGTTCTGATAGATACTCCATTGAACCTATCCAGGCCACTTTACGGGGTCAACATTTTTGTAAACAATCATAAAAGAATCGTAACCAAAAACAATTAATGAATAAAAAAACCATGCATCAATGCATCATCCAAAATTGCAAACAAATTTGAACCAACGACCCCTCAAGAAAACCACACTGATCATCAAATCCATTTCTACAAAAACACGACCCACCCTTAAAAATGAAAAGCGTTATGAAATCGGATCAAATACATTATTTGAAAAAAAAACATACAAATTAAAAACTAAAACATCATTCCTACAACAAACAAAGTAAAACATTTTTTTTTTTAAATCGGTGAGATGAGGTATAGGTTTGTAGCCTCGAGGTTGTAGAAGCAATAAAAGAATAATTTCTATCCCACAGAGGAAGGGTAGGAGAGGGTAAATGTGTAATGAGGGAGGGCTTGGATTGTACAGTCTCTATGAGGTTTGAACATTGATCTACTGCTGTCATGACATCACCAACAACACTGGGGTTTGTTTCTCGTTGGTTCTTCACTTGCAAAACGACTCTATAGGTACTACTGGTAACAACAGCTGTCAATTTATGTACAATTATCCACAGATACCCCATGCCTTAAGCTATAAGCGGGAAGGGAAAGGGGGAGAGGTTGGGAAGGGGGCAAGGTGAGGAAGGAGTGAGGTTGGGTAGGGGTGAGGTTGGGAAGGGACGAGGTTGGGAAGGGGCGAGGTTGGGAAGGGGCAAGGTGAGGAAGGGGTGAGGTTGGGAAGGAGTGAGGTTGGAAAGGGGCGAGGTTGGGAAGGGGCAAAGTGAGGAAGGGGTGAGGTTGGGAAGAAGTGAGGTTGGGAAGGGGCGAGGTTGGGAAGGGGTGAGGTTGGGAAGGGGCGAGGTTGGGAAGGGGTGAGGTAGGGAAGGAGTGAGGTTGGGAAGGGGCGAGGTTGGGAACGAGCAAGGTGGGGAAGGGGCAAGGTGAGGAAGGGGTGAGGTAGGGAAGGGGTGAGGTTGGGAAGGGGTGAGGTAGGGAAGGGGTTAGGTTGGGAACGAGAGAGGTGGGGAAGGGGCAAGGTGGGAAGGGGTGAGGTAGGAAAGGGGTGAGGTTGGGAAGGGGCGAGGTGGGGAAGGGGTTAGGTTGGG
The DNA here is from genome assembly GCA_032158295.1 of Pycnopodia helianthoides. Classification (NCBI taxonomy): domain Eukaryota; kingdom Metazoa; phylum Echinodermata; class Asteroidea; order Forcipulatida; family Asteriidae; genus Pycnopodia; species Pycnopodia helianthoides. The sequence goes on from CM063259.1 coordinate 1,550,756, forward strand.
AACGAGAGAGGTGGGGAAGGGGCAAGGTGAGGAAGGGGTGAGGAAGGGAAGGGGTGAGGTTAGGAAGGGGTGAGGTTGGGAATGAGCGAGGTGGGGAAGGGGCAAGGTGAGGAAGGGGTAAGGAAGGGAAGGGGCAAGGTGAGGAAGGGGTGAGGTAGGGAAGGAGCAAGGTGGAGAAGGGGTAAGGTGTGAAGGGGTAAGTTGGGGAAGAGGGTAGAAGTGACAAAGGGCGCCAAACACTTAAGTGCACAACCATGCTGGAACACTTCCCACCCCACCATCTCTCCAACCAGACCAATAACTCCCACTCAGTCCAGAAAAAAAAATTATAAAAAAAAGGTTCGGAATAAGAAATTCCTCTGTACAACCAGGTTCATACATTACATGATCACGAATGAGGAATGAAATCTTGACATCACAACAGTCAATTAAATTTTACGTCAACTTTCATTTTACATTCACGTTCATGTCAAATACCAAACCAGTCCACACTGAGACAACTGGAAACTTTGGAACACTAGGTGGCAGCAGACTTGCCAGGTAAATTAATCACGCAAATTCTGAGGTTGAGCACATTTCCGAGAACAACTAATTTACCTGGTAAGTCTGCTGCCACCTACGGTGCGTTTTGGCAGTTGTAATCAATAACTGTTTCGGTCATCGGCCAGTGATTAACCAATGGCCAATTCAACCCATCACATTTACTGGTTACGATCACCAAAACGCACCCCTAGTGATCCAAAAGTGTCCCATTAGCAATTGCAGTTCTTCCAAGCCATGCGTAAATAAATAAATAAAAAAAAATAAAAAAATCATCATCACCAAAAAACAAAAATTGAATGAAACCATGCAGCAGCGTTCATGCACAGAGCAGGAATTAATACCAGCCTAGGGGGTCAGTAAGTAAAGCTGTACAACCATGAAAGGGTGCTACTGAATGGGGAGGGGGCAGTTTACCTTCAAAATTGGACTCCCAAAGTTAAGAGCTTCTTCTCTCTGCAATAAGCGTGTGTGGCAAAAGGTCAGAAAGGCAGTAAGTAATGGCCGACTTCATTTTTTTTTTCTTTGTTTTTTTCTTTTTTCGGTTGGACCTTTACAAACCTTAAAATCCTCCTTCACCATCTTGTGATTTTCCCTGTGTTTGACCGATCCGTGCAACACGGCCAAAACTCAAAATACAGTCCATATCTTTGGGGGCTGATAAACCCGAGAATACAGACTAAAAATGTGACAGTGCTTTCCTAGAGTTTACCTATATTAACCCTCTTGCTGTCTGACCATTCAATACTATTCACTGTGGTTTTGAATGATAGATAAACTATGCCAGCCTGCAATATGATACCATGAGGGAATGCATGTACACAGTACACAGTTAGTTCTGTGCACAGTTGTGCCACCGTACACAACCTTGGCAGTCGAATGGTTTCAAATGGTTGGTCAACTCACTGGAAAATGTTGCCAAGAGTCACTGACAGTAGTAGGAGGGTTAACCCTCACAGACTAATTGGTTTGGCTAGTGCGTGGCCTCTCCGAAGTCACTCCACACCAAAGTGTTTGGACTCGGATAAGGTTAATATGCCTGACTCACTGATAAGTACTTGTTTTGGGGGCCTACAGCCCTCAGTCCTTCAACTTGGCACTTGGAGATGGAAGGATTTGGGACTGTATGGATTAAACCCAATTCATACAAGCGAATGCAAAAGCAAAGTCAATTTCAAGAAGTCAACAAAGAACTAAAAATGACTTGATTGTCAGCATCGCAACATCAACTTGCCATCCTGCTCAGTGAAATATAAACAGGCCTTGTCAGCGTTCTCCCTTTACATTGGTCGCCTGGCTAAATGCCGGTCAAAACACCTAAGGACCAGCCAAGTGAAATGACAAGCTAACTGGTCCTGACGGCCAGACACTTAAAAAGTTAAGAGCAAATCCTGCTCATAAGTAATCGGACTTTTCCAAAGTTCACATCCGCCTTTTTAAAAAAGGGTAGCATCACCGATTCCCTACTTTTCAAAGAATTTCAGGCTCTCCCTTTTCAAAGTAGACCAACAAATGATTAAAATGATTGGTTTCTGAGTAACTAATCCAAACGTCCGACTCAAAAAGACCCATAAATGTGCCAATATGAGATTAGCCAAACATGTCACAACTTGCAGGAAAGAAAAACCAATAAAAAAAAATCACTTTCCACTTTAGAAAACAACCTCCAGACCAATAACAATTTCTAATTTACACCATGTTTCTATAAATTCTGCACAAGTTTTGTTCAATTAATTTCCACCAAAAGAAACCATAATTCATCAGAAAACGCTGCTTGACAAATTTTTCGAGGACAAAACTGAGCAGGGCACCAGTCAGAAACAGTACAGATAACATGGTTTATTGGCTGGTGTCCTTCTTGTGCTGATTAGTGCCCTGCGGCCGACTATGAAATGGGACATACTGACTGCACATCCAACTGAAAGGCTTACCTACTCCTGTTCCAAACCATTGCAAGACTTCCAGTCACCCGACAAGTTGCGGTATGACCACACCTTACACTGCAAGATTTATCCCAACCTCAGAAATAGAGCACATTGAGCAAGTTTTTATCCAGGCAACTCAGTTTGGAGACCAATTCATGCATGTACGCACACTTATTTCATCCAGCTGTTTTTTTTTACATGTGAATGGGATAACAATGTCATATGACATGTGTGTATGGCAACATTTCAGGCCTCGAATTTCGCCACGGCACCACAGCAATTGCTGTGGGTGCCCTTAAAAACCTTCAATACAAATTCAAATTTTCCTCATTGGGTGCCCTTCATTTTGGGGGAAATTGCCGTGTCCTTTTGAACACGAAGTTCGAGGCCTGACATTTACCACGCCAGCTACGTCTTTTTAGATCAACCAATGAAAAAAAGGGTAGACAGCTCATTGCGCGTCGCCATTCTGCAAAACATGCATGCCAAGTGGTATCAACACACTGCGTCCTCTGACAGAGCATAGAGTGCACATGAGCACAGCGTTCCCCGCTGCTTTCCATTTTCTTGATCAAAACCAACTTTGTATAATCTGAAACCGCTTCAAACTGCATTATCTGCTTAAATCACATCGTCCGCACACATCATAAAATATGCCCAAGATGCCCACACTTAACCACACAGCTTGACCACACTTAACAGTAACACCACACAGTCTGACCCCATATGGTCTGAACACACCCAAAGAACAGTACAAATTTGACACGCATCTACCTCGACCTTACAACTTGCCACCCACACCCAGCACAAGGTGGAACCACACCGAACACGAGGTGGAACCACACCCAACACAAGGTGGAGCCACACCCAACACAAGGTGGAACCACACCCAACAACACAAGGTCTGACCAGCACTAAGGTCACACTGTCCGACCACAACTAAATGTAACAGCCAACTCTTACAAAGACTCATTCTTTGTGGATGTGTGGACAATCCTAGTGGATTTGTGGATATGCCGTAAAGTTTAGATCAGAATTGAAGAACTTTTAGAACGTTAGGGCCACTGCACACAAGGGTATTTACAGGAGCAGGTTGTACGGACTCGCCCATGAAGAAACCACTGTCACATTTCAATTTCCGATTAATTTTCTATGGGATCCTAAGACATTATTTTTGAAAAATCTCCTTGTGCAACCAAAGTGTTCCTTTTGCATGCAGGTCCGTTAAAATGCCTCCCATAAAAGAGTCCAATATAATATTGGCTCGTGTAACAAGGCCCTTGGAGAAGTCCCGAGGAAACCTTAGCCCGAAACACAACCCCCTCAAAGACAAGCAACTAGAGAGACCCCCCTTCCCGCTAGGAGCTTCTTACCGGTTGTGTCTGACCGTGTCCCTGTGTTCCTGGATGCTTCCTGTCCACCAGCATGTTCCGCAGGGCTGCCTTGGAGCCGCCCATATTCATCTGTCTCTCGATGCGAGAAGGTCCTGCTATTGCCAGGTAGAGAGAAGGAGAGGTTTTATTGAATGATGATTGTGAAATATTCCATCACCAAGAAGGCTCTGCTATTGCCAGGTTAGAGAGAAGAACCAATTTTAATGATTGATGATTGTCAAATATTCCATCACCAAGAAGGTTTTTTTATTCCTACATTGTACATGGAAGGTTAGGCGTGTCGTGGCCGAGCGGTTTAGTGTATCGGACTCTGGTGGCTAAGTCATTAGGGTGTGGGTTCGAATCCCCGTCAAGACACTTTTGTCCTTGAGCAAGACACTTAACTGTAATTGCATCTCATCAGTCACCCAGGGGGTAAATGGTTACCTGTGAGGGCAGAGATGGTTCTTGTGATTGATTTAGCTTGGTGTGCTACATACTTGGCAGCACAGGCTGTATACTCCCAGGGAGCTGAGATGGTATAAGGAATGAAATAATGGCCCAGTGACCAGGGGTAATAATGTTTGAAGCACAATGATCATTCTTTGGAATTGCGCTATAAGAGTTGATATTATTAATATTTCTAGGCCGTGTCTGAATTAATCAATTAATCAATTTCCCTAGTCCTGTGAAAAAAAAAATCCACAGGCGTATTACTCGGTAGGGATTCGAACCCACGACCTTTGCTACTAAAATATAGGATTTGAACTGCCTCTAGCTACCGGGCAATCTCGGTGGTCTAGTGGTCAGACATCTGCTCTAGAATAGCATAAGGTCGTGGTTTGAATCTCACACAAAGAATATGCCTGTGGATTTTTTTTCACAGGACTCAGGAAAGACCGAGTCTACAGTGCTTTACATACATCGGTGTACGGGTAAAACCAAATAATATTCTTTATTCCCGATGAGAGACTCCAAATTTTTACCAAACTTTCATGAGGATTTTATCTATTTGAAAATGAGTGCATAACGAAACTGAATTTGCCCTTGGAGACACTCTTTAATCGGCCCCTATCATCTTGGGCAAGTCCATTGTTGACATGGGGGTTAATTGATTGGTTTACAGCAGGTGTCACTGTTTTTTTACCTGGTGGTAGTGGCTGTTGGTAAGGGAACTGTCCTTGCATGTAGTTCTGAGGCTGCTGCATGAAGGGGCGTTCCTGAAATCCTCCGCCGATACCCTGGCCGAAGGCAAATGGCTGAAAAAATAATCAAAATTACAAATCTACTTAAAGGAACATTACAGAATTGGTTTTTGCTAACAAAACAGTTGCTGGCAGTGTAAGCACTTTATATAATCCACCATATACATAAACTGACAAACCTGTAGAAGTTTGAGATCGATCGGTCATCTGGGTCACGAGAAAATAGTGAAAAACCGATTACACATTTGCATGAAATCATATAGATTCAACAAATGAATAAAACGCTCACTGAGCGATAAACTCCAATCGGAAAATTAGTTTATTCATTTCTCATCAAATATGGCATTTCAGACAGAAATATTTCAAGGGATGTTTTCTACTATCATCATCATTAGACCGTGTAAGTTTTCTATAAATCTGTGATCAAAAAGTACGTTTTACAAGTTTTTTTCTTACCAATTCTTGTAATGTTCCTTTAAAAACATACTAAAACGTACAATGAAAAAACTTATGAAGTAACGAGTGGTAGGTTGCAGTGAAACCATGTTCAGAATCTCTTCTGAAAGTATGCGTGATTCTGAGAGGAACTCGAGGTTTGCTTGTTTTTTTTCAACTGGAGGTTTTTTAACAGTATGCTGTGTTCGTCGTCAGCAGAGGTGGTGCTTTACCGGACATTGTAAAAAAGCCTGCGCCAAATTCATAGAGCTGCTTATAGCTTGTAATAGTCAAATGGCCTGTTGGACTGCGACATTGATTCTCTTGCCCCCCCTTACTCCTTCCAGTAAGCAGTAAATTATTCACCGCACTTTTGGAATCTTTTCTTACCTCCCTAATTTGTTGACTCGGTGTGGGCGTCTTCTTCCGCGGAGCCCTCTTCCTCTTCTTGCTCGTCGTCGTGTTGATCGTCGTCTCCCCGGTGCCTCCACTGCTTCCCTCTCCTTTGCTGCTCTCCGACAGGCTGGTCCCCGATTCTATGGCGACCTTCTCCACCTCGCTGTGGCTGATTGGCTGCGGCGGCTCCTCCTCGTCCGGAGGGAGTTGAGGCGGCTGGAAGTAGTAGTCGTCGGGCTTCTCCCGCGTGTGGGTGTGGTAGTGCGTCAGGCGGAACTGCTCCTGGTACTTCAGGGGTTTGCGTTCCATGCGGACGGCGCCGAAGAACGACCAAGAGAGAGGGGCGGGGTTCTTGTATGCCTCCAAGGTGTCCCAAGGGTTGATCTTCTGTTTGGAGGCAACTTGGAGACCCTGTTGAGAATAAGACAAATGTAATGACACTCAAGGACAGTTTGAAGCAGTCTTCTTTGAAGCCTAATAATCCTGGGGTCGATTTCAAAAACTCTTCCTAACTTAGGACTAGTCCCAGCAATGCTAAGAGATAGGACTAGTCTCAAGTTAACCAGTTACTGGTCCTAACTTCAGATAAGACTAGTGTTATCTCTTGTGAAATCGGCCCAGGGCATCACATTGAAAAAATGATTTACAGACTTTCTTTAAATACTTCAAACACAAAAATGGAAAAAAACAGAAGTTTTGACACAAGAGGCAACTGTCTTTCTTTCTTTGAAAGCAAGTCCACATCTTTCCAGAAAAATTTGAAGGCCAAAGAGAATTCTGAATTCAGGGGAAAAAATCTTGACATTTTCATGGCCTGAATCAGGCTGATCAAAGGGGGTTTCTACCAACGCCCCTGTCCATGAAACGACCCTCTCCGACACTCACCTGTTTCTTATCGATAGAATCAAACCCAGCAATCTTATTCCCCTTGGTGTCGATAAGACTCCCCATGGGTTCCACGGTCACCACATCACAGGTTTTCTTGGGCACAGGGAGAAGCTGTCTGACCCTGTCGATATCGTACGAGTGTTTGTCCCCGAGTTCCTTCTTGAGTTTCTTGATGAGAGTCTGGTGTTCTCGTCCTTTCTCACCCTCACTGCAGTCGCCAGAGAGGGTGCTGTTGATGAGCACTGACAGCATGTCCAGGACGGTTGTGAACAGCTCGCTGCAGGTGCAAACATTACCATCATCAATACATTTGAACTTCAACCAGCAACAGACTTCAACTTTACCATCAATACCAGTAACAGACTTAAAAATCTATAATCTAAATTGATACAAATTTTTGCGTCGTTGAAAAGTAGAGTGTTCCGTTCATTTCGGCTTTACCTCGTCGAACGAAAAATTCCATCTTTCCACTCATGAAAATGTTCTCATCGTTGCGCTCAAAAATATTCATTATTTGTAAACTCTGCATTCTCTCTGCCTTTTTTAATTTTATTTTTGGTCGAACAAAGAAAAATTGACTAGAGCAGGGTTTGAACCTGCAACCTCTGGATCAATGTGGCAGTGCTCTACCAATTCAGCTAGATGGGCCTATGTTCGTGGTCTCCCTGTTTTAATCAGTATCTTTGTTTGAGGTGCCAGTCAGAAGCTATTCAGCCTGTAACAGCCAGGGATCACACCCAAGTTTACTATACAACCTGGGAAGCGGCTTCAGAGAGATCACCTTAAAGGTATTATACAGGATTGGTAGAGCTGACAAAACAGTCGCAAACAAAGTTCATGTTTGGTGTGATTAACCATATACATAAAATAACAAACCTGTGAACATTTGAGCTCAATTGGTCATCGAGGTCATGAGAAAATAGTGAAAAGAGACCTTATGTGTTTTCTGTTTTTCAAACATCAAGTTTATTATCGCGCATGATAAAAACTATTGTTTTATTCATTTCTCAGAAACGATAGCATTTTAGGCAGAAATATTTTAAGGAACCCTTTCTATCATTACTTACTTTAAATCATGTAAGTTATGTGTGAATCTGTGAACATTTGTGTTTTTCGATCTTACCAATAGTGTACGGGCCTTTAAGGATATTTTGTTATTTACACTATTATGACGGATTATAGATGTACCTGTTGGAGTGAGTGTCCACAGTTCCTGTTGTGATTAACTGAAGCAGAAGGAGAGCAAACTCTGTGGTCCATTGCTGGCTGCGTAGGATGGTGTCAAACATGTTACCAACCTGTCATACAAAAATAGTTTGGACATGAACTACGCTACGTAAACTAATGATGATGAGCATGGGTATTTCTGAATTTTCTGCAATTTTTTCTAAGCTTCTTTGCGTTTTTCCAGTTTCTTTTTTTTATTTTTTCGTCTGTTAGTTTGTTTGTTTGGGGTTGTTTTTCCTAGGTAGGGGGGGGATGGCAAACAACCATCCGAATTTTGTGACAAGAGAAGTTCTTGACTGATACTGACCAGACTGAGTCTTAGTTGCAACGCTTCATGCATCATACGTCGACTCTGCTCATCCTCCCAGCGATCCTGAAACATCAAGACAACAAAAAAGCAGCTTCAAATAACTAAACATCACAATTAATAATTTAATGAAAACACATCGTAAAGAAGTGGCATACCTGAAACTTTCTCTTCAATATCAAGAAGAGTACAAAGCACCCAGGGGTCGATTTCACAAAACTCTTCCTAACTTAGGACTAGTCCTAGGCAATGCTAAGAGATAGGACTAGTCCTAAGTTAGGACCAGTACTTAGGACTAGTCCTAACTATTTGGCTAGGTGTAGATGGGGAAGTTAGAATACTTTTAGAAAAAAATAAATAAACAAATGGCGGAGTACTGATTATTTAATTTAAAAACGAACAGTTGATCACAGTACGATGTCAGCACGCAGGATTAATTAATGATAGACTTACATCTTTAGGAGATTGCAGGAACTGGGTGAGCTGGGTCTGGAGTGATGTAAGGAGACCTTCTCTCTGTTCATCTTGACCTTTAAGACATGTCAAGACTAAGGACAACAGAGGCTGGTGGCTGACCAGGGACATTTGACTGACGGAGAGAATAAGTTACAGTAGATAGATACATAACGTCAAAACAAAAATCAAGACAAATCAATTTTAAAAACACAGAACAGACCAACCCACATGGGCGAAGATTTCTGTGATAGGTTTAACTCAAGTAATAACCCACAAGGGAAACTGACTGGGTCAATTTGTAAACAATTTTGGGTTGAACAAGAAAAATTGACTAAAGTGGGACTTGAACCTGCAACCTCCAGATTAACGTTCCGGTGCTCTATCAACTGAGCTATCTAGCCCTATGTTGGCGGTCTCCCTATTTTGTCAGTATCTTTGTTTGGGGGTGCCAGTCAGAAGCAACTCAACCAGTAACTGCCTTACAGCCAGGGATCAGACCCAAGCTTACAATACAACCTGGGAAGCAGCAGGAGAGGGATCACCTTAAGGGATGCGACTTTATATTTAAAACATCAAGTAAAAACCACAAGGGAAACCGACTGGGTCATCTTCCTTGTGGAGCCAATGTCCCCGTGCATCAAACAGTGTAGTGCGCAAAATTGCGAGCATGGCAGAGGGTGGCCTGTCGCATAGCCAGGGATCTCACCCAAGTTTACGATACAACCTGGGAAGTGGCAGCAGAGGGATCACGTTGAGGGGATTCGGCTTTTATGGGGAAAAAAGATACACATCCTATACAAATAGTCTGCCCTATTAATTAATTATTTACTTTTCTTCCAACCTTCCATTTTGTCCTTTGTGTTTCCAACTTCTTTGTGGTCTAGCCATCCCCTTCCCTCCAACCCCCCCCCTTTGTCCCCATAATCCCTGCCTACCCCCTGCTCTTTCTGAATGCTTCTTGCTTTTCTCTCTCCACTCTCTCTATTCATGTCTTTCCACTTGACTGCTCTTGTCACCCTTGTATGCCTGTATGTGTGTTGTCATGTCATTTAGCCTTCGAGAAAAAGACTCTGCTAGGGTCGAAACGTCAGGCCACTAACTAATTTTTTGCACAAATAAAAAAAGGTTAAGAATCATTGTTTGAGATTAATAAACTCACGTCTTCTGTGCATGTTTGTCTTTATCTTTGCTGGACTTGGACCACGTCTGACCCACACTCTCCAGGACGTTCCCAGCGGCCCTTAGCACCCGTCCCTGGACTTGACTGGACAGTTTGGAGATGAGTGGAGCCACAAGCCAGATCCCACACCTCTCTAACTCTGACCTTTACAAGGAACAAAAAGACAAATATAACGTTGAGAATAATAAAGAAATAACTCCGCGGCAGTGTAGCTAATAACGAGAAGTCCCCTCGATCCACAAAGCGAAAGTAGTAGTCCCGGCCAATTTCCTACCGTCTGCCCAGGTAGTAGTTAATAAGCAGGACAGTTCTTTTCAGAACTGAGAAGTCTCCCGAATTCTGAAAAATCTACTCCACGGCAGTATAACAAAATAGCAAGAAAAGTTCTCTAAAGAACATAATCTACACAGCCAAGTAGATACACACATGGTGTTACCGCAAACTGAATACACATAAATATCATTTTATCTCCTATGTGGTTTTTGTGGCGTGTCGTTAACGAGCAGTCTAGCACATAAAACTCAAGCTCTGGGCCCAATTTCACAGAGCTGCTTAAAACACAAAAAGTAGCTAAGCATAACAAAATCAAGATTACCACAATATGGTTACATGCCAAACTACCATGTCATATGTACCATCTGTGACTGGTATCCTACTCATCTCTGCTAAGCAGAAATTTGTTAAGCATAATTAACTGCTTTAAAGTAGCTCTATGACATTGAGCCCTGGTGTTTCTGATCAACACACTTTCTGCGACAACACAACATCACTAAAAAAGAAAAAAATATAACATGTATTAAACAACATCACTACATACTTATGCTGCTGCAGTGATTTCCTCTGTCCGCTCTGACCAATGAGGGCACCCTTCGAGGCCGACCCGTCGTCACCCTGCTGTTGCTGGAACACTTCGATGGTCGCCTTGGCGATGTTGTCAAGGAGAGAGTTCATCTCGGAGTTGGCACACTGCTTCAGCATGAGCTGCAGCTCCAACCAGGAGACACGGAGCGTCCACTGATCCAGATTCTGAGGCACAGAGAAAAAAAAGTAGACTTCTTAATTAAAGATTAAGAACATTGGTAAGATTGAAATATATCGTCACGCCAAGGCAAAAATGTTGAAAACCAATGATGCACCGTCCCTTTGTGATGGACCTTGAAAACTAGTGGATTGGAATAGAATGTACTCTTCGCAAAACCAATGATGTATCACAGACTATATAATAATAATGACTAGTTCTTATATAGCATATTTACAACATCGTAACAGTTTGCTTTACATTAGTGCCCTGGTCATTTGGCCAATAGCATTCCTGTAATCTTTCTCAGCTCCCTCGGGAGTATACAGCCCTGGGCTGCCGTGGCGCTCTGAAGGCTTTTTCAAACACAATATCAACCTCTACCCTCGCAGGAACCCATTTATACCCCTGGGTGAAGAGAAGCAATTATAGTAAAGCATCTTGCTCAAGGACACAAGTGTCATGACCGGGATCCGAACCCACATCCCGATGACCTAACCACCAGAACTTAAATTCGACGCTCTAAACCGCTCGGCCATGACACGCCATAACGCACGACTGCAAATCCAAATGTCTTGGAGTAACAAACTCACCCGCAGGATCCTTGTGATGGCGTGTTTCTGCTCGTTCTCATAGTTGCTGTCGGTCACCGTGGAGACTCCGCTCGGATAGCAGATCAATTGGACAAGATAGTGAGCCTAGGGAAGGAGAAATTTACTCAAACGAGTTTTAATCAAGAAACGGCAACTCAGTTATCTCACCCACTAATACGCAGACTAATAGCAGAGCTGCCAACATAAGCATCTTGCAATCAGGGAGATTCTGTACAACAATAAGGGAGATTAGGATTGCAATCAACAAAATAGGGGAAAAGTTTCCATAATCAGGAAGATTCTCAAATTTGTTTATCAGAACATAAACAAATTGGCTTATTTTCAGGGAAGTTTTGGCAGAATCAAGGAGAGTTGGCGGCTCTGGGATTGTCCAACATTTTCCACCTTTGTGACCGAAAAAGGGAAGTGCAGAGCTGCCAACATTTGCATCTTATAATCAGGGAGATTTTGTACAACAATCAGGGAGATATTTAGAACTACATTCAACGTGATAAAACAGGGAGATTTTTCAAATCAAGAAATTGTGGAAGCACATTCCACGTCACTATTTTTACCTGTTTATGCGACAGCACTTGGTCCAGCAACACCTCCTGGGTCCAGAGTCGGTCCGGGTCCTTCAGGAAGATCTCCCGCACCCAGCTCTGACTGCAGATCGTCTTGAGGGTAAACTTGGCGTAATCGCTGAGGCTTGCTGTCTCGATGGACCCAGAGGACTTAGGGTCATCCGTGAAGTCCTCATAGTTCCCGCTAGACCCACTGCCGACACTCGCCTCACCTTTAAAACAAAAACATTATAAATTCTTTATCAATGTATTATTCTACTCTTGAAGATTTTGAGAACATCTGACCGACCAAGACCGTATTACAAGGGCATCCTATCGCCGCTTTTGGGATACCAAAATACCATGATGGGAGTCAACTGCCAGCAACCGATCCAGTTGGCGTCCTGCTACTTACAACAGTTGCTCTACTTCAACCCAACTGTACATAGATTACTTTGAGAGTCACCGTCTCCGTTGTCACTTATGATGATGATAAGATTTTGAGAAAATAGTTTATTAACCCTCCTACTATGTGACCATTCAATATACAACTGTGTTAGCGAGAGACTCACCCAATAACAGAATAGCTTTGAGGACTCCGACCAACGCCTCTACGCTGATACTCCTATGAGCGGCGGCAAGAAGATGCTGATCACATGACGATTTGACAAAGTAGCCGTTCCGATCGGACTGGCCTGGCAACGGACCCGTGGAGAGAAGGCGTAGTAGAAGACGACACATGAGTCTGGCTCCGGGCTCTGCATCCGATTCCATCTGAGTCCCGGGTGAAAACAAAAATTTTTGAAAAAAAATCAAGTTTTTTTTTTCCAGAAAGCAGACAAAAAAAATCAAAGTTTCTAGATTCTACAAAAATATTTCCCAAGTTTGTATACTGACGTCCAGAGGTAAATGTCAACACACAATTAATCACACTGCCAAAATGCCAATTCACAGCGAAAAAACTCACAAAAAATTGAGCAGAACTTCCACAGAAATGGAAGGAATTCAATTATTATATCTCATCAAATTGGTTTCCCCGAAGGTATGCTGGTGCCGAGCCGTGAGTGAGGAGTAGAACCTTGAAATGAATGTGTTTATTGACAGGTTACCAGTGAAGGGTCCAACAAAATTTGTGTTATTGGAGTTATTTCTAATGATTAAGGCCTCTAAATATTGAGCCAACAACTTAAAGGGACATTACAGAATTGGTAAGAAAAAAACTGGTAAAACTATTTTTGATCACAGATTTACATAAAACTTACACGGTCTAATGATGACGATAGTAGAAAACATCCTTGAAATATTTCTGTCTGAAATGCCATATTTGATGAGAAATGAATAAACTAGTTTTCCGATTGGAGTTTATCGCTCAGTGAGCGTTTTATTCGTTTGTTGAACCTATGATTTCATGCAAATGTGTAATCGGTTTTTCACTATTTTCTCGTGACCCAGATGGCCGATCGATCTCAGATTGCCCTGGTACAAACTTTGTCCAAAAAGGATAATTTTTTCAGCGTATCTGGATAAACCTACCCGTAAGGGATGGAGTCGCAACGAGTAAGGAGGTCAGTGCAACATGCTCCACGACATCCTCCAGCGCAAAGCAATGTCTGGCTATCAGGATTGCTGCAAAGACTGCTACCGAATCATGGATGGAGAGATCGTTCACCTATCAGGAAGAAGAAGTCAGGGTTCAAGACCGGGTGGAATCAAGAAATGTACATGAGTTTGGGTACTGAGGCCGTATCCGAATTGGCAGAAATAGCTACGGCTACGACTGTTGCTAAGGGTGTTGCTAAGGATGTCCTATACTTCAAGGCATGATGACGTGGATATCTAATCGTGTTGGTAATCAGTTTGCAACAGCTAGTTCCATTTTCTTGAAGAAGGAGTCAGGGTTTAAGACCAGGTTGAATCAAGAGTTGTACATAGGTTTGGGTACTTGGGCTAAGTAGACATTCTGGGAGGACAGCTGCAAGAATGGGCAGTAAAAGCACCTGACCAAAGCAAGAATAATAATAATAATAATAACTAGTTCTTATATAGCGCATTTCACAATAACGTATCAATGCGCTTTACATTAGTGCCCTGGTCATTGGGCCAATAGCATTCCTGTAATCTTTCTAAGCTCCCTGCGGAGAATCTCGCTGAAGCCCGAAGGGATATCTGTAAAACACCGACATCTTGACGGAAAAAAGACAAACTTACATCTACTTGACAGAGAATGTCATTAAATCCACAGCTTGGGTTGGAGGAGCAGCACAGTGCTTTCAGAACTCCCAGCCACTCCGAGCTGAGGGCGCTACAACACGACGTCAGCTCAGCGCACATGATGGACAGGTCGTTCAGCCTGTAGAGGGAGACAAACAAATAGTCAGACATGCCGAGGGAACATACTGGAGATCAATAGAAAATATTGTTGAACAAATTTCTGCTAAGAAAAATGAGTAGGATACAGTCACAAATGGTACACGTGACATGGTGTTTGGCTGGTATTCTAAATCTGGTAAGCATAATTGCTTTTGTGCTTAGCCACTTTTCAAATGAGGCCGGTTCTCCAGGCATGCAACTGTAGTACGTCAAAAAAGTAGGACATCAGGCAAAATTTGTACTGTGTTTTTGTTTCTTTCAAATTTTCAATGACACAGTTGCAAGGATGAGTTGTATGAAAATGAAAAAACCTCAAAATTGGATAAGAATTTCCTCTTGGTGTGGAAATGAAGCTCCCACAGTGAACAAAACGTCGGCTTAGAACTATAAGGTCGTTAGTGTAGTTTGTGTGGATTTCATCAAATTGGTTTTGCATATTTTGGAGCTCCTGGTAAATGGAGTTTATTGATCAAGAGTGGTTCAAAAAAATTAGTTTGACAAAAGGAAACATTCAAAAATCTAAGAAAAAAATTTACGTGTGGATTTTGATTTATTTTTTCAAACTTATTTGCATTTTCACTTAATGACCTTTTGATCGTTACGAATTTGAAATTGCAATTAACGACCTAATAGCACTGAGCCGACAAAAATATACGGGTGACAATGCACCTGGCCGACAAAGATTTGAATTCAGCTTCTCAGCAGCGAGCAAGGATGATTAGCCTCCCAAGATAGTGTTATGATTCTGACTTACATTTGTGCATCTGTAGGGCAGCATATACTCAGCAAGACGTTACAGACGAAGCTGTACCTGTCCGTTGGACTCTCATTGAGCTGTTTCCCGACCGGACTGTGGTGAAACTGTCTACCCCTGCAGGAATGAACAACAATTAACTTTGAGAAAAAGTTTGGGAAAAAGTTGAGGACAAAGCAATTATGGTAAACTATCTTGCTCAAGTGGTGTCTGAAGCTTTGCATGGTGTTGAGAGTAAGAAGTAACTATAACTATAAATAGTAGTAAACTTGCGGGTACAACCATGTGTAAAAAATCTGTTTTGGGAGTTTTGGGAGGAGTGTTGGCTCTTGGAGTGTTGGCTCTTGGAGTATCTTGCTCAAGGCCACAAGTGCAACGACCGGAAACATCAGGAACACCAGAGCTTGAGTCTAACGCTCTTAACCCGCACGGCCACGACACGCCAAATCACCTTGAATTGAGTATGTACTCCTGCATGAACTTGGGATTCCACAGTAGGTTGGACTCTGACGGGTGGATGCTGGTGTACAGCGTCTGCTTCACCTTGGAGGCCACACTGCTGAACATATCGGAAAACTTGGCCTGGTGGATAAGAGTTAATTGGCAACCTGTTCAAGTGGGATATTGAATACACCTGTCTCATTCTCTGATCAACTTGTTCAATGCAGTTCAGTAAATTTAGTACAATAAATAGCTGCAATCCAAGTCATAACTCGTTGGCCCCCCACCCCCCCCCCCCGCCAATGTTTATACCATGCCCGATATGGGGCAGAGGGTCCCCCCTCCAATGTTCCCATACTATAACACACTATTTTCCTCTTGTATAGAAACCCCCCCAAAAAAATCATCAAAAGAATTCCTGAGATTTCAAGCACACAATGAAGACACAATAGGGGGGGTACCCTCTGCCCCATATCGAGCACCAATTGCCAATGTTGACTCTCATTTTACAGTCTGCGCTCCAGCTGGGAAGGTTATTATTATTTATAAACTAATTATTATGATTTATTCGGCCAAGATTTAAATAGAGTAATGTTTGTTACTGGGTGTTTTTTTTTCAAGCATATTTGAAATTAACATCTCTTGAAAAATAGTCGTAGTGGCAGTAAATGTTGCATAAATATCAATATTGGTGTTGGGTGATCTTATAATCTTTAAGAATTAAAGATTGATATAAGATGTGGTTTGAATCTAGCATGATGTGGTCTTGATAAGTGGAGGACATGTTTAAAAAAGATCCTAAGATGATGTTCTGGATACCTTGAGATGACTGCAAGACGTGTAGAGGTCATAAAGATAGGCCAAGATGCACCGCTCTGCTGATGAGCACACTGTGACGTTAGTCACATGTTTCACTACACCGCAAAGACTGAAATAACAGAAAAGCAAGACTTTATTCTCCTGTCCTTCTATATAATAAAAGAACTTTCGGAAACAAATATACTCAAAACAAAATCTTGATCCATAGTGTTAGCCAGATGTCAGAGTAATATTGACGTTAGTCACATGTTTTACTACACCGCAAAGACTGAAATAACAGAAAAAGCAAGACTTTATTCTCTGTCCTTCTATATAAAAGAACTTTCGGAAACAAATTATACTTAAAAGAACATCTTGACCCATAGTGTTAGCCAGAAGTCAGAGTTTTGCGTGTATATCAGACAGTGTGGCAGCGACACTCCTTCGATTGCTTCGTAATGCTGAGACAACCTGAGATCAATAACAGGCCAACCATAGTGTTAGCCAGAGGGGTGTCTGGGTGTCTTTTGGACACTCCGTTTTTAATTTGGACACCCTGTTTTATCTGTCATTTACATGTGAATGTATTGTAAGTGAATAATTTGGACACCCAGTTTTGAAATTTCCAGCAAATTTTGACACCCTTTTACCAAATCCTGGCCAAAACCTTGTCTTGACCTCAAAGGTTTTTTCATTCTCTGTGTCAGTGACTTCATATTTAGAGTAAATGAATCAACTTACAGCTCGAAGACGGTGGCCGTTTGTTCCTGAGACACAAGTAAACAAGCCTGATACCTCCTCAAAACTGCAACTATCGACAGGCAAAGATTAGGGGTGTAGTTCCCGGCTAGAGGCGACGACTTCTGCGTCAACTCCATCTCCACAATACTCATGTAGTTCAACAACTGCACAGAAAAATCCAACAGCCCGTGTATGTTGAGGGCGCTTTCCATGAGCTCAAACACGAGCGTGATCTGCTCCACCAGCGGGAGATTCTCCAGCGAACCTTGGGAGCAGCTCTGGATCTGTTCCAGGACGTGCGACGCGCAGGCGGCCGTCACCATGTGCTGGTCAAAGTACGACAACGTCCTGTATCGTTCGACGACCTGTTCCAGATTGACCGGCTGTCCCTCCGTTTTGACGTGCTTGGTTTTGCCGTCGCTCTTGCCGGGAGTTTCCTTCTTGCTTCCGAGGGCCCGGAGGGTCTCCCTCTGGATTCGTTTGACGGTATGCCTGGCTTCGTCGCGGGCTTTCCCGAAGCCGTACAGGAGTACCAGACGTTGGTTGCATTCATGGGCGGACATCTCATCCTGCGGGATCGGGAAATGCATGGCGTACATGAGGTGCCTGTTGGGTTTGGATTGGTGTGGGGACGGCGTCGAGCTCTCCCGGAAGCCTTTCTTGCGATCGTCCTTCTCATCATCAAAGAAGTCCGTCTCGGCGGTGAGCTTGTTGGACTGGATGGCCTCCAGGAACTTCTCCTGGAAGGAGACGGATTCCTTCTTCTGGATCCCACTTGGTTTGGTCTCGTCGTCTGAATCATCGTAGTCTTCTTTCTCCTCAGGCTCCTGCTTAATCTCAATGTCATCCATATCCTTGGGCTACGGAGATAAAGTCAACAAAACTAATCAATCCATCAACCATTTTAAAGTTAAACACAAAACATCAACATTAAAATTTAACACTGACATCACTCAGCAGAGTAGATAAAAAAAATATATATTAAATTATAAAATACAAATTGTCTGTAATGAAACAGGCACTAGAAGTTAAAAACTGGTCCCTATAACCTTATAAGTCCAATAATTAGTTTGTAACTTTATTCTGGTAAGCATGTCTGTTGCATGCTTAGCTACATTTTGTGCTTCAGCAGCTCTATGAAATTGGGCCCAGGGCCTAATTTCATAGCTCTTCTTAAGCAGAAAATATTGCTTAGTAGTTTGCTGCTAAGCAAACAAGAGCAGGATACCAGTCACAGATGCTACATGTGCCATGATGTTTTAGCTGGTAACCTTATTCTGGTATGCACATCTGTTTCATGCTTAGCTACTTGTTGTGCTTCAGCAGCTCTATGAAATTGACGCCCTGAAGATCTATTACAAGTATTATCTTCTGACCTCTTCTTTGATTTCAGACGGTGTCCGCTTCTCAGGGTCGACGTCCATCCTCTCACTAGAGGGCGGGGGTTCGCTGACGGGAGGCGGGGGGCTTGTCGTAAGATCCCCGCGTGAGATGAGCGTGCACATGTACGCATCATGGGAGAAGACGTCGCAGCGAATCAACTCGCTGAAGAGGAGGACAAGATTGGCGAAGGCTCGTCTGTCTTCACTGGATATGCTCTCGTCTGTGTAGTCATTTAAAAAATAATTGTAAAAAATAGTTAGTGGCCTGACGTTTCGACCCTAGCAGAGTCTTTCTAGAAGGCTAAATGACAACACAAATAAACAGGTAGACTGGAGTAACAGAAGCAGTCCAAGGGGAAAGAGATGAAAAGAGAGGTTGAGAGCACACAGAAAAAGCAACTGGGATGAACAATGAAGAGGGTGACAAAGGAGGGGGGTAGAGGGAAGGGAATGGTTTGACCACATGAAGTTGGAAACACAAAGGACAAAATCAAAAGTGGGAAGAGGGAGAAAAGGCCCTCTTATTTTTCCTCCTATCAGAAAAAATCAAACACTTTCGAACTCTGGTTGTGCTCCGTGGTCGATGTGGCTCGCTGCCAAAGGCACCTTTGCATGCCTGCTACTCACACACATTGCAGCTGTGTCCCAAATTATTCTAACTATATGAAGAGTTCAGGAACACGAAGAGTACCTACCAACAAAGACAGGGGCTTGAGTGTCCAAGAAGTGGGTAAGGAGACCCTGGAACAACGGCGTAGCTCCAGGGAGGAGGGACACCGTCGACATGGACTCCTTCTCTTCTGTGTCTACCTTTTGCTGTAGTATAAAAAAATTAAACAACAGGTGTGATCATCAGACAAACACGTAAAATCCTGAAAATTAACAATAGTTCCTTTTTCAATTTAACCCTTACAGTGCCAGCCTTGTTTTAGTAATTCTGTATCCACAGGCCGGCCATTTAAAAAAAAAAATTTTGAGTAGTAGAACATAAGGGAACGTTGGCGGCCTGTGGATGGAGATTCAGTATGACGTTTCAGAACGTTGGCGGCGCTCGGAGGGTTCCGTGCCGGTCGTGTTTTGGCATTTCTTTATCCAGAGGGCAATTATATTTTGGGGGGGGGGGGTCAAGTAGTAGAACGTATGGGAACGTTGGCGGCCTGTGGATGGAGATTCAGTATGACGTTTCAGGCGCTCAAAGGGTTCCGTGCCGGTCGTGTTTTGGCATTTCTTTATCCAGATTCCAGAGGGCAATTATATATTTTGGGGGGTCAAGTAGTAGAACGTATGAGAACGTTGGCGGCCTGTGGATGGATACTTAGTTTGACGTTTCAGAACGTTGGCGGCACTGGAAGGGTTAAGTGATACAATACAAATAATTAACACTGAAACTAACACTGAAACAAAAATTAAAACAAGGATGCTTATTTTTAAGAAAACCCCAATTGCCAATCATGCCTGAATGTGTGCGACCATTACATGGGTTTAGTGATAACACGAACATCAGTTGGGCAAAATTCTTAATTTTTTACAAGTAACCAAAAACGGAGGTCAAGTCTTTTTCTCAGGGATGTGTTTGTTGATTTATTAAAATTATATTTCAAATATTTGATGGCTAAAATTTACTTTCCCAACAAGATGATAAAACTTTTCTAGCCATAAACTTGGTTAAACTAAAGTATTTTAAGAAACAGAAACATAAAACTCAATATGGTTGGGACCAACTTGGTTCTGGAAGTTTGAATATGCGAGAGATTTGCACAGTCTATCGTTGATCTTGGCGATGATCTTACCTCACTCTCCAAATCAATCACACGTTTTTCTAAGAGTTGAGCGACAACCAGCGCTCGATGTTCTCCGTTGCGTTCTGAGCACACCGCCCATTCACACAGCAAGAGAATGATGGGATCATCACTCATCGGTAACTGGGGACAGAAGACGGCAGAAAATGTCAGAAAGACTTTTAATTTTGGGTTGAATAAAGAAAACCTTGGATCTCCGAACTAATGTGCCTATGCTCTACCAACTGAACTAACGAGCCCTATAATGTTGGCGGTCTCCCTATTTTGTCAATATCATTGTTCGGGGGTGCCAGTCAGAAGCCACTCAACCTGTGACTGCCGTTAATAGCCAGGGATCACACCCATTTTTTACGATACAACCTTGGAAGCGACATACAAGCGACAGCAGAGGGATCACCTTTACTTGAACCTGTAACCTCCGGATTAACGTGCCGGCGCTCTACCAACTGAGCTATCTAGCCCTATGTTGGCGGTCTGCATATTTTGTCGAAATCTTTGTTCAGGGGGCCAGTCAGAAGCCATTCAACCTGTAACTGCCATTAACAGCCAGGGATCGGACCCAAGTTTACCATACAACATGGTAAGCGGCAGGAGAGGGATCACCTTAAGGGGATGCAACTTTATAATTCAAATAGCAAAAAAGTTAGCCACAAGGGAAACTGACTGGAGTAATTTTTAAATAATTTGGGGTTGAACAAAGAAAAATTTACTAGATTTATGATTTTTTTTCACATGCTTGAAGTCTCTGCTATTCTTGAGAGAAGTGCAATTCCAAACCAAGAAAATCTACCTTCGTTTTTTGCCAAAATGAGGGTAAAATATGAACAATACAGGACATCAGTCACGGTGGTCAACTGGTTAGACTGCAGAACCTGCAATCACAAGGTGGTGGGTTCGAATCCGGCCAAGCTAACCACTGATTTCACAATGACTAGGATAAACATTGTCGCCTACATACTGCATCACAGTTAGTTGCTTAGAGCCATTCATTATCTTAGACGTTAAACCGACGTTTGTATAGACGATGTGACCTGTGACATCACATGTTTACAAAAGAGCCACAGAGCCTGGACTTCCGGCGGGCACATTTGTACACAGCTCAATTGAAGAATACAACAAATCTTATGTTTTATGGAGATCGCACTGTCTGATTTTCCTCAACTTTTGATATGAAGAAAGGGGGAACATCTCAAAAGCTGTACAGCTGTTGCTTTTGTAAATTTTGAATTTATGTGAAAATTGTGACACAAAATATAAATTTTCCCATTGAGCCTGTGTAGCATCTTTCCCGTCAGGAATAGCATTATAATGTACGAGGTCACCACTCTGTAAACAAATGTAACATGGTCTATAAGAGAGTGGCTGTTGCCAGCTCGACGTTTATATCCCCTTGTGGGAACCTTGCGGAGTTCCCTTGTCGGGGAAGATCATCTAAACAAACAAACAACAAACAAAACAAAATACACAGAGGAAACAGGAAATATTCACTGACCTCTGACCCGTCTTTGTTCTGTGGGGCGTTGAAGATTTTGTTGTACAACGAGTCGAGGCAGTTACAGGAATCACAACGGTCAAAACAGTGCCTGTCCAATAACTCCAAAACATGCAGGACTCGACTTATAGTGTGACCTGAAAATACAAACACCAGAAACGCTGTTAACGATGTCCGCTTGTTTCCAAGATTTATCCTTGAGGTCAAGCAACCCTTTTAGAATTGGTTAATATTCATTAGAGTTTTTATCAAAACATAAAAACAGCAGAAAACAAAACTGATAAAGGATAATGTTGAATACTTAATGACAAAATGAGTTAGTCGACAATAAACATAGTCAAGGTGATTTGATTTGTTAATGCGTGGTCACTGACAGTGTCTCTGTGGTTCCCCCTACCACCCACTCCCCCCTCTCACCAATTCATCCTACCAGCCCCAATTCCCCCTCTCCCCACATTTTATTTGCTAGTGATTTACTGAAGGGTTGGTCTTAAGTTAGAGTTAACACATATACAGTTAATGCAATTAGTGTAACAGATGATACCAGTTTAGCTTTCTCATTTCATTCAAGGTCTCTCATGTATGATTCGTACCCATCTCTCCCCTCGCTCCCCCCCCCCCGCCCCCCCTGCGGCCCCCACCCACCATTCAACCCCGCTCTCAAACTCCACGACCCCCCATAATGACAGTTACCCAACATCTGAGTGGTTCAACCACAGACAGGTTACCATCCAAAATGCTATGCAGTGACCATTGAAAGCACCCGGTGCCCACTGAATTAAATTTTTTCAGGCAAGAAAATTCTTCAGCAACGTTATGAACACAAAAACTCCAAGAACGTGAACGCACAACAGACAGTGAAAACAGAGATGGAGAAATCTTTAAAATCAAACAATGATTTTCATCGTCCCCCCCCCCCCAAAAAAAAAAAAGTTTGTATACATAAAATCAATGCTAAATCATAATTCCATACCATTTCCCCCACAAAAATAAATAAATTATAAATAAGCAAATTAACAAAATATAATGAAAATTTTAAGATACGAACAAATTAAACAGAAAACAGAGTAAGTTAGTCATGTGGAAATGTTAACAGCAATAACGTGGTAGTATTAATCATTGAACTAAGTGAATGAGGTGATCATCACAAGCCTTATAAAATACTGTAACTGCCCCAACAAAAAATCTGTCCCCCAAAAATGTTTTATCAATATGGCGCCCTCTTGTGACCAAAAACAAACATTTTTGCCGGTACTGATTTCATATCTTGTAAGCATAATATTAACATTTCTTAATAGAAACCAACAAACAGGAAAACAACGTAGGTGGAAATACCAGTGAAAACCAACAGTAATCGTTGTGAAGACAAACACACCGCAGACTGGAACTTACATAAAAGATAAATGGTAATTAATTCACAGAGTGAAAACGATAAAAAAAAACACAGGTTGTCGTTGTCGACCGGTCTCCTCATATTTACCTCTAAGGTTATACATGGTTATTTCAGGGGTGTTGCCATAGTAACAGGGGGCGGACATCTTGGATTCTGGAGTATGCAAATTTACCATGGAAACTCAAAAACATTACGGACAGTTTAAGGAAGCCAAATCAAGTCCATATCTCATGAAGGATAAACATTTCAGGGCGGTTAGTGCAAGAAACAAAAATAAAGAAAAGACGTCTCTTGTTTGCGTTTTGTCAAAGTTAAAGAAAGCCCATGCAGAGGCAAGAATTTTCAGCGAAAGAGAACAAATCTTTATATTCAGTTAACAGCTTCTAGACAAGAGTGACGTTATTAGGAAAAATATTTGAGCAAAAATATTCAAACGTAATCGACAAGGCAAGATATTTGTACAAAGATAATTGTTGAACCTGGCATGGTCGAGAACAACCAACTATGTTAAGATGGCTTACCCCCCTCACTGCTGTACTCTGATCAGGATTGGCCCTTAAATTTTTCAGTGACTAGCCGGCAGGACCAGTGAGCTTCTCATTTCACTAGTCTTTTTCACTAGTCCAATTTCATATTAAATAAAGATGTTTCTTAACACTGAAATGCGCAGCCGGACCACTTGGAGAGAATTTTGACTGGTCCTAAAATTTAGCATTTTGGCCAACGGACCACTCTTAAGCGAGGTTTATTTTCTCAAAATTATTTCCAATAAAGCAAAAAAGCAAACCTTTAAAGGCCCTTTACACTATTGGTAAGATCGAAAAACACAGTGTTCACAGATTCACACATAACTTACATGATTTAAAGTAAGTAATGGAAGAAAGGGTTCCTTAAAATATTTCTGCCTAAAATGCTATCGTTTCTGAGAAATGAATAAAACAATGGTTTTTATCGCGCGCGATAATAAACTCGATGTTTGAAAAACAGAAAACACATAAGGTCTCTTTTCACTATTTTCTCGTGACCTCAATGACCAATTGAGCTCAAATTTTCACAGGTTTGTTATTTCATGTATATGGTTAATCACACAAAACATGAACTTTGTTTGCGACTGTTTTGTCAGCTCTACCAATCCTGTATAATACCTTTGAGCATGCTAAACATTCATTGCTTGTTATGAAACTCTACTTTGAGCATGCTTTACGCAGACGTTGTTTGAACCCATATTTGCACTTATCCCGTCTGCCATTTCGGGAGTCCAAATTTACACAAAAGTATCGCCTCTCAAAATGGCAAAAAATAGTAGGTACGCATTCTGCGGAGGTGTGCTCTGCATCCTGCATCGTGCAAGGGAGTCTATACTTAGGTAAAACTATAAGTGTATAACTACATTGTTGTTGTTTTTGTTTACCTGTTGTTGATTCCTGACATTTATCGGATGACCACCTCACTTCGGCGCCCGGCTCCTCATTTTAATCTGATGTTCAGCATTTCGGATTGATGCCGGATCTGACACACACAAAAAAAACAGGATAATTTAAGAAAAAGATTTGAGGTGGGGAAATTTTGGCTCAGTTACGTAAATTATTGGACTTTATCAGAAGTGTAAAAATGAAACTAGGCCCTTTTTCTTATTGGTCTTTGCCTTGGTGACAGTATGAGTTACCTGATGTTGAGTTACCATGTATGGCTTTGCTTTTGTTAAAGTTAGGAAGGATCCCAGTAATCAGTTGGGGGTTTAAGGCTGAAAAATAAATTCTGTTTCCGGTTACCCGACTGACCCTAATGTTACGCCGCGACCTTAACTTTTTATTCAGCTTAAAAAATTTTAAAACGAAAAAACCAAAAATAAGAAGAAAACAATTTTTTCTTTAAATAGGTTGTAACCGGAAACTGAAATATTTTTTTTGTAGGCCTTAGTTGGGGATTGACGACAGCACTGATTCAAACAACACTTACATGGTGGTTCTGCATAGTTGGAGGTCCAGGGAGAGGCAAGCTGCTCGGAGCACAAGGCAGAATGTCCAACGCTGATCCAGGGGCACCGATACTCTTTCCCTCTCCAATGTTGATCCACACGAGGGCGCTAGGACAGCGTAGCGTGATCGTCTGCAGGATCAGGCTCAGACCAACGATGATTGGACGGTGCTGGGGGCAGGAGGTGTACTCCGCAAAGATGGCTGCTAGTGGCTGTTGCTGGGTGGGCTGGCTGGTCGGCATAGTAACGCTATAAACAATTCAAACGACACAGAGTCCTATGAGAAACCGTCTATTGATTGACAATTTGCGAGAAATAACTACAACCATGAGTAAAAATCTCTTTGGGGAAAAGCGTTGAGCTCTGAAAAGAGCCGTTGTGGTCTCGACGTTTCGAACGGTATACTCTGCTCGTCTTCAGGAGAACGGGCTTCAAACACCACTTAATTTGTATTGCATTGATTAATTAAAAGGTTTGCTTCAAGCTGTTGACAAAGTTGGTCACGTTCCCTGTATGGAGCAACAATGAAAACTGGTCATATAGAGAAAGAGCAAAGGGGCCAGCCTATTTTCCCTCTCAGCCTCCATTTGGATTGGCATCTCATCAAACAGTTTTTTTGTTTCCTTTTAAGGGGCCTTGTAATTACTGTACATGTAAGTGTTCCATTCTGCATACTATCTGCACGATTACGAAGTCCTTTAAGAGATCTTGGTAACCACCCATAGCTTGCCCAGCTCGCTCCACTTAAAATGTAGGGTCATAGATTAGTTTTTAGTAAATGTAATACTGATTTATAGGCAAAATTAAAAGAAAGATACGGTAAAATTCACATATGTTTTTAGGTGAAAAAATTATCCAAACCATATTATTACGAAGGGCATCTTTTCTCAAAATAGTTTATACTATCAACAGCTGCAGTGCTTCTCACCAAGTAAGTTTTTTATGGTCATTATTTTTTGGAGTACTTACCAAAGTATGATCCTACCTTTACACACAAATCAATATAAGTTGCAACCGCGACACTGCGATTAGGAGCACTAATACGAACTAATCACACACAAAAATTCTTAATTCATGACTCCTGCCGTTGATTTCACCAAACTCTTCCTAACTTAGGATTAATCTTAGGACTTAGGACGAGTTAAGTTCCGTATCCATAGACGTTAGGACCATTGAACCCATCCTAAGTTAGGACGAGTTACTCATCCTAACTCGAGATAGGATTAATCCTAGCGCTTCGTGAAATCCACTGCTGGACACTGAATGAACTACCATAGATCGTTTGTTAGAGGCGGAGATGTCTTTACCTTGAGGGCGAGGTGACCATGTGGGGAGACGGTGCCGGCTGGGCCGTCGCGCACGTCGCATCGTTACACATTGCCGTGAGACGACGGACGCACATATAAGCCAGACGACGGGACAGCATCTGACTCTTGACGAACTCCTCAAGAAACTGAAGGACGGAGATGGATCAATTCATGGACTAAATGACTCTCCATAACATTATCAATAAAGAAACAAATCTTTGAATAAAATAAAACAACCCTGCTCTACAAATTTCAATTAAATCTTAGTTTTTAAAAGAAGACACATAAAATTTAAAAAACAGTATTTAAGTATATACATTTCCCTGCGGAAGAAGGAAGAACTGCTGTACAAGGAAGAACCCTGTATTGTTCTTAATTGTATTAAGCAGAACAATGTACCTGCAGACAGAAGGGTAGCACTATCCTGAATGTGTTGTCATCATGCGGTCTCACTTTCTCTGTGATGTCAACGAGCCAGGACAGAAACTCATGACACTCTAACATTCCCTCCTGGACAGAAACCAGACAAAATGGGTGACAGTCTACAATTTATAACTATGTCCGATGTGTCATTTTTTGAGAAAAACCGTGTATGATACTGTTTGTAAAGTAATGCAGATTTTAGAATGCAGGGCTCGCCCTTAACACTAGCCCGGCATACATTGTCTAGTAAAAACTGCTATGGGCTAGTAAACACCACTTCTCAACTTGCCGTGTGGGCTACTAAAAACTGTGCAACCTACTTGTTTAAAATGCTTTTTCTTCCTTTTCAAATGTAAATAATTAATGTATAAAATGTGTTAATCGTTATTGAGTGTGTGAATATAACTTCATTTGATCACTAATCATTAACACATCAGAACATTACATTTGTATGGCAATTTCTGTTTATATCTGGGCTACTAAAACTTCCTGGGGGCAAGTAAAATGCACAGTTTACTGGCCCGGCGGGCTACTTCACAAAAAGCTTTAACGCAAGGCCTGAAATGTTACCAGAAAGAGACAAGTTAACTTTTTTAATGACCTCTCAGGAAAAAGGTATTGTATATTTGTTTGTCTGCTAAGTTAAAGGAAATCAATGTTCAAAATAATTAGTTTAAAATTTATGCTTTCGCTAACTCCTCCGTCATGATGTAAACTGCAATTTGTATATTTTAAATATTGTTGCAACCCTTCCCCAGGGTAAAGGGATATGTTCCTTTTGGAATACAACAAGAAATCAAATCAAAATAATAATAACAGAGCTGCCAGCATTTGCATCTTGCAATCAGGGAGATTTTGTGCGACAATCAGGGAGATATTTACAATGACATCCAACGTAACAGGGAAAAAGTTTCCACAATCAGAGAGCTTGTCAAATTTGTTCATCAGAACATGGAAAGATTGGTTTATTTTCAAGGAACTTTTTGCAGAATCAGGGATAGAAGGCAGCTCTGTAATAATAATTATACCAGAGTCTTATATAGCGCATGTATCCACCATATAGCGCACGTATCCAACTGTACACAGTTAAATCAACGGCTTTACGTCCCATCTGAAGGACGAAGCAATAATAGTTAAGTGATATTATGTAGTGAATGCATCTACACAGTACATACATGTACACAGTTAATTCGGCACACAGTTGTGCCACCATACACAACCTATGCAGTTAAACGGTTTCAAATGGTTGGTTAACGTGAATGTTAAATGTTACCAACAGTAGGTTAATACGAACTACTTCTCAGCAAATCTCACCTGATAGAGGTACCTGACCAACTTGCAGTTATATTGCCACAGGTTCAAGGCGTGTTCAATCTCTGGGGGTAGGCTGGACTGAGCGGGGAGGCCCGAAAGGGTGCCAGACAGGGCGGCAGACTGGGTGGCGGCTAGGGTGTGGTGATACTCAATAATCTTCGCCAGTTGATCTCGTAAGAACTTGTTCAACAGCTGACACCAGTCTGAATGACGTAACAAAATGAAAAGAACCAGAGCTTAAATTAATCTTTTATCTTCAACCATCCCAAATATCGAATGGTTTTGCATGAAATTGATAGATTTACAACTACAGACATTTGAGTGCCGGCCACAAAATTTGTAGTTCCAGTTCCACAAAGCACTCCACACATGCACATTTTTTCTCTTCGAGTGACGTGAACAAACACACAAGTTATTCGTGTAGCATTTGCACCCTGATGACATATCCACCAGGGCCCTATTTCATAGAGCTGCTTAAGCAGAAAATATTGCTTAACAATTTTCTGCTAAACAGAAATCAGCAGGATACCAGTCACAAATTGTACATGTGACATGGTAGTTTGGCCGGTAACCGTACTCTGGTAAGCATAATTTTGTTATGCTTAGCTACTTTTTGTGCTTAAGCAGCTCTATGAAATTGGGCCCAGAACTCCAGTCCGATGCACTAAACCCCATCGGCCACGACACGCCATAAATGCAGATGCAGAATTCAACAACACCAACTGAAAAAAACACTGAAGAACAGGCAATCTTGAAAGCATTACAGTATTAAAAGAAGGGCAGGTGCCCCATCCTTATACCCCAACCTTACCTTGTGAGGGATCATTCGGAGCTCGTTTCTTCATTTTTGTCTCTGACATGGCGGCGGAGTAGGCAGCAGTCATCTTGAGGAACCACGTGGCTCTAATCATGGGAACTCCGTAGTCATATAACGTAACGAAGATTTCATCTTTCTTGTTAAACTGTGGTACCTGAAAAATCAAATTTTACAACCAAATTCAGACATACAACTGCTGTTGACAAAAAAAAGAGAGGAAAGTGCCAGACTCTATACTGTGTTTTCTCAATTTTCAACTTGTTAAAGGTACAAAAATGAGCACTGATAGATGAAAAGTTTATGGAATTGGATAATTTGCATAAAAATATATGGCACTATTCAATTTAAGGCTCTTGGTGGCAAGGCAGTCACTTTGGAGAGCCAATCAGCATCGTCGTCAGTCAGTGCTTCCTTCCAGGGTTAGTGACGATAGGAATCAATGTGGGGTGCTGCCCCTGTTGGCATGTGGCCTAAATAAGGATTGAGGAACGAGGAGCCTTCTGAGCTGTTACAACTGTTTAAATCAGCCGTGTTGAATAACACCACCCTCTGTTGGCGGGTGGATATGTGACAGCCTCCACCCCCTCCTTTAAATTTCAATTGGTGCTCGATATGGGGCAGAGGGTACCCCCCCCTATTGTGTCTTCATTGTGTGCTTGGAATCTCAGGAACTCTTTTGAGGATTTTTGTGGGGGGGAGTTCTATACAAGAGGAAATAGTGTGTTATAGTATGGGAACATTGGGGTGGGAAAACCCTCTGCCCCATATCGGGCAGGCTATATTAAATTTGTTTTTACCCTTTTAGCTAGATATTGAAGCGGTTTGCTACCAGCCAGATCCTGAAACCATGCCTGTATTGCTGCTTTAGACTTGGTTGTTTGTGTGACCTGCAAAAGGGACAGAAGGCGTTAAAAACACTGCAAGGATAAAACTAAGGCAAAATCTGAAACAAACAGAACTCGGGAAGAGGCCAGTCCAGCCAACGTCAGATTAACACTTACTCCCAAGGCCCACTTGTCCACAGGAAACCTCAATCCTCCAACTATCCTCCACTCTATGGTCACCCAACACCAACATGTTTGGACTTGGATAAGAAAGGTTTGCCTGGCCCAGTGATCAGCAATTGTTATTTTGGGCCTAACAGTCCTCAATCCTCCACTATCCTTCACTCAAATTGGTCACGTCCCCCACCAAAAATATTTGGACAACGTTGTTGTAAGAGGACAGCAAAACAAAGAAACACAAAGTAGAAATGAGATTTGGGACTTCAGAATGTACTCTTTATTACCAGAACCTCTTTATAACTGTGCTCTTTATAACAGTGCTCTTTATAACAGTGCTCTTTATGACCAAGGTTGACTGTAATTGTGATTTGGGCCCACAGCCCTCAGTCTTCCGCAATCAAGCAACTACATGAAGAAGATTTCGGAGGATTAGGGATGGAAACAAATCACAAATGTTACACTTACCAGCCAGTAGTTGTCCTTTGAGATCTGTATTTTCTTCTTTCCTGAGTCTTGAAACGTGTTGACTTTTTGCTTCTCAGCAACGAGAGTGCTAAAGCAGGCACCAAACTGTGAACAGACAACAGACACACAAACAATGAACAACTTTCTTTGTCAACAAAGCACTTTTAGCAGCTATCGTCGTTAACACCTAACATTACTTTTCTATCTGCATAATGCTATTTTGTGAAATATGGAAGATGAAGTCAGTTGTTTTGCCGCCCTCAAGCTCTCTCCTGTATGCATCTTGGGCCTTTCTCTAAACAAATTCTTGTAACTGTGCTTTACAGAGCTCGGTAAGCGTAGAAGTCCGCTGTAAGCAGAGCCATAAAAATAGAATGGGTGAATTGGGTCAACACTTACCTTGTTTGGATTGATGTGGCTGGTTCTTGCAGAGCCATACTGCAGGAAAAACAGAAAAGGAAACAAATAATGCACCGTTTCTGGCTGTAAATTAAACATTTCAGAAATCTCTTAACAATGAAACAGACAATGCTTAGAGTTGTGGTACAGTAATTTAACAATGACAAAGTGATCAAAAAGGGGGTTGAACCCATAACCGTGTGATTGCAAGTCTTGACCATACATACCTCATCTTGAAATGTGGGGAGATTGTTGAACCCTTGTTTTACATTGGTAGCCGTCAGCTCATCCTACAAGTACAGATTATTATGAACAAAACTTTGAAAAACATTCTTATTTTACAGTCAGTAAAAGGCAATAAGGGTGGTGGGTGGGTCAATCTTTTTAAAAGCTCTAAATGGGGTGGGCTGGTGGTCAGCATTGTATTCCAAGCTAGTGAATATATTGCTGGTACCACCAGCTGAGTTTATCTAAATGAGCAGCCTGGCAAATTTATAGCGCCCTCTTTGACACGTATACAACAACTAGTCGACATCATATTAGGTATAAAATTTCAGGGATTTTCACAGTTGCAAAGCTTAGTTGCTAGAATGCTTCCCACTTATCAATGACAAACACGAACATGATGAATACCCATAGTACCAGTACCACCGCCCTTTTTTTCACCAACAAATAATAAGAATAGTTTTCTTTCATTGATAAAAATTTTACTTCCAGTCCTACTTTAAATTGATACTTTTCTTGATTTGTTTTTAATAAGGGACACAAAGTCACAAATTCATAAATCATGGTCCAAAGTCCCCCCCCCCCACCCCAAAAACCAATCACTGCGCACATCCCCTACTGCCCATGCATATCAGCATCAGCATAGTCTCGTATGAATTCAGTGAAAATTTTAGCTACAAGACTCGGTAGTCAAGATTTTCTTGAAAAAATTCAAGACTTGAAAGTAAATTTCGAATTTAGTGGCAAAAAATTATCAAGAAATTTATTTTTAGAAAACATTTTTTTTTCATACTCAATTATTCAGCTGCAGCTGTGCACTGTACTCATCTCGACTCAAGTTCTCAAGTCAACAAAAACCACACCGTAACTGCACAAGTTATTATACTATGGTTTAACTTTGTTGTAACTTCAACTAATCCTTTAATTATCAATCTTTGACATTTCACGATTCCTTCTTTACATCTAAACTACTTAGTAGACTTTCAGTTTCACACAAATAAACAAGCCCAAAGAGGCATTGTCATTGATTGACACTGAAAAACTCACAAATGAAAAAGAAACACAAAATTAACATCGTTTTAGATCCCAAATATCTCCCTAATAACACCATAAATATACATTGATATGAATTAAGATATATATCTAATATATTGATACTCACTTCCTTCTGTTTGGCTTCCTGTGGATAAACGTCTGGGGCCCCTAATCTTGGTCTTTTTAGAGGACGGTTTGCATGATGGACGAAAGCCGCCATGTTGACGGGATCCTTCGCCCCCTCTGCAAAACAAACAGCCGGTTGTACGATTGAATGATTGAATGAATCAAAAGAAATGCTGCCACCAAGCGGTCAAACTTGTACTCCCTTGCAAATTCTAGCTGGCGCAGCAGGCAGGAAAAGGTAAAATAAAATTAAAATATTGTTTAAGAATTTCTTTTAAATTAAACACTGGTGTGAATTTCCCTTCTTCTTCGAACCCAAAACACTGTGTCCAGATACTTGTTTGCGACTCTGTTGAATAGAGCAGTGCCAAAAACCCGAATCTTTTGGGTAAAATTTTTGATTACTCATAATATATCATGAATGAATTGAAAGTGAAACTATTTTTTTTAGCAGACGACAAAATCAGTTTGTGGAGTGAAGTTTGTGTTTTGGTGTGTTACTGTTGTGGTGAATAACTGAAGGTGTTACCGTGTGTTCACAAACTCAATTGAGAAATTTCCTGTGAATATAGTTGGTTGTATTAATGGTTGTTTTTATCTGTTAAATTTAAAAGCTCTAAAATAATATAATATTATTAATATTATTAAAGATTGGTCTGAGCGTTTGAGCTTCTCGTTAAATTAATTAAATAGGACTAATTGTTGAAAGACTTACTAGATTACTACAATGTGGGAACTTTATTTACTACAAAATAATGCTTTACTAATCCATTTCTTTTCCACAGTGTCTTGAATAAGTTCATCTCACTCGCGCAGACTCGGCAGTACTTAACGCCCATGTGTGATGTCTACGGGGGCATTGCGGTTGCTGACGTTGGGGCAAATCTGCACTTCATCCTTCTCCAGACATGCCAGACTCAGATGTTCATCACTGAATGTCGTCAGAGCTCTTGGATCGAGCAATTTTCATGGAAATGAATTTCTGACAACTCCTATCTTTTATGTCAATGCAGGTAAAATCAGCTGTATTCATTATGGCTGCTACAGCTATGGCTACGACTGTTGCTAAGGGTCTTGCTAAGACTTCAAGATTGCTGTTTTAGCCGAAGGGCTATAGCCATAGCCAAAGTCGCATGGTCGGATGCGGCTTTAGTTCCTTAGTATCTTTGTTAACCATTGTCGACCAACTTCAGGGTGATCCATGGAAACCCCATAGGATTGAATCTTGCACAATCCTCATCACGCTTGAGCCCCAGAAACTTAGTAATCTCGCCCCTTTCCCAGGACACCCCATCCCCAGGAAACCCCACCTCCAGGACACCCCATCCCCAGGACACCCCATCCCCAGGACACCCCATCCCCAGGAAACCCCACCTCCAGGACACCCCATCCCCAGGACACCCCATCCCCAGGACACCCCATCCCCAGGACACCCCATCCCCAGGACACCCCATCCCCAGGACACCCCATCCCCAGGACACCCCATCCCCAGGACACCCCATCCCCAGGACACCCCTTCCCCAGGACACCCCATCCCCAGGACACCCCATCCCCAGGACACCCCATCCCCAGGACACCCCATCCCCAGGACACTCCATCCCCAGGACACCCCATCCCCAGGACACCCCATCCCCAGGACACCCCATCCCCAGGACACCCCATCCCCAGGACACTCCATCCCAGGACACTCCATCCCCAGGACACCCCATCCCCAGGACACTCCATCCCTAATCCTAACTTTCTTCTCATCACCTCAGTTCCTCACATTGGACACCTCTACTCCGCCTTAATCGCAGACTGCGTTCACAGATGGCAGCGGATATCTGGAGTGGAAGAGACGATTTTCTCAACAGGAACAGATGAGCACGGTCTGAAGGTCCAACAGGCTGCTTCCCTTGCCGGAAAGGAACCTTTGGAGTTCTGTGACGATGTCTCACAAGAATTTAGAGTGAGAGTTGTTTTTATTTTAAAGTTAAAGGGGCTGTGTCGTCATTATCATAGCAGGCCTGTGGCTGTAAATGAAATATGAAATCTCACACAGTTACTGCACACGCGCTCTCCATAGATAGGATATGGAGGGAGGGCACGAGCGTGCAGTGACTGGTTGAGAGTTCATCATTCCATGTACAGCCACAGGCCTGCTTTGATCATTACGTCACAGCCCCTTTCACTTTAATGGAATGAATGGGTGTACTTTAACCCTTCCAGTGCCGCCAACGTTCTGAAACGTCAAACTAAGTATCCATCCACAGGCCGCCAACGTTCCCATACGTTCTACTACTCGACCCCAAAAAATACATAATTGCCCTCTGGATAAAGAAATGCCAAAACACGACCGGCAAGGAACCCTTCGAGCGCCGCCAACGTTCTCAAGCGTCATACTGAATCTCCATCCACAAGCCGCCAACGTTCCGTTACGTTCTACTACTCGACATAAACAAAATATATATATATATTTTTTTAAATGGCCGGCCTGTGGATACAGAATTACTAAAACAAGGCTGGCACTGTAAGGGTTAAAACAAAAAATCTTCAGGACAATGATGTAACTGTTAGTGACCTATAGACCTTTCCATTGTTGATAAACAAACCGCGCTGGTTGGCATGGCCGGCCGAATGTTAGCAAAACAATCAATCGTGTTAAAAGAAAATGTGACCAAATTCGACATTTTCTGTAAAGATTCATGAGCTGAAATAGCTCTTATGGTTGGTTGATTTGTTTCCAACAAATTCAACATAATTTAAAATATTTGTGTAACATCGCTGAAAACTATGGCTATCTGTTTTTTATTTGCATTTATGGCTTTCTATATTTTTCGAACCTCGGTTGGCAAAAACTCGGGCTGTGACGTTGCAATAGAAAGGTCTATCTATCCAATTGTTGATGCAGCTTTTGTTTGATTTTATGGATGGACTCGAAGCAAATAATCCTTTGGGACACTTTATATTGCTGAACCTACTTTGATGGACTTAGTTTGTATTCTAAATTGATATTTTTATCCCATGTCCTTAGAGGCTCTTCAATTCCAGCAACATACAGTACACAGACTACATCCGCACAACAGAAAAGAGGCACCGCAAAGCTGTGGACTCATTCTGGGTAAATAACCTTCAATTTTGTGGATGACGATGACAAGTTCAGGCCTGGAATTACGTGGAGACCACAGAGACCACGGCCTCTGTTGCCCCTGTTCTTGGCTGTGGTGCCCATTTAAACTTTTTCCATAGACGTAAAGATTTTCCAATGGAAGTGCCCTTTGCAAAATGAAAATGGCCTTGCCCTCTCAAAGATGAAATTCCAGACCTGCGTGTTCCAAAAATCAGGGGCACTTAAAGATAGGACCAGTTATTAGAATGTTGGAGAGACATTGCGTGCAGAGAGAACATGAACATTGAGCGTACACACATTCGGTTTGTTTTCTTTGTTTATTTGTTTTTTATCAAGATAGCTCTACACTAAATTTTATGAAGCAGCTACTTGTCATTTTGCTCTTACGGCGCCCCTTAAAAAAGCGTGTGATTCTATGGGCCATAAGTGCAGAATTCTGCTGTAAGCAGTGCCATAAAAAAGCACTCCGCAACAATAACGTCACTTTTGCTCAAAATACCCGACGGTCAGACAAACATTCCACCACTTACGTGACCATTGTATCATCGGCGTGCAAACTGCACTAGTAGTCTTGTCAATATACACAATAGTAGTCTTGTCAATATACACAGTAAAAACAAACTTGGACATGTACACCCGCGTATGTTATGCTAGTAAAATTTAACACATTTCTCCGAGATCTGGGCTACTGAGCTTCTATTCTAATAGTATTAGTGCGGATTGCTATTGGGCCCTGCTCTGAGCAAGTCTGTATACTTCATTTCATTACATCTGACTTCTCTGCAGACCACGCTGCAAGACAATGGCTTTATCTACAAAGGGGATTACGAAGGCTGGTACTCGACATCAGATGAAACTTTCCTCAGCTCACAACAGGTGGAGGATGGTATCGGCAAAGATGGTTCTAAGGTCAAGGTGAGAGTTCATTTTTCCTACGAGGCAAAGTGAAGGAATTATTACAGGAAGAAGTGGAGAGATAAAGTCTCAACATTCAAAGAGTGTGTTCTGTTAATCTTCTGTTTGTCTTCTCATGAAAAACAGAGAACACTGCTGGAACGTTGTTTATCTTTTCATTATTTTTCCCAAAAGCGACTGGCACTGTGACCCATAGGCCTAAAGATACCTGTTCAGAGAAGATGATGACAAAATGTCAGTTTTAGATGTGGGAGGAAAACCCCTAATTGTGAAAACCAATGCAGTCAGGTAGGAACTGAAAAACCCAACCTACATCTCCCGTTTTTTTCATTCATGGTGGTCCACAGCGGCCAAAGGCAGGTAAGAAACTGCTGAGCAAACCCAAACGCCAAGACATTTACCCTCTGGTTTGTCTCAGAACCTTCTTTTCAGAAGAGTTTGTTACTGTTGTCACCCACAGCAAACTGACTATATGTATATTTATGAAAAACAAAGTACTATTTCAAGAGTTTGACAGTCAATCAATGGTCTGAATTTCTCCCCCCATTCTGATTTCCAAACAGGTCTCAGTGGAAACTGGGAATCTAGTAGAATGGACTTCAGAGACCAACTACATGTTCAAACTCAGCGACTTCTCAACCAAACTTCTGGAATGGCTGGACAAGAACCCTAAAGGTAAAGTGAATCAATCCTCTTCCTCAAACAACAAAATATCTATGAACCATTCAGACAGTGATTAAATTTGAGAAAATAGTTGCAAACTGCTCACCAACAAAAAGGACCTATGGTATAATAGCAAAAAAATAGTTTATGGCCTGACATTTTGACCCAAGCGGAGTCTTTGTCAAAAGATTTGACAACACAACACATATAAACAGGTATACTGGCGTAACAGAAGCAGTTAAGGGGAAATAAATGACAAGAGAGAGAGAGAGGCAGAAAGCACACAGAAAAAGCAAGGGATGAACAATGAAGATGGAGACAAAGGGGGGGGGGTAGAGGGAAGGGGCTGGTTTAAAGCACAAAAGATAAAACCAAAGGTTGGACGAGGGAGAAAAAGTAATTGATCAGTGAATTATTTTTTTTTTACAAATCTAATCAGTATACACGACCTTCTTGCCTTGACTCAAGAGTCCGTTGTATTCTTACTTTAGTTCTGTCTGAGTCCCACAAAGCAGGATACCATTCACTGACAGTACATTCAAAATTGTATTTTGGCTGGTAACCTTATTCTGGGAAGCATAATTTTTCTGTCCGAGCCCCACATAGCAGGATACCATTCAAGGACAATACATTCGGAATTGTATTTTGGCTGGTAACCTTATTCTGGGAAGCATAATTTTGTTGCGCTTGGCTACTGTTGGTGCTCAAGCAACTTTATGAAAGTGGGCCCAGATTGGTTTACACTGAAGTATTTTTACTTGTTCTGTTGCGGATTGACATTGCATAATCCTTTGCTGTGACCGACTCTTCCCTCAGCGGTGTATCCAGCCAAGTTTCACAACATGGTACGTCAGTGGGTACAAGAAGGCCTCCAAGATCTTTCTGTCTCAAGGCAGCGAGACAGATTACAGTGGGGACTCCCCGTCCCTGGTGACTCATCTCAAACAGTAAGCGAGACGGTGGCAGGATCTCTTTCTGATTTCAGAATGCGTTTATGGCCTTGTCTAAATTGGCGACTACAGCTATGGCTGTGGCTAGTTTTCCATGTCATCATGCATTGCAGTATAGTACTTCCTTAGCAACACCCTTAGCAACAGTCAAAGCCTTAGGTAGCCGCCAATTTGATACGGCCTATGCTTCTTTGCTTGGCACTACCTTTGACCTTCAAATTTCCATTTTCCCTTCCCCAGGCATGTGGGACTTCTTTGAAATTGTTAAGCAATACTTTTGGCAGACAGCTCTATAAAATTGGGCCCAGGTTTTTTGAGTGAACTATGGTGGATCGCATTTCCTACTCTACTCTAATGTCCACTTTGTTGTTGCCAGATCTATGTGTGGCTTGACGCATTGGTCAACTACCTGACCGTGAGTGGATTCCCCGGTCAAACGAGACTTTGGCCAGCAACACACATTGTTGGAAAAGACATCCTGAAGTAAGAAATTTGACATTTCTGTAGTGACTTATTGTTACCCCAACAGTATCAAATATATCAATACCTAAATTTTATTTACTACGTAAGTTTCTTTTGCCAATAACTCCAACTACCTTTATGCTTCTCAGTCAGTCTATAGATTGACTTTGTAAAACTGGCCAGAGAACAGATAAAAACAGATGAAAAGTGAAAAAGAAAGGTTTTATGTTATTATTTGATCTCGTGTTTTGTATCTTGTCATCAGGTTTCATGCAATCTACTGGCCTGCATTTTTAATGGCTGCTGGTTTGCCTCCGCCAAAATCCATTGTATGTCATTCTCACTGGACCATGGGAAACTACAAGGTAACAAAGTTAACGTGAGAATAGACCCGCACCTTGTAAACCATTACATTGTGCTATAAATGCATAGGTCTCATACTTCAAAAACGTAGCTCCACATACATGGCAGTTAAAAATACTGAGCGCCTTGTATCCTTTGGCAAAAGGCGCTTTATAAATACAGTTATTATTATTATTATTACTTGTAGACAGCAACACTTATTCTAGTCATTGTGAAATCAGCGGTTAGGCTTGGCCGGATTCAAACCCACGACTTTGTGATAACCTTTTGACCACAGTGACAACAAAGCATAAAATAGCATAAACAAGGGACAATTACGGCGTAAGTCCGCTACCCCCTAGCATACCTCACTGCAAAAATAAGTTAGTAGCATTTACTTGGCTTATGAGCATTAAGTATCTTACCGTTCTGTTGTACTGACCCTTTGTTTGTTCTCAGATGTCAAAGAGTAGAGGTAACGTGGTGGATCCCTTCGATAGACTCGAGACGTACACCCCTGATGGTCTTCGGTTCTTCCTCCTCAGAGAAGGGGTCCTACATTCAGATGGAGGTGAGGGACAAGTACGATGGTAGATTCCATCTTGAAGAATTTACCACAGTTTTAGTTTCCTAATCGTATCTGAGATGTTTTTCTCTGAAATTGGTACAGAAATGAAAACGTTATTCAAGGTAACTTTTACTGTGTTGATTTTCACAGACTACTCAGACGAGAAAATTCTGAAACTTGTGAACACGGAGCTTGCGGATACATTTGGCAATCTGTTGTCAAGGGTGACTGGCAAAGCCTTAAACCCTTCCCAAGTCTTCCCACAATGCCATGCTGACCTGTTCCCATGGCAACAGTCAAGCCAGCATGCATCAGTGAGAGCAACTGCGGAGGACTATGCTTTGGTATCGGCTGTTTCTACGCTATCAGGTGAGGGTTTAATTATCCACTCCCCAAAAAATTAAAAGTAAATGTTGTTCGTTTGTTCATACTGGCCACGGTATCGAACTTACCTTTGACAATGGGGAGACAGGCCTGGAATTTTATCTTGGAGAGGGCAAGGCCATTTTCAAATTGTAAAGGGCACTTCCATTGGAAAATCTCAAAGTCCATGGGAAAGTTTTGAAGGGGCACCAAGGCCAAGACTAGGGCAACGTTGGCCTCCGTGTAATTCCAGGCCTTGGGAGAACTTTGCAAATGGGCAGACCTGATGGATAACAAAATGAAGTGAACATAATTACTGTCGATGTACTCAGTGAGTTCTTATAACATGATGCCTTCCGATCAATCACTTTGACTCCCCAGAATCGGTGAATCTTCACTACAACAACTTTGAGGCCTGCAAGGCACTCGACGAGATCATGTCATGCTTGAGGCAAGCCAACGCCTTCATTCAACGCCACGAGCCCTGGTACCTCATCAAGGATACGAAAGATGAACCCTGGCTGGAAACTGTCCTCTATGTTGCCATGGAAACACTTAGGATTTGTGGGATACTAATGCAGCCAGTAGTACCGGAGATGGCTGAAAGGCTACTGAGCAGACTTGGAGTTGGGGAAAGAGAAAGAACTGTGAAAGACTTGGAATGTTTTCAAGGAATGCAGCAAGTCATTGAAAGCAGACCTCTCGGAAAAGACAGAGGGGTGTTGTTTTCAAGACTTCAGTTTAAAAGTCATAGATGACATCACTGACACATGAGTTGATGAAGTACTGGTGTTGAAGTATCTTTGGTTTGAAAAATCATTGGGTTTGAACAAAGAAAAATTGACTAGAGCGGGACTTGAACCTGCAACCTCGCATTTAACATGCTGGCGCTCTACCAAATGAGCTATATCTAGCCTTATGTTGGCGGTATCCCTATATTGTTAATATTTTTGTTTGGGGGTGCCAGTCAGAAGCCATTAAACCTGTAACTGACATATAGCCAGGGATCACATGCATCCAAGTTTACGATACAACCTGGGAAGCGGCAGCAGAGGAATTGACTAAGAGGATGCAGCTAAAAAATTACAAAATTTTACTTTATATTAAAAAAAAAAATTGTAAGCTTTATTAAGATTTTTCTGTGGAATTTTATTTTGAAAACAAGTCCATGTGCCGATCAAAGGCATTGGGATACATTGCTATGAGGTGAGCAACTTGCGAATGTCAATATGAGGCCGTCAATATTAGGATTGCATAAATTAATCATCTTTATTTTGGGAGTGTAAGCTGATGTCATAGATTCTGCTATTAATTTCAGGAAAGTCAAAAGCATTTTGCTGGACCAGTATACAATACCAAGTTATAAATCACAAGGGAAACTGACTGGGTACATCTTTAATAACTTTGGGGTTGAACAAAGATAGCTTGACTAGAGCTGGATTTTTACCTGTGACCTCTGTACTAATGTGCCAGCAAGTCAATCTCGAGGTCACACACACAGGTTCAAATCAAGTTCTAGTAAATTTTTCTTGGTTACACCCAAAATTATTTAAAGGACAATACAATAGGCTTCTGTGGAATTCTAGGCCTACAATATATAACATTCTAATTATCAGATGTAAAGTTTATAAAGGAAGTGTTCTTAATGTTTAAAAAAACAAGTTTCAGAAATTAATAATAAAAACTTATTATACGGCTTACAGGCTTTCAAATTGTCCTTAATTCATTAGTTAATTATCATTGGAACTCACACACAAAGGCTTGTTTTTACTTTTACAATATAAAGATACATAAATTCTATGCGCCCCCCCCCCCCTTGAATCCGCATACGGGTGACAAAAAATAACAAAACCCAACCCGCACTTTGGAAATAGCGACCTCTGTTGACCAATAATGGAGAGTGAATTTCACTGGTAATCTAAATTCACCCACCAATAAGTGCATAGTGTGAGTACCAGTCAAATCACATTGGGTGGTCTTTCCAAAACAAGTTAGTTGTTGATGAAGGAAGGCCGCCACGTGCACTGTTGAGCCCATTTGAATACCGACATAAACAAATAGTTTATTTAATAAACAGCATTGCTTTTTATCATTTTTGTAAAAGTTTGCTCACACCGGAAATTGATGAATAAATATAGTATATAATGTATTTTCTGAGTAGTTTATTGAAAGAGGGTTGAGAAAAGTTTCAACGAATGGACCACCCACGTGAAAGTTCAGTTTAAATGGCTAGGGAATTAGAAATGCCATTGGAATGTCTGTACCGTTATGTTTACACCGTAGAGTTTGTGCACGTTTGTGTTTTAGGTAAATTTAGGTAAAGATATTGTTTGATATTTGACATTTCTATGGCAATGTCATTGGGTTTGTTCGAAGAGGAATTTTTACAGTTTTACTATGGTTCGTTATGGATATTTTAACCACGGGAGTGACAGGAAACCTAATGCAATCGCTGGGTAAACGGTGAAACTACTCGAGTCAAAAAAGATGGTGAGTATATTACTTGTAGTAGCCATTTTGTTTTTATGGGTAGCCTCTCTTCGACCTTCAAAAAGGCCCGACTTAGCTCCATGGTTAACATCGAGATACTTCATGTAGCCTACATGTACTAATATTTGGGAAATGGGAAGCTCTTAAGTGAACATCATGATTGTGGGCTAAATTTATAAAATACTAGAAGTAGAACGTAGACCGCTCGCCGTGTTCTTGCTAGTTATTACACGGGGCTAGCTATCGATCGACGGGCTTGGTGTATGGTTTCTGCATTAGTAACGCACTTTTTTCCTCAATATGCATATATGATATAGTACTAGATGTTTTGTTAAAAATTTGAAAAAAGAAAAGAAAAATTGTTGTTGGTGTCATTTTCTTTGCGGCAAGCAATCGTTTGTTTAGGCTGTTAACAAAACAAAACAACAAAAAAACAAAAAAAGTTTGTCGACCATCCTGAAATTTTAAGGCATAAAGAGAGCTTTTTTTTGACCTCTTGCTCTAGATTGAGGATATTATTTTACACTTTGAGCTCTATACCAGCTGACCAGTGACCTTCAAATCGGGTAGGGCTGAAGTATCACAACATTCAGAATTGGATCTTTCCACATGCTCTTAGTGTTTATGTTTGCCAAACCCATAGGTAACGGTTAAAGTTCAGTCATTTTTATTTATTGGTAAAATTATGTCAAAGTTCAGTCCTTTAATTCTTTATTTATCTGTAAATTACATGGGAATAGAAAAAATCTTCTAGATACAGAATACTGCCTTCCAGGAATGACCCTAGTTTTATTTACACTAGATGCAGTGCTGTAGGCCTAATTATGTAACTTGGTAAAAATTTTAGGGAGATCAAAGGGGATGCACAATTTTTTTTCATAGGGGGCACTTCTGGCCAAGTTTCCGTTTGCCTTTAGTCTTACACAAGTCCCTTTTCAGAATTCTTTTTTTTAACCACTTTTTACA
This sequence comes from Pycnopodia helianthoides, assembly GCA_032158295.1. Taxonomy (NCBI): domain Eukaryota; kingdom Metazoa; phylum Echinodermata; class Asteroidea; order Forcipulatida; family Asteriidae; genus Pycnopodia; species Pycnopodia helianthoides. Next base: position 1,593,953 of record CM063259.1, read on the forward strand.
GGATAGTCTGGCATGAGTGTAAAAACAAACACATTTTCTGTGTGTAGTTTTAAAAACATTGAAGTTACAAAAAAAGAGTCTGAGTAAAATGTAGCACTTAGTATGGAAATTTTAAACCCCAAAAGTCAAGATTTCAGTTTGGGGGGGGGGGCAATGGTCCAAAGAATGGTGCCAATTAGATGAAGTGAAAATACATGGCAAATTTAGTCTGATGACTATTGGGGGAAAAGGTGTAATGATGCAGCTTGTTTACTTCGTCTTCTTGATGTATTAGAGATTAAAGCCAACAGTTTCTGAAAACTGAAGCAAACCAGCAACTTCTCTCAAGAATAGGGTTGAATTGATCCATAATGCATCTGTTCACACCACCAATCCTATGCCCAAAGCTCCAATGAATGGACCATATAGAGCTATCTAAGTACACTGCACAAACTGATATGAATTACAATAGCAAACAAAGGAACTTGGGTGACCAGACTCATCCATGTTGAATGAAAATGTTTAAGATGCTACACTCTTCTTAAGTCCTGTTCACAGCCCTAAGGCTGTACACAAGTAGGTTTACAATAGAGAGAGATCATCCAAAGCTGTAACCATGGAGGAACACCCACATTATCCCAGAAATAATCGCTTTCTAAAAGACTTCAATAGTCATGCACTGCATTTTCTATATAGGCCAAGTAAAAACAATCCACTATGACTATGATCGTTCTGTTTTTTACAAAAAAGAAGAGGACAGGGCTTTTTTGTTTTGGTTATTTTTTATTAGAATTTTTTTTTCAAACAGGAAAGAGCCAGACTAAAAATTAGCTGGTTATAGAGCTTAGTTAGTCTAAATATGTTGGTAAGCTAAATCAATCCTCAAAGGAATGGTCGGAAAATACATGAAAAGTCAAGTCTTTTTGAGGACAACAATTTTTAAAAGGGTGTAGCTTCAAAAAAGGATGCTGTGGACGACGATCAACTAGTGTTTTTTTTTACTTGGCCTTTAATATTCGAAGGAATGGTCCAAAAGAAGGTGAAAATACATACAAATTTCAGATTTTTTAGGACATTTTTTTAAAAGTGTGTGGCTTCAAAAAAGAATAAGGGCGGAGGATGATCAACTTAGCCTTACATGGGTTGTCTGTTCATCAGTAGGTACCCAGTGCATTTTTAAAATAGTTTAAACAACATGCATTCATTTTTTAAAGATAAAGTACGGAATTGATAATAATCACAAAACAAACTTATTTAGGGTCAGTCTGATTATCAGATTTATAATGAGGGGCTAACTATTCCTCTTGATAAAATATTTTCATGGAAAAGAACATTTGAAGACCCCCACAAAACAAAATCAAAATTGAAGTTTACAAAAATCACAGAGGAATAAAGATATAATCAAGACAAGCTCACAAAGAGTGATCTACAGTACATGCACTGTACATGTACATTACACAGCAAAGTACATGTACAGGTATGTACATGTATATACATGTGTTGTTACTGCGAACACATGTATTGTACTTGTAGTACATTCCTCACGACAAAATGTAAACACTCCCCAGGCCGCGGCCGACCGGCCGATGGAAAGATATTTCATAATATTTCATAATAAATCCTACCCCACAAATCCACATTTTCTCGAAAGATACATTTTTCAATGATTTAATTTCCCTCTGATTTATCTAGTTTTACATGTGAAAAATATTGTAAAAACTGACATTTATTCTTAGGGTTATCCCTTCAATTTCTATGTCAAAGGTTTATAAAACTGACATTTATTCTTAGGGTTATCCCTTCAATTTCTATGTCAAAGGTTTATACAAATTATGTGTTACACTCCATCCACAAATTTTGTGTGTGTGTGTGTTTGTTTGTTTGTTTATTTGTTTGGGGGTTTTTTTTTGGGGGGGAGGGGTGGTGTAGTGAGTGAAGCAGCTTCGTCGGACCTCGCACATTCCTTGATATATTATTACAAATAAAAGATTGAAACATATATCTGTGGCCAGTGTTCTTAATAACGGAAGAAAACAGGGTTCGTCGGACCATAGAGAAAGGACATGGGTTCATCCTGCACCTTTATACTGTCTTGGAAGAGGCAAATTTGCAATCACATAGATGGAAAGACTTGCCTTTGTTATAAATGTACCTTCATACCAAATATTTATTACAAGTAGTGTAGTCTGTAGACCTCTAAAATCATACATTCTGTAGGCCTACAATCAGGGGTCATCGTTTCCACACCAACAGGAAATTTCTATCAAATTTTCAGGATTTTTCATTTTTATGCAATCTCATTAATAACTCATTCTTTGATCTCACTTTAAGATAAGTATTGGAAATTGTTCGAGAAGCAGTCTTTTGACAAAATTTTCATTGATTACTATACACAATGTGCACATTGCATGCCGTATGGTGTGTACATGTACATGTACTATACATCTACATGTACATGTACGTAAATTGTAAACAAAGGACATTCAGCCTCGCGCCGCCTAAGGATTTGCACACGGCACTACCTCATTATCTATTACGCCCCGCCCAGTAGCAGTGCTTTCACGCACGTCCGCAGTGCTGCTATAAAAACGCTTCGGCACCAAATTGAGGACATTCATTTCGATAACACCGAAATACAAGAAACAATCATGTCTGGACGTGGCAAAGGAGGAAAGGGACTCGGAAAGGGAGGCGCTAAGCGTCATCGCAAGGTGTTGCGTGATAACATCCAGGGAATCACCAAGCCCGCTATCCGCCGTCTGGCCCGCCGTGGTGGTGTCAAGCGTATCTCCGGTCTGATCTACGAGGAGACCCGTGGAGTCCTGAAGGTCTTCCTTGAGAACGTCATCCGTGATGCCGTCACATACTGCGAGCACGCCAAGAGAAAGACCGTCACCGCAATGGACGTCGTCTACGCTTTGAAACGCCAGGGACGTACTTTGTACGGATTCGGCGGTTAAGCTGTGAAGCTTCAAGCTTCTTAAAACCAACCGGCTCTTTTCAGAGCCACCACATCTTCCAAAAAGAGATCAATACCTTGCTCTGTTCTTAAATTTTTTATATCATTCAATAAAGAAATTAAATAAATTATTTTGCTTATTTTCTGTGTGAATGTGTTCTTGTTATTTCATATTAAACAGTTAAATGATGGTCGACTCCAGACAATCGGGTAGTTTACAATACTGAGTGTCAGTCCTGGATAATATTGAACCACTCGGTACTAAAATAAAGTACATTTTGATGATCCTCATTTATTTGTTGATTACTTCCAACACTAAGTAATTGATAAATAATGTCCAGCTAAAAAGATTGCATATTAAAAATAAAAATGCATGTTATGATGGTGCATATAACTGAGCATGATAAGCATACTCTTCTAGTGTGTAGTGTACTAGGATTCATAGTAATCAAATAATTAATCAATGGAAACTGACTTGGTAATTTTTTTTTTAGTAACTTGGGGTTGAACAATGTTCGGGAAAACAACGTCCCATTCGGCTGAAAGTTGTCAAATCAAACAGAACGGCAGTGTCGATAATTGATGGGCGTGGTGTTAATTGTTGGGGAAATACAAGTCTGTACTGAAACATTTCGGAGTTATGATGTTTGGTTGCAGCCACATTTCTTGTTCACTTTTTCGAGTTTTATTTTCAAGATTCTAAAAGTAAACTTGATACAAAAACTGTATCATTATATATTTCACAATACAAGGAGGTCATGCACAAAAATACACATCTTGTTTAGTTTTCTTGAGGATGCTGTATATTTATATTAAATAGCCTGGACCACATTTCTACCTCCATGCTCGGACCTGACCCGAGTAGTAAACCAAATGAATTTTGCATCAAATTAAAATAAACCCTTTCTAAAGACTGGCTGAAAGTATGGCTACCTTGTTCTGTGAAAGATGCGGGTAGAGCAGGGGCAAAGAGAAGACCCATTAGTTTGTCATCATAATTAATAATAGGGTGTTTTTCCATAAACGTATATTACTTTAATATTTAGGTGGGGTTTTTTTGTTGACAAGTTTGACCTACTGTAAAGTAATATTGGCTTGTGTACCCTAGGTCTCACAGGAATTAAAGGTGTGGGTGTAATGTTTGGCCGATTTGACCTGAAAATTAAAATCTATATATAAAGCCCTCTTCTTCTTTTTTCAAAAAAAATTATAAGCTTTCATTCAGGGTATTGCACACACAAAAACTGTCGATGATAAGTAGTAGTATTAAAAACTAAATACAACATATTATTGTCGGGATCCTGACATCACGTTCATCAGCTATTTGCAAACAACTTTGCATTTTTAACATGTATTTTGTGCATTCGGTGGCATTTGCGAAAGTTTCCGTATGTTATTCGTTCTGAAACAGAATCATCTGTCAAAATCGTCTAGGGAAAATTCGTTAAAAAATAATAATACTTTCAGCGAAAATCGGGCCTTGCAACGTTCAAAAACTTAAATATTTTAGGCAAGAAATAAAAAAGGTATGAAGCCGAAGTATGCCTTGAATGATTCAACTTCATCCAAATTCTAAAAATATAACTCGGCATACCCCATTAAAGATCATAGATGGGGGAAGTAACTGTCATGATTGAAAATTGTAAACATATGTTTACTTAAAAAATTAAACGAACTTCTACTAATTCTAGGAGTAGGAATAGAAAGAATTTCTCAAGTCATTACAGTACACGTGAATAAATTTGTATCAAAATAGTACATGTGCATGTAGTTTGTACACAAAAAACAAGACTTGTGTTCTGCTCAGGTTTGATGAGGATGATGGTAATATTCCAAGCAGTCATTTTATCTGTATAAAATGAAGTATGGAAATTAAAAAACCTATTTATTAGCAAGTATTTAAAATAAATTATGCCAATGACAAATGTACGTAAACCAATTTTCTTTGCCCGCGAGTATCTCAACCTGCTGCAGTAGTTACAGGTGTATCCCAAAACGTGTACAAACCTATGGGCACACATACCGCGGGAAGGTTTCACGTCCTAACCAATCACCGTGCGCACAGAACTGACCAATAGCAGCGCTAAGTGGAAAGAGCGCCCAATCAATATTGCTGCTTTGTCCAGAGGAAACGGACCAATGAACGGGAACGCATCGTGAGTTTTGGACGAATCCCCTGACCCTATAAATAGGGCCCGCGAATTGCGGTTGGGCATTCGTTCTGTTACAGACAAACTGAAACAACAACAATGGCTCGTACCAAGCAAACCGCCCGAAAATCTACCGGAGGAAAGGCTCCTCGCAAGCAGTTGGCCACCAAGGCTGCCCGTAAGAGCGCCCCAGCCACCGGCGGAGTCAAGAAGCCCCATCGTTACAGGCCCGGAACCGTCGCTCTCCGTGAGATCCGCCGTTACCAGAAGAGCACAGAGCTCCTCATCCGCAAGCTCCCCTTCCAGCGTCTGGTCCGTGAGATCGCTCAGGACTTCAAGACCGAGCTCCGCTTCCAGAGCTCTGCCGTCATGGCTCTTCAAGAGGCCAGCGAAGCTTACTTGGTCGGACTCTTCGAGGACACCAACTTGTGCGCCATCCACGCCAAGCGTGTGACCATCATGCCAAAGGACATCCAGTTGGCTCGCCGCATCCGTGGTGAACGTGCCTAAACAGGGACTTCCAATCCCCAAAACCACCGGCTCTTTTCAGAGCCACACCAAGTCAAAAAAGAGATTGCTTATCACTGTCTGATTCTCCAGTTGATTCAATAAATTAAATGAATTTTATGCTGTTAATACTGCATTTATAATAAAGATTATCATTATGCCCTGACTTTTGAAATAAAGGTTGTGCCCTTAACCTCCATTTTATCCTTACTTTAAAATAACAAATAACCAGTTGGCAACAAAATTACAATTAAAAGGGTTAAACTATTATTAAAAATTAGTAACATTTTTAAACAGTTGGACTCTGCATTCAATTGGGCATAATAAAATATGACTGGATGCCTTCCAGAAAATTTGGTCAACTGTAAAACTTGTATGACAGAATGTGGGACACTAATTATTTATACATTAGTTCACCACTGGAAAGGGTAATGGTTGAACTTTTCTTATTTTTGGGCAGAGGGGATCGGAATGAGTACAACTATCATGCCTGGATGTTGTATGCAGGTAATTTTGCTGTGTCCCAAGTAACTTCTGCATAAATTATGTTCAGGATATGTTGGGTGCATGCAACAACCATCTACCTTTGTTGGGGTCTGAGTGGAATTTGTTAAAATGTCGACAATTCTTCCAGGGTTCTTAGATGATTTTCAAAGATAACCAAATCAATATTGGTTTTGGAATAATGAATGTTCTATTTTAATTTTTATAGTATCCATGCAGTCACTTTACATGTACAAATGTACACTACAATATTCGGTTACATCACCTATGTACAAACACCCACTAGTGTTTTTTCCTAAACCTTGTGTGTAAATCACAAGGAGGTTTTCAGAAGATACAGTTGTTGGAATAATAGCAGTCACCCAATGTTCGTATACAGTACTGTACATGCAGGGAAGATCCCCCATGGTACTACATATCCAAGTCCTTTCTCTGTGACCTAACATGGGATGTTTTATCAAGGTCAGGTGGTCATGTAATAACTTGGGTTTTGTTCATATGTTCGCACATAATTTTATTTGGCACATCAAATTATATACATAGAGTTTTAGGGGGAATTCTCTCACTAAGAAATACGTTATCACAGGACAACAGATTTTTGTGATGTTTACACATTTTGTGTATCATAGCCAGGCTTGTATGCTTCAGTCTAGAAAGGGAAAGGGGCACCAAGGCATTCTCTCCTGGGTAAAGGGCACCCTATGAGGAAATTGTAAATTTCTATTGGAGCGTTTCAAGGGCACGAAGGCAATGACCAGGGGGCATCGAGGCAATCGCCTCCGTTGCCTTCGTGAAGTATCAGGCCTGCAGCATAGGAAATACTCCATGATCATAGCTAGTCATAAATAGTATTTGACATTAAAAAAGAAGATTATTCTAAAGCAGAATACTGTACATGTACATGGAAATTAAATAGTTGAGACTTGAGGGAGGTGGCAAAAGTGCAAGGGTGTTTCTGTTGGCCTCAGGTTTTTTGGGTTGGGAAAAAGGGGGTTCAAATCCTTGCCACATAAAAAGATGTTTGTCATTGACTATAAAACTCCAGGACCTGTATTAGAAGTGTTAGGACATAAAAAAGACTGTCGGTGTACATGAAGACCTCTGTCATTAAATGCCACCATGTACATTCTATGGCATATCCGGGCAGGCAAGATACTTCACTGTCATATGAGATATTTTACATTTTGTATCATAATATACTACATAAAAACAAGCATTTGTCTGTTGCAAATTCTGTTTTCTCTCAATGAGCTGTGTAAAAATCATGTCTGCATAAATTCCAGGCTCTGTGGCTTCACCATTTTGGAAAACAATTCCCTTTGTGTACATTTTGACTTCCAAAATGGGGGACAGGATAGGCGTGTGTAAGTGCGCTGTGCTTTGTGCAAGCAGTTAATACTGTAATAACACATGGGGACAATGGCAAAATGACACAACTAAGATTATTGTGATGGTGACGTCATTTGATTTGGTGTATATGTATACTGCGTGCTGTAAAAGTTCTGTATATGAAGTGAACAATAACAATTAATGTTTCTTCTTTTTACTCTTTTCAGGTATCAGCAAGACTAGATTTTAGAGAAATGGATAAATCAGCAAGATGGACGTTTGAAATCTGCTAGAAATCCATTTTGGTGTTAATAAATCCCCCGAACATTGCTTGCGAACTCGCCATGGCTACCAACATTGATCCTAATCTCAACGGCTCTGCCTCCTTGGATGAGCCTCCTCCCAGACCGGAACCAGACAGCCAAGACATAGCAATCACTGTCGTCCAGGCAACCACTCTCAGTCTCATCTTCCTAATAGTTTGCTTCCTTAACTTTCTTGTCACGTTCACGTTCTACAAGAAGGCTTACCTGATGACGCCTAGCAACAGGTTCGTTTTCAGTCTGACGCTGTCCAACTTTGTCGGTGGGGCCGTGGTTCTTCCGTTTAACCTGATCAGCTGCGCGTGTCATGAGTGGATCTTTGGGGTCATGTGGTGCAATCTGACAGGGTTTGTCACGGTGTCTGTCACTGCTGGTAGCCTCCTCACATTAGCCATAATCACTGTGGACAGGTAAGATTAGAACTGTGTTATTTCAAACTTTATGCCAGTAATATATGAAAAGCACTTCATACCCGGTGCTCTACAAGTCCCGCAGAAATAAAAATCCTTGGGCTACTTGGGTTGGATTCGACCCATGACAGAGTCCAGGAGCATACCTGGTGTCGAAAGACCAACTTGAATCCAGTATTAGCAGTGGGTACCACAAATAATAGTATGGATGTTTTGTTTACATCAATTTAAAAAGTAATAAACCACAAGGGAAACTGACTGTGTCGCAGGTTCAAGTCCCGCTCTAGTAAGTTCTTCTTTGTTCAACCCAAAATTATTTAAATTTAAGAAGATTTTAGAGTTTTAGAAATGAATGTCAAATAAGAAAAATATGGATGACATTTGTGAAAACTGTTATGCGTCTTACAACCTCATCAACCATGAGTGGTTTATCACACAGAGAAAAATTCTATTACCACTGAATCAATCAAAATCTGTTGTCAGGATTTGCTTTATTTTGATGACCTCAGTACTGCTTGGGTGGAAACCCATAGTTTACTGCGGGGTTTTCATTTGATGACAACTACAAAAGGATGATACCAAAGATCCAGTGTTGTAGTCAAGTACTTCAGGCACTGCCAAGTACTAACTACATGTACAGGCACTTGATACCTCAGGATTTTTTCTGATTTTAGGATTTTCTCAGAACCTCCTTGAGCATTCAAATTGTCTTCAAAAGCAATCACCAAAGGGAGAAAGAAATAATCCACATTTGAGTATCTGATGAGACACAAAGTCTATAAACCCTTCTGAACTGTATATAGCCTGCCCGATATGGGGTAGAGGGTTCCCCCCAATGTTCCCATACTATAACACACTATTTTCCTCTTGTATAGAACTCCCCCCCCCCTAAAATCCTCAAAAGAATTCCTGAGATTCCAAGCACACAATGAAGACACAATAGGAGGGAGGGGGGTTCCCTCTGCCCCATATCCATCACCAATTGGAACTGTAACATGTGAGAAGTTCCAGGTCTAGAATAAGGGGGACCCAGACCCACAAGCCATTTTTCAGGAATTGTTACATCTGTAAAATCTCATCCCTGGTGTACATGTACTAGGGTGGCCGAATAGTACTCAAGTACGAGTACTTGGGCCATGGAGTACGAGTACTTGTGACTGAGTACTAAGTATTATGATATCCGAGGAGTACCAGTCTATAAGAGCTGAGTACGAGTACTTTATATAATAAAAATGCTGTATTAAATTGATGTATTGATACATTTATTGTTTGTTGAAACTTGTATTTCCATGCTATTATTGTTAAATGTTTTTCAAATAGATTGTTTTCTTTTCTTTTATTTACAGATATTTTGCAATATCACAGCCGATGATGTACCCACTAAAAGTGACATGCACAAGAACTGTAGAGTTGATCATTCTTGTGTGGATTCTTGCCCTAGTATGTAGTCTTCCTCCGGTCTTCGGTTGGTCTCAGTATCGCTTCAATCTGTCAAGATCCAGTTGTTTCATCAACTGGAGTCATCACCCATCTTATGCAGTTTTCTTCACAGTTGCTTATGTCTGCACCCCTTTACTAATTATGTCTTGGTGCTATGTAAAGATTTTACAAGTGCCCATGTGACTAAGAGGAGAGTAAGTAACGGAAGTGTTGTTGCCACGGGAACCCTCCGGAATCGCAGAGGGTCTCGTCGGACTTCTTTACTGGTGAATATACGAATGAGTTCGCCATTCAAGGCGATGCGAACGGTTGTGATTACGATGGGTGCTTTTTGTATAATATGGGGACCAGTTACCGTGGAAATCCTTTATGAGGCATTTAACGGCCTTCTTCGTATACCTCACTGGGTGTTGACCTCCGTGACCTTGCTATGGTATGCAAGTTATATCATGCACCCTTGCGTATACGCCGTTTGGAACAGGAGTATACGAAGGGAGCTTCTTTCTTGGTTTTGTACTCGAGGACGATGGCTGGATGATGAGAAGCCACTATTTGCTCCGAGGAATAAGGAGGTACGTGCCATGAGCATAAGTGGGAGCATTGGAGATCTTAGTTTTACAACATCAGTACAGCATAAAACATCTTCCTTGGGTGTCACTAGTGCAACTCTTCCGTACAACTCAAGCAACGACTCAGGTAAGTTTGTCACTCATTTTTTAAGGAGGGGCAGATTAGAGTTATCTCCTCCTTTAAAGGCCCTGTGCATTATTGGTAAGATCAAAAAACACAAATGTTCACAGATTTACACATAACTTACATGATTTAAAGTATTCAAGTAATGGTTGAAATGGTTCCTTAAAATATTTCTGCCTAAAATGCTATCGTTTCTGAGAAATGATAAAAACTTGACATTTGAAAAAACAGAAAATACATAAGGTCTCTTTTCACTATTTTTTTGTGACCTCGATGACCAAATGAGCTCAAACTTTCACAGGTTTGTTTGTTCGTGCATATGTTGAATCACACAGAATGTGGACACTGATTTTGAACTGTTACCAAAAGTGTACAATACCTTTAAAGACTGATTGGTAATTATAAAAATATGAAATTTATCAGTTTCAATCGAGTACCAACTCTCTAGAAAAATACACGATTAAAGTTGCATGACCTGAATATTTGTACATGACTGATGGATGTGAGATTATGTCGGAATACCTTCCACAATACATTTTTTGTTTTTAATTAATTACCCCTCATGATTGGTAGATGTTTATATACAATACCTTATAAATGAAAGCTTACAACTTTCCTGGATCTATAAAAATAGCTAATTCAAATCAAATTTTTCGTGTCAAATCAGCCGAAAACTTAGCAAAGTTTTAGACGACAAAATAGCTTTTGAAAACCCTGCAGAAATATTTCTGCTATAATGATTTCAATAGCTGCAATTGAAATAAGCCCAATATGAACAGGAAAATCCCTTACAGTCGTTTGTTGTTGTGAAAGAAAGAAAACATTATATCTTATATTTTAGGGCGATATCATCATCTCTTTTTTATTTGAAAAGGGGGCGATTGCATCGTCTGATTTTTTATCAACTTGTGATATGAAGAAAGGGGGCACATCTTAAATCTTGTTCAGTTGTTACTTTTTAGCTCTTGAATTAATGTGGAAATTATTACACAAAATGTAAAATTTCCCATATGACCACCAGTGCAGTATCTTGTCTGCCAGAAAGGCCCTATAATGTACATGTACATGTACATGTACATGGTCACTCTTTTGGTATTAAACAAAGGTTACATGGTCTGTAACATAAACAATACCCATTACATAGTATAATGCTGGAACTGATACTTATTGTTGTGTGGTGGAAAAATATAAACAATTAATAAATTAGTTAATTAATGATACTTAATCTTCAATTTTAGTTTTCCATAAAACCAGTGCCAACTGTTTTGAGAAATATTTCCTTCTGAAAGAAATACTAGTTTATGATAGCTGTATGCTACAGTTTAAGATAACTAAACCCCGATACTTGTACTTATAGTTTCATAATGAATTTGTCTTATTTCTGATTGCCCTAAGACAAGATAAATAAACCCCACTATTAAAAGCCCAAAGTATAAATTCAATGATCAGACAATAGTAGTTTGTCAAAAAGACGAATTTTTTCCAGCCACAGCAGGCCTTGTGTACTGACTGTGTCTTTCAATTTCCATTGGCCCAGTTGAGAAACCGAAAACAAGGAATAATATGCTCTAATGTATTATTTTATGTCATTTCTTGTGTAAAAACCATGTACTGTACATGTACATGTATTAGATTACACATGTATTTGCAACTTGTATTTTGACATGTTTCCAGAAACAAGTTTGTTTTTTATAGGAGCACCCATTTCTGTGAAATTTTCCAATAACTTTTTTTAAAAATCATGTTTTATGTTATTAAGACATGTTTTCAAATTAAAATAGACAACAGTTGAGGAACCCTGGTTATCTGTGGCATTTCCGTATAGGTATGCCTTCATATATGTTGACACACCATTTTATTCAGTTTTGTTCCCCAAACGAAAAGCATTAACATTTTTTTTTTCAGCATGTTGTTTAGTTTTAAGAGCAAATTTGGCAATGGACAAGTTTGCTATATGACTATGGGCTTTGGGAGTGTTTCTTACTGTGTAACTGTCTGTACATCATTTCTTTTGTTATGGGGTAAAAAATTTTATTATTTTATTTCTCAAATCAAAGTAGCTTTACTGCGTCCATCCATCATCCATGCTTTATTTAACATAACAAAATTAAAAGGTAACAAGACAAGGTAAGGTAAAACAAACAAATAAATTAACTAGACAATGATTAAATCTCTTTTTTGAATATATGGTGGCTCTGAAAAGAGCCGGTTTGGTTTAGAGCCGAGTATTCAGCGATTATTTGGCAGCCTTGGCGGTCTTCTTGGGCAGAAGAACGGCCTGGATGTTGGGCAGTACACCACCCTGGGCGATGGTGACTCCACTGAGAAGCTTGTTCAACTCTTCGTCGTTGCGGATGGCGAGCTGCAAGTGACGGGGGTTGATTCTTGTCTTCTTGTTGTCACGGGCGGCGTTACCGGCCAACTCGAGGATCTCAGCGGCCAAGTACTCCATGACGGCAGCCAAGTAGACCGGGGCACCAGCTCCCACTCGCTCGGCGTAGTTGCCCTTGCGAAGGAAACGGTGGACACGGCCCACGGGGAACTGAAGCCCAGCTCTTGCAGATCGGCTCTTGGCCTTAGCGCGTGCCTTTCCCCCTTTACCACGTCCAGACATGTTGATTATTTTGTAATTTGGCGTATTAGATACGAATGATGAAAATAATGCCCGTCAGCCTTTTTATACGGTTTCTGGGGTTTCACGTACTGTCCAATCACAAATGAGATATCTCTTAAGTCCCGCCTAGTTTCCCGCTGTGAGTAGGACGTGTGTAAATGCATTGTGTACACAACCGATTCGGCGCGAACGCTTAAGAGCCTTCACCAACCAATCATATTTCGCAATTCTTGGATCCTCGCTGAAAACTTTTCCTGGACCCTTCATTTGCATACTAAATGGTATAAATACAGCTGAATCGCTGAGGGACATCATTCTGCAAAATTTTGCGAACAACCGAATACAATCATGCCACCCAAGCCAAGTGGAAAGGGACAGAAGAAGGCCGGTAAGGCTAAGGGTGCACCGTCTGGTGGCACCAAGAAGAGACGCAGAAAGAGAAAGGAGAGCTATGGCATCTACATCTACAAGGTCATGAAGCAGGTTCACCCCGACACCGGCATCTCCAGCCGTGCCATGAGCATCATGAACAGCTTCGTCAATGACATCTTCGAGCGTATTGCCGCCGAGGCTTCCCGCCTGGCCCACTACAACAAGAAGTCCACCATCACCAGCCGTGAAGTCCAGACCGCAGTCCGTCTCCTTCTGCCCGGTGAGCTGGCCAAGCACGCTGTCAGCGAGGGAACCAAGGCTGTCACCAAGTACACCACCTCCAAATAGATGGTGTAATTGTACGCCTCAAAACCAACCGGCTCTTTTCAGAGCCACCACATCTTCCAAAAAGAGATTGAATCATTGTCTTTTATTTAATGTATTTTATCGTATTGTCCGTCGTCAATAAAGTTGTCTTGACTGTTTTATTTAAAGTTAAAACCGAATTAAATAAATAATAATGGTAATGACTAGAGCAAGTTATTCGAAACGTTGAGACCAAAAAGAACTCACTCCACGGTAGTGTAGTTAATTACGAGAAGTCCCCCGATCCACAAAACTAAAGTAAGTAGACTAGTCTAGGCTGATTTCCTACCTCCCGCCCAGGCAGGACAGTTCTTTTCAGAAATGAGAAAAGAGAAGTCTCCCGAATTCAGAAAAACTACTCCGCGGTAGTAGAACAAAATAGCATGACAAGTTCTCTAAAAAACAAAATCTACACAGCAAAGTAGATATTTATACACAATCATGGTGTTACCGCAAACCGAATATAAATTATAATATTAGCCTAAATGTGCCTATAAACAAGGTTGATACATTAAAAATATGAAAGTACATGAGAAGTTACAGCGATCGAAAATAATAAAATATAATTATAGGAACATTACAGAATTGGGTTTTTGCTAACAAAACAGTTGCTGGCAGTGTAAGCACTTTATATAATCCACCATATACTGTACATAAACTGATAAACCTGTAGAAGTTTGAGATCGATCGGCCATCTGGGTCACGAGAAAATAGTGAAAATCCGATTACACATTTGCATGAAATCATGTAGATTCAACAAATGAATAAAACGCTCACTGAGCGATAAACTCCAATCGGAAAATTAGTTTATTCATTTCTCATCAAATATGGCATTTCAGACAGAAATATTTCAAGGGATGTTTTCTACTATCATCATCATTACCGTGTAAGTTTTGTGAAAATCTGTGATCAAAGTATATTTTACAAGTTTTTTTCTTACCAATTCTGTAATGTTCTTTTAAACAACGTTAATTTCATCAGATTGTGAAATACACTTTATCTTAACTAAGGAATTTAGACATAAAAGGGTTTTCAATTTTGTGTTGTTATTTTTAAATACTCAAAAACAATATTAATAACATGGCACTAGAAAACACGGCATGTCAGCCAACAAAGCAACCAGTTTAGTCCAGACTTTATCTTTCCCGATTTTTTCCACAACAAATCAGTCTAATTTTGTATCTTTTGTAGTCACTCGTAGTCGATTCATAATGAGAACAATTTAAATGATCTTTTAAGTTTCAGGTTTAATTAGTTCATCTGTTTGAGAAACTTGAAATAAACTCCTCGCTCCTTGTTGGGGCGATTTTTTATACCGGCGACTTTCCATTCTGCAGCGACTTGCCGGTTGTGGCAAATCTCCACAGTGCTACTATATAATTCAACACAATTTTTGTGTATTAGAGAGCACGCACCAAATGCAGTTCGTTATGTCTACCGCATATGGAACGTGACAATGGAATTTACATATAGATGTACATGTAGACGTGAGCTCAAGGTTGTTATGGGGCATGTGCACAAACAACAGGAGGTGCAGGCGGTTGGCGAAATTTTTTTTCCTAGCGTGGTAAAGGCCATCATTTGCATTTTCGCTGGATGATGCTGAATTATTCAAGTTGAAAAGCCCTTCCATGTTCGCCTATATGTACAATGTAAATTGTACACAGTACATGTTACACAACGTGCACGTGCATGCAGTGCATCAAACAATATACTCAGTGCGATCATGGACGTGAGTGTAAACGTCTCATTGTAGATGACTGTCGTCCTTCTTTGAATACGGATAACTTGGTTTGTGATCCAAAACTGAAGCCAATAAATTGAATGTTAATAAGGCTGATTTCCCTACAAAATTCACTATTCCCCCCAATAATCATAACATCATGTCAACAGGTGGCCCATACTCCGTCATTTCAAGGCTCACTCTCATTTCTCAGCAAACACACCACACACACACAGTCTTAGGCTATGACCTCGAGGTCCCCCAGTACTGACCATTAATCCCCTGTTGACCATTACCTCATCCGACTTTCTAGGAAATGATATGTCACTGATCTTATATTTTCTCTGTGACATCATTTCTAAATCTAGACTTACCCCCCCCCCTCAGGAATCCTAACTTTATCCTTCAAGATTATTCTTATCCTGACTCTCCTCATTTTTTTTATTGTTCCAAGGGACTTGTGTAAACATTGTTATTTTCTCATTTACATCGTGTGTTTTGTTTCTTTTTTTTGACTAATTAATAATTTGCCGTTATAATAATAATAACACAGACACTATTTATAGTTATATAATACTACTAACAATAATGCGACAGCCGGTATATCCCTTTCAAGTCGTGTTGGACAAGGCATATTCAAACTGTTTCTGTTTGTTTTAATTTTTCGACTCGAGACGTGTACATTCTGCTGCTAGACTGTGTAGCAAACTGGCCTGCGAATAGTGATGTGTGATGAGCGATTCTGTGCAGCTGCTATTTGATATAATGTCATGAAGCTTATGGTTACGGACCCCAGCCAATGGGAGCGAGGTATGCAAATTTTGGCCTTTACCGCGCTGGGAAAAAAAATTTCGCACGCAGTCAATGTTTGGGTGACTTTCGGATACCTTTGCATGCGTAGACATTGTGGTAGTCCATTTGCGAAACTTGCCCAATACAGAATTCTATTACGCGGCGGAATCGTCGTCCGTATTTCGTCGGAAAAAGCCACCAAAAACAATTTTCCAAGGATGGGGAAAATTGGCATCAAGTGGATTTGTATTCTTTGGTGTTTCAAGAGTAATTCCTGAAATTGTCAAAGAGTGAATACAAAATTGCATATGGGGAAACTCTTTCGACCATCATAAGCCCACGTACTGACAGTAAGTACACTACTACAATTTTATTACTAGGGGCCTGTACTGACGGAAATTTTAAGATCACTTTCAAAACAATCGTTGCAAATCTACATTTTATCATTTGCTCAAGAATTAAGAAAACAATCCATTGCAGATTGTACTAAAATAAAAATGATTTTAAAAATTAAATGTATGCATGTAAATTCAGCAGCCGAAAATTGTTCTTGATATATATAAAGTTACTCACTAAACCCCTAGGCCCCCTACCTTTTGAATTTTAGCTTAAACTGTTTCAAACTTACTTCAAAAATCGATGAGGTTTAATTCAAAACTAAATGTATGCTAGTACAGTAAAAAGTAAGAAACTTTTTTAGTTAAAAACTGTTTCAACTCAGTAACAATGAAATCAGTGAGGTTTAATTCCAATTGCCTTTTTATTTTAAGTTTCTCAAACAGATGAACTAATGAAACCCGAAACAACAGCCTAAAATTAAACTCAACAGCATAAAAATCTACAGCATAAAACTCAACAGCATAAAAATCAACAGCATAAAAGATCATTTAAATTGTTCTCATTATAAATCGACTAAGAGTAACTACTATAAAAGATACAAAATCAGACTGATTGGTAATTAATCCCTTTCGTCTATTTTTGGGATAGTTTTTCTGGGAAAAGTAACACTTTTAAAATCGGAAAAGATAAAGTCTAGACTCAACCGGTTGCTTTGTTGGCTGACATGCCGTGCTTTCTGGTGCCATGTTAATAATGTTTTTGAGTATTTATTTGGGTTTTAGTTTAAAGTAAAAACTCTCAAGACAACTTTATTGGATTCAATACATTTTTATAAAAGACAATGATTCAATCTCTTTTTGGAAGATGTGGTGGCTCTGAAAAGAGCCGGTTGGTTTATTGAGGCGCACGCGCCCTCCCTTGGGTTATCACGACGTTAAGAGTAAATGACGTCGTGGACCAAGACTAGTAGACCTAGACCTCCATGTGCTCCTCCTGCTGATCCTTAAAAGGTTCAACCTCCATCGGCTCCTCCTCAGTTACAACCTCCATGCGTTCATCACATCGCCCCGAGGTGTTGCCTTCTGGGGTAGTCTCCTTTTCATGTGTCTGTTGGGATCGCAACTTCCCCAGTTCAAAGGTCACCTTCAACGAACATTTACATGTAATCTCCATTGGTTACTGCGTATTATTTGGGTATAAATTACATGAAGACAGAGGGCCGTCCGGTCGTATCTTACAGTCTTGTTCTCTTCAACCGGGGGTCTACTCAGTAACCACTCGAAATGGAAGATAATAATACCAACTTACACAGCTTGTTCCCATCACGCTCAAATGTTGCACATTATTTCTCAATTTGAGGACAAGCATCGCAAGCGTGCCTAGGTTGTCATGGCCAATGAATATAGGTCTTTCATATCATCTACAACCTGGGCTATTTCTTATTTCGTTCAACCCCCCTCCGGATCCGGAGAGAACAAGAGTTGTTTTCTATATAGTCTTGGTTCCAAGACCTTCGTACCAAAATGGATCATGGATCAATTCCAACAACAGAGGGCGTCACTATCCCTGGTTCGATTTAGCTTCCACGAAGGTCTTGAGTATCTTGTAAAAGGGTGCTTAATAAGTGTTTCATTGTTTTTCCCCCGACTTTCCGGGGGAGCCAATCAACGATCGAGTTTGCACCTTTTCGTTAATTATTCATGAATCGCCATGCGTTTATAACAGGGAACGTTGTTGTGAATAGTATTGTGGCGAAAAGTACCTTCTCGTCAGTAATTAATATAGGCCCAAGTGAATAAAATGCATTCTGAATAGAGCTTGACAATGGGTTTACCTTAAGTTTTGGACTGAACAATTCTATAGATTATTCTGGAATTGCTTATTTGTTTATAACAATATTTGAAGGTTTACAGGAACAGTGCTGGAATTGTTTAATAACGAGGAAGTTTATTTGAGATGCTTTCACAAGTAATATGGAGTTCATGGGAGTTACAGGGAAACTATACGTTTGGTTTTTGAAACCGTTCGATTGTTTTAATCATATACAAATGTAGCTATCTACAATAAAACTAACCTGTGAAAAATTCATTTCAAAAGGTGGTCGAGTTTTTTAGATATCGCCGAAAATCCGGAGCGAATGTCAACGCAGGAAGAATCATCCGTAATTGGAATACCTGATCGTTTCTGCAGTAACTTTTCGTAGATTTAAATTTTGGGGGATACTAAACTAGTATCTTTTTCGATAATAACCACATTATTTCGATGTGAAATGTTTCTCAAAATGCTTATGATACTATCAATTAAAAGTTGCTGTACTTCTAACCAAGTAAGTTTATTGCCATTAATTTTAATAGTGTACGATAACGCATTGTTGAACAGACATAGATTTCCACACTATGTACATGTACCATGCACATTGTACAGTAGTAGGCTGGCTACAACTCATGCGTAAAATGTATTACATTTATTTATGCACTTTGACCTTGCAATAGAGAAACTGCATGTAGGCCATGTACAGGGCGCGCGGTATTTGAAACGCTCATTATATATGCAGCAAAATACGTACTGTTGAATGAAAGTAGCATGTTGGAGCACCTCCATGGTTGGAGTGATGGCCATACGAACAGTACATGATCCAAACAGTCTAGTCTTGAGTTCACCTCTCTTTGTGAACACATATCAGTGAATTAGGCCTACATGATGCAGTAAATTATCCCGCTACAGAAAAATAATATTATTTCTACACAAAAATCATCATTCGTGTAGGTGTAGTGCATGGCAGAATTGTTTCATTGCCAATAGTTTATTTTCAGGGCATGTCGGATGGTAGAATGCCGTATTAATTCAAATGCAAAGATAATCTTTTTCAAGTTATACGTTTGACATCGACGTCCAATGACCAACCATGGACCAACCGATAAACCTAATTCCAACTTCAAGCGGCTTAGCTTCAATAATTTCAGAATCACTTGCTATGCGTTGATAATGCGATAGAAGCCATAATGGTGGTCAATCAAAACGAGAGTTCATGCGATGTAACACAGCTAACATGCACAACACACAATGTCAAGTTCGTCTCGACGACCCCGTGACCTTTCACATCTTGCTTGTCTTGCAAGCTTGTCATTTAGTCACTAATATAAATAATACATGACTTGATGCTTCATTACCATAATTTGGCCACGCCCTCTAAAACAAGATATCCAAGACGTTACTACAGCCAGTCGTCAACCGCGACGAATTCAAGAAGAAAAGCGCGCCCTCTGTCGGTTATCACGAGTATGAGATAGTGACGTCTTGGACCAAGACTATTTTCTATAAGGATTTCAGAGCCACGGCCCATAGTCTAATATCGAAGTGCACAATTTGGTTCGTATACACAAAAATTGTGTTGAACATTTTAAAATCATAACACTGCGCGGGGATTTGCATCAACCGGCAAGTCGCTGCAGATTGGAAAAGTCGCCGGGTAAAAAAAAATCCCGGTCACAAGGAGCGAGGAGGTTTATTTAAGTTTCTCAAACAGATGAACTAATTAAACCTGAAACAACAGCATAAAACTTAAAAGATCATTTAAATTGTTCTCAATATAAATGGACGACGAGTGACTACTAAAGATACAAAAGCAGACTGATTGGTTATTATTCCCTTTCGTCTATTTTGGGGATAGTTTTTCATGGAAAAGTAATATTACTAAAATCAGAACAGATAACAAGTCTAGACTCAACCGTTTGGCGGACATGCCGTGTTTTCTAGTGCCATGTTAATAATTTTTTACCAAAACTAAAACTTAAAAACCCTTCGAATTCCTTAGTTAAGATGTATTGTATTTCACATCCTGATGTACGTCGTATTATATTTAAAGGAACATTACAGAGTTGGTTTTTGCTAACAAAACAGTTGCTGGCAGTGTAAGCACTATATGTAATCCACCATATACATTTACATAAACTGATAAACCTGTAGAAGTGTGAGATCGATCGGCCATCTGGGTCACGAGAAAATAGTGAAAATCCGATTACATGTACATATTTGCATGAAATCATATAGATTCAACAAATGAATAAAACGCTCACTGAGCGATAAACTCCAATCGGAAAATTAATTTATTCATTTCTCATCAAATATGGCATTTCAGACAGAAATAGTTCAAGAGATGGTTTCTACTACCATCATTATATCGTGTAAGTTTTATGTAAATCTGTGATCAAAAGGTATATTTTACTAATTTTTGTCTTACCAATTCTGTAATGTTTCTTTAATTATGTTCGTTCTCTGTAGTAACGTATCATGTACTTTCACATGTTTAATAGTGTATCTACCTTGTTAGGCAGTTTTTTCATTGTTAATTATTATTTATTTAATTAGGTTTTAATTTAAAGTAAAAACTCTCGAGACAACTTTATTGACGACGGACAATACGATAAAATACATTAAATAAAAGACAATGATTCAATCTCTTTTTGGAAGATGTGGTGGCTCTGAAAAGAGCCGGTTGGTTTTGAGGCGTACAATTACACCGTCTATTTGGAGGTGGTGTACTTGGTGACAGCCTTGGTTCCCTCGCTGACAGCGTGCTTGGCCAGCTCACCGGGCAGAAGGAGACGGACTGCGGTCTGGACTTCACGGCTGGTGATGGTGGACTTCTTGTTGTAGTGGGCAAGGCGGGAAGCCTCGGCGGCAATACGCTCGAAGATGTCGTTGACGAAGCTGTTCATGATGCTCATGGCACGGCTGGAGATGCCGGTGTCAGGGTGAACCTGCTTCATCACCTTGTAGATGTAGATGCCATAGCTCTCCTTTCTCTTTCTGCGTCTCTTCTTGGTGCCACCAGACGGTGCACCCTTAGCCTTACCGGCCTTCTTCTGTCCCTTTCCACTTGGCTTGGGTGGCATGATTGTATTCGGTTGTTTGCAAAATTTGCAGAATGACGGTTACCGTGAATACTCCGCATTAAATACATTCTCCATATGCAAATTAGGATCCTGTGAGGATTTTTCCTGAAAACATATCCCGATCTCCCGCTTAAAATTCCCCCTCAATTTTACGCAACTTGATTGGCTGTTGTGTGACCGTGAGCCACAAAGGCAGTCTGGATGTGTGCATGCGGGTCGTGTGCAAACATCTGTCAAGGCAACCTATACCTATAATGTAACAGGTGCACAAAGGGGTTCGTAGTAGGCGGGCTTTCGGATATTCGTGTTATGATTGGTCAATGTTTGGATCCTCCGTTGGATTCCTTAAAACCGTATAAATAGCAGACTTGCATCTTTTAATGGCATTCGTTCTTCGTTACAAGTAACTACACGAAATAATCAACATGTCTGGACGTGGTAAAGGAGGAAAGGCACGCGCTAAGGCCAAGAGCCGATCTGCAAGAGCTGGGCTTCAGTTCCCCGTGGGCCGTGTCCACCGTTTCCTTCGCAAGGGCAACTACGCCGAGCGAGTGGGAGCTGGTGCCCCGGTCTACTTGGCTGCCGTCATGGAGTACTTGGCCGCTGAGATCCTCGAGTTGGCCGGTAACGCCGCCCGTGACAACAAGAAGACAAGAATCAACCCCCGTCACTTGCAGCTCGCCATCCGCAACGACGAAGAGTTGAACAAGCTTCTCAGTGGAGTCACCATCGCCCAGGGTGGTGTACTGCCCAACATCCAGGCCGTTCTTCTGCCCAAGAAGACCGCCAAGGCTGCCAAATAAGCGCTGAATACTCAGCTCTAAACAAAACCGGCTCTTTTCAGAGCCACCATACATTCAAAAAAGAGATTTAAACACTTTGTCTGAAGCTGCCTAAATTATTTTGAGGTAACAATTCTATGATAATGATATGAATAAAATACTTAATATATGTTTTTTTTCGGATGGAGTTCCCATACCTAACCATCTTGTTATTGTTAATTATTTAATAATAATATTAAACAATTTTTTGTGGGCATTAAATATTTAGATGTATCAACTTTGACTTACCAGGAGTTCCCTGCCCCCCTCCATACAATTACTGATTAACAATAAATAAACGGATAACTGATACAGAAATACTCAAATAGTACACTTACCATCAAGTAATTAGTACATGTATTGGAAGGTACATGTACATTGTGAATTAATAACTAGTCACCTGAATATAATTTAGGCATTGAACATAATATACTTGGGGAAGATTTAAAGGAACATTACAGAAATGGTTTTTGCTAACAAACAGCTGCTTGCAGTGTAAGCACTTTATGTAATCCACCATATATATAAACTCACAAACCTGTAGGAGTTTGAGATCGATCGGCCATCTGGGTCACGAGAAAATAGTGAAAAACCGATTACATGTACACATTTGCATGATATCGTATAGATTCAACAAATTAATCAAACGCTCACTGAGCGATAAACTCCAATCGCAAAATTAGTTTATTCATTTCTCATCAAATATGGCAATTCAGACAGAAATATTTCAAGGGATGTTTTCTACTATCATCATCATTAGACCGTGTAAGTTTTATGTAAATCTGTGATCAAAAAGTATATTTTACAAGTTTTTTTCTTACCCATTTCTGTAATGTTCCTTTAATAATCAGGCAAAGAATGTATCAGCTGATTCTCTCGTTTGGGTTTGTTTGCCTTTGAAAATCGGAAAACACTACAGTGGTGTACACTTCTCTTTTTTGACAAACTGCAGGTGCATGCCATGATCAGTCTTAAACACAATTATTCCCCCTAAATTTATAACTTTAGTTTGGTTAGAGAGATATAAGCATAAATTCAAACACGGCTAAAAAAGGGAAAGCACTTCAGATGGGCAATAGTTTGTTAAGGTTAATTAATGAAAAGTAGGCCTTGATAACAAAAATTGCCTCAAAACATTTTGTTTGCCTCAAACAGCGACAGTTTCCATTTTTGTGTGAATGCCTATGTGCTCATTTCTATTTGGGGAAATAGAAATACAAGAATGATTTCATATGAAATCAAGATTTTGCTTTTAAGAAATTGATGGCATATGGTCACATCTAGTTTTAAAGATATTCTACAGAACTGGTTAGGATTTTCAAAAACATTGTTTAATTTTAGTCTGAAAGATTACTGATTATGAAGTTCATACTGGAACCATTTTTCTGTGAAATATTTCCCGCCTTTGAAATGAATTTATATTCGAGAAAAATTTATCTGAAAACAGCTGATTTTGGTTGTTACAACCAAAATTAGGGGCAATGTGGTTACATGCTGAAAAATGTGCATGGTTTTTTACACTATTTTCTCCTGACGCACACACCAGATTAAGCTCAAATTTGCACAGGTTTGTTTTTTCATGTATTTGGTTGATCTCACGAAACATCAAGTCTGCGACTATTTTGCCAGCTGTACCAATCCTAATACCTTTAATTTTCATGTTTTTATGTGTTTACTCTCTCTCTATAATCAATTTTCATGGTGGCGTGATAATTTCTAGGTACAGTACTTACTTGCATCGAAGAGAGTGACGATGTTGGAGATAGAAGTGGTGATCTCGTCTTGAGGATGCAGCCCAACTCCCTGGCAAAGAGAAGACCTGCTTCCAAGGTGAATTCCCTCCAGACTGTCGTTGATGTCCATACTCCCATAGGGTTTATTGAGGGGTCTCAAGACTCGCTGGAAGACTGCGACAAGATGTCTGTGATGGGAGAGGAGGATTGTAAAGATGAAGGTATTCTTGAAGATGCTTAGGGTTTCACAACAAGACACAAGTTTATAGCGGAAAATCAAACATTCTGGTCGCAGAAAAATCCTTAGAAAAAGGGCCCACAATGAGTATGACAATAGTGCTTAACAATTTTCTGCTGAAAAAGAAGAAGGATACCAGTCACAGATGGTACATGTTTCGTGGCAATTTGGCTGGTAACCTTATTCTCAGTGGCGAAACCAGACACTTTCATTTGGGAGGGCAAGCGGGGCCAAGACATTTTTTTGGGGGGGGGGGTATTTAGTGTATTGAACCATTTTGTGCACTTTTTAATCTTGATGGGGGGGGGAAGAGGGGGGCAAAGTGGAGGAGGGGGTTACCGCTCTCCCCTACCCCCCCCCCCCTGTTAAGCCACTTCTTATTCTGGTAAGCATAGTTTTGTTGTGCTCTACTACTATTTGTGCTTGAACATCTCTATGAAATTGGGCCCAGGTTAACTGGTTAGCATGGACTTTTTGCCATGTGTATGCAAACTTTATGTGACTGGAATTTCTTCACCAAGTTTAGTTGGGAATGGTGACTTTCAGCACAGAATTTGGTGAACTATTTTTCCGCCCATTTGTTGTTTATAACGTTTTATGAGAGTGTGCTCACTGAGAATTCTATGCATTCATAGTTGCAATTTAGACATTATTCCTGTTTTTGTGGAAGTAGATAGATCATAGTTTATTTATAGCTAAATGTTTCTTTAAAAGTGTATTTTTACATATTTGTATTTTACATTGAGCATCTCAGGAGCGTTTTGTTAAACGGCTTATATGCAGTACGTAGCACTAGAAGTTAGTTGCATAGGTTTTTTTCTATTTTATAGGAGTGCTGTAGAAGTACAGTTTATTAAAAAAAATTCCTGCTAAAGAGAGTAAACAATTTGTCCATCCATAGCAAAGCTCCATTCTTATGTGATTACAACTTTAAAAATGACAAGTGTCAAATAAATTTATCACCTAGATTTTTGCTCGTGAAAAGGTTATGCAATTTTCAAAGTGTTATCAACCAAGTGCCTTAAAGTTCTAGCGCTAGGTTTGAATTTATTTGACACCGTCCATAGCAAAGCTCCTTTCTTATGTGATTACAACTTTAAAAATGACAAGTGTCAAATAAATTTATCACCTAGATTTTTGCATCGTGAAAAGGTTATGCAATTTTCAAAATGTTATCAACCAAGTGCCTTAAAGTTCTAGTGTTAGGTTTGAATTTAAGACAGTGAGGCTTCAGATGGATGTATTGTTGCAGTTACGGCTGCATCACCGCATCAACATCAGGCCTGGAATTACATGGGAGGCCACCAACAGGCCTGGAATTTCATCTTCATTTTGCAAAGGTCACTTCCATTGGAAAATCTTAAACTCTATGGAAAACTTTTGAAGGGGCGCCAAGGCCAGGACCAGGGGCAACAGAGGCCTCCGTGGCCTCCAGGTAACTCCAGGCCTGCACCAAGGCTATTAGCCTTTTTGAGGTATGGTGGACACTATAGGAGTGCACTGCTTGGTTTGGGTGTATACAGACAAATTTACCCAAACCTAATAGTGTCATAGTATTGCGTCCACCATATCTCAAAATGGCTTATGACGTCTTGGCTTTGGTGCCCCATCAAAAGTTTCCCATAAAGTACACAATTCTATGCAACAAGGGTGTTTTTTTTCTTTTAATATTTTCTTGCAACCTCGATGACCAATTGAGCCCAAGTTTTCACAGGTTTGTTATTTTGTTGTATGTTGGGATACACCAAGTGAGGATAATTACAAAAATTAACTTCCTGCCTTTAAAGGCACGTTCAAAGTTGACAATCAAGAAAGTGAAGAGATTGTACAAGACACCCTCATCTGAATCAGTACAATGTCTTGTTCTTACCTTCTCTACAGTATCTCCGAAAATACAATTTCCAAGACGTCTTCTTTTTAACAAGTCTGCCACACTCCATTTAGCTTTGAAAACATCAACAGTTAAAAAACCTGCACCAATCAAAACCAAAAAGACTTTTAATGAAAAAAAATAAACATCTTTTGGAAAATCTTGTTTCATGGCCCTTTTTTAAAACCACTTGCCTTTGGCTTTGACTCTGTCTGCCTGTTCATATCAAAAGCATGTTTTCAAAATAACTGTTTGAGGCGAAGCCAGAGCCAGAGCTCAAGCCGTAGTTTCGTAAAGAGCCAGTGTAATAAATGTACCATTATTTGTTTGTGTTGGAAATTCAACAGTGATTTACTTACATTTAGAGAGAGTTGCCCAAATCTGTGGGTTTGGTTTCTGATGGCATCTTTTGCAAGCCTTATCATGTGACGTCAGTGAATCTTGTCACCGTATTAGCTTATCATGTAGTATTTTTAGTTTAGTGTAGCTATAAACTTAAGAACTTTGAAAGCCATGAGAATATGAGCTATTTTTAAAATTTGTCTTTATTTGACAAAAATAATACTAACACCAACAATGAAGAACTCAATAAATAGATGAAAAGTTGAAATAAATTGTGTACACTTTTGATGATTTATGGTCCCATGTAAGAATTGAAGCAATTAGTAAACAATCAATTTTGTTGTTTTAGTTCTTTTACTAAATGACATCTTTTCTCAATATTTAATGACGACTTTTACTCCAGGAAGTCTATACCTTAGAAAAAAATGTCCAACCATAAAGTTCTTTACTGGAAAAATTACTTGTAAGAAGAGGAACTAATGAGAAAATAGTATTTTAAAAGTTTAAAAATGTAAAATGTAACGAACACTGTTAAGCAGAACAACAACACAACTCTTTATAAGAAAATGAACTTCACTTTAAATTCACATTACTTAGCTTGATGACCAGTTCACTGTTTTCAGAATTCCTTTGTTCAAGAATCTAATAGAGGCAATTCCTTTAACCAATAGCATGCCATCTTTGTCATTCCTTTTCATATATCAACGGGTCTAAACTTAAGTTGGAAGTGAACAAATATTCCATCTGCTCCTTGAGAATGAAGAAATGTCCAAGGAACAAGAAACCTTTCTTTACGCATCTGTTCAAAATATATTTGCGGTTTTAATCCATAGCTGTGAGAAGCAAGAACGTTGTTTTTTTAAACTTCCAACAGGTCATGGCGATTCTCTACTTCACATGCACAGGAAGAGAAATTCTTGGAGACTGATTCCCACAGGTTGGGTGTTTTGTTTTTGTGGAACCTCCCGATTCCTCTTTTTCCATCTATTCATTTCACCTCCATGTTTGCATCCAATACAAAACTTTATATCGGACTGGACAAGGAACTCCTGGAGACTCATTCTCACATGTTGGGTGGTGTTTTGCGGAACCCTCTTTTTCAATAGATTCATTCCACCTCCATGTTTGCATCCAATACAAAACTTTGTATCGGATTGGACGAAAAACTCCTCCAGACTCACAGGTTGGGTGTTTTGTTTTTGTAGAACCTCCCGATTCCTCTTTTTCCATCGATTCATTCCACCTCCATGTTTGCATCTAATACAAGCCGTCCTTTATGTCAGAGTGAATAGTAATCACAATATCCAAACCCTGGTGGTTTCTTATTACTTCCCTTGTTGACCTCCATCCACACTTTTATCTTGCTCTGCGTCATCCCCTTGATATGAACACGTAGATGACGTCACTTCATTGATCAGGTAGCGCTCACCAGTTGTCGTCGTTAAAATCTAAACGCAGACGAGAAAGCAAAAGTAAACACAATCTGCTCTTCACAAGTTACATTAAAATGCATGTGAAAAAAGTTTCCAACAAGCGTGGCAAAATAGTGACCCCGTTTACACTGCAGTTTTCTAATTTTTTTGCTCACAAATGACTGACCCATTTCTGTCTACATGTATATCAAGAGTGACACCACCATTAAAAGCAATACTGTGGGAAAATGTTTTAAATCTTGTGCAAAAATGAACTAAATTCAGAAAAGCGGTATTTATTTTGAAAATTTTAATGTACACGTATGAACTCCCGTATTCGTTGTTAACACCAATGATTACGCATCACGTGAACACACAAAGTGTTGACGTATCCCTATCCGTAGACTTGCAAAACCTCTCACTACTGTTGTCTAAACACATACCTGTCCCTTGGCTAGGTTGAGTTTCTGGTTTGTTGTTATCGAGAATTGGAAAGAGAGGGGCTTCTGCTTGGAGTCTGTCGTTGCTTTTGGAGAACCCCCTGGAAGTGGAACAGCCTGCACCAAGTAAAACACAATTATCTATTATTAGGCCTTTTTAACTTCATTCTGAAGAGACGTGGCAATTTTCCCCAGAAAAAGCACTTGTAGGAGGAAAATATAAGTTTGTATTGGATCACGGTCTGTTATTTTTACCATTTGCAAAGATGTTTTTATTTTGATCAGCATACAAATTTATAATTCAAGTATCATGGCACTAACAGTTTTTTTAACACAATTTCGGACTGGATTGAATAGCAGGCTAGTTGGAATATAGATCAATAGACTGATCCATTAAGCCCCACCCTCGTAACATATTGACCAATCACAGCATTGGCTGTATCACCACTGCACACGCGGGCAACACGTGTGCATCTCTCCAATGCCACACTCACGACATGAATGTGCGTGCTTTAGTATACGCGCCAGCGCATGTTTACTTTTCTAATGAGATTTTAGCGTGTCGGACTTTTGTCGGAATTTCGGTGGCGTAGCCAAGGTTGTGAAAGGGGGAGGAGCTTAATGGATCGGTCTATAGGTGGTAGGTTCATAGATGAGTGACTGTCTTGACTTTCATTAGCGATCAAGGGCCTGTATTTTCCACTTTCTTAAGTTCGAGAAAGCGTTACTTGTGTGTACAAGCTGGAAATGTAATGCATGCACATAGGTTGAATTTTGATTTCTTTTTTTTGAAACCAGCAAGGTAAATATTTACCTTTATTATCTTTGTGGCAAGTAATTTATGTTGCGGCACCGTCAACAGATTCTTTTTGGCAGAAACATCTTGAAGGTGGATTGGTTTGATCGGCTGGAGAGGGGGAGGTTCGTTCTTGGTGATGGTTTGGTATCTGGAGACAACATCACGTACAACAGTAGGCTGCTGTGGTTGGGTTACCACCTGCTGGTAGCCCGTTTGTAGGAGAGTGACAGGACCACAAGGTATGGCGGCGATGCCTGGGCTCCTACACTGGAGGCTGCCACAGGGAGTTCCCTGTCTCTCGTGTGTGGCATCTTGGGAGGGGTCTGTGTCTGGCTCAGAAACACTGACGATGTTGCACTGCTGCCACCAAAGTATCCTTGGTAGTTTCTTGGAGGGGTGGAGGGGGCCAGAGCTGTGGGTGACGGACCAGACATTATTGATACCCTTTTCTTGATGGCCTCGACAACTGGGCTACCAACTGGAGTTGGACATTTCGCTGTTGATGCATACGGTTTGATGTATACACCCCCAGATGTTGTCGCAAATGGTCGGTACAAATACTGGGTCACTCCAGGATTAGCCCCGGTGGCGTAATCGTGGGAGACTCTGCAGGGCTGTGTGGGGGTCAGGAGGGACTTGGGAGTCAAGTGGTAGAGCCGATCAGGTGTTACTACAGGTGCGTCAGGCAGACCTTTTGCAGCTTCAAAATCACAGGTGCTGGCTGAGGTTAGGAAATAGCTGGGAACTGTAAACATGGAAGACAAGGGTAAGTATTCAATCAATCAATTAATTACATGAATATTAATTGTTCAAATACATAATTACTCAAATTATGGAGTCATTCTCTAAAATTACTTAATTTTTTTAAATTAAGAAAGTAGACTTTGTATTTTATAAAATTTTACAAATAACTCAAAAAGTCTTATGGTTGATATTTTGAACAAATCACCCGAAACTTATTCAGACCACCTAATGCTTGTTAATTTAATTTCTAATTAAATTCCTAGTGTTATGAATTAATTTGTGATCAACAGATCAGAGGAACTTACAACACTGTAGCAACGGATCACCAAATGATTAGAAGCTTCATACAGACCTCTGTAATCTAAACGTTGGCTTTGATAAAATATGCGTGAACAAATATAAAGCTTTATGAGAAAGAGAACAAACAGGTTTGTTAGAGTAAACATTCTTACAAAACTTGTTAAAGCTGTTACAAAAAGCCACAATTTATTGTTAATGTTGGGGTTACATTTGTGAGGATTTAATTATTGTGAAGTTGGAGTCAATTAGAAACAATGTGTTAGTTATTGAATTATTAAAAAAATTGTAAGTACAGTCGAGTATACAAACTTTTGCAATACGTGACTGACTCTGGCAAAACTTAAACTTTGACCCAGTTTTTAAACATTAATTTTTGGTAATTATCATGAAAATTATCAATGTTCCAAACAACATTTGAGAATTTTAATTTTTCAATCGAAATCTAGAGAAAATGATTTACATGGTGGAAATGTTATTTAGTCCTCTGGGGTAAATTGTTGAGCTTTTCATGGCTGTTCATGGACAGTTATTTGTGAAGTGCATGGAAGTTGTTGAGGTTTGCCAGAGCAGGTCTCATGCGAGAATTAAAAAGCAGGAATTCTGGACAAAAAAAGCAGTTTAAGATTATCCCGCAAACAGAGTTACAGAGGGGCTTTAAAGGCCCTGGGGTCGATTTCACAAAACTCTTCCTAACTTAGGACTAGTCCTAGGCAATGCTAAGAGATAGGACTAGTCCTAAGTACTGGTCCTAACTTAGGACTAGTCCTATCTCTTAGCATTGCCTAGGACTAGTCCTAAGTTAGGAAGAGTTTTGTGAAATCGGCCCCTGTACACTATTGGTATAATCGAAAAACACAATGTTCACAGATTCACACATAACTTACATGATTTAGAGTAAGTAATGGTAGAAAGGGTTCCTTAAAATATTTCTGCCTAAAATGCTATCGTTTCTGAGAAACGAGTAAAACAATAGTAATTATCGCGCGCGATAATTTGAAAAAACAGAAAACACATAAGATCTCTTTTCACTATTTGCTCGTGACCTCTATGACCAATTGAGCTCAAACTTTCACAGGTTTGTTGGTTCATGCATATGTTTAATCACACAAATTGTGGACACTGATTTTGAGCTGTTACCAAAAGTGTACAATACCTTTAAGGGTCA
Organism: Pycnopodia helianthoides; assembly: GCA_032158295.1. Taxonomy (NCBI): domain Eukaryota; kingdom Metazoa; phylum Echinodermata; class Asteroidea; order Forcipulatida; family Asteriidae; genus Pycnopodia; species Pycnopodia helianthoides. The sequence continues at coordinate 1,625,212 of CM063259.1, forward strand.
ATTTGAGTTTTGTAATCCACTCCTTTTTTCAATAGATGGAGTCCTTAAGAAAGTAGGGGAAAAGTTACAAGTCTCTAACCTGGTTTTGGGTTGAACAAAGAAAAATTGACAAGAGCGGGATTTGAACCAACTACCTCCGGATTAACGTGCCGGCGCTCTACCAACTGAGCTATCTAGCCCTATGTTGGCGGTCTCCCTATTTTGTCAATATCTTTGTTCGGGGGTGCCAGTCAGAAGCCATGTAACCGTTAACTGCCGTGTAGCCAGGGATCACACCCAAGTTTACGATACAACCTGGGATACAACCTAAGGTCGTTGGTTCAAATCCCGCTCTAGTCAATTTTTCTTTGTTCAACCCAAAACCATTTGAAATTTACCCAGTGGTTTATTACTTGACAAGTCTCTAACCTCACGTTAAAATGGTGTAAAATATCATTTTATGTGATAGTCTTTTAGAGCGAACTTTTAAACATGACATCATCGCCCAGCAAAAACGAATAGGTCTGTTCATATTCCGAAGAGGAGTTTCTGCACCAGTCGTAAGCTCAAATTCAATGCTGTTTTGATTGAATATCATCAGAATTCAGGAAGGAACTGAAAATTCTATGTACAGAAATGTATAGACCATATATTTGAAACGTGACGCCATCAAACGTTTTTGACAACAATTGCACTTCGCTCGTCCCCAGCGCCTTGCCTTAAAACCAAAGGCGCTGGGATGGGCAAACGTATCAAGCACGCTCATTGGTTTATGCTCAGTCCCATCATGCATCACACTCACACTGCAAAGCACTGCACGCATGACGTACTTCCTGAACAAGAATCTGTGCAAGCTGATTAGCCCATCCCAGCGGTCCTGGATAGGCCGCTGGGGCCGAGCGAACAATTGCACTTGAAGTGTATCAAACGCAGTGGCATTTTACACCATTTTATCGTGAGGTTAGAGGCTTGAAACTTTTTGCCCATTTTCATTAGGACTCTATATATGTATTATTGGAAAATGAGTGTAACACAAAACTGAGTTTGACCTCAGATCCCCTCTTTAATATTGCATAAATGCAAAAAAAAAAAGCCCCAAAACATCTTTGAATTTGTCTCCCTCTTTCTGTTTATTGAGCTTACCATCTGTGTCTGTATCAAACAACCTCTTCCAGAGAGCTCTCTCTTGTTTCTGATTCTGCTGGACATCAACCATGTACAGTAGATACTCCTCATATAACAGGTGCAGCAGGTGGAAGGAGCCTAATTGACGGGAATTTAAATCCCACACAGACATAAAGTATAATACATGGTAATGATGCTCAATTGGTACACACCAAAAAGTAAGTTTAACATTTGTAAACTGTAACCTTATTTGCAATGATGGTAAAGTATCTTGCTCAAGAACACAAGTGCCACGACCGGGACACCAACCCACACTCTGCTGGTTAAAAACACCAGAGCTTGAGTCCGGTGCTCTTAACCGCTCGGCCAAGACACACAACATGCCACTTGCTCCAATGCTACAATTTACCACTTACCAAAGCTAGTTGCACTCCTGAGAGTTTGATCTCGAATAAGAAGATTACAGACGTAAGACCACTGCAGCAAGAAGTTTCTCTCAGCATTTTCCTTAACACTTTCCTCATCACCTGCCTAAGAAATCAAAACAAATTTCTCATCAAAACACAACTTCCTCTCTAAATAACAATCTGCAGTTCTTATATAGCGCTTTATCTTCGCTAGCAAAGCGTCAAGCGCTCACTATCTTTAGGACAGGTATGAAGAGATTTTTAATTATGATAGTTTTACAGAGTTTATAAAGTGATGCGGCTGAAATCACATTATAGCCAACCCCGCCAACAACACTCTGGCAAACCTGTTCTCTTAAAACATCAGGGGACCTACAGCTTTGTTCCATCCGAAGGACAAAGTAGTTATAGCTAAGTGTCTTCCTCAAGAACATAATGATCTGAACCTGAAACACACACACTCTGACAACGCCAGGGCCAAATTTCATAGAGCTGCTTAAGCAGAAAATATTGCTTAACAATTGCCTGCTAAGCAGAAATGAGCAGGGTACCAGTCACAAATTGTACATGTGGTATGGTAGTTTGGCTGGTAACCTTATTCTGGTAAGCATACTTTTGTTGTGCTTGGCTACTTTTTGTGCTTAAGCAGCTCTATGAAATTGGGTTCGGTACGCTAGACTATTCCACCACTTCACTCCGCCCTATCCATTCAAGGGCTAATTCACAATCATTATGCTGTACCTTATTTGTAAAACAGTGGCAAAAATTATAAGAATGTATCTGTGTTCAACAAGCAATACATACCATCTTTAGGCATTTACTTCGTACAGAGTGAAGCCATCTGATGTGGTCCTCAACACTGGAATGCTTTTCCAAAAGCCGCGCCAACTCAGAAAAACCTTCGCAAATAAAACAAATTAATTGCTAGATCAACAGAACATACAGAAAGTTGAATCATGACCTCCCTGTGCGGTAGAGCGACCCATTCAGCCCCACCCCCTTTAAAAATTCCTGAAATCAAGAAAAACCTAAAAAAGCACATGCCTGATTAACCCCCTCTCCCCCCCCCCAGCTTAAAAATTACACACTTGTGAAAATGTTTTAAATGTTGAACCATCCCTGCGGTAGGCCGGGTTCAATGGGTAAGTTTATTGGGATGAAAATAAGAACTGACCAAATATGAAGAACTATACAAAATAGTTAAGACATTTTGAGACGTACATTTCTTGACCGTCGTCTTGACACTTGGTGAGCTTCCCGCTATTGTCCACATGAGCTGGGAGCACACAGTGTTCTGCTCCGTCCTCTTCCGCCAGTCGTGGCACATCTGGGTGACGGTCACTTTTGTATTCAGCACGGTACGAGTTGCCTGATAACGGGATAATTTGAGATATTTGTTTGGCAGGAAAAAATAAACGAGAGGGGTGGGTGAGGACCGAGTCACTGCTGATGTGGTTTAAAGCATTCTTCTCTTTGCCAGAGCTCGAGTCCGGTGCTCCCAACTGCTCCGCAACAACACCAGGGCTCGAATTTTACACTGGACCGCTGGCCCGAGGCCAGTGATTTTAGCATCGGGCCAGTAAACTCATGTCCGGACAAGTCCAGCGGTCTTGTGTTTGTTTTCAAATGTTGACTTTCAGTCTGATAAATACAATTGTGTTGATTATCAAAGACTACTTACCCATAATATACAAATGAGATAAATCTTCTCTTAGTGCTTTTCCAAATTCAAACAGTTCAATTATTAACCCTTGTAGGCATTTTTTCTTCTCACTTCAATTCTTGTCTTGTACTCAAAAATCCGGTCCAGTAAATATTTTGAGCTACAAGCCCTGCGGTCTTGTGGGTTTTTCCCCAAAATTCTAGCCCTGAACACGCCTAATATTGTCGTGTTGTTTGGAGGAGAGTGGGGGCCCCCTGAAGGATAACACAGGGTTGCAAAATCAGCAGCACAACAATATCGTTTCATTTTATCACAAAAGGGTTATAGAAGATTTTGGTCGTTGATTTTTTTTTGTGGTGAAGGGAATAATTCAGACGGGGAGGCATTGTGGGTACAACTGTCGCAAGGCTGCGCGACAAGACTAAGACTCCTCACCTGAGCAAGATGAGACAAAGACGTTTTCCTCTTCAGAAGATGACAAAATCTCTTTGCCACTGAAAATACAAAAAACATGACAGATACAAGGATCAGATAAGACCACGGCCCAATTTCATAAAGCTGCTTAAGCACAAAAAAGTAGCTAAGCACTACAAAATTATGCTTACTATAGTAAGGTTACCAGCCAAAATACCATGTCACATATACAATTTATCATTGATGTCCTGCTTTTGTTTGCTTAGCAGAAGATTTTTCAGCTGAAACAGCTCTATTTAATTGGGCGCAGGACCCAATTTCATAGAGCTGCTTAAGCAGACACTGTTGCTTAACAATTTTCCACTAAGCAAAAAGGTTATCTTTATCCAAAGAAGTAGAACGAGGAGAATGCTGCGTGTGTGTGTGTGGCTACTGTGCATATCTGCTTTGAGGCAATTCATGCAAGCTGCCATTTTAGCTTTGCGGCAAATTTAAGCTTTCCCATTGGTTGATCTGGCTACTTTGCCATACAGGCATGTCACATGGCATTGATACTTTATACCCACAGCTGACATAGAGGGCGTGCACAGCAGACACGAACGACAATTGAGCTCAGCATTCTCTGTGATTTATTTTTAATCTTTTATCATAAAGTCGTCTTGCTTTTTTTTTCAAAATCAAAATCAGTTTAACCAAACTGAGGTGTTGGAAGGGCAAAACAGTATGGTCCCCGGTTGGTATATGAGAATAGGTATTTATCATCTCTATAGAACACAGGGAACATGGCAGGGATGGTGGCATGAAGGTACAGTGTACATTTTCTTAATACATTTTGTTTCTCACCTTCCATTCGTTTGAGACACAAAGATTCAGAAAATGTGGGAAGGGATTCCTCAACAACTTTTTGAAATGTGCAGGAGAAATGGCGAACAGTTTGAAGCAAGCTGAACAAATAAAGAAACACATACAATTTTGTTAAATAACCTTACATTTTGAACAGACAAGAAATGCAGGCCTGGAATTTCATCTTGGAGAGGGCGGTGCCATTTTCATTTTGCAAAAATCTTTAGGAAAATCTTAAAGTCTATTGGAAAATTTCACTAAGGCCAAGACCAGGGCAATGGAGGCCATGGCCTCCTTGGCCTTCGTGTAATTCCAGGCCTGATATGTGGATTTATTTCTCTCTCTCTTTTGTGGCTTGAAAGTTTCTAGATATCAGCAATCTATTTAGAATTACATTCGTTATAACAAGGGGAAAAAAGTTTCCATATTCAGAGAGATTGTCAAATTTGTTCATCAGAACAATTAAAGATTGGTTTATTTTCAGGGACCTTTCTGCAGTATCAGGGAGTATGGCAGCTCTGTATCAATGCTCTGCCTGGATTTTGTTGAAATTCCTCTGCACTGACCCCTCGCTCTGACATCACAAACCAATACTTTCTCGGGGAATGATTTCATCCGTCAATTTTGCATAGCGAAATATTTAGACTGAACAAGTTTTGTGCTGTTTGCAGTCACTGCACACTGAATGCTTATTATCGAGTAGTAAATGATGACATCTGAGTAGCAACTGATACATTTTATTACACAAGGGGAAACCGTTCTCTGCTCTCTACCCATGATCTGCCATTTCAGGAGCCAAATTACAGGTGAAGATATGGTGCGCCATCTAACAGCAGGTGCCTCGCCCTGCACATTAAACACACATGCGGAAACTAACTCCTAAAATGGCGCTGTGGTGATGTCGCGTGAATTGAGTTAACACCCCAAACTGCTTTGAGTACACAGGGGCCAATTTCACAAAGCACTAAGATTCAACTTTATGATGAGTTGTCAGTATCACCATAGTGATTTGTATTGTGACATCACACTTTGCTTCGCAATTAAGAGTGATTTGCAGTTAAGATCAAACTTAGCTCTTGGTGAAATCGAGCCCGGATCTTACAAGGACAAAGCGAGTAGTGTAGAAGCATTTTGCGCTCTACCAGGCTGGGATTCGAACCCACATTCTGTAAAATGTTCGTTCTTACCTTGGAGGTAGTTGTTGCACGGTGCCCTGTATAAGAACGTTGCCGATTGTCTGATACAGGATGTTGTCACATAGAGCAATCAGATCGGAGAGTTTCTTGCTATCGCTCTGTAGTATAGCTCGAGTTGACTCCGGCAGATCCTTCCAAAATCGACGCACTTCAGTGGGAACCTGAAATTCGGAGACGTCAGAGTTTCCCCCTCTGTTTATAATTTCTTTGTTTAAAGGAACATTACAGAATTGGTAAGAAAAAAACTTGTAAAATATACTTTTTGATCACAGATTTACATAAAACTTACGCGGTCTAATGATGATGATAGTAGAAAACAACCCTTGAAATATCTCTGTCTGAAATGCCACATTTGATGAGAAATGAATAAACTAATTTTCCGATTGGAGTTTATCACTCAGTGAGCGTTTTATTCATTTGTCGAATCTATATGATTTCATGCAAATGTGTAATCGGTTTTTCACTATTTTCTCGTGACCCAGATGGCCGATCGATCTCAAACTTCTACAAGTTTGTCAGTTTATGTATATGGTGGATTACATAAAGTGCTTACACTGCCAGCAACTGTTTTGTTAGCAAAAACCAATTCTGTAATGTTCCTATAATTTTGCTGCCTCATTCAATTTCAGGCCGATACTTCATTTTTGTAAGGACAAGGCAACACATGTATTTCATCAGTAAAGGGCACCTCTATGAGGGAAAGGAAAGTTTGTTTCAGGACATTCAGGGACAATTTTGTCCGGCAATTTTACATGCTCATTCCAAAACGTGTTCAGTCCAAATAACTTGTGTAAAATTAGAGGATAAAAACGTGCCCTGAGATTTTCCGGTACAGACTTTTCTTTCCCTCATATTGATTTCAACTCTGGATAAAACTTACCTCTTCCAGTGTTCCTCTTATAATGTGCTCGATGAGAACCTGGCAGTGGCTTCTGTACTGAGATATTACAGAATCAACCTGGACATTTTCCCCCCAAAACACAAGATACAAAAATTTCAATGTTCATGCACAATAATTACAAGTTAACTGAGGAGGAATTAAAGGTAGGGGGTCCTAGATTGGTAAATACTCCAAAATTGTACGACCATAAAAACTTACTTGGGTGAGAAGCACTGCAGCTGTTGATAGTATGAACTATTTTGAGAAAGGATTAAAAACTTGATTATACTTTCCATAATTGAAAGGAATCCTGGCCAGTTGCTACTGACCATGCTTTCAGTGGGAAAACAATTTTAGCATCTTCTGATTTGTTATTTCACAATCAGGCGAGGTGCTTGAAAGTTATACCTGTTCAAAAGAGAGGTCATCCCACGGCTGAGTTTGTGCTGCCGTTGGAAACTCAGGCAGCAGTGTTGAAATAGAGGTCATTGCCGAGTTTCGGTCGGCGGTGGCGGTCTGCTCTGAAATCTAACATCAGAATTAATCACAGGAATGTTATACCAACTATTATAAGACTGGACGAAGGTAACCACTATGCAAGATTAATTGAATATTATTTTATGTTGGTGTTACCCTTAGGACAAGGTGTGGTAAGCATTGCATGTGTTTGATAAGAAAATCCACAGGGCGGGGTAGGAACCCATGATCCCTGCATTCAAAAGCGGTTGTCCTAACCACTAGATCAGCGAGCACTGGGTGGTGACAGGAGGGCAGTTTAAATCCTTAAAGAGGGTCTCCAAGATAAAATTAATTTTTATGATCCACTCACTATCCAATAGATAGAGTCCTAGGAAAATGGGGAAAAATTACAAGTCTCTTACCTCGCGTTAAAAATGGTTTTAAAAGCCACTCTGCTTGATACCCTTTAAGTGCAATTTTTTGTCAAAAACCAAAAACGTTCGATGACGTCACATTTCAAATATGACGTCTGTACATTTCATTTACAGAGAAATTTAGTTCATTCTCAAATTTTGATGAAACTTAATCAAAATGGCATTGAATTTGACCTTTTGACAAAATTCCTCTTTGGAATGTACAGACCCATTTGTTTTTGCTGTCCGATGACATCATGTTTCGATTTTCGGTCTGAAAGAGTATCAAACAAAATGAAATTTTTACACCATGTTAACATAAGGTTAGAGACTTGTTATTTCCCCCCCCCCCCTCCACTTTCATGAGGACTTTATCTATTGGAAAATGAGTGCATCACAAAACCGAATTTGACCTTGGAGCCCCTCTTTAGATTAAGTTTTGTCTCAAACCCAGGTCAATGTGACTCAACTTGGACTCAACTTGGACTCAACTTTAAGTTCAAAGCATCTCAAAAACTGTTGGAATTTATACCATGGGTTGTTCCCACTGAGCGTGTGACGGCAGAAGAGGAATCTGTGACGAGGATCTGTAGATTGCCGGAGACACTCTCTGAGACTCCAAAAAGACCCCAAAGTAAGGTGACGATTCTTGGACACGGATGCCGTAGTAGTGATACTTGGATTGTCCTCTTGTGCCGAGACGGCGCGTTCGTAGCTCTGGAAATACCTGGCGGATAACCTGGTACGGGAAGGGAAATCCTATTTAAGGCAAAGTATACATTTGTTTTTTTGGACCGTTTGATTGTTTTAATCCTATGTAAATGTAGATATACAATAAAACTAACCTGTGAAAATTTCATTTCAATAGGTGGTCGCGTTTTTGAAATATCGCCAAAATCCCCAGCGCATATATGTCCACGCATAAAGAATATTCCCTAATAGAAATACACGATCTGAGAAACATTTCTCTAAGATTCAAATTTTTGGGGATAAAACTGACATATTTTTTCCATATCCACATTATTTTGAGTTGAAATTTTTCTAAAATCGCTTGATACTATCGAAAGCTTCTGTACTTCTAACCAAGTCAGTTTTTATTGCCATTAATGTTTAGAGTGATTACCAATTGTGTACCGTCCCTTTAAACAATTTTAGTGGAATGTTTTGTTTATAACCACCTGAATTTCCACACAAGCAACCAAACAAATGAACCAGGATAAGGGTTAACACATTAGAGCTCTTGATATTAAAAGGGTCATTCCGCTTTTTAAGCCTGAGTAGATATCTAAATGATCTAGTTTGTGATTTCTGTTCCTGTTTCCTTATTCGTGTAGCCCTCGACATGAATGACCAATTTCTGTTACTGTTTCCTTATTCATGTAGCCCTCGACATGAATGACCAATTTCTGTTACTGTTTCCTTATTCGTGTAGCCCTCAACTTGAATGACCATTGTAATGATCTTCGCATGGGCAATCCCACAAAGAAATTTAACAACCAAAAATAAACTCTTCTTTTACATTCCAAGCAGACTATTCCAAAGACTCAACAAAGATATAATCACTATACTTTGTTTTGTTTTACAATTACTTCAGTGTCTAAATGATGAAAAGAGATTTGCAAACCTTTCCAAAGCTAGCAGTGTTTACAGGGGGAAACCGATTCTTGATGCAGAAGTCAGAGTAATGCGTGTATATCAGACAGCGTGGCAGCGACACTCCTTCGATTGCTTCGTAATGCTGAGACAACCTGAATTCAATAACAGGCCAAACATAGTGTTAGCCAGATGGGTGTCTTGGTGTCTTTTGGACACCTTGTTTTATCTGTCATTTACATGTAAATGTGCACAGCCACAATCATGGGTACCCTTTTTCGTTACAAAGACACCATAATGAACAACACATAAATATTGATTGAGTAACTCTTTTCAAACTCAAGTACTTTCTCCTCTTCATTCACACAGTGCTGGTTAATTAATTTACAAACAACATTGAAATAACTGTTACATCACTGGTTTTCACACTGTTGTTCATAACATGGACACACACAAAAAGTACCCATGATTGTGGCTGTGTACAAATGTATTGTAAGCGGACAGTTTGGACACCTAGTTTTTAATTTTTCAGCAAATTTGGACACCCTTTTACCAAATCCTGGCCAAATACATCCCGGCATGGTGCTCAATTTCGCAAACTCTACAACTTAAAGAAGGGCAAAAATATGTGCCTACCACTGTAATGTCAGAATAGCTTGCAACCTGTTTGGCTCAAACTGAAATGACTGCCGGGCATCTGAGTCAAGGATGGCAAAATTCTCTTGGCTTGGCTCAACTCTTTCATCAGCTGGAATCACTAATTGAAACAGAAACGAAATAGGTGAAATGAAAATTTCCACCATGAAAAACAGCATCTAGATCGCTCTGAGTAAAACAAAAATTGATGATCGCATGTCCAAAGAACTTGTGCATAAAATTGAATTAGAAGGGCTACTATCATCATAGGTACGTGGAATTTTTAACTATCACCCAGTTACTGCACGTGCCACCCTCCCTGCGTATCATAATAACTTTGCAGGGTAGGCTTACGAATGGGCCCTTGTGGGGTCTTTTACACAAAGTATTTCTTTGTTCAACTTGGACCCCACAGAGGAACTCTTTAGAACAGGGAATAATATAGCAATAGTAGGACCCCACAAACCTGATCTGTAAGGTTACGTGCGCGGCGCCCATGCAGTAGCTAGGTGAGATTTCATAATTCTATGTACAGCCACAGGCCTGCTTTGACCATGATAGTGCCCCTTTAATATTAATAGACCTGTAAACATTATGAGTGAGCAGTTGTAAGGAATGTTGATAGGGCAATGTTACACTATACTCCATGGTTACACCAGGCTATCTTCACAGGCGGATTATAGGCAACCAACTGTTCTGCAGAACTACGACATTTTCAGATTTTGTTTTCTTTTTTGAGATTTCTTGAAATTGGTTACCTGTAAATTGCCTTCATCCTATGTGACAAGGGGTCAATTTCACAAAACTCTTCCTAACTTAGGACTAGTCCTAGGCAATGCTAAGAGATAGGACTAGTCCTAAGTACTGGTCCTAACTTAGGACCAGTCCTATCTCTTAGCATTGCCTAGGACTGGTCCTAACTTAGGACCAGTCCTATCTCTTAGCATTGCCTAGGACTAGTCCAAAGTTAGGAAGAGTTTTGTGAAATTGACCCAAGGTCCAAAGGCCAATGAAAATTTATTTTCAGGTCGTCATCAATCATCTCTGAAAGATGATTCGAGAGAGACTCTTTTCATTATTTGTATACCCCCATACGTCCAATTTATTTTGTAAATGGGTATTTTTAGGGCTTTAAAATCATGACGCTACGGACTACAGGTTATACACGGTGTCCATGTTTAATTTGATTGTTTGAAAACAATTATTTGACCGTCAAACCTTTTTTCAGACGGCTTTTGGGACTTTTTCGTACTTTTATATTAATTATTGTGAAAACTAGTATTACTTGTGATGATTTTTTTATGCAAAGACAAATTTCCATGCAACCGCTGACGAGAAACAAACAGTAAATTTTCATTGACCGTAGGTACGTCTGCTAAATCAGGCACTTTGTCATGAAAGTGTTAATTGGTTGAGGTACCTTGTTTGATTATTTTGGGAGCTTCTTCTGAATCCATGTGATCTCCAGCAGCATCAGCCAACATTTAGTTGTCTGCCTTTACACATCGGAGCGGGGAATCATGGCTTGCCGCACTGCACTATTATTAATTCATTGTGCGGCCTGGGTGAGTTTAACGTCAAAATAGGCCCAATTCAATCTTTTTTTAACAACAGTCATCATGTCCAAGCAAGATAAAAAAACAAATTTACATAATATTTTCAAACAGACCTGTGAGTAATGCATTCTGCCTGGTCTACGACCAAACCACACTCAGACACTTCAGCCTTGCAAATGTAAATCAATTTTAGGCCCAAATGTCAGTGAGTAAATAATGAAATCTCAATACTCAACAAATAGGTTAGGTTTTCTATCCCCTTGGCCAGTGTTGGCCTTGACTGAGTGGGTGGGAGCTTTGCCAAGTTCCCAGTTTCAATTGTTGGGAAGGTTAAACAACAAATCAACAAACTACCCGACACTAGACTCTGGAGTAGACTGAAGAGTAGACTGAAGAGTAGAGCTAGAGTCAATGCCGTGCATGCAGTGAATATCAAATTCGATTCACACTGCATGCTGTACGTAAGTAGCTAGCTGCATTTACAGTGCAGTTTGGGTACTGCATGCTGACAATGCTGTATTGCTGGCAACTGAATGACTAAAGTAAAAAAGCCAGACCAGTCAAAATTTACAAGACCCAAAAAACTGGTTGAAACTAGACTTTATAAACAAATACAGTGATATTTGGCAGACCTAGTTTTGTCTATGAACATACCTCTTTTAACATGAATCTTGTGACGCTCAAATTTTCCAGCAAAATTGGGTTTTTAAAACTGTTCTTTTTGGTTGTTGAAATAATTGCAATGCAGAACCTGACAAGCAGACGTCAAGGAACAACCTAGTGTGTTAGCTGGAATGCAACGTACAGTTTGATTGGTTGAAAAAAATATTAGTAAAACCAATGCTGTGATTGGTCCAAAGTTAAAGCGTAGTTTGCCGCACGGCGGCGCGTGAGGAGATCGGGGTAAACTGAGGCATGATGTGTGTACTTTGATGGCGTGTCCGATCAGTTTTGAAGCTGCCGGCAGCTCAAATAATTCTTAAAGGAGTCAAAATCACCACAAATTGCTTTTAAAACGTGCACACAATTCCTGTTCCGGCCCTATTGTGAGCAGTATATTTTAGGACACATGTACATATACATGTATGATGTATTGTGTGAACATTCGCTCGACCCTGCATGCAGCACAGTGGGCCGAGCGTTGCGTGACAGCGCTTTTCATCAGTCAGGGTTGTAACGGCGGAGGGCGACATTTCCCTCAAGTATTGTAAAGTGTACGAACCTGGGAACGGGTCTCCATGTTGTGGGTTGTGAGGGCTGGGGATCAGGATTATGGATCAAACACGTCATTTTTGTTTTTACTGTTAAATTGTCTTCCTTCTTAGTTTATATTTTATTTATAAGTTTATTTTGTTTACAAACAATATGAAAACGAATGAACTTGAACCTATAGCTATATCCACATTTCATCCACACTTGTGCAGATAGATTATTTATTTAATGTCATTTGAAAGGTTCCTTCAAATATGGAAACCAGACTGTACGTTTAATAACAATATTTACACCCTCCTCAAGTAAAAACTTGCTTTAAGCCTACACATCACAGGCGCTGATTTCCGTCAGCTGCAGCCCGAGGGCCAAATTTCATCAAGCCTGTAAAGCACCAACACTTGCTTAGCACAGAAAAATCCTGCTCAGCAGAAACAGGTAAAGTCCGTATTAAGTCTCCATTGTTACGACTGATGCCCGACTCATTTTTCGCAAAGCAAAGATTTTTCTCCTTGATAGTTTTATGAAATTGGGCCCAGTGTCCGGAACTTGTGTGTGATTTTTTCCTTGAAGAATATCCACAAACAATAAAAAGAAACACGTTTTGCAATTATTATGGATGTTTGTTTTATTCCTACGAGGACATGGATACTTATTAAAAGAATATAAAAATTAAGTACACTCACTGTTATAGAGGATTTGTTTTTAAATACTTCGTCATCCTACAAACAAAAGACTCACTCTAACACATCAAAAAGCAATTAAGAGTGATTAGAAAACTCACTAATTAGTAGAGGTTGTCTATAGCTAAATTCGTCGTAAAATAAAAGAGGATGAGGTTAGAATTTGCCAACTGCCCCCTACAACCGCTCAGAAACCTTGCGCCCAGTTGCCACAAATATGACATCAGAAAAAGCACATACATGGATGGTTTGATTATCAAAAGCCCGCCCCATCCCAAGAATATAGTTACGTTGTGTGTGTCCCGATACGGGAAATTAACAAGGTTTGAAGGAACGGGATTCAAAAGAGGGCGCTACCACTTAGTCGAAATCTATAAATCCCGCCGTATGAGGGACAGAATCTCCTGCCACACCGCCATTGAGCCATACACCAAGGCGCTGAAACAGTTATACAAACAAATGGCACTGGTTAAAAGCTGAAAGGTACAATATATTGTATACAGGCCCTGATGGATACATTAAATTAAATTAAGACAACTGAATTGTGACAAGTAAGAAATAAACAATTCAAATTCACATTAAACCTGTAGAAATAATGGATTATTAAAGAGTAAAAAAATACTAATAACACTTGCATACAATCTTCACTGAAGTAGTGCACGTATCTTTGTGTCTGTATAAATGGGATAACAGTGCATAAAGGTATCAGTTTAATCATAAAAACATAATCGTATGCCCTCTATGGCTGTACGATCGATTACATCAAACAAAACAAAACAAGGCCTATACAGGCCTACCTGCGACAATCAAACTCCAAGACACAACATTTCTTTCAAAGACATAACACATTGTCAGTTTATGTTATGATGGAGAAAATACAACCAAGACATCGCAACATTTTTACATTGGTATATCGAATTACACCACCCAAATACCTCGTTTACCATGAGTGAATTACGCCAGGCTAAAGTGTATTGTGGTCCCACAGAACATTTAAACAGTGCACATTGAAACAGTGTAGGCCTAGTGTTTGTATGTGGTCCAACAGAACATTCAAACAGTGCACATTAAAAACATACAGTGTAGGCCTATATGGTTTTATATACACATATTTTAATAGTATTAAAGGCTATTGGCTTTTATAAAATAAAACAAAACAGGTACACGATTACAGCACCTAACGCCATCCCTATTCGGGAGTTTTCATGACGAAGTGCGTTATTTGAAGTCTGGGTGGAGGCTAATGCACACTCGTTGTCATTTGGGTTGTCAGCACAAAACATATGGAGCAATTCTCTGAAATTAGACAAAAACAGTTTACACCATCAGAAAATATGGTATGCACATTTGCATTGCTTCTTTTCATTTTTGTTATTTGTGTATGTCTGTCACTGCCACTGGTCATAACACCAGCTTGAGCTGAACTGGTTGCGTGCATAAACAAACAAGATGGCCGCTTCAAGACACTTACTTAGGCTGTTGTGTACATGTAGACGAAATGTCTATGTCATCAAGCATCGACCGTAATGTATTTATTGACGGAGATTCGCAAGTTTCCCTGGAATTTAAAAGAAAAAACAACAGCGCTAACAATTTTGTTATATACGAAATAAAACAATGTCAAAGATAATGGCAACACATTATTGGTTAACGTCATTAAAGAGAACAATATTGCAGAAATTAACTGAACATAAAAAACATTAATTCTTACCCTGGTGTTTCATTAAGGTACGTAATTATGTAGATTTCTATAAGAGTGACTTTCGATGGGTCAAAGTTCACCAATTCGTACTGCGTAAAAAAACTGAACAAAAATACACATTTTTATAAGTTTTGTGGTAAACAAAATATAATTATTTAATGAGCAATTAAATCCGATATCAAATGAAAGGTTGATTTAGGCGAATGAAGCGTGGAGATTTATTCAAATTTGGTTTATCCCCTCCTAAAAACTAACACTTAACAAATAACTCACACACCAGTTAAACACACGTTTAAAGGTGTCAACTGACAAGTCAAAATCAAATCATCACAGCAAAAAGGTGCCACAAAAACAAACAAAACAGACAAACCAGTAATATTTATAATGGACGATCTGGCATTCGCGTTGATTTGTTTGAAATCATCACTCAATACCATTCGATAAATCAGTAGCAATAGAACTGTGGTCAGAGCTGAATGTGTATTGAGAGAGTTGCGACATCCGGGGACCAATTTTCTTTGGTCACGTGTTTGCTGGACGCCATTTTTTGTTACAACTCAATCTGCGGCACACGTGTGCTCACACATTCTATTTTTTACACTCCTGGGAGACATCTTTTGGTCTTTACATTAATTTGTCCCCTTATACTTAAAGGAACATTACAGAATTGGTTTTTGCTAACAAAACAGATTACTTTATGTAATCCACCATATACATAAACTGACAAACCTGTAGAAGTTTGAGATCGATCGGCCATCTGGGTCACGAGAAAATAGTGAAAAACCGATTACACATTTGCATGAAATCATATAGATTCAACAAATGAATAAAACGCTCACTGAGCGATAAACTCCAATCGGAAAATTAGTTTATTCGTTTCTCTTCAAATATGGCGTTTCAGACATAAATATTTCAAGGGATGTTTTCTACTATCATCATCATTAGACCGTGTAAGTCTGACCAATTCTGTAATGTCCCTTTAACATCCTCCCATATACTCTGTACACAAATAGCCTTGTGGAAGATCCCGGTCTTTAGAATTTCCTGAAGGAGACCTTTTGTTTTTTCCTTTTATTTTCTTCTTTGGTCTCCATAAAAGGTAGCGAATATTAATTTCAAACACATGCATTTTTGGGGACCGAAACTGGGCTTCTAATTGCAAGTTCTTGATGCAACAAAATCAACACAGCTCTGGAACTGGCTCATGGCTACAGTGCATATTAATAGCCGGAGCGGAAGCCAAAAGAAATTGTTGAAGGTCTTTACCTGTTGTTTATGTGGAATGCACCGCCTGGTCTATTGCTATTGACAATAAACTTCAATTTGCCGTTGCCGTACGCTCCAAACTGCAAAATGAAAAGTGTACACTCTTAACGAAGATAGAGAAACAAATTAGGTTGCATTATTTTTGCAATAGCTACAAAGAAAAGATGCAAACCATTATTGTTCTATACACTCTAAAAAAAAACTTCCGCGTCAGAATTGACCTTATGCATTGACGTCATCACGCCGCCATCTTAGAGGTAAAACGATGACGAAACAATGGAAAAAGTACACTTTGTACGCGCGGCGCAGAGAATGAGCCAATGAGCAATCTTCTTTTGACCTCTAGACGAGGGCGCCCTACTCAAATGACGTCATGTGCATAAGGTCTATTGACCCGGATTCCGGGCCCGGGGCCTGACCCATTTCTGGCTCAGTATGACCCGGGATCTGTGTCAATGAAGACCCACATAAATGGGTCAAGCTGACGCATGAAGAATTCGAGTTAAAATGTCATAAAAAAAACAACAGTTTCCGGGTCAGCCTGGCCCAGAAATGGGTTTTGCCCCTAGAACCCGGAATCTGGGTCGTTGACCTGGGAGTTTTTATTAGAGTGCATTACAAAAGTCCGTAAATAGAAGGACTATGGGCATTATTTCAATACCATAATCAAGCATTAGGCTAATACTTTATAAACCAGAACATCCTTACCTTACTCTACAAAATAAATTGGTTTGGAAACTAAATTCGTCTCCATATTCGATATTTAAAGGAACATTACAGAATTGTTTTTTGCTAACAAAACATTTGCTGGCTGTGTAAGCACTTTATGTAATCCACCATATACATAAACTGACAAACCTGTAGAAGTTTGAGATCGATCGGCCATCTGGGTCACGAGAAAATAGTGAAAAACCGATTACACATTTGCATGAAATCATATAGATATGAATAAAACGCTCACTGAGCGAAAAACTCCAATCGGAAAATTAGTTTATTAATTTCTCATCAAAATAATATGGCATTTCAGACAGAAATATTTTAAGGGATGTTTTCTACTATCATCATCATTAGACCGTGTAAGTTTTATGTAAATCTGTGATCAAAAGTATATTTTACAAGTTTTTTTCTTACCAATTCTGTAGTGTTCCTTTAACTTACGTATATAGAAGCAGCAGCCCAGAAAGCATCAATAGGGCCTGCAGGAAAGCCGGTGTCACAATCGCCCTCTTGTGGGCACGAGTCGTACTTTATGCCCGGATATTCGGTCTGGCCACAGAAGTACAGATACCCATTCATGATGTAACCGACCAGTGTGTACTCAATAGTCAAACCACGGTTACCGGCGTTGACGAAAGCTCTGACTTGCGAGTACACGTCAAAACCATCCCAGTATACAGCCTAAAATAAAGCAAAGTTAACATAGCAAAGACTCATTATATAGTCATACGGAGGTCTGGAAGTGCCATCCGACAAGTTGAGGTCCTGAGTTTACATAAGATGACGACATCCTGAGATGTTTATCTCTCCGGATGACGACATCCTAGTAAGACGCCATCATCTTCCTGATATATTTTGTCTTGGGATATCGACATCATAATGAAGGTAAGATGTCAACTTCCCTGAGATAAATTATTTCGGGTGTGTCATCTTACGTTTATGATGTCAACACCCTTGTAGAAAATTGTCCCCGGATCTTAAAGAGAGGCTCCAAGGTCGAATTCATATTTTTGTGATGTACTAATTTTCGAATAGATAGAGTCCTCGAATGAGTGGGAAAAACTTATATTAAAGTTAAAACAAGTTTGACGGCACTTCCAGACCTCCGTACTAATCTTATCGGTTGTAACACGATTAATTGAGTGGCGTCATTGTTTTTATGATAACCTTTCTTGGTTTATGTCCTCTTCCTATCTCTGTAAATCATTGTAAAGCTGAGACGTTTTAGGCTGGCCTAACTGAGTTGTGTATAGCAACTCATATTTCAATCGAATCGTAGAGTTTACGTACCTGGTTAACTGGCAAACTAATTGCAGCTTCTTGGACGAAATCAGCGTACATGTCCATCGTGACATTACACGGGTCGCGGTACACGAAAGCTTTGAGGAATAACTCCCATAACAAGGTGCAGTTTTTCGTTCTGGTGTGAAACAAAAAAACAGAAAGGGAAACAAGGGTAAAAGGCCTTTACAAGAAAACACAATATTCATCGGTTAAAGAATTTCAATACTTTTAAATTGATTTTATCACAGAGACTTGAGTACACTTACTGCCTCCCAACCTTTGACCTTCAAGGTTATTGTGTGACGTCATGCGTCTCATCCTTCGACGGTTAGCGTCTTTTTGAGTCAACATAGTCTGAGTATAAGTTATGTCCGCCCTCGTTACTGAGTTGTTGTAAAACATACTGAGTAAAACGTCTTGAAACAAGACTATAACATCTCATAGGTATGTCTTATGATAAAAACATGGAGGAGGAATTCTTCTTCAGTCTGAAATTAATCACCTTACCTGAGTTCATTAGAATCCACATTGGAATTAACATGACCTCCTACGTACTCTGCACATCTTCCTTTGAAGATGACCTCCAGGTCAGGGGTTGTACCCGGACCAGTAAAGGTCAAACATCTGCACAGAGCCACACTGCTGGCGAGGAGCAGAAGACCCCCGACTACATCTATTGGTCCAAACATTTGGTGTTTTCTTTACCTGCGAACAGCACAGTTTCAAGGATAAAAGTTCCAGTGTGCCGCGTAAACAATAATTCCACTTACTGACGATACCTTGTTAAGTTTTAGAGAAGGCGGTACCAAGCTTCCCAAGATTGTCCGCCGTCAAACCTTTGCCTGGATGACTACTTGCACAAAAAAAATGAGTCATTTGCATCAACCATAGACTAGAGCAAGGAACAGTCAACTAGCTCACATAATCCAATACTGTCGTCGGGGAAAGAAAAGTGTCAATAACAAAGCATTTTGTCCTCGATGGGTTTGTCCTCGATTGGAAAGACAAAAAGCTATACTTGACAATGTCATAATGTCCGGTTTACTAAAACTAAAACAAGTTGGCCTCAACCAGAGACTTACCTGTCTTCAGTTAATCTCTCGAAACGAATCACGAAGAAGAGCCAAGCAGGGTCTGGATCTCTTCGTGGTCAAAATGCTAAATGTTTATGCTAAGCCAATAATTCCCCCAACCTTGGCAAAGCTATATAATAAGCCATCACACTGTCCAACTGAGCCACGCCACCGTATACCGTTAATTAATGCCATCTGTGAGCGTGTAGCAAGAGATACCCTTGTCAATTCATTGCACCATTAAAATTCGGCAAAGGACAAAGTATGCCGCTAAGTGCTTCTGGTGTATCGCGGGTGCTGATAATGAAAAGAGTAAATGACTCTGATGGTACAAATTAGTGGTGCATGAGGTTGTATTGCACTTTAGTACTCGGTCACTGATTAGTGACTTGGTGGTGATAAATGCTGTCCTATAAATGAAAATTTGAATCATTCTCAATAAAGCTTTAAAAAGCTGTTTCTGCTTTGTTTTGTTGAAAACCGCATACCTATAGAGTTTAAAGGGAAACAAAACTGCAGATGATTTTTTTTTATTGAATATTAATTATCTCGTAATTTGGCAAAGTTGCGCAAATTAATTTATGCCTATATAGGAAACGTTAAATTGACGTTCAGTTTGACGTATTGTTTGTCTGGTAACCTATTCCAGATAATAATGATTTTTCTATGCGATGATTTTGCTTTTTCACAACAGATCAAACATAAAATGCAACCAAAACAGTTGCAAATCCAGTTTTATACAAGCCAAAGTTCATGGCCCGCCGTAAAGATAAATAAGTCATGCAGAAAGATAAACAATATTAATCAATTTTACTATGAACGCATTTTTTATAAATTGGGTCAAACATAATGCACACGTGTGTTACTTCAAAGGGGTGTAAGCCTACTTTTCGAAAAAAGGTGAGCATGGAAACGGCTATCTTTGAATATAAACTCCGTTGAAATAGCCCATATATAGGCAATAAGGCAGACGACTGTTACATATGTTGATTTTTTTTTTCATAATTTGTTTTCATCGGGCGACCTTCATTTTTTCAATGTGAAAACACGAAGTTTGATAAACAAGTTCGGGATTTTGACAGAGTTTCCTTAAAGGTGTCAATGTGTTTTACATTTCCTTATGATATGTAGAACCACAACTTAGGCCCTCTATTTGCAGTTATCACATATAAGGATGAAAATTGTATATCAAACGAAACTTACCTTCTCTGAAACAAAATGAAAGTTACCGGAGTGTGCAACAGCTCGCACAATTCGTTACCGGGAAAAGTGATCCAACTGGATTGTCGAATCCCCCCGAAAATCTCTTTCAAATGCGTTATGATACAGGCCTATTATATACCGTTATAAATTCAGCGCACGTAAACCCATTCGACTCAATGAGACAAAATATTTACCCATGCTTCTCAAACTTTTACAAGTTAGGCCCCCTGGTCTGAAGGTTGTTGCGTGTGTGGGGGATCTGTTGCGGGTGTAATCAGCGATTCTTCACACGTGCTTGATTTCCCTGGGTCACGTCGGTATAGTAAAACCATGGAGAACAAAATAACTTAGAGGTGATGGCATAAATCATGCGTATCAAATCTGGCTTGTGCTTTGGGTATTTTTTTACTGGAGGGATCAATGTATATATGCCATACTGGAAATTCCGATGGTTATCACGCATACAGGTAAAACATCGTTAGGCTTTAGTTATTGGCTCTACTGTGTGCTTTTTATTTCAAAACAAGACATCACAACGGTTTAAAAAAGCAAACATTGGTCACAACCTATAGAAATGTCAATATCGAAGGTCGGACATGAGAAATCTTCGTAGAAGTAAAGAATACAATCTTTTGCTAAAGGCGAAGGTTGGTTAACAATGGTGCAATAGAAGCCAGCCCTGTTTGATGGACGTAAATAGGTCAACCGTGCATGCAGGGCGTTAAGGGAAACGAAGAAGCGATTTGCCGGAAATTCGTTTTGCGCAATGGACCTTATGCATTGACGTCATCACGCCGCCATCTTAGAGGTAAAAAGATGACGTAACAATGGAAAACGCACTTTTATGTACGCGCGGCGCACAGAATCAGCCAATTTAGTAACCTTCTTTTGACCTCTAGCCGAGGGCGCCCTACTCATTGATCTACATTATACTGTGAGTCTTTTCGTCATGTTATGCATGATGCAGTCTAAAGTTTACATTTCATTTAATTTCCAATATTTTCTTTGAAGTACACCTGTATACAGAATCGTACCACCATCCACAATTCATAATTTACCAAGTTAGTCAGACTCCTTCGAACAATCTCTTACGAAATTGCATTTATTACAAAAGACGCTGCGCCTTTTCAGATTTAATTGTGTGGCATTCACACCAACAATGGCTTGCAATGTATGTTCAATGCAAATATTCTATGCCTTTTTATTTTAATCGAAGTACCTTCTTCTAACCGTAACTAATTTAGCGGCAAGACAGGTTCATGCTTGGACATCTGACATCCTTTCCATTAATCTATTTTAAAGACACTGGACACTATTGGTAATTGTCAAAGACCAGTCTTCTCACTTGGTGTATCTCAACGTATGGATAAAATAACAAACCTGTAAAAACTTGAGCTCAATTGGTCGTCGAAGTTGCGAGGAAACTATGAAAGAAAAAACACCCTTGTCACACGAAGTTGTGTGCTTTCAGATGGTTGATTTCGAGACCTCAAAATCTAATTTGAGGTCTCGAAATCAAAATTGTGGAAAATTACTTCTTTCTCGAAAACTCTGTCACTTCAGAGGGAGCCGTTTCTCACAATGTTTTATACTATCAACCTCTCCCCATTACTCGTCACCAAGTAAGGTTTTATGCTAATAATTATTTTGAGTAATTACCAATAGTGTCCACTGCCTTTAAAGCATGGCGAGTTAGCAAGAGTATATTAATAGAAAATGTATAATTATTGACAAAATTGTCCATTAAAGATTATTAGTGCACAAACCTTAAAGGAAATCATGCATGGGAATCTCCAACTCTTTTGACCGCCGCCAACTTTATATAACTTTTCGACAACTTCGTGTACATGCATTCACAGCACGGCCAGTTGAGGTCGCCCTTTACCTCTCGAACTACCTTCGCTTCGCTCGGCCTCAACGGTCTCATCAAGACACATTCCACCAAACAGAGCAATGACGTCCCTGTTACATTAACGAAATCAGTTACAATCGAACTGCTTTCATTCAATTGAATGTTTGATACATCACTCTACAGTTAGTTTAATGCTATAAAGGTGAACAATTTGCTACATTTTTACTTTGAAAGCCTTTCAAAATATTATAACAATTTTGATTTCGGCGAATTTTCCAGGCAACAGACGAAAGCTTGCATGCACATAAAATTTGAACGCAGATTGTTTCTTTGTTCATTATATCTTTTGACGGTGTGGGCGTTTGTAAGGTAGTCTGCTCACCTCAGTGTGTTGGCAAACTATACCTTACACTGTCAACAGCAGTTGTAATAATAACAAAGACAATCTAATTTTCACCGCATGAGGGCGCCAAAGTCAAAGGCGCGGATTCGATTCTTTTTCAATTGGAATTTGAAGGTGGCATGTATTTCTCGATAGTGACACATCCAGGTTCAGAAAGTGGTTGTTGCATCGTCGCCACCACGCCCCACACATCCAGCGCTGGGTCGTAACACTGTATGTAGGGCACATTGATGCTGGCATCCAGTTTACTCCCCCCGGCAACGAAGATCTTGTCCCCTAAGACGGTTGCCCCGTACGAGTACAAATACTTCCCGTCTGGCATCTTGCAACCACCCTTCACTCGCTCACATGTCGCCGGGTTGAAAATGACGACGTAGTTGTCGTACCCGCGGTACACCAAGAAGTAGATGTACTCGTCTAGCACCACGGCTGTCTCGATTGCGTCGCCTTGGAGACGCTGAAAGCTGTACATGGGAGTCCAGGAGTTATCGTACGGGTCGTAGCAGTGGATGATGTCCGGATCCCGGAAGAAATACCCGTTGACGTACAGTTTCCCTTCGTGTGAGGTTGCCACGGGCTTCTCCAGGTAGCTTCCCTTGACGCGCGTGACGCAGGCCCAGATGTTGGACGCCGGGTCGTACCTCTCGATGTCGTTGAACTTCTTCGCCCAGCCCATCTTCCCACCCACCGCGTAGATCTTGCCGTTCACGACGGCGATGCCGTGTCCGTGACGTGGTTTGTTCATGCTTGCGACTTTACTCCACGTGTCCGTGATGGAGTCGTAGCGCCAGACATCGGACAAGGTCTCGGACATGCTGTCGCCGTGATCAGCCTGGCCCCCGATCACGTAGATGTCGTTGTCCAGAGCGGCAGTGGCGAATCGCTGGTTGCGACCGGGGAACTTCGCGAGGTTGTGCCAAGACTCGTCACGTGGGTTGAAACACCTCACGTCACGGACCCACTTCTGGTTGTCGTCGTAGCCACCTACAATAACTATTACCTGATAGTTCGGCAGAGAAAAGAAAAATTTGATAAAGAAACAAGTCTTAGAATGACATTTCAAATATGTCTGCTTTCATTGTCCCATTCACCGGTCTCATCATGAAGTTTGTGTTTTGTTTCTTCGGTGATAACTTCAAAATATTGATTTTTAAGTAATGGAAACACACATTTTAGGGTTGCATTACTCGAGAAACTATTTGTAAAATTTCAAGTTTCATTACAATGAAACTTCATACACCAATACCTAGGCCCAATTCCCAAAAGCTGCTAAGCACAAAGTAGCTGAGTACAACAAAATTATACTTACCAAACTTTCATTTTCAGTTGGTTATAGCAAATTATTTAGCAATATTTTCTGCTTCAGCAGCTCGATGAAATTGGCCCAGATATATTTACTGCATGGTTATTAACAACCACGACCATGTACTCACCTGAGTCGTCATTGAAAAGCGTAGTTTCAAATTTGGATCATTGATATGCTGCCCTCTACCGGATAGTTCCCTCAATCTCTTCGCCGTGTTGACAAGTTCCCAACACTGTTGACACTCTTTCAGTAGTGGCTCTGTCTCTACAAAGTCTCTGAAGTATACAGGGTTGATCAGGGGTAGCCGAACGTGGGCTAGGACCCGAGGCAGCTTGGGCAGCCGGTGTTCAATGTCGACTCTCGCCCATTGCATGACCGCTTCGAAGACTGTCTCCTCCGTCTTCACGTTTAGCCTGTCGTCCATGATAAACGCCGCTAAGATATCATCGGGGAGCTCTGAGAACTCCTCACCGGTGATAACCTCTTTGAAATTAATAAGGGCACATGTCATGGCGTCGTCGTAGAGCTGTGAGCAGCTGTAGATCTTGGCGAAGCCGAGGATTCCAAGACTGTTCTCTGTGACCATGTGCTCCTTGATGAACTGACTACAGGCACTGATGGCCGGTGTGAGCTGAAGGAAACAGGCTGTCTCCAACATCATCTGAGCTGTCTCCTCATTAATACGCAGTTTGCACGTGTAGATGAAATCCAGAAGTCGGGAAACTATATCAGCTTTCACATCACTCAGTGTGACGGTCTTCTCTCGTACCTCGCGCATAGCTGATGAGAACATGGCGCGAAAATACGGGCTAAGTGCCACTAAAATAGCTCGGTGGCACGGGAAAAGTTGTCCTTCAATTTTCAGGATGAGATCTGTGAACCTGTTTTTGTGTCTTTGATCGTTCAACATGTGCAGGATATCGAGTGGGTAGTTGTACTCGTGGAAGGACGTTTCCTGGCCCGATGAGAAAGTCGACGACTGGCAAGACTGCGTCTCGTCTTCAGTAGACAGACCAGAGGACGCGATGGCGCTCGTCGAGGAGGTCTCACTCTCAGTCTCGGATGAGAACTGGCCGACCAGGAACTCACTGCAGGCAAACCCAACTGACTTACCCAGGAAGGGGATTTTGTTGAAACACAGCTGGAGTAGCTCCTGAGCATTCTGTGTTGTGATCTGCAGCTTGGACGTGTAGATGAAGTCAACGATGAGCTGCAGCAACTCTGGTTTCAGTTTCGGCACATGAAGGATTAGTCTGCAGCTTGGTTTATTCTCGTGGATGTCACCGTAATCTTCAAATATGGCGGATGCCAGTAGGGGGCTTCCAGCACAAATCACAGCCATGTGGCACGGGATCGTCGGCCCGGTAGTACTGCTTGGGCCTGCTTTGAGTTTCACGTCCGTCATGTCCCCAGCATCTCGCATGGCACTCAGCACAGCGAGCAGCTCCGCAGCCAAGTGTGGGTGATGGATAACTGACCATTCACCGTCGTCAACATCGTTCCCAGAGCCCATGCACGTTGCATCAATCCCAGAGGCATTTGTTGCGTTAATATCATCCGGACGCTTGGTGTTTGTTATGTCATCGGACTCATCGATTCCGGAAACGAGGATGCTTGGGATGCTGTTCCTATCGCAGTGTGAATTAAAACGCGACACAGACAGAGATGAGGTATCTACGGCTGCTGTCCCACCTCCTTCAAGAGAACAAACTGTGTCATCCATTTCCTTCGCCATTTTGTCTTTGTCTTCGTTTGCACCACACAAATCCATGTTCGTCACAGAAGAACTATCATCATCAAAAGCCGTTGCCATGGTTACTTCAGATGTCAAATCTACCGATGAAATAAAATCTATTCCCTTACTTTTCAGTGCTTTCTGCTTCTATTTTTGTTTGCAGAAATAAAATCTCATTAGATGTCAATCAATGTCTCAAAAAGCATATTTACATCATTTTAAAAGTCTCAACTGTGTTTTGTGCAGTCGTACAGCTTGACGTTTGCTGATGACGTTAGAAGTGACGTGATCGTGACCTGTAGTTATGCTGTATGGATTAATGAAAAGGGGGAAAACAATGTAAACGAAAATACGAAATAGGCTATACGTATTTGAAGAATATCCTTTAAAGGAACATTACAGAATTGGTAAGAAAAAAACTTGTAAAATATACTTTTTGATCACAGATTTACATCAAACTTACACGGTCTAATGATCATGATAGTAGAAAACATCCCTTGAAATATTTCTGTCTGAAATGCCATATTTGATGAGAAATGAATAAACTAATTTTGCGATTGGAGTTTATCGCCCAGTGAGCGTTTTATTCATTTGTTGAATCTATATGATTTCATGCAAGTGTGTAATCGGTTTTTCACTATTTTCTCGTGACCCAGATGGCCAATCGATCTCAAACTTCTACAGGTTTGTCAGTTTATGTATATGGTGGATTACATAAAGTGCTTACACTGCCAGCAACTGTTTTGTTAGCAAA
The DNA here is from genome assembly GCA_032158295.1 of Pycnopodia helianthoides. Lineage (NCBI taxonomy): Eukaryota > Metazoa > Echinodermata > Asteroidea > Forcipulatida > Asteriidae > Pycnopodia > Pycnopodia helianthoides. Next base: position 1,651,563 of record CM063259.1, read on the forward strand.
ACCAATTCTGTAATGTTCCTTTAAGTTTTGGATAATACGCTACTTAGTCCCCCTATTTGTTTTGAGTTGTAAATCAAAATCTTTACTGAAACTCCCCAATTCTCCTCAAAAAGGGCTACACTGACTAATTCAATGGGCTGTCGACCAAGATCAACTGTCACCAGGCCAGGGGTCACCTACTCCTGGGGCTGAAACAGGGTTCCCCTTCACAGTCCGTAAGGATGTAGGCTTGGGTATCATCCACTATAGGAGTCTGGCTGGTAGAGTGGAATGCACTACCTTCCAAACTGTTTACGAAGCATGGTTAAGTGCCTTGCTCAAGGGCACTTTAGTGTCATGACCGGGATTCGAACCCGTGCACACTCTGCTGCTGACAACACCAGAGCTTGCCGGTGAACTAGACCAGTCGGCCACGACACACCACAAGTAAACTTGATTAATTGGGCGCTCCGAAACGTAATACTGAGCTGTGTGTTAAAAAACGTAACCCATTAATTTTCGTTGAGCCCTGCATCAAACCTATGTCTTTCGGTCCGCCCTCTATTGATTGATCGGTCCAGTGCATGTTTTTTGATGATAATTATGATAATTCCTGGCCAAGGCATTCCTTGGCTATAAAAAAGCTTTGTGTATCATATTATATTCAATGTGTCAATAAAGTCTTAAATGAGTTCATTTATAATCCTATGTATCCATATGTGTATTGTAGTTTGTATACTCTACGGTTATAATGATTAGATTATGGTGTCTGCCTCTTTACCAGGTCAGACTGCGTCACTGTGGAGGGTTGCGATTCCATTGGCATTCCGCAGGCACATTCCAGCACGGATCCCTTTTCCACGCAGTGTGGTGTGTGACGCAGTAGACCAACGAAGTTGACTTCATCATCATAGACTTCACCTAGTCCGTTGCTGTGAAGTTGAAAACATATTGAAAGACGATCTAAACAATAATAACAAAGCCATCCTTGAAAGATGATATTACTATTATCTGAAGATTATAAAACAATTGGAAAAACAATCTTGAGGACAGGTGCATTTGCACCCATACTTTAAACCCTTTTACAATTTCTTATAGGTTTGCCAGCCCTTTATTTAAAGGAACATTACAGAGTTGGTTTTTGCTAACAAAACAGTTAGTGGCAGTGTAAGCACTTCATAATTATGTAATCCACCATATACATAAACTGACAAACCTGTAGAAGTTTGAGATCGATCGGCCATCTGGGTCACGAGAGAATAGTGAACATTCAACCGATTACACATTTTGCATGAAATCATATAGATTCAACAAATGAATAAAGCTCACTGAGCGACAAACTCCAGTCGGAAAATTAGTTTATTCATTTCTCATCAAATATGGCATTTCAGACAGAAATATTTCGAGGGATGTTTTCTACTATCATCATCATTAGACCATGTAAGTTTTATGTAAATCTGTGATCAAAAAGTAAATTTTACAAGTTTTTTCTTACCAATTCTGTAATGTTCCTTTAATTAAATGTCATACACCGTAGTTCGATTCTTCAAAACACTGGGTAACACCACGGTGGGCTCATGGTGGTCCATAATTAAATTTGCCTGTGTTGAAACGCGAATACCAATTCTGTGTGATGCCTATAGGCCTGGACTGACTGGCAAGCTTGAACACGTCCAAGCTTGCTCTAAAGGTAAACACAACTCATATAACTCGCCAAGAAAGTACAGTTATTGTCTCGAAAATTGGAATGAAAAATCAAATTAAGCACAGCTTTTATGTAATGATATCATGTGTATTCTTGTATGTACTCCCTTGGGATGGGAGGGGGTGGGACACACCATGCACAGTATGCCACATTAGCACCAAATGACAAGTAGGGTTGGAACAAAATTTAAGCTGTAGGCCTACGTGACTATATACCACATTGGTAAAACCAAATAAGTATTTTTGTATTGCTAATGTTTTGAACTTACCTGTGTTTCCTTAGAAACAATGAATTGAGCTTATTGCATGACAACCAAGTTTGTCATCTCCAACCAGAACTGCAGTCCATAACATCTCGAAAATACTGCAGATACTGCGTATTTTGCCGAAAGGGGGACAAAACACGTACCATTCAAGATCTTTGCAGGGCACAGACAGGACGATGAGTGTCTGGTTTGTGTTTGCGTTCGAAAAGAAGTTCTCTTGAAGTCCCTCGACAGAGTTCATGATGCGAGCGGGTATCATCACCAACGCTGGGACAAAGCCAACGAGTAAACATGACCTCAGTACATAACCATCTTGTCTTACATCATCTTACATATACATCAACATCATCTTTTCACAGTTACGGAGTCCTTTAGGAGCCAATGCTCTGCCGTTGTTACAGTAACACACTTCACGTTTCTTCACATTGATCTCTCAGTACCATGGTTTTTATGGCCACCGTATCAAGGATGTACCATCGCCACTGAATCTGGGAGGCAGCCAAGATATTTCGACCTCCCCAAGGCACCATTTCGGAGAGCCAAGGATTCCGTATTAAAAATGTCTGCTGGCTTCATAGAATGTTCGAGGATGCAATCTTCTGAAACTGTTGGATAACCATGGCGGTCACATCCATGAACACAGGCCCACGTTCAGTGTCACCTGCAGGGCTTTCGAAAAAAGCAGAACATGTATTTCATTTTGGGATATCTTGTTCCCCTTCTCCCGCCCCGGTCACTATTTTTTTTAATGACATATCAATTAACAGATTACAAGGGAAACTAACTAAGTAAATTATCTTTTACATTATACCGTACTAATTAATCTTGTTTTTTTAAGCCTGGAATTAAATATTAAAAATACAAGAAAAAGTCTCTTGTTTTTATATTTTTCGATTAAATTACTTTTTCCAAACTCTGTATTTCGATGTGTGGGAACAACATTGAATTTTGAAGATAATCTATGATAAGTACTTTGCTACCCCCGCAAAGAAGTAATGGAATAGTCCGCAATTGCGATTGAGTCACGTGACTATCACCATCACCACGACGTAAACAGCATTCAGTAATGGCGGATGTGTTGAACTGCACGTTGTAAAGGGTGTAACGAACGTTGTTTTCCTTAAATCTCTCCAATATTCATCGACAGATCTTTGGTAAGTTTAGTTGTACTATCTTAGTCTTATATTCCTCATGTTAAAATTTACGATGCTGGCATGGGAAGGTAGTAACAATACATATATTTAGGGTAGACAAATAAAAGTTTGCCGGAAGTTTGAGGGCCGAGATTCGCCAGTCGGCGGACAGGGAAGTTGACAAGTGTCTGGTTGTGTTGTGTACTCAATTTCATTCAATTTTCAAAAAGGGGATCGATTTCAGGTCGTCGCAAGCGATACTTCTTCAATCCTGGATACTTTATGGGCATTATGTTCACGGTGTCAAACGAATAACAAAGTGGAAAAATAAATTTGTTTTACCCTGTGAAATAATAAATGAAATGAAATAAATTATAAGTATTTGATTTTGATGGTGGAACTAAGCAGTCTGCATTTAGTAGTTGTGAACCGTAACCCTCCATTTAGAGCATGGAGGAAGGTCATCAGTCACGATTATCACAACTATCTCACTCCTCAAAGTTGATGATTCAAGTAGAACAAAATCAAAAACAAACACACACACACAAACAGACCCAGAATGATTGACAGGTTTTATTTTCAGTATATCATTTAAAAAAAAAAGTATTGTTAAAAATGTTAGTTTCTGTACTGTACAAAATGTTTCAATTCAAGATTTTGCTTGAACGAATGTTAAAGTATTTAAATAAACACAAAAATTTCACTTTTGTGTGTGTGGAATTGGGTTAAAATACTTAATCAACATTCCAGTAAAGTTAGCTTTATTAAAAAAATTGTTTTAGCAGGTCAAAGTGCTTTTAAGAAAATGTTCCGCCATACAGGCCTATTTTTTATGACAGAATATTTTAATACATTACTAGCTTAAAAAGAAACCCAGCTAAGTATAAACCTATGTGAATTATAACATTTGCTTACATATTTGTTAAATGCAGCTCATGTGAAGAATGAGTGGAGGGCATACACCAATGGACGGCTATGATCGCCAAGATTCCATGTCATCTGAGGATCTGGATGGCACCTCACCAGATGACACAGAGAATATCGGAGAGATTCCTGACCCATCAAGCCCAAGTCAACGACCCGGCTCAAGCCTCACCGTAGAAAACTTAAGACTCTTTGAAGAAGCATCAGTACGAAGTGTCACTGGAAGTCCGGTGGTTCTCAGATCGGTTCAAGACTCGGCAAGAACATCTTCTCCACTGGGACCAGTCAAGACTGGTCGAGGGTCTCCTGTCAGAGTAGACTCAGCCGGTGGCCTAAGAAGTCTTCCCGGTTCTCGACCAGCCAGCCAAACTCGCATGAACAACCCCTCCGGGTTGAGTGGAGAGTCCCTACGGGCTGGAAGCGGTAAGCCTCTACCACCGATTGGAGTTGAGAGGAGCGAGGAAGATGAGCAAGAGGGGAGGAATGGTTCAACGTCTACCGACGATAAAACAATTAGTAACAGTGACAGACCAGACTTGAACTCCAGATCAAGTAAGAAATACATGGACACTTATTATGTATTCTTTCAAGAACCAGTACACCATGGACTCATAGAAAAGAGCTGGTCGGTTATTCTAATGCAAGTTTGACTAGTGTGTTCCTCAGTGGGAGACCCATCAAAACTTTCTTCACTTTTTAATGAGGTCTTAAAACAAACCTGTCAAGTTTAAAACAAATTTACCTACTTTAGTTGATTGATGCAGTTCACCAATGAAATGAAAATGTTGAGTTTATATTATGAACTGCACTGGATGAACCTAATTACTTACTCAACTATTCATAACTTGTTATCTCGGTCATTTGTTAGTGGTTTAATAACAACAATAACAAACTTGTCAAATTTATAAAGAAGTTACCTGCTTTAGTTGAATACCAAACTCAAATAAAAATGTGAATATTATGAACTACACTAGATGAAGATGAACACACATTCTATTTTTTTGCATCCCTCTGGAGACATCTTTTGTTCTTTCCTTTGTCCCTGTAGTAAACATCCTCTCAAAGGCTTGTGTACACACAATTTCTTGTGGAGCACCCCAGCCCAGTCTCTAGAATTCCTCTATGGAGACCTTTTGTGTTCCTTTCTTTTGTTTTGTTCTCGGTCTCCATAAGGTAGTGAATATTAAAGCACAGTTGCTACTTTAACAGTGTGGGGGAAATCAACCGAAGTAACAAAGTGATTGTTACATTTTGTTTTCCTTCTCTCTAGATCCCCATAGCAAACATTTTATGGCAATATTGCATTAACTCTTACAAAGTTTCATTGTTTCATTCATCACTCATGAAGATTTTGTAAATTCACGATTTGGGGTTTTATTTTTGTGATAGGTCAACCTACGATACTGAGTTACAGAAGGGAGCGTACATTGAACGATGACTCGGAACGTTCTCTGAGAACAGCGGAGAGTACGACGAGATCCGAGCGCTCTGTTTCCTTCAAGGATGAGTCGGACACAAAGTGAGTTCTTAAGATGAGATTGTGCTCACTGGTTCTCCTTCATGAAAAATAACAACGACTCTTACATGGTGCAATTCCAAGAAATGATCATTGCGCTTTTGAACATTATTACCCCTGGTCACTGGGCCATTTATTTTATTCTGTTAAACCATCTCAGCTCCCTGCGGAGTATACAGCCAGGGCCCAATTTCATAGAGCTGCTTAGCACAAAAATTTGCTTAGCATGAAATTTTTGCCTCGATAAAAACAGGATTACCAGCCAAATTTCCATGTGACTTTCAGGATAAGCAAACAACAGCTGAATACCATTAACAAGCAATATGCATCAAATGGAAATTTGGTTGGTAATACTGTTTTTATCAAGGAAGAAATTTCATGCTAAGCATATTTTCGTGCTTACCAGCTCTATGAAATTGGGCCCTGTACTGCCAAGTATGTAGCGCACTAAGCTAAATCAATCACAAGAACTGTCTCTGACCTCACAGTCACAGGTACTCATTTACCCTGGGTGGAGAGAAGCAATTATAGTTAAGTGTCCTGCTCAAAGACACAAGTGTCATGACCGGGATTCGAACCCACACCCTGATGACACTAGACAGATCAATCACAACATGATACTAGCTACATTCGGGGTGCAGTGAATATTTAGCAGTTCGCTGTTTAGTCTAAAGTGTAAAGATAAAGGGTTCATCCTGAAGAATAAGATTTAAAACAAGGTGCGCTAATGTTGGATAATGGACACAATGAAATAAAGAACATATTTTTATTTTTGTCCTGAAAAATACAAAATGGAAACAGTTATTTTTACAAACAAATCTATTTTAGGGAAGATTGATTCTTTCCCATAGCTTAATATATGACTTTAGCTAATAGTTAAAATTATTTACTTTTTTGTAGGCAAGTTTTTTCATATTATAAATACTTTTAAAAATGACACGGTTAAATGACCCTGAATTCGTGGAAAAATGTTTTTTTTTTTTTAAGAATCCCCTCACAGTCCCCGGAGAAGTTAAGCCGCAAAACGACCAAGTCACCTGCAGAACGAGAAGTTGTCCGACGGAAGAATCCAGATGGCACGGAGCGTATTGGTGTCTCCATCGCTACAGAGACAGAATGGAGCTGGTTGGAGAGCATGACACTGGCAGGAAAGGCCGAAGGTTTGAATATAACAGATTTTTTAATATAATTTCATATTTTAAATATTTTAAAGAATGACCCTGAATTCGTCCAAATTGTGTTTATTTATTTGTTTTGAAGAACCCAGTCAAAGTCCCCAATCACAGCTTGCTGAAGGGGGGGGGGGTGGTTAAAGGTTTCGTACTGAGTATATTCATACAAGTCATCCATTACCTGGGCCCAATTTCATAGAGCTGCTTAAGCACAACATTTAGCTAAGCACAACAAAATTATGCTTACCAGAATAAAGTTACCAGCCAAAATACCCTGTCACTTGTCCAATTTGTGACTGGTATCCTGCTCATTTCTGCTTAGCAGACAATTGTCAAGCAATATTTTCTGCTTTTAAAGCAGCTCTATGAAATTGGGCCCTGTATGTCCCATCTCCCTCCCACCCCTGCGTATTCCCAATCGACATGGTTCAGAAACCAAACCATGTCATTTGTTTTGACTTCATCAGAAGCTCTCCAAGAAGGCGATAAGAACAATAAGACACAAAGAAGGAGGCCTCGTAAAGGCTCTCAGGTGAGCATCAGTTACGTCTCGGAGGTGTCGGATGCGGAGAACAACGGACGAGGGAGATCTCGCACGGATAGTGTTGGTGATGAGCAAGAGAATGAGGACAGTCCGTCTGAGTCCGAGGTAAGAAAACAAACTAAGCACAAGACAATTTTAAGTTCAAATACCCTGCTGAGGTGTCTGGATTCTTTTAAAGTTTATAGACCTTATGCACATGGCATCATTTGAGTAGGGTGCCCTCGCCTAGAAGTCAAAAGAAAAATGTTCATTGGCCAATCCTGTGCGCCGCGCATACAAATCTGTGCGTTTCCATTGTTTCATCATCGGTTTACCTCTAAGATGGCGGCTCAATGCATAAGTCAATTGAGCAAGACATAAGAGATGTCCCAAACTTTGCAGTAAATTTGAAATTATTTATCACATTTGATTACAAGTACTCGGATGACGACGTTGCCCCCCTCCCCACCGACACCCTCATCCCCAGCATCGGTCCTCCCCGCATCATCCAGTACCAACGTGAATCCGACAGGGTAGGAGCCTACCCCGATGACATGGGTCAGCGTGGCAGCACGGCCGATACAGGCATCCCACGGTTTGACAGCTTCTCGTCCGCCGATCTCGATGACATGGGAGGTGTCTGTGAGTTTTGTCAGCAGGATTTGAAAGTGTTCCCGACGCCAGAGATGGTACAGACGTTGACACCAGATGAGGTATTAAAAATCAAATTTAATTTCTTGTTTATTTGGATTTTTGTTTCATTTGAAATATGAATCTAAAATAACAGTAATAATCTGATTATCAGCACTTATTACGCGCCGGTAACGGTCAAGTCGTGACGCTCATGGCGCGGTACAAAACGAGTAACATAACAACACTCCAGAACAACATTTCGATAAATTTTGCTTACGGTAAGCAGAGCCATTAAATTGGGCCCTGTTCTGCCAAGCGTCTGTTGTGAACAGTTTGTGTAGACTTCTGAGTGACAGACTAGCACTGTGATCTCTTATCATAATTCTTTCCTCCCCACCAGATTTACTGTTGCACAGACTACCAAAACCTTGTCGAGTTCACCCTCACCCACAGTCCCGAGGAAAGCTACCCCGTGGACGAAATGATCGACATCCAACCGCACGCTCCTTACGGCAGCAAGCAGGCCCGTCGAGCCGCAAAGGAGCGCGCTGCCCAGAGAATGCGGGACAGAGAGGTGGCAAGACAGCGGGCTGCCGGGGCCAACCAGGCAAACTTCTATGCATGTATGTATGGTGTGGTGTTTTGTGGTGTGGTGTTTTGTGGTGTGATGTCCTCTGAAGCATGTAATCTGCTCACGCAAAATGATTTTTTTTTTCTCAACTTTACCTGAACAAAGGAAAAAAGGGCATAACTCCCAAAATGGGGCAACAAAGATTATTGTGATGTTGACGTCATGTAACCTGGGTATAAACTGTCGTATATATTGGGGCCATGCCAGGGTTATGATACTTTAACCTAGGTCGGGCAGTAAGGGGCTACCAAAAGGGAATGCAGAGTTGACTTCAGATTGTTTATGTCAAAAAAAAGTTTATGGTCTGACGTTTCGACCTAGCAGAGTCTTTCTCAAAGGCTAAATGACAACACACCAAAAGTTGTGGTGTGTTGTGATATGTTTCATTTATACCATAGGTTCTCTTGGTTGGTGAGCAATTTCCAACAGCTAATTCTATTTTCTCATCATGTTCATTAATGAACTTGGTAACAAGTGTGCATCTCTATCAAACACAAGTCAAACACATGCTTTGTCACTAAAAATAACTGCAAGGAATTTGAAAATTCACGAAGTCCAGGGCAGCCCCTCAGCACAGGGCACCTCTTTGAGGGAAATGTACAGTTCTACTGGAACATTTCAAAGGGCACCATGGCAAATGAACACCTCCATGAAGTATCAGGCTTTCAAGGGGCACCAAGGCAATGGGCCAGGGGCATAGGAGGCAATTGCCTCTGTTGTCTCCGTGCAGTATCAGGCCTGCATTTGGGAACTCTAGTTTCATTTTGTAAGAGCAGATTACGTGTATAGGAAGTGGAACAGTAATTTTGTCATATCTTTCTGAAAAAGGCAAAAAAAAACATGCCTCGATAAATAATACGCAACGATTGCATGAGTAGTAAGCAGTCATACTCATCCGTTTCTGTCATATTAACAATATCAACCTTTCAAGTTCATTTTTGAGGTAGTTGCATGTTGTTTTTGCAGTGATTTTCTAAAAACGATTACAGATTATCATACACAATTAGTTTCCATGCGTAGTTGAAAGAAACTGTAGTAGCTAGAGAGTGTGGACAGATTCATTGTTGCTTTTCTTTGCTACTCTTTAAGACTGTGTTCCGTAATATCGCTCTAGTTACACAAAGAACTGAAATATCAAGAAGGGATAGCATGGCAGATATTGACTTTATATGCAAGATAATTTCATCAAAATCTTTCAACAATTTTCTTACGGAAATTAATAACGGTTTTCTTAAAGATTAATCACACACAAAACGTTTTTTGTATTGCAATTGACATTTGTTTCATATTGTTCATAATTTAACTAACCAATTGGAAAAAAAAGTCTTAAATATGGGTGATTCACAATGCATTGCGCCCTCTACAGTTTATCACGGAGAGGCCATTTCCCCTCAAAAGCATTCGACTAAAAACATTTACATTTGCGTCAACTGCGATCAAGTTTTCCGCCACTACAAACAAACTTATACTGTGATTACAACTGAAAACTTGATCACCTTTTCAGGCCTTGAACTTTCGCTCTTAAAAGGGATGGCAGTTTTCCTCTGGTAAGGGGCATTTGTATTTAGTCGAAATTTGTGATGGAACTTTGCCGAGGGCACCACAGCAAAAGCACAGGCAATGCTGTGCTGTGGGTGCTGTGGGTTATTTCGAGGCCTGTCCTTTTTCCATGATGCACTGTGAAAATGCAACTCCTGCCAAACTGTAGAGGGCGCACTGCATTGCGAATCACCTGTAGTGTCAGGCCTGGGGGGGGGGGGTTGTTGTCTGAGGCCATAGACTTTGCAAGTCTTGGCGTATTCAAACATTGGGACTCATTAAAGTGCGTGAGTTTGTTCCTTCATGCGCTAAAAGCAATAATATGTGGGACCAAAAATGATAATGAAAACTCCAGGCCTTGCATTAATGTACTTCAATGAATGGTTTTGTGTTCACTGTTAGTTAAAAAAGTATTGGAAGCAAAAGACAAACTAAATCAACAATAACTGGGCAGTTTTAACAATTTATAACAAAGATTTGGAAGTTTGGTTCACCTTGTTTGTACTTGCTGGAACCTGTGCATTTTCTGTTGACACGCTCAAAAAAAAAAAATTTTGCCAAATTATTTTGCTTCCAATACGTGATTTATGTGATTTAGCTAATGCTTGCTTAACCCTTGTTTTTACCCCTCCGTTTTTATTGCCCCTCCCGGCGTTCTCGCCCCACAAAAAATATCACCCCCATCATATTAATGATTTCAACCTCACATTCCCTGCTCCCCATTGGCTGATGCACGGATGCTGCCATTCCTTGCACTGTGCTGACTCCCTCTGCTGAATTCCTTTAACTTCAATGCATTGTTGCACCATCTACTGGATATATAATGCACACCACTACAACAGTACAAGGTAGGTATCCACTAATTAGTGCAGCGCCTCCTCCAAAAGCACACAGCAAGATTTGTATCAAGTTATTCAGGCCATTAGAAACAAACAACATAATTTCCATCTACGTTGTCATTCGTTGAAAGCAAAAGAACAATAAAGTTTTCAAACTTGTGCCTTTTAAATCTTAAACTACAGGCAGGTAACTTTTCAACTGAGGCCGATTTCCTCCCTTTGGTTTCTCAGTTGTGCCATTGAAAATTGAAAGACACAAAACAAAGTCGTGCTGATCCAGGCACTTTTTGTTGTTGACAAACTGCAGTTGCATACCCACATCTTGAAATTGATATAATATTATAAAGTGCGCTACAAATTGATTTATCACCACTAACCTACTCTGACTGCAGTTGTTGAGGAAAGTTTAGTTCGTGTTTCAAGGTTCAAAGCTATCAATTTGGTGGAAATGTTGATAAATCTCATCACTAGCTAAATTTTGTTTCGTTCAGACTAGTTAACAAATGCCGTTGTATGATAAACTAGACAAACACTTCAAATTTTGAGGTGTGCTTTTGGATTAGGCATTAATTTTGATTGGTAAATATGCATAAAACACCACGTTAAAAACCAATCTTCACTTACCGTAAATTGTTATGCATATTTATTGATTAGTTTTAACTGTTCTTAAAACATTGTTATAAATTAATCAACGATATCCACTGGTTCCCAAGGAGGATTAAATGTTTAACAAATTAATGGACATTAATCAATTTAATTTTATTCCCCGTTGAATTTGTTGCCTTCGTAATGACTGGTGCAGCCCACCGTTTGGAAATCTTAGACGGAGGTTAGAGATAAGCACGTGGAATTGTTTTTCCATGCATTGCACCGGCTCACATTGTGGTTTTTTGATTTATTCTCACACCAGCAAATCCTGTTGACGCTTGTGTTTGGCTGCATTTCACTCATTTGTGTTTTGCTGCTCGTTTTTTTATTTTTTGCTCATTGCTTTATCAAATATGTCACCATGTCATCATGTTTTGTTAAGGATGTGCGAATTGGAAGAATTGTACAATTTAATTCCACTTTTGTTCTTCACATTGTACATATGTAAGGGCTATTCGTTCCCTTTTTCTTTAAAAAGCTTTGTTTCCTAACACAGTTTGTATAAATGACTGGACTAAAGTCTCTTCTGATTGATATTCGGGATCTTATTTGGGATGGGGTGGGGGTGGGGTCAGTTTTAAAAATTTGAGCATGTAAGCTTGATGCTGTACTTGTCGCTGTTTTGTGAGATGATTGGCTGTTGAAGAAAGATGTGAGGCAATTTGGTTTTGGTGGCACGTCGTTGCCGAGTGGTCTAGTGCACCAGACCTCTGGCTTCTGGTGGCAAAGTTATTTTGGTGCGGGTTTAAATGCCGATCATGACATTTTGTGTTCTTGATAAGCAAGACACTTCACTCTAATTGTATCTCTTCACCCTATGGGTAAAGTGGTCTAGACATGTGAGGGCAAAGATGTGATTGATTTAGCTTGTTGCGCTACACACTTGGCAGCACAGGCTGTACACTTCCCAGGGAGTTGAGAGGGTTTAAGGAATAAAATAAAGGACCAAGTCACCGGGGTGATAAATTCACGCACCAGGAAAGAAGACGACAAAAATTGCATGATAGTGTTTTGTAAGACAATATTGTATGAATGAAAACTTGCATTTGATAAGCATGCCTGTTTAGCATGGGTGTGGAATACAAATAAAATAATGGTACATGTAGGTCTGATTTAAAACAGAGATGTCAAATGGGAAGATTTTTGTTTAAAATTGTTCTGATTATGTTGGGTTCTTTGTTTGAGGCATCAACAAAAAGACTTGTTCTTGTAAGGAGAGGCAGTTTTTCCTTAATAAGGGCACCTCTATGATGAAATGTTTAAGTTCTACTGGAACATTTAAGGGGGAAACCAGGGGCATGGAGGCAATGACCAGGGGCATGGAGGCAATGACCAGGGGCATGGAGGCAATGACCAGGGGCATGGAGGCAATGACCAGGGGCATGGAGGCAATGACCAGGGCATGCAGGCAACGACCAGGGCATAGGAGGCAATGACCAGGGGCATGCAGGCAACAACCAGGGGCATGGAGGCAATGACCAGGGGCATGGAGGCAATGACCAAAGGCATAGAGGCATGACCAGGGGCATGGCTGCAAATGACCAGGGGCATGGCTGCAATGACCAGGGCATGGAGGCAATGACCAGGGGCATGGAGGCAACGACCAGGGGCATGGAGGCAACGACCAGGGGCATGGAGGCAATGACCAGGGGCACTAGAAGCAATGACAAGAGGGCAAGGAGGCAATTGCCTGGGCTATAGCATGAATGGCAAATGGCCTCTTTCTTTGACTCCACATCGTATCAGACCTGTTGGTGTTAGAAATCTCTGTTATAAATCTTACCACTGTGCCCATGTAATTTACAATTTTACTTTTATGTAAACTAACAATAACTATGACGACCCTCTCACTGATTGTAGTTGCCAGACAGATGAAAACCATCAACTACCAGTTGTCATCACAGAAGTGTCTTGACGAGGGATGGACAATCCGACCTCCGACCCCTACTGATGACGATGGTGGTACTCCTCAGGTCTTCGAGCCTGAACCTACATTTCCACCGCCCATCATGTCGCAGGTACGTAATAACTAGGCTTGTTAAGGAATTTTCCTACTTTTCCTAGTTTTCCTAGTTTTCCTAGATTTCTAAGATTTCCAAGTTTTCATAATCTTTCTAGTTTTCCTAGTTATTCTAGTTTTTGTAGTTTTCCTAGTTTTCCCAAGTTTTCGTAATTTTTCTACTTTTTCAAGTTTTTCAAGTTTTCCTAGTTTAAAAAAAATATTTTTCCCAGATGTCCTATTTTCCTTAAACTTTTTCTTGAAAGTCATGAACTGGGATCAATTTCACGGCTCTGCCTTACTGTATATTCTGCTCTTACAGTCACCACAGGGTAAGACCTGAGTTTATGCACTAGCTGTGTGAAGAAAAGAATGCCAACGGTAACGTGAAGTACATTTTATGGCCCTTTAGGTTGGTAAGCTCTTTGGTATAATAATATATCGACTAAATTGTCATCTTTTACTTCTCTTACAGACAAGACATGGTATCCAAAACCCCAAGATGGTCAAGAAATTCTACGAGGATGGCAAAGTCTTGATGGTCATGTTTCCTGATGGCACAGGCAATGTGTAGTATCCTTGACAATGTGTTTATTTTGATTGCTGTAATTGTAATAAGCAACAGTAAATTTGAGTATTCAAGTGCTATTTCCTCGACACGTCAGCAAGTTATTGAAAAAAATAGGGAGGCCGCCAACATTCTAGATGGCTCAGTTGGTAGAGTGCCGGCATGTTAATCTAAAGGTCGCAGCGTCAAATCTTGCTGTAGTAGATTTGTCTTTGTTCAACCGTAGATTAATAACTTTGAATAGGCTATAACTTGTAATAACAAGCAGCACCTCTTTTGGGGCCACCTTTGTCAGTAAAATTTACAAAAAGGCATTTCAACTTCTCACTCACAACACTTATTAACAAGAGTGGTGTCGTTTAAACTTGATTTCAAGTCTGACATTGCTGTTTTTCTGTCTGAATCTGTCATTCGCCTCGTATCCTATACTCATAGGGTTGTAAATTCCAAAAGACACAAGAGGGCGCTATTTCAGAAAAAACAGGGTGTCCACAAAACAACTACACTTGGTTCCAAAAGTCTGTGGTGATGGTTTTGTCTGCCCGTCATTATAGCCAACAGTATAGCCTGAAATAGCGCCCTCTTGTGTCTTTTGGAATTTATAACCCTATGAGTATAGGGTACGAGGCGAATGGCAGATTCAGACAGAATAACAGCAATGTCAGACTTGAAATCAAGTCTAAACGACACCCGTCTTGTTAATAGTACCCATCTATTATATATTCACGGGTGGCTAGTGCGTAAAGTGCTCGCCTCTCACCAAGGTGACCCTAGTCCGATACCCGGCTAAAGCCATATGTGAGTACAGTTGTGAGTTGGTTCTCTCCTATGCCACAAGGCTTTTTCTCCTGGCCCTCCGGTTTTCCTCCCTCCTGAAAAATCAAACACTTCCGATCTCTGACTGTGCTCCGTGGTCATGGGTTGATGTGGCTGGCTGCCAAAGGCGCCCTTGCATGTCTGCTTCTCGAACGCATTGTAGCCTCGTCCTTCGCAATTCAGCTTCTCAGCTGCTAGTAAGGATGATTAGCCTCCCAAATTATTATTACTATTATTATTATTATATTCCTTAGCTTCTGTTACAGTTACCCATCTGGTAACACAGCCATCCTCATAACGTCAACGGAGAAGGGAAAGTATACGTATCTACTGTACGAAGACATTCCGAATAATGCCCCCATGCTGGGTATGTTTGAACCCAGCGGCTGTACCACATGCTACCATTCCAACGGCAATATCAGGTATAAAAAACAAGAACCTTCATGTCTGATCACACTGAAGGAGTTTGTGTTGATGTTCAAAAGTTGAATATCAAAACTGTTTGGCAGAAGTCAGTTTTATATCTTCTTCTTTTAAAAAATGTTATTTGGGCTATCACATCGTATGAAATCTCGCTACAGACCTAAATTCCTATTGCCGCTTTGTGTGTGCCCATAATCATCAGGACTTTACAGTTAATACTTTTTTTTCCTTCAAAATATCCGAAAGATCCGCGCCTGAGATCATTTTGAATATTATTGACAATTAATCTATTGCACATCTCTGCATGAAATCCTTTGTCTTTATACTTGCTCATTATATCCAAACAATTTAGGATAAGATGCCCACCATTGTTTGATTAGTTGAGTTGATGCTGAATGTTTCATTTTCTTTCCACACCATCCCACTCAATTCTCCCTCCCCCCTCTTCCAATCCAGGTTAAATCTGGACCAGTACGGTGGCATCTTCACCGACCCCAAGGGCGCGGTCAAGAAGAAATGGAGCTGGAAGGACCAGGTGACCCATGTCCATGCCCGCCCTTCCAGCCCATCTGCTTCGCCGTTAATAAAAACTTCAGCGTCCGCTGCATGGCGCAGGAGCAGGTGTTCTTGTCTTTCAACTGCCACACACAGACTATGCGGTTCAATGTCGGAGTTAAATTAAAGGTAAGGCGGATAAAATTTGTTAAAAAAATTCTTAGTATTATCAGGGTGTCATGGCCGAGCGGTTTAGAGCATCGGATTCAAGTTCTGGTGGTTGAGTCATCGGGATGTGGGTTCGAATCCCGGTCATGGCACTTGGGTTCTTGAGCAAGATGCTTTACTATAATTGCTTCTCTTCACACAGGGGTATAAATGGGTACCTGCGAGGGTAGAGGTTGATATTATGTTTGAAAAAGCCTTCGGAGCACCATTGCAGCTCGGGCTGTATACTCCCCAGGGAGCTGAGAAAGATTATAAGAATGCTATTGGCCCAATGACCAGGGCACTAATGTAAAGCGCATTGATACTTTATTATAGACTGCACTTAATAAGAACCAGTTATTATTTTTTATATATAAAGTGGCGTAACCCAAAAGTTAAAGGAACATTACAGAATTGGTAAGAAAAAAACTTGTAAAATGTACTTTTTGATCACAGATTTACATAAAACTTACACGGTCTAGGTGATGATAGTAGAAAACATCCCTTGAAATATTTCTGTCTGAAATGCCATATTTGATGAGAAATGCATAAACTAACTTTCCGATTGGAGTTTATCGCTCAGTGAGCGTTTTTATTCATTTGTTGAATCTATATGATTTCATGCAAATGTGTAATCGGTTTGTCACTATTTTCTCGTGACCCAGATGGCCGATCGATCTCAAACTTCTACAGGTTTGTCAGTTTATGTATATGGTGGATTACATAAAGTGCTTACACTGCCAGCAACTGTTTTGTTAGCAAAAACCAATTCTGTAATGTTCCTTTAAACAGTGTTCACTTTGTTCACTTTTAACCCTTACTCCCTAGGCCCCTTTGCCCACAGTGGTGACCTCCCTCCTTAACTATCCTCCGCTCTATGGTCGCTCAACACCAACATCTTTAGACTGAGATGAGATGGGTTTGCCTGGCCTAGTGATAAGCAATTGTTATTTGGGCCACAAGTCCTCAATCCTCTGCAATCAGATCATTTTCCGAAGAGGATTTGGGAGGATTACCGGGACAAATAAGTATGCTATTTAATGAGTACAGGTGACTAACATACAACTTGTTTATTGTTCTTTGACAGCTTGTAGCACCGCAGTTAATACCAGAAGAGCCCATCGATGACCATGCCCTTTATATGTCAGAAGTCAAAGCATATGTCGAGTGAGTACCTCCAAGTCCATTTTCACATTTGTAGCCAGAAAAAAACCCCTGGATTTTTGAAGTATTTATGACTACTGGATCAGTTTGATAATTTCTTTCTTTATATTTTAAGTGTCATTCACTGTTGTTTTGAATAGTAGATGCATTATTTTAGCCTTCAATAAAATGTCATATGGTGATTGCATCTACACAGTACACAGTTAACACTTTCAGCCCTGATGGCGACTTGAGTCGACCAAGATAAACAAAATTTAAAAGCACTCAAGACAGCGCAAAAGTCATTTGTTAAAAGGCTGTAGTTGAGTCCATGTTTACCCTCCATACCGTAGCTTTCTCTTGTTGGAAAGATTAATATTGCATCTTTCTAATGATGGTAAAATAAAACAAGGTTCCTTGAGTGCCTTATTGGTAGAAATGTGCACCATATAAGACTCTGGTATTATTATTAATTCAAAGTTTGAAACATCCACTCCATTCGCAACAAAATATCAAATAAAACCTGAACACAAAATTAGAGCCCTCTGTGACAGATTAATTCCTTTTAAATTACAGATTGATATTTGACAAGATCCAGAACCAGATGAAGTTCTCCAAGTCCCCCAAACTAGACAACCTTCCACCGTCGTTAAAACTCAAGAACGAGATTCTACGCAACGAGCAGCTCAAAACGCGACGAAGCATGAAGTATGTCACGAGCAGAGGCAAGGACCCCCCAGTGGTGACGGTCAATTAACGGCAATCATGACAAAATATCAGGAAATTTTGTTCTTAAGGCCATGTCACACAGGGCAATGTTTGCAGGCACCTTGGAGGCAACCAACTGCACTGCATGCCCAAGGAACACTTCAGCAGCACAAGAGACATTCTTCTAGCTGTAACTCACTATCCCCAAGAAAATTATGAGAAAACTGTAATGTGAACGAATTTCCTCAATGGAGATTGCCTGGAAACCATTGCCTGTAAATTGCCGTGTGACATAGCCTTTACACAACTTTTTTAACAGAGGTAAAATCTTTTACAAATTTGCATTTCAGTGCTCATCGTTTATCGACCCTATTCAGTTCACCTGAAGTCACTGCATGATAACTCTTGCTTGCGCCATTGTGGGAGTTATTTTCCCCACGTTCTACTGTGAAGTACGCATTTTAGGTGACTCGCACGCGGTTAGACACGTTCAATATCTTTACACGCATTCCGACTCCCAAAATGGCACATCGAGGGCAGAAAGAAGCCGCAGGTGCTGTCGTCGGTGCAAGAAAAACATGTTTTTTTTATTCAAAGACCACATAAATTTCAATTGATTTTAAGATTTCTATTCTACATAAAAACGATTTGATATTCTTTTTAGAAGGTACCAAGTCATAGATTTTGTACAAATGTGCATTGCATCATGGCTGGTGAGCTGCTTAGCAAGTTTCTACAGTGCTTAGCAGGAGAAATTTGGCTTAGCAGACGATATTTAAGCTGTGACAAATAACTATTTCTTTAAAAAAAATATCCAACAAATTTTGTACCCTCCCTTCTCACTAAGAAAAAATGCAGGAAATTTATTAAAGCATTGTACCATTAATGTCCCAATCTCCTGTTTGTCATTGTGACTTTTTTATTAAATTAAGAATTGCCAGACGTACTTTCCACTTTGCTTTTGTGTAAAACAACATCCAATTGACGACGTTGCTTTCAGAAAAAATCAAAGGGCATGCATTCATGGTTCAATTACGCGCCTTGCTTCGCAAGAAAATGTGCCAGTATAGTAAAAAATTGATGGCCCACTTGAATAGAACAAAAATATACAGGAAAGTAGGAACAGACAAATTTGCATTGTCCGTGTTAATGGGTAAGACTTGGCTAGACGTAGACAAACAAAACAAATATCACATCTGACAATGAATTATCAAATCCCATTCCGCAGGGGCTCTGTCATTGTGTTTATAATTCAATAAGTTTGTATCCACGATGGTCTGAATGGCCAAAAATAAGAGACAGGGATGTTCAGGCATGATGTTTTTTCCTACTTGAAGGCACGGGGCACGTTTGGTAATTGTCGAAGACCAGTATTCATACTATTCTTGCATTGATGACAAGTTGATGCGATTGAATTAAAAAGAGGGAGTGCTTGTCTGTTTCAATTATTCTGAACTAGGGAGTCTATTCAGCTTACTCCCTAGTTCTCTTGAAAATTGCAAAACAATGCTTGATTTCTGCTTGGGATTTATCAGAATTTTTCATTGAACCCCCCTGGGCCCTCAGATTTTCTTGAGAGATGTGAAACTGCCGTCACAGAGAATAAAAAGACTCGGCCCTTGTCATGACCGACCTTCAGATAGCTGTTTGAAATGATGTAGAGAGTCTGTAAACCTCTGAAGTGTAACATCTTGTAAACTAAGTGGGCTTCATCTCCATTCAATATCAAATTTTAAGGTTTTTCAATTTTCATACAATCTCACCCCTGGTTATAACGAGCGCAGGTAGACTTAAAAAGATAGGAAACAAAATGTTGTTCTAGTTGAAGAGAGATGTCTGAAACTGAAGAGTGTTACAAAGCAAGGGTTATGAAAATCAGTGTCACACTTTTTCTGTTAGAAGTTGACGTCAATTACATGTATATGTATTTAAAAACTAAGGTGTTTGTCTAGATGTGATCGACTAAAGTCGCATTTATATCGAAATTAGAAACGTGAGGTTTCCCACAATACGTGCATTTTGGCCTTGTTTCCATTCTACGTACGTTATGTTTGGCCTTTCAATAATAAGTATTTCATCTATAAATAAGAGGGTTTTATCAGAACCAACAAAGGAAGATCAAGGTAGTACATGAAGTAAATACCTTGAACCAGTACTGCCTTGAACACAAATAGGCATGCCAACAAATCGGACACTTAATTGTTATAAATTTATCACTTTGTATCCCCCCCCTGATAAAATTTATATATTTGTCGGTCGCTTTTCCAGAGATTATCTGAGCTGTTTGGTTGAATTTCAATTAACCTTTGAAAGACGGATAAAGCTACCCGTTCAAGGGAAGTTCAACAGGGATTGGGTCGAGCTGGAGGAATTACATTGAATGAAATAATTCTTCAATTGTGAGGCTCCAAGCGTAAACAATTTGTTTACTGGTTTTGGGTTTCTTTGCCAACAAAACGATGAGAGTAAGAGGTTCAAGAAACACCTACTGGATCGAAACTGCTACGCACCTAACAAGGCTAAATGTCTTGTACTGTTGTTTTCGCTTTTAATGCCGTTACTCTTTAAGGTGTGCCTGGTTTTGGCCTGAGGTGGCACAAATGTCTTTTTTTTTTGAGTTTTGATTTTGATCTAAAACATAGGATTTGTGAAATTGACAACTCTGGTTTTAGATGACCAAAAAAACAAGGGCTTTGGTTTATTGCTCGGGTTCTGTGTGGCATTACTTCAAAAAGTAGGCTGCAAAAGTATAAAAACAAAAACAGCAGCGAATGACGCCATTTCATCCACAAAAAAACAGGAAATTTGTTTTCTGTTTTAAATGCAAAGAAAAAAGTTAAACTTAAGATTCAGGCGGGGGAGAGGGTGGCGGTCATCCTTTCGGAGAAGAGATGGAAAAGGTTCTAGACTTGATATAAAATGAGGACGTGACATGAATATTTATGAATCTTGACATGAATATTTATGAATCTTATCCATATACACTGAGACTTCTAGAAAGAAGAAGACAAAATCAAATTAGCATCTCAGGCCTTGGCCATGATTAAAACCTAAGTCAAAGTATTCAAATTAAAGAATGGTTATAAAAGGGAAAAAAGGAAAACTGTTATTTCATAAAGAAGTGTCTCTAAAGAACAAAATCTACACAGCAAAGTAGATATACACATGGTGTTACCGCAAACCGAATATATATTGATACCTCACCATGCAATGCCTCAAAAAACAAAAATGTCGTTACCAAATTGGGGCTGCGGCTGCGGCTGCGGCTACAACTACGTCTGTTGCATATTCACATGATGATGAACAAGCCACAGCCACCAATTTGGACATTGCTCAAGTCTAGATACATGTATCTATATATTTTTTTAACTATTTGGCCTTTCACCACTTTATTTACTTAATATGCAACAACTTGATTTTTTTTTTTCTCCTGTTAATGTTTGTCAAAACAACACCTTCAGCTACAATTTTAACAAGGGATTCCTTTTTTTCCGGGTTAAACTTTATCTTTAAGCCAAGACTTACTTTAGAGCAAATGTCGAATGTAAATGTAATTACACAAACTGCATAAACAATTTTTTTTTTTTTTGGGGGGGGTGGGGGGAAATTTGTCCTCATAAATGTGGGTAGGGAAACTTAGACCATTAACGTAGCAATAGTCGATGATCTATAGGTATGTAAAAATGTAGTGTACAGTTATTAACCAGTTTACATATGCCTATTTGTAAATTATTTTTTAAGGAGTTTTCGATTACGTGTCTTTGTACATAACATAAATTATGAAATAAATTTAAAGTTTTATTTGAACACAAGAAATATTGTTGCCCATTTTTTCCTTTTGTTTAGAAAAAAAAATAAAATCGCAAGGAGAGAAAGCTGAACCCGACCTCGGGGATTTAATCTCAAAAAAGAAGAGAAGCTTCACAGGCTTTGATATTTCCTTGGCATTTTGAAGATGCTGCTTAAAGACGCTGTGAGGGCCACACATCATTGTTCGTTTGGATAGGACCAGAAGAAAATCTCAGTGGGCTACATCTTTAGAACACGAGCAATATTGTTGCCTATTTCTTCCTAAGTCGCAACTCCTCAACCTGTCAGAATTGATTTCACAATTGTTCAAGTGACCAGTCATGCTACTAAAATTTGTATTAACCCTCTTGCTGTCTGACCATTAAATACCATTCAAGTGGTTTTGAATGATAGATAAACTATGCCAGCCTGAAATATCATACCATGAGGGAATGCATGTACACAGTACAGTTAAGTTCTGTGCACAGTTGTGCCACCGTACACAACCTTGGCAGTCGAATGGTTTCAATTAATGGTTGGTCAACTCACTGGAAAATGTTGCCAAGAGTCACTGACAGTAGAAGGGTTAACAAAAAAGAGGAACACAGACTTTGTTTTGTGTTTTTCAATTTTCGATGGCACAGCTGGGAACCCAATCAACTGAAATTGCATGCCAGAGTGACATACTTTCCTAAAAGGGCACAGAAGGCCTCTCTGGGTTTCCAATTATTTTAAACTCGACCAATTCTCTCGATCAATACACATTCAATATCCACTTCATCAATAAATTAATAAATAAATAAATTGTATAGGGTGCCATTCCAGCAGTCCACACTCAAGAGACTTTCTAGTTCCCTAGAGTGATTTACTAGAATCCTTCTTTCTAAGTCTAACAAAATCAAACACCCAAACTTATGGACTCTGTGTCGTAAACAGGGCCCAATATCATAGAGCTGCTTAAAGGTATTATACAGGATTGGTAGAGCTGACAAAACAGTCGCAAACAAAGTTCATGTTTTGTGTGATTAACCATATACATGAAATAACAAACCTGTGAAAATTTGAGCTCAATTGGTCATCGAGGTCACGAGAAAATAGTGAAAAGAGACCTTATGTGTTTTCTGTTTTTCAAACATCGAGTTTATTATCGCGCGCGATAAAAACTATTGTTTTATTCATTTCTCAGAACCGATAGCATTTTAGGCAGAAATATTTTAAGGAACCCTTTCTACCATTACTTACTTTAAATCATGTAAGTTATGTGTGAATCTGTGAACATTTGTGTTTTTCGATCTTACCAATAGTGTACAGGGCCTTTAAGCAGAAAATATTGCTTAACAATTTCCTGCTAAGCACAAGGGCTTTTTCCCAAAGGCCAAATATCATGGCTGGTCTAAGTACATGCCAAGTTTCAAGTCTGTACGACCTGAACTTTTTGCGAGCATTGTGAGAGAAAGTTCAGGAGGAAGAAGAAGACGTGGAAAAAAACAAAAAAAATCAGTACAATAACAATAGGTTTTCGGCTGTTGGCCGACCACCTAATAATAATAATGAAAATTTATAAAGTGCACAAATCCATAAAAGTGCTCATGGCACTAATGCATAACAAGGACAAGAACAAGGAAACAGTTGAAAACCCCCCAAAATTACACAAACGTGATTTAGTATGGGGTTGAACAAAGAAAAATTGACTAGAGCAGGATTTGAACCAACGACCTCCGGATTAACGTACCGGCGCTCTACCAACTGAGCTATCTAGCTCTATGTTGGCGGTCTCCCTATTTTGTCAATATCTTTGTTAGGCTAAAAAGATTTGTTAGGCTTTTTTTCAAACTGGATTAAAGAAACCGATGATTTGACATGTGATGGCAGTTTTTATTCCATAGGGGCGGAGCAGCATGAGAAATAGATGTTTCACTCCATGAACGATTAGATTTGGGCTCATTGAGGAGGTTAGAACGGTCAGAATGAGAGTGACACCAATCACACGAACGAGCAAACATCATCTAGCGCCGTATCACGCTTAATTAAGTCTCTATCGTTTCCTCAATTTAGGTCAAGTCTGTTTAAGCAAAGCAAATAATCATCGTAAAGATTGTCCCCGCTGTCTACCTCAATCCTTACGCTCTAACAACGGTCTACTTTACCGTTTAATGGTGTGCAAAGGTTACATTTCAGTCACTAGGTTTTCTATTGATTATTTATGACACATCCGACAGCACAGTTAGCGCCAATAACAGGATGAACAGGAAACAAGAAGAACTGTTCAGTTTTAGATGTGGGAGGAAAAACCTAATGGGGAAAAATCAAACACTTTCAATCTCTGGCTGATGTACTCCTTGGTCATATATGGGACAATGTGGCTGGCTGCCAAGGGCACCCTTGCATGCCTTCGGCTCAAACATGTTGCAATTCAGCTATTCTCAGCTGCAAGTAAGAATAATTAGCCTCCCAAATTATTATTATTCTTATTATAAGTATCAGCCTGCGTTGTAATCATTGCCCTTAACGATTGACCCAAATCCTGTGCTTTGTCTTGAAGGAAAAAAAGCAAGAATCCAAAATCTTTACGAGTCGAGTATTTATCACATCAAATAACTTGCACACTATTGCACAAACAGTAAATAACCAGTCACTTTGACCACAAAGATTCCTAAAACAACAACAAAAAGACAAAATTTTTTCGCTGATGAAAGCAAAATGACTGCTTCATGTTACCACGGGAACCATTGCATCGAACAACAAAGTTATGTGCGCCATAGTTTATTACTGCTTATTATGGATGGACATTTTAAAACACATGTGGTAACCATCCACAGTAGATTTAAAAGATTTAAAAGTTTCTATTTTTGTTTTTGCTTTTTAGTTCCATTTCAATCTATAAATCTACTTAATCCACGGGATGTTTGTTTAGAAGTTCACTGATCTTAAAAGTACTAGTAGTTTTGAAAAGTGATTACTTAGAAAGACGGCAGACTTCTAAATAAAAATCTAAATGTTTAAAAAACTAACTAATGAGTGTTTAAGATCTTTGTTTTGATTATTGATTCTTGTGACCGAACGCAATTCTGCCTCAGGAGGCACCCAAATTTATTTTAATAACAAGAAATAAAATACAAAAATCAAATATTAAAATATAAGTATTACCAAAAATAAATAAACAATTAATAATAATAAATAAAATAAATAAAAATAAAACAATAAAAAATACATATATAAAATTTAAAAATAAAAAATTAGGAAATATACAACAAATAAATAAAATAGCAAAGTGAATACCCCAACAAAACATTTTTGGCGGCAATTCTGATATTTTCCCCAACCTCAAACAATCTCCTAATTAATAACTAAAAAGCTTCCCTAGTGTTCTAATAACAGTAAGTAGGGATGCACTCCGAGATATTGTAGAATCCCTTTCCTTCAAAATGCTACGCCCTCCAGTCTGTTTCTTTTCAATCAACAACACCCCCCCCCACCACCACCACCCTTGGATTATTCTTTGCATTATGCATCAATTTACCATTTATCTCCAAGCAGGAGTTTAGAGGATGGTTAAGATGGCTTCTGGCAAATTCCTGAATCACTTGGGAAGTATTGCTCATTTCAATGAAATTCCTATAGGATAGCAATGTCGTTTTTAATCCAGAAGGCATTTGGGGCTCATGGTTCAGTCTCAACTACCAGACCAACAAGTGTGCCAAGTGACAAGGGGCACCACAAACGTCAAGTGTCATGACCGGGATTCGAACCCACATCCCAATAACTTAGCCACCAGAACTTGAGTCCGATGTTCTAAACCGCTCGGCCGCAACACGCTCGGCCAAATAGCCCTCGTTGTCAAGCACAGCGCAACCTATGGCCAAGACATTTCCAATGACAAGCCGCATACAAGAGTTTTGTAAAAGTTAATTAACTTAAAACTTAAACCAAAACAACTTCTTTTTTAACAACTTACCATTTTAATCCCTGCTGAGCCTACGTACTTCCGCAAACAAAATTAAAATAAACCAAGACATCAACATGAAAAATTTGACTTGCATCAAAATAATTTAAGAGATTACCTGGACGATTTGCAACTTTTTCAGCACACAGGAAATTCCATGAACTTTTAATACAAAGAAATATTCTCCACATAAGACCATAATTGCATTTGATATTAGTCATTAATATTATGTAAGATTGTGAAATAACAAATAAAAATTTCCTTACACACGGAAACTTATCCTCAAAATAAACCAACTATTTTTGTTAATAAAACCATGAAAACTAACATGAAATCATGGTCCACCATTTACAATTTACTGAGACAAGATGGTTACACCTGAACCTTTGTTTACAAAGTAGTGTTTTCACAAACACTATAAGTAGTCTACTTTGTCAATATCCTTGTTCTGGGTGCCAGTCAGAAGCTATTCAATCTGTAAATGCCGTCAATTTTACAATCACCCCCCAAATTAAATTTTAAAGATTCGATACATCTTTGTTTTGAGATTTAAAAAAAAAACTGTTGCGGACTGCTAACTAGCCCAAAATGACCTCTGGTTTAAATGCTACAAAATTTAATGACCTGATGTTTTGACCCTAGCAGAGTCTTTCTCGAAGGCTACTTAAGAAAACCTTTGAGAAAGACTCTGCTAGGGTTGGTCATTAAAAAATCAATCCACTTCTCTGGGTCGGTCTTTCAAGGAACATTACAGAATTGGTAAGAAAAAAACTTGTATAAATATACTTTTGATCACAGATTTACATAAAACTTACACGGTCTAATGATGATGATAGTAGAAAACATCCCTTGAAATATTTCCGTCTGAAATGCCATATTTGATGAGAAATGAATAAACTAATTTTCCGATTGGAGTTTATCGCTCAGTGAGCGTTTTATTCATTTGTTGAATCTATATGATTTCATGCAAATGTGTAATCGTTTTTTTCACTATTTTCTCGTGACCCAGATGGCCGATCGATCTCAAACTTCTACAGGTTTGTCAGTTTATGTATATGGTGGATTACATAAAGTGCTTACACTGCCACAACTGTTTTGTTAGCAAAAACCAATTCTGTAATGTTCCTTTAAACATTTTTAGTTAAAAAAAAACCAATCCACGTCTTACCTACGAAACAATTCATACATCCAACCAACAACCTGTGACATTTAAGTTAAATTGGTCAAAATCTCTGAATAAAAAACCTTGAGTTATCAATTCTTAGCCAGTGATTTTGTGAACGTTCCTTTGTGCTTAATTCAATTCAGTAAGTTGATGCAATAAAATGGTATTTGACCTTAAAAACAAAAATAGGAAAGAAAAAGTGTTGAGGACAATGACTGACCTACATAAGGTATAGACTTTTATAGACATTTCAGGCTATATGATAACAATCCTACTGATTTTTAAAAAGGTTTTGTTATTATTATAATATATTTTCAACTATTATTTATTATTATTATCATAATTTTTTTCATATATATTTTATTTATTTATTATTTTTTTTTTTGGGGGGGGGGCAAAAAAATCAGAATTTCAGATTTAAACATGAAAAATCAAATTAAGAGTAAAGGTTCATACTTGTAATGCAAGGAAGTTTGCTTCGCTTCCCCAATTCGCGTGTCGTATGAACCAGGATTTCGGCATAATCTTCTGACATACTTTGACGCTTTGAAAGTACATAATGCTCAGCACAATGGGAGACTTTGGAGACAATAGCAGGCGTGCCACTCCCAGGTCCATTTCTATTGTTCTCGTCGCTGGCCAAAACAATGGGACGACGGCTGTCGCCTCAAAAGTCTCCAATTAGAAATGGTTATAAATTTCAGATCAACCTTTTTAATTTTATCTTA
This sequence comes from Pycnopodia helianthoides, assembly GCA_032158295.1. Taxonomy (NCBI): domain Eukaryota; kingdom Metazoa; phylum Echinodermata; class Asteroidea; order Forcipulatida; family Asteriidae; genus Pycnopodia; species Pycnopodia helianthoides. The sequence continues at coordinate 1,679,054 of CM063259.1, forward strand.
AAAATAATTTTATATCAATGATCATGTGCGATACTTTTAAACAAACAGTGCTGTCATGAAATATCTTGGTGGCTTTCCACTCATATCTTTGCCCATCAACTCGCCAGTCTAGAATTCACACACAGTGCAAAGATTTCAATAATTAAAGAGGGCTCCGTGGTCAATTTGAGTTTCGTGATTCACTCAATTTCCAATACAGTCCTTATGAAAACAAGGAAAAACAAATTAAAATTCTCTTAACTTCACTTTCAAATGGTGCCACTGTGTTTAATACCCTTCTAGTGCAATTTTTGTCAAAATCCAAAAACTTTCGATGACATCACATTTCAAATATTGTATGCACATTTTTATACAAAGATTTTTAGTTCATTCCAAAATTTTGTAGATACTTTATCAAAATAGCATTGAATTTGACCTTTAGACTGGTGCAAAAAATCATTTTTTTGAATGTACAGACCTATTTGTTTGTACTGCCTAACCCTCCTACTCTCAGTGACTCTTGGCAACATTTTCCAGTGAGTTGACCAACCATTTGAAACCATTCGACTGCCAAGGTTGTGTACGGTGGCACAACTGTGCACAGAAGTAACTGTGTACTGTGTACATGTACATGCATTCCCTCATGGTATCATATTGCAGGCTGGCATAGTTTATCTATCATTCAAAACCACAGTGAATGGTACTGAATGGTCAGACAGCAAGAGGGTTCTAATGACGTCATGTTTCAAATTTCACTCTGAAAGAGTATCAAATAAAACGACATTGTACACAATTTTAACGTGAGGTTAGAACATATAATTTTCCCCCCACTTTCATGAGGATTCTTATCTATTGGAAAATGAGTGCATCACAAAACTTGATAAGACCTTGGAGCCCCTCTTTAAGATGTATACTTTACAGGTTTCCGTCTTCCTCATCTGCAGTTGTTCCAGGTTTTGTGAATGTCAGTGTCTTGTCCTACATCGGGGAGAACCACACCACCTCCGCATCGTCTTGTACAGACCCTTAACCCTCACGAGAACAAAGGCCTTTCACACGGCAGCTGATAAAAGTAGATTCACCTGAGAGATATATAAAAGGCCACAGAGAAATGGTTAAATCAGAAGGATTGATTTCTTTTTCTTCTCTCTCCTCAGACGAGATGCCTGGTTCCTCATCTGAGACGGTATCCCTGGTAATAAGATCCTTGAAGAACAGCCTAGCAAGGAAACTTTGAAGTAAAAAGAAGGATCGATCGAAATACGTGGGGTGGAAATTATTTCACCAAGGCTGCAAGCATGTTCAATTTTTTTTATACTGAAAAGACCTGGTTTTCTAACAAATTTGAGTTAATGAAATGTGTGTCAACTGAAAAAAAATTAAAAATTATTAAATAATTTATTTATTAAATATAAGAACAAGAATACAAGAATGATTTTCCAGAGTAGGCTAAAATGATTATTAAGTGATGAGGGAATATGAGAAGTACTTTGGTGTTTTCTTTGTTAAAAATCAATGAGGTTTGTTGGTTTGACTGTTGGGGACTTAGGTCGTATTTGAATTAGCGACTCCAGCTACGGCTATGGCTCGATTTCCCTGTCATCATGCGTCAAAGTATAATATGGCTGGTTACCTAATTCCACTTAGTTGAAATCTTTTGAGCTTAGCTTCTTTTATGTACTTAAGCAACTTAATGAAATTGGACTGTGTTTACAGCATTAAAGTGTTAATTAAAATTTAATGATCTGCCCGCCATGCCTAATTAACAATAATTAACAACTTTCAATATCTGCTTCCAAACACTAGGATCGTATCTCTAATTTACAGGAATGAATGCGCCATCAAGAAACTGGGTTTCTTGATTCAAAATTTATTTATTTACACATATATTTATTTTCTGTGCTTTTTTACGTTTTGTTAATATTTCTTTTACTGTACATATACTTCCATGTTTTCTACTAAATGTTTTTGTTTTGTGTGATCAAGGGACTCCATTTAGTGGGCCTGCGTACCTGTTAAGGGTTTCCCTTTTGCAATGCGTTGTACTTTGACGTTTGTGCAATAAAGGTAATCAAATATAATCAAATTACATAAAATAAAAATGTCGGGTTTAAATTTTAATTCCTGAGCAGTTCTGTCTTAGAAACCACAGAATTTAACAGCCAATTCAATAATTAAACCAATTTGCAAAATGACTCATCAATTCCCTCGATGTGTTTGGATAATTATTCCCTCGATAAGTTTGTTCATTCCCCATCGACTGGATCAAATCCACGTGAACGGGACGGCACGTGGATCGTCGTTTCCAGCTGAAACTAATCAACAACAAACAATCGCCTCATCTACGGCTCCAATTTGCCCAAAGGAATAGTCCCAAGAGCCAAATAATGTAAAAAATTTCCGCTATCACTTGAAAACATCTTAATACAACGATGATTTATGCATGAGTAATATGGTGCTCTCTTTGGATGCTGTTGAAACATCCGATATCTTAAAATCATCCGACAACCAGCGGGATCTGTGAAGCACTGAGGCCACGTGTTTCCCCAGTCACGTTTTTATTAAGTTTATTTTTTGGTGTCACCTAGTTTAAACACTCTAGGGTTATGACACAATTTGATTTGCACATCGTCTCTATTATGACCATTTCATTTTATTTCCTTTCATTTCATTTCATTTTATTCGCAAAAATAGTATATTTTACAGGTTTTTTTCTTACCAATTCTGTAACGTTCCTTTAAAAAAAAAAAAAAATTCCAGTCATGCGAAAGCTATCCTTGCTAAATACATGTAATAACCCAAGGATTGTCAGCTCAAAGTTATCCTTGTTGAATAATAACAAAGGACCCTTGTTATTTTTAACAAAGATCCAGACCTCCTCAAAAAAAATAGCAACCATGTTATAATCACCACATATGTAATTTGTGTAAAACTATCAATGTGCCATAACCAAGGACCATTGCTATGGCGATATAATTAATCTCATGCACTGGTAGAAGTAAATGTTCAGTAAATGAATAATGATGACCTAAGCTAACACCCCCCCAAGAAAAAAAAAATAAATAAATAAATATAAAAACAAACAAAATAATAATAATAATAATAATAATAATAATAATGAAACATCTAGATGAAATAGGGACAAACGTGAGGATAGATCTGTTACAGAAGGCGGCGCTTTGGAACAGCGAGGATCCTGAGAAAGACCCTTGAGATCTAAGGCTACGGACGTAGCCTGACTCGAGGAGTAACCGGCACAAATGAAAATGAAATCTTCTTTGCATGCTGTGATAAGATGAAAATAATAATATAAAATGAAACATCTAATGAAATAGGACAAACGGAGGATAGATCTGTTACAGAAGGCGCGCTTTTGGGAACAGCGAGGATCCTGAGAAAGACCTTGAATCTACCGTACCTGACTCGAGGAGTAACCGCACAAATGAAAATGAAATCTTTCTTTTGCATGCTGTGATAAGATGAAATAAAAAAAAATAAAAAAAATAAAAGAAAAAAAGAAAAAAAGAAAAGAAAGGATGCTGGTAAATTTGAATTTGTGTTATTGAGATTAAACTGTCACAGGTTTTGTTATTTAATGTTTTGGGTCACACAAGATGCGAACACTGGCCTTTGACAATATCATGTTGTCCCTGTCATGTGAAAGCTTGTTAAATAAATCAAACAAAGTGACAGACAACAGGCAACCCATGACCAAGAACCTTTGTTACTGGTGCTCGTGGGAAGGGCCTTTAACCCTAACACTAACAGACTAGACCCTTGGGTAGACATACTGCCCAAATCCTTTGATATCCTTCAACTTATTGTAAGTATACACATTAGCCCAAATCCTTCAAAATCCTTTTCAGACAGAAGTTAGGGAGACAAAAAAGGTCAAAAAAGCCCAAAACCTTCAGAATCCTATTTTGGCTAAGCTACATAATACCTAAAACCTTCAAAATCCTCCTATGATGTAAAAACAGCCCGATAGCCCAAGTCCTGCGAAATCCTACCCTAACAAAAACTCATTTTAGTCCAAACCCTTCGAAATCCTCCTGTGTTGCAGATCCCTAACAGCCCAAATCCTTCGCAATCCTGTACTTTGGCAATGAAGATATTGTAGGACTTGGGTTCTTTAGGGTTAAAACAAGCTTGCCTCTACCCCATATGAACACCGGGTGTACTCTCAGGAAATTAAATCCGGCATTCACTTATGACCGAAACAAGAATCTGTTCCAGACAATTATTCAAATCGCACTCGCAACTGGCTTCTTGGGATTTATACAAGTTTATTAAAATATGCATGAGAAAATGTGGTAATGCAAATGAGTTTAGGAATGAATACTAAAACTAGTGAGGAATTCTCCCGAGGGCCACGATCCTCTTCAACTCATCAGAAAGTTTGTTTTTCATAGTGTTTTCTCAAACCTCACCAGATTTTCTGACGATGCAACTTTCTGACCAGGACAACATTCGCAACTGTCAACTTACAACTAATAGTCCTGTGAAAACAAATCCACCCACTGCTACAATATAGGATTCGAACTGCCTCTAGCTACTGGGCAATCTCGGTGGTCTAGTGGTAAGACATCTGTTCTAGGATGGCAAAGTACGTGGGTTTGAATCCCCACCGAGAATTAGGACTGCAGATTTTTTTTTTTACAGGTCTCTGGAGAGTACTGAGTATACAGTGCTTTACACACATCGGTGTACGGTGTATGGGTAAAACCAAATAGTATTCTCTATGTGTCGGTCGTGGCCGCGCGGATAAGAGCACCGGACTCAAGCTCTGGTGTTTTCTGTTCAGCAGGGTGTGGGTTCGAGTCCCGGTCGTGACGCTTGTGTCCTTAAGCAAGACACTTAACCACTATTGCTGCGTCCTTCGGATGGGACGTAAAGCCGTTGGTCCCGTGTGTTGTGTAATGCGCGTAAAAGAACCCAGTACACTTATCGTAAAGAGAAGGGGTTCGCCCCGGTGTTCCTGGTTTGATTGGCAGCATATTGCACCACACCACCTTGTAAACCATTACATGGTGCTTAGTAAAGGAATAGGTCTAATACTTTTAATAGTCTAAAACGTAGCTCCACAATACCTTGCAGGAAAATACTGAATGCTAAGCGCTTAGAGGCTGGTTTGCATTAGGCGCTATACAAATACGTTTATATTATTATTATTATTATTATTATTATCCCCGATGCAAATTTTACATCGATTAAACCTTTCAAAGTTTCATCTCAATCGGTCTTTAAAGAAGAAAACATTAAATAAAAAACCACCCCAAAACAAACAAACATCGGATTTGGACTTGGAGATCAAATATTTGTTTTACTCATTCTCAAAAATCTACAGCATTTCATGCAATAATGGTACAAGGAAAGTTTTCCACCATAACCATCTTTATACCATGTAAGTTATGTGTAAATCTGTGAACACAGATTTGTTCAATCATTCCAACCTTTGAAGGTAGGGTCATCATATATTTGTTTTTGTCAAGAAAGATACAATAAAAATCACATACAAGTTTCAGCCAAATACAGTGTCTACTTGCTGAGAAAACAGCAAAAAACTTTAAAGGTATTTCCACAAGAGTGTCAAGTCCATCCATTCGCGAACGGACACCAACCCTCAGAAATCTGAGAAAACGAGTTTGAATCGTTTTTTATATTATCCAAACCATATTATTATTTCTAAGGGAATCCTTTCTCAAAATAGTTGATACTATCAACAGCTGCAGCGCTTCTCACCAAGTAAGTTTTTATGGTCACATTTTTTTTGAAGTATTTACCAATCTATGACCCTACAAACAAAAATGTTTTCAGACTACACAACTCCTCTTTAAAGACTACCAATTGAAGGGTTTTTATTTCTGGAAATCTAGCAATCACGACCCAAGCGGCGGCCTACGTATGTCCACGGCTTGAGACAACCATACCTTCCCTCTCAAAGCCTCCAAGCTGCCCACTAGCAGATGGGGTTGCTCCCACGCTAGAAATGTTATCTGGAGTACTTCAATGAATCTATCATCCGTAGCAATCAAAGACGATTTGCTCCACCAAAAAGTACACCAGAAAAAAGGTCATTGGAATGAATATAAATTCGGTTTGCGGTAACACCATGTGTATAAATATCTACTTTGCTGCGTAGATTTTGTTCTTAAGAGAACTTGTCATAGGGATTGCTGGAAAATGAAGACCACCCAAATTAAAAAAGTAGCTAAGCACAACAAAATTATGCTTACCAGAATAAGGTTGCAGCCAAACTACCACAGCACATGTAGAATTTGTGACTGGTAATTTCTACTCATGCTCATTTCTACTTAGCAGAAAAATGTTAAGCAATATTTTCTGCTTAAGCAGCTCTTTGAAATTGGGCCCAGTGCCCAATTTCATAGAGCTGCATTTAAGCACAAAAAAGTAGCTAAGCACAACAAAATTATGCTTACCAGAATAAGGTTACCGACCAAACTACCTGTATAATTTGTGACTGGTATCCTGCTGATTTTCTGCTTAGGAGAAAATTGTTAAGCAATATATTTCTGCTTAAGCAGCTCTTCGAAATTGGGCTCAGGGGCAACCAAGGCTAATAATAGATCAGGCTTGAAATTTAATCTCTGAGAGGGCAAGGCCATTTCCATTTTGCAAAGGGGAATTCCGTTGGAAATTCTTCAAGTCTATGGGAAACTTTTGAAGGGGCACCAAGGCCAAGACCAGGGCAATGGAGGCCATGACCTATAATTCCAGGGTTTCACAAAAGGTCACATTTCAAAGACAACAGTAGCAGATACCAATGAAAGGTTCTATGCATAAAAACATACACTTAATAACGGTAAATTGCTCCATGCCTGAAAATGCAATTTATCATCTTGTGGAGTGGATTGTTTGCTTCAGCGCAGGAAATAAAGAGAAGGTGTTGCTTTCATCAATCAATATTAATACAGATAAATGAGTGAAGACGACAGATGTGCTAAATGATCGTGGGTGTATACAAAAACATTATTTGCATGGTTGTTTTTAATGTTTTGGGGTACTCTTTTGTTGGGTGTTTGCTAGGATTTAAAAATGGAGCCAAAAATCGTTCTAAAATAAAAAAAAAAATTGCATGTACAAATTTGGCACTTGGAAAAAAAAGTAGGAAGATTTCATCAAATACAAGGGCTGAACTACATGTACACATGGTGTAGGGCTAAAATATACTTTTCAGGCTATTTCATTACAATTTTTCCAAAAAAAGTAGGAAGAATATCAAGCCTGAGTTTTGCAAATTTTCTGCCCCCCCCTTAGATTGGTCTCCAAATAAGTCAATAAACATATCTTCGTTGTAACAACAAATGTGATATCATTTTATGAATCACCATGGCAATAGTGCAAACAAAGAGCCATTGTCAAATCCATGAAAATCAAACAAAATAATATTGTCAATATTTCGGACACCATTTCTGGCCTGTCACTTCCCTTTCAACAGACAACATTTACTGACAGCCTCTTTTTCCGCACGCAGTGACGATAAGGTCTTCATCTGTGCTAATTTGCACGCCAGTAGAGTCAATAAAAGTGTCGCTAGTCTAGGTCCAGCGTGTCGGACTGAATCAATAAATGTAACACATACCCCATGTGTAGATTTATACTCCCAACTCGAACGAGTGAAGGCAGGAGGACTCTTTTTCTTTGCCCTTTTTTTTCCGAGAAGTAATCAAATCTTCACCGATGGCAAAAGTTGTTACGACTTTTCCCCAACCAATTATCTACCACTATTACAAACGAAAAATGCTGACCTGGGAATTTAAATCAAATAAGAAAAAATGTTTGATTAATGATTTAATTAAAAACTAGCTTTTTGTCATTCAACATTTTTAATCATGACTGACTGCTGATGTTGGTGTCAATTTTTTGAGCTGTTTTTTGTCTACAGAATTTGTTCAAAATTGTTTGTTCTTGTTTTATAGACTTCAAGGCCATCCCTTGCCGCTTCCCTTACCTCCCCAAACGAGAACATTGATCCTCTCCACTGATGTCCAGCAGCGGCGCTACAGGGTTGGGGGGGGGGGTTGAAGGGAGGCAAATGCCCCCAATTACTTTTCAAATTTACATGATGCGAAACAAGTAAAACCACTTTTTTTTCCATTGTTACTATTATTATTAAATGTTTGGCCAATGATACAAGAAAACAACATACAGGCAGTCAAAATAAGATAAGACTATAATTGTGATGCAAGGGAATTTGCCGTTGAAAGCGCCCCCATGTGGTCAGAAGCAGTGGTCAATCGGTCAGTACAGTGCAGTTGGTTATCAAGGACAATAGGACTAGTCCTTTTAATTTTCTGGACAACCTAACACAAGGAACTGAACATTGCAATTGACTGCCTTAAAAAAGTTAACTTGACAAGAAGTTAAAGACACTGGACACCTTTGGTAATTGTCAAAGACCAGTCTTCTCACTTGGTGTATCTCAGCATATGCACAAAATAACAAACCTGTAAAAATTTGAACTCAATTGGTTATCGAAGTTGCAAGATAATAATGGAAGAAAAAACACCCTTGTCCATGTTGTCACACAAAGTTGTGTGCTTTCAGATGCTTGATTCAAATATTTTACTGAGAAATTACTTCTTTCTCAAAAACTACGTTACTTCAGAGGGAGCCGTTTCTCACAATGTTTTATATTATCAACAGCTCTCCATTGCTCGTTACCAAGTAAGTTTTTATGCTAACAATTATTTTGAGTAATTACCAATAGTGTCCAGTGCCTTTAACAGCTAAAAATTACAAATTGTAAAGAAACCATTACAGGCGACTATACCTAACGTGTTCCCCATGGAGCTTGCATTGAATGAGTTGGACTAAAACACAAGCGACATCTCCCTGTGTATTATTTCACCATCAATTCCAAACAAAAAAGTATACATCGGAATGCGAACAGGACGTCTTGACTCATTAGTAAATAGAGAGAAGTCAAACTTGAGAGCGAGGAAGAGAGATAGAGAGAGAGAGACTGACACTGAAACCATGTCCAGGGCCCGATTTCATAGAGCTGCTAAGCACAATAAATTTGCTTAGCATGAAATTTCTTCCTTGATAAAAACAGGATTACCAACCAAATTTCCATGTGTTGCATATTGCCTGTTACTGGTATTCAGCTGTTGCTGGCTTACCCTAAAAATCACGTGGAAATTTGGTTGGTAATCCTGTTGTTATCAAGGAAGAAATTTCATGCTAAGCACATTTTTGTGCTTAGCAGCTCTATGAAATTGCGCCCTTGCGATTGAGATTTCTCAACTGCCTGTTTGATCACCTGAATAGGGTGGTTGGGGGGGGGGAGCAAAGTTCTTCCTTGTGCAAATTTACCAATTAAAGAATAGAAGAGGAAGCGGCACACCAGAGGAAGAAACAAAAGTGCGGGATGTTAAGAGGAGTTTAAGATGAGTGTGTAGCAAATATGGTTTGACAATCGACAGTGAGAACAGAAAGGGACATTTACTTTTAGGAATCAGAGGCAACAGTCATTGCTCACTAAAAAAAGTCTGACGATAATAGCTGTGAATGTCAACAGTGTGCAATAGTATTAATATGATTGTACAACGATGAAAAACAATGTTTCATACAGGTCGACCTAACTCTTCATTTGTTCTTCGTCCTGCTTAAAGCTCAACGCCCTCTTTGACATGGATGAAAAGGGGAGGACTGAAAAACAAAGCAACCATCATCAGAACAACTCAACTTTTCCCGAGGCTTCGATCCTCAAATCATGTTCGTCATAACGCGAGAATTATCTCCCCGGTCTTGACGCGGGAGCTCCAACGACGGACACTTAAGGAGCAGGTGGAGACGCCATCTTTTGTTTCGCATTGTCAGGGACTAATCTAATAAGCTCCTTACAGTCCCCGCATCCCATCCATCAAAAAGCTACCCATTAGCGATAGACACAATTTACTTTTATTCCGTTGTTCATCTTTGTGGAAACGTTCATCTTTGTGGAAAGTTTTTGTATCATTCTGACCATAGCATATAAATGATTTATTCTTTCTTGTATTTTTAGCTCCTCGAGCGCACTTAATGTTTTGAACAATACCAGGTTTAAGTGTCTGCGACGGGTAGGGCAGTGCTTTGTCCTAAATTGAAGCATTTGTCAACACTTTTTTTTTATCAAATGGGAAAAGTATATCAACAATAGTATACAATTATTGCAACTAGAACAGCCGACACATTTAGAGGTGCCTACAGTTATGGACCTACTCAACCGTAATCCAATGTTAGAAGGGGGGGTAATTACATAGTCTGAAGTAAGATTGGGAAGGTGGGTAGATACATTTGTTGAAGATTTATTGTTTTGACAGATTCTTATGAAGAATTCCTCCCCAAGTCATTAGTAAAAATAAATGGTAATTTTTAAAATTGCTTTTAAGCCTGATGATTGAAAGTTGCAATTAAACAAGGTAATTAATTCCCCCTCATTGGTTTTTCAAACTTACATAAATTATGCAACTGGATCTGAATATAAAACCAGGCATAGGTACTTGGAATTTGAAATAATTCAAAGAACAAATTTGATGTAAATTTGTCATCTTTATTTCAATATCAAGTGAAAATATCTGTGACAATTTAAAAACAGAATATTTTACAATATCTGAATCATAACTCCTTTAGAAGGGTACATTTTTTTTACATGATACAAAAAATTAAGTACAAATTAACAATCCCATGTTTTGATTTATTTAGCTTATATGTGTGCAAACACTATGCATTTTGTGAGTGGTTAGAATTGTAATTATAGTTGTTTTTTTCATTTCTCTCTTGTTTAGTTGGTCTTGCATGTTTTATTTGTGTTTTAATGCCCATAAAGCACGTGCATTGTTAATATTTCTACTTTGAACTAAATTGGTCTCTACTTTAAAAACAACAGCGATAATCAATATATGTTAATAGTTCAGATCAGAACTGATCACACAAACAACAAAATTAGCAGTTCATGTTTAAATAAGGGAGTAAAAGAGTAAGAGACGAGGTCTGAAACAGCCGGCTGTTTCAAACTGGCAGGGTTGTGGACGAGGTCCTTTATCTCTTATAACCCTGCAGGGTTTTACTTGTAAACGGCCGTTTAAAGGTGCTGCATACGTTTGGTAATTGGAGCCTACTGATGTAGGTACATACATGTACAATAAAACTAACCTGTAAAAATTTCACTTTAAAAGGTGGTCGCATTTTTGAGATATCACCGAAAAACCGGAGTGAATATATCCACGCAGGAAGAATATTCCCCTATAGAAATACACAGTCCGAGAAGCGTTTCTGACAGAAACGCTCTCAGATTCAAATTTGGGGAATTAAAAAGTGATATATTTTCCATAACCGTAGCACTTCGAAGTTAAAAGTTTCTCAAAAGTCATTATACTACCCAAGGCTGCTGTACCAAGTAAGTTTTTTATTGCCATTAATTTTCAGAGTCATTACCAAACGTGTACTGTGCCTTTAAGACCAGACGGACTAACTACTTTTTCCTTCACATTCATTAATCCCTTTTTTGCTAAAAAAGCGTAAAAATAAATGTACAAGGGCAGCCTACATCAAGGCTTTTTTTGGTTCTGTTTTCAATTCCATATTTCGTTCAAGCTTGTATCCAAGGGTAAACAAAAATTAAACAGCAAATCAGGCATAATGTTTGACCTTTGAAAACGTTTTTCTTAGAACAAAGGCAGCCTTCATCAAGGCTTTGATTCTTTCATTTTACTTTCCACATTTTTTTTATAAGCTGTTTTCAACAACAACAAAAATGGTAAAATTAATGAAATAAATTTGGCATGATGTTTGAACTTTTAAACAAGCTTACAAAGTTTTCGGAGGTTTTAAATAACAATCTCACTGATTGTTTGTGGGGGAAAAAAACTAAAATAAAAATCGAGATCATTTTTTTTTTTTTAAATAAGGAAAAATTTGACGCCTGTCATAATTATAAGAGAATTTTTCTTGAGTTAATTACTAGTCTTTACTAGTTAGGGATTCCGAGGCAGTAGTAATATTTTGTACTACCCCTGACAGTGGGACCAAAAACGGAAAGCATGACACACTTTGATTTGAGATTCTTTCAGCAAAGATTTTCAGTGATATATCCATTTATAAATTGAGAGGATGTTTAATTATGATTGTCTCTAAAGGGTAACTGGTAGCCACCACCTCGCCTGATCTCATGAATAATGATCCCATATAACGCAACGATCGAACCTTCTTAATGAGGTCACTTGAGGTCGCAGCAAGGGGTTACCTTTTAGAGTCTACCTGTGTTTACCCATTTTTTAAATGTTATTGCACCAAGAGGGGGTTATATTAGCAACAGGAAATTGTGGCTTTTTATCTGGTTAAATAAAGACAATGACTTGGAAAGTCTGTCACTAACAACTAACAATATTCATTGAGCAAATGTACAAAAGGCCTGAGGCATTTCTGGTGTTTACTCAACGACAATTTATTTTGAAAGTTGCGGGAGTGTTTTGACATTTCAGGGATTTCAACAGCTTTTTTAAGCTTGAAATCAGGATGTAGAGATATTTTTTGCTACAAAAGGATGTAAAGATTACTAGTTTTTGATTGAACAGTTTTCCCAGAATGATGGGGGAGGGGGCAATAAACTACAAATTGGCTTTTGGAAAAGTTGGTCATACAGAGAGCTCAACTTCAAAGCTTTACGAGCTGGAATAGGCCTTGACTACAAAATTAATCCACAAGAAATAACTACTGTTACTCAAAATCCACATTGCATTTTAAAAAAATAAACATTGGATAAACTTGGCATCATCTACTTGTTAACTCCCAAAACCCCAAATTCACTTAACTCTTCTTGCAAATTTGAAAATAATGATCTTCTTTGGTCAGAGGAAAATTAAAATGTCAATAATCAATTTGAGAATCAGTTTATCACATGTGCACATAGATATGTTGACATTCAGTTCAGAATGACGGCTCACCTTTTTCCAGATAATGGTCAAAAGAAAACGTTACATAAATTCTTTTACCCTTCTTGCAGATTCTAAAAATTGCTTCTTTGGTCAGAGACCAAAATATGTTACACTTGGAGTGTCAATAATCAATTTAACAATCAGTTTATCCCAAGTAAACAATGTGTCTGTTGACGTTTAGTTTGGAATGACTGCTCACCTTTTTTCAAGATAATGGTCAAATGAAAACATTACACAAATTTCTTTTACCCTCTTGCAGATTTAAAAAAAATAATTTATCTTCTTTGCTTCTTTGGTCAGAGAAAAAAATATGTTACACTTGGAGTGTCAATAATCAATTTAACAATCAGTTTATCCCAGTAAACAATGTGTCTGTTGACGTTTAGTTGGATGACTGCTCACCTTTTTCAAGATAATGGTCAAATGAAAACATTACACAAATTTCTTTTACCCTTCTTGCAGATTAAAAAAAATATTTTATCTTCTTTGCTTCTTTGGTCAAGAAAAAAATTGTTACACTTGGAGTGTCAATAATCAATTTAAGAATCAGTTTATCACAAGTAAACAATGTGTCTGTTGACCTTGAGTTCGGAATGAGTGCTCACCTTTTTTAAGATAATGGTAAAATGAAAACGTTACAAAAGTTTCTTTTACCCTTCTTGCAGATTTAAAAAATAATTTTATCTTCTTTGAGGAAAAGAATGTTACACTTGAAGTGTCAATAATCAGTTTAAGAATCAGTTTATCACAAGTAAACAACGTGTCTGTTGACGTTTAGTTCAGAATGAGTGCTCATCTTACGTGAGATAACAGTCACTCTGGTGGCTCTCCGAACGGTCAAGATGTGGACAAACCGCTGCCTATTCCTCTCAGTGCAGCAGTTTGAGGCCAACATGCTCTCTCTGAAGTCCCTACTCCAAAACGCGTACACAAATGGGTTCAGGAAAGAGTTGGTGAAGCCGAGTGGCACGAGGCATGACTGGATAATGTTTGTGAGGTGGCAGGCTTCGCCGCAAAGCGCGTCGATGGCCAGCACGACAAAAAACGGCGTCCACGTTAGGAGGAAGCACCCAATGACCACCGTGAGGGTCTTGAGGGCTTTGTTCGTCCGTAACGTGCGCACATTGCGCACAACGCACGTGTTGCGTTGCAGGTCGGCGATCCGTCGCGCCTGGTGCCGCGAGATCTGGAGTATGCATGCGTAGAAATAGAGTTGCACCAGCAAGGGTGGAATGTAACACGCAAACGTTAGGAACAGCATGTAGCTGCTGCTCAAGGCAGCGAGGAGACTGCAGCATCCCCGGTACCCTGCAAAACTGTTCCAGCCCACCAGTGGCAGGAGTCCAATCGAGACGGCGACGATCCAGATCATCGACACGATGACGCGGGCTTGGAATTGTCCCACGCGCTGGGTGTACACCATGGGGCTGGTGATGGCGATGTAACGGTCGTATGCGATTCCAAAGACGCTGAAGATGCTCGCAATGGACGCAAGAATCAGAAAGGCGACACGGACGAGACACCAGCGTGGATTGTCTACCACCACCCTCATCATGACGGCCTCCAGTATGCAGTTCACGCCAACCAAAAGATCAGCCGCCGTTAAACTTATGATGTAATAGTAACCTGTCTGGTGAAGTACCTCGTTCCGTAGAACCACGACGATGACGATGATGTTACCGACAACGATCAGGACACCGAGAATTAGAAACAGGGCGAAAATACCAAAATCCGTTTGTGGGCCAAACATTGCGCAGGGTACATCTATCGTCAAATCATCCGTGTTCACCATGGTCGTTAGTGTTGCTCCTATCGTAGTATTAACAGGCGCCATTTTAAGTATTGCCATCCGTATAATTTGCGAGGAATGTTCACTAGTTCTTGAAGCGTCGATCAAGGTAGCTCTTGGAATTGCATCATTTTCATTTCGAGACAGTGTTTTAATATGCCAGGAAAACATGCATTGTCATTTAGTTGATCACAAAACGCCTGACTGGGAGACTCTGAAGAAATTCATTAAGATATGAGGATGGCATTGAAAATGTAGATGTCCATGAAGATTGCCAAATAGAGGTCGAAATTACAGGGTTATTAATCCAGCCGTTATGCAAAAACTTCAGTGGAGTGTAAAATGTACACTGTCCTTGTCTCTGACTCTAGATATTGCAAGTTTACATAAGTCTTACGCAAACCACCTTTTTAAAAACCGAACTAATCCTCGTAATGGGAGCGATGACTCTGTGGTAGGAAGTTCAAGTCCACTTTTAATTAACTTCAAACCCAGAAAGAACTGTGGCTGACGGAATTAACGCCATTCGGGTTTAAACGATGTTGGCCGGGTTGTCAGACAACGACGAGGCAACACCGAATATGATGTTCCGATGAAAAAAAACAGGCGACGACGAGAGCCACTAATCCCTCAGTTTGTATCGCTTCAAACGATCTCCTCACATCCACTTTCAACGGCCGGGATGAAATGAGGCCAATGTCAACACCTGTCTCAGCAGTTCTACTTCGCTCATGTTGATCTCTCTTAACACCGTGTCAAACACTCCACAGATCCGGCACAAATTGGCGGCATCTCAGCCGGCAAAGTCCTCGTCGGTTTAGTACGACCTTTTTCCTAATGACTGATAAATCGCAAGCTACGTCAGGGTGCGTCCCAGTGACACAGAAACGTCAACGTCAACTGCTAGTTTACATTCATCACCTATAAATACTCATGAGAGTAAATCCACTGCAGATGATTCACGCAAATCTCACTAATTATTTGCACTCAGATGGACAAATAAATTCTCCAAAATATCAGAACTGACTTTTTCAGAAGAGGCTGTCCGTGACAAGAGTGTCGGCTCTTGATATTTTATTTTATGGACAGATTTTTTCATCTCCCAATGTACAACAATGTTGTCACATTTTTAAATTACATGCATGTGATATTACAAACGGATCAGTCCGCTTGACAAACCCAAGGACCGAGGGCCAACAAATGTTGGCCAAGCTCAGCTCTGATTGGATGTCATCACCGGCAAAGTCTCCTACCGATGAATATGCAACACTTCATTTGCATAACTTCTGAACACTGCACTCAGGAGGGTAAACCATTCTGTTCATGCAGACTCACACCTGATTGGGTATGACCGCCAAACACAGCAACCTTATAAATATTGAACAGTGATGACATCATGTCAAGCCCGTCCCCTGATTGGTTAACCAAGTCATCACTCATTAGAATATTAAAGCCATCTTGATACATTAGGATCTGGTAAATATGCATAACTCCACTGATATCCAAATGAGCATATATATACAAATAATGGGAATACATGTCAGTTCCATAAGCATCTACACAGATTGTGTGGATAGCACGGACCCGACAGCTGTGGCTTTAGATAACAAAAAAAAATACACAAATCATCTTACAGGTACGGAACTGCAGTTTGCCAAAAAGAAAAAACAGGAAAGGACCAAGCACAGAAAGACTTTGTTCTGTGCTTTTTTTCCAATAACATAAAATTTCTAATTGTAGTAAATTTTTACCCTAAACAATCACTGAATCAGTTACGGTTTCGAATCCACGACCTTTGCCATTCTAGAGCAGATGTCTTACCAACAAGACCACAGGCATGTTTACTCGGGTAATATTCACAAATTTATCACCTATTAAATTACACATGTCCTATTATGAAGAACATGTTTTTCTAACTTGAGTATTTTTTTATTGAGCCAAAAAGGATTTTCCTCACACTGATCAACTTCCAATAAATTTTAATTTAAATCGATGGACATTAAATATTTGGTTTAATTTGATTTATAAAACAAAAAAAGTCATACAGCAACTTGGCTTAATTTTAAAGTTTAACCAGACTACACATAATAGGTTTTTTTTTACTACGTGTATTAAAACCTTATGCTTTATATTCACCAATCACGAGAGCTCTCTCATCCTATGATGACATCGTCACGACAACCTAATCATCTGACGTAAATCACAAAACAATCACATTTGCCGACGGAAATTCCTCCTCACCGTGCCAACGAGACTAAATTCCAAATGGATGCAGTCATTAAAGATTCACCACCGCGCTATGACATCACCACTGTAACAACGTACATACGGAGCCTACTTCCTGGTCGCTATTCGCTCGAGTCTTAAAGGGGAAGCGGGGGGGGGGGGGGGGGATGCAGCGTTAGGTTTCTGTATTTATGCAAGATTTAGCAACCAATCAAGCAACCACCAGGCATTTGTAGAGCGCCGTCATGCTAGTTGCCTTATTTATATAGCACGTGAGCTTTCAAAATAGAAAGTACACAATTTTGTTTCTGAGTCATTACCGAATAACCTGGGTCCCCCCATTTGTTTCAAGAGCATCGGGTTCTAGTTCTGGTGGTTGAGTCGTCGGGGTGCGGGTTCGAATCCCCGGTCATGACACTTGGTGTCCTTGAGCAAGATGCTTTACTATAATTGCCTCTCTTCACCCAGGGGTATGAAAGGAAAACCTGCGAGGGTAGATGTTGATATTGTGTTTGAAAAAGCCTTCGGAGCGCCACGGCAGCCCGGGGCTGTATACTCCCCAGGGAGCTGAGAAAGATTACAGGAATGCTATTGGCCCAATGACCAGGGCACTAATGTAAAGCGCATCGATACGTTATTGTAATATGCGCTATATAAGAACTAAATATTATTGTTATTATTACCAAAATATGTCCCTAACCTTTAAATGGTTTGTCAACTCGCAGGAAAATGTTGCCAAAAGCTGGAGGGTTTTTAAAATGTAAAAAAATACTGGACTTTTTCTTGAATTATTCACCCTGATCCTAGCCATTGCATGCACCCCCCCCCCCTTGTTGTTGGCGTGGGATTGTTTGTCTAGCAAACGCTAGTGATCAAATTTCCTGACAGACACAAAGACCAGGTGATACTCCCCCAGAAAGGAAGCCCCAGGGAAGAGACAAAGGTGT
Source organism: Pycnopodia helianthoides (assembly GCA_032158295.1). Classification (NCBI taxonomy): domain Eukaryota; kingdom Metazoa; phylum Echinodermata; class Asteroidea; order Forcipulatida; family Asteriidae; genus Pycnopodia; species Pycnopodia helianthoides. The sequence continues at coordinate 1,696,936 of CM063259.1, forward strand.
CTTAACCTTGCAGAAACACAGCCGTCACTATAACCCTGCTGTCAAATTGTGATAATATTGGTCTCGGGGGAACATCGAGTACGAAAATCACTCATCAGGGTTCTCCAAAGGAAGTTTTGTTTAAAACTGTGGGCAATTTTTATTTATTTATTTTTTTTATGAGATATCGCCTAACTCACAAGGCCGAACGGCCACTCAAGGAGAGGGCTACACTTAACTGGTTTGGGCTGTTGACCCAAATCAACTGACACTGAAGGCACGTTGCCACCTACTCCTGGGGCTGAAACAGGGTTACCCCCTTCACAGTCCGTAAGGATGTAGGCATGGGTATCATCCACTATAGGAGCCTGGCTGGTACAGCAGAATGCACTACCTTCACAACTTTTTACGAAGCAATTATGGTTAAGTGCCTTGCTCAAGGGCACAAGTGTCATGACCGGGATTCGAACCCACACTGTGCTGCTGACAACACCAGAGCTTCGGTCCGGTGAACTAGACCACTCGGCCACGACACGCCACAATTCTGAACCCAAATTGTTGCAAGTTTGCCTGAAGACTTTGTACTTGAAACCAAGTTCTATAGAATGTTCTTTACTTGATGTTTATGTTTGGTTAAAAAAGCTCTACTGTGCAACTGGAGCAATTTAAAGACACTGGACACCTTTGGTAATTGTCAAAGACCAGTCTTCTCACTTGGTGTATCTCAACAGATGCACAAAATAACAAACCTGTGAAAATTCGAACTCAATTGGTCGTCGAAGTTGCGAGATAATAATGGAAGAAAAAACACCCTTGTCACACGAAGTTGTGTGCTTTCAGATGCTTGATTTCAAGACCTCACGCGTGAGGTCTCAAAAGCTACGTTACTTCAGAGGGAGCTGCATGAAATGGCTTAACCTTCAATGCAAAATTAAAGGAGCATTACAGAATTGGTAAGAAAAAAACTTGTAAAATGTACTTTTTGATCACAGATTTACATAAAACTTACACGGTCTAATGATGATGATAGAAGAAAACATCCCTTGAAATATTTCTGTCTGAAATGCCATATTTGATGAGAAATGAATAAACTAATTTCCCGATTGGAGTTTATCGCTCAGTGAGCGTTTTATTCATTTGTTGAATCTATATGATTTCATGCAAATGTGTAATCGTTTTTTTCACTATTTTCTCGTGACCCAGATGGCCGATCAATCTCAAACTTCTACAGGTTTGTCAGTTTATGTATTTGGTGGATTACATAAAGTGCTTACATGCACAATGTTTTGTTAGCAAAACCAATTCTGTATGTTCCTTTAAAACAATTGCTGCATGAATGGCTTAACCTTCAAAGCAAATTGAGAAAAGTCTGTATCAATCGACATCAATATGCGTTCATGTTTATATTATTAAATTGCTCACACAAAATTAAGTTAAAAGACAACCAGAAATAAACGAAAATGGGATAGAATGACTTCCATTCAGAAATGTCACAGGGTTCAAGAACGATTAACGGACAGAATTGTTACGTCAAAGTGGTTGGGGAAAAAAAGAAAGAAAAAAAGGTAGCTGTTTCCTTTTTTCTAAATTTACAAAAGTTATTAGTTAAGTCTCAAACCCTAGTGTGGTCTTTCACATTTAAACACAAGGAATATCATACAAGAGGAAGGTTCATTATATTTAAGGAAATTAAAACATTCCTGGCTCGATTTTTCCCAAAGCACTGAAGTTCATCTGAAGATGAGTTGCCAGTATTACCACAGCGATTTGTATTGTGACATCACACTTTGCTTAGCAGTTAAGATTGATACACAGTAAATATCAATCTTAGCTCTTTGTAAAATCGGCTCCAGCTATCTGACCATTCAATATAATCCAATGTGGTTTTGAACGGTAGATGCACTATGCCAGCCTGCAATATGAAATCATGTGGTGAATGCATCTGCACAGTTAAGTCAACCCTCCTACTGTCTAACCATTCAATGTCATCCACTGTGGTTTTGAATGACAGATAAACTATGCCAGCCTGCAATATGATATCATGTGGTAAATGCATCTACACAATACACAGTCAACCCTCCTACTGTCTGACCATTCAATGTTATCCACTGTGGTTTTGAATGATAAATATACTATGGCCAGCCAGCAATAATGTGGTTATGGTGAGGGAAGGAACACATGTACACAGTTTTTTTGCACAGGACCCAATTCCATGGCCCTGCTTAGCTGGAATTCTGCGCTTACACTTTTTTACTATTATCTGATTACAGGATTAGCACAATGAGCTACTTGTATAGTAGCTGTGTGAGAAAGGAGTTCTAAATGGATGCATTGTGCGACCATAAGCAAAAACTCCATGCCATACAAATAGGTTTCTATTACAATGGTCAATACCAAGAAAGAAAATGTGATTCTGTCTCCAAAAAAACCATAATCAAGTTAAAATCATGCTCCACGGATCTCTGATTGTTAATCTTACGATTTTATTAAATTTGCAGCATTAGTTGAAACTTCAATTAAGCGTATCATAGTAAAGCATATTGTAGTCAAGCACATTGTCAGACTTCCATAGTATTAGTAGCTAGCTGCCCTCGCAATGGCCAGCCAAGCACAAAATTCATTTGTAATTTGATCATCTTTACGGAAGACTGGACATGAAACGATAATTTTTTTGGAGCCAGAAGGTACTCAATGAAATGCAGGGTTCTCCCCAGAGTTTTATCAAAACTGTGAGGCATTCTGGACCCAAATTTTAAAAGTTTGGCTAAAAGCACGCTGAATTGAAACGAGGTCCTCAGTGTCTTCTACTTGGTGTTTATCTTAAGTTCTAAATGGTGTTATTTTTCTGATTTTTGTGAATTTGATCAAAAGTAAAAACATGTATAAATTATTTTTTTAAACAAAATGAATTTGCTTGTGGATACGCCCCCCAAAAAATTTCAATATTTTTTGGGGCGTACCAGCCCGATAAGCTAGCTTGAGAATTGAGCAAACCTTAAAATATCTTGAGGAATCCAAGCCATGAACAAATATATTTCTGGTTGTATAAGATTAAAGCAAAATAGTAAATTTAAGACCATTAAAGACCATTTAACATGAGAGTTTCGCACATTACATGTTGCAAAAAGTAATAATTTTTTATTTTCACAGCAAACTACTCAGACTGAGCATACTTTGTGCACACTACATGCCAATGAAGAGAGAGGCAAACCATGATATCTGAGTAGCAATTGATACCCTTTGTATAAGCACTTCGCTACGCCATACAAGGAAAATCAATCACCGTATAAAAAAAGTACCTTTGTATACTCCAAAAATAGTTACTGGAACACGTTCCAGATTTAAGTAAACTTGAAAATCTAATTGCTCAAAATTTCAAGTTGGCATTTTGATCGAGTCAGGGTATTGGAGAAACTCTGGACTGAAAAAACAGAAGAAAAAAAGTTGATTGATTTGACATTTTCCTCAATTTTATAACCTCAGCCCTGACAACGAACAACGCGATGTTAAGAAATTCAATCAGCGACCAGCAGGCCGGGCTGTAAATTGCACATTTTCACGATCGCCTGAGGGGATATACATTCAGTATGCGCTTGTTTTAAATATCACTTGAATTTCCTTTCTTTCGTCTTCACCACGCTGTGAAAACCTGTGTCTCCCATCAGGATTGGCACCGCAACCACTTGCCAGGCTATGTACATTGTCTACTCAAAACAGCTACGGGCTAGCAAACACCACCTCTCAACTAGTTGGCTTCCAAAATCTGCACAACCTACTTGTTAAAAATGCTCATATTTTCTTCCTTTTCAGATGTAAATAATACATTTTTAAAAATCCGTTAATTTATTTTCTGTGTGTGTGAATATAACTTCATTTGACCATTAAATTGGTTGTGATTGCTACCATTAAATACATGAGAAAGATACATTAACGGCAATACATGTTTTCAAAACTGGGCTACTAAAACTTCCTGGGGAAAGTAAAATGCACAGTTTACTAGCCTGGTGGGCTACTTTACAAAAAGCTTAAAGACACTGGACACCTTTGGTAGTTGTCAAAGACCAGTCTTCTCACTTGGTGTATCTCAACATATGCACAAAATATTAACAAACCTGTGAAAATTTGAACTCAATTGGTCGTCGAAGTTGCGAGATAATAATGGAAGAAAAAACACCCTTGTCACACGAAGTTGTGTGCTTTCAGATGCTTGATTTCGATTTCGAGACCTCACGCGTGAGGTCTCGAAATCAATTCAAATATTTTACTGAGAAATTACTTCTTTCTCAAAAACTACGTTACTTCAGAGGGAGCCGTTTCTCACAATGTTTTATACTATCAGCAGCTCTCCATTGCTCGTTACCAAGTAAGATTTTATGCTAACAATTATTTTGAGTAATTACCAATAGTGTCCAGTGCCTTTAAGCGCAAGGCCTCCACATTTGTATAAATACCGCATGATACCCAAATAGCAACACTACCAAGCTCCAGCAGTGCAGTACTGAATCCAAATAGACAGATGATTTATTTCGTCAGTTGACTTTTACTTAATTTCAACAAAAAGATGCCTTCTTACTTTCAGTATTTGCTGTATTTCTTGATGTGTAACTTTTGCAAAAAAAAAATTAAAAATATGTACAGAAACTGATGTTTCCCGTCAGTGAAATTGCATTATATTTTCAGACATTGTATGTAGCTGGTATTATGTTCTAAGTCATTGCTGGTGTGTTTATTTACTTTCTACTGTATTGCTAATTATTTTTTGACAATTTATCTTCAGAAGAGTTTTTAATTAAGTCATGTTTGTTGAATTGATTAATTTGTAACTTTTCCTTGTCATCTAGAGTGCTGTGTAATATATTTTTATACTGTTGCGTTGTATGTGTTTTTGAAACAGACGTGTTTTTTTTCACTTATGGGTCTCGCATTTTCTTAACTTTTGTGTTCTTGAGTTTTTCCCAGTCAGTGAAAGTGTTTTATATTTTTAAACGTTGCATTTTTAATCACAGCTGGTCTGGTAATTTTTGTCTTTTGTGAGTCTTTGTATTATATCTTTAAATTTTTAAATTGCAAAGTGCATCAAGGGATCTACATTAATCCATATTACAGAATATAAATTCTGTTTTACAATTACTATTAATAAAAGTCGCTTTGCCAGATAGAAAAGTCGCTTTGCCGGGGAAAAAAAACGCCCCAAACAAAAAAGAGTTGTTTGCATTTATACAAAAAGAGACCTGTTTGTTTGTTTTTGTTCCAGAATTGTGTTGCTTTTTCCCTAGTCGTGGCCTTGGTGCATTTTTTCAATTTGTTTTGATTAAAGCGCCGAGAATGAAGTTAACCTTCTCTAATCCAAGGCTTGCAGAGGTTCCATTAACATACAAGATTCATAAGGATAAAAAGCATCAAATGTAGTTTAATTTTAGTCTGAAAGCTTACTGATTATGAAGTTCATACCAGAACCATTTTTATGTGTGAAATATCTCCCTCTGAAATGAAGTCATATCCAAGAAAACTGAATCTGAAAACATAAAAAAAAACCTCAACAGCTGATTTCGGTTGCAACAACCAAAAATAAGGACAACGTGTTTACATGCTGAAAATTGTACATGATTTTTCACTATTTTCTCTTGACTCACACAACGGATTAAGCTCAAATTTTCACGGGTCTGTTATTTCATGTACATGGTTGATATATATTCGGTTTGCGGTAACATCATGTGTATAAAAATCTACTTTGCTGTGTAGATTTTGTTCTTTAGAGAACTATTTGTTCTACTACAGCGGAATAGATTTTCGGAATTCGGGAGACTTCTCAGTTCTGAAAAGAATCGTCCTGCTTATATGGTTGATCACACAAAACATGCATACTGTCTGGGACTATTTTGCTAGCCCTGCCAATCTTGTATAATACCTTTAAACATTTTATACAATAAAAAAAAATCTACGCCTGTCATGCACAAGAGTGTGCCAAGGGTACGATGATGGAAGTGGTACACAATTCCAGCAGATGCAACTGACACTAGAGTGGCTGACTGCGAGACGAGCGAATACAGCGCCACACTCTTATGGAGTACAGCCTAAAGGGTCTCTTACCTACCTCAGGGCAACAGAACACCTAAGAGCTCAACAAACAGACTGAGCAGTTTGTGACGACCAAAATGACCCCAGCTGAGGTGCTTTTGAATCAATCAAGGCCCTGGCTTCAAGACGACGCCTCCATATTTAGTTTTTTGTTTTTCCTCCCTCTCTGTAAGTTATTTTTAGCGTTGATTTATCTAGATTTAATTGTTCATTCTTTCATTGTTTACTGTTCTTTACTCGGTATGGAATTAAAGGGAGGGTATACCTTTGGCAATTACTAAAAATAAATTAATGACCATAAAAACTTACTTGGTAAGAAGCACTGCAGCTGTTGAACATTTTGAGAAATGATTCCCTTCTAAGGAATGTGGTTTTAGAGGAAGGGACTCAAAAATAATTTCAATCTGAGAAACGTTTAATGCATGAAAAGCTTCTCAGATTGTGTATTCCAATTGTGGATTATTCTTCCTGCGCGGACATAACCGCTCCAGATTTTCAGCGATATCTTAAAAAAAACTACCACCTTTTGAAATGAAATTTTTTTACAGGTTAGTTTCATTGTGTACATCTACATGTACATTTCTATAGAATTAAAACAACCGAACGGTTCCAAAAGCCAAAGCTACACTTTGCCTTAAATGTGAGTTGAAATTTACAATCAAAATTGACAAACTAAATTGAAAGGTAGTCCAAAATTACTGAAAGTGAAAAATTACGACAAAATTACGTGTTCAACATTGGTTCATTTGTAATACCTGCTGTATGTATCTAAAAATGTCTGCATAGTTGATATGAATAAACTATTCCATCTGTTCCATCTCCCTACCCCCCCCCCCCCCCCCCGCAAAAAAAACCAAAAACACAACAGGATTATAAACCAAATACCTAATCAAGATATTCAGTTTTAAAGCATAAATTAATTCTTAAGAAAAATATACTCGATAAGTACACAGAGGCTAAAGAAATTACCATGACAACTCGGGAACAATCTCCCGGGACAACTGATTACAGTCTGGTTACTAAGATATCATCACCCTATGGTGTTTACTGAGTCAGACCCTAATGTGTGGGAACGTGTGATGGGTCTGGGATCATTACTAGCTTTGTGATCATTGATGATTTAGTGAGCTGCTTAAGCACAAAAATAGCTAAGCACAAAAATAGCTAAGCACAATAACATGATGCTTACCAGAATAAGGTTACCGGCCAAAATACCATGTCACGTGAACGATTTGTGACTGGCATCCTGTTCATTTCTGCTTAGCAGACAATTGTTAAGCAATATTTTCTGCTTAAGCAGCTGCTTAAGCACAAAAAGTAGCTAAGTACAACAGAATTATGTTTACTAGACTACGGTTACCAGCCAAGATACCATGCCACATGTACTATTTGTGAATGGTATCCTGCTCATTTTCGCTTAGCAGCAACTGGGTTTTATTTGCTCATCAAATAGATGAGAAGAAGGGACTTTCCGACGTGTAATTCAGGTCAAGCAGTCTAGTCCATCGGACTCAAGTTCTGATCGCTGAATCATCAGAGAGTATCGGTTTGATTCCTGGTCATAGTGTTAGCCAGAGGGGTGTCTGGGTGTCTTTTGGACACTCTGTTTTTAATTTGGAAACCCTGTTTTTCTGTCATTTATATGTCAATATATTGTAAGTGAACAATTTGGACACCCAGTTTTTAAATTTACAGTTAATTTGGACACCCTTTTACCAAAACCCCCTATGGCTAATTTAAGTAGCCTTGTAAAAATCCTTATAAGGTGCTACACAAATGGGTCCCATATTTCAAAAACTTATAAAATGTCTTTTCCCCCCAAAAAGGTTCGAGACGCCCGCAGTTAAAGCCCTTTATAACAACTAGTTATTATTATTAGTAATAATAGTTCTCCAACAGGAAGCCAGTGAAAATATTTCAAAACAAAGATATTTACAAACAAGATCCTCATGTTGAAGTACGTTTTTAAAATTTTTTTTTACAACGATCCATCTACCTTTTTTTCGTTTTCTTAAAGTGAGAATTCAATCCGAAATAAAGGAGGTACGACTTCATTAAGAGTGTCAAATCGCCGGGGATTTATGAGCGAGAGAACGAAACGTACAACTCACTCGACAACTTCCCGGAAAAATACCACCTGCAGAAAATACATCAATCCGACCCAAAGACCTGATTTGATGGAGACACACATTCCGTGTTGAAAACAGTAAAAGAGTGACTCGTTGACATTTGTGAATTGATGGATTTAAGGATCAAACTCTCCGTACAACCACATCTCGCTCGTTGGTTTTTCCAGGCTCTTATTTTGATCCGGTTTGAGTTGAGTAAATCACGGAGGATTTAGCAGGTGGGGGGGGGAGGGTTGGTGAGTTGGATTTACAACTGGGTTTTTTTCTGCAAATAGTGAAGACACACCACCTCTATGCCTACAGTATGTTTTTATTTTCTTTAAATTCCCCTTAAATTCTGAATTTCCTTTAGCAAACTGCGTTATTCTAAGAAAAATCTTGGTCACCAGAAACAAGTTCCTACTGAAACTGCTGTGCAATGTGCACATCTTGAGAAAAATACATAACATGTTACGCTTACCTAATAACTTGATTGCTACGAAAAAAATAGCACCTTTGTGAAATGACACTTACAATGGGTGACTCGAGCATGTCCACCTATCTATTCTGGCATTTTTGTTGGGGGGAGGGGACCGATTTTGCCCTGAATTTTTACTTTTTTGTACAAACTGACTTGATTTTTTTGTCAACTATGAAAATAATTATTGTGTTATGTACCTGTTTAGTTAGTTCAAGTGAGAGTGAACAAAGAAATATTGACTAGAACAGGATTTAAACCTGCAACCTCCGGATTAACGTGCCGGTGCTCTTCCCATCACAACGGAAAATTCAATACAGTAAAGTAACAAGAACGACAGTATAGGGCTCCCCCATTAAGCTCCATCCCTTCTTGTACTGGCCAATCAAACACAGACTGTGCGCCTAAAGGTCGAACAAGACTCTGACACATCAAAACCATATTCTAAAATGAAAACAAGCTTCTGCCATTTGAACTGTCTTGCATTGTACACGGGCTTGATGTATGGCTTTGCAGATTGGAGGCACATACCGACATGACTGTTGCTAGGCAACAGCTTGCTGGGCGGGGCTTAGTGGATCGGTCCATTATGGATAAGGTGAAGGTTCTTACCTGTTCCATGGAGGGGCAACCGATGATTTGCTGATCTTCCTCTGTGTAGTTCTCCTTGACAACGGCTTCTAGCTGCTGGTATGCTTGCTGGATGTTTCCCTGCCGGAAACAAATCAAGAACATTTTTAAGACACAGTACAGATAGTTCCCAACCCCGTTCCCAGAGGTGATCGGTCTCGCCGCGCCATTTTTGTTCCCTAGCACGCGCTGCTGGCTCATAACCCCTTGTATTATGCGCTCGCTCAAGATTGGTAACCCGCTAAAGAGGCATCTGGTCCCTTTCATTCTTCTTTATACTTTATTCTTCTTTATACTCTATCGCCTAGAGACAAAGCAGTCAATATTTGTTTTATAACACCTCTTCCTTTGATTCTATCTGTATACTTTAATAAACGTCATTCACACTCACGTACGTGGCAATCAATCGTCAAACAAGAACTGTAAAATCTTACGTTGAAATACCGAGTTTTGACAAAATAAGAGGGTATCAGACTACTGTGTTACGTTCGTTCTCTAAACCGTATTTCAAATGCACACATTTTGTTCATTACACCGGGTTCGAGGTTGTCAAGCAGCTCGTTTAAATCAATGTTTGAAGTCAATATAGTCAGGCTACCTGGGTATCCATTCACAAGTAATCGGTCGCTAGGCTATCGTTGAAAAGTTCGTTTGGTCGGTGACATGTACAAGAGTAAAAATACACAACACCATGTGACACGCTCTCGGCCAATCAACAGATAAAATCAAAGGAAGAGGTGTTATAATATACAAATATTGACTGCTTCGAGTGCTATGGTTGAAACTACGACTCCCGAGGATACTGAAGGAGCCGTAGTTTTAACAATAGCACGAGTAAAAGCAGTCAATATTTGTTTTATAACACCCGAAACATTTCTAAATATTGTATTATTAATACTGCATGCTACAACAAATCAAACAAAGACATCAATGCTGTTGATATGGGTTTAGTTCATTGGTTGCATGCCATGTGATAGTACATCGGCAACCATGTGATAGTACATCGTTGCCATGTGATAGTACCGCCCGGTTTCTAGTAAAACTAAGACATATCATGTGACGCGCTCTAAACCAATCAAAAGGCAGAATATTTGTAAGGGGTGTTAAAATGAAATTTGTTAATCATGAATGTAACGATGAGACTTTCCAAAAGAACTATTCATTGTTGGGGATTTGATTAAACGCACAAAGCAATCAGCTACAAATGCACATTTTCAAAAATGTCTTCTATTTTAAAAAATATCAATAAGTATTCAAAGGTCATAAGAAATGAGGATGTTTTTTATTTTTCTGGTTAGCAGATAGTACCTAACTTTCAAATGAAGCATCGCTGGAGAGTTATTTGTAAAAGATTGTACATTATATATCTCCTATATACAAAAAATACCATCTCTAGATTAGCAATAATGAATATTTAAAGGCAGTCAATTATTTATGCGCATTTAAAAGCTATGATCCTATGATCCTTCCTGTATTTTTTAATAGGATGAAATTGCCAATCACAAGGCCACACAAGGTGATGGCTACATTCGGATGGATTTATGACAACTCCCGGCTGGAACACTGAAAAGGAGAGACGACTGAATTAACACCGAGTACTGGATGGACAAAATTTATAACTTAGTATATCAGGCAAATTTTTTTTATTTCCGATCAAATTCACAAAAACCTTTAAAATAAAACCATTTAGAATGCTTACAGGGCCCAATTTCATAGAGCTGCTTAAGCAGAAAACAGCGCTTAACATTTGTCTGCTAAGCAGAAATGAGCAGGATACCAGTCACAAGTTGTACATATGTGGCATGGTAGTTTGGCTGGTAACCTTATTCTGGTAAGCACAACTTTGTCGTGCTTAGCTACTTTTTTGTGCTTAAGCAGCTCTATGAAATTCGGCCCTGATTGCACAGTAGGTCTTTTAAAACCAAGATAACCACCAAGTAGAAAACATTCTGATGACCTTGTTTCAATTCAGCATGCTTTGGCCAAACTTCCAAAATTTGGGTCTAGAATGCCCCCCCAGTTTTAAAAAAAAATCCTGGGGAGAACCCTGGACAACTCTTAGTCAAAGCACCCAGGGAGTTGGGGGTTGAACTTTTTTAACGAGACCCACCTTGACCGGTCTGAACAGTATATACTCCGTGTCTTTATTGGCTAGGTAGAGAGACATACTCCGGAACACTGCCGGTAACCTGGACTTCACCTGCCTATAGGTGGCGCCAACCACTTCGTGAACTTTCTCTGCAAATGATGGACACAATTCAAAGGATTTCATTTTTTTCTGGCAAAATGGAAAGTTTTCATTGAAGTAATTTAACATCTATTCAAATCGTTGCGGTATCCCCTGCTAAAATATAAAATTCAAACTGCTGCTAGCTACCGGGAAAGCTCAGTGGTCTAGTGGTAAGACACCTGCTCAAGAATGGCAAAGGTCCTGGCTTTGAATCCCACCCAAGTAATATGCCGAAATACATTGAAGTAAATTTAACATCTGTTCAAATCGTTGCGGTATCCGCTGCTAAAAATATAGAATTCAAACTGCTGCTAGCTACTAGGAAAGCTCAGTGGTCTAGTGGTAAGACACCTGCTCTAGAATGGCAAAGGTCCTGGCTTTGAATCCCACCCAAGTAATATGCCGAAACGTCGAGACCACACCGGCTCTTTTCAGAGCCAACACTCCCACAAAGAGATCTAATACATGGTTGTACCCGCAAGTTTACTATTCATTTATAGTTACTTCTTAACAATAATTCCATAAATTTCTCAAAGTACCTGCAGTTGCGAATGGTTGCTTCCTCAGAGATACTTGTGCTCCATCGTCTTGTTTATTCATGGTGGAGATGACAGTCGCCTGAAAAGTGAACAAAGAAGGTAACGTCAACCATCCCACCTTTCCTTGAGATTCGCCGGCAAGACGACAAACCATTCAGAATGTGCCATTCTGAGCCATTTAACTGCAGGGGCTATGTAGCAACTGAATGTGTACTGTGTAGATGCTGGCTTTGAATCCCACCCAAGTAATATGCCGAAATACATTGAAGTAATTTAACATCTGTTCAAATCGTTGCGGTATCCGCTGCTAAAATATAGAATTCAAACTGCTGCTAGCTACTAGGAAAGCTCAGTGGTCTAGTGGTAAGACACCTGCTCTAGAATGGCAAAGGTCCTGGCTTTGAATCCCACCCAAGTAATATGCCGAAACGTCGAGACCACACCGGCTCTTTTCAGAGCTGTACTGTGTAGATGCAATCACCACATGATATCATTTAAAACTACAGTGGATGAGATTGAGTGGTCAGACAGTAGGAAGGTTGACTATGTACTGTGTGGATGCACCACATGATTAAACTGCAGACTGGCACAGTTCACGTCAACAAGAATAAATACTAACCTTGGTTAGGAATGAGTTGAGTTCTGACATGAGTGACTCGGTGACAAGCTTAATGAACCTCTCACAAGTCTTCTTCAGTTGAGTGTCCACGTCTTTCTTGGAGTCAAGAAAATGCTCGGTGACATTGGGGGCGCCCTTTCAAGAGTAAAAAAAGTAAAAAAAGCTAAATCAACAAGATTTAGCAAGTCTTTAAAGTTTATCCGTTTTTGGAGTTCATACAGAAAATGGTGACGTAACATAAGACCAAGCACAAGAATAGTGACTATTATTGCTTCTCTGTACACAGGAGTACAACTCTTGTATTAAGGCATGAGTGTCATCCACTAGGAGCCTGGCTGGTAGAGCAGAATGCACTACCTTCCCAACACTTACAAAGCAATTATGGTTATTAAAGTGCCTTGCTCAAGGGCACAAGTGTTATGAGTGCAATTCCAACCCACACTCTGCTGCTGACAACACCAGAGCTTGGGTCCGGTGAACTAGAACGCTCGGCAACGACACGCCACGAAGTTGATTTCAAGAAGTCAATTTTGTTTTTAATGTCGGTGGGGGAAAGTTGTAAATCTTCTTTTACCTCAAAAAGAAATTCCAGGAATGCATTACTGTTGAGAGAGAGCATCCGAGACCGCTTCCCCAGCAAACTAAAAGCTGCCACTAAATCAAACAAAATAACAGTCGTATACAAAATATGATTAACAAATCAAACAAGTTCTATTCTAAATATTGTACAGTCTAAAGGTAGATTTAAAATTAATATTACATAAGATCACTATACTACAATACCAATAATGATTTTTAAATAATGATAATGATTTAAATAATCATAAGAATAAAATTTATAAAAAACAACAAGTTTGATTTTTATATATATCAGGGCAAATGGAAAAAGAGCAAATTTAAGATAGTTTAGGATAACAATAATAGTAAAAATTGGTTATCATAAAGCGCATATATCGTAGTAGCTACATGCTGATCAACACTGTACATACAAAATAAAAGACAAGCAGAATTATCATATTGAAGCATTAAAAATCAAAGCACATATTAAAAATCAAAATCAAACATATGACTTCATAGATACAAGAAACAAAAGGTCATAATTGTTGAGCTCAACACCAATGCAAGGTACAACAAATGCAAATCAAACGGCAAATCTGTTCACAAAAAATAAAAACAATCAAGTTCGTAATGTATTAAAAAAAAGATGAAGGGATGGTACAACAAATGAAAAGCAAACAACAAATCTCTTTTCAAGTATAAAACAATTACAATTCAATTGGCATTAAATACATAATTGTCAAGACAAGATTTCTGATAACCATCAAGAATACCATAAATATTGACAATTAATACACATTTATAGAAATTTAAATTGTTGGCACTTTGCCCATTCAAGGCACAATACCAAACATGACAAAATGAAAGAAAACTACATGTATTTCACTCTCATAATAGACCTGGTATCGATTTCACAAAGCACTAAAATTCATCTTAAGATGAGCTGTCAGTACTGTGACATCACACTTTGCTTAGCAACTAAGATCGATTCACAGGTAAGAACAATCTTAGTTCTTTGTGAAATCAGCCCCCAGAGTTATACGAAGGCCAGAGTCAAGTATTCTCCCTGCCTCGGCCTTGGCACCCCTTCAAAAGTTTCCCATAGGATTCAAGATTTCCCAATGGAAGCGCTCTTTGCAAAAAAAAGAAAATGGCCTCAAAGACGAAGTTTCAAAAACCGCCATAAATGCTAAGACATATTTCAAGACATTCAGTCTCATTTCCCCTCGAGTATAAACTGACCTTTCATCGTTGAGAAATCCAACGCAGTCTCCTTGATGGAGAATTCTACTTGGAACGGAGCGATCTGCTCCCTCAAGATGAGAAGATGCTTGATGAGAAACAACAACCCATCCAGCTCCGTCTTAGGAAAGATTGGGGGAAAAAAGAAAACTTGTACTTATCTCAAATCCTTGAAGGGGACTTGTAGCTTATGACCAGGGGTGCGTTTTCGCGGCCGTAACCAACAATTGTTTCGGTTGACTTGGCCATTGGTTAATCATTGTCCAATGAGCCATCTGCGAGTTAGATTTGAATAATGTCTGGTACAATGGCTTACTTCTAGTCACAAGTTACTGCTTGTGTTTGGGTGCTCTCAGTCTCTAATGTAACTACGCAAAAAGCTTGCCCCGAACTATGTGACATAGCAACTGTCTCTCGTCTGAGGAATTCAAATTTAAGTGGCAACTTGTGACTATGAAGTCATTGTAAAAGACATTATTAAAAAGCTAACTCGCAAATGGATTATTGTTATGCCATAATTTGTTCTGAGACAAAGAAAGTGATAGCTATTTCATCTGGGATTAAAATCAAATGGTATAAAAGATAAAACAATTTTTAATACTACTGTCCAAAACTTAAGGAGAAACAGTGAAAAACTTTAAAGGAACATTACAGAATTGGTAAGAAAAAAATATACTTTTGATCACAGATTTACATAAAACTTACACGGTCTAATGATGATGATAGTAGAAAACTTCCCTTGAAATATTTCTGTCTGAAATGCTATATTAGATGAGAAATGAATAAACCAATTTTCCGATTGGAGTTTATCACTCAGTGAGCGTTTTATTCTTTTGTTGAATCTATATGATTTCATGCAAATGTGTAGTCGGTTTTTCACTATTTTCTCGTGACCCAGATGGCCGATCGATCTCAAACTTCTACAGGTTTGTCAGTTTATGTATATGGTGGATTACATAAAGTGCTTACACTGCCAGCAACTGTTTTGTTAGCAAAAACAATTCTGTAATGTTCCTTTAAAATATCGATCATTTCAAAAGTGTCAGCTATTTTCTTTGCCGCATCTCAAAACGTTTTCCCTCTCTGTTCATTTACAGAACAAAAAAGTCCTTTCCACAAAAAGTCAAGATAACTTTTTAACTTTCAATAATTTCAAAAGTTTCAGCTATTTTCTTTGCTGCACCTTGAAATGTTTTCCCTTTCTGTTCATTAACAGAAAGAAATGTCCTTTCCACAAGAGGTCAAGATAACTTTTTAACTTTCCCACACATTACACAAAGGAGAAATGTACCTTGCGTTTCTGGATTCCTATTTCAGCTACAACCAAACTCTGTATACAGGATAGCAGTGTCTCTTGTGATAAACCTTGGAAAATTGCTTTCTGCAAAAAAAATGACAAAGATAAAAATTAAAAAAACCCAAGGCAGATGGAGTTACCGTTAGTCAATAGACCGTATTGAATATGACGTCACCATTCAAAAACCTGCCCTACACCATGGCGTCTGTGAGCGTGTGCGTGTGCGTACGTGTGCCGTACTGAAATCAAACCGTGAACGCTGCGTGCTGCATTGATGTACGCGTTTAGACGCGCATACGGTTTGCCCTACAAGATGGCGACTTTCATAGCAACAAAGGGGTTATTCAATACGGTCTATACAGTAAACTGCTTAAATTTTGTACTTCATCAAAATAAAAAATAACAATTGTAATAATAATAAAATAATAAGAAGAAGAAAACTTATAAAGCGAAAAAATCCACAAAAGTGCTCATGGCGCTATACAATAATCAAAACGGAAACTTAGGCCTAAGCTTAGAAAAATCCGAATACAATACATGTAGTAAAGAAAAACAAATAAAACAAAAATAAAAAAACAAACAAATTTAAACAAACCATTGATTGAGAAGATGAGTCTTCAGGTTTAACAAAAAAATTGGGTTATAGAAACAGATGGTCTTACTTGTAATGGCAATTTGTTCTATAGGCGTGGTGCAGCATGACATGCGTTAATATTTCCACATAATTTCCCCGATATCTTCAAACTATCTACTCACATCAATACACCTGTACAGTTTAGAGAGACACACTAGCGTCCTTCTAACAGTTGGGTACCACATCCCGTGGAGGTCTGCGGGTGAAAGGTTCGTTGAATGTTGGATCATCTGGCTGCTGCTTCGACCTTCAGAACCAACCAAAAATACACAAACAAATGCTTGATAAATATACCAGATGGAAAACGAGACTGAATTATGAAGCCCCACCTCACTACGAGCCATAAAATGAATAATAATACAGAGCATCTATATATCGCTATAGGAAGAACAGAGGGCTTTACAGGAAATGAGAACAAGTAAATGATTAAACAACTGAAGAAACAAGAACTGCCTAGCAATGGTGTTCACATGGAATGGACATTCTCCCTTCTCCAATAAGGCTACGTGAGCCAAAGTGAGGCTTGCTTCATTATAGTGTGCTGCCTCTGAAAATGTGGCTGTGTTTCACTGATAAAACAGCACAGTATCAGGAAACCAGACTCACCGAGTGATTGTTGAGAAGGGGTTCCATTACAGGAAATGAGAACAAACAAATGATTAAATAACTGAAGAAACAAGAACTGCCTAGCAATGGTGTTCACGTGGAATGGACAGTCTCCCTTAAGGCTATGTGAGCCAAAGTGAGGCTTGCTTCATTACAGTCTGCTGCCTCTGAAAATGCGGCTCTGTTTCACTGATAAAACAACACAGTACCAGGGGACAAGACTCACTGAATGATCGTTGAGAAGGGGTTCCGTTGACGTTCTCCTGCTGTGCTGCTTGGTCTCCTTGGGGGGAAGCATCTATCCCGCTGAGGGCAGCCACCTCCTGGCTGGTTGCAGAACCCAAGGAGTCTCCTGAGCTCCTCCTGGACAGCACCTTCTCCCGTTCCTTCTCTTTGATACTCTCTGAGATGCTCTGAGGATTCAAGAGAGATTCACAAAAAAGGGATTATCAAGTTTATCTTAGATTTGTTTAGCTGATATAAAATATAATTTTGCACAAAATCCTTCCAGGCTTACTGTATTAAACATTTCTTAGAACTATTTACACAGGATACATCCCCTACCTCCATCATTTCTAGTTTTTCTGGATAGGCTAGATCTCCTGGAGCGGGTTTATAGGCTAGAATGTCCGTTTGAACGTAGATGCTCGCTCGATACACAAGGCGTTCTTGAACATCTTCCAGCATCTGACGATTTACCATCTCAAATGCTTTCAGTTCCTCAGCTGTTATTTAGGAAGACAACAGATCAATTCTTCATGTTGTGGCAGAATAATTTTGAATTTTTATCAGAAATGCCAAAACGTTTTAGTAGAAGGCGATTTGTGCATACTGTTCACTTTGATAACTGACCCACTAAATTGTATCTGGCTATTAGTTCCAGAGGCAGCAGTGGTGTACATATGTTGTGGTGGCAGTGGTGGAATACAGAAATTTGGTGGCAGCAGTGGGATACAAATATTTTGGTGGCAGAGGTGGGATACAGACAAAATGAATGATTACTCACGGTTGGTCAGGACATGGTCTTGAAGCATCTCAATTTTAAGGATACTGCAGAGCTCAGCTAACGTCTCAAGGTGGTTAATATGAATGATCAAGGGTCTTAAGACGTCATACAGACTCATACACAGACCCTCCAGCATGGCACTATGGATAAAGAAAACAAATCTGATCTTACCCAAAATGACTTAAATATATAAACACTTGTGTATTAATAGGCCTTAAAGTCTTAATCTGTCTAGAACTTAGCCTACTTTCAAAATACAAAATTTGATTTACGAGTCATACAAAATCTAGTGTAACTTACTCCAGCTTATCAGTTTGTCTTGAGAAAAAATGGAAGAACAACTGATATTCGTCCTCGCACACATGAACCATAAATGCACAACCACTACGCACCTGTAACAAAAACACATATCAATCCATGTTTTAAAATTGGTTGATGCATTTATTGAAGAACTTAATTGCATTGATTGAAGAACTGCATTGCAAAGCCTTCAAACATGGATATCTGAGTCTGCTTTGGACAAGTTTTCTGTTCAAAAGTACTGCATAAATCCACTGCAGTGTAAGCAACGACCACTTCACACAAACCGCTCCAGCAATTTACTGACGTCCATGGGAAATGTATTCAGCTAGTATTTCTTTCAGGGTTTATGTGTATACAAAATCATTTTTGGATTAAAAAAAAAAAGAAATTCGCAAAGAATGCTTCGCAAAGACTCAAGTTTTTGCCAGACTTATCAGTTTTCGTCAAAAGAAACAACTTTCACTGATGAAATGAGTGTTTTGTGGTAAAATAAATTACACACAAACAGTATGTCTGCTTTGGAAAGGGCTTACCAGAGCACAGTGGTCTCTGACGTGTTTTGCAGCCAACTCTTTGACGGCTGCTGTGATGCTCGGTGCTAGAAGCTGGTGACGTTTCGTTAGGTAAAAATGATGGCAGTCGTCTAGTAATGTCTGGTACCTGGTATCATCAGAAATCAACCTCTTATTACAAACTTTAAAACAGATTACACCAATTTTGATACGCAAGGTCTTATTTTCGACAACATAAGATCAAAATCGAGGCCCACACAGAAATTGGTGAAGGCCAAGCACAAGAATAGTCACTCTTATTGCTTCTCTGCACACAGGAGTATAAATCTTGTAGAGACTCTGAAGTTCTGGGTATGAAGCCAGATTTATGTTTTGAAAAACAAGTTGTTTCTAATACGTTAAGTTTAACTTTTCACTCTGGTTAAGCAAACTGTGGCACTCGGCTTAGGCACAATTTCATAAAGCTGCCCAAGTAGAAAATACTGTTAAGCATATTTATTTACAAAGCCAAAAACGAGTAGGGTAATGAAATGTAAACTTGATGGCATTTTGGCTAAAAACTTACTTCTGCTAAGCACAATTCTAAGCACAAGTCTTTGTGATTTTTACATGCTTTATGAAATTGGGCCCAGCTCAATGAAATTTTGTTGAGCTACTTAAGCATAAAATTGCTGAACAAAAATAAGCAGGAAACCAGTCAGAAGCAATACATGAGACACATCATTATTGGCAGGTAACCTTAACCTGGTAAGCGCAAATGATTTGTGCTTAGCTATTTCCTGTGCTTCAGCAGCTCTATGAAAACGGGCCCCGCAGTCATGGTATCCAAACACAGAGAGAAATTTATCCAAAAAAAAATAATTAAACATTTTCCAACAATTTGGTCTACTTACTCCGAGCTTTTGTCTAGTCTCAACTCAATCTGTTCCATCATTCCTTTCACTTTTGGTGCGTTACTCCGAAATTTACCGTAAAATAGAGTGAATGCGTTATCAGTGGGTGCCACGGGGGATTCCTGGCGGGTGACAATCAATAACAAAGTCAGATTTAAGAAACAACAGAAATTTTGAATCAATAGAACAATGGAAGCTTAAAGGTAGGGTCATATATTGGTTTTTGTAATTTTAATGCTGATTTGTTGGTAAAAATGTATAGAAAGATACAATAAAAGTCATATGTGAAAGTTTTAGCTGAATACAGTACAGTGTCTATCTGCTGAGAAAACAGCCAAAAAACTGTCACAGTATTTTCACATGAACGTCCAATCTATCCACGTTTAGCGAGGTGACAGCGGGTACCAACTGCATTTCTGGCCTCAGCATTCGCAAACAGACACCAATCCTCAGAAATCTCTTAGATTTAAATGTTTTGGGGTGAAAAATTATCCAAACTATATTGCTTCGAGGGGAATCCTTCCTCAAAATAGTTCATACTTTCAACAGCTGCAGTGCTTTTTACAAAGGAAGTTTTTATGGTCAGTCTTTTTTGGAGTACTTAAGTACCAATCTATGAACCTACTTTTAAATAAATTAACAAACGGATACAAATTATATAAAAATTAATGTTTCATCGAAAGAAACAGTACAGTGCGATTTGAGAAGTGTGCTTGTCTGGTACCCTACCTTTGTTGGCAGGACCTGCTGTGTAGCATTATGTAGAATGTTAAATACAGAGGACCTGACTACAGTCAGGGCTTTGGAGAGGCAGTGCTTGAACTTTGCCTGGTAAACTTCAGTCTCCTTATACTGGGGCTGTACAGATAAGAAAAAGGCTACCAGTGAATATTTTAAAATCATATTATCCCCTAAAACACTGTCAATGCTCACTACCTTCAAAATATAAACAATATGGTCAGTAGCAACCTCGTCCCCATGGTTTACTTTATTTCCAACCATGTTTACAATAGTAAACCCTGGGAGGGAAACTCCTTACTTGGACCCTGATTGGACAAAACCAAATGTTAACCTTTGTCAAAACAGCCGGCCAGCAACCAATGTATAAATCTGGTACCGGACCACGAGACTATGACGAAGATGTGAATTTCGAAAAGCAGCCAGACTATATTCTAATTTGCATACGTATCCACAAATGTTGGATATGCAAATGATCCAATACCAGGGTGAGAGAGCGGTCAACCTCGTATTGCTCGACACACCCTGGGGACAAGGTTGGGTCAGTAGCAAACAAAGTTTGAATGTTTAGGTTCTGAAAAATTCCATTATTCATAAACAAAACAAAAAACTGTGAGATAATGCAAAACAGTAGAGAGTATAAACCATAGTTATTTATTAGAACTAAAGGGCGTACAAAACCATGTAACATCGCCTGACAAGAAGTATTTTTGGCCACTGAGAAAATGGTGCTGACTCACCATCACAGGTCGTGCACACCAGTTCACACAACCAACATTTTGTGAGTGGACACCTGTATGTAATTTACCCATAGGGATTTGTGCTCATGGTGTTTTAATGCTACATACATGTAAGAAGTGTGGACCCGACAACAAAAGAGGTCCACATAATGTAGGGACTTGAAACACTATGTAGACTTACACACGTCCACACAGTGTTTTTGACAGTGCTGAAGAATAGGGATTTTCCGTAAAATGTACAGAATAAAAGAAATGTCCACACAGAGTGAATGCAACACAGAGCTGGGTGGGACAGCGCGGCTACGTGTGTGCGTTATAACAAGTGCGCCCTCTAGTTCTATAGTATTTCATATAGTATAAATATTGTGAGTAAAATTGACAAATATCAAACTTTACAATAAATGGCTTCATCATGCTTGCAATCAAACCATGCAATGGTTAAATAAATCATTGTTTCGTTTAAAACAAACATGGAGCTGTTTAACAGAAGTTTAGCTTTAGCGCAAAGGTATCATGCACAAATAAAGTAATGTCACAAATTTGAAAATAGTTGAGTTGTGCTTTAATTTTAAAGGTTTCGTCTTGACTCTATGGTTAGGAAACTCTATTAACTTAGCTTTTAATCATGTCAACTTTGAACCAGCCAAGTTCTGTCTATATGGGGTAAGACTGGCGTAGTTCACCTGCTGTATTTTTTTTTTCTTCAAAAGCCCCATCTTTTCAGGTGTTCTGGTCAGGAAATGTCCTGAACCAATCACTGTCTTTGTCTTTGTGTTTAAAGGAACATTACTGAATTGGTAAGAAAAAAAATTGTAAAATATACTTTTGACATAAAACTTACACGGTCTAATGATGATGATAGTAGAAAACATCCCTTGAAATATTTCTGTCTGAAATGCCATATTTGATGAGAAACGAATAAACAAATTTTCCGATTGGAGTTTATCACTCCGTGAGCGTTTTATTCATTTGTTGAATCTATGTGATTTCATGCAAATGTGTAATCGGTTTTTCACTATTTTCTCGTGACCCAGATGGCCGGTCGATCTCAAACTTCTACAGGTTTGTCAGTTTATGTATATGGTGGATTACATAAAGTGCTTACACTGCCAGCAACTGTTTTGTTAGCAAAAACCAATTCTGTAATGTTCCTTTAATGCTGAACTCTGATAAGATTGGTTTGCCTGGTTCCATGCAAAAAGGCTAGCACATTGCCTTCAGCACAAGTCCAAAACATGCAAATGAAAGTAATGGGTCAAATGAGGTTATTTTGTAGTTTAATCTAACTAATCTGAGACATAAAATATATAAATATCAAAGAAGAGTTAATGAATAATTAATTAGTAGAAACATGCAAGGTGAATGGGAGGCTTTTGAATGCTAGATGGCAGCAGACACACCAGGTAAAATTCCATTGTTTACAGAGTTCTAAGCAAGCGCACATTGCTGAGAACAACGGATTTACCTGGTAAGTCTGCTGCCACCTAGTGTCCGAAAAGTCCCCCATTGACAGTATTTCCCTCACCTTGCAGTCTTCACTGTTACCAGTATATGGGTCTTCACATTGCTATTGAATGTGAAGAAATACTCAATGAAAAACTTCTTTGTTTGCAGAAATATTTTTTTAAAGAGTTTCCTACTTTGGGAGAATAAATTTTGAAAGATATCCTGCCTCAACCCTCCTACTCTTGGCAGAGTTGACCTACCATTTGAAACCATTCAACTGCAAGGGTTGTGTATGGTGGCACAACTATATCAGAACTAACTGTGGTTATGCGCTTACAGTGTAGATTCCCCACATGATATCATATTGCAGGCTGGCATGTCTGTCATTCAAAACCACGTGGATAATATTAATGGTCACACAGTAGGAGGGTTGACTATGTACTGAGTAGATGCATTCACCACATGACATCATACTGCAGGCTGGCATATAATACTGTTTATGTATCATTCAAAACCACAGTGAAGTGAATGTATTGAATGGTCAGACAGTGGGAGGTTAACTAATTAAAAAAAAATTAAAAACTATTCACATAAAGAAAACAAAAATTGGTGCATTAATAATTTATATATATTTTATGACAAAATAAATTTACATTGATTTCTGCTGCTTTGATTTATTTGTGAACAAAATATACATAATATCGCACTATTGGCATGCCAAAAAGAAAACAAGAAAACCTCATACCACCTTCGTACATTGGTAAATAAGTTCTCATTTTGTCAATTCAAGTACAAAATTACAAAAATTAGGCTGTATCCGAATTGGCGGCTACAGCTACGAGACCGTTGCTAAGGATGTACTATACTTCAATGCATGATGACGCGGAAATCTAGCCGTAGCCATAGCTGTAGCCGCCAATTTAGACACGGCTTTAGAATGTACCTTGTTCAATAAGAAGGTAAGTTTTGATATACAAGTTTTACCATTGAATAATTCATCCGTTTCCTCCTTTGATCAAAATCTTACTTACGTTGACCGTGATGTGAGCGATGCATTCGTCCAGCTTCGTCAACATGGGAACAAACGATTCGCTGGTCACAGAGAGAGACGGGGAACTTAATTTCTGTCAAAATAAAGTGAAGAGTAGTTCGTAAAAACTGACAGAATGGAAAAAGCACAGTCTTGTATGCGGTTATTAGTCGAGAGAAAAAAAATCAAACAAGTGTTCCGTTGTTCTTACCTGATTGATTCTTTCAAGTCGTTGAAATAGACAACCTGCCACTGATCGTCTCGCTTTGTTTACAAGTGACGTCTGTAAGATAAACAGATTAGAGATATATATTCGGTTTGCGGTAACACCACGTGTATAAATATCTACTTGCTGTGTAGATTTTGTTCTTAAGAGAACTTGTCTTGCTATTTATTTCTACTACTGCGGAGTATATTTTGGAATTCGGGAGACTTCTCAGTTCTGAAAAGAACTGTCCCGCTTGTTAACTACTACGTACCTGGGCGGGAGGTGGGAAATCGGCCTGGACTACTACTTTAGCTTTGTGGATCGGGGGGGACTTCTCAAAATTAACTGCACTGCCGCAGATTTTTAGAGATACTACAGAAGTTAATACCTTCTCTTGATTAGTGGCGGACATTATTGTCAGACAGTTTCAGATGTTAATCAGAACATTAATTAGGTAGTACTGCTTAAAGGGAGGTTATACCTTTGGTAATTACTTCAAAAATTAGTGACCATAAATACTTAATTGGTAAAGAGCACTGGACAGTTGTAGATGACCAATTGAGCCCAAATTTTCAAAGTTTTGCTATTTTATGCACATGTTGGGGCACACAAAGTGAAGATGCTGGTCTTTGACAATTACCAAAAGTATACCCTGCCTTTCACCCTCTTGCTGTCTGACCATTCAATACCATTCACTGTGGTTTTGAATGATAGATAAACTATGCCAGCCTGCAATATGATACCATGAGGGAATGCATGTACACAGTACACAGTTAGTTCTGTGCACAGTTGTGCCACCGTACACAACCTTGGCAGTCGAATGGTTTCAAATGGTTGGTCAACTCACTGGAAAATGTTGCCAAGAGTCACTGACAGTAGGAGGGTTAAAGGTAGGGTCATATTTTTGGTTTTTGTCAACATAATGCCGATTTACAAGCAAAATTATACAGAAAATTACAATAAAGAAAGTTTCAGCGGAATAAATGTCTACTTGCTGAGAAAAACTGTCATGGTACTTTCACAAGATACAACACTAGTCATATGAGAAATTTTCCATTTCGTATCTACAACATAAAAATACTGTAAAAAATAAAACTGAGCAAGCTTTCCTTTCTTTGAATCAAAAGTTGATATAAATTGTACGTTCAATTTTAATTTTATACTATACTCCGTTGAGCTGTGTACACATTGTGCCTGCAGGAAGTCCAGGCTTCTGTAAAGTTGATCATACCTGATCTTGTAGAGACTCCTCACAAGCCTCATGCAGCGCGTTGGTTTTTGTGACACATGGACGTACTGCTTTTGCAGCTCCTCTAAGTGCCTCAGAGCATCGGAGACCTCATCAAGAACTTTGTCGCATTGGTCTCGATAGTCCTTCAACTGATCACAGTAACACCTGCATAAACAAAATTTAAAAATAAAAAATAAAAAAAATAAAAATAATATTAAAAAAAAGTATCCCTTTTTGAAGTTCAAGTAGAAAAAAAAAAAAAAAACAATAGAAGAAAAAAAAATCAAATTAAAAATTTACCTGTACGATATCTCTTCGTCATGATCCATATTGCTTTCTACTTTGTTGAACCAGGCAAAGAACTAATACAAATCAACCAAATAAAATGAACATTGTCAATTTTAATTTTAAGTTTGTAACTACTGGGCAGTTTCACTGAACGGTTTCATCAGGCTAAACAAGAAATAAATAAATAAATAAATAAATAAAATAATATCAAAATTATACTGGCGAGGTACTTCATTATTGCAACGCGTCAAGGTATTTTTTCCCACAAAGGGCACCTAAATTGAGGGAAATTAAAACTTCTACTGAAACATTACAAGGTGCACCAAGGCAGTGGACAGTGGCACAGAGGCCTTGACTCTGTTGCCCCTCGTGAAGTATCAGGGCTGATTATGCCGCCATTTGTTAGCTCTAATAGTTGGCATTGAGCCTATTCAGCTTTAAAAAGGCCTAACTATTTTTGGGACAATTTTTCCTCAGGTTTGGAATGACAATAATACATAATGATTGAAACAGCCCTTACAGTTTGGCTAGAGTGGGGCCCAATTTCTCAAATTTCCTCTTCTCTTTTATGTAACTCCACACTAAATTGGTTGAACTTAGAACTATTGGAATGCCTGACCCTGTGATAAGCATTGATTAATCGGTCTACCTGCCCAAGTCCTTCGGAATCCTTGACTTTGGCAATTGAATAAAGAAGGATTTGGGACTGTAAGGAGGAAGAAGTAGTTGATTTATTTGGTATTTATTCTTGGTAAGATTGCTGTACATCTATCCGACCATTATTTTCTCACTCGTTATGACCAAAGCCATCAGCCTTATTTGGGTAAAAAAGATACTACTTTTGGTCATAAAGAGTTGGATAGTTTTGGCATCTTTCCCCATTGTTGAGTTTTGGTTTTACCTGCTGTGCATTTTCAATCTTGTCCTCTTTCATGCCAAGGGATTCAAATCCGTCGGACAAGACATCACCTCCAGCTGAAGGAATGTGAGATGCTGACATTGAGAGCTGCTGAGTAAAGCTTCCTGGTTCATCCAAAGGCAACTGTGTGTATTGAATTTTTACAAAGTTATTCAATCAGAACTTTTTAGATATACATTACTAATTTTCAAAACTGTATGGAGTAAATTTTTAATATAAATGAAAGAAGAACACGAATTCTTTTTTTGGGAATGAAAAAGACAGGGCGTCAGCCGGGGGGGGGGGGATTTGAATGCGGAGCATACAATGATTAAAATTAAAATTAAAGTGATTCCACTCAATCCACTGCATGCACTGGGCTGGTGAGCAGAAGTCGAATATTCCCGCAATTAAATACGTTAACATCAGCTATACGATCTGCCAGTTTAATAGCATTTAGGTAAAACTTAGCCGGTGTGGACTGTTTATGTGTCAAGTGTGGGCAAGCACTTCACTAAGTCCGTGCACCACTGCCACGACTGTCAATTGATGATTGAAACACACGTCTCATGGATGGTCTTGAGGAGTGAAAATCGAGAAATGAATTTATTTATTTGCAACATATTTAATTTACCTCAATAGGTAACGGCCGATTGGAAACACTGGTTGTGAGGTCCATGAAGCTGTCTTTTTGTGCATCACTTAAAGGAGCTTTAGGATCATCTTTTCTGTCCCAACAACTCAGTTTCTCTCGCATTATTTTGGCACTAAACAATCTCATCGTGTCCGCCATGTTGGCAATTCACATCCTCAGTCAGGAATAATTATATTTGAGTCAATATGCTTTCACACCCTATTATCTGATTTACCTAAAACTAAACAAAAATTAATGAAATAATTCTTATTTACACTAAATTTGTTTTCAAACTAATATTTTGTACAATATTTAATATAATTATGAACTTTACATGTTCTTAAATGTAACAGCTTTGATGTAAAAAGTTTGTTGACCTCAAAAAACTGTAGCAGACGACATCGGTTCTGTTTATGATGAAATGCAACTCGGAAATGATTTTAGAGGTTTTTCCATGTAAATAACGTCAAGTAGCCTAAGTTTTCATTCCATCTCGTTAGTTCAATCAAGTGTATGCGCAAAATGATGTCTGTGACTTCTGTTGTGAGGTTATTAACAAGGAAGAGCTGTGTAAAATGCGGGTAAATGTCTGTTACAACTTTTGTTTTATATAGTTTTACACTCAGCACTGCACTGGTTACATGATGACTGTACACACAGTCACAGTGTACAGTTTTTGTGTAGTGTTTACTGACTGTGCTATAATGTTATAGTGTTATATTTTGTAAACTATATTTCCTTGAGGATATCTTCAGACATTTTAAATCCCTTCTAAATCTCATAATAACTCATAATATATTCCACTAAACCTGGGAGTAGTATTTTACTATTTAACTTTGGCGCAGTTGCCAGCCTGTAGCAAAACTTGTCTTTTTGAAATTTTTCCCGTGGCGTTGTAGGCAATATTTGAAAAGAGGAGTATCACTCAGCATGTCCAGTCCACTTACTGGGTCTAATTCAACCCCTCTCCCAGTTTTATTTGATATCTTTTAAAAATGTGTTTTTACATCCAATTTAGATCAAAACAAGTTCAGCCTCACAGGTTTTTCAAGAGGGAGGCTGGTGACGGAGGACAGATAAAGACAAAAAGAGCTACAAAAGAGAAGAAGATCGTCGATGCAAAGTTTAACGAGAAGGGAAGTCTGGAGAAGTTTGAAGTTCAGTATGATTCCAACCATGGGACAGTGCCCTACAGGTCTCTCCTCAAGCCGTTTGGCTTTGCCTGTGTGGTGAGTTTCCATCGAAAGGTTAAAGTTAAATCATTCACACTGGGCTCAACTACTGTCAAGATATTACAAATTTAAGGAAATAATGGTTGTTGAACTTAAATTTCCTTTTAATTCTTCTCAATTTATCTTTCACTTCTTACAGTTCACTGGATGCAGCTTTGGTGGTGCCGCTATTTGGCAGTATGAAGGTTTACGCTCCAAGGCTCTGGAGAAATTTAAACAGCAAATGGGACGACACACCCAGAGTATTCCCAAAGCTGGTGAACTTAGGCAAAGGGTAATAACCCATTCAGGTTGTGGTAAATTTGTATCTTCATAACCAGTGGAGTTAATTTTTCCGCACTTTACCTAGACCTGATATTGCATGAGGCAATGGGAGACTTTTGAATGCTAGATGGCAGCAGACATACCAGGTAAAATTCCATTTTTTTCGTAGTTCAAAGCATGCGCACATTGCCAAGAACAATGGATTTTTACCTGGTAAGTCTGCTGCCACCTAGCGCCTCATAAGTACCCCATTGCTTCCATGCGGCTGGTCATTGCCTTGGTGCCCCTTGAAATGTTCCTGAAGAAACTTAAACTTCCCTATTAATAGAAGTGTCCTTATACTAGAAAAAAACCCACCTTGCCCTAACAAGAGCGAAGTATCAGGCCTATTTTACCCCTCCACCAACCTGCTGTTGTCACCTAGCTGTCTGAGCCAACTACTGGTGACTGTGAGGTACACGGGCCCTTTTCGAAACCAAGACTTTGGCTTGTATTCAGGCTTTAGACGCCATCCACCTGTTTAAATCCCTGTATGGAAAGTGCATGTTTTCAAATAACTGATGTAGCCTAAGCCGAAGCCTAAACCCAAGCCATGGTTTCGAGAAGGGCCATAGAACCAATGAGAAAGTAAAACACCGGTATAATGTCTACATTCCTTGCAGGTAAACCATTGGTTTGAAAGCTTATCTGGTACAGAGAAGGTGACGTTAGGGATAGTGGCTGCAAACATCGCTGTCTTTGCCTGCTGGAGAATACCAGCCATGCAGTTCTTTATGGTCAAGTGGTTCAGTGCCTCTCCTGCCTCAAGTAGGTTCAAATTTCTCTGCCACTTTTGGGGTCAAATACTTACAAGACTTAAAGGTATTGTACACTTTTGGTAACAGCTCAAAATCAGTGTCCACATTTTGTGTGATTAAACATATGCATGAACAAACAAACCTGTGAAAGTTTGAGCTCACTTGGTCATCGAGGTCACAAGAAAATAGTGAAAAGAGATCTTGTGTGTTTTCTGTTTTTTTAAATTATCGCGCGCGATAATTACTATTGTTTTACTCGTTTCTCAGAAACGATAGCATTTTAGGCAGAAGTATTTTAAGGAACCCTTTCTACCATTACTTACTTTAAATCATGTAAGTTATGTGTGAATCTGTGAACATTGTGTTTTTCGATCTTACCAATAGTGTACAGGGCCTTTAAGTGCTATTTCGGCATGATTTGGAACGCCTGATTAACCCTCCCACTGTCTGACCAATCAATATATCATGTACTGTGGTTTTTATTGATAGATAAACTATCCCAGCCTGCAGTAGACCTTTATAACACTACAGTCATCCTTGTCAGAATCCCCGTCTACAAATAACTCCACTAGTTTCAATTCTCAATTTGTTAAGAGGGACCAGACTATTTTCTCTTCCAGCCTCAGTTTGGTGACATTGGTTTGAATGGAAGAAAAAACAAGATGGCTGCATCATGATAAAAGTCTATATAGTACCATGTGTCAAATACTTCTACACTGTGCAAAGTCAAGCCTCCTACTGTCATTCACTGTGGTTTTGATAGACCCTTCTTTTTCAGCCATTCCATTCAGAGCAATGGTTACCAAACTGAGGCTAAGTGGAATATTATAGCCTGGTCCCTTGTTTGTATACAAAAATCATAGTCCATGATTGCTAATAAACACAGGGAACTTGACAAAGATGGTAGCATAACTTTTATCAATCGATTCCCTCAAGGTGCTGTATGTCTACCTATGGTGCTCTCTACCTTCAGCCAGTACTCGTTCTGGCATCTTGCGGTCAACATGTACGTCTTGTGGAGTTTTGCTCCCAGTATAGGCATGGCACTAGGAAAGGAGCAGTTTCTAGCCATGTATCTAAGCTCAGGTAGGTCAAGATTGTCCAATCTATCCTGATTGGGTGATACTTGAACATACTCAGGAGATATTCTTACTTATTTCATATACCCCAATAAAATGATATGCTGTCCGCCTGCATATGGAACAGAGAGGATTAGATTCTTCGAAGGATGTCCCGCCTGAGGGCGACATAACAATAATATACCCCAATGAAAAGACATGTATCTTAATTTTAATATTAGAACGGATAATTTTTTTAAAATGTTTCCTCTTTTTGAAATGTTTAGATAAACATTTTTAAAGGAGTGATATAAAACAAAATAAGATAATTTTCCTTGTAATATGAGGACCCTAACCAAAATAACTTTATAGTGTAAGGATCAGAGTGTGAATCTAGTGCCCTCATTTAAGTTTTGTTTTCTAATTTTGGATGAACTTTGTCCTAGTCTGTTAAGAAATGGGAAGTTTTAGTGACTGCAGATTGACAATTTAGTTTCTTCCAATAACAACAATGGAGTCTTGAAGTACTTAAATCCCCCAGCAAGGTGCTGAGGGCACTAAAACAGTTATCAGAGAGAGCAAGAACAAAGAAAAAAAGTCAAGAAGAGGATTTTGACCAGGGTGTGTATTTAGAGATTGAATGGTTTGTGAGGTTCCGAGATTCTATGGATTTTTCCACTAATTGGTTTCTCTAACCACAGGTGTTTGGGCGTCTTTTGCCAGCTATGCACTCAAAGTAGCCACCTGCAAGTATCATCCTTCCCTAGGTGCTGTAAGTCTGCCAGTAATGTTTAGTCAAATTACAATATTCATCCCAGCACTTAAAGGTATTATACAGGATTGGTAGAGCTGACAAAACAGTCGCCGACAGTGTTCATGTTTTGTGTGATCAACCATAAACATGAAATAACAAACATGTGAAATTTTGGGCACAATTCTTTGTGTGAGTCAGGAGACAATAGTGAAAAACCATGCACAATTATCAGCATGTAAACACATTGTCCTTAATTTGGGTTGCAACAACCGAAATCAGCTGTTTGTTTTTTAGGTTTTCAAGGACAGTTTTCTTGAATATGACTTCATTTTAGAGGGAAATATTTCACAGAAAAAATGGTTCTGTTATGAATTTCATAATCGGTAAGCTTTCAGTCTAAAAATAAACAACTATATTTTTTATCCTTGCCAATCCTGGACATTTTGTATAGGCAAATTGGAGACAAGCAACTGCACTGCATGTAAAAGGAACATTCCAGTTGCACTAGAGACAATTTTCTCACAGTGTCACCATCCCAAGACATTTATGTGAAATTTTATGAGTGGATTGTTTTCCTTCTTGGAGATTGCCTAGAACTGGTCCCCTGTAAATTGTCTCATGGCTCTTGTTGTCTTATATCTCATGTAGTCTGGTGCCATCATGGCGGTTCTTGCAGCAGTATGCACACAGTACCCGGACTCTAGGCTTGCAATTGTCTTCCTACCCTTCTTCACATTCTCAGCAGGATCAGTAAGTAAATTTAGTTTTCCCAAATATTTTAGTTTTATTTTGAAGAGATAAAGAATTCAGCTAAAGTGTAACTATAAAAACTTCATTAACTGTAATGTTTCACTGCTGTCTAGCAGTAAGTAAATTTAGTTTTCCCAAATATTTTAGTCTCATTTCAAAGACATAAAGAATTCAGCTAAAGTGTAACTAGTCAAACTTAATTAACTGTAGTGTTTCATTGCTGTCTATCATTCATTAGAAAAACAATCTTTCAATAAATAATTGACTCAGGTCTGAAAATAGAATCCAAATTAAAGGAGGTATGTTGATGTGATTTCATGTGTACCTTTTAGCAAATGATAGGAGCAGTATCCTCAGCACTAAAAACAAAAAAAATCAAAGAGCATTATTTTCTTTTAACAGACGAAAATATCAGCTCCTCAAAAAACTGAATTCAGAAAAAAACTGTAGTGTTGTACATCCCTCTTTCTTTTGATGGATTGGAGGGTTAGATGTAGGTTCTAAAAGAAGGGATTCCGAAGGAGAAGTGTAGAAGAAAACTGGATGGGACCACAGTGTAGGAATATGTCACACTGGGCTGACCAGAACAGCAGAGAATAACTAAGAATGAAACTTAAGCCATGTTTATAGTAAAGCTAGTGGGGACAGACTAGGTGGTCATTTTGGTCACTGATAAGGGTTTTTTTTTTTGGGGGGGGGGTGTAAGGGAAGGAACCGTGGCAGGACTGTGCCATGGGGTATTGATGAGATTTATGGGGGAAGGGTAGCTAAGTAATAATTGGGGACCCATGTAGACTGGAGCCATAATCTTAGCTTACAGTAGGATAGGGTAAGGGAGACATTTTTACCCTAAGTCTTGTTATAATTTTCATCCAGGCGCTGAAGTTTCTTATTGGTATGGAGTCCATGGGTGTCATACTGGGATGGCAGTTCTTTGACCATGCAGCTCATCTTGCTGGCTTACTATGCGGATGGTAAGAAATGTTTTATCTCTTATCAAAATTACCAATGCAAATTTCTTGTGAATGCTCATATGTAGTCAAATATTCTCAATTGTTTACTTGTAGGTATTATACAGGATTGGTAAGGATAAAAAACATGTGGACGATATTGAATGGGCTCAACTATCAAGATATTAATAAATTTCAGGAAATCATGGTTGTTGAACTTAATTTCCCTTTTAATTCTTCTCCGTTTATCTTTCACTTAAACGCCTTGTTTTTATGTAATTTTTTTTCCAGTTACTACATGTCCTACGGCCACAAGCAAATTTGGCAGAAGAGAGAACCGTTAATGAGTGCGTGGCACAAGTACAGGGGACCCAAGGAGATTTGACAAAACGGACAATTCCAGCTTGCAGTTCTTACTGCTGGACTCATTTCCACATAGATGACTTTGTGGCAGGCCGTGCATGAGGAATTAATTTTCATGAAGGCCTCTGACGTCTTTCCTCTCAGCCTGGCGTTAGTGTCTCTTCACGGTCTTTCCCAAGACTTTTTGATTTTGTAATGAGAAAGACACTTTTTTTCATCTAGTGAGGTGCCCTTGGCCCAGCCACATAGCAAAAATCCAGGGGCCCAATTTCATAGAGCTGCTTAAGCACAAAAATAGCTAAGCACAACAAAATTATGCTTACCAGAATGAGGTTAACAGCCAATAATATGTCACATGTACAATTTGTGACTGGTATCCTGCTCATTTCTGCTTAGCAGGCAATTGTTAAGCAATATTTTCTGCTTAAGCAGCTCTATGAAGTTAGAGCTTCTTAAGCACAAAAAGTAGCTAAGCACAACAAAATTATGCTTACCAGAATAAGGTTACCAGCCAAACTACCATACCACATGTACAATTTGTGACTGTTATCCTGCTCATTTCTGTTTAGCAGGCAATTGTTAAGCAATATTTTCTGCTTAAGCAGCTCTATGAAGATGGGCCCAGGTCTACTGAACAGTATCAATTGAACCATTTCTTATGCAAGTGCTGACATACCTTCTCAAAACCAAGGGGAAAAAACTTCACTGAATTTGATGGTACATCTTTATACTTAACTGTACATTTTTATTCACTCACACACAACACTCAAATTATGCATCAAATATACACATAGTTGTGTATCAAATATACAAATAGTTGTGTAAATACAATTCACAATAAAATATAGCAAGGATGACATACAGGTATTGTGTTTTTTGTTTTACATTCAAATCTTAGAAATAGGACACACAGTTTGCTTAGCTCAATTGTTGTCTTTGTCTGCTGTGCACGCCCTCAGTGTCAGCTGTGGAGAGAATCAGTATCCAGAGCTGTGTATTGAGAGAATTGCAACAACTTGCGATTAGAGGCCATTTTCGGTTCAAAAAACACATGTGCCTACATAGGGTGCCAGACTAGACTGCACATTAGGTTGTGCTACATTTGGACCGCAAATGGCATCCAGCAACCAGTGACCGAAAAAAACTGGTCCATCCATGTCGCAGCTCTCTCGATACACAGCTCTGTCCATACCATGTGGCATGCCTGTATTGCACAAGAATCCAGATCAACCAAATGGGAAAGCTGAACAAATTTGCACTACAGCTAAATGGCAGCCTGCATGAATTGCCTCAAAGCGGATACGCACAGATAACTAATGCATTCTCTGGGTTCTAATTCTATGATTTGAACACGACCAGACAATGATTAACTAATTCACATATACATGTGTCAACACTGAATCTGACTCCCCCCTCCCTTTGGCATTTTTAATATAATGCATTTGTGTTAACTAAGTTAACATAAATTATATAACGATTTGTGAATGGTATTTTTACTTTTCAAAAAATAAACACGTTGAATATATTTATAATTGAAAGGAGCTTCTTAACACAAATAAAATACTATTCAATAATGCAGGTTTATTTTTGTGTCTTTACCTTTAATCGATGGGGCCTATTTACTCTGTCCAACACCGTACAGCGAGTCAACAGCCACGGATCATAGTGGTATGCCTTGCCCATACTAAGCATGATGGGTTTGGCTGTGCAGCACATTTTCCAACAGAATCAAGCAAAATATGCCAATAATATTCAAGGTTCTCATTCCATACTGCCGTTTACAATGGCATGTTTTTTACTTACCGAACCCATTCCCCACTAGTTTTGATTGGCGACGCTGTTTTTTGTAATAGTCACAGAGGGCGCAACATCGACTGGCTCGGAGGGACTGGGCAAGTCTACGAATCTGGATCAAAACAGCTTCGTTTTGAGCCAGATGTTTGTGTGATACACATATCTCTTCTCCAGTAATTCGTGTTGCGCTAACGACGACTACGTTAACATAACGTCGCCAATCAAGACTAGATTAGCACAAATTTCTGTGCTAGCTGTGTAAGCAAATGCTTAGCAAAGTGGAGTAACCAATCACATCACAGAAAATACACCCACTACCATAAATGGATTTTTCGCTTACGATGAGCAGCGTTGGGAACTGATGAGCTTTAGGGGGTGTTGAAGAAGTTACAGGATGAGCCGGTCTTCCTGATTCATCTCATCCCTGATCATCTTGGAGGAGTCCGCCTGTCCGATGTGCAGGTGGCAATCTCTCTTACACTCCATCAATGTCTGGAAGTCTCTCCACATCTTCATCTGCTTCATGCTGGGGCCGTGGCTCTCCTTGATTGACTTTTGCTTGTCGCGTAGACTCTGCAAAACACATCAAATCAAATCACCACTTACAGCCTGATGTAATTAATTATCATCTCCGAGTATTTTTTTACTATTTCTTAAATCGTATACTGCCCCTAAACCTCCACCTTGCCCTCATCACTCCACCTTCCAAGGTTTACGTGCTCCTATACCCCCTACTTCCCCCTAGCCCTCCAAGGTTTACGTGCTCCTATACCCCCTACTTCCCCTAGCCCTCCAAGGTTTACGTGCTCCTATACCCCTACTTCCCCTACCCTCCAAGTTCTGGACAGTCCTCCAACCCCTATTCCCCCTAGCCCCCAAGTTTACGTGCTCCTATACCCTACTTTCCCCTAGCCCTCAAATTACTCTCCTATACCCCCTACTTTCCCCTACCCTCCAAGTTTACTGCTCCTATACCCCTAACTTCCCCTAAACCCTCCACAGTTCTTGCCCTATACCCTACTTCCCCTACCTCAAGGTTTACTTGCTCCTATACCCCTACTTCCCCCTAGCCCTCCAAGGTTTACGTGCTCCCCACATCCCCCTACTCCCCAACCCTCCACCCTGCCCTCACTACTCACCTTCCCGAGGTTTTCTTGTTCCTGTATCTTTCTGGTGTACTGATCCCTAAAGGCTTTCTTCTTATCATGGGGTCCGAGGAGGTGTACGCCTTCATCTCATCCGAGACTCTCTGCTGCTGCATGGCGATGATGCGACGCATGCAGTTCAGATAATGGAAGCGGCTCTCTTCCTGTGAGCATTCCTCCCTGTAAGCTCGAACCTCCTGAAGTGGAAGACATTTTCAAAGGTGTTATTGTCCAATAATGAACAATTCTGTGATCAGGAAAGGTTGTCCTTTTGGACTGAAGATAAAATATACGTGCTCTCTCTTGCTCAAAGGTAAAGTGGAAAAGAGAAAGGTCCAAGGGTCGCGGACACAAACTTCAAGTTTTTACAGTAAATATAAAAATAAGAAAGTTGCATCAGGCCCAAGTAAGATTGAGGGGCACTTGTGTTGAAACTACAATACAATTTTCACTGTCTTCTTATCTGCGTACGATGCAAACTCGGGGCGGTCAGGTTGGCTCAGTGGTTTCTTCCATACCTGCCTTTCACCTCTGTGGGCCCCGGTTCGAATCCCGGACCGGAGCCTTGTATGTGGATTGGGGTTTTCAGTCCCTACCTGATTGTGTGGATTTTTTCCTACTTGGGGTTTTCCTCCCACATCTAAAACTGACACTTCTTCATCGTCTTCTCCACACAGGTACCTTCAGGCCTACGGGTCACAGTGCTAGTCGCTTTTGAGGGGCTCTTGGTTTCATTACCAGAAAGATATAATAATAATTATAATAATAAACTCACCTGTTCAAGCTTGGAGCGATTGCTCTCCAGTCCGGCAGCCAGGGTATCATAGGCGGATTTCTTCTCATTGTATGCTGTCTCTAGCTCCTGACTCTGTTGTCTCAGCGGTCGAAGCTCTTTGATGACAGGCGCCAGGTCGGCCTTCTTGGCTATGATCGTCATGTTCAATTTCTTGACCTGTAGGGGTTTAATAGTCAGTGGATAAAATGTTTGTCACATTTAAGTTCAACAAGGTCTGACCAACCGTTCAAGTCCATTCAACTGCACAGGTTGTATGCGGTGGCGCAGGACTACTTTTGTGTTGTAAGTATGCATTCATGTGTTAAAGGCTGCACAGTGCATTTATCATGCACAATCATGTGGACGATATTGAATGGTCAGACAGTAGGAGGGTTGACTGTATACTGTGAAGATGCATTCCCATGATCATATTATCATACTCCAACATTAAAAACCACTATTTTTTGGGATGTATATTTAATCTGGTCAGACAGTAACCAGGGTTTGGCAACTGGTTGTACTATGATGATGCATTCACCACATAATACATATTGCAGGCTGGCAGTTTATCTAACATTCAAACCACAGTCGATGATGTTGAATGGTACAGACAGTAGGAGGGTTGACTGTTACTTTAAATGATGCATTCACCACATGTTATCATATTGCAGGCTGGCAGTTTCATCCAACATTAAAAGCCACAGTCGATGATATTTAATGGACAGACAGTAGGAGGGTTAATCTAATATGAAAACCACTTTGTGGTTCACTCATACCATTTCCGACATGTCCTCCAACGTCCGCCCTTCATGTCGTCCAGTTCACTCTTAATGGCCGAACTTTCTCCAGTTCCTCCTGGGTGTCATGGTAACCAGACACGCCCTTCTTAGCTTCAAGTTTGGCCTGCAAAGGACAAAAATCATGCCATTTTATAAAGCAATTCATTCGTGCTTTTCTAAACTTTTTAGAATTAAACTTGTTGGCAGGCTAAACCTTTCGGCTACAGGAACATTTTTCATCATTTACCTCCACAGTCTAGCCTTCACCACACCTATTTAACATTTTCAGTGTTTTCTTTTCAACTTGCAATTTTTTCCCAATTTGAGTGTAATTTTATCAAATTTTGTAAAGAGAAAGCTTTTGTAGTCTTTTCTTCACCAAAGACATGCTTCCCCAAAACTTTCAAACTTTAGGAAAATCTGTAAGTTTGACTCTTAAATGTATGGTACAAAAATAGCCGTTTCAACTACCCTCTGCAGATAAAATATTTAACATTTAAAACTTGCCAGTTGTTTCTGCAATCCTTCGTCCCTCTGCCTGAGAATCTCTTCCGTTCTAGACAGCACGCCGTGCTCGGCTCGCAGCTCGGCCAGCTCCTGCCGCTTCTTCTTGTAGATGGTGCTTTTCCCTCGCAGCTTGTTCACGTAGCGCTTGAACTGGGAACGGAAGAAGGAAATGAGATTCCTCAAAGGTAGGTTGATTCTCGACGAACCCTGGGCAAACTGACACTTAACAATTCTACTTAATAGTCTGCTTGAAAGTGTGCAGGATAATAATAGTAACAATAGTAGTGGCTTCTTATACAGCACTCAAATCCACCACTCAGTAACGCTCATGGCACTCCAACATTATTACCCCTGGTCACTGGGCCATTTATTTCATTCCTTAAACCATCTCAGCTCCCTTGGGTGTGTACAGCCTGCTCCAGTATGTAAAGACCAAGTTATGCAAGAGACGTTCTTGTCACAGGTACATTTACCTTGAAGAAGCAATTAAGCGAAATTTCCTTGCTCAAGAACACAAGTGTACACCCAGGGATTCAAATTCACACCCTAATGACTTAGCCACCAGAACTTGAGTCCGATGCGCTAAAACTGTTCAGCCACGA
This sequence comes from Pycnopodia helianthoides, assembly GCA_032158295.1. Classification (NCBI taxonomy): domain Eukaryota; kingdom Metazoa; phylum Echinodermata; class Asteroidea; order Forcipulatida; family Asteriidae; genus Pycnopodia; species Pycnopodia helianthoides. The sequence continues at coordinate 1,735,631 of CM063259.1, forward strand.
CAGCCACAGCTACTGAGTAAGTTATTCTACTGACAGTTCTATCCACAACATATGTACGTTTAGTCACAATTTGAAGGGACATTTTCATTTCAAAGATTGTATGCATCTTCGTCATGTTCTGATGCCCTTTTTTTTACCAACGGCCTCTGCTTAGCTTCCAACTTGGGCTCTGGTCAGTAATCTTGAAATCATACAATTTCAGTATAGGACTTCAAACAGGTGGACAAGGCCAAAGATGAAGCCTAAGCCTTGGTTTCGAAAATGGCCTAGACTTTGACACCATCACCCGGAGACCCTTTGAGTTTACCTCATCCCCCTTGAGCACTTCCTCTCCCTGCACACCCTTGACTCCCTCTCTCTTCTCAGCGGCCTCGTGCCGACATGAAGCCAGCTCGTCTTTAGCGTCCCGTAGGTTCTCTGCAGCTGCCTCTTTCTTGCGAGAGATGATGGAGGCCTGTTGTCTGAAGAGTGACATCTTGTCATCGATGGGGTCGTTCTGCATCATGCGCTTCTCGATCAGGCCGTTGACATCCGAGTTGATGGTCTTGATCTGAAAAAGAAATGGGCCACACAATGGAAACTCTTTTTTCATAGTGTCAAGGAATCATACTTTTGACTTCCCTACAGGGCCCAATTTCACAGAGCTGCTTAAGCGGAAAAAATTACTTAAGCACAACAGAATTGTGCTTACCAGATTATGGTAACCAGCTAAAATAGCATGTGAGACATGTACCATATGTGACTGGTATCTGCTTATTGTTGCTCAGCAGGAAATTGTTAAGCATCATTTTCTGCGTAAGCAGCTCTATGAAATTGGGCCCTGTTTATTTGCTTCACTGCTGTTACTGTTAGGACAGTTTGTGCTCCCCCGAAAAACTTATACTGGGCAGTAATAAGTTACCAGCCAAAACCACATGAAGTGTTACACTAAGAACTGGTTCCCTGCTTGGTATTTTTCCTACATGATAATAGTAAAAACCACCGACCTGTGAATTGATTTCATCCAGATCACTCTGTCCCATGGCCGGCTCGTTGACGACACGTTCCAGGTCCTGACAGGCTTTGCGCTTAGCCTCAATCTCCTTAGGAAGCTTGTCCTGGCAGAGGTACGCATTCACTTTGTTCTCCTCCTCCAGCTTCTTGATGAGACCTGCAAGGAAAAAAAGTTTCATCGAGTGAAATTCATAAGGAAAACCTTCTGCTAAGCAGAGACATTCCTGCTTAGCGCAGACAAGTTACCGCCCAAAAACCCAATTGACCAATATTGCTTATGATGGTCCCTTTCTGTATCCAGCTCAATCAGCATTCAATTTAATCACTCAAACACACTCAAACAACTAAAAATTCCCTAATTTAAAAATGACTAACTGCATAGCAATACTACAGTGAAATTCACCCAAGTTGCAAAGGAGAGTAAATTAAACCATGAATGGAAAAATCCATTTGTTGTTGTTGTTGTTGTTGTTGTTGTTGTCTTACCCTCTGCAGAAGAGCCAACAGTGGACTGTTTGATGTCTTTAAGCTGTTGCGTGAGACGATACAACCGCTGATCAGCATGCAAAGCCTGCAGTCAAAATAAATCAAACAGTTCAGATATATATCCTTGCATCAGTGCAAAAACGTTGTATCTCAATTTTGCTGAAAAAAATGTCGTACCTGGCGTCAGATCTCGGCGCGTAGTTGTTTTGTGTGTGCATCCGGGCTATTTTAAACGCAATACAACGCTTTGACAATTTCAAACTTGCACTCGTGGTGGTAAAATAAAATACAGATGCTATTATGCACTCCTCTCATAATGAAGATGAAAGATCCGAAATGCCAAACACCTACGGAGCGCGATATCTTGTGTACAAAAAAAGTGTTTGAGAATTCAGATTGCACTTAAGAAAGTAAGATTGAGAACCTGGCTGTTTGTTGGCACATCTCTTTGATTTCTGCATTCTATGAAAGGGAATTTGATAAGCAAGAAAGTTGCCATCAGTCATTTTGCTCTAAAATTAAATATTCAGGGTGATTAACCCTCCTACTCTCAGTGGCTCTTGGCAACATTTTCCAGTGAGTTGACCAACCATTTGAAACCATTTGACTGCCAAGGTTGTGTACGGTGGCACAACTGTGCACAGAAGTAACTGTGTACTGTGTACATGCATTCCCTCATGGTATCATATTGCAGGCTGGCATAGTTTATCTAACATTCAAAACCACAGTGAATGATATTGAATGGTCAGACAGCAAGAGGGTTAAAAGAGTGTGTAAAATTGGCCGCTGAAACCAGAAGAGCTGTTATGTGAGAAAATGGGTTGGACGCTTGAGTTGTCAAAACAATTTGAGCACCAGTTTACGCCGACACAATTTGGCAACGAGAGGGTTAAGGAATAGCATCGCCATATAATGGAGCGCAGGTACCGTACCTGGTTCTTCTGATCCTGTTTCTGCTGGGCCAGCGCCATCTCCCGATCTTGCTCCTTGCGGAAGTTTCTTGCAATCTCCAGCATCTTCTCATGGTTCTGGACCGTCTCAACCTACAAACAAGACGGGAGAAACAGTAAACGTCTGTGCACTCAAAGACTCTTTGAAGGACAATGGACATTAGACAATGAACTCTTCATTTTTTGTTCCATTTCGTTTATTAATTCTGGTTGTGAAGCAAAGGACTCTCAGAAAAGTGAACTTAATCACTTTACTAGCCAAGAACTGGAGAGAAGACAAAGAAGGAAGTTTCAGCTATAGAAATGGGAGGAAGAAGAACAGAGAATTATTCCAGCGAAAAGCCCATGCAATCAGGTAGGAACTGAAACCCAACCCACATAGTGCTCCTGGCGGGATTCAAACTTTGGTCCTAGACGTGGAAGGGGAGGAAGATACCACTTCACCAACCAAACCACTCAACTCAACCCGACCACTCAACTCTCTTCACCAACCCGAAGGGCCATTTCATAGGGCACCAAGGCAATGACCAGGGGCAATGGAGGCATCAGCCCTGATGGTGTTACCGCAAACCCTACTAGATTGTACCCCCACCATGCAAAGTTTCAAATCCTACTTATGACACAATTTGATGATATCACTACATCAAAACAAGGTTTTTGCAGAAATTCCACCAGACTAGCCAATTTGGATTTTGCCTTCCATTGAAAACTTTTGCCATCATGTTTTTAGCAGCAGGAGATATTTTTTCTAAAAAAACAAGTTGTGTCTCTTTGGTCACAAGTCATCCAGAGAAGTTTGTGCACAACACAACAGATAACTGATTGTGACAACCAAAATAAATTTGACAAAAAAAAGAAAGAAATAAAAAGCATTACCCTTTTCTTCAGTCGCTCAATCCTCTTGAGTATCTGCTCCTTCTCCTCTTCCATCTGGGTGATGTCTCGTCGGATCTCAGTGGCTGAGAAACCAGACGTCTTAAGAGTCTCAGATACCTTATGGAGCTCCTTGAACTGGTTCACCATCTCAGCATACTACAAGACAACACCAGGGATAATAGATTAAGCATTGTCTACTGACTTTCTGTCCATCAGCTCGTTCCATTCTAGCGACTGCATAGCACCCCAGTATCATCTACAAGAACTTGTAACCCCCCTACAGGCTAGAGCATCAACTGCGTTCCAGTGATGCTCACTGGCTTGTGTCTCCATCTGCTCAACTGAAGGCTTATGTTGATAGAATATTTTCTATCACAGCCCCCTCTATGGAATGGTCTAGCAATAAACGGTTTAATAAACGGTTTACATTCACACACCCAAAAAACAAATTAACACATTTTTAAAATTTAGTATTCACATCTAAAAACGGAAGAAATATGAACATTTTAAACAAGTAGGTTGCACAGTTTTTAGTAGCCCACAGGCAAGTTGAGAAGTTGCGTGTACTAACCCGTAGCAGTTTTTACTAGACAATCTACGCCGGGCTAGTGTTAAGGGTGAGCCCTGTGAAGCAACTAAGTGAAATCATATTGCCATATTGTTATACTAATGGGTCTACTTGATAACTAGAACCAAGAAACTGACCTGAGCGTAGGTGTCAGCCACTTGATCGTCTTGGATGATCTCTGGGGGCACTTCAATCTTCACCAAGAAGCGTGCCAGGTAGGCCCTCTTCTTGAGCTCTGGCATCTTCTGGAACAGCCAGACTAAGATGGGATAGATGACTGGCTTATAGCCGGACACCAAGCCCTGGCGGAATGTACTCCTGTTATTAAAAAAAAGAAAGATTCATCATTGGTTTTTAGGAGAAGTGCATACTTTATAAGCCTCTCTAGTCTCCAACAAATATCCAGAGCTGACCTGGAAAATGTCCTTGAAATAGGTCATCACTTTGTGGTGGGTGAGAGATGGGAGGAACAGCAACCTCGTTCCCAGGGGTGATTTTCCTGCACCATTTTTGTTGTTGCTCTGCTCGCTCATAACCCCATTGATATTGGTTACTTAAAATGTGCCAGTATATGGCAAGGTTTAATTAGACCTGTGGCCGATCCACTCTACGCGCACGCTCAAGTATGGTAGCCCACAAAAGAGGCATAAAGTCATAGAGCAACTGGTCCCCTCTCATTCTACTTTGATCCTGTGACATGTCTAACTGTATGCAGTCTGCGACTGTTTAAAACAGGATTCATTTGAAATGAATCACGTCGAAATATCCTACAAGGGCCCTACAAGCTCTCAAAAGTTTTTATCAAGCTATCAAGCTATCAAGTTTCTATCCACTTTTGGGAGCCAATCAGCGTTGTTTGTTCAACACAAGGGGTTAGTGACGAGAGGTATCGATACGGCGCGCGGCCCATGGTAGCGAGGCTGGGGAAACAGCATATGGTGACTACATGCACTACTGTATTATTGTTGTACAACTTCTATCTACATGGGGTGTGGGGTGGGGGTGGTCCACTACAAGGGTCACTCCGTAGGGTTACTTACGGGTCCTCATTAGGCTTGTACTTCAAGACTCGAAGTTCGTTCATCATACGCATCGCTGTCATGTCTGCCGTTTCCTCACGGATGTCCAACTTGTTCTGATTTGAGATAAATGTCAGAAAACTTGTGAGGCTGAGGCACTACAGTAGCTCAAATCCTCTTCTGAGTCAAGGTTTTAGCCAGGATTTGGTAAAAGGGTGTCAAAATTTGCTGGAAATTTAAAAACTGGGTTTCCAAATTGTCTACTTACATTACATTATTATTTTCCCGAGAAGGCGTCGGCTGAAGACAACCTCTCGCTCAACTATACATTACATTAACATGTAAATGACAAATAAAACAGGGTGTCCAAATTTAAAACAGGGTGTCCGAAAGACACCCAGACATCCCTCTGGCTTACACGATGGTCCGAGTGCATTAACTTCTTTCAAGATGTCACAGGTTAGTAGTAAGCTTGGGCGATACCACGATATTATCGAATATCGCGATACTAGTTCTGAAACGATTACGATATCGGGTCACGTTTTTTTTAATCGTGATATCGGTAAATCGCGATATCGTTAAGTATCGCGATGTATTTCCTAGCCGAGACGATCTTGCAACAATAAATCTCCTTGTCGAGACGATATTGCAACAATAAATCTCCTTGTCGAGATGATTTGCTGCAACAAAGAGTTGCAAGTCACAGACCGCAACCGCAAGATTCCCAAACAGATCCGTTCCGACGGGGTTTAGTCTTCGGAAAAAACCAACATCAAAGCCTTAGCGGTCAGGCGGTCCCACACAGACGGGTGTTATCACGTGCATTATCACGTGCGTGTTGCGGACGCGCGAGTGGCGTGATCTAATTAGCTATGCACACATAAAGAACAGTCTGTCATGCGCAGTTAACACATTAAATGTGTGTAAGTAATAGGCCCAGGTTTTCATACCATAGGTTTAGAGTAAAACCAGAAGAATAGGTGATTGGAATAACGATAGAAATGATAGGTCAATCATAGCCACAACTCACACCGTGAGATTTGTAGTAGATTGACGTCATAAATAAATAATCGCGATTATATCGAATATCGCGATATATTCTCGACGATATATCGTGGCTGAGAAAAAGCGATATTGCCCAAGCTTAGTTAGTAGCCTTATTTGTCAAGAACAAGTAGGTTTGGGATACTGAAAAAACAAAACTTTAAGTACTGTACGCTCTCAACTTCTTTAAAAAAAAATTGTAACTTTCCGAAGCATAGATATGTAGCGAAAATGCAACTACCTACAAATATCACATGTAAGATTCTTTTAACAGTCATTTATAAAAAAGATCACCACCAAAAGCTTGTGTTAAATAATGCTTCCCAATACCTGCGGATTGATTTCAGATAAGACATCATTGGCTACTTGAAGGAGCTGTAAAGGTTCTAAAGAATCAAAGCTGATCAAGTTGTAGGAGCGTTTGAACGGCTCCTTGTTCAGCCGCTCAACAATGTACTTCAGCTGCTCACTCATTTTGGAACACCCTCTTCTGCAGAACAACTGTTTAAACCTTGAAGAGAATGGAGGGGAAAAAACTTGCAATTTATAAGTTTCTCAATTAAAGAAGAGAAAGCAGCATTATTAAAACTTCACAGGTTTGGACAGGTCCAACATTAACATTGACTGCTACTACTTAGCTGCTTAGATACCCTGTTATTCTATAAATAATTAAGAGGTCCCCAGTAATAATTATTTTAAAGATATTAACATGATTTATTTGTTAGGCCTAACACTAACGCTTGAGATACTTTTTAAATACATGTTTAGCATCCTTTTTGAAAAAAGGCGGGGTGGGCCCTTTTCTTTTTTTTAATGGCCGCCCGACACATTTTTCAAGAAAAATGGCCGGGATATTTTTCAAGATGGTTGCCAGCTGTTTTTCTGTGTGTTTTTTCGGTAAGCTCAAGTAAAAAAATATGATTTTTGTGTCTTTTAGAATTGATATTTTTTTTATCAATCAGAGATCAGAAAAATTGATCCTTTAAAAAAAAGAAAAAAGGAGGCAGCCTCAAAAAGTAAAAAGGACGCTTCTTAACATGTTTATATTTTGTATTTGGCCTAACATTGACTGTTGTTACTACCTTTTGTTACTAAGTTACCCTTCTAATTTTCTATTCTATAAATAAATCAATAAATATGCATGTTTGTAACGCCTTTGTAACACAAAATAGAAAATGTCAATGTGTTAACACCTGCGCAGTTTCAGAAATGCGTAAAAAATCATACATAACAATAACAGGTTAACACTGGTCACTTCACAAAATTAAAATGCGCATTACGACTAATTTTTAGCTCAACAGGCACAAAGAGTTATACAACCATTATATAACATTAAATACTGGAAGAAGGAAACAACAACAGCTCAAAAAACAACTTAATTGTTTTTTACCAAATTCTTTTCTCGTATAACCCGCCACCAATTTCGGCTTCACAGTTGAATGTGACAGTCAATGTGCCGCGCTAGCAACGAGCTCGACGAAAGTATTCAGTTGCCCGGATGCTCACTGCATTGTGGGAAAAAATCCTCACGTAGTTGTTTCATTGCATATTGCTTTGTTGTTTACGTTTTTGATAAATTGATTAAATCTGTATTTTTCTTGTCAACAGGGCTTCAGTAGTGGCATTATTCCATTTTTAACTTAATAAAATATGAACAGAATGATTGATAATGCTGAAGTTACTGGATCTCAGATGCATAGGAGTGATTCTGCTGCTAGGGACGTCTTAATTGAGAGTCAATACAACAAGCAATACCAATTTAAAGGGACGCGTTAAGTTTGTTTGTTTCCTCGGCCTGCCTGCTGCTGATGTGCAGTGTGTGTACGTGTGGTGGAGATGCAATACGGGAGTGCCAAGTGAAGTGCAGTGGTGGACCAGAGTAGTAGGGGTACCGCGCGCTAAGCAGTAACTGTGATCATTTTTACATGATCCATCATGATCTAAGACGCTGAAACCGACTTGCGTGAAGGTAGGATCGAATGGAAAGTGTTTACTGTTTGGTCGAGAAAACTAGTAATTCAGTACAGTACACTAGTCTAGGCTTTGATTGAGTTTGTAAATGTAAGGGATCTCAATCATCACAGATCACAACAATGTGAATGAGTCAACTCCTCAATGATTATGAATAAGTTAGTTACGTACTAAAATTTAGTTAGTTTGAATGTTTACGTTTTCGGAGATGAAAGAAATCATAAATTGTAACCTTGATTTTATGATTTACAATACCGAGCACAAACTCTTTTTATCAATATATCAATATAATTAATTCAATTTTTGCCAATTTTTGTGACCATAATAAATATTAATAAACTATTTTTTTATCAGAACATGAAAAAATTACATAATCAAACTACCGCACAGACATGACAGATGTGTCCAACACGTGTCTTGTCAAGATATATAAAAAACATTACCTTTTTCTTTCATTAGTGCCTAATTTAGAGGACACTTGTCAGAGCTCTACATTTTAAAAGTATTTATGTGAAATTAGAATGAAAATTGTAATCAGTCTCTTTTATATTTCTGATCCAGGACCTCTTCCTCTACCACAAAAAAAAAAAACAGGGAGCAAGGACGAGAAACACCCTAGAACACCATGACCACTCACGAGAGGCACGTGAACTGCCCGACGAGCCTGTGCACCCGAATCGCCCTGGAGTTCAACAACAAAGAACTGAGCGACGTCAAGTTGACCGTCGGCGACAAGGAGTTCTTCGCTCACCGCATGATACTGGCCAGCCAGAGTGAGATGTTCCGCATCATGTTCATGGGCTCCCAGTGGGTGGAGTCCACCCAGAGGGACATCAAACTGACGGAGACGAAGGAGAGCGAGAAGGTCTTCCATGATTTTCTGAGTTTTTTTTACTCGGCTAAGATTCACCTCACGGAGGAGAATATTGTGGCGGTGGGTGAATTTTTCTTTGACAACTTTTATTATTAACATTTAAACAAGAAGAGATTTTTTAGAACAAACTGTGGCTTTTAAATCTGCAGTGCATTTTTGATCAAGTACATGTACTAAGAATTTATCAGCGTGGAAAAGTGAAGATTTACTTAACGCCTTCTTGGAAAGACTTATTTACAGTACACACATGTTCCTCAAAATAAGGAATTCTGGATCTGTCTCAAAAGTAACATACCTGTGTAGATTCACTTGTTTGTTAACAACACACAAATTATAATTTAAACAGATTTAAAGTTTTCTTAAGTTTCAAATTCAGTACAAATACTTGAATTGCATGCTTGAAATAAGTTATTTCGCTGCATCATTTTCTGTTCTTCTTTCTCAAAAACATTTTTCTTCTCAATCCATCAGGTGAGGATGTTGGCCGACAAGTATCAACACATCCAACTTGAGAAAGAGTGCGATCGCTTCATCAATCAGATCATCAGTCAAGACGACACCCACACCATCGTCACCTGGCTGGTTAGTATCGGAAACCTTGGCGAGAAGCTGGAGCACCGCTGCCTGAACAAGCTCCAGATGGAGTTCATCAAGTTGATGACGTCGGAGAGCTCTCGTGGACTGCTGAACCTGGACCTGCTTCTGAAGATCGTCGAGAGCGACAACGTGCTGGTCTGCAACGAGCAGTTGCTCTTCAACCTCGTCGCGGCCTGGATTATGGAAAGCGCCACAACAGCCAGAAGTCCGCCATCACGAAGATACTACCGTACATCAGATTCTCTCAAATGACAATCGCGGAGCTGGCAAAGGTTGAGAAGTCAACACTGGGGATCAAATTCCCAGATATGATCATCAGGTACATGTTTGATGCGTACAAGAGTCGCGCGCAGAGTGCCAACCTCAAGGAAAAAGCGGAAGCCACCGTTAAAAAGGAAGAGCCCATGGACACTATCCCGCCCCGCATGTACACAGATTCACCGTGGGGAGCCGGCTACACCAAAGACAGCGACAGCTTCCTAAGCAGTGAATTTGACTATTTGAGTTTCACCTGCCCAGTGGTGGACAGATCCATTCAACCATGCACCATCAAGAATATGCCGCAGTCATGGACAGTGTCGTACAAGAAGGAGGTCAAGTCGTACATCGAGTCCGAAGACCAGGTCATCAACCGAAAGCTGGTCACCCACGACATGAACTTCAAGTATAAGTTCGGCGAGACGCAGAGGAACTATGTGATCGTCATCATCACCGGTTACTACCCCAAGGAGGAAGAAGGGGAGCCGGCTGGGTTCCAGATGATCAGCACGAAGAAACACCACGGCACCATCAAGAAGATGAGCAACAAGACGCAGAATCGCCGCAAGATCCGACTGACCGAGGTCCTCAAGCCGGCCATTCTGGCCGGCAGTGAGTATGTCTTTTCCCTTGGGATCTACATGCAGGAGTAAACCAAGAGCAGTGTAGAATAACCGACACTTTGTAAATAATGCTGTCCCTGGCAGTCATTCTCAGAGGCTTAAATGACAACACATAAAAGTACGCCTGTTGACCCATTTCACAACGCGGAGCGCAATACACGCGCCCATCCTGTCCGCCATTTTGACAATCACAATGTTCGTAAAGAAATTGACTCCCAAAATGGCAGAAATGGTAGAAGCGCATTTATGCAGAGGTGCGTTCTGCGTTGTACAGGGGTCAATACTAGTTTAAAAACACTACTTGTGTGTGTTGTGTTGTCATTTAATCTCTTAGAAAGGCTCTGCTTGGGTCGAAACGAGAGGTCGTCAACAAATATTTTGCGCTTATAGGTCAGTATGGTTTGTAAAGCAGTTTGAAAGAGCTATTTTTTAAAAAAAATTCTAAGGTTGTCACTTTTTAAAAATAAGGATTATTTCAATTTGAATCCTTCTCCAGCTACTTTTAACTTTTCATGTCTTTTTAAAGTTGGATTAAAAGTTTTAAACCTTTTTTGTAAATTGTAAAAAGTTTTAGCAAAAAGCACAAGTTTACCGACCCAACCCAACCCAAACGATGGATGCTCAAGACTAAGAGAGTATAAAGTAAAAGTTGCAGTGGTCATTTTCTTGCCATTACCCAACAGAAAGCACAGTTTTTTAACATGTTCATTTATTTTTAAAACAACAATTCTGAAGTTTTTATACAACAAATGTAATCAGAGTTTTAACAAATTATTACAAGTGTAATGGGGTCATACAAAGTCGTCAACACTTTTAAGGTCGATCATACAGTATAAATGCACAGTATTCACCCTTACTCCCCAAGTCCCTAGGCCTACTTGCCACCAGGGCCCAATTTCATAGAGCTGCTTAAGCAGAAAATATTGCTTAACAATTGTATGTTAAGCAGAAGTGAGCAGGTAACCTGTCACAAATTGTACATATGTGACATTGTAGTTTGGCTGGTAACCTTATTCTGGTAAGCATAATTTTGATGTTTTTGTGCTTAAGCAGCTCTGTGAAATTGAGCCCAGGCGACCTAAATCCCCCACCATCCTCCACTCTTATGTCGCTCCACACTAATATGTTTACACTTGGATAAGATTGGCATGCCTGGCCTAGTGATAAGCAAATATGATTTGGGTCTGCAGCCTTCAATCCTCCGCAATTAGACAACTTCCTCCTGAAGAGGATTTCGGAAAGTTGCCCCCCCCCCCAACAGCATCACCCAAATACCTACTAGCCGTACATCTTTCGGTAGTCGTGCTTAACTATTTTGTTGGCAGCATTTGTGTGTTCCCTGTTGGTGCTAACTTCAGGCACCTGGAGCTACTCAGAGGCCCTGGAGGGCATGACCTCTGTTGCCCCTGGTCTTGGCCATTGTTGGTGCCCTTTCAAAAGTTTCCTACAAATAGACTCCAAGATTTTCCCTTTGCAAAATGAAAATGGCCTTGCCCACCCAAAGAAAAATATTTTCAGGCAGGCCTGCTACTTTTTTGAGGCACATTTTAAAGACATTTATAAATGAATATATGTCTGGTCTTCACCCCCCCCCCTTCCATGTTAGATCATGAAAATGTTGACAACTTTGGATGCCCTTAAGATAATAACTAGTTTAAATGAAAAAATGTTTTACATTGTTCTATTTTTCATATTCAATGATTAGAACCAAACTTGTGATACTGCGTTTTTAAAATAATGTTCTAGTTCATAGATGTGATTCTAGAGTATCTTAGAGTCAGTGTCATTGTGACGGAAAAACTTGTTCTGAAGGAGTATTTTTGTGAAATAAAATTAATCGTTACTGCTTTATGCATGTTATGATGACCAAACAAGACAAATTAGTCCTTTTTTAAAATAGCAATCAAGTAAATGTTGAATGCTTTTGAATTTTGATAGGTGGTTTTTTGTCGATAGTAGATCAAATCGAGTATAAAAAATATACACCTTTTGCATAAATTTCATATGTATTTTAATATAGTTATGAATATTCATGGCTTATTCATGACGTTATCATTGCTAACAACTTGTTTTGAATTGCCAATTAAACCCCTTTTTACAGTTCTTAAACTACATGTAGTTGATATTTTACCTACCATGTGTTGAATAATAAAATATTTGCTAAAACTACGTAGTACAATGTAATCAGTTTAGTACATTACAAGTAATTTCCTCAAATATTTCTAGCTACAACATATACAAACATTTAATAGATGTTAATTTTTGCATCGGGGATAAAGAATTAAAAAATTGGTTTTACCCTTACACCGATGTGTATCAAGTGGTAAACCAAGTACTTTTCTGGAGCTCTTGTGTATAAAATAGATTTAGATTTAATGTTCAATGAGGAAGACAAACCTTGGTAGGATATACCTTTGGGCTAAACAAAAATAATGACCATAAAAACTTGCTTGGTTAGCTCTTGATATTGTATAACATTTTGGGAAACAATTCCCAAAGAAATGTGGTTTTAGCGAAACGGATGCAAACAAGTTTCAATCTGAGAAGCACTTTATGCACAAATTGCATATATCCCAATGACGGAATTAATCTTCCTGGAAATAACCGCTTCAGATTTCCGGCGATATCTCAAAAACGCTACCTTTTGAAATGAAATGTTGACAGGCTAGTTTTATTGTATATACACGTACACAGGATTAAAACAATCGAACGGTTCCAAAAACTGATGGTACACTTTGCCTTTAAGTGTGGCTTATCAAAGTGAATTGATTCTGTGGTTGGAGGTGCACATCCTGTTTCTACTTAACTAACGAGTTACTGTTGTTCTTTATTCTTTTATATCATTTCTTTAAAATTTTACATTGATCACTTTAAAGGCCCTGTACACTATTGGTAAGATCGAAAAACACAATGTTCACAGATTCACACATAACTTACATGATTTAAAGTAAGTAATGGTAGAAAGGGTTCCTTAAAATATTTCTGCCTAAAATGCTATCGTTTCTGAGAAACGAGTAAAACAATAGTAATTATCGCGCGCGATAATTTAAAAAAACAGAAAACACATAAGATCTATTTTCTCGTGACCTCGATGACCAATTGAGCTCAAACTTTCACAGGTTTGTTTTTTCATGCATATGTTGAATCACACAAAATGTGGACACTGATTTTGAGCTGTTACCAAAAGTGTACAATACCTTTAAGCAACTTCAACTATGTTTTAAAATAAAATTGTGCATTTCTCAAAAGTTTTTCAAATAAATACTTTACATGGATGCTTTATTTCATCTTAAAATCTTTCAGTTTCATGATTATTTATTTGGGCCATATCAATGGATTATAATTTCAATTTTGTTTGTTTCAAATTGGTTTGACCCAACCACTCAAATTTCCCCCCCCAAAAAAGTTTTTTTTTCTAGCTTAATTTAGTTTATTTATAAAAAAAATCGAATTCCCACCCCCATTTTCATAAATAACTTGATGGCCAGTTACATACTTTTATCATGGTGAAGCCACCTTCATTTTGTGTCCGCTTGATTCAATCTAACCAAATTATTTAGGCTCCCTGGGAAGTATACAGCCTGTGCTGCCAAGTACATGTATAGAGCACTAAGCTAAATCAGTCACATGAACCATCTCTGTCCTCAATTCGAGGCACAGCAATGACTCGCTAAAGACTCGATTGCCTCCTCGAAGCACCAGACCTGATTTTACTGAAACTTTACTGGGACAGCAGGACTTGCAATTACAAGGTCGTGGGTGCGAAACCTACCAAGCTAACCGCTGATTTCACAATGACTAGAATAAGTACATGTATTCTCGTCTAGTTACTGAATCGCAATTTCTCGATTTGCACAATTCTTAATTCTGTTGCCAGGCTTGGTGTTTATACCCCTCGTGGGAGTTTTGCCGAGTTCCCCTTGACGGGAAGATCGTCTCAACAAACATTCAAAAATTCAAGGCCATTAAGGCAAAAATTTCAAGGACTTTTTGAGCGCTGAAATTATTGGGGACTTTTCAAGATCCGTATGAACCCTGATAAGGCCATCATTGTTGTCCCATCAACTCAATTAGAAAGCCAATCGATGACCTTATTCACGTCGCCATTTGCCGCTTTGAGCATCTCCTTTAACTTCTCCGGGCTCTTGAAGGGAAACATTTCCGTCAATCCCTCCAAACTGCTTTCGTCTGAACCACACTCTTCATCTTTGGAACCAGAACTCTTGGCTGGCACACTGTCAAGTTTTTCCAGTCCACCTTGCTCCATCCATCGTCGTCTGTATAATTCATGTCCCTCTGGCGTTGCTTTTCCTTCTGTTGGTTCCTTTCAGTCTGAATTTTGAATACAAGAAATGTTTTAAATCAAGGAATAGTCTGCCGCAACTCTACGAAAATTTGTGTCTCCAGTAACAGAAGGTTGTAAGCAATAAAATGGCTGCTAAACAAAAAATAGAGCATTACTCGGATCCTTACATATTTTTTACTTAAAGGAACATTACAGAATTGGTAAGAAAAGAACTTGTAAAATATACTTTTGATCACAGATTTACACAAAACTTACACGGTCTAATGATGATGATAGTAGAAAACATCCCTTGAAATATTTCTGTCTGAAATGTCATATTTGATGAGAAATGAATAAACTAATTTTCCGATTGGAGTTTATCGCTCAGTGAGCGTTTTATTCATTTGTTGAATCTATATGATTTCATGCAAATGTGTCATCGGTTTTTCACTCTTTTCTCGTGACCCAGATGGCCGATCGATCTCAAACTTCTACAGGTTTGTCAGTTTATGTATATGGTGGATTACGTAAAGTGCTTACACTGCCAGCAACTGTTTTGTTAGCAAAAACCAATTCTGTAATGTTCCTTTAATACTGAGTATACAGAGTACAGTGCTTTACATACATCAGTGAAAGGGTCAAACCATCTATTAAATTGTTGCGGTACCCGCTGTCAAAACATAAGACTCGAACTGCCTCTTGCTAAGACATCTGCTCTATTGCGGGTTCGAATCCCACCCGAGTATTAATGCCTGCGGAATTCGGAGAAGTTACTGAGTATACAGTGCTTTACAGACGTAGGTGAAAGGGTAAAACCGAGTGATATACATTTTTGTCGCTGATAGAATTCCTCCTAAGACGCATTGTCCCATTCCCATGCAGAATTTAACCTGCCTATAATGACTTATGAATAACAGAAAACCGATCAAACTTTCAGGCTCAGTTTTCTTGAAAAGAATACGCCCTTTCTCCGTGAAAACTTTTGATCCAACGATATTTTTCACACACTAAATGCTATTGCTGAGCAGCAAGTGATGATTTTCAAGTAGCAGCTAATATATTCTGTGTAGCATTCCGCTATGCTGCACAAGAGAAATCAAACATGAACTTTGACCTTCAATGTGACCTCACCTGCTCTCGAGCTTTGGCCTTCTTTTCATTAAACTCCTTATCCTCTCGATCTTTCTTCTCTTTAGCCCACTGCTCTCTCTTTTTCTGAAAGCAAGAATGTTCAGGAGAGGCACTTATTTAAAGATATATTTATGTAGTGTTAAGGCCTTGTCACACAGGGCAATTTTTACCGGCAACTTAGAGGCAACCAACGGCACTGCATGCCCAAGGAACGCTTCGGCAGCACAAGAGACATTCTTCTAGCTGTAACTCACTATCCAAAGGAAAATAATGAGAAAACTGAAATATGAATGAATTTTCTTTTATTGGCGATTGCCTGGAGCTGGTCGCCTGTAAACTGCCGATCGTGTGACATGGCCCACATAGAGTGGATCGACCACAGGCCTCATTAATATAGGGGCACATTTTATTTAACTAATACCGGAGGTTACAGGCAAGCAACGCATTACAAAAATAGCGCAGCGAGATCGATCACCCCTGGGAACAAGGTTGTTCTACATTGTATACATAGTTCTGAGCAAGTGCACGTTTTAGAGAACAATTTTAGAGAACAATTTCAGAGAACATTTTCAGAGAACCTTGTGTCCCCGCAATTCTCTAATTGCTTCTCAAACCTCAACAGTGTAAAGCATTAAGTGGGATTGGCCCTTTGGCTCGGGATGCATGCCATTTAATTACAGCGTTTCGATTTCCGGAGATAAAAACTATGAGTTTTTAGCTTCCAAACAAACGCACATTTCTTCAAATAACACTGTTTTAACTTACACGTTGCTCGTATTTCTTTTTCTCTTGTTCTCTATGCTGTTGTCGGCGAGCCTCTTCCACAGACATACCGGAACCTCCTGATACATAAAAAATAATAATAGTATACAAATATTCCAGATAAAAGAATATATAAAAAAAATACTTGTTAATACCATTTTTCATAACCGATTGACATTTTCTTTATAAAAGCTTAAAGGAACATTACAGAATTGGTTTCTGCTAACAAAACAGTTGCTGGCAGTGTAAGCACTTTATGTAATCCACCAAATACATAAACTGACAAACCTGTAGAAGTTTGAGATCGATCGACCATCTTGGTCACGAGAAAATAGTGAAAAACCGATTACACATTTGCATGAAACTATATAGATTCAACAAATGAATAAAACGCTCACTGAGCGATAAACTCCAATCGGAAAATTAGTTTATTCATTTCTCATCAAATATGGCATTTCAGACAGAAATATTTCAAGGGATGTTTTCTACTATCATCATCATTAGACCGTGTAAGTTTAATGTAAATTTGTGATCAAAAAGTATATTTTACAAGTTTTTTTCTTACCAATTCTGTAACGTTCCTTTAAAGGAGGGGTCACCGATTAGTTTTTTTAAACATAATCCTGATTTATAGGCAAATTTATAAAGAAAGGTACAATAAAAGTCATTTGGGGAAGTTTCAGTTGAATACAGTGTCTACTTGTTGAGAAAACAGCAAAGTTAAGCGAGGTGACAGCGGGTACCGACTGCGTCTCTGGCCGCAGCGTTTGCAATAGCACACCAACCCTCAGAAATCTGAGAAATCAATTCATGCATGAATCGTTTCTCAGATTCAAATGTTTTGGGGTGAAACATTATCGAAACCATATGACTTCGAAGGGAATCCTTTCTCAAAATAACTTATACCATCTACAGCTGCAGTGCTTCTCACCAAGTAAGTTTTTATGGTCATTCATTTTGGGCGTGGTCATAATTTACCAAATTATGACCACGCCTTTAATACAGGTGACTCTTGACTCTTAGGCCCGAGTGACACCAATTGTGACAAGACGTCTCAGAATCGACTCAAATTGAGTCAAGAAAATATAATGACTCGGTTATACTACAGTTAAAGGTATTGTAACACTTTTGGTAACAGCTCAAAGTCAGTGTCCACATTTTGTTTGATTCAACATATGCATGAGCAAACAAACCTGCGAAAGTTTGAGCTCAATTGGTCATCGAGGTCACGAGAAAATAGTGAAAAGAGAACGACAGCATTTTCGGCAGAAATATTTTAAGGAACCCTATCTACCATTACTTACTTTAAATCAATTATGTGTGAATCTGAGAATATTTGTGTTTTTCGATCTTACCAATAGTGTACAGGGCCTTTAATCTGGATAGCTATAGCTATATCACTCACCTACACGGCTGGGTACGGTGGAGACATGACCAACTTTCTTCTTCTCTTTGTACGCTGCTAGTCTCTCCAATTCTTGATTTGCACCTGGAAGAAAGATTACCCACAGATATTGGTAACGGAGAGCAGTGCAATGACAGACAACTTTGTAGAATTATTTATATTGAAAATAAATAAATAAATATTCCATCCAA
The DNA here is from genome assembly GCA_032158295.1 of Pycnopodia helianthoides. Classification (NCBI taxonomy): domain Eukaryota; kingdom Metazoa; phylum Echinodermata; class Asteroidea; order Forcipulatida; family Asteriidae; genus Pycnopodia; species Pycnopodia helianthoides. The sequence goes on from CM063259.1 coordinate 1,753,664, forward strand.
ACAAATGAAGTGAAAAGACAGACAACTTCGTAAAAATTATTTGTGTTGAAAATAAACAAATAGATATTCCATCCAAACAAATGAAGTGATAATTATACAGAGAACAAATTTATCCTTTTTTTTATTTTGTTTCCGACTATACAGAAAGCATCACAAGCGATCATGACCCTGGATTCTTGTTTGAAATAAGGATACAGCGTTGCTAATTAGTGGCATTATACAGGATTGGTAAAAATGAAAAACATTGTATAACTTAAGTCTGAAAGCTTACTGATTATGAAGTGCATACTAGAACCTTTTCTTCTGTAAACAATTTCCCTCTGAAATTAAGTCATATTCGAGAAAAATGTACCTGAAAACCTATTTTAAAAAACGCACCAGCTGATTTTTATTGTTACAACCAAAATTAAGGACAATGTGTTTACATGCTGAAAATTGTACATGGTTTTTCACTATTTTCTCCTGACTCACACAGCGGATGAAGCCAAAATGTTCACAGGTTTGTTATTTCATGGTTGATCACACAAAACATGAACTTTTTCTTCGACTACCTTGTCAGCTCTACCAATCCTGTATAATACCTTTAAGTTTTGAATCACTAAATGACTAAATCAATTATACCCACCATTTTGTAACTTTTCTCGTTTCTTTTGGTTTGGTGTAACAACTGTAAATCCTCCTTGACTGTGGGAGAAACAAACAATTTGAGTAAAAGGATAAAACATCATTTCACTGGGCTACTAAACTGTGCTTTGTACTTGCCCGCAGAAAATGTTTGTAGCCCAATGCGCCGTATTTTTGACCGCGTGAGGGCGCTCTCCAAAATATTGTTATCACTTCCGGGGGTATAACTTATCGTCTGCTCAGCTATCTGTGTACAGTTTAGCATCGGCGTTCTGTCACTTCTGTGCGCAAGAGACACTAGTCAGTGCTTCTAGAATCTAAGGTAATAACGGCTCCTTTAAAGGTTTTATTGTCCTTGATGGATATGACGTCTGGTAGTAATGTGTTTCAGTCTTTAACTGTCTGGAGGAAGTATTTGAAGCAGTTTTTGTTTGCGGAGAACAGTTGTTTCTATAAGTATAAAGAGGAAAGGATGAGCCACGCTAAAACTGCCAGTTCTGATATTTTTTAAGATTAGATGCAGGGCTCTTTATTTCTTTAAAGGAGCCGTTATTAATCCACCTTAGATTCTAGAAGCACTGACTAAACTCTCTCGCGCACAGAAGTGACAGAACGCCGATGTTAAAACTGTACACAGCTACCTGAGCAGACGATAATCGCATAAGTTATACCCCCGGAAGTGATACAATTATTTTTGAGAGCGCCCTCATGCGGTCAAAAATACGGTGCATTTTAATGAGAAAATAGAAGTAGCTGATTGCAAACTGCTTACAAACCAAAAGGACCTATGGACCGAATGCCAACAAATAGTGAACGGCCTGATGTTTCGACCCACCAAGCAGAGTCTTCCTCAAAGGAGTTAGAGATAAAGACTTTGCTAGGGCCGGGTCGAAAAGGTCTAGCCCAATTCTAATCTCTTTAGAATTATAGACCATTCATTTGTGTATTTTATCTCACCAGGGTAGCCCAATGGCGCTATAGCATAGGCCTCAACTTATTCTTCCTATAGTATCTGACTAGCCCTGGTATGTAGGACGTCAGTATTCGTTGCACTGCGTTGTATGCAACGGAGGAGTCCAACCTGGGATAGTATCTGACTATCATTTCCAAACTCTACACAAACGCAAAAAAATATGCAAAATTTAACATTTCAAACATGTACTTAAAGGAACATTACAGAATTGGTAATTGTAAAATATACTTTTGATCACAGATTTACATAAAACTTACACGGTCTAATGATGATGATAGTAGAAAACATCCCTTGAAATATTTCTGTCTGAAATGCCACATTTGATGAGAAATAAATAAACTAATTTTCTGATAGGAGTTTATCGCTCAGTGAGCGTTTTATTCATTTGTTGAATCCATATGATTTCGTGCAAACGTGTAATCGGTTTTTCACTATTTTCTTGTGACCCAGATGGCCGATCGATCTCAAACTTCTACAGGTTTGTCAGTTTATGTATATGGTGGATTACATAAAGTGCTTACACTGCCAGCAACTGTTTTGTTAGCAAAAACCAATTCTGTAATGTTCCTTTAAATTATTTTCAAAAACTAAAATTAAAAACACACGGGTTATAGGCGTCTCGTCTCTCCTCAACAGGTGCTGGCTGCCCACCGGTCTGCGACTCGTCAGTCAGACTGTTGTCCCTCCTAGCTCCAGGACCGTTTGAAAAGGACAGATCGTTACGGTTATAACGACCTTGCGTAGCATTTCTGTCCCCTCGCACCGACAGCGAATTTCTGCTAGCAGAGGCATTTAAAGATTGCTGCTCGCTTTCGTCCCACATTTTGGATGCGTTAGTTCTCTGTGATGCTGTTTTATTTGGAGTCCTACTAACGTCACTTTCAGTTGCCTTCTTCTTGCCTTTATCCGTCGACGTCTGTTTCAAGTTGGCTAGGGTGACAACCCTAGGTTTCGGAGGAGTGGTGTTTACTGTTGTGGTTAATTTAGTTTTAACTGAGCCGGTTGCCGCAGCAGATTGCTTTGTCTTTGATGACACCGAGCTTTTCCCTTTCCTCTGCGGCTGCTGGGCATGAGTTCTCGAACCGATTGCGTAGGAATAACTCATGACGTTGTTTTGTGTGGCTTCGAAATGTATGTAGATATTGCAGGGGAATTCCCGCTAGCACGCAATCGGGGAAATTTTCAACAGAGAGCTGTTGCAGTCGTGAATAAACATCACACACAATCCATGGTAATGAAATAGCGCCACCAATAGCATGGAGAGCGTCATTCTAATAACACTCCTTCCAAGCTAAAATTACTCTGATCGTTTTTGCTCCCTCAGCTAGCTCTACGTTAATGTGCAACATGCACATTCCTTTGAAAATGTTGAAGATGCCAAATGTGTTTTTCATTTAAAGGAACATTACAGTATTGGTTTTACTAGAAAAAACAGTTGCTGACAGTGTAAGCACTTTATGTAATCCACCATATACGTAAACTGACAAACCTGTAGAAGTTTGAGATCGATCGGCCATCTGGGTCACGAGAAATCAGTGAAAAACCGATTACACATTTGCATGAAATCATATAGATTCAACAAATGAATAAAATGCTCACTGAGCGATAAACTCCAATCGGAAAATTAGTTTATTCTCATCAAATATGGCATTTCAGACGGAAATATTTCAAGGGATTGTTTTCTACCATCATCATCATTAGACCGGGTAAGTTTTATGTAAATCTGTGATCAAAAAGTACATTTTACAAGTTTTTTTCTTACCAATTCTGTAACGTTCCTTTAATATACAATAACTTTGAATATTTGATGCCTTTCATTCTATGAACTAGGAGGACAGTGATGACCTGTCTGTTGGACTTTGTTGGGGATCGATAGGGGAAGCAACTGTGAATGTCAATTTTTGCCGAGCCGAGAAAAGTTTTCCGCCTCACATTTTTAGTCATCAGACGTCTGTTTGGCATCACTTTTAATTACATTATGCTTCTATCTTATCACTCTTTCTGACATGGTGTGATCATGGAGGAAGTACCTTCCTCCATGGTCTGATCGTAGGGAGAGATCGGTTCAACTTGGATAAACCATAGTGGGTCCTTTCTCTATGGATAAACCCAACGGGTCTGAACATCCAAGTAAGAATTTTGAGAGTTGCGCTTTTCTTTTCTTCCACAGATTTCCTTCTTTTTGGGGGGGGGGGGGGGCCGGGGTGGGGTGGGGTGGGGGTGGCACCCGGGAGGCACGGAAATCAACGGGGGGGGGGGGCACGTTCCCCCATCGCCGATTCGGTGGCGGCTGCTGGGGGCTCTTCATTCATATCATCATGCAACAAGAAATCGTGCAAGAAAATTACCTTCTAGTTCCTTTCATTGCTTATCACATTCCGCATCTGAGAGCCTCAAATTGATGTTGTTCCGTCAAACAAAATAGGTCTAATTATAAGGCACAACACAATATTATAATGCCACGAGCAAGTGAAACAGCTACCCTTCTCCTCAAGCCTGTGGGTGATGAGTGTTGCACTGAGTCTTGAGAAAGAATTAAATATAGCGCCACCAACTGTCTGTCGTATTATTACTGTTTTTTATGATTCGCTCTGCTCTGTTCGCAATCTCAATGTTTCAAGGGGAGTGCATGTATTTACAAAACCCTATCGCGTGTTTTTCTTACCAACGGTAATTTGAATAAACACTACTCTCTAAATGTAAAAGAGTGAAAAACACCACTCTTTACATTTCGAGTTGTCCCTTAAACGGCTCTTTAAAAAGAGTGGTGGTTATTTCACTCTTTGAGAGGGGTTTCAATTCAGGACAGAGTGAAAAATCACTCAAAAAGATGCAAATCTCATTCTAAAAGAGTGGAAGACCACTCGAAAAAGAGTTGTCCCTCATATGGCTCTTCAAAGAGTGCTTTTTCACTCTTTCACATTTAGAGAGTAGTGTGCTTATTCGGTGTATATAAGTGAATGAAGGGGGCATTTAACATTGTGGAGGGGTAGCGACTCATAATTATGTGAGCACCATTTTGGCACCTCCTTTCATGATGCCCGGGCCCAAGTTCGCTTCAATTTCAATCACTAAACTCTTCCTTCTATAGCTATACGCTAAATTTCACTTTTTAATAAATAGCCTCAACACTTTTTGAGACCCCGTTTTTTCAATAAACAAACAAATGTACATTGAGCCATGATGTAGGCCTAAAGCAATAAGAATTGTTTCTGTTATAAGTTCTATGGTATGGGGGTTGAACAAAGACAAATTGACTGGGATTTGAACGACCTCAGGATTAACGTACCAGCGCTCTACCAACTGAGCTATCTATAGCCGGTAGAGCGCCGGTACGTTAATCCGGAGGTCGTTGGTTCAAATCCCGCTCTAGTCAATTTTTCTTTGTTCAACCCCATACTATTTGAAATTCACCCAGTCAGTTTCCCTTGTGGTTCATTACTTGACAAAATTCTATGGTGACAGATCATTTTTGTCAATTATTAATTTGCAGCACATTTTTTTGAACACAGTCTTCCCGTGTTACTGTATATACTAAAGACACATTTGTTTGTTTAGAACTGACTTAGAACTGACTATCTGCTTGGTTATGTTTTATCAATATTCTATTTGTTCTTTACTGTCAAGTCAGATGTTGATGATCTCACTGGCTGAGGGTGTATGTGCTGGTATTGGTAACCTCTCCCTAGCTCTTTTACTCCTTTGTTTATCCCCTTCTTACACCCTTTTCATCTCTTTTTTTTCGCGTTTGATGTTTGTCTTTGTATTGATGTAACTTGGATAATATTAAGGTATTTTAGTGTGTTTATTACCATTCACCTTTTGCCTTAAATTCGCCCAATTCACTTGAATTTCATATTAATTTGTTATTGCATTGTTCTTATTGGTTACATATTGTTTTACTGTAAAGCGCTTTTAGGCTTTCATAAGGCGCTCTATAAATCCACTATTATTAATAATAATATTATTATTATCATGATTATTATTAGGATGGAAGTGTTCAATCCATGCCCACACTGTATGGAGACGGGAGCAACCCTTTAATTTCTACCTACATGCTCGAACTCGGCATGCACCGTGCGGCAGTCGAGGCAGGCAAACGTGTTAACTGTTTCTCAGCACTCGATGTTCCGTTCGCGAGATGATTTACCCATTCTTATGATTGGGAGTACAATATTATAACACCCTGTAGAAAATTTGGTGTATTAAACTTTAAAGGGAGGTTATACCTTTGGTATAATTATGGATTAATGGCCATAAAAACTTGCTTGGTATAGCACTGATGTGCAGCTGTTGATAATTATTGTATAACATTTTGAGAAACAATATTGTGGAATGTGGAGTGTGGTTACAGAGAGAGAGAGAGAGGTATTCCCAAACATTTCAATCTGGTAGGCCCACGTTTCTCGGATTGTGATTTTTGCTTTTCAAATTTGACTTCTCTCATTGTATGACTTACTCTTTTTAGTTGCCGCAATAGAAGACATGGTTTATGGATCCTTATATTTTGTTTATAAGTCAAGCTGTCACCGTACAGAGTATTCTTAGATTGTGAGGCCTACTGTCAGAGTTAGTATAAAAAGAAAGTGAGAAATCAAACCATGGTTGTAATAGAAATAGCATTTATAGGCCTTAAACCATGCATTGTCTTTAATGAAAAACTATTCATAAAAATTGAAGCGGCAATGAATTCCTGCATTGAGAGTGACCCAAGACCCGCCCCCATTTTCCAGCCCTAAGCGAACAAAAGTTTGTTAAACCCAATATCCAGGTTTCCACAAGTCCTGTCCTTGGTTTGGAAAGGTGCGATTCTGGACATTGTGTAAACACAGCAGAAGACTGTCATTCCTTGGAAAACAGTCATACTATCGACCATTCACGAGGTTGGAGCATGACCACTACAGTGTATATGGAGAGGGGAGGGCGTGGAGCTACCGGGTCAATTCTTCAGCAGCAAAGCAATGAATAGGGCAAGCAAGGTCAATAAACAAATTAAAGCTCATAATGAATCGATACATGAACCTCCCCTGTCACCAACACATAAAATTACACGATGCATTCTATATTATGAATCACACTATTTCTAAACCGTCGTGCCCCGTCGTCGTACGTCCGTACACAACAACACGCCATCCAGCGATCACACCATACCTGCGCGTGCTATTATGCTAATTACATTTAAAATGTAAAACTCTTTGAGGCTTCTCTGACCAACAGCCAATCAGATACTGCCTAGGTTGCGTGATCGCTCATTTACATGTTGTGAACGTGACGTCACTGATCAGGCGATTCCCCCCGTGGAGAGAGAACACACCATGAAAAATTCAGCTGATATGTACATGTACATTGTATACATACTGTACATGTACATGATCAAGTGTGCACGAACAACGGTCGTTCCCTGCATGTCCGTGTACATCCGTGTGGGAGCTGAGAATGGGATTCCTGTTGACAATGCATAACAAAACAAGGTGAACCCTGCTTGCAAAACCTTCAAAATAAATCCCGGATCGCAACGAGTGGAGTATAAAGTGATGAAATCACTAAGAGTGGTATTCAGAATTCTCACTATTTCTGTTGAGGTAACACATACTGCAGACTCGTTGAGAAGTAACGGTAGACTTTAGCAGCTTCTACTTCCACCACCAGCTGAACATCAACGGAGTGATTGCATTTAAAAACCACTCGGAGTTGTTGAAGTGAATTGCTGTTCTGTGAACACATACAATTACTGTTGGCATTGAGTTTAGCCTAAAAAGCGGCATCAACTACTTCAAAATGGAGCTGAACCTCACAGACAACGAGAGAATGTCGACCAGCCGTTCGAATCAATCCATCTTGGGCGTGATGAAGGGATTCATCGATGCCGTCAATGAGATGGACGAGACGGTTCTCATCCCCAGCCTCCTCATGGACATGCAGGTCGAACCGAGCACAGTTGCAATCCCGGAAACCACCTCCACCACCACCACACGCCCCGAGAAAGACCTAACCGTCGTACCTGCAGTCTGCAACCAAGACACGGTCAACCTGCACACTTGCTACGCCATGTTGAAGGCCGTCAAGTCGGAGCTAATCCGTGGACCGACCTCAAGTTCGGAGGCAGAGGACGATGAGGAAATCCCTGCTCTGATCGGGGAAGACAACCGGAGTCGGACCCTCGAGGCGGCCACCGCACGGGCCTTCAGAGAACATTTGCTCGGATTGTTTGGGGTACTCCAACAACTCACAGATGTCAGCAAGAAACTCACTGGTAAATACCAAGAAGAACTTGGCGACTATCAGTCGTGCTTCAAACCCAAGTCATCATATCTTATGTAGAAAAAGAAACTGTATTCGTCTTGATGAACAATGAGACTAGGTGCAATTGAACGACTCGGAGTTTTGTACATCATGATATATATTTTTGTTGGGACTACAAATTATGTTGGGACTGCCTAACAAGATGGTAGCAGAAAACAAGAAACAGTGACAATTTCTTTAAAAAATTACTGTTATTTAAATTATGGTTACAACTCTGATGTATTGTAGACATTTGAATTATAATTTATATATTTGCTAAGGTCAACTTTGCGATGCACACTTGCCTTTCTTTTAAGTTTTAAGATATGAAATGGTAAGAGATGTCAAAACAAAAATAAGAGAATGCTCAACCATTTTCTGTCAAATGTCTCCTTAAATTTGATTTCCTTGATTTTGCACTTGTACAAAAAAAAACCAAGAGTGCAAGGAAACCAAAAAATACGGAATCATTTCAAATATTCATTGATAACTTTTTTGAGTCTGACATTGTTTATACTTTTGTAAAAAAAAAAATATATATATATATCTTGAAAAAAACAAAAACGGTCACAGGGCCTTCCTTAAAAGCAAGCTGAACATTTTGTTTGATGCTTCTTTTCGTAGTTTTAATATAGCAATTTGGTTTTAGTAATAGTATGTTGCCGTGACGACTATCATCGTAAACTGAAAAAAAAATTATGGATATTTGTCACTTTGACAATGATTCCCTGAACGTACATGTACATGTGATGTACACACTGAACAGTGATTTCTAAATGTGCCTATGTCATCAGATATTTTGAAATACGGAACTCCAATTGATATTCATTTATAACTCAGTTTGCCTTTTAAGCTTTTTGCCCCAGTTAAAAACACTTCAAACCCATATCACTTGATTCAGCAGATTTAAGTGAAAAGTAAGAGATGATTTAAGAATTCACTTTGAAATTGCCTTCACACTTTAAAAATTTACGTCTATATAAAATCAAGTCAAACAAGCTCTTTGGTTACAATTTAAAGAAAATATTATGTATGATATTTGTAAATTTTGAAGTACCTTCGAGTGATGGGGCATTTTGCCAACAGTTTATGTACTCAAATAAAACAACCCCAATTGAACTTTTGTGTTTTTGCAAAATGGTTATTTTAAAGTTAATACAACCCCTATTTGGTGTCCAACACAGTTCCCATGTAATTGAACTTGAAGGGACATAAAACAGTGAACTGGGTTTTTAATGCTGAATTTGAAGTACAAATAGTTCACCAATTATGTCGAAATCAAGTGTAACTCCACACTGTAAAGTCAATTGAAAAGTAAACGGACCGGTTAATACTGGTTATCATAACAATACATCACTCAGTTGCGGAGTTCATTGCGGTTGCTTTATTATATACTGGGGACACTACTATACTACAGGGTGCACCCCACCAAATAATCTCCCATAGCACACAGTGCAAAATTCTAAATATTTAAAAAATACACGAAAAATACTTAAAAGTCTCACAGCTTTAACTTGAAAGGGAAAATTATTGATTGACTCTTGAACTTTTATTCTCTGCTCAATTTTATATGGGGAGTCCCTGGGCCCGTCGAGTTATTCTCCCTCCAAGTAAAAACACCCCTTCACAGGTCTAACTTTCAAAACGTCCGAGCATCAATCTTGAAAAATGTCCCTACACCTCTCAGCAAATAGGACCATTATTTCAGGGCCTAGTCATCCAAAATACATCAAGCTGGAAGTCAACAACCCCAAGGTCACAATTGGGCAACATTTTTACACTGAAACACTTTCTGCGGGCTCTCATATCTGTCTAATATAGAATATTTTGAGGCCTACAAAATAGTAATGAGCTCGACGCTCTGTTTTCTCCTATTTGGTGGGGTGCACCCTATATAAGAGTTAAATGCAAAGTCGTCCATGAACTGAACGCGTGAGGGAAAGCTCGCTGGGCATGCACCGAAACGGTCTACTGAGCACAGTTTGTCAAAAAAATAATGCAATACTCAATTGTGGATGGTTAACTCCCTTGACCTAGAGTGGAAATGAAACAGGAAAGAAAAATATGATGAAATCGGGGCTGCCTGCTGATGGAATCACTTACTGTGACGACCAATCTCTATGAACGAGTATATTTTTGGACTATATAGTAGGGGGGGGGGGGGTGTTCCCTGTATATAGAGGTTGACAAAAACTGCAAAAGGGGGGGGGGGCAGATGGTTATCGCATCATCTCCAATATCCCATATATCCCATATGGTCTTTGTATTTTGAGTGTCGATTAAGTTTAGTTTTTTTTCTTTCTGTTTGCTTGGGGTTGTTTTGGTTGCCAAAACAAAAGTTTTTCTAATACGATATTATAGCTAGTCTATATAGGCACATATCAACCACACCACATCACCAAACAATCACATCAAGCCTATAGGTTTAGAACTCGAAGAATACACATTTTAATTGTAACGATCTTAGGACAACACGACTTCAGTGGCATAACAAAGGAGGGAGGCGGGGTAAACACAACCGGCATCCTAAAAGCAGCGACCGAGGGTTCCGGCATTCCGTGTCTTCACAACAGAACTGGAGGAGGAGGGTGTGGTATCCTGTAGCGTAGATTGTTTAATCTGTCACACACGAGTTTGGGTTCCGGCTCCGGTTTCCATTGAACCGCCGAACGCAAAAAACATACAGGCCTAAACAGTAAAAAGATTTTTCTTTGGGAGGAGTAAAGTGACTTATATCTGTAAATATGAAGACAAAAGAAAAGACAAAAGAACAACAACAAACTAATCAAATGTAATGGACATGTTTTAGTGACAACAACGAAAACGGTTTATGCTCATCAGGCTTATTTTGACTGCCGCGTCAATCGAACTAAACAAACAGTAATCCTGGAGGACGGTCTTCACTGCGAACTTCTTGACTTGGTAGAAACAGGAGCCACTTTTTTTTAACTTTAGGCCATTGTGGGACAGTTTCCATGTTGCTTATTTTGGGGTTAGCGAATAAAACTCACCAATGGTAACAATGGGCCCTGGGCCCACAGTTTCATAGAGCTGCTTAAGTATAGAAGACAGTGCTTAATGATTTTCTGCTAAGCAAAAATATGCAGGATACCAGTCACACATTGTACATGTGACATGATATTTTGGCTGGTAACCTTATTCTGGTAAGCACAATTTGGTTCGTCTCTGCACGATAATTTTTTTTGAAAATTACGATCAATCATTTAAATACAATAGAACTCAGGCTAACCTACGTAGGCCCATGGCTAAATAGGTCTTTATAATTGAATTTTTGAAGGACGCGATGCAATTCTAAAACCGGCAGGAAACTGGCATTAGGACAATCAACGGCCATCCTTCACCGTCGGTCAATGAAACAATGCGCGTCTTCAGAAACTATCCCCGCCCTATAACCGCAGAGGCAAACGGGTGCGTCTACGTTGGGTATTAGGAACAAGGTTAAAACAAATATTGAATGACAATATTGACAGCACAGTAGGCAACAAGTTTGTTGTTCTTATTACTAAAAAAGTACTCTCAAAAATATACAAATCAAGGAACCGACGGTCGAGAGAACGCAACGTATAGATACAAACTATAAGCTAACTGTTATAGGCCCATTATGTGCCACATTTTTCATCGTCAAACAAGTGATGACTTTGTTACGAAGTTCAATAAAATCAAATACATGAACTAATTTGAAAGAATTTCTCTGTTGGTGATGCTTACAATGAATCTGATTTTCAGGTCAATTATATACTCTTTTTCTCTAAATTGACCAGTAACTTCTTCCACACAAAGTTCCCCGTGTAGTTTCCACGTACAGTTTCCACAGCATTCAATGCCTCACTTTGTCATCTATATTAAGAACCCAGAAGTTCCGTCCAATGACGTGCCACGGACCTCCTTCAAATCTGAATCCTGTCAGCGGTTTGGGACTTTCCCTTCATATAACCAAAAATCGTTTACCATTCTCAGTGGCTTCAAACACACCTGTCAAATTCCGCAGTAACCGGACGTCTGTCCGCACAATGAGACCCGGTAAACTATTTGACCCATGGGGCATAAAGTGGTTTGTTTTGGCAAAGGTATAAATATCTAAGGGGGGGGGGGGCGGGGGTCCTAAGACATTTCAAAGAAATTCTGGTTTTCCCGGACCTTGCAAACTATTAACAATACAAACAGTGTGGCATGCAGCGTTTCGTTGGATATGATGCGGTGGACCCGGATACGGTTTTGTAAGTCCTTTCTGAGATTTGGAAGACGTCATGACGTAGGAGTGCGCTGTTTGGTTTGGTTGTCTACAGACAAAAATACCCAAACATTATAGTGTCATATTGTGTCAACCATTATCTCACTAAATGGCTTATGCTATATCTTCGGAAAATTCATGCTTATTTAAGTTTGCCATACGTTTTGATTAAGTTCGTTTTTGCAGAGTACTGTCATCATCTAGTTTCCAATAAACAATGGGGGTGACATTATTATTCCATGATACAAGTAACAATTCCAACCTGTTAGTATTTCATCGAATTTGTTGGTCATATCACCAGTTAGTAAATACAACAAAAACAGTTTTTTGGTCAAGTATATGTATACAATGTGTGTTTTCATGTCTTCATTTCGATTGATGTAAATATTTCGTCACCGTTTTCACGAAGAGGCACTTTAGCCCCTGCATGCAGCTAAACGTTCATGTTTTTTTTTTGAGAAATCCACGTTTGAAGTTAAACTCGTTTTGAAATCATCGTTTCGGAAACTGTTTGCCATTTAAACTTTGACGTGTTACCAAACATGAAAGTGGAGTCTTAAACATAGTAAATTTAATTAATGATATAATTAACCATTTAATACAAGTGTCTCTTCGTGAAAACTGCGCGAACGAGTTCATTTCTCTGGAGGAATGGAAGGCCTGACGACCTTGTGGGACCTCACGCGACTTAACGCAAAACGGGACAGCTGTCAAAAATAGACATAAATATAAGTCACTTTCACCTTGGAGTGGCCTGTTACGTAACTCCTTCCACGTTTTCTCCCCGAACATCCTTGGCGGACAATCAAGCAATGTACAGATTAAGCACATCGTAATGCATCAACATACAATGATTGGTTCAGTATTGAAAACGTCACAAGCAGGTATTATTAATCAAGCCGAGAGCAACAATGTGATGTGGAGAACTTTAATCGACTTCAACAGTATAAGACAAATGAGGGTCTTTCTCGAAGGCTAAAATTATTTAGCCTTCGAGAACGACTCTGCTAGGGTCGAAACGTCAGGCCACTAACTATATGTGTTTGCATTGATATCATAGGTCCTTTTGGTTGGTAAGCAGTTTGCAACAGCTAATTCTATTTTCTCAGTATATATAAGACAATGCAATTTCTCTGGTATATGAACTTTATAATCAGTGAGCTTCAAGATTGAATTGAAGCTACCAATGTATTCCCTAATAGACTTACACAGACCACACGATATGTAGACCTTCATCGTACTGCCGCCATCTTGTTCAAGCTCCTTGGTATCAAATAACAAATGCATGCTAATATTCATTGCATAAAAAAAGAACCAGACTATTTTTTCTTCCAGCTTCGGTTTGGTTCAGTGATGTGGATGGAGAAAAAAAGATGGCCACACCATGATAAATGTTCGCCATAGGGCCCTTTTCGAATCCACGGCTTCGGCTCCGGATTGGGCTTCAGGTCCAGTGTTCTTGTCTGAAGCCCTGACCGCAAAGCATGCGTAAGTTAGAATAATTGAGGGAGCCTAGCTAGCCTGAGCCGATTTTGGAGCCGAAGCCGTGAATTCGAAAAGGGCCATAGTACTTTATCTCTTGCTCTTTTGTTGGGGCAACAGAGACATTTGCCTCCATGCCCTCTGATCATTGCCTTGGTGCCCTTTGAAATGTTCTCGTGTAAACTTGGACCACACTCTTATAGAGGATGCCCTTTGTAAGGAAAAACTGCCTTGCCCTTAAAGGAACATTACATAATTGGTTTTTGCTAACAAAACAGTTGCTGGCAGTGTAAGCACTTTATGTAATCCACCATATACATAAACTGACAAACCTGTATAAGTTTGAGATCGATCGGCCATCTGGATCATGAGAAAATAGTGAAAAACCGATTTGCATGAAGTCATTTCAACAAATGAATAAAACGCTCACTGAGCGATAAACTCCAATCGGAAAATTAGTTTATTTATTTCTCATCAAATGTGGCATTTCAGACAGAAATATTTCAAGGGATGTTTACTACTATCATCATCATTAGACCGTGTAAGTTTTATGTAAATCTGTGACCAAAAGTATATTTTACAAGTTTTTTTCTTACCAATTCTGTATTGTTCCTTTAAAAGAACAAAGTAGAAGGCCTGCATTGTTGAACTATTTCACAAATTTCCTAAACATCACCAAAAACTCTTTAATAAGCCTTATTTATTATTAGTTTTTATTGTCATCAAAACCGGGATTACAACTTCGGATTATTGCACCATAGAAAAAATAAATTGTAAAACTTAATTGAAAATCAGTTTCTCTTATTAAAATGCCCCAAAACTTCAAAACTCATACATTATATACAAAATAATTTACATTGCAACAGTAAATGTCATAAAAGAGGGGTAAAACATAAGTATTTTAAATCTTTAAAAAGATTCTCTTTTTTTGAATACTGTAAAAATCTGAATTAAAAAACTTAATTAGTTTATTTGGTTAAACAATGAGAAAAACCCCATTATTAACTGTATGTCATGCATTATATGTTTGCATAAATAATTGCTTTCAATATCAATGCTGGAACAACAAAAATACTCTGCTTATAAAATGATGAAAGCCAGTTTGCCAACATGCCAACTGCCAATTCTCAACTATTTAAAGCTTTGAGACTTGTCAGCCCAGCCTGGCAAACCAAGCAATTGCTTAATGATAGCACTTGCTTAACACTGGAACCAAAGGAAAACAAGCTTAAGTTATAAAAAAACTACATTTGTCCCTTGCTGTTGCCATGAATCGACCAATCAGAATCGAGGATTCAAATTTTCTTTAAGATACTTGGCATTTGTTTTTTACTATAAATTCAAACAATGACACCTGACACTTGATATGTTATTTTGAACATAATTGCATACTTTTTGACTGGTAAATATAAATCAATAACATTATATTTGACTATCTTATTGCTAAAAGTAATCGTTAAAAGCCATATATCATATGTTCAGCATGGACACAGTCAACACTTAGACATAAATAGTCATTTTGTGATTCACAAGACAATACTTTTGTCCCAAGATTGGAGAATGACAGGTTTGGAAAGACACAGAACACTTAACTATCAACAGGTTCACAAAGAGTATGACAATTTCTACAGCCTTCCCAAAGGAAATGTCCACATATCCTACAAGTATGCAAAAACAA
Organism: Pycnopodia helianthoides; assembly: GCA_032158295.1. NCBI lineage: Eukaryota > Metazoa > Echinodermata > Asteroidea > Forcipulatida > Asteriidae > Pycnopodia > Pycnopodia helianthoides. The sequence continues at coordinate 1,768,955 of CM063259.1, forward strand.
AACTGAAAACATGATGCAATAATTCTGTGGGGGAAGACAGGTTAAACAAAAAGTTCTTTGAGTACTGATCATGAAAGTATTTTTGGAAAACTTAAAGGCAAAGTATACCTTTGGTTTTTTGAACTGTTCAATTTGTTTTATTCCTGTATAAATGTAGATATACACAATAAAACTAACCGGTGAAAATTTCATTTCAAAAGGTTGCAGCGTTTTTGAGATATCGCCGAAAAAACTTGAGCGGTTATATACGCGCAGGAATAATAATCCGTCATTAGCATACACAATCTGAGAAACGTTTCTCAGATTGAATGTTTCTGAATCGCTCTCTCTAAAACCACATTCCTTTGATGGAAATTATTTCTCAAAATGTTATACATTATCAACAGCTGCAGTGCCATTCACCAAGTAAGTTTCTATGGTCGTTAATATTTTGGAGTAATTACCAAAGGTATACCCTCCCTTTAAACACTAGACTTGCGGACAAGTCATTAAGTTTTTGTCGCAGTAACAGCACTCATGCGACTATACTGCTCTCTCTCTTGAGATTGCTGGCTCAAGACAACTGCCTGAATTGGGCCGTAGTTGCAAGAGCAACTGTTTCAGTAGCAGTAGTCTCGCAAGAGTATAGTCACGTAATAGCAACACTAACACCGCGACGAACACTTAATGACTTGTCCACAAGTCTAAACAAGGGAACATGAATTCCTAACGCCACTTATTTCAGTGTCTAGTACACTGCTGATGGTATTCAGAAGAAAATTGTGTATATACCAACTTTGATCTCCTTTTTTTGGTTCAGGACACAAAAATCTTACTAAAAGGGCTGTATTGGAGGAACATTGTGTACATACATGCAATACATCACAGAAATACAATTATAGGGTTAATTTATTTTATTTATACACTGTATTTCTGGGATTCATATTTCCACAAAGGGCACTCAGCTTGCATTCCGGACTAGTCTCAGCCTCAAAAGCCGAGGAACAGACCATTGCACTTGGCACTCAGTAAACATCAGAGACCTAATTTGCATACTGATCACACAGGCCTGCTTTGCAAAAGTTTGCCTGCACTAGCGTGGTAGAAAAGCAGCGCTGCTATTTGTGTCTTATTTTTCAAGCAAGAAGGCAGAACTCATAACAATATTTATTTAACCCATGCCACTGTACAACTTCAAGGTTTCTACTTGTTGAAGTATTTTTTTAGTTCTTTTTGGGGGAAAACCAACTTCACAGGAAACACTACTGGTTATAGACTGTGTAAGTCTCTCGCATATTAAAAATTCCGGGACCAACGTGTAGTTTTACGTGGGCAGGATTTTGTTTTGTCACCTCCACAGGCTTCGGCAGAAACGGTGTTTGTGTACCGCGACCAGTAAGACACTTATGGGTTAAGATTCAAAAACAGATTGGTTGAATTCTTTTAGAAGCAACAAATGTCATTCGAAGGTTTTGAACAACGCATTTAATGCTTATAAATAGCATTGGATAATAATAGCAACCCTTTTCTTGCAAAATAATGTTCTTTAATCACAAGAGTAGATGTTTTAGAAACCTTACAGAGAATAATGAGCTTTTGTGTTATTGGATAAGATACCTGCTAATGACAGTGAAGAGTCTTGTTAAAAATTACACAAGCATGTCAAACAACTTTGCATTTTTGTTGTTGCATAAAGACCAATTGACCTGTGACATCACCCATTTACAAAACAGCCACAGAACCCAGACTTTTTGCAGGCACAAATTGTACACATCTCGGTGGAGAGGACACCAGAAACATTGTACGGAAATTGCACTTCACACAATTATTCTTAGCAACTTTTGATAACAAGTAAGAGGGGAGAACTCGCAAATTAGTTCAGCTGTTGATTTTTAAACTGTATTATAAAAAAAAAATTATGATACAAAATTATTACAGCTTGTATCTTTCCAATTAATGATTATTGCTAAACTGACAAAGGGAATTATTTGTTGGCCACTGTCTCAGTAAAAGTATCACGGCCCCGTAATTATCAGGCATGATATGTGGCCCTTGGAAAAAAAGTATGACAAACATGTAACGGGGCTGGCCTACATGTAAATATGGTATAAGCTTTTTATAAACTTTTCATGCTGTTTAGAACCATTTTGCTGACCTTTCTGAGGGCAAACAAAGTCAGAAATCAGACTAAAGTAGGAAGAATATCATGCCTGAATTATGAGACAGGCATGCAGAGCAGTGCCCAATTTCATGGCTCTGCTTACCGTAAGCAAAGAGTCGTGCTTATGGAAGCAGGGAATTCCGCGCTTACGTCAAGCGTTATTCCACAGGTTAGCAGAGAATTTTTGTTTGTGCGTGTGCGTACTCCACGTTACTAGACATTCTTCACCGATACAGATAGCGCAGAAATTCAGCACTTGCACAATAAGCACAGAATGGTGATTTCGGCGGTAAGCAGAGCCATAAAAATTAGGCCCAGTTCTCATACTTGCATTTCATACTTGCAGAAGATTGCTGAAGCTGATCTCGTGTGGAAGCGCCGAACGGCGGGGGTAGAACGTATGATGCAACGAGTACGAGTTGAGGTTCCCAAGACATGACATGTAGATATCCGCAAAGCGACAGAGCCTCGATGTGAAGTAGGACGGATTGTCGTACGTTCGGAAGACGCTCCCAAATTGAGGGTTGAAGAGAGTCTTGGTAGTTATCCTGTGAGGAAATTGCATGGATGTTTGACAAGTTTTTAGTGTGCTCCTTCTCTTGCTCAAGAGAAAAAGAGTGGGAAGTGTTAAGTGACATGTTGCATCTTGGGTGGGATGGTTGGCATGTGCGTAAAGCGCTCGCCTCTCACCACTGTGGCCCTGATTCCAGGCTAAGGACATTATGTGAGTAGAGTTGTGCGTTGGTTATCTCCTATGCCGCAAGTTTTTTTTTCCAGGCCCTCCGGTTTTCCTCCCTCCGTAAAAATTAAACACTTTTGGTCTCAGGCTGTGTTCCATGGTCATATATGGGTTGATGTGACCGGCTGCCAGAGGCGCCCTGCATGCCTGCAGCTCGAACACGTTGTAGCCGCGCCCTTCGCAATTCAGCTTCTAAGCTGAGAGTAAGGATGATTAGCCTCCCAATTCATTATCAATAATGATTATTATCTTACCTGAGTTGATGTCTTTCCCGCAGCCATTCTTGAACGACAGCTTGACATCCGGGGTCTTCAAGAACCTTTGTCACAAATACGGCAAAAAAGAAGAAGAAATGTAAATATATTTGGAGCGTTTGAGTTTTAGCAACAGTTTCATTACTATATGTGTGTCAGGTGGACCTGTAGATGTTCACAAGAATAATTTGTCTAATAAAAAAAATCTGCTAGGGTCGAAACGTCAGGCCACTAACTAATTTTTTGTAAAAAAAATCTTGTTACTTGATTATGTGAGTCTTCGTTTAGATCATACAGAAGAACTTAAAATTATCAGACTTTTTAGATTAAAACCCTTACAAAAAGTTCATCTCTTCAAACACTAAAGCTTATTTTTTCTGACCCACAATTTCATTTTGTGTTTGCTTTCCCCGTGTGTCAAATCTATATAAAAAAATCAACAACATAAACAAACAAGGCCCCCTACAAAAAAATAAAATAAAAAATTTAATAAAATAAACCACACCAAACCAGGTGGACTCTATTCACAAATATCCACTACATTTCTTGGTAAGCTTAAGTCCCCCCCTGACAAAAACCCAGCCCAAAACAAACAAAAACAAATGAATGGAAAAACCCCACCATAAACAGGTGGATTCCATTCCACCAATCTTTGATTACATTTCCTGGTAAGCTTTTTTGATTCCAAACTCTACTGTTTGGAAGACAGGGGAATTCTCTTCCTGATAATGGCAGTTACTCTGTAGACTTTGATTTATGTTTTCAAATATATAGACCTTTCCATTGCAATGTCACAGCAAGGATTTTTTTTGGGCCAACGAAGGTTGGAAAATTATGAGAAGCCACAAATGCAGAGCAAAATAAACGATAGCCACAGTTTGTAGAAAGTTACATAAATATTCAAAAATTGAATCAGAAAAATATTTAAAAAAATTAAGTTTTCAGAAACAACGAATTCGGTCACATCATCTGTTACCGTGATTGGCTGTTTTGCTAACATTCGGCCGGCCATGCCAACCAGTGAGGTTTGTTCATCAACAATATTTCAGGTCTGAAATTAATTGAAGGCTTTGAAGGCCATGACCTTCGTTGCCCCTGGTCTTTGCCTTGGTGCCTTTTTCAAAAGTTTCTCATAGACTTTAAGATTTTCCAATGAAAGTGCCCTTTGCAAAATGAAAATGGCCTTGCCCAAAAATGAAATTCCAGGCCAGATACTTTTAAGATGGCCTGTGTGCCTATCGGCCGTTGTGAGCTTATCATGATTAAGTTATACATGCGGATGTACCTGGTGTTTCTGGATGAGCTCTTGCAGTGACACTAGCCAGGTGACTGCCTGCTTGAAAGGAACGGAGTTACATATGGCAATTTCGTCCTGTTGGGAAACCAGAATAGGACAAACGTTAACATTCTTGACAGTGTCTGACTTTGAACTGAGTGTGTGGTATTCTTTCCTGTTTGGTCAGAAAATATTGATAAGAAAGGAATACACAGCAATCAACCAATCTAAGATTTTTTTTACTTAGAATGTTAACTGTTTCTCCCTTAAAATAATGGATTGATTTTGATTTTACTCAAATAGGCCTAATGATCACAAACATGTGGAGTTCAATTCGGTCCTTCATTAATTATTTTTTTGAGGAGAGCTCTTTGCACAAAATTTCACAAATCAATCTAAAAAGTGAGATACGCGACTTTATTTAATAGCACTCCGCACTAATGCTAAAAATTGAAGCTCAGTACCCGAATCTCAGACAAGGTGTCAACATTCAACAGTGCACACGTGCATACATGTCCAAGCTTTATGTTTACTCATGTACTACCGCTGTCTGGCGCGCCGATGTGGTGATAGCGTGAGCCATAGTGGTGGAGTGTTTGTCTGACATGGTTTTTTTTTTTAAAGCAAAAGTGACGTCATTAGTGCGAAGTGCTCTTCTGACTGTTCATGGTTAATTTTATGCACATGTAAATACCTCTGACATTCATGTGGTGCGTAACAGATTGCAGAACTAGAATGGCAGATTGGTATTTCTGTTCCATGATCATTGCAAATAAACAACACACCATCAGTTTTCATTTATTAATTCTGGTTTTGAGGCCAAGGACTCTCAGAAAAAGCGACCTGAATCACTATACTTGCCAAGAACCCCAAGACAAGGAAGGAAAATTCAGTTTTAGTTGTGGAGGAAAACCCCAGAGAATTATTGCAGGGAAAACCCATGCAATCAGGTAGGGAATGAAAACCCAATCCACTCAGTGCCCCTGGCAGGAATTCGAACCGGGGTCCCAGAGGTGGAATGCGAGGAAAGATACCACTACACCAACTGGACCGACCCAAACAGTTAGTTTCCTGCTGAAATTAATAAAATTCACCCCCATTTAAAAAAAATGACTGTAATATTTAAAGGAACATTACAGAATTGGTAATTGTAAAATTGTTATTTATGACTTTGTTTTCTTTTTCATTTCTTTCTGTGGTAAACATTAGCAACAGGTTTTTCAATGTTGTATATAAAACCAAATAAATTACAACAAAAAGGAAGGTCAATTCTGAAAACTTTGTTATGGGCATGCAAACATTCAGCACAAAAAGAGGATTTAACAGAGAATATTTTCACTTCACAGAAAATTCAATTGCTTTTCAAGAACTAAAAAGAGTCTGCAAAGAACTCCCACAGATGACAGCCCTTAAATATTCAAATTTCTGCAGCTCAGGGGAAAGTGGGGTGATCTTCTTGCTAAAGTTTGTTCACCTCAAAGTTCAGTGAACCTGAATAAAAATCACTCCATGTCAGAGACACAACATGTAGTTCAGCGCTTATTAATGATTCATGTGGAGGCGGGGCTTACAGGACTGCAACACTAGGAGCAGAGGGGGGAAAAAAGGCTGACAAAATAAATTTGTATAGGATGTTGTTTGAAATGAAAAGGCTGGAGAATAATATTAACATGAAATGAAAAATACGTTTCCTGTCTGACAGTCTATTCACAAAATCCTACAAAATAGATGCCTGATTTTTCACAAAGCTATTAAATTTCAATATTCTACGAAACATAGGCTAAACAGTAAATACTTAGAACACTGTTTGAATTGGGAATTGTCTCTCTCAAAAAAAAACCAAAACATTGCCCTTTTGAAAGTCTGGAGGCAACTGAGGTAGTCACATCCATGCCGCCCCCCCCCCCCTGATGGACATTGCCTCAGTGCCCCTTGAATGTTCCAGTACAAATTCAGCTTTCCCTCATTGAGGTGCCCCTTTAATATGGAAAAACTGCCCCGCCCTTACATTCAAGAATGAAGTATTACGCCTGGACTTGCTTTCTTTGAAGAAATTACAAAAATAAATGTACAAAAATAAAAGGCCTCAATTCTATAAAAAAAAAAGAGATTTAAAGAAGCACCTAAAGAGTTTATTCAACCAAATATCACACTTTAGCCTGCTGCTTCAAATGATTAAATTAATGAAAATCCTTATTTTATGACGCATGAGGAGCGATAAATAATCGCCACCGAGTACGGCATCACTCAGCCAAACCTGATTGACAGTGTGGGGTGATTGTCTGAAGGATGACAGCCTCAATGCCAGTGTGGTTCACCATGTGTGATTGATGGGTATAGGTAAAGACTACACAAGCTGTAAGAGCATCACATTGTGTATAATATGGACCTGAAAATGTCATCAGTACAGTATTACGAAATACAGAACCTATTATTCAAAAGATTTTTGTTTACTTCTGGCAGGATCAGACTGTGCAAAGTCTTGCACGGGTCAAAAACGAGGTAAACAACTCGATTGAAAGCTACATTCCATGAAATAAAATCTTCTTAACATCTAATATTCTATTATTTTATCAAAAAATCGGAAATATAAAAATATCCCTATGTATTACAAATACAATTTCAATTTTTATATACTACAATAATTTGTTAAAATAGAAAAAAAAAAGTTGAAACTTAAGGTGAGGATGCTCATTAAAAAAAAAAAAAAACATTTGGCAATCACACCCAATTTTTCGCGAACCATAAGGTTTGATGATAAAATGAACGGCAGTTGGGCAAAATTCTTAATTGTTTAATTGTTTAAGTAATTGGAAACAGGGGTCAAGTCTTACTCTCAGGTCTATTTGTTGGCCAAGTTTACTTTCCAAACATTATGACGTAATTTTTTTAGCTCTGTAAACTACATTTTTAAACTAAAGTATTTGAAGAAACAGAATCGCGCACACCTAAAACTCAACTCTGTTCCGTAAGTTTGAATATGCTGAGACTTGCATCTAGCCTACTGATGGAAATAATATATATAAACTGAACAAATTAAAAACTTTTTTGGAAACAAGAACAAAACATTGGAACTATGTGCTTTATGTACATGTTTAAGCATGAACGAAAGCCTTATGATTTTATTATACCTAGATTTCAAACTGATGTCATCACTACCTGGTGTTCGAATCAAAAGTTTGTTTTCAAATCTTTCACTTCACTGGGCCCAATTTCATAGAGCTGCTTCAGCAGAAAATATTGCTTAACAATTCAGTGCTTAGCAGCACTGCTTAGCAGAAATGAGCAGGATACCAGTCACAATTGGTGCATTCAGGCATGGTATTTGGCAGGGTAACCTCATTCTGCTAAGCATAATTTTGACGTGCTTAGCTTATTTTTGTGCTTAAAGCAGTTTTATAAAATTGGACCCAGAAGTATTTTCTGTGACTGAACCTTTTTTTCCAGGCACCTGATTTCACATCTACATGACGATAAGAACATGAATGCCAATTTAGCCTTCGAGCAAGGTTAGAACCTCCAGACAAATTATGCAAACTGTGCAGGGGACCAGTGAACCACCTAATGCGCCCCTGTGGATATTGATTAGCCTTTAGTCAAGGTGCTAGATGCATCATGGAGGCACAAAGCAGTATGGTAGAACTGTTAATAAGAGAGGCGTGGTCTGTTTTGTGCAAGATGAATAGCATCCAGGGTGCTGTTTGTGCCTAGACTTATCCCTAGACTTGTGGACAAGTCGTTAAACGGTTGTGCGTAATGGCTCTCACAGGACTAAACTGCTCAGGTGATATTGCTGGCTCCCATCGCTGGCTCCCATTCTGCCCCATTTAAATTGGGGCCGTACAGTCCCGAGGGCAGTAGTCTATGGGAGCAGCAGTCTCGTGAGAGTATACATGTAGTAGCAAGAGAGCTGTTACACTTTCGCTGAGAGACACTTTCGCTGTGAGAACCATTTAACAACTTGTCAACAAGTCTATTTGTGCCTTGAGTGAAGGCTACATGGGAAGCTGATCTGTGTAGCGTACCAACTGTTCAAAATATGGCATATATTATAAGAATTACTTTTAAAGTATACCTTCAACCCCCCTTAACAAAACATGTTTTCCTGAGAATCTGCTTCAAATAAATGTGTTTAAAAAAAAATGGCTTCGTAAAGTTTGTATTTATTTATACTTATTAGTCGTAAACAAGTACTGGTACATACAAAATCAAAATTGCAAAAACATTTACAGAAAACTACAAAAATAATCAAAACAGGGAGGAAGCGCTGGAGCCCGATGGATTGCCCGAAAAGAACAGGCATGATATTTAGTCCCTGGAAAAAAAGTAGGACAATTTTTCTAGCAGATGAGGGCTGACCTACTTGTTCATATGTTATATGGTTTAATAAACTTTTCAGCTTATTTAATCACATTTTTTTCCCTCCAAGGGCAATCAAATCGAAAATCGACTAAAGTAGGACAAATGCCTCCTTTTAGCGGATCTCCTTTCCATCTGGTTCTTAGTAGAACAAAAGTTACTAAACAAAATAAAGAAAAAACTATAAAAATAGGTTTGCTTCGAGTGGTTAACTTGATTCTGTCCACACACGTGCTAAAAGATGAACCCGACGTGGTTTAGCGCTAAATCACCCTCGCCGACCGATTGAACTCATTCGGGTTCAACTCGATTTGGTTAAGTTTTAAGAGCAATCAGACACACAAAGTTAAACCCGAATGAGTTAAAACTGCCTTAAAAACCGACTTTATTACTGTGTCTGAACGACCTCTTTAAGGACCCCGCCATGAGGGCAAGCTCAGTTTGTAGTCCAATCAAAGTTTCCTTTTATCAGCTAGCTATTGTTCATTCAAGGCTGTCTGGCATGTCTGGAGTGGGGAGGCTATTGGACGTTCCTTTGGTGTCGGTGAAGCCCGCAAATATGATTTTGTAACAAAGGTGACATTACGAAATCCTAAGTGGTTTGATAGCGATAACCTTGGCTGTGGTGGTGTGACAGTAATTAAAGATATTATACAGGATTGGTATGATAACAGACAATATAGTTTGAATTGTAGTCTGAAAACTGATTATGAAGGTCATACTAGAACCATTTTTCTCTGTGAAGTATTTCCCTCTGAAATGAAGTCATACTCATACTTGCGAAAACTGCATCTGAAAACCTAAACAAACCAAGAACAGCTGATGTCGATTGATACAACCAAACTTAAGGACAATGTGTTTACATGCTGATCAAAATTTCCACAGGTTTGTTATTTCATGTATATGGTTGATCACACAAAACATGGACACTGTCCGCGACTATTTTGTCAGCTCCATCATTCCTGTATAATACCTTTAAAACTGAACTGTCGAAGGAAAAATGACGGAGGGATTACACTGTAGTGTGCAAGGAACTACTTTCGATTTGTTGAATTCCAATTTACAATACATGTACCTAGAAATAAATTAGCATACAATGTGGCGACATGAATTACTTGTCCAGTGTAAATCCTTCCATATTTACAAGTTCCTAGCAACAACTTTCCTGTCAGGAAATGCCATGAAAAAGTCCAACGACAAACGTCATACAATTTGTAAATGTAATAATGCGGTTTGGGAACACCGTGATCTAATCAGAGCCTGTGTCTGCATTGGCAGCTACAGCTACGGCTACGGCTGGATCACCAAGCCATCATGCATTGAAGTATAGGACGTCCTTAGCAACAGCCGTAGCTGTAGCCCCAAACCGCCAATTCAGATATGACCGTACATTTGCACATGATCCTTCCTTCACAGTCAGTGATCCCGTATTGTATGTAAATTCCTTTCTGTTATTGCAAGCACCCAGCTGCCACATGACTTCTTCCCCGGAAAAACGCTTCTGGAAAATGACTAAGATATTGACTTGCTGCAACAATTGTCCAACAGCTTCTTTTCTTGGAATTACCCACAATTGACATCACCAAAGGCCTGAGCCCCAATTTCATAGAGCTGCTCAATTAAACAGCAAATATTGCTCAACTATTTATGCTAAGCAAAAAGACACAGAATACCAGTTACAATATGGTTTATGTGGAAAGATATGTTTGCCGTTATGGTAACCTTATTCTGGTAAGCATGCTTGTTACGCTTAGCTACTTTTTGTGCTTCAAGCAGCTCTATAAAATTGGGCCCTGTTTCATAGAGCTGCTTAAGCAGAAAATATTGCTCAACAATTTTCTGCTAAGCAGAAATCAGCAGGAAACCAGTCACAAATTGTACATGTGGAATAGTAGTTTGGCTGGTAACCTTATTCTGGTGAGCATAATTTTGTTTTGCTTAGCTACTTTGTGTGCTTAAGCAGCTCTATGAAATCGGGCCGAGGTGAACTGTAGGACAGGCTCAAGACACTCATTTCCCCGAAGGGTTTACTTGGAAAACCAAATCTTGAAGTTCCCTTTACTTAAAATCAAACCTGGGAATTTGTTCATCCTGAAATAAGTTTATCCTGGAACAAGTGGAAGGTATTTTGGGCCGTCTTTATTAGACTCGCTCACAGATTTTCATTTGAGATTTTATTAAAACTTCATTACAAGAGTTGACCTACATTATGGACTTTTCAGGCTATTCAATAAAAAATTTGCTGATTTTCTGAGGGCTCCAAAATCACGAGTTAAGAATAGTGGCTTGCACATAAATCTAAATAAAATTCAGGTAATTGTTATCCTCTTAACATTCTTTATTTGCAATTACTTTAACAACAATCCTTCCTCTATGACAACCATTGTGTAACAAGAATTGTATGCAAATTAAAAAAGAAGACAAAAAAAAAAGTTATATGAAAACAGTACATCTTTACCAGTCCTCAGTGTGCATATTTATATGCTCATTAAACTCAACCTCTTTCTGGCCTAATTACCATAAAAAGTTCACAGATTTTCATGCTTGAACTCCTGTTAATGAAAACAGCAAATTTGTGTTTAGGATTTCCTTAAAAATAAACATGAGGTGACATGAATAGAACTAGGCTATCATAAGTGGACTCGGATTTATCAGTCTAATCCGTTTGATAAGTTTTGTGATATGGTTTTTTACAATTTTGGTTTTAAAGTCGTTATCTGTAGTGTAGATTGTGGTACTCTTATATGGAAGTGAGCTGGGCCAATTTTCTTACAGCTACTTAAGCAGAAAATATTGCTGAACAATTATCTGCTCAGCAAAAATGAGCGGGACACCATTCCCAGATGTTCTTGTTCTTGTGAGCATAATATTCTTTAAATGCTTAGCTACTTTTTGTGCTTAAGCAGTTTTGTACAATTGGGCTCAGGAAGTAAGGAACTAAGGATTTTAGGGGTCTGATAAAGCGCTATATTATCATTATTATAAAAATTTGATGTCAGATGTTACAAAGACTACAAACATACTGGCAGTTCCTGATACATGGTATACTTGCAATTGCCACTGTTTAAAATTGAATTCTGTTGTAAGAAAAGAAATCATACAACAACAACAAAAATTCATAGAAAAGTTTTGAGAATCATTATGATACAACCTGTATCATGATACAACCTGTATCATATCGTAAATATATCTTTCTTCATTGTTTTGGGTGGGTATGAAAGTTTGCATGACGAAAAGATAACCATTATCACAAACCTTTCTATGTAGACCGGTTTGCGATAAAGTGTATTTCTGTCCGCTAATCTCTTTCAGTCCGCTAATCTCTTTCAATCGGGTTACAAACTGATAATCGTAGGATCTTAAATTGATTATCTGATAAGAAAATAATCTTTTGTTGTTTCGTTATTAATAACTATCCTCCCCCAAAATAACTCAAGCAAATGAAACAAAAATCAAAAGGAATATTCACAAAGGAGTTAAAAGAAAAATGTTTATCCTTTTTTTTGAAGTTTTTGTGAGATGTTCAGTTTGGATTGAAAACAAACATCTGTTTCCATCTATTCCTGCCCCCCCCCTTTTGAGTAATGCATAACAAGTAGGCCTTTACTCAACAAGCCTTACATTTGCCACAGGCCAAATGACCAAAACTGCTTATTCAACAGCTTGGAATAAACTGGTCTTGTACCTGTTGGTTCTGCATTTAACAGTAGTTAAAGGCACAGTACACGTTTGGTAATTGGTTAAAATGTACATGTAGGTACATACCTGTGAAAATTTCACTTCAAAAGGAGGTTGCGTTTTTGAGATATCATGAAAACCGGAGCGAATATTTCCACGCAGGAAGAATATTCCCCATAGGAATACGCAGTCTGAGAAGCGTTTCTAACAGCTTCTCAGATTCAAATTTGGGGGAATAAAAAATGATAATTTTCCATAACCGTAGTTCTTAAAAGTTAAAAGTTTCTCAAATTTCATTTTACTACCCAAAGGTGCTGTACTTCTTACCAAGTAAGTTTTTATTGCCATTAATTTTCAGAGTCATTACCAAACGTGTACTGTGCCTTTTTAGTGATTGTTCTTAAACTATTTTCCCAATCGGTTGGAGCCAGTTTCGGGAACCTGTTAGAACAGGAGGGACAAGCCACAATTGAGGGTCAACTTCTAAAGTCTCTGGGATATGGGAAGAAAATTTGATTCTTTACAAATCATCTCATTATATTGATAATTTCATACAGCAAAGGAACATTACAGAAACCTAACACCAGCACCACATGCATTCGAGCACTGGAATTCCCTTTAATACTGAGAAATAGACCTCCTCTGGTCCATAAAATGTTAATTTTCAACTTGGAGTTGGTGGGGGGGGAAGGTGTCACAATCAAAACCACTCGGCAACGCAAACAAATTTCAGTTTATTTATGATAACAATCTAAGTCTGTTTACATAATTATGCTGTGACTGATTGCTATGAAAAAGGATGACAAAGTTGGGGATTTTGTGGGTTGCATGGAACATTGTGCCATAATAGAATTCCTGTTTGTTTGAATTTTTCCGATTATAAAGGTAGGGACATAGATTTGTAAATACTCCACAAATTCATGACCGTAAAAACTTACTGGCGAGAAGCACTGCAGCTGTTGATAGTATAAATATTTTGTGAAAGAATTCCCTTCGAAGTAATATTGTTTGGAATTTTTTCACCCAATACATTTGAAACATTTATGCATGAATCGTTCTCAGATTTCTGAAGGTGTTGTTGTCCTTTGTGAATGCTGCGGCCAGAATGCTTTTTGGTACCCGTGCTAAAACATTGGAAGGATTTGACGTTCTTGTGAAAATACCATGACAGTTTTTTGCTATTTTCTCAAAAAGTGGACACTGTATTCAGCTGAAACTTTCACACATAACTGTTATTGTATCTTTCTTTATGATTTTTCAGATAAATCAGAGTTACACTGACAAAAACCAATTTACCCTTAATATTAAAAACAATGATTGAGAACTCTCCTGGAATATTATAATGGGTTTTAAAGCAAAGGCATGGGGCAAAGAGGCATCTGCCAATCTCTGTGAACATCAGGTTTGTCATGTGATGATTAAATGGAAAACTATGGTTTCTTGAGGGACTGAAAGAGCAAGGGCAAAGGTTAGAGCTCTTTCCATGGCCTCTACCTCTTCCAAGAAAAGAAAATGTTCGTCAGCAACCAACTTCTCCAACGATACGCTACTGTTTTGACTCTGAGGAATACGACCATTTGATTAGGTAGCTTCCTATGCTAAGCCAAATCAAACGACAAACTTGAGTACACCGTCTTCTGCGTAATGCCCTCTTTCCCCTCGATGACTGCCCAAAGCTTCTCTCCCCCCACAACCTCACTCGTGAAAACAGGAAATCACAAATTTTTTCATCGTCCCGTATGACTAACCTGTTTGACTGGTGTGCCGCTGTGGAACTGCACCGAGCACATGGTCAGTATGTTCACAGGTATTGTTACTGATTATGTTTCAGGAAAAATCCTGATTTCCGTTTCAGACTTAGAATTATTCCATTCTGTAGATTTTGGATATATTCAGAGGTAAAAACTTGTTTAAACACAAACAATAAAGTCTCAAAACAACTAGTATAACTTTTTTCACTCTAGCACTCTTTTTCAACTTCAGAGACAAGATTCAATTTTTGTTTTGCCTTCCCCGTTTTCCACAGATGTCCCCCATTTTAGTCTGTCCCATTCACTAATTAATTACCTTTTCTCCCTTTTCCCACCCTTTGATTTTGCCCTTTGTTTCCAACCTCAACCCCCCTACTTTGTCTCCTTTTTCAGTATTCATCCCTTGCCCCTTCTGTCTGCTTTCTGCCTCTCTCTCTTTTAACTTCTTTCCATTTGACTACTTCTATTTCACCAATACATTTGTATGTTCTGTTATCATATAACCTTTGAGAAAGACTCTACTATGATCCAAACATCAGGCTTTTAACTATTTTTTTTGCAGAGATTCAATTTTATTTCAACTTTTTTCATTCACTGAGAATTTTTTTGGCATATTATCTATTCTACACCATTTGCAAAAAAAGTGAACTAACAAAGTCTATAGCAAATAGAAGCAATGAGAATGAAACTGTATTGCTGCAATACTTCAACCAAAATGCAACTGCAATTTGTAAAAAAAAAAAATAATAATAAAAAAATAAATAAATATATACAAAAAATAGAGGAAAGTTTAAGGCACAGCAAGACCTTGGTACTGCTTTTCAGTTGTCAATCACAGAGCTGAGAAACAGAAAATTATGAAATCAGCTGATCAGCTAAAAAAGTTGAAGGCCTGCTTAACAAAACAAATTGATTTACCAGATGACAAAGTTTCAGGATATTTACGCAATGTTCACAACAGACCAATCAACGAAAATACCTCAAATAACCTCAGCCTACGTAGATACAGACAGCAAGTCTGTGCTAACAACGGAACCAGGAACTGGACATGCTAGTGATAATACAATTGAGTTTCAGTTGACTGCCTGCACGCAGGGTTCACAATGAACAAAACACACAACGCTAGATTACAAGAAACCTGTTAACAGTCCATCAAATCTGTGAGTGTAGTGATTAATGCACTAATACATGTATCTTGATTGACAAAGGAGGGGCAGTGTTCAATACCAGTAATTTTGCTTGAATTTAGGCACAGCCTAAGGAACTCCATGTCTTACTCTTTGTAACATTTTCTAGTGAGTTGAGGAAAATGTTCAACTTCACAGGATGTGTACGGTGGCACAACTGTGCACAGAACTAACTGTGTACACGTACATGTGTGTACTCAGTTGGTTCATCCACCACAGCCAGTTGGTATCATATTGCAGGCTGGCATAGTTTATACATCATTCAAAACCACAGTGAATGATATTATTGAATGGTCAGACAGTAGGAGGGTTGACTGTGTACTGTGTAGATGCATCCACCACAAGATATCATAATATTGCAGGCTGGCATAGTTTATATATCATTCAAAACCACAGTGGATGATATTGAATGGTCAGGCAGTAGAAGGGTTGACTGTGTACTGTGTAGATGCAATCCACATGATATCATTTTGCAAGTGTTATAATACGTTCAAAACCACAGTGATGATATTATTGAATGGTCAGACAGTAGGAGGGTTGACTGTTTACTGTGTAGATGCATCATCCATTGTATCATATTGTGGATGGTCAGACAGTAGGAGGGTTGACATACTGTGTAATCATTCTTCCATGTGTCATTCAGCTTAGGTATGCAACATACATGAAGTTAAAACCATGGAACAATTATGTGCATCACAGTGTAAGGTAAATGCCACTACTTCAAGTAACAATCACAATGCACATTTTGGAATCACTAGTGCAGGAACCAGATCCATATTTCTCAGAACAATTCACATTCGACACTTTTTGACACTAGGTGAAAAATAAATACCAGTATTGTCTCAGCCACATTCGCCATTACAAATTTTTCGAAAGGTAAAAAACATACATGTATGGACGCTTGCCCCCTTGAGTCCAACAAAAAATCAAAAAATGAAATGATGAAATTCTGAAAACAAATTTAAAACGAGAGAGATATTTCTTACCTCAAGTTCCGGAATGATCCCTCCAGTCCTCCAGCCATTTTTGAGGCAAGGGTCCACAAGATCGCTGTAAACGTGATCCCCAAAATATAAAACTGATGATGGGTCCCACTGGGTCAACTCAGAGAACTGCTCCATGTTACCCTGACGAGACCACGGTAGAAGAGACAAAGATATAATTATTAATAACATAGACTACAATAATACCGGGTTCTTATTTAGTGCTTTATCACACCCCTAGGGGCAAATCAGAGCAATTGTTATTTGTTTTTTCAAAAGGATAAGCAGAGCTATGTTTTGAATTATGAGACCCTTTTATGTGGCACCTTCTAATGGTTTCAAAGGTGCTGCGGCGCATTTAGCAGTCACTGCCAGAAACAACGGGGCTTCTCTTTTTAGCGATAAGTCATTTTACATGTATTACACAACACACGGGACCTACAGCTTTACGTCCCATCCCAAGAATGAAGCGAAAATGGTTAAGTGTCTTGCTTAAGTACACAAGTGTCAAGACCGGGACTCGAAACCCACACTCTGCTGATCAGAGACACCAGAGCATGAGTCCAGTGCGCTTGACCGCTCGGCCTCGACATGCCGCTAACTGCACAGAAGGGATGTTAACCCCAGACATGATTGCTGACACAGATCAAGATAGAGTAGCATGGAAAAAAACCTGTGGTTGCCAGGCCTGGAATTTCAAAATGTTAAAGTCTATAGGAAAGTTTTGAAGGGGCACCAAGGCAAAGACCAGGGGTCGATTTCACAAAACTCTTCCTCACTTAGGACTAGTCCTAGGCAATGCTAAGAGATAGGACTAGTCTTAAGTTAAGACCAGTTACTTAAGGCTAGTCCTATCTCTTAGCATTGCCTAGGACTAGTCCTAAGTCAGGAAGATTTTTGTGAAATCGACCCCAGGGCAATGGAGGCCAGGCCATGGCCTCCTTGGCCTTCGTGTTATTCCAGGCCTGGGTTGCCTGCACGGCAGCCGAATGATGACGATGATGAAGACGAAAACAGGAAGAGACGATATCAAATCTATAAAGAAGGCCTCCAAGGTCAAAGTCAGTTTTGTGATCCACCCATTGCTTAGCAATTAACACTGATTCACACTTAAAAGCACTGGACACTATTGGTAATTACTCAAAATAATTGTTAGCATAAAAACTTACTTAGTAACGAGCAATGGAGAGCTGTTGATAGTATAAAACATTGTGAGAAACGGCTCCCTCTGAAGTAACGCAGTTTTTGAGAAAGAAGTAATTTCTCAGTAAAATATTGAATTGATTTTGAGACCTCACGCGTGAGGTCTCGAAATCAAGCATCAACTTTGTGAGACAAGGGTGTTTCTTCTTCCATTATTATCTCGCAACTTCGACGACCAATTGAGTTCAAATTTTCACAGGTTTGTTATTTTGTGCATATGTTGAGATACACCAAGTGAAAAGACTGGTCTTTGACAATTACCAAAGGTGTACAGTGTCTTTAAGATAAATCTTAGCTCTTTGTGAAATCGAACCCAGCTGTCTAGCCACTGAAAAAGTTAAGTGCAAACTCTACAGTCGGGGAACTACAAGAAGAACTGGAACCAGACTTAAGAATCTTACCTCCAAGTAAATCTTTCCCTTCCTGAGCTTGGTCACTCTTGCCCATGACGGCATACCCGTCTTACGGTAGATAAATCGGAAGGGTCTGTCGAAACAAGAATGAACAGGATTAATGTTCCAACTTTGCAGTCCGGAGGTCGATGGTTCAAATCCCGCTCTAGTCACTTTTTCTTTGTTCAACCCCAAACTTTGCAATTGAGCAGACCACATAATAAAATATGCACCAATGTACAAAGAAGCAATTGAACTAAATATTTGCAAATGGCTCAATGCAATGACCAAAATGTTAAAAAAAATAAAATAATTGTTTACAATAAGAACCAAGTAAGAGGCTTTTCAAACAGTCTTTGTGAAATTGGGCCCAGATTAGAATTTGGACTCGGATTTGAATTAGGCCCAGATTGACATCTTGACCCAAATTTGAATTTAGGCCCAGATTAACATCTGGACCCAGATTAGAATTTGTGCCCAGATTGACATTTGGACTCAGAATTGAATTTAGACCTAGATTGACACCTAGACCCAGATTAGAATTTGGGCCCAGATTGACACCTGGACCCAGATTAGAATTTGGGCCCAGATTGACACCTGGACCCAGATTAGAATTTGGGCCCAGATTGCTGGAGGGCATACCTTGTTGTGTCTTGGAAGAAGAGTGGTTTCCTTGCTTGGGTGACGATGACATCAAACAGGTCGATCCAGTCTGGACCAATTAAGTACTTCATTCCTTCATCTCTGATTAAGGACAAGAAAACAAACAAAAATCCCTCAAAACATCCATAAAATCAGATCTTTGTATTACAGATTTACATTCACAAATTTTGCAACAGATAGTTCCCAGTAGACGCCATCTTTACGGGCAAATTGCATTTTGGCTTGCAGGTGCGTCAAACGCTCAACTTATTAACGCAGCCGTGTTGTTCACTGACCAATCCTGCAATGAGTTTCGTGAAATGCGCGCGTGTTGCACGCCGTTCTCACACGAAACGCACGACTGTTTGTTCTAAACTGCCCGTAAAGATGGCCGATTTACGTCATACTGCAACCTATCTATTGGCAATTGCCCAAAGGTAACAGAAATCTATTTTTGACTGTTTTTTTGTGAAACGATAAGTTGAAGTCTGTTTTAGACACCGTCATCTCCTTCACAAAAAGAGTGATCTTGCGCATCCAGGGCATTTCTCGGCAGGCAAGATACTACACTATATCAACCAATGTCTATCTATTTATCTGTCTGTCTAAGTTTTACATTTTCTCATGTAGTTTCATCCGAAATCTAAGTATTGTAACAAATAAATAAAGCTGCTACAAGTTCAGTTGTACTCACACAAAGCTGAAGCGGCTATTGGTGATGAGAAAGAGTTGTTTGCCGCCCTCGTGCAACCTCCTAATGTACTCCGGAATACCGGTGCCTACTTGCAAATATTTCTCTGTAATAACAAGAATAGACATTTATGGAATTTGAGATGCTTTAAAGATTCTAAACTTGATGTAGAGTTTGTGGCTTTGCAGGGTGAAACATTACCGGTATCACATTTGATGGGCGCCTCAAAGCGCTTAGTATTTTTTCTGCAGGGTATGCGGAGCTACGTTTTGAAGTAAGAGACCTATTCCTTTACATAGTCCCAATGTCGGCTCTGCTTACCCCCAAAGTCTGCACTTGCGATCACCATTCTTTCATTTACAGGGCAAGCGCCGAATTTCTGCGCTAGCTGCGTAAGCGAAGAATGCCTAGTAACAGGGAGCACAAGCAAAAACTCCCTGCAAACCTGTGAAATACGCTTGATGTAAACGCGCAATTCCCTGCTTCCCTAAGTGCAGATTCTGTGCTTACGGTAAGCATAGCCATGAAAATTGGGCCCCGATTGCTCTACAGTGTGAGAACGACTGGGGATAACTCACCAACGTTCCCAGCAATCTCCTCGTGCATTATGCCAGACGTGTGTATTTCTTTCACTGCATTCTGTAAGTGACAAAAAACGACAATACTTCAGGCTTGATGCTTTATTCTTGTAAGGGCAGGGGAGTTTTCCCTTAGTAAAGGGCACCTCAATGAGGAAAAAGGAAGTTTGTACTGGAACATTTCAAGGGGGCACCAAGGCCAGGGGGGATTGCCTCCAACCCCTCTATGAAATACAGGCCTGGAATTTCATCTTTGAGAGGGCAAGGCCATTTAAATTTTCTAAAGGGCACTTTTATTGCAGAGTCCTATTGCAGAGGTGGGGTTTCGGAGAAGAACAAACAGCATGTGAATGCGGCCAGGAACAGACAATGGAGCACCTGCTAGTCTGCCCACTCCTGCCAGAGCCATGCACCCAAGATGACATGGAAGCCGTGAACTGCCGTGCCGGAGCCTGTGTGAAGCACTGGATGGGACTTGTGTAGTGACTCGATAAGAAGAAGATTGGAAAATCTTAAAGCGTATGTGACACTTTGAAAAAGGGCACCAGGGGCGATAGCCGGGCAGCAGAAACTATAACCTCCTTGTAATTCTAGGCCTGAGGTATACGGCCTGATATTGCCCGGTTAAACTATGTAAAGAAAACGTCCGTCTGCAAGAAACTTTCGCCACAAGTAACCTCAATATACAACTTGAAGACAAGAGGCAACATATCTTGATCGATGAGCAGCCATCTTGTGTTTCTCTCATTCAAATCAATGTGTTCAGACTGAGGCTGGAAGGGTAAAAACAGTCAGACCCCTTTTTAATGAAAATCTGTATTCATTACTGGTACTAGCACACAATTTACCGGACAAATTTTGTAAGAAATTCACTCTCAAACAGGACGCCAATGAAGAGATTTTAAAACAGACGTTTTATGGGATGATCGTCTTGTATTTGTCACAAGGTGTGCTGCAATACTTTGAACCAACTGTATTTAATTTAGTTGACTTACAATGGAAACATGCAAATGCATACGAGCTGTGCACAACTCTCAGCCAATGATAGGTCTTTCTTTGACCTCATTGAGGGCGCTGTTTGAGCTTGTGACGCTATGCAAGGGGTCTATAATGAGGTATCTTCAGGACAATGCGACACTTCAAACTTACATGAATGTCAGTGAAGAGGTACTCTGGGTCATACTCCAGCTCGTTCTCCGTCAGATACTGTAAAAAATAAAAAGATTTGGGGTTGAACAAAGAAAAATTGACAAGAGCGGGACTTGAAACTGTGACCTCCGGATTAACGTGCCGGCGCTCTACCAACTGAGCTATCTAGCCCTATGTTGGCAGTCTCCCTATTTTGTCAGTATCTTTGTGCCAGTCAGAAGCAGTACAACCGTTAACTGACGTATAGCCAGGGATCACACCCAAGTTTACGATACAACCTGGGAAGCGGCACAAGAGGGATCGCCTTATAAACTTAAAATAACTTGGGGTTGACCTTTCTTGTGACTCAAGGTTGCAATGAGCAAATCCACTGAAATCCAACCCCTTTCTCCAACCTTAATTAATTGTTTTCCATTTAAATGATGGCTGCTACTAAGACAAGACCATCAGCAACCCCAACCCTTCCAAATAAAACTATATGTTACGTTCGATTCTGTGTTAGACTGAGGACCGCACTAGTAAACTGATTATGCTTTACGTGGGATCAGGCACACCACCATGATCAGAGTCCAACAGTTTGGGTGTTGAGTTACTGAGTGGTGTTGGACCAAGAACTGCACTAGTGAACTGATTATGCGTTACGTGGGATCAGGCATACCACCATAATCAGAGTCTAACAGTTTGGATGTGGAGCAACCATTTTGTGTTAGATTTTGTTAAAGTGAGGAAGGATCCTAGTAAATCGCTCAAGAGAGTTAGTGTTACAAACAACGTCACTAGCTAGTTCTTCACCTTAATCTGGCTCAACTATTTGTTGACAGTTTGTATTAGGTACCAAAAAGTGTCAAATTTTGCAATGTCTAACCGCAAACTATGGCAGAGAATAAGATCAGGGTCTACAAACGAAATAACAAAACAGCGCCCTCTAGAGTTGGACCTACCTCTATAACGTTGGCAAGAAGTGTCATCTCTGGAATGGCAAATAGATCCATCAGGTGCTTCACTGGATGTTGCTACGGGGAACCAAACACACATCAATGACTAGTGAAGCGGCCATTTTTTATTCAATTCAATACAACCAGACTGAGGCTGGAAGGGTAAATTAGACTGGTCCCTTTTTGATAGAATAATCACAATTCAACAACAACATCAGATAGCTCTGCATACCTTGTAGAAAAAACAATGAGCATTTTGAGACGACCACAGGTGTGATTAAGGACTTGCGCTTAAGATTTTTGTAAACTGTGCACAAATTTTAGTAGCCCAGATTTTAAACATCTATTATTGTCATAAATTAATCTTTCTGATGTATTATTGGTCAAATGAGGTTACATTCACACACTGAAAAATAATTTTACACATTTTAAATTGTATAATCCTGAAAAGGACAAAATGTAAGCATTTTTGAACAAGTGGGTTACACAGTTTTTAGTAGCCCACAGGGACAGTTCAGAAGTTGTGCTTACTAGCCCGTAGCGTTTTTACTATGCCGGGCTAGTGTTAAGGGTGAGCCCTGTGCGTATTACTACAAACATGGATGAAGACTTTAAAATTAAAATTGTTGTGTTCAGAAAATTGTGGGCGGGGATTTTTGCCTCCTTGAGGAGGAGGAGAGGGGAAGTGGTGGAGGACCCTTACCATCTGTCCAGGGATCATTAAGCTCTCTGGGATGTGAGTTCCTCCGTATCTCTCCATTACTTCCTCCTCGCTCACCGGCTGCAATCCTCTGTTGTCATGGCGACAAACAAATGAGAAACAAAAACAACTGAATTCTAAACGACAACTGAATTCTAAACAACACCAGCAAAACTTGTCATGAATTACAGACGACACACAAAAGAGTAACAAATCCTTACAGACTATAAGTAACGACAGCTACAAGTGTACACAAAAAAGAAAAGAAAAGAAACATTAGGGAAATAAGATAACAATTAAATGCAGAAAGCGGACATCTTGTTCTGGTTTTTTGTGTGGACTGCTTCATAAACTATGGCCTCAAGACTTCAAAAGGACAGCAAAGCCTAGATCTGAACTAAAACTAAGTACTCTACTTCAGGTCCAGTCTGAGCACAATGTATCTTTAATCTCTCTGCTTTAATTTAAAGGAATGTGACAGAAGTGGTAAGTAAAATTTTCTTTAAGATCACAGATTTACATAAAACTTAAACGGTCTATTGATGATGATAGTAGAAAACATCCCTAGAAATATTTCTGTCTGAAATGCCATATTTGTTGAGAAATAAATCAAACTAATTTCCGATTGGAGTTTATCGCTCATGAGCGTTTTATTCATGCATTGTATAACACATGCAAATTTGTCATCGGTTTTGCACTATTTTCTTGTGACCCAGATGGCCGATCAATCTCAAACTTCTACAGGTTTGTCAGTTTATGTATATGGTTGATTATATAAAGTGCTTACACTGCCAGCAACTGTTTGTTAGCAAAAACCAAGGGTGTTTTTTCTTCCATTAGTATCTCGCAACTTCGACGACCAATTGAATTAAAATGTTCACAGGTTTGTTATTTTGTGCATATGTTGACATACACCGAGTGAGAAGACTGGTCTTTGACAATTACCAAAGGTGTCAAGCGTCTTTAAGTTCATCGTTTGTAATGTTTGGTTTCTTCATTACCTGTGTACTGTTCCAAGTTGAATGTGCTGAAAAGCATCTACCTTCATTAAATAGCCCTGTATTTGGAAACGTAAAAAAAAGGAAAGCCTTTGTTGAATCAGTTAGGCCTGGAATTACACGAAGGCCGTGTCCTCTTTTGCCCTGGTCTTGGGCCTTGGTGCCCCTTCAAAAGTTTCCCGGTAGATTTCCCAATGGAAGCGCCCTTTGCAAAATGAAAATGGCCTTGCCCTCTCAAAGATGAAATTCCAGGACTGATCACTGAGGTTTAAACATGATTTTCATTAGGTTGAGATATCAAAATGATGCCGTTATTCTTCAAAGATCATAATAATAATAATAGTTTGGGGTTGAACAAAGAAAAATTGACTAGAGCGGGATTTGAACCAACGACCTCCGGGTTAACGTACCGGCGCTCTACCAACTGAGCTATCTAGCCCTATGTTGGCGGTCTCCCTATTTTGTCAATATTTTTGTTCGGGGGTGCCGATAATAATAATAATATTAATAATAATAATAATAACATTTATAACAGGCCTTTTCCAAAGGTTACAGAGTGCACCAACTTCACTCTGATAGTCAGAAAAAACAAAAACAAGAATGAACATATGCATCATGAATCATGCTGACCTACATCTAGTTTGGTGACAATTATTGGTCAATAGTTCTACCTTTTTGGTGTCAAAGTGAAGTCCTCTGATGGCAAAGTCGGGTGAAAACTTCATACTCTTGATACCTGGGGGAAACTTGGGAGAAAACAGACCCCAACAAAATTCCACTTTAGAAAGCATGAAATAAAAGGGTTGTGTCTTCTGTTAAAGGGTCGGATGAAGGACCAATCTTGCTGCCATAACTGTGCAATCTGGAGCAGTCTAAATGGTTTTATCTTCACATTTGTTGTGAATTTGATTTGCAATAAAAGAAACGAAAGAACAAAGCTTTTTTTTCTCTGCTTGTCCATTCAAACTTTCTACTATGATGATGCACATATCTTTTGTTTGTGGTTACACTTGGTCTCATCTCATGATTTGCCTGCACACGGCCACACGTATGATTTCACTCTTCCCTATACATACAATTTTTTTTTGCGTATTAGCTGCAATTTGTGCGTTTAGGCCCGGTCCACTAGCTTGTGCATTGGGTGAACCTTGACTTCTTCCTTGAGAATTTATATTATTATTTTTTTTTAATGAGATATCGTCTAACTCACAAGGCCGAACGGCCACTCAAGGTGAGGGCTACGCTTAACTGATTTGGGCTGTTGACCCAAATCAACTGACACCAGGGGCACGTTGCCACCTACTCCTGGGGCTGAAACAGGGTTACCCCCTTCACAGTCCGTACGGATGTAGGCATGGGGATCATCCACTAGGAGCCTGGCTGGTAGAGCAGAATGCACCACCTTCCCAACTTTTTACGAAGCAATCATGGTTAAGTGCCTTGCTCAAGGGCACCAAGTGTCACGAGTGGGATTCGAACCCACACTGTGCTGCTGACAACTTCGGTCCGGTGAACTAGACCACTCGGCCACGACACGCCACGAGAATAGTTCCGCACAGTTGTCACCCACACTTTCTTCATTCCAAACGTTTGCTTACCATTTTTCTTTCCACCAAGTTCTCCATGGCCTGGTTGTAGATGAGGTAGTGGAGACGGTCTGTGTAACAGGCCAGGGTGTAGTCATAATCAAATCCATACACGTTGATGTTGGACAGATTAATCTCATTATTGGCAAACACCGTCTTGGGATTCACGTTGATTTGATGGTCAGTAGCTGGAAAATTAAGAAATTATTTGTACAATATTATTTAAAAAAAATTCTTTCAACAATATGGATGTAGCTCTGTATTTGACCGCCACTTAAATAATGTACCAGGTGAGGTACATCTTCAAAAGTGAATTGGAGAGATAAGTACATGTAGGACTAGGAGTAGTTTTGTATTAAAAATGAATCCATTCTCTTATTAATCGTTCTAAGATTACACACATTTCTGAGAACAATGGATTGATATGATTCATTTGACTTTTCATTCATGTCATTCTTTGACCACAAAATCGTAATAACAAGGGCAACATATTTTTTGCCTACTATAAAGTATAATGAGCAATAAATAGCGGCAACCACATTTTAAGTTCACACCACTCTCCATAAAATACAAATAATATTTATTTTATGAATATTCATATAAATACACACTTTACTCTTCTGAGCCTTGAATTACATGGAGGCCACATTTACCATGGCCTCTTTTGCCCTGGTCCTAGCATTGGTGCCCCTTTACACAAGTTTCCAAGAGACTTTTTTTAAATGGAAAATTAGGTCATTGCCTTCTCAAAGACAAGGCCAGGGCCGGCTCTACTCAACCTAGCTGTGGAAATCGTGGCTCAGCTCTTACACTTACATGAGTCAAGCTAGGGAAGGTCTATGTAGGGTTTTTATTATGATTAAAGTTGCAAAAACTCTTACCCCCCCCTCCCCCCGCCCCCCCGCCCCCCCGCCCTTCAAATGTAAGACTCGAGTCTGTCTGATTTTGTGAGTGTGAATCGACTTTGTTTACACAAACAACATCAGTGAACCTACCAAACTGTTCGCAATAAGATTTCGTAGTGTTGTATTCATGCCACAATACAGAATCCGTAATGGGTACCGCATCACAATCAGTAACATGAGAGCATAACTGTCGAGGGTATTGACGCACAAGAAACGAGTGGATCCTCTGCAGTTTCCTGCAAGATCTGCAGAAATTACTCGCCAAACTGTTCATGGCGGCCGCCATGTTGTCTTTTAACCGGCAACAGAGGGCGCCCTTGTAATTTTGTGGTGCGCCTGCAAAAAAATCATTACGCAAGTTACCATGCACAAAACTCGACCATCGACATCGTGTTATAAAATGGCGTGAAAATGCCGGTTCTGGTTTTTGCACGTAAAACAAAAGCTACCAAACCGGTGATGATCGGAAACATCTCAAGGTGACGTTTGTCTGACTCTGATGACCCATGCTTTGCCTCAGATCTGCCAGCATGATGAGTGCGGAGAAATCGCTCCGACGATTGAGGCACATCCGCGGGATTTTTGCCGGGTACGCCGGGGGAACTCCGCGGCTGACCCCGGCACTTTGCGCCAGCTACTCATCCGGTATGTAGTACTCAGTAGATGCGGTGGGGGATGTTTTCATCTGGAATAAAAAAAAAAATAATATCTGGGAATTTTCAAGATTTGTTCCCTCTCTGTTGTCCAACTTGTTTTTATTCAAAATGAGAAATGATTGTTTGAGGAGAAATCCTCCCATTACATAAGCCTTAGGCTGTGAGAGGCTTAGGCTTTCGGGGTGGGGGCGGAGGGGGGGGGGGTTGGTGATCGGTATTGCTCCATTTACTTCCATGCTCCATCCCATGTGTCCACTGAGTGATATGCAGGGGGCGGGGCCATGGTACTCGTAAAAGGGATTTACATATTATTAATATTAGTGGTGAACAGTTGAAAAGTCGATGGAATAAGTTGTGCATTCTTACTTTTGTGCAAACTTTCACGATTTGTTTACCAACTAAATTATATTTCAAATGTATAAATGTTCTTCTGAAATTTGCATGACTACTGATCGTACTGCTGGGGGATACTACAAGTACTACTACTTATGGCCAAATAAAAAAAAATACCAGTTGATCGTCCCCTCCCTCATCCTTTTTTGAGGCCCCATCCTTTTTATTATTATTTTTTATTTTACTTTTTTTTCTTCAAAAAGACACATTTTCTGTGTATTTTTCATTACCAATCTTTTAGAACTTGTAACTACAGAAATTAAGTGGTGACGTTAAACTGAAGAATTGGTGGCCAGTTTAAATTAAAATGCTGGCGGCCACCTTCGAAAGAAATAATAACAAATATAAAATAAAAAGGCCCTCATCCTCTTTTTGAAAAAACCTGGACGATCAACTGGTATTCTTTTTTACTAGGCCCAGTAGTGGCAGTACATACTGCTGGATTAACATCCCAATGATTTATAATATTTTTTTCAGATGGTCAAGTTTCTATTGGCGATGTGACTAAAGCAATCAAGACACCAGCCAATCCTGAACTGGTACCCATCAAATACTGTGAGTTTCATTTCTTGTTCTTTGGTTGTTTTGAACCTTCTGTAATCAAAGGAAAATGTGTCGTGGAAATTGAGAGATGAATCTAATTTCTTTATTGCCTTCTTCCACACAGTGTCTGACAATCCTCCACAGTCTGTGATGCGTCATCTCAGATGGATCATGCAGAAGGTTTGAAAAAAAACTCAGATTTGTTTGCTTAAAGGCCCTGTACACTATTGGTAAGATCGAAAAACACAATGTTCACAGATTCACACATAACTTACATGATTTAAAGTAAGTAATGGTAGAAAGGGTTCCTTAAAATATTTCTGCCTAAAATGCTATCGTTTCTGAGAAACGAGTAAAACAATAGTAATTATCGCGCGCGATAATTTGAAAAAACAGAAAACACATAAGATCTCTTTTTTACTATTTTCTCGTGACCTCGATGACCACTTGAGCTCAAACTTTCACAGGTTTGTTTGTTCATGCATATGTTTAATCACACAAAATGTGGACACTGATTTTGAGCTGTTACCAAAAGTGTATAATACCTTTAATTCATAAGAACGATTTATTTTTTGGTTTTTACCCTTACACCAATGTGTAACAAGCACTGTATACTCAGTACTTTCCCGAGCTCTGTGAAAAAAAAATCCACAGGCAAATCACTCGGGTGGGATTCGAACCCACGACCTTTGCATTGCTAGAGCAGATGTCTTACCACTAGACCACCGAGCTAGCCCGATGGCTAGAGGTAGTTCGAATCCTTCGCAGCGGGTTGTAAAACAAACTTTTGGGCATTCTGAACCCGAAGTTTGCAAGTATGGCTGAAGCACGCTAAATTTGAAACAAAGCATTTTACTTGATGTTTATGTTTGGTTTTTTACAGCCCTACCTGCGCAATTTTTAACAATTTTAAATGGTTTTAATTGTTGTAATTTTTTGATCCAAACCTTTGTGTGCAGTGTGCAAGAAATCTTTTTCCCGTTGTATGTTTTATAACAAACTTAGAATAAATTTTGACAATTTAAAAAGTGAAATTTACAGCTCTCATTTGAAACAATAATTTTAAGTGTTGTTTCTTTAACAAAACAAACTCAAGTGATTCCTCCATAGACTGTTTCATCTTACTCTAAATTAAAATTTCTGGATTGTGATTTTTTTTCCCCAAGGATGCCCTCGGTCAAGATGTCTTTCTGATAGGTCCACCTGGTCCTTTGCGTAGAGCTTTGACGATGCAATACCTCGTAAGTAAACAAAAATACATTTGTTAATAATAATAACAGTAATATTTTTGGAGGCTAGTTAAATCCTTACTCACAGCTGGGAAGCTGAATTGTGAAGGACACGGCTACAACCAAGTCGAGCCGCAAGCAAGCAATGGGCGCCTTTGGCAGCCCGTTACATCAACTCATACATGACAACAGAGCACAGCAAGAGATCGAAAGTGTTTGATTTTTCCAGAGGGCTTGGAGAAAAACCCTGGAGAGACCCAACTCTACTCACATATTATGGCCTTAGCCAGGAATTGAACCAGGGCCACAGGGTGAGAGGCGAGTGCTTTATGCACTAGCCACCCATGGATGGTGAATATAGTGGTTGAATATAAGTGAATATTATTGAAATGGGGTAGTGAAATAACTACAAGATTTTTCTAGTGAAATTTTGTATTATTGTCAGTGGTGTTTTTATTTGATAGACAAACACTACAGTCCCCCAAAAGTCCTCAAAAATCCTTTCTATGGTTTTGCTGAATTCAGAGGGTATGGTCCTGTTCCTCTAATGTACCAGGATTTTGCCTGGACCAGGCTTACCAATCTTATCAGAGTCCAAGCATTTTGGTGTTGAGTAGAATGGAAGATAACCAAGGATTTAGAAGTTTAAAGAATAATCCTAAATCAACTTACAAATGCTATTTTGGTTGATTGTTGAACAGGAATTGACAAAGAGAGAGGTAGAGTACCTGGCGCTGACAAGAGATACGACAGAATCCGATCTGAAACAACGCAGGGAGATCAAACAAGGGACTGCCTTCTATATTGACCAGGTAATTGATTCAGGAAAAACTACCAGAGCATCAGGGCTAGATAGACACATCAAGTCACTGGTTACAAATCCAGAAGTATAAGCAGTTTGCCAGACCTGGAATTACACAGAGGCCTTGGAGGCCATGGCCTCTGTTGCCCCTGGTCTTCGCCTTGGTGCCCCCTGTAAATGTCTCCCTTAGACTAAGATTTTCCATTTGCAAAATTGATGGAAATGGCCTTGCCCTCTCAGAGTTTGATTTCCAGGCCTGATTTGCTAGTAACCTCACCACTGAACAAGCCAGACACTCTGGTAGTTTCCCTCAACAAGAACAGTCCAAATTAAAAAACAAAACAAAAACTGATTCATCAATCAGGTTTTTATGTTATCATGAATGCATCTTGATTCTTCACTGTACACAGTCAACCCCCCTACTGTCTGACCATTCAATATCATCCACCAAGGTTTTGAATGATAGATAAACTATGCCAGCCTGCAATATGATATCAAATAGTAAACTTATCTACACAGTACACACATGTGCACAGTTGGTTTTGAGCACAGTTGCACCACCATACAAAACCCGTGCAGTTGAATGGTTTCAAATGGTTGGTTAACTCACTGGAAAATGTTACCCAAATTAGACAAGAAAAGTCAATATTTCATATTATGTCTTGGCAGTGTGCAGTGCGAGCAGCAACTCAGGGACGCATCTTGGTGATCGATGGGGTCGAGAAGGCAGAGAGGAACGTCTTGCCTGTGTTGAACAATCTCCTCGAGAACAGAGAGATGCAGCTGGAGGACGGACGCTTCCTTGTGGCAGCTGAGAGATACGACAAACTTCTTAAGGTGCAGACCTTTATCCCACCCCAATCACGGTCATAGTCCTTGTGTACACACAAGCATTGCTAATAGATGTTCGAGTGCGCGAGACTCGCATAGTCTTTTGACTATACTTAAATGGCCCTATCCTTTCCCCCATTTTGGGAGTCAAAATGTACACAAAGGAATTGACCCCTGAAATGGTGGAAATGGTAGATGCACATTTTGCGGAGGTGCGCTCCTGGTTTCCAAGGGGTCAATACCCAAAAAGTTCTGATTACTCTTTAAATGTTAAATTTGCACCGGGGATAAAGAATGTTCTTTGGTTTAACCCTTCCATCGATGTGTGTAAAGCACTTCCCCCGAGTTCTTCGAAAAAAATCCACAGGCATAGTATTCGGGTGGGATTCGAACCCACGACCCTTGCCATTCTAGAGCAGATGTCTTACCAACTGATTACTCTTTTGTTTTTAGGACCATTCCCAAGAGGAGCTGGATACGTGGAGGCTCGTCCGGGTCAGTGAAGATTTCAGGGTCATCGCCCTGGGGCTCCCAGTACCCCGTTACCGCGGCAACCCGTTGGATCCTCCCCTGCGTTCTCGGTTCCAGGCCAGGGATATTAATCCACTCCCATTCAAGGTAAGATAGTTTGCGAGAATGTTGCTGCTACTGTAATTACACAATTTTCAGTGTGAGGCATTTTGAAAAATCGTTTTTGTCGATTTGAAGTTTGACAGCATCGATTGTCCTTTTTCTCCATGGTCTTTGAGTTCCTTTTCCCTTCGTTTTCTTTTAGGACCAGTTGGACGTTCTGAACTCCCTTGGAACCAGCCTTCCCTCAGACAAGTAAGTATTCAACTAATTACATTTCTTGTTGCTTTAATTAAACACAATCATCACTTGCCCTCGGAAAAATGACCAAACTAACAGTCCTTGTTCTTTTTGCAATGATAGAAAATATCAGTTCTGTTCTTGACCATATCTTCTTGATCTTTCCAGGGTGTCACAGATGTTGTCTTTTGCCACGGCTCTGCGTAGCCCTGAGCTGGCTTCGCTTAATCTACCAGACTTTCCCCTGGAGAATCTCGCTAGCATCGTCCAAATCTTGGTAAGCTAACTTCTCAAAACCCTAAGCGCATAAAGATTTCAAATCAGGGAATGCTTCATCCCCTTTGAGTCAATCTAATCACAACTGCGTCAATTTTCTTCTAAGCAGAAATGAGCAGGATACCAGTCACAAACTGTACATGTGACATGGTAGTTTGGCTGGTAACCTTACTCTGGTAAGCATAATTTTGGTTGTGCTTAGCTACTTTTTGTGCTTAAGCAGCTCTATGAATTTGGGTCGTGAAACTACTAAACACTTGATCACCTTATCAATTTAATTTTACGTCTGTGACCCACCTAATAATGTTAACATCGGTCAATATTGAATTAGAGATTGATTTACAAAATATTGTAAACTTACAAGTGTTGAGCTAAATAGACCATGTAACTTGTGACATCACTCACTTACAAAAGAGTCTGGACTTCACTGCAGGCACAATTTGTACACGGCCCAATGGAAGAAAACATCAAATCTTATGGTTTATGGAGATTGCTCTGTCTGATTTTTATCAACTTTGGATATGAAGAAAAAGGGCACTTCTCATAACTCTTTCACCTCGTGATTTTTATATCTCTTGGATTTATGTAGAAATTATGGCACAATATGTAAAATTTCCCATATAACCAGTGTAGTATCTTGCCTGCCAGATAGACCCTGGAATGTACAAGGTCAACCTTTTTGTACACAAAGGTTACGTGGTCTATAGATACACGTAGTTTTATCAGAAACGCTGAACAGGCAAAACAAATCAATGTCGTCTTTATTATTATTATGCAAATGGTTTCTATTCGCTTTGCAGAATTCCGTTTCTAGTTCCTCGCCTCAGAAGTTACTCTATCACCTGTACCCCTATGCTGTGTTCCTCCCAAGGAGGCAAGGAGTGTGGTCGTAGATGCCTTAAGGGTAAGAAATGAAGTCAAATATCCCTGATCATCACCTCATTCTCCAAGTTCTTCCCTACATCTTTTCACAGGCTTGGAATTTCATCTTTGAGAGGTCAAGGCCATTTTCATTTTGAAAAGGGCACTTCCATTGGAAAATCTGAAAGTCTAATGGGAAACTGGTTGAGGGTTGGTCGTGGTGCTAACAACTCCACCCCGCTGAAAGCTATCACGTTACAGAAACCGGTGGCCTTACGTCCCACAGGGGGGCGAAGAGGATTAAGTAAGCAAATACGAAAATTATATTACAAGCTTCGAAACGGGGAAAGTACTAATGTCTGTGTTTCTCTGCTGCAGCGATTTGAGTTACTGGAAGACAAGTATGGTAATGTGAAGAGCCATAGAGTGGTTTCAGTCCAACCAGCCAATCACAATGCAGCTCCCGTGGCAACGGTTACCATGGGAAGCAACGGGGAAAGCACCCAGTTACAGGTGAGTGGATTCAATTAATGTGAAAGAGAGGCGTGTTTTTAACAAATATAAATTATTGTGGTTATAAAAAACATTTTGATAAAACTTTCTGGTTAAAGTATTTGTTATTCATAATTTGTTTATTTGCAATAACTGTAAGTACCAGATTTATTTAAGAGGTATGAATTTGTCTTCAACAATATTTTACTAGATCAGTAAAATTTAAGGTTTTTTCATACTCTGTTCTCAAACAGGTACCCATTGGAACTACCACCCCGTTACCACACAATGAACATCAGCGGTTTATTACCACGCCGTCACACGAGGGCCTCCTAGCCGACATGCTGCTGTCTCACTCAGTGCAAGATTTTTGTATCATTGGGCAAAAGGTAGGACGGAATCCCACAACTCGTGCACCTCCGAGTTGGTGACTCAATTTTACCACTCGGACATAAATTACATACCGTCATTTCCATCGAAAAGTTGTCCAGTGCTTTGTGAATGGTTGTTTTTCCAATTAAAGGTAGGGTCATAGATTGGTAAATACTTCAGAAATGAATGACCATAAAAACTTACTTGGTGAGAAACACTGCAGCTGTTGGTAGTATAACTATTTGGAGAAAGCATTCCCTTTGAAGTAATATGTTTTGGAAAATTTTTCACCCCGAAACATTTGAATCTGAGAAATGATTTATGCATGAATCGTTTCTCAGAATTCTGAGGGTTGGTGGACGCTCACAAATGCTGTGGCCAGATTTGCGGTTGGTACCCGCTGTCACCTCGCTACATGTGGTTTGATTTGACGCTCTTGTGAAAATACAGTGGCATTTTTTTGCGGCTTCTGAAAAAAGACACTGTATTCAGCTGAAACTTTCACATGTGACTTTATGGTATTTGTTTTTTTTATTACAAATTTCGCTTATAAATCAGCATTATGTTGACAAAAACCAATCAATGACCCTAACTTTAGCCCTGAAAAGTGATCGCCTGTCGAGCATCAGTTCTGTAAATGAAGTTTTCTTTTGACCTTGTTTTATTCTAGGGGTGTGGTAAGAGTGTTTTGACGAAGAAGTTTGCTGACACCTTGGGGTACAGGGTGGAACCAGTCATGCTATACCAGGTAAAGATTTACACCAAACTACCGTGAAACAATTCTTAAGAATATCGCTGAGTCAACGAGGGAAAAGGAACTGAATTTTTGAAATAATGTTGTATCTCGCAAGACAAGAACATTGTATCGGGGTGCCATTTCATTTCATTTATTAATTCTGGTTGTGAAGCCAAGGACTCTCAGAAAGCGAACTTAATCACTATACTAGCCAAGAACCCCAGGGAGAGAAGACAATGAAGGCAGTTTCAGGTGTGGGAGGAAAACCCCAGAGAAATATTCCAGGGGAAGCCTACGCAATCAGGCAGGGACTGAAAAACCCAATCCACATAGTGCCCCGGTGTGATTTGAACCGGGGTCCCCAGAGGTGGAAGGCAAGGCAAGATATCACTATGCCAACCTGACTGCCATAGGTTTTCTATGTATATATGGGAGAATTTCAGAGAGACATAAGTTATCACACAATCGCAAGTGGAATACGGATTAATGTAGCGCTTTTTTTTCTTCAGGATATGACCTCCCGTGACCTTTTACAACAGCGTGGGACCCTCCCCAATGGGGACACAACATGGCGGCTGGCACCTCTCATCACAGCGGCTCTAGAGGGCAGTATAGCATTGCTTGATGGTCTGCACAGAGTTAATCCAAGTACACTGGCCGTACTGCATAGGTAGAATTTAACCTCTGTTCTGATTGTTTTTAACATTGATTTAATTTCTGATTGTTTTTAATATTGATTTCATTTTTGGTTGTCGAATTTAATCAGCTAGTGTATTGACCAATGGGCGACTTTTGGGACGCTTGGTGGCAGCAGACTTACCAGGTAAATCCATTGTTCTTGGCAATGTGCTCATGCTTAGAACCATGTCAACAATGGAATTTTACCTGGTATGTCTGCTGCCATCTAGCATTCAAAAGTCTCCCTTTACAATTGTGGCGACGCATTCAAACTCTGACAAAAGACACATTAATCCTTGTAAAGAGTACACAGAATCAGGGCTCGAAATGTACATTGGACCTCAGTCAGGCCCAAGGCCAGTGAATTTAGTGTCGGGGCCAGTAAACTCACCACTGGACAAGTCCAGCAGTCTTGTGTTTTTCAATTGAATAATAATACCTTACTGAGTATAATATCTTTGAAAAATAGACAAATAACGTTAAAATGTTGACTTTCAGTCTGGTAAATATCTTTCAATTCTGTTGAGTATCGAAGGAAACTTGCCCAAAAGACAATTGAGATAAATATTCTCTTAGCGCTTGTTCAAATAATATAAACAGTTTACATAGTAAACTCTGTGGAAGTTGTATTGTAATTATGATTCTGGTTGTTTAAACAAAATTCTGGGCCTTTATAAGCTTTGAGCTACAAACCCTGTGGTCTTGTTGATTTTCCTACCAACTTCCACATAATCCTAATATAAAGTACACAGAATCTTGCCTGACAAGAGAGGCCCTTGCATTTATGCTGTTAAATTGTTGTGAACAGTGACAATAAACATTTTTAATCTTCTTTCAAGGCTGGTCCATGACCGTGATATCAGTTTATTTGATGGCTCCAGACTACTGAGGGATGACAGGTACCAGACTTTGAAACAACAAACGGGATTAACCGATGAACAGATGAAAGACAGGTTAGTAGGATTTGAAACTTTGCATGGTGCAAGTACAACTAAGAGAGCTTTGCGGTGACACCATGTATTGTACAGTTAGCCCTTCACAGCTTGACAAAAATTGACAATATTAAAAAAATAAAAAATAACTTTGGGTAGGACAAAGAAACGTTGACCAGAGTGGGATTTGAACCTGCAATCTCCGGTTTCAAATGCCGGCGCTCTACCGGAGTGGGATTTGAACCTGCAATCTCCGTTTCAAATGCCGGCGCTCTACCAGAGTGGGATTTGAACCTGCAATCTCCGGTTTCAAATGCCGGCGCTCTACCGGAGTGGGATTTGAACCTGCAATCTCCGGTTTCAAATGCCGGTGCTCTACTGGAGTGGGATTTGAACCTGCAATCTCCGGTTTCAAATGCCGGCGCTCTACCAACTGAGCTATCTGGCCCTAATTTTGGTAGTCTTTCTATTTTCAAATCGTATTCTAGTCAAAAATTTTGTATTCACCCCAAAATTTAATTAAAGTTTACCACAGTCATATTTCCTTTTGTTTTATTACTTGGTACAACAAGTTTAACTGAACTTTATGTCAGTTGGAAAAATGAATTTTCATTGAATCTCTACAGGTCCATCTTTCCCATTCATCCATCCTTTCGTGTGGTGGCCCTAGCCGAGCCTCCAGTTATAGGGAGTAGCACCCAACAATGGCTCAACCCGGAACTCCTCACGCTCTTCTTGTATCACCACTTACGCCCTCTGTCATTTGCCGAGGAGATGGACGTGATACAGGGAATGGTATGATGTTTTAAATGCTGAGTTAGCTTTTTCATCAGTGCATTTCCCATTGGCTTCCGGCGGTTGGTGGAGCCAGTTTATGTTGGAGTTTGTGAGCTGTTTTGTTGTGTGTGGACTGGAGAATTCTTTGGTCGTAAACAGAATGATTTGGTTTGTTATTTTTTAGGTTCCCAACACTCACCCAAGCACCCTTGAGCCTCTGCTTAAGGTGACCCACTTCTTGAGAAGTTCCGGTGATACCACAGTAAGTAAACGTGTTATGACATTTCTTTGCCCTATAATAATGGTAATAATAATAATAAAATATTTATAGAGTGTCTTTAACTAAACCACGTACTACATCCTCGCACATAAACACAACCTTTGTGCAGTGTTTCAGGCTATAAAAACCAACAAACTTGAAAATAAAATTCCATAGATTATTAAGTAGAAGAGAGTAGCCATTTGATTCTTGAATTGTTTTCTGCCTTTTCCGTTTCGTGTTGTGTTAGCTCCAATCTTTGTCTTCATCCCTGTCAACTCGTAACTTGCTTCGGATCGCTCGGCGGTTGACCAACTACCCAGACGAAGGACTACATGAAGCGATCAACAAAGCTTGTCTCTCAAGGTGAGCACAAGTGCCAAAATATGTCCGATTATTAAAATAAGAGATCGTTTTTTTTAAATTTGGGTCATAGATTGATTTTTTCAACGTTATGCTGATTTATAAGCAAAATTATAAAGAAAGATACAATAAAAGTCACATGTGAAAGTTTCAGCTGAATACAGTGTCTACATGCTGAGAAAACAGCAAATCTGTCACAGTATTTTTACGAGAACGTTGAATCCACCTGGACGTTTTTTGATATATTTGTATAATTTACTAGTTTTAAACAAGGTTTCCTCCAATTTGTGATAGTATTACCTTAAATGAGGAGTATAGTTAGATAACACACATTTTTTATTTCTTTCCAATAGTTTTCGGGGAAATTCTTGTTTTTACTCTTTGTAAAGTAGTATTCCTTGTTTTCTTGAAAGTAGAAGAGGGAACAAGTAATTATGACAGTTGCCTTTGTTTAAATAAACTTTTTTCGCTTTCAGATTCCTTCCACCGGTTGCTCGACAGGCATTGGAGAAAGCACTGAAGGATTGTGGGATACATGCCCAACCAGCAGCTGACGATGTGGACGTGGAAAGAGCTCTCTCTTGTAAGATAAAACAAAAAACTTCATGCCATTTTATTTTTGGGAAAAAAATGAAGAAATTAAAAGAAGAAGATGTATTATCTTGACGTCATTTTGCTGCATGAGTGACTTTCGACATAAAGTACCTTGACCTGTGACCCTTGACCTTTGTGATTCATGAATATTCATTGTTTAGGTGAGGTACGGGATGGGAAGTTACGTATTGGAGATACAGAGATGGCGGTATTCAGTCCGGAGAACATGATGATGGTACCAGATACTCTCTTCTATGAGAATGCACAGGTTTGTAAAACCCTGGATAAAAATTAAAAATTTGATTTTTAAATTTGTTTGTAGTAGTAGCTTGATTGAAAACTGACTGCAGAGACTTCTCTCGTTGCTAACTTAAAGGTGGGGTCATAGATTGGTTTTTGCAAACGTAATGCTGATATTTAGGCAAAGTTATCAAGAAAGATAGAATAAAAGCCACATGTGAAATTTTAGCTGAATACAGGGTCTACTTGATGAGAAAAGAGCCAAAAACTGTCGAGGTATTTTCACAAGAATGTTGAATCCATCCACTTTTAGCAAGGTGGCAGCACAACGCATTACGGACAAATGGGTTAAAGGTTTTCATGACAACTGTCTGTTATTTAACAACTCCAATATACTTTGTCTGCAGCATCTGAACATTATGGCGGCCATGTTGAAACATGGATTTCCGGCCAAAAGGATTTCATGACAAGTATCTGTCACTAAACTCCTTCCACCTCCATTTTATTAACTAACGACTCCCATACACTTTGTCCGCAGCATCTGAGCATTATGGCGGCCATGTTGAAAGACTTCATCCTTGGTGAGCATCTCTTGTTGGTCGGTAACCAAGGCGTCGGTAAGAACAAGATAGTCGACCGTTTCCTGCATCTGCTGAACAAACCACGCCAGTATGTGCAACTTCACCGGTGAGTGGCGACCATAACATCGCAAAATCTATCAACAAGATTTGCTGGTGTCATTTATTGTAATCATATTAATCAAAAGTTTTGTTTTCTTAATGTAGTTTTATGTTTTATTTAAGGTACTTATAAAATGTAATGCAGTGATAAAAGTTTCATTAGAAGTTTCATCTACTGTTTAAGTTACTGAATGAAAAGGAACTTTTTTTGATTATCGTTTTTTTCTTCTTTTTTCAGAGATACAACTGTCCAGTCACTTACCCTTCAGCCCAATGTTCAGGATGGCATCATCATTTATGAAGATTCCCCCCTGGTAGGTGTTTATAATGGAGTGAAAAGGTAGTAACTACCAGTAAAAAAAGAAAATTGTCAAGTGTTTTGTGATCCACTGCAGGATGAAAGACTGCAAGATACTGCCAAATATCTTCATTTTCTGAGCAGAGTGCAATTTGTGTACATTGTCTTGCTCTCTATTATCTGTCTTTTTTTTACACGCCATGCTTTGAGAATCAAGCGGAGGCCTTTTCAAAAACAGTCAGGTGCTCATAAAAATCGTCCAGCTTGGCTACAAGATTTACATGACTCAATAGGCCTGAAGTTTGAGGTACTACCTGACGATGAC
Organism: Pycnopodia helianthoides; assembly: GCA_032158295.1. NCBI lineage: Eukaryota > Metazoa > Echinodermata > Asteroidea > Forcipulatida > Asteriidae > Pycnopodia > Pycnopodia helianthoides. The sequence goes on from CM063259.1 coordinate 1,808,248, forward strand.
TAGAGCAGGCTAGTTGAAATGTTGAGACCTATTAAAAACTCACTCCGTGTCAGTGAAGTTAATTACGAGAAGTCCCCTCAATCCACTAAGCGAAAGTAGTAGTTCCCGGCCAATTTCCTACCTTTTCAGGCAGTACTTAGTAAGCAGGACAGTTCTTTTCAGAACTAAGTAGTATCCCGGATTCCAAAATCTACTCCGCAGTAGTATAATAAATAGCAAGACAAGTTCTCAAAGAACAAATCTACACGTCAAAGTAGGTGGTGTTACCACAAACTGAATCACCGATGACTCAATCAATGATAATAACTTTTAACAGGTGCGCGCTGTGAAGCAAGGACAGGTGTTGATCATTGACGAGGCAGACAAGGCTCCTACCAACGTGACCTGCATCTTGAAGTCCCTAGTAGAGAGTGGGGAGATGGTGTTGGCTGACGGCAGGAAGATTGTCGCAGGTAAAAATCCAGTCATCTGTCAGGGCGAAAAACCCTGACTTCATGGATGCGATAAATATCAAAGTGTGAATGCCGCAAACACCTGTATTTTCATCTTAAAGCACTGATAAACATTTAAAGACTATTCATTTTTAAAACTTTTGGGTTGCCAAAGAAAAATTTACTAGAGCGGGACCTGAACCTGTGACCTCCGGATTAATGAGCAGGCGCTCCTCCAACTAAGCTGTGTAGCCCTAGGTTTGGTCATCTCCCTATTTTGTCACAGGTTCAAGTCCTGCTTTAGTAAATTTTCAGTGTTCAACCCAAAATTATTACAAATTCACCCAATCAGATTCCCTTGTGGTTTATTACTTGACTATTCATTTCTGTATAATCATTACCATATGCCCTACTGGCTAAATTGTTGATTTTTGACACGTTGTTTTCAGTAAAAATGTTTGGAAAATAATTTCAAAACATAAAATTTTTTGTTTTAGAATGTTGATGGATAAAATGCAAAAAAGGCAACTCAGAACATGACCTTTCCTTAGACCTTTTTGGACTGACTGGACGCAGGTCAAATCTTGCAGCCATCTGTGGTGGCATTTTGGTAAAAGCCATTTTGGCAGCTATGTCTATAAAAGGTTAAGCACAATGGGTTACTTTTTGAACGCTAGGTGGCAGCAGACTGACCAGGTAAATCCATTGTTCTCGGCAATGTGCGCATGCTTAGAACTACGTAAACAATGGCAATTTACCTGGTTTTTTGCTGCCCTCTAGCAAGTCAAAAGTCTCCCATTCAGAGTACTCCTCAAAATAAAATAAAAATCTGTAAATTATCCGAGTGACTGTGATATTTTCATGTAGACGGAGCTCAGTCATCATCGTCCAGTAACACCATAGTGACCCATCCTGACTTCAGGATGATCGTCTTGGCCAACCGACCCGGCTTTCCCTTCCTTGGCAACGACTTCTTTGGATCCTTAGGTAATAAACTATTCTCATTTTCGAACTGAAAATGTTGACTTAGTTGCAGGATTTTATTTCGACAGTGTTAGGGTTACAATAATGAAATACCTTATAACAGCAATTTAAAGGCAGGGTGTACTTTTGGTAATTCCTCCACAAGTTAATGACCATAAAAACTTACTTCATAAAGAGCACTGAAGAGCTGTTGTCACTATAAAAAATTGTTAGCAATGACACCCTTTGAAGTGCTGTAGTTTTAGAGAAAGAGGTGATTTTTCACTCAAAAATTTGAATCCAAGAAAGGCTTCAGGCACTCAGACAATTCTATGCAACAAGGGTGTTTTTCTTTCTCGAAGAAAGACTCTGCTAGGGTCGAAACGTCTAGCCATATTTTTTGCATTTATACCATAGGTCCTATTGGTTGGTAGGTAGTTTGCAACAGCTAATTCTATTTTAAAAAATTTACATTTAGGAACTTGACAATCCTGGTATGATTAAATAAATTAACAGGTGATGTGTTCAGTTGCCACGCCGTTGACAACCCGAGCATAGAATCTGAAATGACGATGTTGCGCAAGTACGGCCCCGACGTACCCGAGTCTACTTTACAGAAGCTAGTGTCGGCGTTCGGCGAGCTGCGTGAGATGGCCGATGAGGGCCTCATAACGTATCCCTACTCCACTAGAGAAGTCGTCAACATGGTCAAGCATCTACAGGTTTGTGTTTTTTTGTTGGAGGAAATAATTGTATTGAGTTGGTGAGACTATGACGTAATTCCAGAGCTGCCAACTCTTCCTGATTCTGCCAAAAAAGCTTCCTGAAAATAAACCAATCTTTCCATGTTCTGATAAACAAATTTGCCAACTCTACCTGATTTTGCCGAAAAGCTTCCTGAAAACAAACCAATCTTTCCATGTTCTGATGAACAAATTTGCCAACATGGTCAAGCATCTACAGGTTTGTGTTTATTATATTGTTGTGGTGACTAAGACAGAGCTGCCAACTCTTCCTGATTTTGCAGAATGTTCCTGAAAATAAACCAATCTTTCCATGTTTCTGACGAACAAATTTGAAATCTCCCTGATTATTGAAACTTTGTCCCTATTATGCTGAATGTAATTCTAAATATCTCCCTGATTGTTGGACAAAATCTCCCTGATTGCAAGATGAAAATGTTAGCAGCTCTGCTATGGCGTAATTCCAGAGCTGCCAACTCCAGCTGATTCTGCCGAAAAGCTTCCTGAAAATAAACCAATCTTTCCATGTCTGAGGAACAAATTTGAAAATCTCCCTATTATGGAAACTTTTTCCTATTTTGTTGAATGTAATTTTTTATTATCTCCCTGATTGGCTTCACAACCAGGGCCCAATTTCTCAGAGCTGCTAAAGCACAAAAAGTAGATAAGCACAACAAATTATTGCTTACCAGAATAAGGTTACCAGCCAAAATACCATGTCACATTACTATCTATAACTGGTATCCTGTTTATTTTTGCTTAGCAGAAAACGTTAAGCAATATTTTCTGCTTAAGCAGCTCTATGAAATTGGGCCCAGAATTGATAAAATGAAATGACTTTGATGCAACTATTTTATTCACTAAACTAATCCAAATTATTCCACCATCTAGAAATTTCCAAACGAGGGGCTAGCCAGTGTGGTGAACAACGTCTTTGACTTTGATCGCTTACAACAAGGAGATGAGAGAGCAGTGATACAAGCTCTTCACAAACATGGCATCCCTGTCGGAGCCAACCCAGGAAATGTTCAGCTCGCCAAAGAGTAAGACTCTCCTTTTGTTATTTTTTCGTTTTCTCTACTCAAAGATGGGGTCATAGATCGGTAAATACTCCAAAAATTAATGACCGTAAAAACTTACTTGGTGAGAAGCACTGCAGCTGTTGGTTAGTATGAACTATTTGTGAAGAAGGATTCTTTCGAAGTAATATTGTTTTGGAAAACACTTCACCCCAAATCATTTAAATTGAGAAGCAATTCATGCTTGATTCGTTTCTCAATTTCTGAGGGTTGGTGTTCGATTGGCGAATGCTGCTGCGGATTTGGTACCCGCTGTCACCTCGCTAAACAGGGATGGATTCAACGTTCTTGTGAAAATACTGTAACAGTTTGTTGCTGTTTTCTCAGCAAGTGTGAACTGTATTCAGCTGAAACTTTCACATGTGAATTTATCTTTCTTTCAAAATTTTGTATATAAGTATGACTTTGAAAAAAATAATCCATGACCCTACCTTTAAAAAGAGGATGATAAAGCATTGATTTTTTTTCACAAGATATAATCATGTTTTTGAAAAATTCTTAAGCAGTTTTTGTTTGTTTGTAAGATTGGAATCACAGAACATCATTTTTACCGTATTAGGTAACCCTTTCGGAAAGCTTGTAAGGGGTATACAAAAAAGTAAAGTATAGAGAAAAATGCCTCTCGAGGTGGAATTATATTAAATAATTTAGTGCAAATATTGCTGTAATTAGTACAACAAATTATGAGAAGGCAGCATCGGTCCCGTAAAGCCACATTAAGGTGATTACAACGGCCACTTTTGGAACTACACAACTAGCATCATTCTTATGTTACTGACTACAAAACCAATGAAACACAATTGCATAAAAAAACAAATATAAATTTCACATGTCAAGAAAACAATGCAATTAGAAATTATTCCATACAAACTGACGTTATTTATTTTGTCATCAGATACAATTTTAAATTATTGTGAAGAACTACAAGACGGTGTTGGGTGATCCTTCTAAAAACTTAAAATATAAGTTATAAGTACATCTTGAGCCTAAAGTGAATTTAAAGATTTAATTGAGATACAAAAAATAAAATGAAAAAACTCAACCTGTATTTTTTTCAAATAACATTTTTTTTAATTGATAAGAAGAATGGAATAAAAGAGTGGCGACAAGGTCTATAACAACCATTTAAAACCGGCAGGGTCAAGGTCGTGTGATAAAGGACCGAACCAAAGGCTGTATGATAAAGGACCGAGGTCCTCTGTTGTTCAGCCACGACCCTGCAAGGTTTTAAATGGGCTTTTAAGACCAAGTCAACACTCATTTATTCATATGCATTTGTGCCCTTTTTCTTAAAAAGCGTACTAATGTTGAAAAATCTGTAGAACTCTTCAGTAATTATTAAATTCCTGTCACGTCCTCGGCTCCGTTTTTGCAAAGGGTCAAATTTCATGATCGCTCATACAGTTGTGCGCACATACAAATAATTTTACATATAGTACGGTATGTATGATTGCATTATGCACAAATTAGCATCCGCGTGAGCTTGCAGGCCACTACCTGTACATTTAACCACTTTTTATCTTGTCTGTACTACACATTCAAACGTGGTCAGGTGATCTCCCCCCTGACCAATCAGAAGGATAAACTGTCTCTGGTATTTATGAATGTTAAATCAAGCATAAACGTAGACTTTGTGATCATGGATGTATGTTTAATTGGCAATATGCTGTACTCTTGTCTCGAAAAAAAACCCATTGTTTTGACGAATAAAAGGTTATTATCTTGAGAGAAAATTCCCCGAATGATTGTTATCCTTGTATTTTTTTACTGATGTCTGTGTGACAACTTTACTTTTGATAATAAAATAAACAGTCTTGGACCCTCTTTTTTTCAAGAGAGCAGACATATTGCCAATTTAAGAATACTACTAATAATAATAATATTAAAATTTATAATGCGCCCTTTACAACAAAATGATCAAGAGTGCATAACACATGTTAAAATGCATAGATCAAAGAAAAATATAAAGAAAAAAGACTGGTTACCAGGCCAGTGCCCAAACCACAGTATGGGGATACGTCTGTCCCGCCAACAGAAACTAAAAATTCACTTATTATAATTACATAAAGGCCTGTCCCTGCTGGCATCGGTAATGTTTTATCTTTTCATGAGACAGACGCCTCTAACCCTCTAAAATGTGACATCAGCGATTAGGGTTCACACAAGTAACAGCATTTCTGACTTTGTTTTAATATCTTGCGAAGGTTTAACCATTCATGTACAACAAACAAGGATTAACCGTATCGTTGATTATTTTACATTTTCTGCTGTGAGTTTCCTACTCATTTTAGTCAATAATAAGCAATCAAAAATTCTGCAAAATTTATGCACAAATTGCTGATATTATGTTTCTTATACTATTGGATTATTGGAACAGCCTTCTGTACGGATTGCCAGCAACATCCACCGTTCCCATCCAGCGCATCCAAAACAGTGCAGCATGCGTAAAAGCACTGGACACTATTGGTAATTACTCAAAATAATTGTTAGCATAAAAACTTACTTGGTAACGAGCAATGGAGAGCTGTTGTAGTATAAAACGTTGTGAGAAACGGCTCCCTCTGAAGTAACGTAGTTTTTGAGAAAGAAGTATTTTCTCAGGCAAATATTTGAATTGATTTTGAGACCTCACGCGTGAGGTCTCGAAATCAAGCATCTGAAAGCACACAAATTTGTGTGACAAGGGTGTTTTTTCTTCCATTATTATCTCGCAACTTCGACGACCAATTGAGTTCAAATTTTCACAGGTTTGTTATTTTGTGCATATGTTGAGATACACCAAGTGTGAAGACTGGTCTTTGACAATTACCAAAGGTGTCCAGTGTCTTTAATAGACACACTCGGCGACCGGAGTCACGTGACTCATAATGGGTATACAATGTTAACAAACCAAGCAAGTGACGAACAGTGTGCATAGAAAAGCATGGCTGCGCCTGTGACTGCTTCTGCCGTAAGGAAGGAAGCAGCCATGCTTTGCCATGCACACTGCCTGGAAAACAATTTACATTTATACCCACTATGAGTCACATGACTGTGGTCGCCAATTTTGTTTACTGTCCAAGCAAATCTTCGAGAGCACATCACATGAGGGCCCATTTTCATAGAGCTGCTAAGCACAACAATTTGCTTAGCATGAAATTTCTTCCTTGATAAAAACAGGATTACCAACCAAATTTCCACGTGATTTTCAGGATAAGCAAACAACAGCTGAATACCAGTAACAAGCAATATGCAACACATATAAATTTGGTTGGTAACCCTGTTTTTATCAAGGAAGAAATTTCATGCTAAGCAAATTGTTGTGCTTAGCAGCTCTATGAAATTGGGCCCTGTCCTTCAATCCCTTCTTAAAACAAATTTAATTGAAAGTTAGCCCCCTTCGTTGTAAAGTCAGTAATAGTCATTTGAGTGGTTGTATTAGAGATTAAACCTGATTCAAACTGCCTCTAGCTACCGGGCAATCTCGGTGGTCTAGTTGGTAAGACATCTGCTCTCGAATGGCAAAGGTCGTGGGTTCGAACCCCACCCAAGTAATATGCCTGTGGATTTTTTTTCACAGGACTCCCGGAAAGTACTGAGTATGCAGTGCTTTACACACATCAGTGTGAGGGTAAAATCAAATAATATACACCTGTAATGTTTAGTACATTTTGATTTTGCTACAAGATCCTTGCTCATTTGAACCTTTTGATATAAACCCGTAAGGTAAATTTCTTCTGAAAAGGCTGGTTGTTTCTAACATCAAGGTGAAGATACAATTTTTATTTTTTTATTATTTTTTTCACAGCTGATTGAATAGCATTCTGTATTAGCTACAACTATTACCCAATCTAACACAAACACAAGTATTTCACATAAAAACAGTGTAATATACCATCATCAGCTTCATCATAACATTTACACTGAACCTTTTTTCTTTGCTCTGGTTTTGTTTTGGGCCGGATTGTGGGAGGCTTCGTGGATTGTGCATTATGCAGTGCTACTGGATGGCCCCTTTAATTTAATTTGATTTTTTTCCCCCTACTTTTTATAGTCATCTAAGTTTTACTGTAACATTTTTTCAAATGTTTTATTTTGGCTTCTGGCTGCGAATACATTTTTGTTGTGAATTAAAACATTTGTACTGTTAATAAATCTTAGTAAAACAGAATTTCACGATCCAGCCCACAACAAGACCACAGCAATCTGGCTAAAGCATGTATGCGATTCCTTTGGAGCTAGACCCTTTAAGCAGAAAAAAAATTCACTTCATTAAGAAACCTGGACATCAAACATAATCCAATGTTTTCGAATCAATTTATTTACATGAAACTTTTCTTTTACTTTGTTGTTCATTTTGTTGAATTTGAAATACAATTCCTTGAGTCGTTTATAACTCTACAAATGAAGCGTTGACACAGGCTTGGTGCAAACTGCACGCTTGAGTAAGGAACATTTGGTATCTGCCCACCTGATGCCTCCTACAGAGGCTGCGCCACAATCTTCTCCGGCACTGCCATAATCATTTGGTTCACTCTTACCCCAAGCCTCATAAGGAATATCTGTCTTTCCATCACACTTCCAAGTACCTGAACGATAGAAAAAGTATATTTCTAATCATTTTAAATGTCAAGTAATGAACCACAAGTGAAACTGACTGGGTGAATTTCAAATAGTATGGGGTTGAACAAAGAAAATTTTAGTGATCAAGAAAATGTATGGTTCAGGTGTTCAATGCTAACAATAGAAGCTCGGTACCCACATCTCAAACACCATGTCAAATTTCACTGATGTATGCACGTGTACATGTCCCAGCTCTTAATGTTTACTCGTGTGTACCGACTGTACTGGCATGCTGATGATGTGGTGATTACGTGATTGGTAGAAGGTTTGTCTGACAGCCAGGTATTTTGAGAAAAAAGTGACGTCACTAGTGCTGAGTGCTATTACTTGGACATTTGTTCTAGGCTAGTTAATTGTTACTGGGCTTGACTGAAGTAGCAAACTTAGTGTCTAAATTTCAGAACTGTGTTCACTAATGTAAAGTCCAGTGATAAAATTATTTTCTACTTAATTTCATAGGCCCCTATGGATGCTCTTATTCTCACCTATTTATTTGGAAAGTAAATTTTTGAGTTTTGAGTTTTCAAAGAAAATGCCTGGTTTTGGCGTGAGGTGTAACTTAGTGTGTCTGAGATTTTGCAGAAAAAAACCTCAAAATACTTACCTGAAATGTTGTTCATGTTTGATACTTTATTACATTTATCCCTTCCCTTTTGATTTGTTTTATTTTAATTTCTAAACAATATTGTCAAAATAGTTTTAGCTTCAAATTTTTCCTTAAAACTAACCTTCATTGATGAAGTCATTGCAGTTGATCCAGAAATGATGTACATTATCTGATTGAGGTGTGATTTCGGCGAGGAACCGACCCTCATTCTCAGATTTTGGGGTGACCATAACACCTCCCATCTTAGCACAGGCATCCCTTGCCTCAACCCATATCATTTTCTCCATGATGACTTTGTAGTAGTTGTTTCCCCATTTGATCCAATCTTGAGTGGATGCTCCAATGGAGGTCTTACATACCTCAGTGTTAGCATTGCTGCATCCATTCATCAAGTAGACGAGCAAAATCTCAACCACGAGAAAATGTCGCAGAGGCATTGTTGGTTTATCAAATACTACAATTTCATCTGTCCAAAAGCAGTGCTGGTAATAACCAAAGTTGTAGACTGAATTGAAATTCAACTAGTTATTGAAAGGTGTTTTATCAGTTTGATCTCCCTCAATAATTCACTGCAAGTAATTCTTGCCTATGACCCATCTATATGCAGAATATGTTGCTAAGTGCGAGCATGGTTCTGGCCTTTAATGACTAGTCTGCTTTTATGAAAATTGATTTTTAAAATTCCAACCCACCATGCTTTTTTTTTTCTCTGTGCGTATACAGGGTTTTAAATATATATATATAAGATTAGTTTAAACAGATAAAAAAAAAAAAACTATGCTGTGGGGATAATAATAAGTCAGCCATTGTAAAATATGGACAATGGACATCTTCTCTTTGTGTTACTATTAAGGTTTGTTGTGAACACCAATACTTTTCTGGTCAGGAATTGAAATTGAATTTTTTTTTCTTCAAGCACTAATTCTATACAGGGTTTTAAATATACATTTACTAAATGCCGTGGTTAAAATTTATTATTTTGAGATTAGTTTAAACAGATTTAAAAAAAAATCTATGCTGTGGGGAAAATAATAAGTCAGCCATTGTAAAATATGGACAATGGACATCTTCTTGTTGTGTTACTATTAAGGTTTGTTGTGAACACCAATACTTTTCTGGTCAGGAAACGAAGTTGGAATTTTTTTTTTCTGAAGCACTAATTCTATACAGGGTTTTAAATATAGATACTAAATGCCTTGGCAGAAAGTAATTACTTTGGTGACTCGTTAAAATCGATGGAGGCCATACATACCTTAGTCTAATTGGTTCCAAGACCTTTCTATGCTTTTTCCTTCCTGCGAAAAATAATTGACACACCCGCCCTCAAGGCGGACATGATTCTGCAGCGTACAGTTTCTCTGATGGGAATCGATTCCTTTTGACTTGAATTCGATTGTAGTATCTCTAATGGGTAACAATTCCATTGGACCTCTATTCAATTCTCCGTCACCACACACAGAGCTATCAGAGGTAACTATAAATAAATAAATAGTAAATTTGCGGGTACAACCGTGTGTAAATCTCTTTTGTGGGAGTGTTGGCTCTGGAAAGAGCCGGTTTGGTCTTGACGTTTCGAGCAGTATACTCTGCTCTTCTTCAGGAGAATGCTTGACTGGTGGTGGTGATGGTGCTCAAGTAGTGCTGAAAGGATGCATGTTTGGGCGGGAAGAGTTCTATTGCATGGTTGTACCCGCAAGTTTACTATTTATTTATTTATAGTTACCTCTTAACTCCACACCATGACAAGCTTAAAACACCACTGACAGAGCTTTCTAGGGGAAAATTCCGCTCTCTGTTGATCGAACAGTGGCATCTTTAAAACAAGACTATACCCTCAGCATTTGCTTTCTTGCTTAATTAATACACCAAGCACAATAACAATGTCTTTTCCACGACAATACAAATAATTGGCACATTTTATCTTTGAAATATTAGAGTTAGAATTAGAATTTTAAAAGAATTAAAGTTATATCTTTTTGATCATTGCAGAAGTTGTGACACTAGATATTTAAGCATGCTGGAACACATTTTTGCCAGAAGGTCCTGGGAATTCTAAGACAATTGACCAGAGGGGAATGTGAGGCCCTTTATGGCATGGGGTCCAAGGCCAGCTTACAGACCCGGGAGCTTTGGGGTTATGATGCTCTGTTTTTCAATTTGAGGCAGTATTTGGCACTTAAATGTCCCTTATGGGCTGAAAAAGATCATTACTATTTAGTGTAATTTAAAAAAAAGATTTCCCCATAAGGAAAAAAAATGAGCGAAAGTTTTTGGTGAGGTACTCACTATCTAAATCCCCCATAGTGCCACGGCTGGTTTTAATTGGTTAAATTAGAAATACGCAATTTCACCTAGAATATGTTAAGTACATTTTGATTTTGCCACAAGGATCCTTTTTGAACCTTTGGGTATAAACCAAGATGGTAAAGAACAAAGAAAATTTACTGGAGCGGGAGTTGAACCTGCGACCTCCCGATTAATGTGCCAGCTGTCTCTATCGAGCCCTAATATTGGAGGTATCCCTATTTTGTCAATATCTTTGTTCTGGGGTGCCAGTCGGAAGCCATTCAACCTGTAACTGCCGTATAGCTAGGGTTTGTTTTGGTTTGTTTTATTTCCATATATCACAACTAGACAATCTGTCAATACATAAATTACATACAAATGGAGGGCACCAGGAAAAAGCCAAGGCTTATACAGGCCCTGGTCCCTTAAGTTAATTAGTAGATTAATAACAGTTTAAAAATAACAATGATCATTATTGAACAAAAAAGAGAAAAGATATACAACAAACAATGGTAAAAACGACCAGTTTTTACACACATAAATTAAATTAACAGATGCATTTATACAGAGTGGAATGAATGTGTGACAAAAGCGAATGAAGCGAAGGTGAATAATGGAAATAAATATATGAATAATTTAATACAAGACTCAATAAATCGGAATGTAATCAATCATATGTACATATGCCATTACAGGAGTTTACATCTTAGGTAATATTGGAAATAAGTAGGTTTTTCAGGTATTTTTTTTAAGCTGTGCACAGTTCTTAAAACAGGTATAAGGGTAAGCTGATTCTAGAGTAGGGGGGCCTTGATGTCTGACTGTTTTTTTGAATAGTGTTGTTTTAAATAGGGATAAACACCCAAGTTTACGATTCAACATGGGAAGTGGCAGAAGAGGGATCACCTTAAGGGAGAAATGAAATTGTATTTCAAATATCAAGTAATAAGCCACAACGGAAACTGACCGGGTAAATTTTAAATAGTTTAAGGTTTGTTATACTTGATTTTGTTTTTAAAGAAAACTGCTTTTCGTTTTTCTAACATCAAGGTGAAGATAAAATATATGTTTATATTCACAGTTGATGGGATAACTTGCTATAATTACATTATTTACACACATATATAATACTATGCAAGCATTGCAGACAAGGGCAGTTTGTAAAGTATTGTCAGCTTCGGTGACCCGATCTGTCGAAATGAGGAACATATCGACCCCTTAATAAAATTGAGTTGTGCATACCATGTTAACAAGTAACTCACTGGCTTTCCAGCAATACCATTATTTTTTCCGTAGCTTATTCCAGTCCGAAGTTATTGGGAAATGAAGAATGTCTACAAGACAAGGCCACTTCCATTTTTTTACGACGTGTTTGTTTAGATACTCGTTTTAATTAACTTTGAAGAGAATCAATTGTGTACAAACAAGCTCAAAAAACGTACTTTTTGTGGATTTATTCATCTTTTCAATTAAAGATAAGACCACGACAAGAAAGATCAAGTTTTGTTAAACCTAATACCACCGAAATCGCGGAATCGTTTTTTGTAGTGTTTTTTCATGATTTTCGATTGTGACCAACTTTACACGCATATTACACGCAATACGTTCTGTCTGACACATTCCTCATTTCGATAGATCAGGTCACAGATTCCTGTGGTGTACTCATTCAGTACAATCCTATTCTTTTGACGATTTTAGATCTTACATATATTGCGTTTGATGTCCAGGTTTCATAAAATATTTTTTTGCTTAATTTTTGTTCTGCTCTTGGTGATTATCTGACAAGGAAATGCACGTATGTTTTACCAGATTGCTCTGGTTTTGTTTTGGGCTGGATTGGGGGAGGCTTCGTGGATTGTGCATTTTGCAGTGCTTCCGGATGGCCCCTTTAACTTATTTAAATTTCTTCCCCCTAGTTTTTTTAATAGTCATCTAAGCTTTACTGTAATATCGTTCAATTGTTTTAATTTGGCTTCTGGCTGCGAATACATTTTTATTGTGAATTAAAACATTCGTAGTGTTAATAAATCTTAGTAAAATATAATTTCACGATCCAGCCAACAACAAGACCACAGCAATCTGGCTATTAAGCATGTATGCGATTCCTAAGCAGAACAAATTCACTTAATTAAGAAACCTGGACATCAAACATAATCAAATGTTTTTGAATCAATTTATTTACATGAAACTTTTCTTTTACTTTGTTGTTCATTTTGTTGAATTTGAAATACAATTCCTTGAGTCATTTATAACTCTACAAATGAAGCGTTGACACAGGCTTGGTGCAAACTGCACGCTTGAGTACGGAACATTTGGTATCTGCCCACCTGATGCCTCCTTCAAAGGCTACGCCACAATCTTCTCCGACACTGCCATAATCATTTGGTTCACTCGTACCCCAAGCCTCATAAGGAATATCTGTCTTTCCATCACACTTCCAAGTACCTGAACGATAGAAAAAGTATATTTCTAATCATTTTAAATGTCAAGTAATGAACCACAAGGGAAACTGACTGGGTGAATTTCAAATAGTATGGGGTTGAACAAAGAAAATTTTAGTGATCAAGAAAATGTATGGTTCAGGCGTTCAATGCTAACAATAGAAGCTCGGTACCCACATCTCAGACACTATGTCAAATTTCACTGAATTAACCAGCCTAGAACAAATGTCCAAGTAATAGCACTCCGCACTAGTGACGTCACTTTTTTCTCAAAATACCTGGCTGTCAGACAAAACTTCTAACAATCACGTAATCACCACATCATCAGTGTGCCAGTACAGTCGGTACACATGAGTAAACATTAAGCTGGGACATGTACGCTTAATGTTTACTCATGTGTACCGACTGTACTGGCATGCTGATGATGTGGTGATTACGTGAGTGGTGGAAGGTTTGTCTGAAGAGTAGGGGTTAACCCCGGTGTAACTGTACATAGCAAGCACCTTTGTTAACAGGTTTCCTCAGGCTTGCGAGCTACAGTGATTACGTTCACTTGTGAGGCATCCTTGGTTTCATTACCAGAAACACCACAATATTGATAATAATCCTACCAATAAATCATAGTTATGCACATCAACACTATTAGAATCCTTGGCCTATACATTTTTTTGGTTTACCGTTGACTGGTGCAGTTAGTCTGCATTTTGTAGATTCTTGATCACAAATATGACGTCTGTCAGAACAGAGTTAACCAATTCTCTTACAGAATCCAAACTACAATTAACAACACATGATACACAACTTCTTTTGTTCGGTACTAATTTATTCACATATTCAAATTATTCACTAAATATCTATTATCTGGCATATAGATGCAGGCCTGCATTATTACATTAGCACAATTTTCAGCATAATTTGAAAGTAAAGGCAAATGAAACCTCAGCCATGATATCAATGTGATGTGATCAACTTGGAAATTGTGTATGTTTGGAAAATAAACCCAGTTTTGGGCTTTCAAAGAAAATGCCTGGTTTGGGCATGAAGTGTTGTGAAAATATAAAACTTAGTGTGTCTGAGATATTGCTGAAAAAAAACCTCAAAATTACTTACTTGAAATGTTGTTCATGTTTGATACTTTATTACAATTATCCCTTCCTTTTTGATTTGTTTAATTTTAATTTCATAACAATAATATCAAAATAGTTTTAGCTTAAAATTTGTCCTTAAAACTAACCTTCATTGATGAAGTCATTGCAGTTGATCCAGAAATGATGTACATTATCTGATTGAGGTGTGATTTCGGCGAGGAACCGACCCTCATTCTCAGATTTTGGGGTGACCATAACACCTCCCATCTTAGCACAGGCATCTCTTGCCTCAACCCATTTCATTTTCTCCATGATGACTTTGTAGTAGTTGTTTCCCCATTTGATCCAATCTTGAGTGGATGCTCCAATGGAGGTCTTACATACCTCAGTGTTAGCATTGCTGCATCCATTCATCAAGTAGACGAGCAAAATCTCAACCACAAGAAAATGTCGCAGAGGCATTGTTGGTTTATCAAATACTACAGTTTCATCTGTCCAAAAACAGTACTAATAACAACAAATGTCGACTGAAGGTACTAGTGAAGTAGACCTACACCTGCTGTATATCTTGTGTAGCAACAAATACACCAGCAATGAATTTCAGAGTTACCTGCAGTCTACCGCAATTACAAAGACCACAATAGCTCATAAACGGCCTTTTGTTGTTCCTGTCAAATTGCCACTCCACTTCTTTGCTTTCTAATCAATAGTTGTAGAGTGATTGGAGAAGGCATTTGAATAATGCTCTATTTCTGAAAAATAAAACCGTGCATGGGCACAGAAAGATTTTAAAATTACAGACGTGAAGTGGTTAACTTAAGCAATATATGCACACAGTTATATGCACACCTCCATTTCTTAAACCCACATAACTGTCTGAAATTATATATTTTTACCTGTCTCCTCTCCTAAATATCTATTATATGGCATATAGATGCAGGCCTGCATTGTTACATTAGCATAATTTTCAGCACCATTCAACTAGCAGTTCCTTATGAGTTATTATTTAATATGGAAAGTATTCAATTGAAAACTGAACCAGTAAATTAGATTGAGGTAGCTACGTCATTGGGCCCGATAAGCATAATTTTCAGCACCATTCAACTAGCAGTCCTTGAATTAGTATTTAATATGGAAAGTATTCAAGTGAAAACTGAACCAGTAAATTAGATTAAAGACACTGGACACCTTTGGTAATTGTCAAAGACCAGTCTTCTCACTTGGTGTATCTCAACATATGCACAAAAAAAACAAACCTGTGAAAAGTTGAACTCAATTGGTCGTCGAATTTGCGAGATAATAATGGAAGAAAAAACACCCTTGTCACACGAAGTTGTGTGCTTTCAGATGCTTGATTGCATGATTTCGAGACCTCACGCGTGAGGTCTCGAAATCAACTCAAATATTTTACTTCTTTCTCAAAAACTACGTTACTTCAGAGGGAGTCGTTTCTCACAATGTTTTATACTATCAACAGCTCTCCATTGCTCGTTACCAAGTAAGTTTTTATGCCAACAATTATTTTGAGTAATTACCAATAGTGTCCAGTGCCTTTAAGGTCTTTCTCGAAGGCTAAATTACCGCACAACACGTACATAGGTAAACTGGTGTAACAGAAGCAGTGGAAAGAGCTGGAGAGAGAGAGAGAGGCAGAAAGCACACAGAAAAAGCAAGGGATGAACAACGAAGAGGGTGACAGAAATGTGGAGGGGGTGTAGAGGGAAGGGGCTTGTTTAAAGGAACTTTACAGAATTGGTTTTTGCTAACAAAACAGTTGCTGGCAGTGTAAGCACTTTATGTAATCCACCATATACATAAACTGACAAACCTGTAGAAGTTTGAGATTGTTCGGCCATCTGGGTCACGAGAAAATAGTGAAAACCTGATTACACATTTGCATGAAATCATATAGATTCAAAATATGAATAAAACACTCACTGAGCGATTAACTCATTCAAATATGGCATTTCCGACAGAAATATTTCAAGGGATGTTTTCTACTATCATCATCATTAGATCATGTAAGTTTAATGTAAATCTGTGATCAAAAGTATATTTTACAATCTTTTTTCTTACCAATTCTGTAATGTCTCTTTAATCACAAGAGGTTAAAAACGCAAAGGACAAAATCAAAGATGGGAAGAGGAAGAATTTGTTTCATATTGAAATGAATTTAATTAAAAAGAATTTTTTCTATTTCAGATTTTCTCTGCCACCTGCTCAGCTGACCAGTCAGTGGCACTATGGAGGGCAGGGGTCAAGTCATCGCAAAATGCTGTGCCCAGTTGATGAAAAGAAACTCAGAGTGAAGGTAAGTTAATTGATATGTGGCATATTTTGAGTGTTTCGCTACAACAGTATAGTTTGAGCTTAAAGGTATTGTACACTTTTGGTAACAGCTCGAAATCAGTGTCCACATTTTGTGTGAATCAACATTTGCATGAACAAACAAACCTGTGAAAGTTTGAGCTCAATTGGTCATCGAGGTCACGAGAAAAAATAGTGAAAAGAGACCTCATGTGTTTTCTGCTTTTTCAAACATCAAGTTTTTATTATGCGTGATAAAAACTTGTTTTACTCATTTCTCAGAAACGATAGCATCCTAGGCAGAAATATTTTCAGGAACCCTTTCTACCATTACTTACTTTAAATCATGTAAGTTATGTGTGAATCTGTGACCATTTGTGTTTTTCGATATTACCAATAGTGTACAGGGCCTTTAAGTGTCTAATTGATCAGACAACTTGCCTCTCTCTGTTTGATCACAGGAATTCTTATTGAGGAGTTTTGGGGGTGGGGTTACGGGGTACTTCTGTATAGACTCCTTGCATGTGATGCAATACGACCCAAACAGCGCCCTCACTGAGGTCAATGAAGACCTTTTATTTTTTAAGAGTTGTAGGAAAGGCAAGTTCTCAAAGAACAAATCTACAGAGCAAATTAGATGTAAACACGTGGTGTTACTGCAAACTGAGATACACATTGATACACCTTTTGTTTTCTTAAGGGTCCCGTGCATCTCAATGTGAGGGAGTACCCTCTGGATCGAGTAGAGGAAAGATCTCTTGGTTTCTCTGAGCTTGTTGCTTCATGGCAGCTTCCTCTCAGTGAGACAAATAGAGTTTGTGATGTGGTTGCCTCGCAGTGTAAGTATACCAATTCAACATTTGGGTTTTTAAAATCAATATATTATTGTTATTATTATTATTTCATTTTATCAAAGCATGCAAAAGGAAGATCACACTTTCCTTTGTGCCGGTAACTCCTCAAGTCAGGCTACGTCCCGTAGCCTCAGATCTCAAGGGTCTTTCTCAGGATCTTCGCTGTTCCCAAAAGTGCCGCCTTCTGTATTATTATGATAATTATTATTATTGGTATTGTATATTTCTTGTTATGTAACTAAGGATGCTTCATAAGTGAACTTAATCACTGTAGCTCACAAGACTGAGTACACCTGTAAACAAGGGTGCTTGCTATGTGAACCAGAAACACCGTGGTTAATCCTTACTCTACCAAGATAATGAAGAGAGAGAGTGGCAGAAAGCGCACAGAAAAAGCAAGGGATGGACATTGAAGAGAAGACAAAGGGGAGGGGGGGGGTAGATGGAAGAGGCTGGTTTAACCACAAGAGGTTGGAAACTCAAGAGACAAAATCAAAGATAGAGAGAGGGACTAAAAGTAAGTAATAAGTGAATGAGACAGACTCAATAGGGGGATATCTGTGGAAAAAGGAAAAGGCAAAGTCAAGAAGTTGTGAGTCATTTCCTTCTTAGATGTTCAGACCATGGGGTTGAACGGTCTGGAGGCACCTTTCACCCTACTCAGACAAACAGGGAACCCAGTGATAATATACCCAATGACAGAAAATTAAGTTGTGACTGAAATTGAGTGGACAAGATTGTTCTTTATCAAACACCACCAAGGTATTAGAGATCGCAACCATCGATGATGATCTTCATCAATAAGGAGTATAACATTTTAATAAATATATTCCTGCAGATTCCACAGCAGGACCGATTCATGTCTTGACGTCAAACCCCATCTGTCTGTACAGCATGAAACCACACACAAAGTCCATACAATTCTTGGACTTGTACGACATCTTCCCTGGGCTTGGTCCGAAACCAATCGCCATAGCAACACTTGGAGAACAGCTGGCTGGTAAAGTCATACTTCATGAACAGATTGTAAGGAGTGTTTTTTAATTTGTTGCAGAATTACTTTTTTGGTTCCATTTTTGGACCAAAAGTAATCAGAATAATTTAAAACGCTTAAGATTTGTATTTTTATATTATTCATGCAATCATGCATATGGGTGGCTTGGTAGGCTTGTGCTTAAAGCACTTGCCTCTCACCACTGTGGCCCTGGTTCAATTCCCAGCAAGTGTAAAGTGGGTGTTTCAAATTGTCACTCGATAGGACGGTTAAAGGCAGTGGATACTTTTGGTATTTACTCAAGAAATACATCACCATAAAAACTTAGTTGGGAAGGAGCACCTGAGAGCTGCTGATAGTATAAAACATTGTGAGAAACGACTCCCTCTGAAGTAATGTAGTTTTTAAGAAAGAGGTAATTTCTCACTGAAATATTTAAATCTCTCAGGCATTTGGAAGCACAGAATTTTATGCAACAAATTTTTTTCTTTCATTATTTTCTTGCAATTTCGATGACCAATCGAGCCTTTTGTGTGTGTGTTATTCTATGCATATGTAAGGATACACCAAGTGAGGATACTAGTCTTTGATAATTTCCAAAAGTGTACCCTGCCTTTAATGAAAGACAAGTTATTAGTGCCCTTCATAAAAAAAAGTTAATTCCTTCATTTTCCTGCTTGAATTCCAGAACAATAACATCCTGCTGATCGACACCAAGAGCGGCGTGACCTCAAGACTTTTTCTGACCTCACCCTTAGAAACAGCTAAAGAGATCATTAGTCGCCGACTCAGCAGCAGTAGTGAGGTCAAAGGTCACAGGATGTGTCGCGACCTTGCTGACAAGAACATAGTGGTGTTTTACCAGGAGGAAGGGTAGGCCTATTATTATTTTTATATTTGTCTGGTAATGAAACCAATGTGTGGTGATTAGGCTTCAACTACTTTATGACACATTGGAGAGATTTCTAACTTTGATTTTGTAATCGATGGCTTATTCTTTACTCATTAGCCATCTTGGATTCGGCACAAAACTTACAATAAGTTAGCAATGGAGGGCGCTATAACAACTCTACACAATGGACCCTTAAAACTTGCACGGTGACCGTAGGCCTGAAGATACTGTGTGTAGAGAATATGGATGTAGGAATGTCATTTTTAAAATGAACTTAAAATCAGTTGTTTGATCCACTCATTTTCCCAATGGATAAAGTCTTCATGAAAATGGAAAAGACCATTGCTGGTCTCTAACCTCACATTAAAACGTAAGAACCCATGCAGTTAGGTAGTGACTTAAACGAAATCTACATCCAAGGCACCGGTTGGGGATTCGAACCAGAGTCCACAGAAATGAAGGGCAGTTAAAGAAACCACTAAGTCAACATGAGTGCCCCTGCAACATGAAATCCTTAAATATTTGGATACATCCAAAATGACATGCAAGATATGTTTGCATGAACCTGTCTTCTTATTTTAAAAAGAGCGCTAACATAAAATATTATATCTGCTCCAATCATTGCTTTTGTTTTCTTACAGGGATCATTTAGATGTTGTAGATGTACTGAACGGCACAGCGCACAGTGTTCAACTGCCATTCAATCTTGAGACTGTGCACATGCCATCCCCTGATAACTGGCTTCTTACCGAGGCCAAAACCCAGAGGTAGGTATGAATGCTTCCTGGAACCCAGGTTGGCTAGACTTGACCCAAGGCGAACTTTCGTCGAGTCCTTGGTCGTCTGATTAAACCACTGCATCCCCATCGCACGCAGCTTTATTTCACCTCTTTGTTGTGTGCCCTCACTCGACAGGAAAGTTCCAATCAACTCTGCTATTGAAAGTTTGCGATCCAACTGTCTGGATTGGCAATTAATTGGCACTAGAGGGCACACAATTAAAGAAGCTCATCAGAGCTAGCTATGTACCGTTGACTCGGTTAGCACGAAACCTGACTTGAACCAAGTCTACAGGTTGGCTGAAAACCCAAACACTAACGTCTGGTCCGAATTGATCAGAGGTCCACAGAGGTGAAATTATGGCGGGGCAAGGTTGAACTAGTTGACCTGAGGCTGATCTCACAAAGACCTAAGGTTGATCTTGAGATGTGTGTCCATCTTAGTTGCTAAGCAAAGTGAGATGGTACAGGACATATCACTATGGCAATATTGATGAATCTCAGTGTTAGCACAAACATTCATCTTAAGATGAGCTGTCAGTATCACCAGAGTGATTTGTATTGTGACATTACATTTTGCTAAGCAATATTTTTCTTTTTTTCTTCTTTTTGTTTTTGTTTTTTAGAAAGTACATCCTAAGCAGACCAACCCCAGACTCTCCAGTTAACCAACTGACCGTCATATATGAAACCCAGCCGACAAGCGCAGGTACCACACTATCATTAATTACATCAAAGCACTAATATGGAAGAGCTTTTCTTACATCATAAAAACAATGATGCTTTGCACAGGAATGGTTTGCTGAGCAAAAATTTGGACTCAATCAAAATGCCCAAAATATGTTTATGACTGATCACCCGGTTTTGTTTATTTTATAACAGAAAAGTTTTTGCTGTGTGAAATTAGGTTCACACTATTTTGTAATACTGAGCAAAAAATACATGGTGCATCATGCATGAGAGCTGGTATTAGATAATAACATGTATGTGAGATGTTTTGACCTTTTACAACTCTTTGAAAAGTCTTTGATTATCCAAAATGAAATAATTGAGGCATTTTTCTAGATTCCCCATCTGTTACTGATGGAGAAAGTGCCATTGGGAACCATACTACGCTAGAAATCTCGACAGAAGGTCTGACTCCGGCCAACCTCTCCGAGGCGATCGGGGAAAAAGTTGACGCACCGAACAGAATTCTTGCAGATGAAAGTAACTATGGTGCGGTTGCTGTTGGTTTTCCAGAACTTCAGGTTTGTAACAACAATCTACAGTATTTATATAGGTTTCGAGCATCAGAGTCTAGCCTTCTCTTGAAGACAGTCGGAGCATAGTGATCGAAACATCAAGTTGTTTCACCATCGGTTACTTCCAGAGCCACCACAACTCACAGAGAGATTTATGTCAATGTTGTTACTGCAAAACTTATTAGAACAATCTTTATGTTAGACAACCAGTGTGTCTGTGTTTTGTATTGAATTATTTTTTGATGTTAAAGGGACTTTCTGTCT
Source organism: Pycnopodia helianthoides (assembly GCA_032158295.1). Taxonomy (NCBI): domain Eukaryota; kingdom Metazoa; phylum Echinodermata; class Asteroidea; order Forcipulatida; family Asteriidae; genus Pycnopodia; species Pycnopodia helianthoides. Next base: position 1,829,822 of record CM063259.1, read on the forward strand.
GAGGCAGACAAACTTTGTTTTTCAGTTTGGATTGATTGCATCTCTGCATTCTCTAGGATCTCTTCTGCAGTTTATTTTCACTAATACTCACACAGTCATTTAGCTGTGTTTTATTGAAAGCTTAAAAACAGGACAAAAAATTGTTTTTATTTAAAAAAAAATAGAGTTGTCTGAGCATTGAGCAATCACCTCTAGTCAATTTTTCTTTGTTCAACACGAAATTATAAAGAAATTTACCCAGTCAGTTTCCCTTGTGGTTTATTACTTGATAGATAAAAATTACCTGCTCTAGATTTCGTTTTTTATGGTCTGGGTTCAAATCCTGCCGTAGTCTTGGTCAGATTTGTTGCTGTTTTCATGTTTCTACTTAGAAGAGAAAATTGTCATACTCTTTGTTTTGTTGGTTTTATCTCCTTACTCAGTCTGCCATAGACATTTACACAATACCTAGAGATCCCACACCAGTGGAAGAGCGTGGCGACGCCCTGCTAGCCTCCATCACGGCTGGAAGGTCAAAGGTCAGCGTAGAGGGTCAAGCTGGTATCTTGCCAGAGGTCGGCCAAGTCGCGAGGATTGTTCCAACCCAGAGGACACCAGAGGAGGTTTTTCCGGAAGGTGAGTGGGGTTCACCACATTTCATTATTTGTCTGAACAAAAAAAACAGGAAAAAGAAAATTTTTGGAAAATGGTGTTTAAAAGTGGATTTTTGGGAGGTTTTGATTTGTAGTGAAAAACCCTGTCAAGAACTCGAACCAAATTTGTACTCCCCCCCCCCAATTAACGGCATTGATTTTCTCTATATAGACCCCCAGCATAGGTTGGCATCACTGAGGTCAAACAATAGAAACTTCCAGGCATGAATGCACCACACAAAAACTCTCAGCCAATGATAGGTGTTAATTTGATCTTGTTGAGGGCGCTGTTTGAGCTTGTGATGTCATATGCAAGGGGTCTACTAGTAATGCTGTTTTCCCTACCAGCCTCTTTTTGGTTATATTGATTTGAACGAGAGAGAAACAAGATGGCTGTACGTGATTAGAGATCAGTTCCTTGTCATATGGTACATGTAGCACTGAGTTTTGTTTTCACTTTTTCACATTATCGTTGTTTCTTCAGGTACAGCCCCATCTAACGTGGCCAGTTATCTTGAGATTGCTGATTTAGCTCAACACAACGTCAAATACATTCCTGTTCCAAGGTAAGTTGAAAATGATCTTTTTGTTTCAAAAATTAATTGCAGTTTTCTTAACTAGGGTCCAATTTCATGTATCTGCTTGCCGCGGAATTCTGCGCTTAAGGAGCCCTTAAAGCACATAATTTTATAAGACGTAAGCGCAGAACTCCGTGGTAAGCAGAGCCATAAAGTTGGTCGCTGTTTACAGGTACTTTATGGTATGTGGTCAAGTTGAACAGCTGCTTTTTAACTGGAAACTAATGTCCCTCTGCAAACTCTCAGTGAAGGCGTCTGTTCACCCAAAATTTGTTCCTCCAGTTACGGATTTTTCACTGAAAAGATTCTGATGATGTTCATTTCAGATTTATTTTGTTGTGGACTGTTGCTTTAACAGTTTGTGAAAACGATTAATTAAGTGTTTTGTCGCATTCTGCAGTCCCATGGGGTCTATCCAAGGTTACATGCCATGGTCCTCCTCCTCGTCTCACAAAGTCGCCATGGCAACCAGCGGCGGCAGCCATGTTGTCACAGTGGACTCGGGTGGCATGGTGAGAGTGTGGGAAACCGGACTGAACCAGTTGGCCAGGTCGCTGGATGAGTGGTATCGGCTGATTGGCAAGGACGATGGGAGACCTCTACAGGTAAGCAATTCTCTATTCATGTTTTTCTTTCTCTCCAAAGGACAGGATTGATTTAAGTAGATTGAATCTCTTTTGAGTAAAGCTTTGGATTTCAGAAGTCCTAAGCCAGTGCTGGCCCTAGGATTGGGTTAGTTAACATGGTTATTATTATTGGGAGTTCCAGCCCCCACCCCCCATCAATGTGACGGATGAGGCAGACCTCAACTAGATGGCCAGCTGTCTGCTATTCTCCATATTTCCAAGTCAGACAGGTTTCTTAGGTTTGTTGGGTGTCGCGGCCGATCGGTGAAGTGCACTGGACTCAAGCTCGGGTGTTTCTGATCGGCAGAGTGTGGGTTCGGACCCAGCTAAAAAACAGAAAGCCATTTTGGATTTTCAAAGATTGCTTAATAAATTGTTTCTTGGTTATCTTCTCAGATAACTACGGAGAAAGAAACGAGCCAAGACCTGCAGAACATCACACCCAAGCACGGCAAAGTGGACCCTAGTAACAAACCTCATGTAGGAGGTGGAACATGGGCAGGAGGGGTCGGTAAGTAAAAAAATTTTCCCCTCGTCAAAATAGTTAAAATTGTGACTTTGTTAAATAATTTGATTTAGCAAAGTGCGTCCAGAAATATATGCAGCATTATCAAGTTCTATGAGCCAGCAGTATGTTTTGTTTATTTCAAATTTATTTACAATGTACAAAAACCCTAAAACTCACATTTAAAAATATTGCAAGAAAAGTACGATAGTTAAATAAATGAGCACAATGAAATTGAAATTCAATTTTCTTAAATGATGAGAAAAAATAGTAAAGTACACTGGGCAAAATCAATACTGCAGTATTGATTTTGCCCAGTGTACTTTACTATTTTTTCTCATCATTTAAGAAAATTTAATTTGTGAATAATTAGTGTGCTACAACTATCCTAAATTGCGAATTAGATTTAAATAATGTTTAGTACAATGACTTGCTTGATCACAAGTTACTGCTAAAATTTGAATTCCTCAGACTATCGAGACAGTTGCTATGTCACATGATTCGGGGCAAGCTTCTACACAAAGATACACATTTCTGAATGAATGTGTAAGGCACAATGGTACCAGGGTTTGCACATCTGGAGGTTGCTATACAAAAGCTTGCCCCGAAACCATTTGACATAGCAACTGTCTCTATAGTCTGAGGAATTCAAATTTAAGCGTTAACTTGTGATTAATTAAGCATGTCATGGTACCAGACTATTCTATTAAACTTGCAAATGGCGTGTCGTGGTCGAGCGGATAAGAACACCGGACTCAAGCTCTGGTGTTTCTGATCGGCAGAGTGTGGGTTCGAGTCCCGGTCGTGACACTTGTGTCCTTAAGCAAGACACTTAACCACTATTGCTTCGTCCTTCGGATGGGACGTAAAGCCGTAGGTCCCGTGTGTTGTGTAATGCACGTAAAAGAACCCAGTTACACTTATCGCTAAGAGAAGGGGTTCGCCCCGGTGTTCCTGGTTTGATTGGCAGCATATTGCGCCACAGCACCTTGTAAACCATTACTTGGTGCTATGTAAAGGAACAGGTCTAATACTTCAAAACGTAGCTCCACATTAAACCTTGCAGGAAAAATACTGAGCGCTTTGAGACACCCATCGGACGTGATAAAGCTCTATATAAGAACTGTGTATTATTATTACTATTAAATGGCTTATTGCTTGTGTTATTTCTGTTCAGGTGGTGTGGGTACGGCAGGATTGGGTGGTGCTGGAGGTCCCTACAGGTTGGATGCAGGTCACGATGTGACACAAGTATCACAAGTTCAGAAAGATTCGGTTCCACCAGAGGTACTGTGCTGCACATAAATGGTCATCCTAAAAAGTTAATGGCTCTAAACTATATAATTATTATAGGGCAGTGATTAAAAAAAAGAAAGAAATATTGGCTTTCTGTTATTATTCTTATTATATATTTCTGGTAATAAGACCAAGGATGCCTCATCGCAAGTCAGAGGAAACCTGTGAGAGCATCTTAAAAAAAAATAGCCATTTACTGGAATCCACAAAATGCTGTCACACGCAATACATGATACGACCAAAGGCTGAGCGGTCAAGCGCACTGGAGTGTGGGTTCGAGTCCCGGTCTTGACACTTGTGTCCTAAAGCAAGACACTTAACTATTATTGCATTGCACTTCGGATGGGACGTAAAGCCGTTGGTCATGTGTGTAGTGTAATGCATGTAAAAGAATCAAATACACTTATGGCTAAAGAGAAGGGAGTTTGCCCCGGTGCTTCTGCCAGTAGCTTCTGGCTGCAGCACCAGTAAAACCTTACAAGGTGTTACATGTACGGGTCCCATAATTCAAAAACGTTAAAAATCTGTCTGGAAACAAATAATGATAAGTGCTTTGAGACACCCGTAGACAAAGTGCTATATAAAAACTAGTTATTTTTTATTATTATTAAGTCCAATTCTAAAAAAGTTTCAGGAAGTGGATTGTAGTTTTAAAAATGGCACCTACGCATTTTTTTGTTGAAGTTTCTTGAAGCCCTACAGAGTTCTGTGTTTTATCTCCTCTTTGGGGCATTTTTTTAAAACTACCTCATCCAGGTCTTGCTGGCTGCCCGTGAGATGGCCCAGAAGGCATTCAAGGAGCGACTGAAGGAGATTAAGATGTCCGAGTTCGATGCGGAGATGTATGAGCGTTTCTCATCAGGAGTGCGCCGGCAAGTCACTTCTCTCAGGGTTGTGCTTGACAGCTTGCAGGTATTCCTCTTTGATGCACATGGTGAATTGTAAATGTTAGAGCAGGCTCGGGTGCTGACCTTTCGTCAATTTTGCAATTTTAATCACAAATGCGTGGTATATTTTTCACTTGTACGCGTCTTGTTGATTGACTCGTCAAAATAGTTATCAGTCAATGTATTTTTTTGAGCAGACAATAAGATTAGTGTTTACCAACCTTTAATATTAAAGGAACATTACAGATTTGGTAAGAAAAAAACTTTTTGATCACAGATTTACATAAAACTTACATGGTCTAATGATGATGATAGTAGAAAACATCCCTTGAAATATTTCTGTCTGAAATGCCATATTTGATGAGCAATGAATAAACTAATTTTCCGATTGGAGTTTATCGCTCAGTGAGTGTTTTATTCATTTGTTGAATCTATATGATTTCATGCAAATGTGTAATCGGTTTTTCACTATTTTCTCGTGACCCAGATGGCCGATCGATCTCAAACTTCTACAGGTTTGTCAGTTTATGTATATGGTGCTTACACTGCAATCAACTGTTTTGTTAGCAAAAACCAATTCTGTAATGTTCCTTTAACCAATTCTATTATCTCCACACCAAAACTAAACTTCTTTAAAAAAAAACAGAGCTTTTGCAAATTTTCAGGATCTTTCATTGTCACACGGTTTCACCTCTGTCTTGGAGATTGTCTGGAACTGGTCGGTAGTAAATTGCCTCGTGTGACATTGCTTTCAAATCTAACTTCATTTAAAATTTGATTCCGGCACAGGCTAAGGGCAAAGAGAGGCAGTGGATGAAGCATCAGACAGCCGGTGATCTTGACGAGGCTAAACTCATTGAAGGATTGACTGGAGAGAGGGCCATCTATAAACGACGCGGGGAACAAGACCCAGAGGTAATTAGCTACCCCTTTCAAAGAAGTCTGGATAGATTGATAGGGGATCTAGAAATTTGTCAATTAAAGGGCGGTCACCCTTATATTACAATTAAAAGTATCTCCACTGTTCTATTGTGCTCAGCTCGGCAGTCCACAACTGAAGCCCAAGAGATTGCGACTGATAGTTGATGTTAGCGGCAGCATGTATCGTTTCAACGGATACGATGGACGTCTGGAACGAGTCATGGAGGGCGCCCTCATGGTTATGGAAGCATTTGAAGGATACAACCAGAAATTTGCTGTAAGTACGCATTGCATCTGTGGAGGGTGAAATTGATTTCAATACATTTAACAGGAAACTCGACTGAATTTTATTTAAAATAGCTTGTGGTAATACAATGTGATATGAGATCTCTTTTGAGTAGTGGCTCGGAGAAGAACCGATTTGTACTCAACTGGTTTGGACCAATCTGCTCAGGTCTCTTCAGGAGGATGCTGGGGAAGACCAACCACCAGAGCTCATTGGTTGAATCGTCGAGTACAAACCAGCTCTTCTCTGAGCCTACATTATTCATACATTATTCATACATTATTCATACATTGTTCATACATTGTTCATACATTATTCATACATTGTTCATACATTGTTCATACATTATTCATATATTATTCATACATTATTCATACATTGTTCATACATTGTTCATACATTATTCATACATTGTTCATACATTGTTCATACATTATTCATACATTATTCATACATTATTCATACATTATTCATATCTTTTTCATACATTGTTCATAAATTATTCTTACACTATTCATACATTATATGAATAAATTTATTTTGTAAGTCTACTGCCACCTTGTGTTTTTAAAGCTTTAACCTGAAGCCAATTCCTTCCCTGTTCTTTACAGTATGAGATTTACGGACATTCTGGAGATGACTTTGAGATTCCGTTTGTGATGAATAAGAAACTACCGGCCAATAACAAGGAGAGACTGGAAGTTCTTAAGGTAATCTACCCTGATTTGGCTTGGAGTTGATGCGGAACGAATCAGTCCATTGTGAGATCAAGTTGAATGTAATAGAAGGCTTCATTCAGTCATTTCACAAACTTTTAGGTTGCCTCAATAGATGAGGAATGACCACGCCTAGTTCTGCACAAGTAGTGACCACACCCTAGAAGTGACCAAGCACTTTGAGAATGTTTAAACAAAATTTCTTTTGGACTTGTAATGACAAATGTAGCTTCTTGGAAAGATTTAGTGCTGTTTTACAAATATGTGTGGAATTTAATTTGGATTTACCCTTACACTGATGTGTATTAAGCTTAATTACTCAGCACTTTCCTGAGCTCTGTGTTAAAAAAAATAAAACAAATTTACATCTATTAAATCCACTGCGAGGGATTCGAACTACCTCTAGTCATCGGGCAAGCTCGGTGGTCTAGTGGTAAGACATCTGCTCCAGCAAAGCAAAGGTCGTGGGTTCGAATCCCACCCGAGTGATTTGCCTGTGGATTTTTTTCAGCTCGGGAAAGTACTGAGTATACAGTGCTTAAGGGTAAAACCAAATTAAAATTCTTTATCCCCGATGCAAAAATTAACATCTATTAAATATGTCTGGGTTGTGTCCATAGACGATGAACGCCCACTCCCAGTTCTGCATGAGCGGTGACAACACCCTAGAGGCGACCAAACACGCCATCGAGAGCATAGCTAAGGAGGAAGCGGACGAGCGGTTTGTGATCGTACTGAGTGACGCCAATCTTGACCGCTACGGGATCAGTCCTAAGCTCTTCGGCCAATCACTGACCGCTGATGATGAGGTCAACGCTTATGCATTATTCATCGGGTCGCTAGGAAACCAGGCTGATGTGTGAGTGTTTTCTCAGTCTTATTTTACTTTTTGGTAATTTTTTGGCATGCAAAGTCTCGCACTATTTTACACTTCTGAAACTCTGATCTCTCCCCCATCCTTTCTCAATAGCAGTTTTGTAGTCAGAAAATTACTTCACTTTCATCCAATACAGCTCCAGAGCTGCCAATTCTCCCTGAAAATAAACGAATCTTTCATTGTTCTGATGAACACTTTAAAAAATCTCCCCGATTATGGAAACCTTTTACCTGACTAGAATGTAACTCTGAATGTCTCCCCGATAGTAGTACAGAATCTCTCTGATTGCAAGATGCAAATGTTGGCAGCTCTGCAGCTCATTCAATGGTACTTAAAAATGACATGATTTCCGAGCTGTTGTTTCTGTTGTCATTCTTCACACCCTGCCTTCTCCTCATCTCACATGGGTGTATGTGGACTCTTTGGTTGAGGTCGGTAGAGGGGTTAATTTACCCACAATTGTACACAGATAAATGTAGTACCAATTTCTAATACCGGGTAAAATGTCTTTTTTGCTATCTCTGTCCACTTCCCCCTCTTCTTCCCCCTTGCTGTGCGCGAATTTCCCCCACTGTTTTGCCCGAGTTTGGCAGTTGCCCACCCTTCCCCCCTGGGCCACCTGCCTGTGCCATCTCTTATAACCAAGATCCCTGAAGAATAAGGAAAAACACTGTTTTGGGTTGTTGTTTTCCCTGACCCCTCACATTAACATGTCAAAGTAAAACTCATCAACTTTTCATCAAAAAGGATTTGTATATTTTTAAGGGGAATTAACTCAGGCTTGACACTTCAGTCTTGTGATGACAAGGCAGTTTTCTCCTAAGTAAAGGCCACCTCCATGAGGGAAATTTGTACTGGAGCATTTAAAAAGGCACCAAGGCAAAGACCAGGGGCATTGAATGCAATAGCACTTCGGACTAATTACGTCACTTTCGCTCAAAATACCCGTACGTCAGACAAACATTCCCTCCCCAAGCTCCCGGCACAACAAACCACAGTAGTACAGTCAGTACACAACAAGAAGCTTGGACACGTTTGCGCGCATACATAAGTGGATTTTGACGTGTTGTCTGAGATCCGGGTACTGAGCTTCTATTTTTAGCATTAGTGCGGATTGCCTTCAATGCCTTGGTGTAGTATCAGTTCTGGTTACTGCTTTAATAAACGATTGCTTTGACGCAATACTCATTTGTGGTAATTAAGTAATCACCACAAATTTCACACTTCCTGTTCACCATGTGGGCTTCCCCGGGTCCTTCCCTCAGACCACATGGAATGGAATGAATCATCAAACAATCACTGCAAATCTTCTTGTTTTTGTTTGTTGTATAACCTTATCGGTATATCTACGAGGAGTTCCATTTGTAAACTGCAAACTTAAACATTGTTTTCAATCTACAATATAAAAGTTCCACTTTCAGTGCGCTTGGCCTTAAGGTTTAATTACCTCATACAAAATGAAAGTTTGGCATGGTATAGCTATCAAACAATGAAGGGAAATTTTAGTAACTGAAATATTTTATTTTGAGCGAAGTTTTTATCAGTTTTATGTTTGTCTTCTTTCTGTATTTAGACTTGTCCGAAGTCTTCCAGCAGGCAGGGGTTTGTTTGTCTGGATACCAAGAATATACCTCAGATACTTCAACAGATATTCACATCCACCATGTTGTCCACAAGGTGAAAAGAGACTTGGGGCTAGTCTAGTATCCGCAATTCAACAGATCTTCACATCCACCATGTTGTCCACAAAGTGATAAGAGACTTATGGCTGGTCTATGCCACAGGTCAACAGACCTTCACTTCAAACATGCTGTCCACAAGCTGAAAAGAGACTTGGGGCTAGTTTAGTATCCATAGGTCAACAGACCTTCACTTCAAACATGCTGTCCACAAGCTGAAAAGAGACTTGGGGCTAGTTTAATATCCACAGGTCAACAGACCTTTCACATACATCATGTTCAGTGGTAGAACCAGACACTAGGCTGGGGCAAGAAAATATTCTCACTCTGTAAAATCTGGCTTCCATTGCCATCAGGCTTCGCCTCGTGACACGGAACAGTCCAGATTTAACCTCAGAATTATATTCTGCCATAATGCACTCATATGCTTTCAATGTTTATATAATGTTATGAACTAAATTATTAAATATTTTAAATTATAAATTCATAAAATATGATCCTTTTTTATTCATGGATGGTTCTTTTTTTTCCCAGTTCGTAAAAAAAGATCTAGAAGTCCATCTTGGCTTATTTTGAAGCTTCTATATTTCTATCCATCAAGACAAGAATATTTACTTCTCAAGATTGTTTACCATACTTGTCTAAGCGTTGGTCCCAATGGCTGCTCTAGCGGCAAACGGTGCTGATCAATTATCTGTTAAGCAAAAGCTAGTCAGGATACCAGTTTTAAATGGATTATTTTTTATGACAAGGTATTTGGGCTGGTAACCCTTTTCTGGTTAGCACATTTGTTTTGTGCTGAGCTATTTTGGGGGGCTGAAGCAGGTGAAACGGGGCACTGGGTTCAATGTTCACATTGAGAAAAAAAAACCTGGGGTGGGGAGGGTTATGAAAGTGGCTTATATAACAGCCGTTTGCGAATTGGATTTGAATGTCTGGTACAATGACTTGTGTAGTCACAAGTTATTGCTTAAATTGGAATTCCTCAGACTAGAGACAGGTGCTATGTAGCATGGTTCAGGGCAAGCTTTTGCGTAGTTATGTAAGAGACGGCGAACGCCAATACACAATTTTGAATGACTGTGTACGGCACAATGGTACCAGGGTTTGCTCATCTAGAGGTTGCTATACAAAAGCTTGCCCCGAACCATGTGACATAGAAACTGTCTCTATAGTCTGAGGAATTCATGGTTTAATTGGTAAGTGGGGCTAAGCAAGTCACTAACTCATTATTCAAATCTAACCCGCAAATGGCTTATTGAACTGGTTTAGAAAAGTTTATACGTTGCGTTTTTTTTCGCCCTGTAATGTGAAAATAAAGGAATTGTTTTTAATCGATAATGTATATTTCTATCAAAAGGGTACATTTTAAAACTTTGCTATACAGTTGTTCTGTGTAAGAAGTGAGAGGTGTATGTACAAGAACAGGATAAGAAACATAAATGTCAGAGATTACAATCTTTCAAATGAAGATTCTAAATATATATTATGAAGAACAATCTCATTTGTTAGCTTTGTGCACTATTAATAAACTATGGGTGTTCCCTATGCTTTACATTATACTGAAGAATGCTGCCATTGTTTTTTATTTGTCCACGTTTTCATGTCAAAATGTTTATTAATAATTTGCATGGCTAAGAATTCAGTGATTTGAAACCATAAAGTAAATAACAAACTATTATAAAAACTTTCTTTACTCCCATAAAAATATTCCCAAAACTCATCAAAAGGCTACCCTTTCATAATTGCTCCCAAAATATAAATATTTCCAAATATTTTTAGCCAAATATTTTTGGGTCAAGTTCAAGAATGTCAAGTACCACTGGTGCCTACAGCATCATTCTAGGGCATAAAATCACCAATTAAATTTTGGTAAAAAGTTTGAAAAAAAAATGCTGGACTAACCCCTTATGATTTTTTTCATTTTTGGCCTAGTTTTCATAAGTCAACATTTCCACACTGACAAATTTAACTAAAACAGTAGGTCAAATTCTATCAAACGGTATCAGTAGTGCCTACTGAATCATTCTAGAGCATAAAATCGCATCTTAAAATTTGACTCAAATTTGAAAAAAATGCTGGACTTACCCCTTATGATTTTTCCAATTTTGGGCCTTATTTCAAATGCCAAAATTTCCGTAAGTTTAGCTGAAATCAAGAGTTCAAGTTCAATAAAAAGGCATGAGTAGTGCCTACTGAATCTTTCTAGAGCAAAAAATCGCAGCTTAAAATTTGACCCAAATTTGAAAAAAATGCTGGACTTACCCCTTGTGATTTTTAAAAATTTTTGGCCTTTTATTCAACTGTCAATATTTCCTCAAATTTAGCTGAAATCCTGGGTCTAGTTCGATAAAAAGGCATCGGTAGTGCCTACTGCATCATTTTAGGGCATAAAATTGCAACTTAAAATTTTGCCCAAATTTGATGAAAATGCTGGACTTACCCCTTATAATTTTTGGCCTTTTATTCAACTGTCAATATTTCCGCTAATTTAGCTGAAATCCGGGTCTAGTTCAATAAAAAGGCATGAGTAGTGCCTACTGCATCATTCTAGAGCAAAAAATCGCAACTTAAAATTTGACCCAAATTTGAAAAAAATTCTGCTGGACTAACCCCTTATGATTTTTTCAATTTTTGAGCATAGCTTTCAAATGTCAATACTTCTGCTAATATAAATTAAGATCGAATCCTGGGTCTATTAGTTCAATGAAAAGACATCAGTAGTGCCTACTGCATCATTTTAGGACATAAAATCGCAACTTAAAATTTTGCCAAAATTTAACAAAAATGCTGGACTTACCCCTTATGATTTTGAATTTTTTGTGCCTATTTTTCAAATGTCAATATTTCTGTAAGTTTAGTTGACATCCTGGATCAGTTCAATAGAAGGACATCAGTTGTAACTAATCATTCTAGAGCATAGAATCGCAACTTAAAATCTGGCCCAAATTTGATAAAAATGCTGGACTTACCCCTTATGATTTTTTCAATTTTGGAGCATAGCTTTCAAATGTCAATACTTCCGCTAATATAAGTTAAGATCGAATCCTGGGTCTATTAGTTCAATGAAAAGACATCAGTAGTGCCTACTGCATGATTTGAGAGAATAAAATCGCAACTTAGATTTTTGCCCCAAAATATAAACATCACAAGCCTTGCAATTTAACTTGCAATTTTGTTTAAATTGCAATGCTTCTTATCCCTTATATATATTAAAACAAAAATAAATTTGTGCAGAAAGTTAGTCAGAGTGACGACCGGGCGTTCGGGGGACTCAAAGTCTGGTCGGAACCAGAGTGGTGATCCCCGTAGTTCCCTTCAAGGATTGGCTAGTCCTGGTCCCTCCTTATCCTTTCCCACCCGGAATATTCACCCTCTACCTAATTTGGGGAAAGACATGACGGACCCCAATCCATTACAGCGGCCAGCAGTAAAAGTCATGTTCCTTTTGGTACGGGGAGGGCTCGAACCGGGTGTACCAGCTCTGAATTGCACGCAATTGAACTATCCAGTGCACCGAAGTGCCCGTTGGTGTTTTGGGGTGATTTTAAATCCTACTTAAATACGGTACTTAGCTACGGTACCATCTGCTTCTTCAAAAGAACAGTCATAATAAAACACAATTTAATCAAACCTAATATATTAGTCAGAAATAATAACATAATTTTTTCATTTATTTATACTCTGCGGTTTAATTCCTCTTGGGGAATTTAATATATTTACTCAAAATTATTCTACTGATAACATAATGTGGGTCATGAATTCACCAAGGATTTCAGTTTAATTTGAGGAAAATATTGACACTTGAAAATTAGGCCCAAATTAGACAAAATAAATAGGCATCACTTGTGCCTACATGATTTTAGAGCATAAAACAACTGAAACTTTGGCCTAAATTATATAAAAATGCTGGACTTACATAACCCTTTTGACTTCCTCAATTTGTGACCTATTTTTCACATCTAGCCGAGGTTGGACACCTCCATTGCACGGGTGACGGAATGCAACGGAGAACGGCTTCCTACCATGTAAATTGATAATGCACCCCCCCCCCCCCTCGCGAGTTAAGAATGAAATCATAAATGGTTTAGTGGCCAAAACACTTTCCCTTTTGATTACAAGTAATTATAACTTTCGACCATTTTGTTTCGGCAGTTTGTTTCACTCCTGAAAAATGATCTTGTATTAAAACCTGGAGCGTGAGAACAAGGTTAGGTTTGGTTTTCCGTTTCAGGCAATCAACCAAATCTATTCCCTTAAAAGGAGCCCTTTGGAAATTCCGCAAGGTGTCCTGGCATGTTGCCATGTGCACAGAAGAAGGAAGTGTGCCTGGCAAATGGTCGTCAGCATTTCTCATGCAATATTGTGTTTCAAGAGAACCAAATGTGAAAGTTGCAGGTTTTCTCAGCCGTTCGGTTTAGTTACATAGCCACATCCTGCTCGCAAGTATGACGTAATTCCACTGTAACCCACAGGAAGCCGAACTAACAGCTTTGGACCGGCTTTTACATTTATGTTCTTCAAAGACCAAGGTCTTCTTAGAACTCAAACTTTCTGTCATAAGAAATAGACCGATCCATTAAGCCCCATCCTCCTAATGGGATTTTAAACGTGTCGGACTTTTGTCAGACTTTCGGTGGTTGTAAAATTACACAGTAGCGAAAAAGTAGCAACATCATTCTTTTGGGCGGAAGCGCATACGTACTTGTGTGATGCAATAACTTACCAACAGGACAGCAGACTGAGATTAATGTCAGGATTTGTCCTGACTTTAAAATGTTTCACTGATCTTCCACAACTTCAAAATTTTCTTGAAAGAGGCAAACTTGCCATCACAAAGATGAAAAGACTTGGCCCTTATTATGACCAGACCTTCAGATATATATTTGAAAATTAGTTTATTCATTTCTCATCAATTTATGGCATTTCAGACAGAAATATTTTAAGGGATGTTTTCTACCAAGGGCGTCGATGGGTGGGGGACGGGGGGGGGGGACATGTGTCCCCCCCACTTTTTAGACTGGGGGGGGGGACAGCATATCAGATGTCCCCCTCACTTTTTGATTGACTGTTCATCAGAAATATGCAACAAAATATAAAAATATACACCATTTCCTTGATTCAATATTTCATTCAATTTTTCTGTTTACACAAGGCTACACGTATGATTCACTTTTCCCCTACACACAAACAAAATATCAGTTAAAAAAAAGAAAAACGAAAAATTGTTCATGACTTACTCGCCCGTCCCCCCTACTTTTCAGTAGCAATCGACGCCCTTGATTTTGTGAATGGGTGACCTGCGTATATTTGCTTAGCAAATATCAAATTGGGTGTAGGTTCTCTATGGTTGTATTCCATTGTCATGGTTCTGCTTACCACGGCATTCCGTGCTTAAGGCTCATATAATGATGTGCAAGCAGAGCCATGAAACTTGACCCTGATGTCGTTATCACAATAATCTTGGTTGTGCCATTTTGGGAGGCAACTGTCCCCGTGTGTTATACAGTCTAGTGCGCACATAGCATTTACACGATTATCATAGTATGTACGAGTAATTTGAATCACCAAAATGGTTGTCGTTATTTTATTACACTTCTTCAATTGCACAACGCTACAAAAAGAAAAATAGAAGGTAATAACAGAATAAAAATGCAAAAAACAAATATAGTATGTACAGAACTATAGGCCTATGTGAATAATAATTTTAAAAAAGTTACAACAAATTGGGGAAGGGGAGGGGTGGGGTTGGGTGGGGTTGGGTGGGGTTGGGGGAAGGGGAGGGGTGGGGTTGGGGGAAGGGGAGGGGTGGGGTTGGGGGAAGGGGAGGGGTGGGGTTGGGGGAAGGGAAAGAGGGAGGGGTGGGGTTGGGGGAAGGGGAGGGGTGGGGTTGGGGGAAGGGGAGGGGGAAGGGAAAGAGGGAGGGGAGGAGGCAAACTGAAAGAAAGAAAGGGACAACAAGGAAGGACTCTCAATACCAGAAGCTAGCACAACCGCAGTTATAAACCAAACACCAGACATTGGAAACAGTGGCAAACATGTGGCGGCTGGTGCGAGGGTTTCACACATGTACATGGAACACCCATTCCTGCCCTTAAAAAAAAACACCCAAGTAGGCAAATGTTCTGTGTGTACAGTTACTGGCATTGTTTATTGTCACATCCTCTAAACAGCTTTTTCTTCTTAATGAAGGTAAAATAAAAAAGCTTCTACATTAAAAACTTCATAAAGTTATTGAAGAGGTTATTTACAAGTTTATGTATCTATAATAAAATCATGACAGGACATACCAATCATCCATGATGGAAATTATACATGAAAAAAGACATGTATTTTGTTTGTGATCAAAAAATGAGTAATGGCCTGGCGTTTCGACCCTAGCAGAATATTTCTCGAAGGCTCTTCCAGAAAGACTCTGCTATGGTCGAAAACACTATGTCATTATCTACTTTTGTCTTCTTTTATACCATAGGTCCTTTTGATTCTATTTTCAACATTTTGCTTAGTTCAAAGACTTTACTTCATTTCCTCATGGGAGGAAAGTTTTTCATTCAAAATCAGTTGATTTATCTTTAAAATCCAATGAAGGTAAGTGTTTATTTATCAAAAATTCAGGCGCAATTTTATCAAAAATATATATTCATTATACATGTAATAACATTTTTGTTATAAAAATTCAACTACTATGGGGTACAAATCATTAAACTACAAATTGTTTTAAAGCTTAAAAAATTACTGCGGTCTTCAGAACAGTAAATCATGGGTTTGAGCACGCAGATAATATAAGAGTTTGTCAACTTTGTAATTTCTAGAAGAATTTCTGCCATGTTACTTATGCTTGTTCTTAATTAAACTAATTATTCTAAAAGCTTATTCGCTAAAATTGTACGAAGTGTATCATACAATGTTTGAATATTGCTACATTTAAGCTTAATGAGCGGTGATCATGTGATTTTATTTAAATAAAACTCAAGGTTCGATTTTGTTTACAAACCCGATGGGACAAGCTAAAAATAATAAACATATTGAAGTCCAAACAAAGGGAGAACAATTTGAACTCCTTGATTTATCGGGTCAACACTCATTTGTGTGTGTACAGTGTATGTGAAAACAAAACACTTTTAACATGCAAACTAAAAGTGTCTTTACAAAAGACAACACTTTGAGTACTTCCATAGGAAACACAGCAGTATTTTTATATTTGGGCATTAAACGTAAACACATTTAAAACACACTGAGCGAGACAATGTCCAAGACTGAATCATGGCACATTTGCTAAGCGCTGAAAATCTTGCTTAGGGAGCGTTTTAAACTTTTCTTGGGGGGGGGGGGGTGAAGGAAGGAATGTTCCGGTAGGCATACACCCGCAACCCAGTGGACCGCCCGAACGTTCCGCTGGACCGCGACAGTGTGCCGAAGTACAGGAACATTTCTACACAGAGAGAATATTACACGGTGGCATTTTGACCGTTTCATTGATCCAATTAGATGAGCCCAACCGTTCTGATTTCTGGGAAGCTCCTCAGTCCACACCAGTCAACAGTGCCACTGAATCTGTTTGTTCCATATTCTCTGAACTCTAAACTTGGGCCTGATATACCGGGGAAAAAAAGTTGGTTTCGAAAGGTCTTCCCTTAAAGCATGGAGGGTATTATACAGGATTGGTAGAGCTGACAAAATAGTCGCAGGCAGTGTTTATGTTTTGCGTGGTCAACCATATACATGAAACAACAAACATGTGAAAATTTGGGCTTCACCCGTCGTCGTGCGAGTCAGGAGAAAACAGTGTAAAACTATGCACAATTTTCAGCATGTAAACACATTGTCCTTAATTTGGGTTGTAACAACCGAAATCAGCAGTTGCTTTTTTTTTTTAGGTTGTCAGACACAGTTTTACTCGAATACGACTTCATTTAAGAGTGAAATATTTCATAGAAAAAAATGGTTCTTGTATGATGTTCACAATCAGTAAGCTTTCAGACTCAAATTAAACGATGATTTTTATCCATACTAATCATGTATAATACCTTCCATAGCTAGGGGTGGGAAGAAAGTGAAACTAAAGTTGACGGAAGCAGTTCAACTATACATGACCACATAATTGCAGATAAATAACTAACGGCTGCTCCCGTGTCAGCTTCCGTTTGAAACAGTAATCCTGTCACTTCCAGATATTCCAGCATTTCAAACAATTTGCTTTGCAATAACAGGAAATAAAACACCAGCATTGTTTTTTCATTCTAAAAAAGAAAAAGAAAAAGTAATTGCCTATTGACAACCATATGCAAAGCAGAACATTTTATCAGCTTAGGTACAGATCTACAATTACTGTTTTGAGTACCACCTGTTACAGACAAGACAGGTGTACAATAAGACGACATTACTGTTTATATTGTGTCACAGGCTGACAGTCCAACCTCTTCACTTCAAATTACATCACCTCAAAGTCTCGTTATTTCAGTTCAGACTGGAACAATATGGAATAGAACTCACATGGTTGAAGGTATATTCCAGTCTTCATGTTCTACACCGATGTGAGACAAGGACTGTGTTATACAAGTTCGTATACACAGGAATACCAGCATTAAAGTTATCGTACAGGATTGGTAGAGCTGACAAAAGAGTTGTAGACAGTGTTCATGTTTTGTGTGATCAACCAACCATAGTCATGAAATAACAAACCTGTGAAAATTTGTGCTTAATTCGTTGTGTGAGTCAGGAGAAAATATTTAAAAACCGCGCACAATTTTCAGCAAGTAAACACATTGTCCTTAATTTTGGTTGGAACTACCGAAATCAAGTGATTGTTTTTTTTAAAAGGTTTTCAGATACAGGTTTCTGACTTCATTTCAGAGGGAAATGTTTCACAGAAATGTTTTGTTCTAGTATGAACTTTATAAATCAGTAAGCCTCCAGACTAAAATTAAATAATGTTTTGTTCATCTTTACCAATCCTGTATAA
This sequence comes from Pycnopodia helianthoides, assembly GCA_032158295.1. NCBI lineage: Eukaryota > Metazoa > Echinodermata > Asteroidea > Forcipulatida > Asteriidae > Pycnopodia > Pycnopodia helianthoides. The sequence continues at coordinate 1,847,787 of CM063259.1, forward strand.
TTCCTTTAACAAGTAACCCCCCCTCCCCAAAAAACCCCCCAAAACAAAAAAAACAAAACAAAAACAAAAACAAAAACAAACCCCAAACAAACAAGAAACAGCTCCTTTACAAAGACTTGGACAAAAATGCGTCAGATTACAGATAGCGCAATATCCTACTGCTGAGGTAAACATCCTTACATTTCCCCCACTTCACATTTCCTGCTTTTGTGGTCGATCAAAAACTTATTGGAAAAATCATGGCTAACCACAGAAGTGATTGATTGAAAACAATTTACTAAACTCCAGTAGCAACGAACTCGTTTAAAGAGATTCATTGTACATTTAATTGATCGTGGATCATCACAGCACATCAGGTAAAACGTAACATCATCATGACTGCTACAACTACAAGTATGGAGGAAAAGTGAAATTTACACACATGTATGAAAAACCACTCAAGGTGCAAATCCAGGAATTTTACCGGGGGGGGGGGCATAAGCAAGCAAGCAATTACTTCCACATACAAACAAGATTGTCAGCATCCATAGAGGTCTGTAGCAAAATTAGTGATATACTAATGAGTGTTGTGATAGAGCAAGTTTAAAGTTTGCAAGAGAACAAAGACAGTAAAAAAAGACAGTAAAAAAAAGGGAACAAAAGTAGTTGAAAGCAGGTTTTTTGTTTTACTCCTTGACCCCACACCCCTGGTTTCGCGCCTGCACTCAATCTACATTCCTATTGCAGGTATTTCGCGCCGGCTCTCATCGCACTGAAGCTTTTTAACAATTTCCATCAAAAACAAAAAAACAAGCCTCGACCATGCTCATTTCTCTCCGCTCATCCGCTTAGCTGAAGCCGTTGTCAACTCGTCCAAGTCCATGATGTAGAAAAACGCAAACGGGTTGCTGGTGTATGGCTCATATCGACTCTGTTCAAACATGCGGAGCTCACCATCGCTTGTAGCACCGATGAAATGTCCAGCCAGGGGCTCCGTATGGGAGGTATTTTCCTGGAGTGTGTGGACACCGCCCTTGTCTTTGTTGTAGCATACGTAGAGAAGTCCTTCTGTGTCATCCGTTTCCGTTGGCATCTGTAATTGTAGAGTAATAATAGTATTAATGATAATAATACTATTAATAATAAGTAAATGGACCAATGCTGTACCAAATCTCTAACTTATTAAGTTTAACTTATTTAATTTAATGCCTCAAATCCCATATTTATTTAATTTAGTTACTTTGTATAGACTAGGTGTTTACTGTGTATAACAAAGTTTGCTTTATACTTTAAATTTGCCCATTTCATTAAAATTTGTTATTACACGTTTGCATAATATTCATTCTTTTCACATTTTTAATTTTTTTTTTTTAAGCGCCATTATAATTTGTATTAATTCTGAAATTACTGGACTTTGATCAGTGGTCCAGTGGCTATATGTCAAGCCTACAGCTGATTGAGGGTATAATCACAAACCTTGTGTGCAGCCAGATGTATCTGTTCGTCGTTCATTTTATGGCAGCAGAGCCTGAACGTGTATGGCTCCTTCGGACTCTCTCTGCTGGGATCCCCCACGTTCAGGTACACACCCAAGCAATTCTCATGTTTTTCTATTGTGGGTTTCCATTTAAACCACTGGAACAGGGCTGCGAAGTGAATACAAAAGAGCACAAATGTGTTAACTATAAACTATATTTTCGCTCAGTGGATCGAGCGGACTTCTCGTTTTTAACGAGGGGACTTCTCGTTTTTAACGAGGGAACTTCTCGTTTTCAACTTCACTGCCGCGGAGTGAGTTTTATAAGTTAGTCTCAATAGGTCTTGATACCAAGACCGGTCTAAAGACCTACAACACTGGTGCCCGCTGCTACTACTCAGGTTGGAACACCCACTCTCTCCTCTGTGAGTCTATTCAATAATGTCTGAGCAGCAAGCACTATTGATTTTTGGTCATCAATGGACACAAGGACACAAGTGCCATGACCAGGACTCGAACCCATACTCTGCTGATAAGAAACACCAGAGCTAGAGTCCGGTGCTCTCAACTGCTGGGCCACGACAAGCCACCTACATGGTGGTGTATAAAATGTGAGTTATCTATTTTTCTAATTTTAAGCTGAACCATTTTGGTCCGGATGCCATTGTTCTACTTGATTTAGAGCTTTATTTGCCAACAAGTATTTGGGGAGAGGAGGGGGGGGGGTGGGACGTTGTGTACTTACTCCCTGGCTCATTAAAACTTCCCTTGCAGTCCACTTTAAACAACTCTTCTCCATGTTGACCTGTGCCCTCCCACTTGTCTGAAGTTACTCGAAGCATTCCATCTCCTTGTTTGCTCTGCTGTGAGTTAAGAGAAACGATCTCATTGTTCCCTGGGGGCTACCAAAAACAGACCAGAGAAACCAAATTATTAGAATTTTTACAACAGGGAGTCTTTTTTTCTCTCTCCAAGTCCTTCTCAATAGACCCTTCCCATGAAATATGTAAATTACATTCACGCATGCGTACAGACGCTGCTGGTTGGCAAACTCCATAGAGTTGTGCACTAGGCAGACGCACAAACGCGTGTGCGTCACGCCGCCATCAGTCCCACGCAAAAAGGCGCGATGTTCACTCATTTTGCCAACCAGTAGGGTGAGTGCGCACGCGCGATGTTCAATTTGCATATTTCATGGGAAGGGTCTATTGGGATTTAAAAAAAAACTGCTTTAAATCGTGATGTCAGTGCAAACATGTTGTGTCTCGATTTTGCAAAAAACGTTGCATCAAGCGTGAAACTGCTTCGAGCGAAAGCGTTGCATCTCGGCGTGTACTTGTTTCGTGCGTGTATCTGAGCAATTTCAAGCGAGATACAACGTTTCGACAATTTCAAACTCGCTTCCAAAGTGCTATTTTAGGGGATACAACATTTTTGTACTGACACGACCAAATAGAAGTTTTTAATTTACTTTTTTGGAACTTACCTTGACTGGATCATCACTTGAGGAGGGACAGGTTGGAGCAAAGGAATTTCGAGTCATACCCAACTTCTGCATATCTTCAGATTCTACTGACACATCCGAGCCCTATTGTAGAAAAACGCAATAAAAAAACATAATAAATTTGTGGAATAAAAGACTATAAAATGACACATTACGAACAGGAGACACATAGATTTCCAACCTTCGTCATATCAGACTTAAGCAGCTGCAGACCCCGCTTTGGCTGTGATCACTGGCTTAACTTGCAAAGCTAAACAATGCGTACAGAAGCTCAGTAAAGTACCCAAAGTCAAAGTCAATGTGTAAAACATTAATCAACATCGAAATGTGCATAATACACAGACCTCCTTATCTGCAGTTGATGTGTAGTTATCCGACAGAATATTCATCACAAATTTTCAGTGAAATCTACAAGCTGTGTACACGTGTTCACTGTCTATGAATGAAATAATGAACCACTTTTAAAAACACTTGCACTGTCAGGCACTGTCACACAGTATTGTAAATGATTTGAAAGGATCAGATTGCCATGATCTCAAGTGTGAACTGAAACCGAAAGGACTATAGATACATTTGTTGCATATACGGATGAATCGGCATTTCACAACGGAAGTGACCATTGCTTCATAAAGAACCATTTAACCTTTGCTTTACAAAAAGGGCGATCTTGTTCAACCATGGAGGTTCAAACCCAGGTCATTTCTAATTCCTGGCAGGTGAGATACTACCCCCATGGTCATTATGGGAAATGTTTCATTTGAGCCACAATTTCCACATAAGTTCAAGAGGTAGGTACAAATTTTGAGATGTGCCCCCTTTCTTCATATCAAAAGTTGATAAAACTTGTAGAGTGCTATCTTTAAAAAAAAAGGCAAGATTTTATGTTTTCCTTAATTGGGCTGTGTACAAATCGTGCCTGCAGGAAGTCCAGGCTCTGAGTCTGAGCATGAGGCTCATTTTTATAATAATAATAATACACAGTTCTTTTATAGCGCATAACACATTACAGGATAGCATGTCCCCTATGAACTTTACATAGAAAGGAAAAACGTAATGCAGATAAGAAAATCCACTTAGAAGCAAAAAAGTACATGTAGTGTTGGACACTGAGTTCAGCATGTGATGTCACAGCTTACAGTGTACATGGTCTATTGATCTATTTGTTTACTTGTTCTACCTGTTTACCACAGAGTTGTTATAGTGATTAATGAATAGCTTCTAGATTTTTTTCTCTTTTTTAAAAAACAAATGAAAACTGCAACTAACCACCAACGTTTACCAGTAATTTTAAAAATCCTACATTGTGTACTTACAGTCTCTCTAACTCAACAATCACACATGTCATAATGATGACTCACACGGGCCATCAAGGACAAACCTTAACTAATAGTAGAGCACGCCATGGGGAATTCCACATTTCATTTGTCATTTGCTAGTAATATATTAAAACCATTGAGCATAGAGCTGGGTCACAAGCCCTCTTTACCATTGCATCATCACGATTACCACCAGGCACCTGATAAGTAGTAGTAGTAGAGCATGCCATTGGGATTTCCACATTTCATTTGTCATTTGCTAGTAACACATTAAAACCATTGAGCATAGAGCTGGGTCACAAGCCCTCTTCACCATTGCATCATCACGATTACCACCAGGCACCTGATAAGGCCCCCCCCAAAAAAAATAATACCGTTAAGCGGCCCCGCCCGCTTCCTTTTTGGAGGCCGGCTCCTTTAAAAAAAAAAATCAAAAGACAATTTTTATGATCTCTGACAACAAAATACATAAAAAAAATTTTTTGACACACAGAAAAAAACTGGCAACCAACTTGAAAAATATCCCGGCCATTTGTCTCAAAAAATGTGTCGAGCGACCATTTAAAAAAAAATATATATATAATTTTTTTTAAAGGCCCGCCTCCTTTTTTTCCAAAAAGGCAGGACGCTAAACATGGTTTTTTATTATTTTGCCTTAAAACCATTGAGCATCTAGAGCTGGTTCACGAGCCCTCTCCACCATTGCATCATCACGATTACCACCAGGCACCTGATATGTAGCAAACAGTGGGCGTTATTGCCCTGGCATGGAACCTTAACTAGCTACAGGGTGACAGACCTTTCAAGTGAGAAATGAAACCAGTGATTACAGCAAAGAAGCTTGGGGATTTCCCTCAGCAGCTTTTGTCTAGTCATGCAGGTACTGAGCATTTAATTCAATTAAAACACAGCGACCTTGTTCGGGGTTCACTTTCTCATGAAATCTTACTAACAAGTTTCAGCATTTAGCAGTTAAAAACTTTAAAAGTGAAAGAAGTCTGCAGATCCAAACAAAGAATTATTGTAAATGGTTTAGGGGAGGGGCTTAAAATTGCATTATCACTCGGAAATTTCCAGGCATCTGGGATTTAACTTATTTGAAACATTCAAAAAATTATAATGTGGAGCCGTCATGTGACTATCAACAACCACCCACCATGCCCACACGGCAAATCACATGAATGCAACTTGTGTTGAAACATCAACATACATACATACATACGTGACGTTACATGTAACTTGAGACTTTTTGTGTGACATCAGTCACAAGACTCACAAGTTGCGTCCCATGACTCGGAAGTTCTGATCAATATATTTTATTCAGGGTCCCAATAAAACATTTAAGTGCAATATCTGATGCATCCCGACAGGCACTCACGATTTGTTGAATTCATTTTGAGGAAATAATTTACTTATTACAGTTTTCCCATTTTTTCAAGACAATCGGCCGGGCTATTTTGCAAGATGGTTGCCAGCTTTTTCGGTGTGTGTGTTTTTCGGTGTGCTATAGTCTAAAAATACGATCTAATTTATTTCCAAATTTATTTTTTTTCGTCAGAGATTTATCCTTTTTTTCAAAGACAAAGAAAAGAAAAAGGAAGCGGCCTCTTAAAAGCGGGGACGTTAAACATGTTTTTTTAAATAAAATTTGGCCTAGCTACTGATCACAAAGAATAGTAAAAGTAAAAGTAAAAGACTACAATAGCACATGTGTGGGCTTCTATGCTCAGACAGGTGTGAGTCATGGTAATAATATTGACCCAGTGGAAAACTTCTGTTCTTGAACTGAAGGATTGATGACATTGTTGTCCTTATTGTTGTTCAGGTGAATAAACCGGGTAGATTTTTCTGATAGAATAAGCTGATTGCAAATTCCAGGATGTTATCATCACTTGACTGGTTCCACAATCTCAAGGTGCTTTCATTTTCAAGCAAAACAATATGTTTTAGAGTTAGGGAGGGTTCCTGTATATTATAGTTGCCAGGGCCCAATTTCATAGAGCTGCTTAAGCACAAAAAGTAGCTCAGCACAACAAAATTATGTTTACCAGAATAAGGTTACCAGCTAAATTACCATATCACATGTACAATTTGTAACTGGTATCCTGCTCATTTCTGCTAAGCAGGCCATTGTTAAGCAATATTTTCTGCTTAAGCAGCTCAATGAAATTGGGCCCAGACCTGTTTGTTGAAAACCAACATGGTCCCTCATGATTTCATCATCGACCCTGAGACCAGAGAAATAGGTCATTCCCCGATTGTGGGTTGAAATTGACATCAGTGTCTGCAAATTTGGCAAACAACCTTGGCTTTGCCTGTAGGCGTGTATTGAAAGGGGGGGGGGGGGTTGGGGAGTCATATTGTAATGGACTTGCTAAAATGTAGTGTGGACAGTATGTACTCAAACTGCCATGTGAACCAATTTTACTGCATGTTTTTAGTTTGTACTTTGTATGTGGCCAATCTTTTTAAGCCACAAGAAACTGATTTAGGCAATTACTTTATGATTTAAACTGAAACGGCAATGACTGAAGGCTACAAAGCTACAATATATTAAAACAAATATTTCTCCCAATTTTTTTTTTCACCCTCCAGCAAATTCCACGGTCATCATCACTAGTGCTACAATATTTTTTAAAGGACCAACTTAGAAAATACTACTCCAATTTTTTGTTCAGCCATAATACCACATGTTTTTTTTGTAAGTTTGATCTAATAAAATATGTAAAGGCAAAGTATACCTTTGTTTTTTTTAACCGTTCTGTTGTTTTAATCGTATATAAATGTAAATATGTACAATAAAACTAGCCTGTGAAAATTTCAATTCAGAAGGTGGTAGTGCCAAAAATCTGGAGCGGTTATGTCCACGCATGAAGAATAATTCCTTATAGGAATACACAATCTGACAGCTAAACGTTTCTCAGATTTAAATTTTGGGGGATAAAAACTGACATCTTTTTCCATATCCACATTATTTTAAACTTAAATATTTCTCAAAATGCTTTATACTATCGAAAGTTGCTGTACTTCTAACCAAGTAAGTTTTCATTGCCATAAATTTTTTGAGTGATTACCAATCGTATACCTTCCCTTTAAGGCGAGTTAACAATAATAACATTTTCACTTTAGAAATATGTACTCACCACAAATGATGTTCTAGCTCTTTTTCCCACTTCACTCTGTCTTTGGCTCTTTGAAGAGTCGGGGCTTCCTGAGCGAGGGTGCCGTTTGGGTCTCATCTTGCGGGACCATTGAGGAGATCCTCTACTCCTGCCGTCTGTTTTGTCCTTAAATGTACTTTGAATGCCCAGCATCTTGGATCTTACTGTACCTCCACTGAAAAGTCAAGAGGGCCCATTATAAACTACATGTATGTGATAATGAACATACAGGTGTTAGTGATAGTCACACCCCCTCAAAATTGATTTTATGTTGCACAGCCACAATGCATGTGACCCCTAATTTCTACTTAAAATATTGAAATGCAATTTATTGATGTCATTTCGGGAGGGAGGGAGGGAGGGGGGGGGGGTCAATGGGGGCCTACTCACCCCTGTCCCTGCTGGTTCTACGTCACCATTATGACGTAACTCAGTTATCACATGAGATAGCGCTCACCGCCCAGCAAGATCATTGTGCTTTAAACCCAGCTGAGGATCAGACGTAAACGTACTAGCGCTCTTCAATTCAAGCCTGCATACAGTGTGCACGTTCATCATGACGGAGTCTCTACTGTTAGGTATAGACAACTTCTCGGCATTATCCGATTTTTCCCCGCATGCTTCTCCTTTGGGGTTGGAGAACAGACAATTTATGGAGCAATCTCCTGACGAACAGCCAATACCACTCGATGACGCTGTCAACGAAGGTGGTAAAGGCAAACTAAACCTTAAAGGTAAATCTAAAGCTAAGAAAAGACGGCATTCCAGACCCAGTGCTCCGGTGCCAACCGAAAGGGGCGATAATTCGCACCCACAAACTGACTCTGACAGGTTTGAAAGTTTAGGTAATGCTATAATAACTAATATGCAAGAGGGCTTTAACAATATTGCAGGAGCCCTCACTGCAAAGATTGCAGGGCTAAGCCAAGGCAAACGCCAAGACGCAACCGAAATCGGTTATCCTTTACCAAAAAAGCAAAAACTGTCAGAGAATATTAGTGCAAGTGAAAATTCTGATGCACAAATTGAGGACCTAATGGCCCCTAGCATTAGCAACATTGATGATGATGATTGCTTAATTGACATTCAGCAAGAATATGAAGCTGAAGACAAAATAGGTCCGAAAATAAAGGACAAATTGGCGGCTTTAACAGATAATATTTTGAAATCAAAACTGTCTGAGGAAAAGTTGTCCGCTAAACAAGACAAGTATTGTCGACCGCAAAACTGTGAAAATCTCACAAAAACAACTGTAAATCCAGAAATCTGGTCACAGCTGAAACCTAGTACAAGGTCTCGTGATATTAAGTGTCAAAAAGTTCAAGGACTTTTGGTAACGGCATTTGTGCCCCTCCTCCAATTGACAGACAAGCTCCTTGCAAAAGAAAACTCAACAGAGGAGGTTAAACTGGCCATGGACGCCTTGACTCTTATGGCAAATGCCAATCTTGAGTTGAACAACCGCAGACGAGAGCTGATCAAGCCAGACCTAAATGCACAATATCAGCAAATATGTACCCAAACTGTGGCACGCACAAAAAACCTATTTGGTGATGATGTGCCTAAACAGGTACAAGATATTAACACGACAAATAAAGTTGGTATAAAAATTGGGAGGCCAAATAACCATTATGGCTTCAACAGGGGTGCCCGTACATGGAACGCGTACAAAGGGCAACACTACCCTCAGAACCAGTACAATTCAACTCGGGGTTCATCGTCAAAAAACTGGCGATTCAACACTCATTATCAGAGGGGCAGTTATGCAACCCGCCGAGGAGGAAGGAAAGGCCTAGGACGCCAGTAAATTCCTCACATGATGTAATCAAGGTGAGCATTGTGAATAACAATAGAGTGCAAGCAAAACCTTTTGTAGCAGGAAGATTGAAATCTTTTCTCCCAAGGTGGAGACAATTAACTTCAGACCCCACCATACTTGACATAGTTCAAGGATTACACATTGAGTTTGAAAGACAACCTTTTAAGAAATTACTATTTAAAGAGTTCAATGTTTAATAGTATCAAACACTCGCTGCTTTTAACGTTATTTTTAACATACTTTTTAAACTTACAAACACTGTTCGTGTGACACTTTTTTGTGCCTGCGTTCGTGTGATGATACGGGACGTTTTGATACACACGACCCATACACACAGACAGTCGTGAGTTCGAGTGTGGACATGGTCGTGTCGTACAGTTTGTATTTACGAGTGTCTGAAGCCTATCAAAACTCAACAATTTTTCATACCTAGTGCCTTCACTTACTTATAGCTGTTAACTTTGTTCGAAATATAACGTAATGGCACCATGTATAAACGTACATAAAAATACACATTTTGGGGATTAATAAAATAATGAGGAAGAACTTTAGCCTATCAATTGTACAAAATATCAAGTAAAAATACAGTAGCTAAAATGATAATTTTTTGAAAATCGGCAGCACAATATTCTCTTGCAGATTTCAACTTGTCGACGATTGTTATTGCACAATTTCAAGCATGATGGATTTTTTTTTTCAAATGGTTTAATAATTGAATGTTACTGCTTCTTTGTGACCAATTGTTTTCCCCCTCATTTGATTTTATATTTCTTAAATGATATATATTGCTATTAAATATTTTTTTAATTCACTCATATTTTGGGTGAAACTGTTGATTTGAAAATGGGGCCTAAGTATGAATTACACAACCACCATACCCCACACTAATTTGTCAACTATTACCCACTGATACCATCACTTTTTTTAAACATTTTAAAAAAACAATCTTCTCATTTTATATTCAGGTTAAGCTATGTTAAAACACGCAAGAGAAGGACCCATAGGAAACGGACTACATGTCAACAACAGTACCCAAATATGAAGAGTATTACAGTCAGCTTTTATACCAATGTCCATCATACCAGAGAAGTGGAAAACAATTTATTCATGAGGTGTGAAGAGGAAATTATGTCAACATTGATATCATTGTTTATCTTCAGTGCACTAAATGATTGCATTGTTTAAACACTAAACCAATAAAAGTATGATTAATTTTGTTGCAAAAAAGAAACAAAACTTTTTATAATACAAGTTTTAATGTTTTTCTGAAAAAAATATACAAATGATAGGCTCAACTCACTGCAATTAGTATATCAAAACTTTCATTTAAAATCAACAACGCAAATGGTTTGTTGCAACGAAGTAGACCTATCTTTTTTATTGTATATATTAATATAATGCAAAGTGACTCTACACTACTCAACTTAAGTGTTCCTGTTTCTCTTTATTACTCAGTATACAGCACAAAATTCCTTATTGACTTGCGCCATTTTTGCGGCGTAACTTTTAGACTTGCGCCACTTTCAGACGTGGCGTAACTTTCGTGAAATCGATCATCAATGTGTGGCGCAACTTACGCCACAAATGTTGCGCAAGTGGACTTACGCCATGGCGCAAAGTTTCGTGAAATCGGCTGCAGTACCAGCGCTAACATTTTTTGTTATCCTATTAAAAGTATTAGTATTATTAACAATAACATGATGATTGATGGTATTGTACAGGTCAGGCATGGCACTATGGAATGGTAGAATACAGGTAAAGATCACCATGGACACCAAGTACACAATGTTTTTACACAAAATGGTACATGATACCATGATGACACATACTACTACTATTTTCAGAACTGAAAATTAACACTTATCTCCGACGACTCTTTATTTATGTCAAACAAAACACATTCTTACCTTGCGTTAACAACGTGCGTATTGAATGGTTGAATAAAACAGTGAAGGGAATGGTGCAGCTTTCTGTTGTTCAAAATGACAAGCTTGCAACAAGTTGCTGTACAGTCGATCAGTCACTCTCAGTCTCACTGCAGTCAGTACGTGTAGATCAACCTCAGTCAAGAGCACAGTACGTGCACACGCTGCGTTTCTTTCTAGAGATGCTTCGAAAGTGACTGCCGTGCTCCTTCCACCTCTGCCTTTTATAAAACATGAAGGTAATCTGATCAGTGACTGAAGCAAATCTTTCCGTCTAGATTTGAACCGTTGGCAAGCCATATATGAACAAACAGCAATATTGCGAAATAATCCATTTGGGTTTTTCCCGTTGATCGTGTTTCATGTTTCACTTTTGCACTAGCACACAGTGGTATAAGACCCAGCAATTTTTGTGTTCCAGTTTCTGTTAATCACCAAAAGACGCCTGAGATGGACAGGCCATCTCCTGAGACTACCAGATGAAACACCAGCCAAGCAAGCGCTTATGGAGTGTTTACGTCATCACAAGCTACCAAGGGGCGGTCAAAGAACTCCCATGACAAAAAAGAAAGCGAAACTTGGGGCTGGCGAAACAGTTAGTTCAAAACCAAAACTGGTGTAGAATCAGACAATCCGAGTTGAAACACCAGCCAAGCAAGCGCTTATGGCAACAAAATTTCCAGTGCCTCACAGGAGGTGCTCCCACGAAAAAAAGTCGCGATAGTACTCCACAAAAAGAGGAAAAAGGTAAAAAGAGGAAAATGCGTATTATTAATTAATGTATAATCAAATGTAGTGAACAATCGTGATCGGGATCACAAAAAGCCAAGAACATGAGATGATGATGGCCCCTGCAGCGTCCCCCTTCCAAAACAAAAGCATGACCCCCACCCACTTAAAAGTAATGCTCCCCTGTGCCCCGCCCCCCACAACTGAAAAAGTCCTGGCTACGCTGCTGCGTCCCGTATGATTGGTTTTGAGCCCTGACGTTATTATGGATATCAAACTTATTGGCTACTAGGGCCTACTCGTCGTGCATGCTTGGAATTTGGGCCCCGCTTAGAAAAGATTCGTTATTATTTTAGAAAAATAAATCAATAAATCATTAAATCGATACAAACTCACAATTAATAATATGCAATTAAATAGCTAAAAACAATTATAATCAAACAAAAATATGGCTATTCTTAACACAAAATTACGAAAAAAAAACCATAAAATCTTGGCCTACAATCTATCACTTCGATTTCTTCATCGTCAATTATATAGTTTACATCTTAGAGTTCGCCTATAGCTAGCGCGGCTGCAAGGGAAATCGAACATATTGTACACCTTCGCATAGATTGACGTAAATATTTGCGATTCGGGGCACAAATCGTTTTTATAACACACCTCTCGCTAGTTCTGTATTCTGGTTGGCTGAAACATGGTCACGCGGGATGAACTATTATAGGCTAGTGCATGAGATTTGCACAACCATGAACTAGACATCGCACGCGCGTAGTTTGCGGGAAATAGTTCCCGAAGCGGGCAATAGTCTTTCAATTTTTGATTGGTTACAGCGCCCTCAAGAGGTTGCCAGGCTCATCTTGTAAGAAAAAAGGCGGCGTCTGGATCGGATCACGGTAGTTTCTTTTCTTATTTCATATTTTGGACCGAGTTGTGTTATAAAACACATATGGACTGCCATGATTCTGTCACTAGAGCTCGTCTATCCCCCTCGGGCCTGTGAGTGACCAGAAGAGGGACCTATTTCCCTCGGCCTTCGGCCTCGACGTGCTCTAGTGACCTCATTGCCAGTCCCATATGTAGTATAATATTCAAGTAAACTTTTACATAAATATTCACGACATGGCCAAAATCGTTAAACCATTTTTTACGTAAATATCAATTTTTTTTGCGATTTGGGGCACAAATCGTGATTATTTACGTAAATGTACATTGTTCAATGTCCCTTTAAAGCCACACCATAATACCTAGCTCTTTTTTTGCATTGGTTGAGCTAATGAAAAAATTTCTCAGAACAATTTTCAGAATGCGGTTGCCGGTCAAAAATAGTGACCTTCACTTATGCAGTCAAACCTTCTTTATTGGTCATACTTGTTATAAATTGTTAGTTATACAGACTGGTCGGATGAACAAACAAGCTGGCATTATTAGGCTTATCTCATGGCAACTATCAACTAACATAAACCCAAATACGATTGCTTTCTTCTAAAACTAGAAACCTGGAGTGGGCCGCCATCAGACGGCAGCTAAGGTATAACAACGAAAAAGTAAAAAGGTGAAACATAAAACTTAGTTGAAACATTTCCACCCGAATCACCTCGGATAGCCCAAAAAGGTTACAATTATAATAACAAAAGAAAGAAAAAAAACCTTAAAGGTGATAAGGGTACTCGTTTGGTTTTTGTAAATGTGGTGCTTATTTATAGACCATGTGACCTGTGACATCACATGTTTACAAAAGAGCCACAGTGAGCCTGGACTTCCGGCGGGTGACTTTGTACACTGCAGCTCAATGGAAGAATACAACAAATCTTATGTTTTATGGAGATCGCACTGTCTGATTTTCCTCAACTTTTGGATATGAAGAAAGGGGGGACATCTCAACAGCTGTATACAGCTGTTGCTTTTGTAAATTTTGAATTTATGTGAAGATTATGACACAAAATATAAATGTTCCCATTGAGCCTGTGTAGCATCTTGCCCGTCAGGAATAGCATTATAATGTACGAGGTCACCACTCTGTAAACAAATGTAACATGGTCTATAGGCAAAATGATAAAGAAATATACATTAAAAGTCACCTGTGAAAGTTTCAGCTGAGTATAGTTCTGTATTCAGCTGAAACTTTCACAGGTGACTTTTATTGTATGTTTCTTTATAACTTTGCTACCAATTGCTGAGAAAACTGGACAAACTGTTCATTTTCACATCGAATCGTCGAATCCATCCGCGATTAGCGAGGTTGACAGCGGGTACCAGCCGCATCTCTGGCCGCAGCAACCGCGAACGGACATTAACCCTCAGAAATCTGAGAAACGATTCTACTGTAGTGGCCACATTGGAGAGCATGACCGACCACTTTTAATTGATGCGGTAAAACAATTCCATGGTATAGGCCTATAATCGTGAGAAACTGCTTGCGCTGGAATGACTATTTAAAGGTATAGCCCTGAAAATCACAGGTTCCTTCCTCCATGAGTGGAGGAAGGAACCTGTGAAGGTTTGGCTACATTGATTCCAGCAACAGAGGGCGGTATACTGAATTGTCTGTGGTGCTAAATTTAGTTTAAGTTTATTTCTGACTGGCACCCCCGAACAAAAATATTGACAAAATAGGGAGACCGCCAACATAGGGCTAGATAGCTCAGATGGTAGAGCGCCGGTACGTTAATCCGGAGGTCGTTGGTTCAAATCCCGCTCTAGTCAATTTTCTTTGTTCAACCCCAAACCATTTGAAATTTACCCAGTCAGTTTCCCTTGTGGTTCATTACTTGACAAAAATATATTTCGAACAAACAAACTTTCTGACAAATTACTCAAAGTGTACGCTCTATGGCATGACCGTGGCATCACTCCAATGTGCCACTTTCGTTTAATCAAATTATCACTTTTCTTTTATTGAAACGTGTTTCCTTCCGTGGGACAAATATCCGTCGAGGAACGTTTTTCTGCAACGGCGATGACCCCTACAACATACCGACTTTCTGCAGAACATTGTGGGTGGTGGCAGTTCCAAAAACAAACTGATATTTGCGCATAAGGCGTTCCATACCCGATCACATGTAAACAGGCAAGCCTTTATTTTTTAACAAAAGTTTCTTTTGTGTCATAGGGACACGCCTGAGTGGTCATGTAGCCATACACGAACCACTCAACCCATGTACAATAAATACCCACAATCTATCGCAAAACCGAGTGGCTGTTTGTTCTGTACACATACCGTGTAGAAAATGAGGGCAACTCCTTGTGGACACTTTCCATTTTAACCCGAAGAAACTTGACTTTCTTGGACTCACAAGTCGTCTGAAAGAGCACAGTCTGTGGATATTTAGTGGAATCTTCAAAATAGGTTTGAAAGAGACTCGGCTGGCGGATCGGAAAGACAATCACAATGGAAAGAACAACGATCGCCCTGTCCGGTTTTGTCGTTGCTCTTTTGGTGGCCTTCTCGCCCGTTGTTGTTCTCGGTCAAAGTGAGTAGAAACACTGCACACCGGTGCATACACTATCGTAGGCCCACCCATAATATAATAATTTATATACTTTGTTATTACAAAACGTGCAGGTTTGCTGGTCGGTTTTCGGCCCTTTTTTCACGCCTTTCCAATTTTTCCAACGGCCTATTCATACTTAGGATATTTTTCTACACTCCTTCCGGACAGGTAAGACCCTAAATTGTCTTAATTCGGGGGGATTAAAGTGGCGGCCGCCTCCGGAATTTTACCCAATACCAATTTTGATATGAGCTTTGTGTAATAAGGCTCGTCAACAATTATTATAAGTATTTTATAGTCTAAACTAAAGTCTTTCACGGATTCCTTGATTCTCGATGTTCTTAGATAGAAAAAACGCTGTACATAGATAGAGTTCCAAAAACATATTACAAAATGTACTACTCGAGAGTTCTATATAGAGAAAATATTAAAATGTTTTGTGTCTCTTTAACATAGGCATTACACAAATTCAATTGGTTTACAAAATGTATTTTACAAGTAATTGTAAGTAAACAGCTTATTAATTTTATTAGAATTAGGACAAGTCTTTAATGAAGAATTGTTTTCTAACCAGTTTGAAATAAATGTAAAATTTTAAATTAATTTCATTATTGAATTAATAAAACAAAACAGCCATTGATCTTTGAGTTAACGTTTCAGTAATGTATTGACTTGAAATAAGTTAATAAGTAGGCCTATTATTTTAACGAAGTTAAAAGTACATATTATTATTGTTCTTGTTTTTGAAAGACTGGACTTTACTTCAAGTAACAAACTTACGCCTATCGGCAACTTGATCAAACTATTTAAAACGAAAATACATGTATGGAATAGCTTTCCGGTTCACTTCCATAACTGTATTAAGAATAATCTGGTTATGAATGACAAGAGACTTTGCGAAACTCAGGGCGTGTTACAGGTGAACTCTAAAAGGTACGTAAAGGTGAACCTTTTGTACCGCTTGATGACGAATACTTCTGTATAAGGCACGGTCGGATACACCACAGATACATATTTCTAATTTTTTAATTTTGAGAACTAAGAACCCAACATTTCAAGAACGTGTCTTAAAAAGCCACCTGAGTGTGTGCAGCAGTTTCCTCATAAGAATACAAAATAGAATTATAGCTGTTGGAAACTGCTTATCAACCAAAAGGCTGTCAGAAACGTTTCTCAGATTGTGTATTCCTATTAAGGATTATTCTTCATGCGTGGACATATTCGCTGCGGATTTTGGCGATATTTCAAAAACGCGACCACCATTTGAAATGAAATTTTCACAGGTTATTTTTATTGTATATATCTACATTTATGAAGGAAATCAAACGGTCCCCAAAACCAAAGGTTGCCTTCAACCGAAAACTAAACAACTGGGTTGTGTTTTCGTTATAAAGACACACCCTTAACTGCACAGTTGGTTGATTAGCTCTGTTGTGCATATTTCATACTCAAAATAACAATGGGCTAACGTAATCACGCAGTTCAACAACTTGATATACTTCAACGACCATTAACAACACGGTAATTTGTGTATAGATTTATTTTACTGATACATGCAAGTTGAAGTTGTACTTGCTTTGCCTTGACTTTGCCTTTTACACTTTTTGCTTGTGTAAAAAAATTGTAGGCATTATTTCGTTTACCTTTTATTTTCCACACTGATGTTTTGAGTAAAAATAGAAAAACTATTCGGCATGGCAGACAGTTGTCGTTAAATGAAATAGCTTTTTACTAGATGCTTGTTTAATTTGGCTTTACCCTTCTACATCGATGTGTATACACTGCAAAAACTGAGGTGTTAAAATTGACACCATGGGTGTTGTCACATATAGATACCCAAAAGAGAATTGAATTTAACATTATAGGGTGTTAAAACAACTCAAATGTAATTGTTTTGGCAGAAATTAGTGTTAATTTGCAGAAATTTGTTATTTTAACACCCTATGATGTAAATGTTGATTCTTTTTTGGTATCTATATGTGCAACACCCATATGGTGTCAATTTTTAACACCCCAGTTTTTGCAGTGTACTAGATGCTTGCTACTAGATGTAAGAAGTTGCATCATGATAAAGAATGACATGTTGGTGTAGCGTCTTACATCTAAGCATTGTGCACTCCCGAGTCATGCGAGGAACAGACTTTGTTCTGATAGACAGGTGTTGTACTAATGCAAAAAGGTTTCTTGCTTTTTTTGAAGGAATATAGATCTTTATCACGGTGAATCTATTATTGATTCGTGATTTAAAGGTAGAGGTCGTAGATGTTTTTCAAACGCAAGGCTGATTTATAGGCAAAGTTATCAAGAAAGATAGCCTAAATAAAAGTATTGTGTGAAAGTTTCAGCTGAAAACAGTGTCTACTTGTTGAGAAAAACAGCCCCCACCCTAAAAAAAACTACAAAAAAACCAACCCACTCAAAACTGTCATGGCATTTTTTTTGAAGGAATAAAGATCTTTATCACGGTAAATCTATTATTGATTCGTATATATATTTTTTTCAAACGTAAGGCTTTTAGGCAAAGTTATCAAGAAAGATAGGCCTACTATCTATAACAGTATATTGTGTGAAAGTTTCAGCTGAATACGTACTTGTTGAGAAAAACAGCCCCACCCAAAAAACCAACCCACTCAAAACTGTCATGGTAGTTTCACAAGAACGTCGAATCCATCCACGTCTGGCGAGGTGCCAGCGGATACCAACCGTTTCTCTGGCCTCGGCATTCGCAAACGGACACCAACCCTCAGAATTCTGAGAAACCATTCATGCTTGAATCGACTCAAAATATTGGGGGTGAAAATTGACCATACCAAATTACTTCGATTGAATCCTTGCTCAAAATAGTTTATACAATTATTAATAGACCTTATCATTGATCTCCATCATACAGTATGATGAAGATCAATATACCTTACGCATCGACGTCATCACGCCGCCATCTTAGAGGCAAACGATTATGCAACCATGGAAAACGCGCATCTATATGTACGCGCGGCGCACAGGATGGGCCAACGAGCGACCTTCTTTTTTCGCTCGGCCCCAGCGGTCTATCCAGGACCGCTGGGATGGGCTAATCAGCTTGCACAGATTCTTGTTCAGGAAGTACGTCATGCGTGCAGTGCTTGCAGTGTGAGTGTGATGCATGATGGGACTGAGCATTAACCAATGAGCGTGCTTGATACAATTGCCCATCCCAGCGCCTTTGGTTTTAAGGCAAGGCGCTGGGGACGAGCGAACCTTCTTTTGACCTCTAGCCGAGGGGGCGCCCTACTCAAATGACGTCATGTACATAAGGTCTATTGTTTGAGTATGTACCAATCTATGGCCCTACCAATTAAGCGGAGAGTTATTCATTATCTATTTTAAAAGTGGATGATTTTTTTGTTTTTTGTTTGAAGCATATGCCTTGAGGAACACAACTTACCATGTGCGAGAAGGAGTGAATGCACATGTTATCATTGTAATAGATCGCACAGGAGATACCCAGGCAACTACTATCGGTAAGTATTGTCTCCTGGGTTCGAACCCTGCACATGCACAAAACATTTCCACGTCCCCTGGAATGAATACTGAAGGTTAATCAAATGGGAAAGAATGTGTGTGCAAAGCGAATTTTGTACAGATAACACAAACTTTAGAAGAAGAAAAAAAAGGATTATGACAAAAGGTTTTATGATTGGTCTATTCGATTTGTTAAACAAAACTCTTGAAACCCCTTTCTTTGTATTTGCATTTAAAACAAACACGGAAGACTTATAACATAAAAATAACAATTAGTTCTTCAAGGCGCTACTCCATCAATATCATAGCGCAAATAACACAAATTAACATGGATAGAGGTGAGTCTTAAGAAATTACGAAATAGAGACAAACTAATGGATTCCCCATAATGCCTGGAGGAAGATTGTTCCAAACCATTGGTCCGGCTACATACATGTACACTAGATGCTTTTTGACCCAGAACTTTGTTTGCACGGGGAACATTTCAGTGAGTGCTGTAAAGTGTGGACCAAAGAAAACGTGGAGGAGTGTAATATGAAAGTAAATTAGAAAAAATATATCTTGGAGTAGTTTGAAACAACCCCCCCCCGATAAAAAATCATCTTAATTTGAAAAGACTGTTATTTTGAGACAAACAAAACCCAAATAAAATCTTAATTTGAAAAGACTGTTATTGTGAGACAAATTACCGTTTATATATCTTTCTCTATAATTAGAGGTCAACACTATCCCAGGGACAGCAACAGCAGGTGGTGACTTTACTCCAATCACGAACCAGAGGCGTGATTTCAAACAGGACGCCCCGAGCATCGCCATCCGAGTGGACATTACGAATGACGACGTGTACGAGCCAGCGCCGAATAAGCAATTCCAGTTTCAAATATCCAACCCATCTCCCGGAACAATAACACCGACCATGGCTACTGCAACCATCACCATAGAAGATGATGATGGTAAGATCTCTTTGGTGCTCGAAATCGATAGGTGGCATGGTGAATTCTGTAGAAGATTTTAGGGGGGGGGGGTAATTCTGCACAAGAGGAAAAGAGTGTGTGCAAGTATTGGAACATTTTGATGGACACCCTCTGCCACATCTGTCTGGGGCCCAATTTTCTAGAGCTGCAATACAATTTCACTTCACAACTTTGTGCTTAAAGGCACTCGACACTATTGGTAATTACTCAAAATAATTGTTGGCATAAAAACTTACTTGGTAACGAGCAATGGAGAGCTGTTGATAGTATAAAACATTGTGAGAAACGGCTCCCTCTGAAGTAACGTATAGTTTTTGAGAAAGAAGTAATTTCTCAGTAAAATATTTGAATTGATTTTGAGACCTCACGCGTGAGGTCTCGAAATCAACTTATCAAGCATCTGAAAGCACACAATTTCGTGTGACAAGGGTGTTTTTTTCTCCCATTATTATCTCGCGCAACTTCGACGACCATTGTTAAATTTCAAGGTTTGTTATTTTGTGCATAAAAAATGTTGAGATACACCAAGTGAGAAGACTGGTCTTTGACAATTACCAAAGGTGTCCAGTGTCTTTAACAAAAATTGACAGGATACCAGGCAAAGATGCTGCATGTGACATGGTATTTTGACTGGTAACCTTGGTCTGTCAAGCATAATGTCGGTGTTCTTCTTCGCTACTTGTTGTGCTTAAAGCCAGTATTACCGTGAAGTGATTTGTATTGTGAAATCACACTTTGCTTAGCAATTAAGACTGAAAAAAAGTTAAAATCGATCTTAACTCTTTGTGAAATCGGCCCCAGGTCCATTAATTGGTCGGCATAGCCTGGAACACCTTTGTTATACCAACTTCAACAACTCTCAAGTGATGATACTTTAACACAAATATTTTCAGCTCAATTCGGTTTTGAAAGTACCGGCACCGATCTCGAGGTCTCAGAGTCTGCTGGAACAATCGATGTTTTCCTGGTCAGGATTGGTAACCCGGAAGCTGAGGCCACAGTGTGTAAGTACTGAAACAAACCTCACAGTTGTTGCTTGGAACCACTTTGTACATCCGATAATAATTACGACGTCTGCTATAGACTTTTATTTTGTTGATCAACAAACCGCTCTGGTTGGCATGGAGGACCGAATATTAGCAAAACATTCAATCGCGGTACAGGTGTTGTGACCAAATTCAACATTTTGTGCAAACTTTCAGTCACAAAAATATATACATCTTATGATTGGTTGCTTTGTTTCGAAAAAAATTCAACACTATTTTTGAATACTTTGTGTAACATTGTTAAAAACTGTGGCAATCTGTTTTTGTTTTGCATTTATGGCTTTCCATAGTTTTACAACCTTGGTTGGCAAAAACTTGGGCTGTGACGTTGCAAAAGAAAGGTCTACAGCGCTGGTATCCACAAACGTGCCCACACCCAAACACCCCCCCCCCAAAAAAAAAAAAAAAAAAAAAAAAAAGAAGAAAGGGGGGATCCCACAAACAAACTAACAAACCAATAAAAAAGAAGAAGAAAACAAAAGACAGCCAACAAACCATTCTTCAAGTTAACAGTATACGAAGTCACATCCACGTTTTTGTTTATGTTGCCACACCTTGGCCACGTTCCCTGTATCAAAAAACAGTGAATGCTAATACGCATTGCTCAAAAAAAGAACCAGACTGTTCCGTTTTCCAGCCTCTGTTTGGTTTTTACACTGATTTGGATTTGGAGAAAAATCAAGATGACCCCATGATAATATTCACGTGATGCTTACACAGGCAGTCCGAACCAAATGGAACGAACACAATTTATGTTGAAATATCTCTAACAAAGACAGCTCTTGATCATTTTACTCTTCAACCCGATCACAGATGTGTCCACATCTGATTGTAGCACTGCCGTCTGCACCGCCACCCCGACGGCCGACTTCACGCCCCTCATAAGCACCCCCGTGCGGTTCGCGCCCACGGACGTTAGGGTGGGTGTGCAACTCAAGATTGCATCGGATCAGGACCCGGAGAACAAGGAGTCCGTCTACCTTCAGATAGTGAGGGTTGACGGGGGTGAAATCGGTGGGCCTGTCGGTACGACAGTATTCATTAATGATGATGACGGTGAGTTTGATAGCTTTCTACTCATATCTTAAAGGAACATTACAGAATTGTTTTTTTTTCTAACAAAACAGTTGCTGGCAGTGTAAGCACTTTATGTAATCCACCATATACATAAACTGACAAACCTGTAGAAGTTTGAGATCGATCGGCCATCTGGGTTACGAGAAAATAGTGAAAAACCGATTACACATTTGCATGAAATCATATAGATTCAAAAAATGAATAAAACGCTCACTGAGCGATAAACTCCAATCGAAAATTAGTTTATTAATTTCTCATCAAATATGGCATTTCAGACAGAAATATTTCAAGGGATTTTTTCTACTATCATCATCATTAGACCGTGTAAGTTTTATGTAAATCTGTGATCAAAAAGTATATTTTACAAGTTTTTTCTTACCAATTCTGTAATGTTCCTTTAAACTCCTAGCTTGGAAGATATAAAATTGAAAAATTTGAAAAACAGAGAAATACCCCAGACTAAAGCCCGGTTCATACTTCTTGCGAATGTGAATGCGAAGCGAATAATTGACGTCACAACTTCGCAACGAATAACTATTGCGAATTATTCGCAGCGATAACAGAGTTGTGACGTCAATGTTCGCTTCGCATTCGCATTCACAGGAAGTATGAACCGGGCTTTAACGTCAACAACAACAAGGTCAAACAACAAGAAGAAAACACAACATTGAACGAACTCGGACAAAAAAAAAAAAAAAAAAAAACTTCTCGTCAGACACGAATACCAAACACTGATGTGATATAATTTGTATGTATTCAGTCCAATACCAGATAGCTGGCAGTTCTATTATCGTGAAGGAAGCTACTGGTGGTGGTGTCAATTTCAATGTAACCATCGCAAGGGAAATCAACGTGCAGGCTGCGAGCACGATCGGTAAGACTGATTTTGGATTTGTATATAAAATGCAATATAAAATTTGTAACGAAATTGTTCATTGGGACATCCTGTGCGATTCCATTGTTTTTATCATCGTTAAGATGGCGGTATGATAAGTTCAATGTCAGTGCATTAAGTCAATCGAAAAAAACCCAATATTATTTTCATTCCTGTCGTGACCATGGCGGTCATAAGCAGCTTCACCAAAATGCACACAATGGCCGCAAAATTTTACCTAATGTCATAAACTTTAAGTGGACAAAGCACTAAAGATTTTTGGTGTACGGTAAATGAAATTTGCAAATTTTTCCTTTGTAAGCATAATAGGCCTACAGTATTTAAACTAATTAGTTGTATTTTTGGTCAATAATACTTTGTGAAACTTTTAGAATTATAACACACACAAACACAAAATCATTCCCTACCTTTATTGCAGAGGTTTACACGGAAGATGGTACCGCTACGGTGGCCGATGGGGACTATACAAACCTTCTTCAACTTGTACGTTTTGGTGCGGGTGTGCGCACTGCCCAAGTAACACTGACCATAAATGACGACAATATTGTGGAAAATCAGGAAGTCTTCTACGTTCGTATCAGAAACCCGAGCGAAGGTTTTGTGCTCCTTTCGGCTAGCAGTTTATCCGTCTACATCGATGACAATGAATGTAAGGGTGCTTTGTTTAATGTCTATGGAAAAAGAATAATGATTAAAGTAACGATTTAAATGTTTGAACAGTGTTGTTCATGGTTGCAAAAATGATTTCAAACCTGTGAAAATATAGGTATACATCAAGTTAAAGTTGAATTGATAAGGCAAATTTCATTTCAGAACATTTTTACAGTCCCATTCTGTTGAATCCACATTACAAACCAAACTAAACTTTACCGATAAATCCAAATCTGTTTCAGATTGTATTTCCAATTTGTAACTTTCCTTACAGCCGTCATATCGATATCGCAAACTTCTTACACCGTCAACGAAGAAGATAAGCAAGTCACCATTGAGATAAGACGGACTGGTGATATGACCGCAGATAGCAGCGTCCGTAAGTCATTCAATTAGTGATGCTCGATTTGTGGGATGGCATATATTCCCCTCCTTTTGTGTCTTCATTGTGTTATTTGAACCTCAGGAATTCTTTAGATAATTTTTGGGAGAGGGTACTTCTGTACTAGACGGAAATATTCGTTATATAGTACGGGAACTTTTAAAGGAACATTACAGAATTGGTAAGAAAAAAACTTAAATATACTTTTTGATCACAGATTTACATAAAACTTACACGGTCTAATGATGATGATTAGTAGAAAACATCCCTTGAAATATTTCTGTCTGCCATATTTGATGAGAAATTAATAAACTAATTTTCCGATTGGAGTTTATCGCTCAGTGAGCGTTTTATTAATTTTTTGAATCTATATGATTTCATGCAAATGTGTAATCGGTTTTTCACTATTTTCTCGTGACCCAGATGGTCGATCGGTCTCAAACTTCTACAGGTTGTCAGTTTATGTATATGGTGGATTACATAAAGTGCTTACACTGCCAGTAACTGTTTTGTTAGCAAAAGCCAATTCTGTAATGTTCCTTTAACATTTATTTACTTATATTTATTTATTTATTTATTTGTTTAAGTTATTTATTACTATTATTTTTTGGGTTGGGGGATTTACTCTCTCTGCCAGGTTTCGGCCATGTACTATAAGTACATGACAAAACATAGGTTAGTGTCGTATCATCCATAAAAGGAAGTCACATTTTTTTTGTTCACTCACTGCATGAGAAAATTTCACCTCAGCACACATCATTTTTAAAATGTCACTATTCTGAAAAGCTGTGGTTACCGAAATTATTTCATTTTTCATACCTGGACAACTCAACGCAGGGGTAAGGACCATTGCAGTCAGCGCTACACAAGACCAGGACTACACGGGCATTGACACTGAACTGATGTTCAGCAATGGTGTGACGGGCTTTGACGTTCTTTTGAATATCGCCAACGATGAGGTCAACGGTGAAGAGAATGAGACCCTCAAGGTGGAGCTCTACAATGCTGCTGTCAGCATCCTTGGGAGTAACTCATCAACGACAGTCACAATTACCGACTCAGCGAGTGAGTTTCCCCTTGTTAAAACGTTAGCATAATATAGACCCAATGCCTTTAGGCTGCCATCGCTGAGGTCAAACTGTGGAAATGTGCACAGCCACAATCATGGGTACACATTTTTTTTCGTGTCCATGTTATGAACAACACTTTAAAAACCAGTGATGTAACAGTTATTTCAATGTTTTTTTTTTAATTGATTAACCAGCAGTGTGTGAATGAAGAGTAGAAAGTACTTGAGTTTGTCGAAAACAAAATCTGCAAAGAGTTACTCAATGTTTATGTTTCGTTCGTTTGGTGTCTTTGTAACAAAAAGTGTACCCAGGTTGTGGCTGTGCACAAATGCAAAAGTGCACGCGCCTCACACAGCGCCCAGCCAATGTTTCTCAGGCACTGCAAAAAAACTATAAGACTCATAAACTGTTTTTATAGTTTGTGCTAAACTCAAATTGAAAAAAAACCCCAACAATTACAATAGACTCGAACAACGGCGTCCTAAGGGTCCCACATCACGCCATAGCACTTTTGTTTTCACCTGTACAACCTTCAAACCGAGGCTGATACTAGACATAGTCTGACCCTTATTGTATGATTCATGCTTTTTATAACTACTTTTAACATTGACAATAAAACAACCTAGTTGGCTTTATAGTATACCATAGTAAACAAGTTTTTTTATTTGGTGTTCTATGAGTCTCGGGAAATCTTTAGAGGTTTTTAGGGGGTACTTCTATACAAGATGAAAAGATTGTGTTACAGTAAAATAATACTTGGTATGGCCTAACATTCTTATCCAATTGTTTTCTTATTCTATGTATTTCAATCTTTCAGAGCTGTCTACCTTAGCCATTATTCTGATCGCTATTGGTTGTGCTGTGTTCATCGTCCTCGTTATCATCATGATCCTGTGCTGTTGTGCCTTCATGAAACCTAGCAGTCGAAGAGGTAATTACTGATTTACCCCAACTTAAAAAACTTGCCTTTCTAGCTGGTTGCTATTGATCTCCATGAAGGAGATTAATGCTGGGACAACTCACGGCAACTTGCGTTTTTCACTTTGAACTGCGTCAAGCATTCTTACTTTTTACACAACAGTGTTTTTTACCGACCAATCAAAAAAGGACTTCGACAAAACTCCTGTGTACCGCACACGGTGCATACGCTTAACGCAATTAAAATAAATAGAAATGGCCAACGTTACACTATAATGATACATTGCGTCCAGCCTCGCTACCATGGATATCGCACCGTATCGATAACTCTCGTATGAGCGAGCAAGGCATGCTGGACAAAATAGCGCGGCGAGATCGATCACCCCTGGGAGCGAGGTTGCCTTGCGTCCCACACTCGCCGGTCTATTCTTAACGATGAGAACAATAGAAAAGAACCGGTGAGTGGGACGCCCGCTATCGTCTCAAAAGTCTCCTATATGTAGCTATCTAACAAGCAGGAACATTTGCATATCACGACAGTCAAAGGGTTGAACAAAAATTCAATACTAATCAATACTCTTCGTTATTTCTGATTTTCATTGATAGATCCTTCTTACTACGGGCGTGAAGGGCGAGATGTCCCGGGCGTGGACTTCCCCCAAGAGTTGCCCACAAGGCGCGGCACCGGACCCGTGGCCACGTACATCCCGGACGATCGCAACGAACGCCGTCAAGAACGCTCAGAGAGGCGTGACGTCGAGAAAAACCGAAGTCGGAGACAGGATCTTCAAAATGTAGGTTATCACTGAGAGCGGAGAAGGTTTTATTTTAAAGGCTTGTACATTATTGTTTTTGTTTTTTAGAGAGAGTCATTTCATAATCCTCCTCTAGTTGTCAATAGACACCCATTACTTTCTACCTGTGAAAAATGCATCAAAGTCGGTGATCGCGTTTTAGTGAAAGTAGCGAAATTTTTTTTTGTATGTTACCGATCCTGTGCTTTTTTAGAAGATCAAGTGGGCTTCCTTACTAGAGTCATAAACTTCCAACGGTATTGTAACAACATCAACAATTAAAAAAACGTTGACAATAAATATTTTTGAAAACCAGACCTCGGGGATGAAGAGAATCTTCACATTACAAGTAAATCTAGCAGCAAATCATTAAAAATCACTAGAAATATATATATATATTTAAAGTATCGAGTCGATCGCGGTCGTCAATGATATGGAAGCCTTAAAATACAAACGGCACATTATCATTAAGATAACCAAAAAGAGCAAGTATGGTTTAAATAGTCAAACATTTATAATTGGACTGTGTCTTTCTTATTAACTGAAACAATATGAATCAAGTTCCCCATTCAAAGCGTGTGCACAATATTTGTATTGGTAATAACAAAACACATTTACAGATTTGCACATGGTATAAAGCTGTTTCTAATGGGAAACTCCCTTTGAAATAATATTTGTGCCTGAAATGGCTTAGTTTTTTGAGAAATGGATAAAACAATTAGTTTTAATTTGCGAGACCAAAACTCGATGTTTAAAAACTTTGAAAACATATAGGTTTTTATTTTCAATATTTTTTTGTGACCTCGGTGACCGATTTAGCTCGAAGTTGCATAGATTATTAATTGTTCATTGTATACTTTTGGTCACATAAACTGCGGATACTGGTCTCTGACAATACCAATGTTGTCAATAACCTTTAAGCCTTTCCTAGCCCGTTGGTTTATTTGCTATTGTTCATTTGCATGAATTGATACTTAACCCTAACCAACTCAAACCAATCAGAATATATAGCTGGATGTTGTGTTCGATTTTGTTCGACTATTATGACTGTACTAATAAACTGATCATTATTTTAGTGGTCATACGTACCAGAAGAGTCCAAAAGTTTGTGCATTGAGTTACCATAGCCTTTTTCTGTTTAAAGACAAATAATACCCAAATCAAACACTGCCCTTTAGTATTATGTTCACCATATCTCAAAATAGCTTAGGGTGTTGGGTTTTTGTAAGAGTGAGGAAGGATCCTAGTTAATCACTCAAGGTGAACTAATGTAGGTTTTCCCGTCGTAACTTATTCATTGTGTTCATTTGTATAAACGTATCTGGAGTTTAAGTTTCATGGCGCACGGTGTATTTAAACCAAAAACACTCTTCACTTGTTTAATTAAATAACATTTTGCGTTCACCTTTAAAGGTTGAATGTTCTTATTTTTTCAATTTTATTTAAGCTGAAATATCATTGTTTATCAATCTGTATTTTGTTGTCTGATTGTGTCTTAGGACATTGCTCTTTCCTCATCACCTTTCATTCATGGAATCTTTACTCTAGGCCTACAGTCTTTGCTTTAAAAAACAAATATCATACATAATTTCCAATCTTCCTGATTCTTCTTTATATCATTACCTTTTTCACTTCTCATGTGTTTAACTTGTACTTTTACCATCTGTTTGTTGCCATTCTAATACATTTTGATTTTGAAATAAAAGTAAAACCAACTGACAATAACAAAGAAGTTATCTAAGAGTCTGTCTGTCCAGTTGAACCACATTTTTCTCTCGGTGTTGCATGGATTCGCAACTGGGCAGAGTAACGAACACAATAATTGGTATGGTGCCTAATCACCATATAGAAATGAAATAACAGAACATATGGGATGAGAGAAAAATCATTTGAGAACCATTTGATCTTTCTCTCATCCCATGTTTGGTTATTTCATTTCAACGGTGATTAGGCACTATACCAATTATTGTGTTTGTCCAGTTGAGTAAGGAATGCTGTATTTGGATGTTCGAGTGGAATGTAATATTTGTAAATATTTTTATCACTAAGTTTCCGGTTCTTATTTGGTACCAGGGTGGTCCTCGCATTACCGAGTTACCTCCCAGTAACCGTCCCTCAAGAAACGAGCCAGCCCGTCAATCGTTAGATCAGCCCCCACCACCTCCACAAGAGCAGCCCTCACCTCAACAGGTATACTCTTCACTTTTTATTTTTTGTTTTTTAATTTTTTTTTTATTCAACTTGCAATTAAAAATGCATTTGACTAATACGAGTTCTGATGGAAACCTCATACTCGTTTTAAATCAACGGGTGTTGAAATTGATTAAGCTGGTAGGAATGATTGCAACATTATTTGTACATTTTAATGCACAATTATTTGTTCTGCAATAATGCAGTATGTGCAGATTATTTAATTAAATTTTGGGTTGAACAAAGACAAACTGACTAAAGCGGGATTTGAACCAAGTGAACCGGCGCTTCTGGCAAATATCTAGTCCTATGCAGGCAGTCTCCCTTTTTTCTCAATATCTTTGTTCAGGGGTGCCAGTTAGAAGCCATAAAACCTTTAACTGAAGTGTAGCCACGAATCAGACCCAAGTTTACGATACAACCTGAGAAGTGGCAGCCAAGGGATCACCTTAAAGATGTTACTTTTTTAATTTCAATTTATGCCAAGTCAGTTTCCCGTATGGTTTATTATACATGAGCTTATTTTATTTGTTCACTTTTGTTCTGTTTTTAAGGACCGACCAAGTGAGAGGAGGCGTGTTCAACCAGATGTAAGTTGGAGTCATTATAGACCGTATTGAATAACCCCTTTTTTGCTATGAAAGTCGCCATCTTGTAGGGCAAACCGTATGCACGTCTAAACGCGTACATCAATGAAGCACGCAACGCGCAGCGTTCCCGGTTTGATTTCTACAGCACAAGTACGCACACACACACACACACGCACACGCTCACAGACGCCATGTTGTAGGGCAGGTTTTTGAATGGTGATGTCATATTCAATACGGTCTATTGCCACTGGGGCCCACTTATTTGTAGCTTGGGTCACTTCGTGAATAAAAACTGAGTTGTCATTAAAAAGGAAATAATTATCGAAATTGGAACAATCTCCATATTCACATCAAACGAGCTACCACCATCACACATTTCAAGACTCTTCTCAATACACTTCTGTTCAAGTCATCAGACATGTAGTTTTTGTCTGTTCCTCTGAGCACTTAGAGATTTCCCCTGAAGGTGTTAGGCGCTATATAAATACAGTTATTATTATTATTATTATTATTATTATTATTATTATAAAAACAATAAATGGACAGTTGCAAACTGGTTTAAGAGCAAAATAAAATTAAAATAACATGGAGCCTGTCACCAGGCACGAGCAAACCGTCTGCTGAGAGAGGCCTCCTTTTGAAAACCGATGACATGGCGTACAATCTGTTGATAAGGGTATGTTTCTAGTTCCATATCAGCACTTAGTTTGGATTTAACTCCAAGACTGTGTAAATTTTGTTTCTCCCCAGGATCGCCAGGAGTTGATCGATCAACGCCGCACTCGCTCAACGTTCAATCCCAGCGGAGAACGGGAACCGTACTGGGAGAGAGGATTGGTAAGAATAGTTTTCTAATCAGTATTCAATCGGTAAAATAGAGATAATCGATATAAGATGAATTCTATCAAAAATCTATAATAAGTAATAAGGTACAGTATCGAAAATTGATATTGAGTGAATGACTTTATCAAAAATTGTCGAGTAAAATATACAATCTGTGATCGGTAATGACTAAAAAGCACTGTAATTTTGAAAGAAGTTTCTGTCGATTATTTCATATATGCTCAAGTCGGTGCATTTCCAGTCATAATTACATCACTAATAAGATAATGCAGTGCCGGACCAGCACTTGGTTTTAGTGTTGTGTTTATTCATGTCATCATTTTAAACACTTCCGGGTCCCGTGAGGCCTGATCCTTTCCTGGGTCAGTGTGACCCCGAATCTGTGTCAAAACGAAATGGATCAAACTGACGCCAAATCCGAGTTAAAATCCCATTTGTTATTCATTTCTGGGTCAGTCTGACTCACAAATGGGTCAGATCCCTTGGAATTTGGGTCAGTTCTGACCCCTGGACGTTAACTGTGCCATGATTTAACCCCACCATTTCTGCACTTTCTTTTGTTATACAGGAACGCAACCGCTCTGCACCAAACCACTACGGATATTTCTAAACAGCCGTTGAACATATTTTTTCGGTACACTAATGGAGGAACCCATTCTTTAAACCTACGACAGTTACAGTCATCCTAATACATTTCCGCCATCAAATTGGTATTATAAGGAAAATTTAGTGTGCATTAATACAAAAATATAAACATTACTTTCAATGCACGTTGTTATTTTAAGTGAATATAATCAAGGTCACGATGAGTTAAATATTTTATATTTTAGTGGCTGTATTTAAATAGTTTAGTATTAGTGTTGTTTTCCATTTCCATAAATTACATGTAAAGAGCTACAGTATAGTTACAGTACTTTAAGTAATAATGTGACAAAGTCAACTCAGTTATTTAAATGAATGAAGTTCACAGATAAAATCACCAACAAACTCATCGCATAAGAACAATCAGTTTACATGCTGAAAATTGTGCAATGCCATGTTTTGTCACTATTTTCTCCTGACTCACACAACGAATTAGACCAAAATTTCCGCAGGTTTGTTATATCATGTATATGGCTGATTACGCAAACCATTGACCTGCAAATTTGTTGTCACCTCTACCAATCGTGTATAATACGTTTAAGTGCCACTCAGAAGTCTACCGACACTTTGATCGAAAATATGGAAAACGTTGTGTTTGACTTTAGAAGAAATTCGGGTTGAACCAAAGTTTGGGTCATTAGGCCTAAAGAGTGTCAATTATTTTTTAATAGTGGGGCAGAATTGCTTTGTAAATTTATATAAACAAATAATAAAGGTGGTGGTGGTCAAAAACATCTCTAAACAATGGCGTGCAATGGGTTCATAGCATGAAAGATAGAGTTTGTAAATATTTTTAAGACACAACTGACATAAAAGAAAAGCCAAATCGGCCCAAGTCTTTTTCCTAACCCTTTCTTCAGTTCCACACGGTCCTACACTCTCTGATTATTTTTCCACGCAGCCTTATTTTTCGAGAGCTGTTTCGTTAAATGGGCTGTTAGACTTAGCCGTCGAATTGTCTCTTTTAGAAATTGTTGAGTATTAAAGGGGCTTTGTCGTAATGATCAAAGCAGGTCTCTGGCTGTACATAGAATTATAATCTCTCAGTTACTGCACGCGCGCACCCACCCTCCTAATAAAATGTGGAGGGCGCGCCGCGCGTGAACTGGCTGAGAGTTCATGATTCTATGTACAACCACAGACCAGCTTTGATCATGACGTTAGTGGCCCTTTAATCTCCTTTAAGCTACAACAGTATTTTGCGTTGTTCTGAGTTAATTAATAAATCATAGGCATTTTGTGTATCGCAAGCTTATAGTCTACATACTTTGTGAAATTACAAAAAGTTGTTTCCATTGTTGTAACTCTGAATATTTAGGGAATGATATTTTAAATAGGGAATAATTATAGTCAGTGTTAGTAGTTGACAATATACACACAATTAACCCTCATACTGATGACATCACTGTTTGTTTACTGCATTGCTTGATAAGTGCTGTGACTAGGTACTGCATTTCCGACAGTAGTGCAGAGACACAATGGTTTCACATTCTTCTGTGAAGTGGTAAACAAACTGTGACGTCATCAGTACTTATGTCTATTATACATTGTAAAATTTATTACGGGACACATATTCCTTTCCTTGTTAAGTTTGTTCATATGCGGAAAATAAACATTTCAACACATTTTCAAAATGAAGTTGCTGCGTTGTGACGTTATTGTATAGGATGACACCAATCTCCCCAGAAGTGTCTGAAACAGCAAAGCTTTGTCTCCAAGTTTATTAAAAATAGTCACATTTGTTTCTATAAGCATACCATGGATGTGTTGACGATTGCACCCAAAATCAATTTCGGCTTTGCATGAAAACCGATTACAGCGCAAGAATGGTTTGCCCCGTGAAATGGGACGGTACAGATTTCGCCTTGATTGTATTCTGCTATTTTGTACTCATGTGCATGCAATACTTATAGAATATTGTGCTTGTTAACCGAGAAACTGTTTCAACAATTTAAAATACGAGAGGAAATTTATTTTGAAAGCTTGACACACAAACATCTTGATCGTTCTTTATGGATACTTAACATTTTGGGAAGCATCCTAGAATCGTAGAAAACTAGTATAAAAAAGCTCTCTTATCTGTGTAGATACTACACACGTGAACTATATTGTCTTTAGCCATAAGATTATATACAATATTTGCATGTCCGCATCTTAAAAAACCGAAATGTAGCATCCATTGGCTATACATTACATAACATAAATTAAAAGTATGCAGACAATAACGAATACATAAATAGTTACACTACTTGTGTGTTTTTCTTACGTTGATCCCGAACCATACATGGACTTGATTGTAATTAGTAATTTTAACTAATTGCCATTTCTTTCTACTTTAAATGTTAATGTGCGAGGGTGTTGCACAACAGTGCAGCACTGGGTGCTTAAGAGATGCCAAATCCGACAGACACTTTATCATTCAATATGACCACAAATAGTTCCTTACACACAGCTAAGAAAGTTATGTTTTGAAGTCGACAAAACTGCATGCATCGATATAGACCCATTGATTTCAAACAAGTTTATATGTGCAAGTTCGCCCCAAACAAGGCTAAAAGCCACTCTTGGTAAGGGGCTACAATAATAAAACATTTAAGATAGGTATGACTCGGGCGAGCTGAAGGTAGGAATCGATATTCCTCTTAAAACAGTCTAGATTGTAGGATGGAGGGAAACATGCACCAGACAAGGAGTTCCAAAGAGATGCAATACATGGAATAAAACTGTTGGAATGGCTCTTTGTTCTACATGTCAACAATAACAAGAGTATATGGGTGGGAAGACGCAGAAAGCCTGGTTTAACACTTGCACACCCTGACAGGAGGAACCAGGTCAGAAACACCGGTAGCACATTTACAATAAAATACAGAGGCTGGCTACAGACCAACGGTGAGAAAGCTAGTACTGTATGTATGCTTCAATTGATCTTATTTCAAACTATTTAATTTGTTTTCTTCCTATCACCGAACCGTAGAAAATTCTGGGTGTTTCTTTCCCAAAAAATTCATATGATCTTGTACTTCATAAAATAAACGAAGGGACTCACCAATACTCTAGTCTTCAGATGTACTTCCCAGCTTCCACTCAGTGTAGTATCTGTATGCGTGCAGCTGTATGCGTGTTATAAAAGTAGTAGTGCAGTACACATACAATACACATGCACAATACACATGTACTTCAACTATTAGTGTTTTGCTCCTGAGTGCTCGTGTGTGGAACTTTGGTACACGAAGAATCCTCTCATATTTGCTCATTCCGGTAGAATTTCAGGCTCTTGTGACACGATAATCTCTTTCTTCGAGAGCTCGACAGCGCCTTACTAACCACTCCATGCACTACAGTGCAAAACTTCACGAGTCTCAAGTAGTATTTCCGCAACTTTGTACAACCAGTGTAATGTAAGTCCGCCACTTTGCTATGCGACCATTCATTTGCGCTGTTATAACTGTTTTAACTGTGCACAATACCGCGCCACCTGACCATTGCATGAATGCCATTGGTCAATGCCTCGTTACGTGTGGTACAACATGTCTTTGTTGAAATCGTCTGCATTCTTTCGATTGTTCTCAATGCTCAATATGTATGTCGCAGATCGTAAACACACTACAATATGAATGAATTCAGTACATCTACCATGTATTGGGATGTAACAATGTTTTGTTCAACTCCTGAAAGATCAGAGAACATGTGTATTAATTTATCAGTTTTTTGTTCAGGACCAACTCTGGCTTTTCATTTGAATGTGTTTATTACTTATTGTTAAACCTTAAAATTCCAGTACGGTTACGCCCTCTTGCGACCAATCATGATTTCTACATGCAAGATTTAGTAACACAAATTTGCTGCTCAGTAACAATAATAAGTTCAGGAGGAAAAAAGACCAGGCAAACAGTTTTCTTTGCTTCAAATACACATGTTTATTCTCAACCAAGTTCATTTCAATTATACAAAAACAAAAGAAATCACTGTTCGTATTGACATGCTTTTATGACTCTGCCCGAGCTTCCTTCAAATAGTATGCATTTCTATCTTGGTAATTAATCTTTATTATTGTTTGCCTTCACTAAACTAACGGTATCGTTAAGTACAATAACAATCACCATGTAAGTTGAATCGTTCTGATTTGTTGTTTGTTATTGTTTTGTACTTTGTTTTTTGTATTTTGTCTCAACAAATTCTGTG
The DNA here is from genome assembly GCA_032158295.1 of Pycnopodia helianthoides. Taxonomy (NCBI): domain Eukaryota; kingdom Metazoa; phylum Echinodermata; class Asteroidea; order Forcipulatida; family Asteriidae; genus Pycnopodia; species Pycnopodia helianthoides. The sequence goes on from CM063259.1 coordinate 1,882,946, forward strand.
TACTAATTAAAAGCGAAAACCTTTTCTGAGTAAAGTTATTTCAGCGGAAAACCATAGACCATGTAACCAGCCTAATGACATTACATGTTTTGTTTACAAAAAAGCAACAGAACCTGGACTTCCCGCAGGCACGATTTGTACACAGCCAAATTGAAGAATACATAGCAATATTAATTTAGACTGCACTGTCTGATTTAAAAAACAAACAAAAAACTTTTGATATAAAGAAAAGGGAAACGGCGCAAAACTTGTTCATATGTGTTTTTTTATAATTCTTGTGTTTATGTTGAAACTATTACACACACAATTTCTTTTTCTCTCCGTATGACCAGTGCAGTATCTCGCCTGCCAGGAAATGACCTGGAATATACAAGGTCAATCTTTTTTGTAAACAAGGGTTACATGGTCTCTGAGTAAAAAACATTTTCAAATCATTAACTTTATTTTTTAAGAGTTAAAAACCAAACAACACGTAAAATCTTCCCCCTTGATTCATAGACCTTATTCAGTGATGTTATCACGCCGCTATCTTAGTGCACCACGCCATAGCTTTGATCAAGGTACGTCGGCCGGACGGAACGTTTTAGTTCCTGGATCGATCAACTGGGTCGACCAGGCGGAGTAGAGAGTGACTGGAACGATGCTGTTCGGCGTGGGCATAGGAGGTCAGTGCTACGGACCAACGCTATCTTTGAGGATGGATGAGTAAGTGAGTGCTATATGCCCCAAACTCCAAGCACACCCCACAAGAACAGAATTGTGTCTCAACAGGGATGTAAACAATTAGAACGCGTGCGTTAATGCGCGTATATATCTATCCGACGAAACCATCGTGTTTGTAAAATCAGTGGCTGCATGTCTTTACCTTGTGGATAAAGCTAAGACGGGGGTCAGGGGTGCGCTTTCGCGGCCATAACCAATAACTGTTTCGGGCATTGCCCAATGGCCAAGTCAACCGAAACAGTTATTGGTTAAACGCACCCCAGTCGAGGACAAAATGAGTTCATTCTTTTGACCTCTATCAGAGGGCGCCCTATACTTAATTGTTGTCACAATTATACATAAGGTCTATTGAAGGAAAGAGGGTCTTCTGGCATAATAGAAAATGTTGAAAACTCGTTAAAATCAACCTCGGTAATGTCTACAAAAAATCTACAATGCATTTCACCTATTTTCAAGGTTTTGTTTCATCCCGTTTCTTTATTTATTTAAGTGACAGCTTAGTGCATGAACTCTAACCTCTGACCTGCTCTATCGAAGCATCGATGAGCTCAAACAAGCATCATAGGTGGCCTTTTCATAGGCCCAGGCGTTTGCAGTGCGAACTTCATTTGCATCTTCATTATCATAAGTCACCACTGATCACACAAGAAGAATGCGTTGAATCGGAATATGACAATGGCTCAACATAAGTTTAAAATGTCGGCTTTAAAATTTGCCAACTTGAACGTTTTTTTTTCAAAGAGTGTTTAGATGTAAATATGCCTGGAGGACCGGTACGGTGTTGATAAAAAGTAGACTTTTTATTAAAAGAAAACCCTAATTTATTCGAGGATAATTACTTATCTTATTTAACACTTTGATTTGTTTGAAACTGAGGTTTGATATTGAAATCGATTCACCCATCGTTTTTTTTATGCCGTTTAACCCGCTTGAAGGTTCTCATAGTTAAAATGTTTGCACTTTAACACAAAATGTTTATGAATTTGTTTTAAATTTGCGATACCATTTTTTTACTAAAATTTCGTTGATGTTATAAGCATCCAAATGTGTTTCTCTCATGTGCGTGTCCATGGTTGCTACTATTATTGCAATCACAGTTTCTGTATGAGGTTTTCTAAGAGAAATATTGTGTTTTCTTTTTGAGCAATGATTAGTGTTGTGTCAAATATCTTGATGTAAAAAACTTTGACCTACAACCGTGAGTTATCAAAGATGAATCATTACATCTCTGTTTCTTCAAGATCTTCAGGAGTCATTTCATCTTCTTTGAAGCTAACCAGAGATCCTGGAAGCTGCAAAGACAAGTTTGGATAAAGAACAATGTTTAACATTTGGTTCTGAGAGTATCAGTGCATAATGTAGTCTCCTTTTCATTTCATACAGATTCCACATTGTCATGAAAAAGTCTTTAGAATTGTTTGCTTTGTTGTATTGCTCAAGGAAATTGCTAGAGAAACAATCTCCTCTTTTCATACCTGAATCGGAGAGCCAGCAGTCTCCTCTTCTTTTGATGAGCTCGGACCATCCCTCGAGAACCTGACCCAATCCGCCGTGTCATTAACCTCAGCAGCCTTCGTATTGCTATTCAACTCAAACTGCTCTTTGACACCAACTACATCTCTGGGACTCATGCCACCCTTCGGCATTGTGGTACCCGCCCACTTGGCGCGAGGAGTTTCAACGTCGTCCTCTGCGGAAACTTCCTCAACAATCAAGGGTGCAACTCCGACGGAGTTTGGGCGGCCAGTACGAGAGCGAGGTCGTCTGGACTTCTTCATATCAGACCTTACGGATGTGAAGAAGCCATATGATGATCTAGTTGACTGAGCGGTGCTTGTTGAGACGGTTGGGGGACACGGAGAAGCAGACGACGGTCTCACTTGAGACACCGGAGAAGAATCTTGTGGAATGACATCAAGGAAGTCATCGTCAGGTTCAAATGCAGGATTTTCGAAATTGTGTGACTCGCTCTGTGTCTGTACAATTTGCTCTTCGTCATCTTGGCTGGGATGAATGTGGGATCTAATACAAATAAAACAAATGGAAGCACTTTCAAAATGGTGTTTACATAACTCACTTGAAATACGCTACACAATATTTTCAGGGATGTTTTAACAATTTTTGGGGTCTTATTTAAGTTAATCAGCTTTGTAATACGTTCCAAAACTTGTATCATGCAAAAATGCTACGGTCAAGTTATTTCTTGAATAGGATGCATAATCAGTTCGTGCATTGTTATGTTTCTGCAGGGGTACTTGATGATTCACTTACTTTTTAGCATAGACCTTCTTGCAGAAGATGAACATAAACAGAGTGATCACAAACAATCCAAACACTGCGCAGGTAACGGCGATTACAACATTGAATCTAAAGGAATAGAAACAATCTATATTTGACAAAAAGTAATGTGACGATTTTTCAGATTATAAGGTCGGTTTTAAGAAGGAATACAAAATTATTTTAAAAGCTTCAGTTAGGTTCAACGTTCTGTTTTGTTTTAATACTAAGGAAGTCGCTTTTTACGTTGTTTGAGTAGCCGTGTTTATAAGCTTGTGTGCGCTTTATCTGCCAGTTATTCTTAAATATCTTTCTAAAAAGTATAGTGACACAAATCTTGTGGCTCTCCACTCAATAAGCTTCCTGTTCGGAGAGTGCTACAACTTCATCTTCATTTCCCCTACCGTGATAGTTGGTCAAATCAAATTGAACCCCCCCCCCCCAAAAAAAAACCCCAACAACAAACGGAACGAAGTAATATCTAGATGAACTCTGACCTCGAATCGAGCCCTGCACACATCGGGTCGGACAATGGGCATGCGCACTCAAATCCATTGAACAGATCATAGCAAACAAATGGGAATGCACAAGGCGTAGATGCGCAATCGTCGTAGTCAATTTCGCAGGTGTCACCCACCCAGCCCGATTCACAGATGCAGAAATAAGAATCAAAACTGGAACTGCGAGCCGGAGAAGTGCAGTCTGGATCATCAGCAGGTCCTGAGGGAGGAAGGAGGGAACGTCTTCAAACATTTCAAAATGATCTCTTCATCTTCGAATATGATTGGCGACAACTTACAGTTTTTAAGAGAATTAGAAAGTAACGAGGCCTGGACATACTCAGCATCATAGGAATAAAAAGAACCCTTTTTCTTATAAATAATTATTATGATAAAATTCGAAGGGCAGTCGTGCAGGATGAGAAAAGAAAGCTCCGAGGAACAAGATGTCTGACGACACTTAGCGTCTCAGACTCTCCAGTTATGCTGAAGAACCTTTCTGTATTCAATGCCTCAACTTTATTGACACATTTACTGTAAGTGTTAAAACCCCATAAACCCTTAACTAAAATCTGTTTGTATATATTTTTTGTTTTGAAATCTAACAGGATTGGAATGAAAGTGCTTACTCCTATAAATAAAGTTGCACCATCCCTTTAAATAATAGGCTTCAATCTTGTGAGTCTACCTACCTCCACAAACTCCCCAATTGATGCAAGGATTCAACAAGACTGCAATCTCTATCTTCAGCAGCTGAGACACTGCGCCTGATTCATCCTCACTCAAGACTAAGAAGCTATCCTTTCCATGGAAGTTGGGACTAGGGGCGTAGGAAAAAGAGGACGACACCCAACTCATCTCCTCCTGAAATCAAAAACAAATCCAAACTTTATTTAGATTGTCATTCAAGATGATTGAAGCTTACTCTCTGGGATTATTTACTTAAAGCCTTCCCAACTAAAAAAATAATCTAACACCATGATAGCTAGTAACTTAAATCGTTTGACTCTGGTTATGGTGTTAATAGTGCAGGAAGGAACAAAATCAGTTTACCAGTGCAATCCCCAATCAACAGAATTAAACAAAACATGCATCTATATATTTTGAAGGGTTTTGGGTCGTCGGGTTTTTAATATTTTCTCAAAATGAAGCCTGATGATAGAGTTGTTTGTAGTTGATAATTGGCAGGCCGTATAACACATTCTCTTCTATGGTCAGTCACTGTCTGCAAACACATATAATTGTATTTTGTGAATAGCTAATCACTTTATTGTGATTGCATTATTTTTTTAAATGTAAGATTCAAATAAGACCGCCAAAAAACTACATCCTTACCGCTTCGTGGGGTGTTTCCAACCCACATGGAAGTACATTTTCTTCACTGGTAATATTACGAGGAAGTTGACTACAGTTCTGCCTCAGAGGGATTGATCTAACCTCATCTCTCATTGTAAGTACACCGTACGTTGTTGGTTGAATTAGAAACGTCAAGTTGTCATTGATGTCACATCATAGGCCCCTATCATGGCTACCAGGTCTTTGTAAGCAATGTTGGCTTCTGTGTTCTGCTCTACGGTTAGCTGCCATAAGGATATTTAAGGTGATTAGTTTAAAAACAAAATGACAAATTTTGATTGAAATCCAGTTTGGTACAAGTACCGTTCATCATGAGAAATGTAATTGCCCTCAACAGGTTGAGTTTTATTTGAGGTTTGGAAATTTGCATGGTGGCGAACAGACCCCTTGCATAGACCCCCCATCGCTGAGGTCAAACAATGGAAAACTTAAAGTGCGCACGCACCACGCCCAACTCTCCACCAGGGCTTCCTTTGACACAAGTGAGGGCGCTGTTTAAGCCTGTGACGTCAAATGCAAGGGATAATGCCTGTGGGGACACATTCAAGTTCATTTCCTATGTGCTTTGGTGGTGGTTCTGAATAGAGCCAGTGATGTACCAAGTTTACATTTCAATAAGTAAGCTCTGGTTGCCATGATAGAAAAAGAAAAAAAGTGGATAAATCCAACCAATAGCACCTGACATGTATGTTCTCCAACATGTAATGCAACACATACCTTAATATATCCTCTCCCCCACAAAAAAAGAAAAATTCAACTTACCGTTGCATCCCGTCCATTACCAGCAACTTCTCCGTTCAGAGCGACATAGGAGTAAGGACTGTCATTGACTGGGATGACCTCCATTGAGACATTGACGATCGTAGTCAAAGGCTCAATCTCGATCACGGTCTGTATCTCTCTCACTAGGAACACAGAATAGGAAGAAGGGTGGGAAATCGAAGAATGTCTTTACACAAACTATTAGCAGTGTTTTGTTAACCAGACAGTTCATGCAGAATATATCATTAACTAATGGTAAAAGCAACCATTTAAAAGAGTCATTATTAAAAAACACTATACCGTCTTTGAATTTTGTGTATATCTCTATTTTATTTATTTTATTTTAATTTTGTGGACAATACAATGTACAAGCAGAGGCCGTCCAGGGAAAGGCAAAAGTCAAAAAACTGTCATCAAAAAAGATGTGCCCTACCAGACCTTGCTCATTAAGAATAAAATTCATAATGTACACAAATCTAAAATGGTAGTAAAAAGTAAACAAAAGATGGCAAGCATAAGATTTAAAATGTAAATATACAAAAACCACCGTAACTAAGTGGAGGTGAAGTATTCGGTGAACGCGCCATTCGCAGGATACAAATGACCCTTGGGCTTCACCCTTGGCCCACTCGCACCCACGAACGACGCACCCTTTGGGCATTACCCTGTACTAAAAAAAAAACATAGTATACAAAAGGAAAAATCAGGGCCCGATTGAAGCGCATTATTAAAGACGAAAAACATAAAGTAAAAAAAACCCAGACAAAATTAACTTAGCTTCCTAAATCATCTCTCAAGATGGAACGAGACGAGAAGAAACTGCCTTTGGAGAAATCGAGCTTTATATACAAACATTTTCATTTCCAAACTTTACTTGTCCACAAGTTTGATAAAGTTGCAAAGTTGTACCCACTTGTATCATACTTGTTATACTTGTTATAAAGAGATTAGGGACGCATCTTTCTGATAGACCCCTTGCACGTGACGTCACAAGATACTTACAAATAAGTTGAAAAGTGAAGTTGCCATGGCAGTCAGGACATGGTTCAAAAGAGAAGAAACCATCCCCAGTGATGGTTGCTGATCCTAGTGTTGTCTCATTATCAAGACCCAGCTCGAAGACTAAGACATCATCTTCAGGGTCGGTAGCCTCAAAAGAGTATTCCAGAGTGCCTGCAATAGAAAAATGGTAACATTATAAGCGTGACTACGAAAAAAGGATACTAAACTGATGATCTTCAGATGTCTTCGGATTAATACACATTTAACTGTTCAACTTCTTAATGTAACTTACTTATATTCTTGTTTGATTTCTTTTTCCAGTTAGCAAGTGATTGTATTTGCCGTAAGTATCTTTAAACTTAATTACTCAATATGTGTATTTTTTCAAATTTGTGTTTTTCTGCAGCACATTTATAAACAAAGTCCAATAAACAAAAATTCATAAATTAGAAAAAATTGTCCGCCTGCTGGTTTCACTTTTGACCCGACTCCTAAGTAAATGTCACAGGTATCTACCAGGTCACAATTTCATAAAAAACATCATGCTTAGCAAAATAAAGCAAACTTTTGCGGGGAACCAGTTCCCAATAGTGAGTGCACACTACATAATATGTGTTGGTAGCTTCTTTCTGCTAAGCAATAAAATAATGTCAGTGCTAAGTGTTCATCAGTTTTATGAAATTGGAGTCTGATGTGTCTGAGAAATACCTTCATCTTCATCCATGGTGAAGATGTCACGAGATTTGTGATTTCTGGCGGGTCGTTGGGGATGGTATTGAGGACTTCAGTCAATGCAAACTCGGTCTCCAGGCTGAAGAGAAGTTTCCTCTGCAGCGCGGCGTTGACGACTCCCTGCTGAGAGAGACGAGGTCCTTCCTCTAGTTGCACATACCTGGTACGAATTTAAAAGAAGTGGTAAAGCATCCACCAAAATTAAACATGACTGAGGTTTTCTTCAGAACTACATAAACAGACTAACTCTACCCTGTCTTAGTGCAGTAGCAATGACGAATACTGATTTGAAAAGGAGGTCAAACTGTTTTCCATCGCAGCTTCAGTTTGGAAACCGTTGTTTTGAACAGAAGAAGAAAAAAAAGGATATCTGTAATATATTTAATAATAATTAATATTTAATAAGTAATAACCTCTGGAATGAAAATAAACTCTTTCATTTTTAGGTAACTTGAAAGGGCTATTTTGTGAAATTAATACATACTTCTTTTAGAATGATTCTATTTTGAAAGAACTGTTTAAAAGGAGACTGCAAAATGTCTGAGAATAATCTTCTTGAAGTAGCTTACTAACCGCTGGAATAAAACCTAAACTCTCTGTTTTATTGCCCTTGTATCTTCAATTTAACTTTGAGGAGTTGTTTAGGAATATAAGGAACGTCTTAAACGTTAAGAGGAAATGGCGTACCTCCACACTGAGCAGATTTTCTTCCTCATTGTATGTCATCCGATCCACATCACTGCATGTTTTCGCCACATCACGCCACTCAGAATTGTCTGAAATATATAAAGTCACTGTGAGTTTCGTTTCGACTAATTGAAAATTAATCTGTAGAGGTACCTTAGTATAAATTACCCTTTGTGGTGTGTACCTAAGCTAAAACATCAGTTGTGTTAAAAATCACTGAATGGGGAAACCAAATTGATCAGGAAATAAATTCAAATGCGGTTTATCCATTCCGTGAAAAAAAGAAGAAGATTTTCATTGTCATTGTTTTGTGAGAGTAGCAACTTCTATACAGGGATTTTACGTGTCCCTTTTTGGACTCAATTTATAACAATTTATAACAATTTAAACCGTAAAAAGTCAACGTTACCACTATCCCAATAAACGAGTCTGGGTTTGGCCTCTGACCAATTTCCTGGTGTGTTGAGAGTGAAGTTTATGATCAGTGGACCTTGGAGCTCAGTCTGCCCAGGCTGGTCACGTAGAAGAGAGGCTCATACACAAAACGAATCCTGAAAAGTAATCAATGTCATTAATCTTCTCATTTTTTAAGGAAAGTTTTCTTGTTAGAATTTGGGACCGGTATAAATCACCTCAAGACATGTCATTATTTGATTTTTCAAGAAAAACACTGACATAATGCATCATGAAATGTTCAACAAAAATGTTATGGCTGTCTTTTTTTTCTCTGCAAACTGAGAAAGGTTTAAGAAGACCAATAATAGAAGAAACCTTTTTCTAAGAATCCTTGATGTCTTCTGGATGGTGTCTAGGGGATTACTGATGTACGAGACATAATCCGGATTAGCATCAGATGTGAAATCCTCATTGGTTTTATTCCCATCCAACAGACCAAGGATTAATGAACCACCCTGCTGGAGACCTGGAACACATTGGTAAAGAAGGGATGGTAATGTTAGAAGCATAATCATAGTCAAACTTTCTTTGCCTTATTTTCATAAAAAAAAGATCGAACAAGTTTATCTTTCCATGTGATTGAAAGATTTGATGACTTTCTCTGCGATATCCCATACTTTTCCCCTTAAATGTTAGGATGTTTCTTACTTAATTTATTTTTACGAAATTATTTTTGTGGTGCTTCATGATAGTTTTTCAGCTTACCTCCAGTTGTAGCAACGGAGAACTCAAAATGGTTGTCTAGCGCCCTCCTTCGTCTTCTCCTACCTTGTGTAGATGCCAGAACAAAATCTGTACCGTTTGATGATGTCATCATCATGTCATCCTCTCCTACGAAATATCAAGTGAAGAAAAAGAAAATAGTCGTCTTTCGTTTAGGAAAGGGGAATGCATGATAACTCAAAAGAAACCCCAATGTGTCAATAAATAAAAAAAAGCTTAAAAGAGACACTCACCTAAAACAGTGGTTGTTCCTGCTGGCAGTGTTTGGCAGAGTAAGGCAGGGTTACACATCTTCATCCAAGAGTAAATACATCTACACAAAACATTGTTGGTTACAAATATTATTGCAAAACACTTATCTACAAAATGCTTATGAGTAGAGAAATAAGGCAATAAGCATTATTACAGTAATTACTTATAATATACATACCTGGAGGATTTGTTTTGCCTACATTGCTTCTTATTTCAGTGAAAGGGCTTTTGAAGTGTAAAACACCCCTGTTATTTGATTTGTTTGACAGTTTGTGTGAGTTTACTTACTTCCCAGGTTCCATGTTAAATTTGGCATCTTGCCGAGTTGTCATCTCATCGCTCTCCTCTCTCTGAGCTTGGAAGTCAGCGATGTTGTACACCTCCTCTCTGCCGCCAGCCGTGAAAATGATCGACCCGTTTGTTATAGATACCGAACCGGATGAGTTTGCGCCTACCATCATGCAGGGGACGATGTCATCCAATCTGTCTGCTGTGCTGCTCACACAATACTCTGTCAAATGGAATGATTTGGTTACCTTTATTACACCATGGGTTCCTTACAGAACCACAATAACTGATTGCTGACTCCCAACACCAACAGTAATAACAATAATAATAATAGTAATGATAATTGTACCTAAATGATTGATGGACTCATCTTCAGGTTTGGACCAGGAGCTTCCTGTCTTAGTTGGGTCGTCACTCTTCTGGACGTCAGGTGGATAGACGTCCTCTTCAAACTTCTGACTGAACATGGAGGTGGTGTTGACATCATCCACGGAGGGTTCCTCAAAGAGAACCGTTACACCTAGAGTGATAAAAAATCTCAAGTTAAGGAGCCACGAATCAGTGGATCAACAGAAATCAGGGTTACATTTATAAATTTCTGCAACTCATTCCTTTTACACCATTAGAAAGACAGTCGAGTTAATTTAAAGTAGAAAATGAAATAACTAGCGAGTAAAACTCAAATACCTTTCCTTTTCATACTGTGTCATCCTGAATGAGTTTTCCAGTCGCACACTTTGGAGTACTATGATATTGCGTTACGGGGGAAGACCCTTAATTTACATGGCTGTCAGTAAGTATTTTGGTGATCTTCTGTTTGTCTTTTGAAATTTCCTGCGTTATCTCTAGATATGGGTACAAAGGTAGCCCTGCAAATAACTAGTGTGTTTATGGTTTTAAGTTTGGCAATCATTGCATACATCTCTGTCTTATAACCTACCATCAGATTCTATCACAGTCTCTAAGCCAGCTCCATTGATGCACTTCACTGTCACATAGTATGTTGTATTGTGTTGCAGTTGTCCTTCCAAGCTGCTATTGGAGGCTGTCTGGTTCAAGCCAACATTGACAAAGTCTTGTAAGTCCATAGCACCTCTGGATGTTCCAATGGCCCAATAATGCTCCTGAATGATGGCAAAGAGCACAGCATATCGTCATCATCAGTTTCAAATAGGCATCCAAATTTATGCAAAGTTAAGCAATGACTTAAGCAAGTCCTTTCGTCTTACTGCCTGCTGGGCAGCTTGAAACTGGCAATGGCCAAGGGACAATCACCGAACCCCAAAAATTGCCCAAATCCCTACTTTAATCAATTAAAACTAAACAATGACATAATTAGTACCACCAAAAATAAAACAAGTACCTTTAATTGACTTTGCATGTCTATGAATTTCCACAACACCTTGATTGTGGAGTTGGAAGACTGGAACCTTATTGGTTCATACGCATTGCGATTGATATCCACGTAGAATAAAACATCTAGCTCCGCTGGTGTATCGTCAATGTAGAAACCGTTTGAAGATGAAGATGCTTCTCTACCATTCCCTAGGACACACTTAACTGAGGGGAGATATCAGAGTTACACTTATGTAAAAATTACTGCACTCATGATGGTGTTGGGTAGTTTCAGTATTTTGGAATCCTTATCTTCAAATGCCCACATAAGAAACAGAAGCATAATTCAACAATTCCTTCGAAGAGAGATGAATTGACATTGACAAGTAAATGCTAAGCTTATTATCAGTGTCTTTATAGACGATGTGACCTGTGACATCACATGTTTACAAAAGAGCCACATAGCCTGGACTTCCGGCGGGCACATTTGTACACAGCTCAATGGAAGAACACAACAAATCTTATGTTTTATGGAGATCGCACTGTCTCATTTTCATCAACTTTTGATAAGAAGAAAGGGGGACATCTCAAAAGCTGTACAGCTGTTGCTTTTGTAAATTTTGAATTTATGTGAAAATTATGACACAAAATTTAATTTTCCCATTGAGCCTGTGTAGCATCTTGCCCGTCAGGATTAGCATTATAATGTACGAGGTCACCACTCTGTAAACAAATGTAACATGGTCTATAATTATTACCACAACCTACCTGTCAGGAAAAAACGGAGAGACTAAGTCATCCTCTCCGGAAACAGACACAGTAGCATTTGTGTCGTTCATTGTCGTGCTTGGGAGCTCCAGCTTCGGCAGAGTCAGGTTGGCGATTGTAAATTTGATGGGGCTTTCCTCCATGGAGCATGACTGGTCACACTGGTACCGATCACAGGGATTGATACAGGGTACACACGGCCGATAAACCTGAAATAAAATATTTTTATACAAAACTTAAAGTTACCTTCAAGTTTGGGTAACCTGTTAATCTTTAGTACCATTCTGCAACAAATTGATCTCCTTAAATTACTCCTACTAATTAAACAAGTTCATAATGTGTATATCACAAAAAAACCTTTCCAAAAAATGAACAATATTGTGGATACCAAGTTGATATGTCAGTTGAACTCGTTTCAAATAAGACTTTATTTACTCTAAACAGCTTCATGTGATTCTTTTTTTGTATAGTGGAAGAGTGGAACAATTCATGATGATCACTAGCCAGTACGAAATCCTTCTTATTTCTTAACCTGAACACCTGCTATTTAGCTGTTTAAGTCTCAATTTATTTGTATTAATAACAATAAAAGCGCAAGTTTTATTGGCTGACTTTTGTATCGAGCCAGTTTAGGTACCATACCTCCTTAAATGCTACGATGTCAGTTTTTCCTGCTTCACTACCCACACCAGCGAAGTATCGGGAAACGGGACTGGTACCCGCCCTGAATGGTAACCCATAGCGGCATAGCATACTAGCATCTGGAGGCATCCTGTAAACAAACGTGAAGATTTGTTTTATTCATTTTTCTATATCAGTCTTATGAGGTTTAATTTGCCATGCAATAATTATGGTCGGGTCAAGTAAATGCACTTTTATTTAGCATGCAATAAAAAACATTTTATCAATAGATGTCAAAAGATGAAGGTTTAAAAACAAAAGCAAAACAAATCTCTAAGAATGTTTTTTTTTTTTTTTTTTTTTTTTTAAAGTAAGGCATAATTCTTAGTGATTTTAGTTTACTAGCAATTAAGCTCATGAACAGTTCACGACGGTGTTTCATGTCTAACTTTGTGTCCTGCCGACAAGAACACAAAAAGATCAAACAAAAACTCTAAAAATTTACAGAGGGGAAAAATGGCAAACAAATTTATGTACATACTTCAGGTTTCGAATGGTTGCTGTAGAAGCCGGTGGGTTGAAGGGGTTCTCTAGATCAGAAACATAGTTATCTCTGTTGAAGACATGAATGATGAGTTTGGTGGAAGAAGACATCACTGGGATACCGGTCAATGAAGAGAGAAGCTTTCCATCGATGTAGACTTTAAAAGACCACTCGTCCTGTCAACAATAGAATGGGAAACTTTGCATAGTGGGAGTACAATCAAGTGAGGTTTGCGGCGACACCATGTACATAAATCTCTTTTGAGTAGCGGTGGTTCTGAGAAGAACCGTTGGTTTGTCAACTCTCACAAATCGCACAGAAAATATCTGCTCATCATGTCACAAATCATTTTAAATTTGTCGAAATATTTATTTAGAGAGTTACACAGCATGTCGTCTATGAAAATCTATTCAGAAATTTGTCAAAAATATGAACATTGACAAAGAAAAAAAAGGTCAATTGAAAGTGTTAACCGCCTCTTTTAAAATATGACTCAAAATGTGTACTTAGAAAAAAAGGATGTATCCAAGCAGTATTTCAAGATGTTACAAAAGTGTTTATATTTGGGCTTGGGGTGAGCGGTTTTGCGACCATTCGTAGTGAATAAAGGTACCTCTTTTGCATCAAATGGCATGACATTGAAGTGAATAGAGTAATGATGTTCCTCCATGGATGGGTCAAAGTCAAGATCTACAGGCTGTGACGTCATCGGCCACCCATCTTCAAAATGACGACACCACAACACGGCTTGTGACGCATTGCCATCTAAGGTAGAAGTCAAAAGAAAACAGTGTCCTTAGTAACTAATGAGTGCGGCTCGGGGAAAAATTACAGTATGAGTTTACGTGCGTTGAAAATATATTGATATTTTAAAAAGGATAAAATAGAATCAATGTATAATTCTTCAATAAATAATTAAGTAGTAATGATAAAGTAGATGACATAAAATCAATGGATGCATTTTCAAATCATATCTTCAACAACCAGAGGTCTGATACCGATAATTATTTAAAAAACCCATAAAAACCTTTAAAAACGTTAAGAAGGTAATATACATTCAAATAAATTGGATGAGTTATGTCAACTACTTTTCAACTTTGGAGTAAATTCACAAGTTTAAAGACTAAACTCGTCAATATTGAGCCAACGAAAACTTCTTTCCAAGAAAAGTCACCTCTAAGCCCTTGAACGGTGTTACAGAGCCGAGTGTCTCGAGGACACAGCTAGCTGTGTTCCAGCTCAGTCTAAAAATAGTACAGGGCGCGCGCGGTATTTGAAAGCTCATTATGCATGCAGCCAGCAAATTTATTTTCTGCAGCACACGTCGGCTATGGAGTCAACAGTTAAGGGATAGGAAAGAACAGCCTATCCTTAACTGTTGACTGTATTGACGAAGTATGCTGCAGAAAAAAATCGCATGCAGCCAGTCCTAAGCGCAAGTACAGCCCATAGATATAGAATTAAAATTCTATATCTATGGTACAGCCACACACCTGCGCGCGGTATTTGAACCGCTCATTATATATTCCGCTTCTTCTAAAATACTGTTGACATTAACGTAACATGATGGGCAATACACTGACAATGAAGTTCATACTAATGATGCACGATAGCCACAAAAAATGAGTTAAAGAAAACAACTATACTAACTTGGATGCAGCTGGAGACCACATGCTCTCTGTGTAGTCCATCTGCCGCTGTCTATACCAGAAATGCCACCACCATCTGCATCTTTCTTGCGAATGGTCCATGGTTTTCGTGTCGCCTTTTTGACTTCCTGCGTGTATACCTGAGTTGAGTTTACAGTGGTCATGTTTACCGTTTCTGTGGTCACCAACTCAACTGTTGTGCTGTTTACTGGCGAGTTGTGAGTGGTTGTGTCGTCAATTCCAAGGAAATCTTTACAGTTGCACTGAGGGCATTTGGACTGTTGGAAGAAATTAACAAGGAAACCAGTTACATACAAATGTTGCTAAAGTCTCATACGGAGATACGATATAACCCCTCTCTGTTTTTGATTTAAAGAAAACTAGTTTTTAAAGTTGAACCGTGGGGAGTAGATGATAAAAAATGTCGACGTCTTCCATTTTGTTCAATATGTTTAAAACCATAGGGACCCATGGCCGAACCTAATGTTACAATCAGTTTGTTGCTTTTAATTAGAGAAAATCGCATTACCTGTTTGAAGGGTACTGCATAGCAACACTCGCATATCCCTTCTTGCCAATTGTCAGGTCCACCAAAGTCATACTCTCCGACTACTCTATCTGGACCATCCCAGAACAAAATACTTGTAACGCTGTGAAGGTCTGATGATGCAGCCAATAGATCAAACTGAACAAGAAAAATAGGGCATATAACATAGAGTGGCAAACAGGCACATATAAAACAAACGTAACACCGTAACTTCTAAGCTTTGATGGAAAGACATTTGTAGTATTGGTAAAAATACTGAGTCGCTCCTTTGTATGAAGAAGAGTTACTGCACCTTAGGTAAAAAGTAATCTATATAATGATTAGTTTCATTCAATATCTGAGAAACTACACATTTATTAGATACACGGTTAATGCAGAAAAGAAAGTGTCTTTTGAACTTGAAACAAAGCTTAACTTACATTAAGTTTGGGGTAAGGTTTGTGAAATGTCCTTGGTATATTTTCAAATTATTACATACTGTGTTGAGATGAAATAAGTTGGTTTGCCTGGGAAAAGTAATCAGGGCCATCGACTTAAGATCAGGTCGTAAGTCATTGAGTTAAAACAAAATATCAAACTGCCACTTCCACCAATTTTTGGAGAACCTTTACCTCGTATTCAGAGCTCCGGACTATTTGTGCATCAATGACATACGCTCCGGAGAGCATACGTCGTTCCCTCGTATCTCGTTCCATCTTCAGCGTCAAACTTTCCTCGATGAAAATACCTGTGAGAAATAATCAATGGAAATTGTTCTTTTTTAATATTTGTAGACTCGTAGCGTCGTTGGAACTGTTGTTTCACATTATAGGAATTTGATCTAGTTTGTATTTATGCAACCGTATCTTTAAACTATTGTACTAAGATCTGTCCGTTTAGAAATTAAGATTCCTACTTTTTCTCTACATATAAAATCTTATTCACCTCATTATAATTGTCTTAAGACAAAGCATATTTAATAATATCATTGATGAAGGCATGACTGTCTATTACACAACGCAAGATATCATAAAAGCATCTCAGAAAATACCAAAACAAAATCTGGCTTGAAATGCTTTGAAAAGAGTTTTGAGTTGTGTTTTAGAATCATTAGTTGACCCAATCATTTGAAATAACAAGGATCTTGCATTGGTACCCCTGACCTGTTTAAATTGAGGTGTCCACCAGAATTTCATAATCATAATCTAATAATTTATTGTTTTAAGTGCACCACATACAATGATCTCAGAACACTTTACACTTAAAAAGGGCATTTTTGACAAAACACTACCCCAGTAAAAAGTTGAAATGTTAAAATGGTAGAAAAATACGGTTATAAATTTAAGTAAACGACGATAACCATAAGAGAAAGAAACAAATGGGTTTTCACCATTCACTTAAAGGATTCATATTCATGCGGGCTGCACGAATGTTTATTGGAAGATCTTTCCACACCATTGAGCAGCAACAGAGAACGCACGATTACTATAGTTCTTAGTCAGAATTCACATGATTCACAGGTTTACCTGTAGATGTTGGTACTCTAAATCCCAGTTGTTAATCCCCATGTTCCAAAGTCCGCTGAAATCCAACGCCAGCCACTTTGGATCGGTGAAAGGAGTGTCTGTCAGAGGGCAGGGTGGGTCCTCTGGGTTGGGCTGGTGTAAGATTGTTCCTAATATGAATAACGAAATGAATGCTCATGAAAATAAACTGTAATCTAATATAGGGGTACGTGTTGGTGGAAGAGATTACCACATGTATAGGTAATGTCCACACTACAAAAACTGGGGTGTTAAAATTGACACAATGGTGTTGTCACATTATAGATACACACAAATATCAAATTTTAAATCTTAGGGTGTTAAAATAACACTAATTTCTGACAAGACAGTTACACTGGTGTTATTTTAAAACCCAATAATATCAACTTCGGTTCTCTTTTGTTATCTATTATGTGACAACACCCACGGTCTCAATTTTAACACCATAGTTTTTGCAGTGCACTAAGTCAGGTTGGTGTAAAAATTGAATTATTAATAATAAGCTTCAGTGCTTGATACTTACACCTCTGCAATTTAGAGAAGACACAAAACTGGTTCAGATTCCATATACTGTTATACCCAGAGTTTCATACAAAAGAATATAGTTATCTAACACTTAAAAAAACGATCTGCTTAGAAAATGTATTCGAAAAGAGTATAAAATTAGTTTCAAGTTGTATTTCAAATGCATCTTTAGGAACAGTAGTGCACCATAGCATGAATATATCAAAATCCAGTGAACAAATTATGTACATACCAGTGACTTGGCTTCTGCTATTGGCGTCTGTCCGATCCATCATGAAATCGTTCCCATCAACAACCACTCCGGAGACGGCTCTGATTCATCCACAAGGATTGGTCCCGCTTTGGTTACAGTGCTATTCCCTGCATGGTTCATTGCCTCTAGCTCAACAAAATACGGGTGGTTGGTCTAGGAAAGTAAATGATAAAAATTTATTACAGCAAGGCAAAGCTAATTGTTGTTTTTACCATATCCATGTTGTAGCTTTTCTTATAACTTATTGAGTACACACAAAAAGAAGTGTATTTCAGACACAGGGCCAACGAGTTTCTTTGCAAAAAAATTATCTTTTTCATCAAACAAGCACTCAGCTAAAAAAAAATTGCTTTGAGTATGTAGAAAAATCGCTAAAGAAATAAGGTAGAAAGGATAATTTTTGTGACAAAATACACCAACTTACCACTAAGCGTAAGTCGATATACTTAAACTCTGAGATATTCGGGCCAAGAACCATCCAATCCTGACCAGGTACAGGTGTTAGGTTACCGCTGTCTTCCACTCCACATGATGCAGCATCACGGAGACGGATATTGAAGGATTTAATTCCACTTTCTTCATCTTTGTAGCCCGCCCATACCACATGAATGGACTCGGTACTATCTGTGTAAGTCACCATCTGTGACAAAAACAAAATAATTAAATTGATAGGAGTCCAAATTAAAGAGTATTTAACTGAACACCCCACTTCAGCACATATTATGTTTTTAATTTGAGATTTTATTTTCAGACATTCAGTGAACCACTCCACGGAAAATCATCATTACACGTAGCTATTATAAAGAACAAATCACCGTGTTCCTTTCCTTAAAAGATTAAATCGCATCTTGCAGCTGTGTTCTGCACTCTATAATAATGTTTGAAGCAAGAAACAAACAAACAAACAAACAAACAAACAAACAAACAAACAAACAAACAAACAAACAAACAAACAAACAAACAAACAAACAAACAAACAAACAAACAAACAAACAAACAAACAAACAAACAAACTTTGATCGAGATATGATATGTACTAACCATGTCATCAAAAGGTCCAGCACGAAGTCGTCCTTCAATGGGTGGGGTGATATCAACCGAAAAGTGACTAGTGGAAGAGTTACACTGCCCCCCTTCGTTCAATCCTTGAATAAAAGGATTGAACATAAACATTACTATTGAATCCTTTACTGCTAGATCAATGAAGATAAACAATAATTCTACAGGAACCACTGCAAGGAAAACATGAATCTATACATTGACGTATAATCTCACCAACAACCGTCACGAAATAGGAACCTCTCTGCTGTAGACTCAGGCCTTTGATCTCCTGATATGTATCCTTGCCAGCAAAATTCATCTTACTTTCAAAAAAAGTATTCTTGGACTCGTTTGTTGCCAGCAGCATGTCCAAACAGTCCATGTCTTCTGGTGAGTGGGTAGCCGAAGCGGCACTGCCCAGCCCGACATAGTAGAGTAGGATGGGGAAGGTTGAGCCAAATTCTTGCCACATTAGTTTGACTTCGGAGAGCGAATTGACGTACTTTGGTATTTTTACCTTCGTTGCTGGTTGGAAAATACATAAAAGTTATGACCCCTAAAACTTTAAGTTGTTAAATAATTATGAAGCAATCATTTTGAATAAACAAATTATTCCTTAGTATCAAAATGCAAATGACTTTGCATCAAACTAGACTGAAATTAATGTCTGCAGTATCAAAGTTAACAAAATAAAAACACAGAAAGGAAGGTGGGGTCATAGATTTGTAAATACTCCAAAAATTAGCACAGTAGCTGTTGATAGTAAAAAATATTTTGAAAAAGGAATTCCCTCGAAGTAATGTAGTTTGGATATTTTTTGCACTCAAAACATTTGAATCAGAGATACGATGTATGCCTTAATCTGTTCTCAAATTTATGAGGGTTGTCACCCGCTGTCACCTCGCTAAACATGGGTTGATTTGACGTTCTTGTGAAAATACCATGACAGTTTCTCAGCAAGCAGACACTGAAACTTTCATATATGACCATTTATTGAATCTTTCTTTAAAACGTTGTCTATAAATCAGCATTACGTTCACAAGGACCACTCAAAGATCCCACCTTTAAATGTAACTGTCAATAAGTCTATACATTTAAGCATCCTTAACATACCAGAAACTTGACTATCCACACCAGCATTTATCCCAGTTGACGTGACCTCAGCAGTGGAGAAGCTTGCACTATATCCTCTGACCGTCACATAGTACGTCGCAGTCAGCGCCTTTAGATCAAGGTTAGTGAAAGTGACCGTTGTATTCTGACCAACGTTAATGAAGGGTACTGTGTTGTCTCTTGTCTTTGGGTAACGACGATCGGTGCCCACTGCAACCTCATAATAGTCAACAGCCTGCTCTGTTACATGGTCTTTGGTCATCTCAGCATTTCCTAGTTATTAAAAACAAAATATACAATAAATAAGAAATGTTTACCTACGGCAGCATAGTTTGGTTCCGATCTTGTTCTGCTAAAACCAGTGACCCAAGATTTACCTGTATATTCAACTGTCTCCTTTATCGGCATCCCTTGACCAAACCCACCCCAGCTTGCCGATAGGGTGTCGGTTTCTTTCTGGTAGGTTAGATCGAAGCCTACAAAGATACCATCGTAAACGTGACCAGGTATCAGTGGGTTTCGTTTCACGGAGATTCCATCTGAGCGGAGTGTGATTGGTATGTTCAGAGCGTTGGTAGCCCGCACCACGGTGTAATACGTAGCGCCATCTATCATCTCAATATCTGTGTTTGTATCTGAGGTACGGTCTGGAACAGAACAATTATTGTAAGTGAGGGTTGGTACAAAAAAGCATAATCACCAATTCAGTTTATTTGAATTAAAAAATGGTATACCATTATTTAGTCAAACCACACGCCAGCACGAACCCAAGTGATTACCTAAATGTATCAATCCTTTGCAAGATTTAATGTAGATTTTGTTTAGCCAATATATACAATACTTGTGTGTATCACATAAAAAACAGGAACAACACGGGGAAAATATGTGGTAAAAAGAAGTGGACAGGCTTTGCCTCTCCAAGAGGTAAAATCTGTTTAGAGGTATTTTTCAAGGCCAAATTTGTCAGGGAGTTTTTCATCCAAGTACATGAAAGGTTCGTGTAATAGTTACCTCCTACATCTGTCAGCGGCTGACTTTTCACTCCGTCAAGTCTATATATAGCCCATTCGTACTTCCTGATTGGACAAGGGTCACCACTGAAATCCCAAGAAGCACTTAGGTCAGTCAAAGATGTCTGGAAGTCCAGGTCATGGAGGTCATTGAAGTGACTCCATCTCTGATTGTGAAAGGTCTTAGCGGCTGAAGTCCTGCACTGAATCGACTGACGAAGATGCCGTTAGAGACTGCCGTGCTGGTCAAACCAGCTTCATTGTATCCTTCGACTGTGGCATACACTCTACGCACATCACTCAGATCGAGATTAGTTATAAGCTCTGAATTCTGGTACCTATCCACCTCATAGAATGATTTGATCTGAGTTCCTCCTGGTGTA
The DNA here is from genome assembly GCA_032158295.1 of Pycnopodia helianthoides. Classification (NCBI taxonomy): domain Eukaryota; kingdom Metazoa; phylum Echinodermata; class Asteroidea; order Forcipulatida; family Asteriidae; genus Pycnopodia; species Pycnopodia helianthoides. The sequence goes on from CM063259.1 coordinate 1,904,016, forward strand.
GTGCCTAATGCTACTTCATACTTAGTGATCTGAGTATCTTCATCTTTGAAAGGTTCCCATAGAATCTGAATCTGGGTAATGGACTCCAGACACTCTCCATCCAGACTTAAACACTCGTCCATGTTACTGCAATCCCAGTTCGGCTGCCTCTCTGGATTGCTTTGATTTAATTTATGAACACCAGAAAGTTCTACCACAACGCCATGTGAGGGCGGGGTGACATCGGTCTCAATGGGTTTAGAGAAGGCATATGTACTCTGGCTGACGCGTTGAAAGCCTCGATTGTGACAAAGTAGAGTTTGTTATGCATCAAGTCTAATCCTGCAAAAGAATTTAATACAATTTCCTCTTTGTTAAAGATTACAGTTACTGAATTACACCTTCCAAACAGGGTGGCCGAGATAGAGAAAAAAAATAACAATAGTGGACACACAAAAGAAAAGGACAATAAATTTCATAGAAAAGATTGTTCTGATTTGTATTTCGAAAGGTAAAAGAGAAAGTTTTGTTCCCCTTCCCGAAAAATCAAATTGTGGGATTTGTAGTAAGAAGAAGCCTTCCTCTTCAGTTTTCCTACCTGCGGCACTGTAGTGTGTCATATAGCCAGGTAAATTGTCTGATGCAAACACATCTTCCAGACCCTCTGCAGTCCCGACGAGAAACCTTACATACTCAAGTCCTGACTCGTCATCTAGGAAATCAGTCCAGTTGCACTTGAGGGCGCTATTTGCATGTACGAAAGATGGGCACAAGACCTAGCAGAGGGAGACAAAGTGTAAGCCATTATGACTTATCCTATTAAACTCCATGAACAACCATGCAGCTGTCACTACACTAAGAGGTTGACTTATTTGCATGTGGGATACGTACCTTACCAGCACTTGGTGGAGTGGTATCTACAGTTAAACTGGTAGTATACACTGTTTGCTTCAGCCCAACACTATTGATGACATGGACAGTCAGAATATTCGGCAAACCTAACATCAAAATTATAATAAAAATTTTTAAAAGGAGAAGAAAATACTTTCCAGAGTTAACACGAATTGTTTGTGAATACACATTATTAAAGAAACTTGGGATTTTAAGACATGCTTAATTCATTACAGCAAATGTGTAGTAGAGAAGCGTTGGGATTATGCCTGTTAATGAGCATTTTGGGGTAAACTTGTTTCAATATTGTTTGAGACATTCTCCCCTCGTTATATTCAAATCAGCAAAAATCACCTTTGTGCGCAGGTTTTACCATTGACAAAGGAATGTAAGAACTGTTTGCTTGTGTCAGAGGAAACACATCCATAGCTCCTGCATACTGTCCCACGGAAAAGTACGTTGCAATGATATTACTCTCCAAGTCGTCCACATCCCACAGGGCATCGATAAAGTCAGCAGTTAATTGATAAAGTTTGACACCACCAAAGCCCTAAAGCAAATGTGTAACAAATAAAAGAGCTGATAATGAAAGGTCCTTTTTAAAGATAAATCGATTTTAAAATTTGTTTTGTAAAAACATGTAAAAAAGAGGTAACATTGCTGTTAAGTTTTGACATCATTAAACGATTACACTACAAGGGGTCAAACAAATTATATCATAATAGTTCAGTTCTTATTCTTTAAGTGTGTTACATCCCCTGAGTATACGCAAATGTTTGTCATGTGGTACTGACTGTTCCACACAATCCAACATACATTAAAAATGTATTCTGTGCATTTACAATGATTTTTTAAATATATAAATGACTTCTTTTTCTGCCAAGCTAGTGTCTATTATTGTTTTAAGCTTTTTTATTAAATTTTTAAATTAGTTTTGTTAATTACTTATGTTTAATTAGTGAAATATAATAAGTGTCTTCATTGAAGCGTTTCTGTTTTTTCTCATTTTCTAAAAGTAAAAAGCAAAATGTAAAAGTAACAGAGGTTTAAATAGTTCAAAGAATATAAGGAATGAAGGGATACATACTAAAATAGTATGATATATTAATTACGACATCCATGAAATAAACAAAAATATAGAAAACAAGTAAAAAACGCCTCGAAAAAAACAAAAAACATGAATGACAGGTCATTACCCAAGTGAGCGACACAGCTTGACTTTGGGGGGGGGGGACTGGTTGCAAACCAGACACATAGCCACAGCTGTCGGCAAGACGTCATACACTTGCTACACACAAAGAACACACGGCTCAACTTATGAAAGGGTTAGATCTTGGGAGGTCTGCATTTGACATGGGCTTTTTATGTGCTGTATTTGACATGGGTTTTTATGTGCTAAGTACACCAAATCTGTGCAGCAACTCGTACACCAACTCGTACACCAACTCGTACACCAACTCGTACAACCAACACTTCGTGACCAACTACACAACTCGTACACAACTCGTACACCAACTCGTAACGTATCTACCAACTCGTACACCAACCCTCGTACACCAACTTACGCAATCTCGTACACCAACTCGTACACCAACTCGTACACCAATCGTACACCAACTCGTCACAACCGTACACCAATCTTACACAACTCGTACACCAACTCGTACACCAACTCGTACACCAACTGTACCAAATCTTCACAACTCGTACACCAACTCGTACACCAACTCGTACACCAACTCGTACACCAACTCGAACACCAACTCGTACACCAACTCGTACACCAAATCTACACAACTCGTACACCAACTCGTTACACCAAACTTGACTCGTACACCAACTCGTACACCAAACTCGTCACCAACTCGTACACCAACTCGTACACCAATCGTACAACTCGTACACCATCGTACACCAACTCGTACACCAAACTCGTACACCAACTCGTACACCAACTCGTACACCAACTCGTACACCAACTCGTACACCAACTCGTACACCAACTCGTACACCAACTCGTACACCAACTCGTACACCAACTCGTACACCAACTCGTACACCAACTCGTACACCAAATCTTGCACAACTCGTACACCAACTGTACACCAACTCGTACACCAAATCTTACACAACTCGTACACCAACTCGTACCCAACTCACCAACTCGTACACCAAATCTTGACACAACTCGTACACCAACTCGTACACCAAATCTTGAACAAACATCGTACACCAACTCGTACACCAAATCTTGCAGCAATCGTACACCAACTCGTACACCAATCTTGCACCAACTCGTACACCAACTCGTACACCAACTCGTACACCAACTCGTATCACCAACTCGTACACCAACTCGTACACCAACTCGTACACCACTCTACACAACTCGTACACCAATCTACAAACTCGTACACCAACTCGTACACCAACTCGTACACCAACTCGTACACCAACTCGTACACCAACTCGTACACCAACTCGTACACCAACTCGTACACCAATCGTCACAATCGTACACAACTCGTACACCAACTCGTACACCAACTAATCGTACACAATCGTACACCAATCTAGCAACTCGAACCAATCGTACACAAACTCGTACACCAACTCGTACACCAACTCGTACACCAACAAGTACACAAAAAGTACACCAAAAAGTACACAATTCGTACACCAACTCGTACACCAACTCGTACACCAAATCTTGCAGCAACTCGTACACCAACTATTACACCAATTCGTACTCCAAATCTTGCAGCAACTCGTACACCAACTGTACACCAACTCTACACCAACTGGTACACCAACTGGTACACCAACTCGTACACCAAATCTTGCAGGAACTCGTACACCAACTCGTACACCAACTCGTACACCAACTCGTACACCAACTCGTACACCAATTCGTACACCAACTCGTACACCAACTTGTATACCAATCGTACACCAACACGTACACCAATTCGTACACCAACTCGTACACCAACTCGTACAAATAGTTTTCTGCCCCTCACAAAAAGTCTGGGACTAACACCTCCCCTCTTAGATATGTGGAATGGTCTTGTCTGGGATGTCGGGAATTTGAGTCCCACAGGTCATTACACTTTGGAGATTATGCTAATTTAATCAATGTGTGGAGCAAATCTGTCCACCTGACCCTCATGTAAGGGTTCATTTTCACTCACCAAATCGATAGTTGTGTCATACTGCCCAAACACAGTGATGTTCAAGTTTGGTGGTGTAATATCTACCGTGAAACCACTGGAGACAGATTCTAAGACATTGTCACCATTGGTGTTGGCACGGACGGTGCTGTAATATGTCACGCCATGCTGGAGAGGTAGTGGAGACTGTGCCTTGCCCTGACCAGCAAGACCTGTTAAACACAAATTGTTAAAACACCTCAAACTAGCGTAAAAGAGTTCTTTAAAATTGACACTTATTTTGATACAAAGCATGTAAATTGTTGAGGTAGTTTTTCAGAAGGAGATCAAACTGATTGAATATGATTACCTGGCATGTCGGGGTCACTTCCAGGCACTACTCCATCTGACGTCAAAGGTTGGATGTCCTCGCCTCCAGGGCTCGTACCGACTGCCCACTCATAGTTCGATATACCATGCAACTGGCTCTGTTAACAAGTTATGTAATATCAATTCTTCACATCGTAACAATCGGAAAAATGTACATTAATTATCTTTTATCTATTAGTAAATATGGTTTTCTGTAGAATTCAAACACGCAAACAAAAATGGTTTTATTTATCGCAATCTTACCTCAAAGTCGTTAAACCAAACCGTAACAGTGGTTCTCTCTTGTTGAGAGTCTACATCCTGAAGCATGGTTGGTCCATCTGTTACATAACCTGTAATGGAGAAGGATCACGCAAGGAAAGGTCAACAATTTTTTTATTGTACATGAAGGTCACCTTTGCAAGGAACTTAGGAGAAAGGCCATGATTCTTTTCAATATTCCAATATATTTTGTTTCGACAGTTATACTGAAGATGTGAAAAGATGCATGCACAAGTAAGCAAGTGATTTGTTTATTGTCCCCGGTTGCACGGTTGCCCAATCCTCCATCAATTATTTTGTTCGCTTATTTCACAAACCTGTCTGATCCTCCTCAACAACTCTGATTGGTGAGGAGCAAATGACGTCACTGAAGGCCCCCGCACCATTCTCGCTTTTTACGCATACGTAATAGACGGGGCGGCAGTCCGCGGTAAACTCCTCATCGTTACATGTTGACTGGTTATTGAGTTGGAGGTCAAGGTTCAGCAAGACACCATTCCTTTTTGGCCCCAGTACTGTGAAGGGTTTGATGTCTTCAGTGTCTAGGGAAGAAAATGAGGCTAACAACTTGTTGAATTATAACAACACTCTTAGATGTCTTGAGAACATCCCCCATCACTGATTTTCTAGATCTGAATGCAATCTCAAGATAAAAGTTTCAGTAAATTTACTCATGGTCATTTTCAAAATCGACATATTATAAAAATGTCTATATTTCGAGTCTACACTTCTATTGGACAAGAGTATAAATATGTATGTGATACATTGTGAGGGAACAACAAATCACTACGTCGAAACATTTTTAGATACATTTAAATTAGTAATTATTGGTTTGTGGTGGATACCCGAATGCATCATGATCGGGGATCTAAAATAAAACAACTTCTTCGATACTTTTATTGGTATCTTTCAAACTATTTCTGGAAACCTCGACTTCTACTCAAGTTCAAGGCACAGTTTAATCATAATCTTACTTGGAAATGTTCCAACCGCGACCCAGTAGTTCTTAACACCACTTTGAGCATTAACCTTGTATTTTGTTGTCGTTATAGGGATTTACAATTGTTATATATTTATTTCAAATCTTCGGACGATGACAACATCTTGACCAGGGGTAGTCTATCAAAAAGATGTCTCCACATGCCCCCCCCCCGGCCCCCAAAATATCAAAATATAAGAATACTAAAAAATAATTAACAACTTCCCAACACCCCAACAAACGGCGACCAAACAAACACCACCAAAACCCACGAAATATCCAATACATTGAACAATTTGTTCACAACTTTTCTCTGTATCATTCAAAAGCTTTCCAGAAATATTGACTTCCACTTAAGATCAAGGTACGGTTTATATCTTACTTGGAGCTGTTCCCACCGCAACCCAGTAGTTCTTAATACCACTTTGAGCATCAACTCCAAGCCAAGATGCCTGAATTGTGGAGCGACTGTTCTGGAATAGGTATCCGTGGATAACGTCTTCATTCCCTCCATCTAGATTCCCACCTCGCACGTACCTCATCTTAAAAGTAAAATAAAAACAAGGATTAGGATCGTGAAAATGCCGTTTGAAAGGTCGTCATTATTCGGTTACAGTTTTAACAATAACTTGCAATATTATTTTGAAATTATATGAGAAGCAAAACAAACTTTAATTGATAATTATTAGTTATTTTTCTTGAAATGTTGAATCTAATGCGACCTAGAATCTTGGCTCGCACCTTTTAATTTTAATGATTATTTCAAACTGACACTTAATTGGCAGTCTTCACCTACCACAGGTGGCGTAGGGTCTACCCTGATACCACTAGTCTCATGTGATGCTATCAGTTTAGCCTGGTTCTGAGCCTTGATTCGTGTGATGTAGATGGCCCCTGCACGAAGTGACAATCCACTGTGCACGTGGGACTTGGCGGTAACGTCTAGTATCTGCTCAAAGCTATTTGGATCTAAGTCTGAAAAGGTGAAAGAAGAAGATGATGCTTAAATACCAGATAAATATAATAGTAGATATAAAGTTATAGCTTGCCATAATATCTTTTCAAAGCATTTTGGTTGATTGGAACATATAAAGGCAATCTTAAAGTTTATTATCATGGTTCAAGGTATTTGGTTGAATAATACGTGAAACTAAAACCCTCCATGGAATTTAGATCAGAATTAACATGTTGTATACATTTACACCAACTTAAAACAGTTTGGAATGTTTTTAAGTTATGTTCATCTCTCTTTAGGATATATAGTTTAAACTTTACCTGCTGGGAAAATCTTCTGTTTTTTCCCACGTCGCATTTCATAAATAGCCAACTCAAACATTGCAATGCCTGATTCTTCATCAAAGTAGTCCCAATGAACAGCAAGGCTATCACTGTGAGTCTGTAGCAAAGAAGACATATAAATAAGACATTTGATTAAGACCATTAATTGGAGTCTTAAGTGAGGTTACTTGAAAGCCCAGAGCTTTATTTCCCACCGGAAACTGGTGTAAAAATAGGAATCTGGGTCTGGTTGACCGATTTCTTAGTCATTTTGACCACAATCTGGGTGACACTTATCCAGAAAAGGTTCAGGCCACACGGGATCTGGAATTTGGGTGATTTGTGACCCGGGGACTTTTTAGAGTGTATAGTTTGTCAACTGTACAGAATAACACCAACCTGGAAGTCTGCGTCTTGTCCAACAACCAGCCCGTCTCCAAGGGATCGTAGCATAGGAGGAGTCAAATCAACCAGAAAACCATTGGTTGGAGTATCAATGTGATTGACAGCCTGGTTGATTGTACGTAGATTGATGTACACCTGGTCCTTGTGGTGAAGATGGAAATGATGCCACTCAATTGAAGATACATCATTGCCAACTGATTCGGCTTCATGGATAATCTCAAAGTCACTGGTTGCATTTTCACTGGAAAAATAAAAACAATCATAAACATTGAAATACACTTGTATCCATTGTCAATTAAAGTCAACAAAACCGCGTTCGATGCTTTTGATTCACTCATTTATCTTTACAGTAAGTACAAATCACTGGCCATTCAGGTTGACTCTATGGTTCCTTCCTTGCCTTTTGGATCTTTGGACCAAAGCATGTTCGAGTCCCACTTGGCAAAAAAAAGAAACCTTGCTTTTTTGAAGATCTTTTCTTCGCATGTCTCATCAGGGCACTTTGGGTGGATCCTTGGTTTCATTATTAAAAAAAAAGAGATAAAATAACAATCAAATTACGAAGTCCTTCTCAGAAAAAACACTATTTACTTAATTATCAGTAAAAAAGATACCAGGGGCATTAGTCACAAACAATGTTGAGGGCCTTAGTAGTAAAAAATTCTGAACTTGGCATTTTGGCAAATAATCTCTTTTACTATTAACAAAACCATATCTGCGATGCTAGGCAATGCTGAAATAAGCCTCTTAATGTTGATTAATTTTGTGACCTAAAAAAACATAGCTTTGAATTGAAATTGCAATGGACAGACCCACCTGTCATCATGCTTGCGGTAGATTGTGACTTGGTAGTCTTCGATACCAGACTCGGGATCAGAGAATCCCTGCCACTGAGCTGACACTGTGGCTGGCTTAGAAGAGAAATCGATGTCCTTTGGGCCTGGATGGAGGCCGTCATAGACGCTTCCTTGGACTGGTGGAGTTAGATCAACAGTCACTGGTAAAGAAAGGGAGGAACAAAAATTTCAAAAATCAAGTGACGATAAAGTGAATCTTTGTTTCTCAATAAATTCCCTCGCATTTCCTTCGTGTCCAGTATACGACAAGCTCTAAATATTTCACCTTTTACGTCACCTTTTTTTTATATATTTTTTTTTAAAACTCTTTGTGAATGGGTAAGAGGAGAACTTTTCTTTTTAAATATTTGAATTTGATAGCCGGGTAGTTCTGGCAACAGCACATCGTTATCATTATTGCAGAGGTCAGGAAAGATTAACAAAATATTAGAAAGCTATACACTGGTTGGTTTCAGAGGGGATAAGACGAGGGATTATCCAAAATGGGATTAGGATAAGGCAGTGTGACAAATTACCCCCGTTTGATGAAGCTGAAACGTTCAACTTGTCATAACCACCGTGGAATGCTACAAGCGTTGAGTAGTAGGTCTCGCCGTGCTGGAGGGTCACATAGCCCGAGCAGGCACCATGCTCTCGGTGAGACACTTTGACAAAGTTCACAACGTTACTCGATAGCGGTTTGGTTCCAACGGCCCACAGGTACGAGGTAATACCAGATTCAGGATCATACCAGTTGTACCAGTTTCCACAAATCTTTTAGGGAAGTGGAAACATTTGGATAAGTTGATACATGAAACAATGTTGAAGACTATTTTAAGACTACATCTGTTCTTGGTTGTAGATAACTAATCTTAAGATCTGATTACGGTTTTGGCGAAAAATCTTTAAAAAATTAAAGATTTAGTGGAAAAGTGTTCAAGTTTTCTATAGTTTTTGTTATCGACTCCTGTAAGACTACCTTCCTACAATTAACAACAATGCCTTTCTATAATACATTTACAATCAAGAAGAACTGAAGGAATTTTAGAGAGTTCATGCTTTTACTTCATTCCTATCTTTAGTGTACGCAAGATCTCGGCCAGCAAAGTGTCCATCGAATAAGTCTCCAGCGATTGGTGGAGTGTCATCGACCAATAGTGGTTCATCAGCTTGCTCTACAGTTCGAAGGTCAACTACAGAGAGACAAGGAAAGTGGGAATTACCTGCAGTTTGAAGGTGAATTGCATATAAGAGAATTCCAATCATCCCAATATCAGCACAGCAGTGTCAATAAATAGAGCATCAATTTTACCACACTTTCCTCTGCAATTTTGATGTGTTTTTTTTTAAATAATAATTATGTACCATTATTGACAGCTCTGACGATTAGCCAGCATGGTATGCCATTTGGAATCTTGAAGTCGATGAAAAGTTGTTGACGCACTGCCAGGGCTTCCCAGTCATGCAGAGATATATCCCTCGGTGTTCTTCCGGCTGCCACATGGTACTCAAACAGCTGGGAATCTGGATCGCTAAAATTTGATCATTAACATCTTGTGGTTTATTAATTGATATTTGAAATAAAAAGTCGCATCCATTTAAGGTGATTCCTCTGCTGCCACTTCTCAGGCTGTCTCGTAAAACTTGGGTGTGATCCCTGGCTATACGGCAGTTACAGGTTGAATGGCTTCTGCTGACTGTTACCCCCGAACAAAGATACTGGCCAAATAGGGAAACCGCCAACATTAGGGCTAGATAGCTCAGTTGGTAGAGTGCTGGCACATCAATCCGGAGGTCTTGGTTCTAGTCCCACTCTAATAATTTGTTCATTGTTCAACCCCAATTTAATAACACTTAGATCGTCAGTCTTATTTGCCGAAAAAAAGCAGTTCAACCGGTGTTATTTTCAGTATTGAGCTCGAAATGGTGAGATATGTCTATCAAAATCACCTGAAGAACAGTTCTTTTGAGAATATTTGTCAGTACGACTGTATAATCACATCTTTTTTTAAAATTAAGTAGATTAAAACAACATATCAAGTTAAATTTTAAACACACACTCACCCTGCCTTAACTTGCAATCCAATTCTACCGATGGAGGAATCATAAGTGATGTTTCAATGCTGTAAATTATGGGCGGAGTGTTATCAATGATGATGGGGGTGCTGTGACATACAGTCAATGCCATTGGGCCGCCAAACTCCACCTTATTCAGAGCACGTACGCTGATAAAATAGGCATCATCTAGGGTACATACAAAATAAACAGAAATTAACATAATTGTATCTGCGAGGTTTCCCTTTAAAATGCAATCTTCCCATTGAGAGGACTGGTGCCCCTTGTCTAGAAGGTTACAAATATTAATTTATTCTAAGGCAAGTTTGAAAACTTAAGGTGAGTCTTATTTTTTATATTTGACTTTTTTTTTTAAAGAGTTGCCACAAATTATAAATAATGCTTCTTATTCTGGCAAAAAAAAATCAATAAAAATTAAACAAAATCACAATTTTCCCAAGCAAACAGTACAAGTTTAAAGTACCAATGACTCTGAGTTACCGATGCTATTTTTAAATACTCAGAAGACACTCTTTCTAGTACCTGCAGAGAAACTTCATTCATAAACATTTTGCTCCCGTAACCGTAAACTTTGTCCTGTTTGACAAATTAGTTGAAAATGACTAGCGAAAGTTTCGACATGAATTGTATATTTGTCAAAAAAACATTTGCGTTGCTTTTAAAATGCTGTGAACACGGGAACAAGAATACTCCGAATTGAATATGTCTCGCCCATATTTCAACATTTTTCTGTCGGGTGTAATAATGATGTGTGTGAAAAACCAAAATTTCAATAAAATGTTCGAACATATCTGATACTTGCCGGGTATATTTCAATGTGCACACAGGGTGAACAACAATCTTTATTGTATTAATAACACAAGTAAGGTTTGTTATGACCGGTGTATGGTAACGTCTTTTGCAAATACGTTTCGACCACTGTGGTCGTAACAGGTGAACGTCTACCTGGTAGGTTGACGTTGACAATCAGTCCTTGACGGTGCCATTCTGATTCATCAAACAGGTGTGCATGCGGATCTGCATGCATGCTGACGTCATCGTCACACACGCTGTAACCAACGGACCAGGTGTAGCCATGGATACCGGTCTCGTTGTCATGGATACCATCCCAGTTTGCTGAAAATAAACAATTAAGTCTTTTACAACTTCTGCAACAAGACAATTGGGAGAAAGGGACAGAGCGATCTCGAATTTTAAGTACACAATTATTTCTTTCAAAAGGAGAGGGGGGGGGGAAATTAGCATAATTTGGTGCTCCATTTGGGGCAGGGTGTACCCCCCAATATGTGCTTGGAATTTTAGGAATTCTTCAAAGGAATTTAGGAGGTGGTACTTCTGTACAAGAGGAAAACAGTGTGTTAAAGTATTGGAACGTTGGGGTAGGCCTACCCTCTGCCCCATATCGGGCTTGGTATATATTTAGCTATTTATATTTAGTCAGGTTACCTGCCATGAAGGTATTGCTTCTTGTATACATCATGTCCACCATTTCCTCATGACCATTGAAGACGGTCATTGAACCAGGCCCATCGGTAATATACCTGATAAACAAAAAGCCGCAGACACAACGAATTCGTTTAAAATCTAAACATGAGAAAATAGAATTAGTTGAGTTGTAAACTGCTTACCAACCAAAAGGACCTTTGGTATAAATGCAAAAAGTAAATAGTGGACTGACTTTTCGACTCTAGCAGAGTCTTTCTGGAAGGCTAGTGACAACACAGCACTTATAAACAGGTAAACAAGGGAGTATACATGTTCATGTGTGTTGTGTTGTCGGGAAATGGGTCGAAATGTGTAACTATAATTTACAAATTTAAAAATTAAAACAAAAATGTGTTAAGGGCAATGACAAAACTTGGTCTTTTTTAGGTCCCCTTTTGAATTGTGTTTCTTCTCATTTATAGCAGTGGATAAATGCACGAGAGAAGAATTGTTTAGACGTTCCAAAAGATTGTATGTCTTTATGGGCCACTTGATAGGAAATCCATTGAAGCGTCATGCTGTTCCAACACCAAGCCCCAGTAACCCCAAACCCACATCAATTGAGGACTGGATGAAGAGGCGAGGTCCTGGATCCTACCTATGATTCTCAAGAGGTGTATCCTCAACACATCGTCTCTCCCACTCATCAGGAGTAAACTGAACACACGGCTCATGTACAACCTCGTCCCTCGATGCATTGACGATCAAACCAGGGTCCGGGGTTGTAAAGTCCGCCACGATACCCACAGATGACACGATGTTCTCATACCCTACATAGTTCAGGAGCTCTATGTTGAAGTAGTAGGTGTTGGTGTGGTCGAGCAGGAGGGACTCGTGGTTAAACTTAACAGCGTGGCCGAGACCAAGCCGCTCAAAATGAGTGAACTGACCAGACTTGATTCAACATGCAAAAAAGAAGAAAACAAGTTGAAAACAACATTCTGTTTACAAAGTGCATTTAAGTATTTAGTTTCACTATGAAAGCTTATTGATTATGAAAGTCCACCATTTTTTTTCCTGTGAACTATTTCCCGCTCAAGAAAACTGTATCTTACAAAATCGCAACAGCTGATTTCAGTTGTTACAACCAAAATTAAGGACAAAGTGTTTTCACGCTAAAAATTGTGCATGTATTTTTCACTGTAGTCTGACTTTTTGTCAGCTCTACCACTCCTGTATAATATCTTCATTTAGAGCCTTCTCTATATATACCCGTTTAGACCATTCGAAGTATTTGACCAAATGTGATAACTGTAACATCATATTACATTATACAAAGTTTGTATAATAGATACCTCATGAACCTCGACCCCATCACCCTCGATCTCCTCAAGAAGTTCACATGTCTTGGAATCGTAGTCGTAGTTAATGCTCAGACACTTTGTCTCTGGGAGGGCGAGGCAGTCACGTGCACATAAGTTAGGATTAATATGGATGATGGTGGACGTTGGAGTAGAGATGAGGCGTCCTTTTTTGGCGGTTGTGAAAGAGTGGAAGTCGTTGACTGTGACAAGCGAATGAAAAATTTGAATAGTTCAAAATGTTTATTTTAAAATCAGTCTAAATATTCCTGTCTAATTATTCCATGTACACATTTCCCAATTTCATGAAACGTCCAGTTTACTGTATAGGTACTACATTTCCTTAAACAAACAATTGAACCACCAGTTGCAAAATGGGTGCTGGAAAGCAGGGATTTCCAACTGCTTCTAAGCTTAACCTGCTTTACAAGTTTGGCTGACATATTCCATAGACTGACGTTAACATGAGTGTTACCGATATTTTAACGTGTGATTTTGTCAAAGAAAATGAAATATATCATTGCTATAGTTACTTGAGGTTCCAAGGTGTTCCCTCTCTGTGAGGTCTACCGTGTGCCAGGGTACGATCTGATCCCCCCAGATCTCGGGTCCAAACCCCACTCCTTCCTTCTGCATCAAAATGACAGAGTCATCATACACCACTGCTGAGGCACGAAGGATGTGCGGGTGACTGGTCGAAACGAAGTCGGGAGTAATACGACCCGTCGGCAGGGTGATGTCAAAAGTCGGCAGGCTGCAGGTGGCGGTGGAGGTACCTCCGCCATTGTTCATGGCATAAACGGTGAAGTGAAGTGGGTAGCCGCCTAGCAAAATCTGTGGCCAAAACAGGATGCAAAAGTTGTCCCGAAATCCTTAAATTAGTGTCAGGTTAGAAAGTTGGTTAAAATTGAAACATATTTCAATCCTATAGGCGTTTATTGTTGTCTTATAGAGAATGATTTATCACTATAAAACTCTAGTGATTGAGTGTTGTACAGCGTTTTGTAGTTAGTGTTTTAAAGGTCACGTGGAGAAACATTCAGAGCTCAAAAACAGCCTTTGATAAGCCTTTCCCACACCCTGGAACAGATGTCTCAGATCCCTCTAGAGTTGGCGTGGAGATAAAATACAAACTTTATACTCGAGATTTGCAGCAGAAGGATCAGTGATTTGAACCCACGATGAGTTAAGAGTTAGTTGTGGTCACCAAGATATAATCACCTGTGAAATAATGACTGATGGTCCTCCAAATTCTGTCCTAGGGAGTACGTCGCTACCTCCATGTACCGTCCCAATTTGATAGGAAAATGTCACTAGGCTCTTGTCATCAGCAGCGACCACCTCAAGTTGAAAGGCAGGCTCTGTGTAGTCTAGACCGGGCACTTGCTCAATGCTGCAATGAGGGGTTTGATCTGCAATACTTCGGGGCGAGGTTGACGCCTCCTTTTAGGGGGAAAAAAAACGTTCAATTCTTATATACAGTTTGGCGTTGATTTTGGGTTGAACACTTTGACCAGAGTGGGCTTGAACCTGCGACCTCCGGATTAACGTGCCGGCCCTCTACCAACTAGACCAATGATGGCGGTTCCCCTCAAATGTAGTGCTGTCCCTAAATGTTATTGAGGTTGTCCTAATAAAGACTCGTCATACTTATGCATTCGGAAAACACAATTTAAATACACCACTTATTTATGACGTCACGGTTTGTTAACTGCAATGTTTAAGTGCTGTCACTTGGTACTGCATTTCCGACAGTTGAGCAGAAACGCAATGGTTTCCTATACTTCAGCATAGTGGTAAACAAACTGTGACGTCATAAGTACTAAGGTCTTTTGTATGATAAGCTAGGACTAGAGGACAATCTAGGAGAAGATGCGATTTCTGAACCAGGTCTTCAAGATTTTAACCAAATTAATACGAGTGATAATGAAGTTTTATATAATCGTTGTTAGTCCTTTTGTTTTGCTGAATATTATGTTATTATGTAGATTGATCATTAATCCTATAAGTTATTATTAATAAGCTATTGTTTGGTCTGTCGTGGCCTGGAGGTTGAGATCAGCAAAGTGTGTCAGATCAGCAGAGTGTGGGTTCAAGTCCCAGTCGTGGCACTTGTGTCCATGAGCAAGATACTTCACCGTAATTGCTTTGTCCTTTGGATGGGATCAAGCTGAAGGTCCCGTATACTAGGATTTGTAGTGCATTATAAAGAACCAAGAACCCTTACTGTGGAAGAGTTAGCACAGCAAACACCCTTGTTTTACAGGTTTCCGTTTCATTATGTGGCACCCTTGCTTTCATTACCAGAGATATGAAATAATAATAAAAGTAGCTGTTGTAATGGTACCTTCAATAGACACACCCATAAACCTAGACACACCTAAGACTGTAACTTTTTTTCTAACCTTAAAACTGAAATATTACAAAAACATTATAAGTTTGGCTCACGTTAGAAAAACACATTCAGCTGATTTGCGATAGTAAAGTCTCTCTGAAGTAAAGTTATCTCTGACCACGTTCAGAAAAGAAATACAACATTATTTTTTCAACAGGAACCGAGCACGTAGAATAGGCAAATAAATAAGTAAATATGTAATACTAATAGCATTAGCTGTTAATGGTACCTTCAAGAGACAAACACATACACCCACTTTTACAACTTTTACCCAAGCCTTAAAACCTAAAAAACCTAAAAAAAAAACCATTGTAAATATGGCTCACGGTAGGAAAACACGTTCAGTAAAATTCAGTGAAGCTGCTCGGAAGAAAAGTTATCTCCAATGACGCTAAGAAAAGAAAAAAAACACAAGACAATTGACCCACCGGGAATGAGTTTAGTTTACGGGACTTACCACAGGTGTAGAGTAAGCCACAACCTCAGGCGGAGACTCATCATGGTCCTTGGTGTGAACATCAAATATGTTTGCATGGATAGGGTTGGCTTGGTAGCGCCACAGTTCCTTTTTGAACAGCGTTACCCCACCGACAAGAGGGATCCTCAGTGTGACTTTACCTTTCATTCGGATTACCAAGAGGATCATCTTTATGTCCATCCTGAGTCTAAGAATTTAGAGACAGACTCAAGGATTACAAACAAAGACATGGAAATAGACGTTCAGTGCTCTTTATATTGTACCATAAGAACAATACCTGCATGTTGTCTGAGGATGTACCAGCATTTCGAAATAATAGAAAGAATCAACTGGGATATTATCTCACCACTTCATAACCCAGAGGTAAATGGGTATCTGCTTTTTAATTTTTTTTATTTAAGTACAATTTGTATTTGCTGATTTATATTCTACCAATTGAATACCAGAATGTTTTTTCTCTTCAAGCTTCGAAGAGTTATCTGAATCTATAAAATCACAAATACATACCCAACATCCAGTGGGAATTTGGCAAAGAGTAGTTCTGCAACTGTAGGAAAGCTTGTGTGCAGGACGTCTGCCTTCAGTTCCATCTCGGCAGACAGTATGAAGCCGATTGAAACGCTCGCAGTGACGTAACAACCAACCATAGGTGTTATACCACCCTGCAGACACACAAATAACAGTTATCATAGCTCTCTGCTACCCTCGTCTGTTATCATTTGGTATTTATGGTTGTTTTAGATTTGCAGCGTTAACTGTCTCATGAGGTCAAATTTCGCCCTGGTAAATTTGTCTTTGTTTAACACCCAACTAGGATGTGATCTCCAGCTACACGACAGCTACAGGTTGATTGGGGCTTTGACTGGCACACCCAAGCAAAGATGCTGACAAAATATGGAGACAGCCGACATTAGGGCTAGATGACTCAGTTTGTAGTGCACCGGCACGTTAATCTGGAGGTCGCAGGTGGAAATCCCACTCTAGTCAAGCTTTCTTTGTTCAACCCAAAGTTACTTAAAGCCCAGTCAGTTTCCCTTGTGGTTAATTACTTAATATTATTTCAAAAAATGTTCTTGCATGAAATACTTTTATGGGTATACTTTGGTTATCTTTGACGTAAAAATGTGTGACCATATCCCTACCGCTCAATAAAACATAAATTACCTTGGCTGTCATCGACACAAGGGCCACAGACACAGGTATTTTCATGTCGAAAAACCCACCAGCTTCAACGCCTGCGGAAATTAAATCTCTCTTTATTTAAGTATCAGTGACAGAAATAGAAAACTGCACTAAAAAGCTCAAATTTCACAGCCGTGGTCACTCCCGTCTGTGGTAAAGTCATTTTCTTTCAGCCCCTCTGTTAAAACCCTTGTGTGAGTCACAGGTTATCTATTTCATTGTTATCCCAAGTTGCAATTCCCAGAGTGAGTTGAACGGCTTGATATCTTAGACTGGACCGTGCCATCACATATCCATTAGAGTGGGAAAGGAGGGGGGGGGGGGTAATTTCCAAGGGCTGTTTTTTTATAGACTGGGCAAAAACTCAACATCCAAACCCAGCGTGCAAATTCTGCTTGTCTCAGATGGTCTTAGCATCAAGGTTAACACAGCCCACACACACCCAACCCTCGGATAAAGTGGAACCATTCCAGCCATCTGTTAAATGTACCAGGCGGTGCAGTTGGTATCTGGCAGGCACTCTGTTGTTTCCAGCAACCCCAGCCCCCATACCACCAACTAAAGGTGAGCCAGAGGACATGTACAACATTTTGTGTGATTTTCGGTAGACGACACTCTGTATAAAGAGTTTAAAAAAACAGCAAAAACATGCTTAGGTATCATCTAATCTTAAAACACAGGACATGATATTTTGGTTAATGGGGTTTGCAAGGGAAAGCAAACTTTTTGAGGAAGAGATACTAACTAAATTCTACCCAGATGAAACCACCAAGTAAAGTTCCCCATTGGTATTGGAAGAAAACTGCTTCCCTCCTTGGAAATGGAAGTTCTCCGCTCAGAACGATGTCAAACTGCTTAAACTTATCATCTGCATTGCCGTTGACAAAGACATCGATGAACTCGCTGACCTTTTGACAAAAATCGTAAAACAAACGTCAACATTCTCAAAGGATTTACAGACATTAACATTAACATTGTCTTTAAGGTATCTGAGCTATGCAGATATTCAAAGCCTTTTTTGAGCTACGGTAATTTCGGGTTTGGTTGTAAATTCTCTGGAGCAGCGGTATCCAATAGCAGTTAATCACCACTAAGAGGTATCACCAAGAAAACAACAAATTAGGTAAAGTTTAAACTTAAACAATTACAGAAATACAAAAACCAAATTTTAAATGTATATGCATACTTATGTTATCTATTTTTTGCATCCCTGCGGAGACATATTTTGTTCTTTCCTTTGTTCCTTTAGTTAAGGACCCTCCCATAGACTTTGTACACAAAATTCCTTGTGGAGCAACCCAGTCTTTAGAATTTCCCTATAAAGACTCTTTGTTTTCTCTTTTCTGTTTTGTTCTCGGTCTCCATAAGGTAGTGAAAATGAAATCATAACTACACATAATACTATAAGATGAGTTAACAGAGATTGAAAACATGCATGTTATTACTTTGATATTTTACACTTCATGGGGATTTGGGTCGGTACTTAAAGTCCTTGATAGAAGAAAGAAGAAGAAGAGGATGAGGATGAGGAGGAGGAAGAAGAAGAAGATTACTTACAAAGGTTCGGAAAAGAGAACGCAGGTCTTTCATGAGTTGGACGACAGTAAAAGGGTCAATGTTTTGCAGATCGAGCATTGCCTCTAGCTCACCAATTGTCATGTTTGCAATCCGATTACCAAGAGCCTCGAGACCTTTCACTTTAAATATTTGGAGAAAAACAGTTGCATTTAACAATTCGCCAAGATCCAAAAGCCAAATGCTAGCAAAATGCATAAAAACCAGTTGAATAAAAATGTTCCGAAATAAAGTTCCACAAGTGGATTAGAAGGAATT
The DNA here is from genome assembly GCA_032158295.1 of Pycnopodia helianthoides. NCBI lineage: Eukaryota > Metazoa > Echinodermata > Asteroidea > Forcipulatida > Asteriidae > Pycnopodia > Pycnopodia helianthoides. Next base: position 1,922,934 of record CM063259.1, read on the forward strand.
AAAAGCGTACATGTTAATCCACCACCGATGATCACATCCCCCTGCCATACGCCCGAGTCGGCTCCAGGAGTCAGGCTGAGGTCAAACAAACTGGCTCCCCCTGCCGTACACAAATACAAATAAAGAACAACATATTATCATTAAACTAATACATGACAGCTCAAAACTGATCTATACTGTTTTGTTATATCAGGTGACAACATTTAATCTAATTATTTTGTATTTTCATTTTACCAGACGTTACTAGACGGATACAGCTCTCCTTTTTCTCGATGGAACAGGTGTCTTGTCCTCGTTACCAAATATCAAGGTACTCAAAGCTCGACGACTTTCGGTACCAGATCCAGCAATCCCTGGTATAAAAAAACAATACATATACAAACAAACGATATATGTACTCACACTCAATCTTTTATAGATAATCAGAAAAGTTGGTGAAGCAAAGTTAGCTGTCACCCGGAATCCCCAAATGACAGGTTTTAACAGCGCTCAATCATCCACAAAACATTTCCTAGCTTGCCGAATATCGAAAACAATGTCAAAATATTCTGACTTAAATTGCGGGTATATTTCAGTGCTAAAGTACCATTGCATCACTCATGTGGTGTTGCTTTTTGAATCTCAAACAGCCTGAAATATTGAACTTACAACTTAACTCCAACTACATAACTACGACTAGTGTATTAACCCACATTGCTGCAAATGGAATTGTAAGATTTGTAATGCTGGAGACAAGATGTGCACTAAGCATAAACTCATGATTGCTACTTTCTCAGTCTATTGTGACATTGGTCAAGTCTCAGCACATGGTGGTGCTATAACAGTTAAATGAAGTATGATCATAGATTATTACAGTAATTAGTAACAGTAACTTACTTGGCTGTACATCCTTTTCTGGCTGAAGTCTCATCATGGTGTTCTCTTCTGAGGGAAGCATTCGCGAATCTGACTGAAGAATTCTCCTGAAATATTCGAGAGCCATATCAGATGAGCTGGTGGTAAAGTCTTCCATGTTGCTAGTTCCGTCCTCTTCCGAATCATTGGTTCTATGGTGAAAAGAAATACACAAAAACATTACTGCTTTAACTTTGTTATACTTCACGACATCTTTGTGAAGGAAGTAGCTTCTCATCATAATCTTGGCCTTTTCAAACTATGTAGTCATTTGAAAATGATACCCGACATTGTGGACATTTAAGCTAAAAGCTCAAGTTCACAATACTGATTTATTTAGGTTAGAAACACAGTCGGAATTCAAACTTGTATGTTGACAGCACTTCAATTTAGTTTGTCATTTAATATTGATGCGTTAAGATTCATCCTTATATTGTGATTTGATCGCCCAGTCACATAATCTATTTGAGAGCATACAATCTGTAACTGGGAGTGGTTGTGACACTATGGGCATCCAATTGGACCAGCCATCGTCACTTGAAAGTAAGGTTTCACGAATTACTATATCGCTTATAAGACGCCCATAAAACTATCTTGTCATCATGAAAGAGCATCCACTCTGAAGCGAGGCGGTCGACTTACAATGGGTTATTTAGAACGGTATGAGCGTTATAAGCGCTGCGGTAAAGGCGTGAAAGCCTTATGTGTGACGGTGGCTAGTCGAATCGAGTGAAATGGAAGGTTTATTTTATAATCTTAGCCACAGTCATTACAAAGACACTTTGGACTTACAGGTCGTCCACGCTTCTTCTCTTCCTCCTGCTACTGCCTCCATCCTGGCCACACTGTGAAGCAGAGAACATAGTGTCTTGTAGAATCACAATGGGATCAGTACATCTCCCTTGCCAGCATACGGCGAGGTCGAGGTCAACATCATAAACGGACTCATGGGGGCGCTCTATATTGTATCTAGAAAAAACAAAAACAAAATACAACATTGGATGATTTGGAAATGTTAGTATAATAAAAACACATAAAACAGAAAACAAAATGAAAAAACAAACTTAACACGTAATTACGGTACTTTTGCTTTCGGGAAAGTATCAGCTTACCTGATTTTCACGTTACCTATACGTTTCTCTTGGGAATGTGCTAAAAGTTCAAACAAAGCAAAGCAACAAACAAGTTAGATTCTTTCAGCAGTTTCATTTTTGTTCTTTGATCTCGTAAATTTCTTTTGGAAACATAAACGTAAAATGTGAGCATACACTTTCTATATACTGAGGGAATATACTAGCCGCACTTGTTTATAATAAAATTTGTTTCATATTCGTGTAGACAGGTATTCAAATTGACTTACTTTGCAATGTTGCTATGTTAAACATTTCACTGTGACTCCATTCCTCAAATCCAAACGAGAATCTACTTGCACATGCATCAAGTTTTACCCACACTGAAAATGACCTTTGAACTATGTCAAGGTCGAGGGTCAAGCAGCAACCAACTCCAAGACATGATTCATCCAGTGAACAATAAGACGAAATGGACGAAGGAAGAGTGAGAGAACCACAACCTGAGTTGAACACAATAACAGTTTTTTTAAATACTGAAATGAGTTTCAGTCAAATGTTTGAGGCTGTTTGACTATTAACAGAGAAGTAACGGCAAATCACATTTAAGGCTTAAAACAAACTCTCAAAGTACCGAGTTTGTCTTTCCTAGAGACAGTTTACCTGAGATCGTAGGTGTAATCTGCTCTGGTGGACCACTACATGGTTGAGGTAGAAGGACATCTGTGCTAACACCCAGGCGGTTAACCACGAGACCACTTGCATAGTTTGTGACACTACCACCTTGAAGAGATAACAGATGAAGTACGTTGTTAGCCGTGGAGCTTAAATAAAAGTGCCGTCAATAGCCCTGTCTCAAAAAGGTATTTGTATATAGTTGTCCTGTAGGCATCATTGTGTTAATGCAAACCTCAATAGAACTTTTTGCGGTACTTTGAACTCCAACGCTCCTCTAAAGTAATTGCCCACTGTAAATGATTGCATTTGGTGTATATGGCAGAAAGCTTTCAATGAACATATCTTTGATCGGGATGTTATACTAAGGAAAACGTTCGATCTCATCGGATTTTGCTGAGAGAATGTTTATATTTGGAATGGTTTTTGGACTGGCAGAATTAATATTTCAACCTACCCGAATCCTGAGGCCACTCCAGTCTCCCTGTTACATTACAGAAAGGAATTGGTGCCATGAAGCCATCTAAAATGTTGATGTCGGGAGCACATAATCCAGCGATGCAGAGTTTAACAGAGAGTGACAGCACAAAGTTCCGACTGTTTGATGTCTTGTCGATGGTGAATGCAATGGAGACCACATCACTCAGTGATTCTCTGATCTGCTTGCCCCACTTATAACTAAAGATATGGGGTATGGAAATCATTGTAGATATGACAGTGCAGCCCAAAAATGTGGTGTTTTTGTAATTGATGCGAGATTCTTGTTATTTTAAGTCGCTGTACACTTGTTACCTACTTGTGTAACACCTTCACGTCAAATTATGCTAAAGGTTTGTGATGTGAAATTTTGGAGCCATTACGAGCAAGTTCGTGCATAAATCTGTACTTCTACGTTCATTTGAAAACCCGAATGAGAATCTCATAAAATTTAGGAGTGACGTTTTAGGAAAAAAGGGGTAAGGGGGCATATTTTTCATATGCAGCAACTTTACCTTAAGAGTGTGATATTGAAACTCCAGTTCTCAAATCCGACACTTGCAGTCAGTTCACAAGGGTCTACAATCAACCACGCCCGTAAAGTCTGGGTAGTGCTGCCTATGTCCGCAGTTAAACAGCACTCTACCCCGAGGCAGGCATCAGAATACTGGCAAACTCCACCTGATGGAAGAGCAGGTAGTCGAGGCAGATGTGGACATGCTGGAAATACAAAAGCAACAAGTGTGACAATTTAAAAAAAATGTTGTTGTCATTTTGTCAAGTGCATTACTCTGTGTATTACTGTTGAAAAAATTGAATAAAAAAGTTATGCAATTTTGAAATTAGTTAAAGGTCTTATATAAAAATGCATTGGAATTAGGCAAAAGAGTCCTCATGTACGGTGCTAAACTTATTTAACCAAAAAGCATGGTTTATAGGTCTTATACAACACAGTGATAAAAAACCGAACCATCTATTTGGCTATATATAAAAATAAAAAAAGGATTTGTGTTAACAATTCAATTATTTTCTCTGCAAACCCCTCTTCCTCACTAAAGAACTCCTAACACTTACTGGGAACCTTACCAGTGGAACCACTCGTGTGGTCTGCAAGACATGGAGAGGCTGAAACTAGACGCGTCGGAAGTCCCAGAGCCTGCGCAAGAACGTCTAATCCGATATCTAAATTGCCCAGATGGGAGATTGAAGTCAATTCTAGGAAAAAACAGAAACAAACAAAATTGTTGTCAAGGAGTGCAAGATTCAGGCATGCATCGAAAGAGGTTTGGATGTCCACTAAAAAAACTCGACATGCACTGGTTCGTACAACAGCTTATCAAATTAAAGGTGATGGTCACATCAATCAAGCCCTTGAAATTAAAGGCACAGCCTCATATTACTGACGATGATAACCACTGAGAGTTCCAGCACTGATTTGAGTGTGGACATATGTTTATGCCATTAAGATAAATTATTATCATCATTCTTGAAGCAGAGGTTGATGTCTTCGAAGATCTTACCTGGTAATTTTCTCCAGGAGATGGTTCCGTTGGAATAGCACTGAGGAAGTGGAGATATTGTTTCGTTCAGGAGACCGATTCGACCTGTGCAGACATCACCCACACACGCATCCATAGATAGACTTGATGATATCTTGCCATCAAAAAGTTCCAACTTGAATCTATAAAGCAATACATTGTATAAGACACATTGTGCAGTTTTAAAGCTGATTTCCACGAATCAAATTGTTTTATTAAACTTTGGGGAAAATAAAGAAAAGGAAAGAAAGAAACCTACATGAGTGATACAAAGTTTCCGATGGTGACCTCCTTATCGACACCGATGTCCAACTGTGACAATGATTTACTGTACTTCCAGTTACCAAACTGTAACATCAGCTGACCAAGGCAGGGGTCAACCACCATTGAGGCACTGAAGGTGTGATTAAGTGGACCGAGGTTCACATCCAGGCAGCACTTTATTCCAAAACAGGACTCCATGATGCCACAGTGCGCCCTTGAGTCGAGGTTGCCAGGAAGCTGCATGGCTGGACAATCTGAAACAGGAATTGCTCAGTATATTTTAATAGTGCTTTTTCTACATTGCTAATAAAGTAACCACACAGTTTAAATGTTAAAAATAATGTATTGACTATTTTCCTAACAGAAACCTCTGAACTGCCATCTCTATTTGACAGCCATTCATAATGAGAAACTCACTTATGTATGACTGGCTCCTATTCGGATTCACACACGGATCACCATTGAAGAAGTCTGGGTCGATGCCTAGTTTGTTTAAGAGTAACCCGGTTGCTCCCTGGACGATTTGTCCGGAAACTGTTTGTACGAAACCATCAACTGTGAACGAAGTAAAGAAATGTGCAAATTTTTTAAGGTCTATAATTAAATGTTGCGTTGAAAATGTGAGTTATTATTCCTCGGCTGAAAACTATGATTAATCTGAACACGGCATGTTTCACCAATAATGCAAAGTCTTCTTTGGTAAATGAAAAGTAATATACTCAGTTTTTGTGAGAGAAACACTGTCTTACCCAGCTTGCTAGTTGTTGGCTGTCGGATGAGTGCAATGTTCATAAATGACATAAAACATTTTTTAAGGGAATTAAACAGAGCACAAACTGACCTGAGAAGGTGTAATTGCTGAAATCTTGATTGCAAACAGGGATTGGTATGGTCTGCACAATCTCAATATCGGTACAAAGTTCATCAATGCAGTATTCTAGAGTCAGGTTTACTTGAAACTCCCTGGTCTCATTGAGTTTGTTGATGGAATATCTATAAGGGAAAAGGTAATAAATAACAATTACGAGTGACGAAGCTTCTTTTAAGATAGTTAAATTAACATTATATCTAAGAATATTCCAACACGATGAAAATATAATTATCTTAAGCTGTTTACTAACTTGTGTTTTTCCATAATTTCTGCCTGAGACACAATATCAGTCCAGTATGATCTTGTTTCTTTAAAAAACGTCTTTGCGAAACTTTATTAGATGATGAATCGAATTTATGGTACAATATTATATGCTTAACGTTTGTGTACAATTTATTCATTGCACCATTTTAACTTTTAAAGGAAGTTCTTGAAAACCCACCTCAGATTCAATCCAGGAGCAACTGAAACCATTGTCTCTTCACCTATTATAAAAAGGAGTTAAGACAATAAAAATGTTGTAATACATGACACCTTTTGAAAGCACATCAGTTGGCTTTAAAAGTTCATGTAGATCGAATGCACAGAGGAATATTTTCGAAGCAGTAAAGATTAGAATAGAAAATGTTTCTACAAAATCTGAAGCATGGTCATACTTTCATTGTCTTACCCCACTCATATGTAAAGACGGATCCATGTAATATCCAAGTCTCCAGACCTAATGTGAAGGTGAGGTCACAGGGGTCAAACTTAAACCACGCTGTGGCGGAGACATCAGCTATTTTCAGATCCAAGTCGAGACAACATCGAAGCTCTGTGCAGAATTCACCCACGATGGAGCAGTTGCCAAGGATACCAGTTGCGCTGGAACAAACACCTTTGGGGAGTAAAAAATCAAACAGAGGAATTTACAAAAACACCCAGTCTTTTGCACACTCAGTTGCAGGGACGTACTATTGTTGTTCTATTATTTATCTTTTCTGAAGGCGTCCCCTTTGGGGACCAAGTTGAACAAAGAAAAACGCTGTGGGGATCTTTGTTCTATTGTGTAAAAGTCCCCACAGCTTCGTGTATGCCTATGCATTACATCATTAAAACGTACACAAACGTAGAAATGAAATAAGAATGTGACTTTACTTTGGAGAAGTTTTCATCACGTCATCTTGAAACCAAGCATATGTTTCTATGCTAAAAGTTTATCTCATACAACTGTATTTGTACAATAATCCTCAACGTACCTTGTCTATGATTAGAGCATGCTTTCCCTGAGAGGAAGCTTCCTAGGTTTAGATGTCGGATGGCTGCATCGATAGCTAATTGTCCAATGTTGCCCCCAAGATATCCAAGAAATCCTGAAACTGTGCCGTCTCCTGAGTAGAAAGACATTAATATTGAAAGTTGAATTTTCATGATCTGAGACGTATAAGATAATTAAGTGAAGATCGAATACATTGAAAAAGGTAGTACACAGTTTATTACAACAAAGTTTATAGCCAATGTGTTTACCAATGCCCTGACACAAGGCAAGCAAAACCCACGTACCGGGAAGAGTAAATGAATCTTCAGTGTTGCACAGCGGTATTGGAAGACGACTTCCTTCAAATACAGTCACAATGGTACATGCTCCATCCAAACAGAAGACCAACTGTAAATTTAACTCAAACTGCTTGTCTACAGTTATCTTTTTCACACTCCACCTATATCACAAAGATAAAGAAATGGATTACAAAGGACAAGCGTCAAGGAAAATAGAAAACGAACTTTCCTTCTGAAGCTCTCAGCAAACAAGCTGGAAAACAAATTCAATCTGAAAAAGGCATTGGCTTTTGAGAATTTTTTTTTCAAAGGCATGATCAAAGGTCGACCCTGTTACTAAAAGAATGTCATCCTCTTTGAGTTAACAAAGGTGTGGAATCAATACCTCACAGTCAGCACGCTGTTAACGACTTCCTCCATGTAGTCACCCAAAGGATAGTGGAATAAGGTGATGCTATGCTCCCAGTTCTCAAAGCCGATGGACAGGTTGAAATTGCAGGGATCCAAGATGAGCCATGCATTGACTGTACGTGTCACGATCTTGAAGTCCATCTCCAGACAGCATTTCATGCCGAGACAGGAATCAGTGAGGGAACAGGAGAGGAAATCAGGAAGCTGTTCGAGTTGAACACCAGGACAACCTTCAGAATGAAAGCTTAGTATTAGTCTTTTTAAGGTAGCCCCTTATTGCAACACCGAGGAGGAAGTTTACAAAAAGCGTTTCACTTTTCCAATCAAAATAAAAACTTACTCATTACACATCCATCTCATTTGCAAAATGTCCATAACAAGTGATAAGGTGCTATTTGAGCTTATGTTGTCAAATACTTACTGCTTCTTAGGGTGCCCGGTGTTCCTCTGTCACACTGTTCTCTCCCAAGATATTGCTAAAAAAAAAAAAAAAAAAAAAAAAAAAAAAATGTTGTATTTTTGTATGAATTATAGCGTGTTTTGAGCCCCAGCTGGCAAGCTACACCTTCTCTAATTTTGAGGCTTTATGAACAAAAGGTTAGATGGACGAAAACTTATTATTTCTATCAAATAATTGAAACAAATATTTTATAGTTAACACTAAAAAATATTCTCAGTTTGTCATGTGCTGTATTGTATTGAAGGAGATTGATATCATAGAGTTGGGAGAACCCATTAACTTTGAGAGGAAAACATTGAAAGGGATGAACTTTAGTTAAATATTTTTACATTCAATCCATATTTTTCCAGAACTAGTTCAACTGCTGAATCTCCTATACGTCCACCGAGTTCCCTGATAAATCCATCCACTGTACCGTCGCCTGGAAGGGTGAATGTGACTGCGTTGGTGTTGCAGATGGGTATTGGAACCCAGACATGATCCAGGATGGATGTTGTTACGCATGTGTGGTCAATGCACAGTTCAACATCGAGTGTAACAGAAAACATCTTCTTCTCGGTCAGTTTATCAACTGAATAGCTACAAAAGTAACACACACACACACACACTTAGTGACAGTAACCAAGTGTTTCGGAAAGTTTTCAAAACCACTGACATTTACTTGCAATGAAATACAAATCATAATAATGACATGCTTTTGAATGAATTCTCAATTTGTCATAACCCACCTTAACATCACATCATCACCGATTGTTTCTGTTTTCACTTGGCCCCAAGTGTAACTAAACAGAGTGAAGTTACGCTCCCAGTTTTCAAACGCCACATGAAGCTGGAAGTTACATGGGTCCACTTTGATCCTTGCACCGAGCATGAGTGTGGTGATGACGAAGTTCAGATTGACACAGCACTGGATGCCAAGACAGTTATCATCAATAGAACACTGGATGGTGTTTGCCAGTGCGGGGAGGGAGATCATTGGGCAATCTGAAATCATCGAAAGGGGATAGTAATTCAAAAGTACTTAGTGACTAATTGTGCAAGAAAGTGATTCTTAGTAAATTCAGAAAAATAAAATTGTTTGTGATTGTTTGTTTGTTAACTGAATCTAGGTATACGTAACGATTAAATATACTGAAAAAAAGTACTTCACCTGTATTCGTTGACATATCTGTTGGTAAATCACAAGATCTCCCGCTTACAACATCCTGGAAAAGTATTAAACAAATTAAAAGCAATTAAAAGTATTAAAGCACAATTGAAAAGTATGATTTCAATGTCCTCACTAAAAAAAAAAAACTCCTAAAAGTAGTACAAATTACCTTCGAGTAGTCACTGACCGTTTGCTTTGTGGTTCGTCTTGGCCATTTTTTCATCGAAGATGAAAATAAGTTTGATTTGATGCTATGGTGAAAGTGACAAGAACAAAATTCGGTCTTAACTTACCTGTAAATTCAATTTTCTCAGAACCAAATCAATTGCAGATTGTCCCACAGTGTCTCCAAGCTCCTCCAGGAATCCCCGTACAGAGCCGTCACCAGGAAGAGCCAAGGAGAAGTTGCTATTACAGATGGAAATGGGGATTCTCTTTTCCTTCAAGAGGGGAAGTCCGTAGTCTCGTCGTCCACTCTGAGAGAGAATGCAAGATCAATCTCGTACTCCTTTGAAGCATCCAGTTTGTCAATGGAAAATCTGATTTCAGGAAGAATCACGAGTGAAAATGAGTGAACGTCTATCGTACATCGTTTCTTATAGGAAGCTACAATATAGCATTATATTTGAACTGTTTCTTAGAGCCTGCGGTGACACCGGTAACTATCAAACTTAGTATCCGCTTTATGTGTGAGCCGACATAGATCCAATAACAAACCTATGATAGTGTATTCATAATCGGTCATCGGAAACACAAAAAAGGGGAAACCAATTACTGTTTTCCAGTGTTTTCACACGCTTCTAAGTATATTGAAAAACAAGACAAATCGACCGGTCTCTTTTTACCTAAACAATGCATTGCATTGTAATGCATTTTTCACATTTACCAAACTTACCCGACATTTATAGCTTGTCCAATAGAGAATGTTTCCATTTTCCCCCACTCATGCGAAAACAACGACATGTTGAAGTACCACATCCCAATTCCAATAGAGAGTTTGTAGTCACAAGGGTCGATTTCGAACCAAGCTTTAGAGCTGAGCTGGGTAACTTTTAAGTCCAAATTGAGACAGCAGTGCAGGCTTGTGCAGTGGCGGTTTATACGGCAGGAAAACGTGGGCAAGCCAGTTGGAAACTGAACAGGACAACCTAATGATTTAGAGAAGTAGAACAGAGTATTAGTGCTTCAATTATAAGGATGGTTCATAGCATTGTATTGTACTTTCAACGATTTGGTTCTGATTTTGTACTGACGGGTTCTTGGATTGAACAGGCCATAGTTGTTCATTTTAAGAAAAAACATTAAAACTTACCTCCATCAGTAGTTACTGGAGGGAGACTACATGAATCCCTCGATAAGAAATTCTACAAAAAGAAAAGAGTTCAATTACAAACTTCTGTCTTCTGTGCAGTTTTAATGTTGCTCATTGAAATCTAAAAAGTAAAATATCTTGTTTTTTAGTGTCTCTTTGCCCTTTACAAAGTAATCTATGTATATGCACTTATGTATTACCATTATTTGTTTCTGATTATAGCCTAGTTATAGTCACCTTCAGACCCAAACTATCAAGCACCAAATCTACAGCAGCATCAGTTATGTCCCCTGCCAAGGTGTCTAGGTACCCAGCGATTGAACCATCACCTGGTAGAGAGAAGGTAGCATTTGGGTTGCAGATCGGGATGGGTACGTGGGCTTCTTGTAACAGGTTGATCGGTGTGCAGGTACCATCTATACACAGGGACACCGAGAAATCGATCAGGAATTCCTTCTGCTCTGTCAGCTTGTCAACTGTGAATCTGGTCACGAGGAAAAGGAAATAAAGATGTCAAAGTATGAGATCAAATTTCGAAAGAATAAGGACTTTCAGTTTTGTGACAGTCGGCTTACCTCTGCTCTCGAGTTTTTGGACGAGCAATCTTCACTCACAGTCCTCCGCTTGCCTGATCATCTAGATGAACGTTATTTTATCAAAAAGCTTCCACATTTTTTTTTTATTATATAATCTAAAATGAAAAATAGCAGTCTCTGTTTCCAACGATCTCTACACACAATATATTTACATATTATTAAACCATCAAAATTATTCCAGTTCGAGGTGTCGCATGTTTGAAATGACAGGTAGAATTTTGACGGGTTTGACCACTCATTAGTTATATACTCGTTATACTGTAAAGAGTGATTTTTTCCACAGAACAAAATTTGTGCTTCAAGTACTGTGCAAGCATCAACTTTGTAAATGCAGTGGTCAACAATAATTAACTTTTCCGATTTATGAATGTTTACATCTCTAAAATTGGTAGAGTGTTAACTTACACTATATGTACAGCATCACTGATGTCCACCGTTTTTTCCACACCCCAGTCATACTCGAAGAAAGTCACGTTTTTAGACCAAGAACCAAAACCCACAGAGAGTTCGAACTCGCAAGGGTCAAGAACGGCCCAAGCTGTGGTAGATAGTCGAGTGAAGACAAGGTCCAAGGAAGCACAGCATTGGATACCGAGACACCGGCTGTCTACAGTGCAGGTCAGTACGTTCGTTGAGGGTGGTTTGTTTATTGTTGGGCATTCTAATGGACGAAACACAAAGCAGTTTAATAAACCGAATATTTTGTAAATCTGAAAAAAAACAGTGTAATGTTTTGTCCGCACAAACTTGCATTAAAGTGAATCAAAAGTAAAGACTGATACTGGTCTACTTGCACAAACAAAGAGAAACTTATACAAATTAAATAAAAGCATTGTTACAGAAGTAATGAAGGAAATACAAAAAGTTGTTTTGAGAACAGATCTCACGGCATGTTTGAAAACTGTATAATTTCTTTATGAAGAAGACAAACAACTTACTATTCTCTGCTGGAGCAAGTATCGTCAGGTCACACTGCTGATTACTGGCAAACTCCTGAAGAATTAACATATTTGTCAAACCAAAACAAAGAATAATCGTGAGAATGTCCGAATTATTATAGAAACACTTTTGAAGAATGGTCTTGAGTTAATTTAGTTTACCAACCTGAATTCCAAGTTTACGAAGACCAGCTTGGATCGCTAAGTCGCCGATGTTGCCACCAAGGTCCCTCGCCAGTGATGCAAAACTTCCGTCACCAGGAAGCTCAAAGGAGGCATTGGGATTACAGAATGGGATAGGGATGATTGCATCATTGAGGAATAGGATTGGGGTGCATTCGCCGTCCAGGCAGAAGGTCATGTCCAAGTTAATCTTGAAGGATTCCTCAACCTTGTCAACAGTTAGACTGTGAGGAAATTGAAGACTTTTGTTAAACTTTACGAATAGAAAGTTTTAAGAGATTAGAAAACTTCAAAATGAAGTGAAAAAGTGCTTGTCCTTTGCAGTTCCGAGAACAACCATCTATCAATTTATTCAATTTAGCCACGTAATTAAAAAAAAATATATTGTTCGTATATCTACACACGAGAAAAACATTATTATTTTCTAATTTTGGGATGGACAAAAATACTAGACTTTAGAGTGGGACTTGAACCTGAGCCCCCGGACTAACGTGCATATATGCTCTACCAACAATCTGAACAATCTCGCCCTATGTTGGTGGTCTTCTTTTTGTCAATATCTTTTTCGGAGGTACCGTTCAGAAGCCATTCAACTTGTTACTGCTGTATAGCCGGGGATTCATCCAAGGTTACGATGCAACATTGGCTGCAGAGGGACAAACCACAAGGGAAACTGACCGGGTAGATTTTTTAAATGAAAACTAACGTATGAAATATGTACGCACAATAAGGTACGACTCCTTTAATATTTCTTCACCGATTACCTTAAAGATATGGCATTGCCAATGGTGACCTCTTCCGTTTGACCCCATTGATATGATAGAATTTGTAGGTCTTTACTCCAGCTTCCCAGTCCGAGTGACAACTGATAGTTACATGGATCAAAGATGAAGGAGACACGGGTGCTGATTGGGGTGAGTCCTGGGATTGGAAGCTCGAAACAGCAATCAAACCCCAGACACTTCTCTGGAAGAGTGCAGATGAGGTTTCTTGGTAGATGTGGAAGTCTGACATCTCTAGGACAAACTGTAAAACAATTAATAGATGTACTGATGTTAAGTAAGTGATGATTTTTAGAAGATGTCCCTTATTGACCACTTTCGGCAAGAGTTTCTTTCCAAAACAAACCATGTGAAAATTATCAAAAAACTACTTTCCTTCTAGCTTATAAAACTTAATTGTGACCCACAAGATAGATTAAAACAGATTTGTGTGTACTTTGTCCAAATGAAATGAATATATTTTTTTTTTACAGTAATAGGCCGTCTTAGCAGATATTTTGAAGACAACTTTTTATTTTTTAAAGACAACTTTTTATATATTTTTTCCCTGTTAGAGTATCTGACATAAACCATTTTCACCTCCACATTAACCTACCTCTATGCCATCCATTCTGTGTGACCTGCGGACGGACACAAGGCTCTTGACTGATGAATTTCTACAAAAAACACACCATCAATTACGTTAATGATTTGGTTATCTAAAAGAAGAAATTATTAATAGGAGGATGGATGGCAGAGGACTAAAACTCACACAAAATTACAAAAGTGGACAAGCAGGCGGCAAAGTGCAGCAAACGTACTTTGCATTCCCCAAATGCACATGATACTCACAGTAACATAAATTAGAGGTTATAAAACCTTGTTTGCTTTCGAAGATGTTCCCTTCTACCTTTCAGTCTGGTTTACTTACTGACAATCCAAGAGCAGTAAGTACAGCCTCGATAGTTGATTCAGCGGCATTCTGTCCCACCATCTGCAGGAAGCCCGACACTGTCCCATCACCTGTGTAATACAGTCTACAATTGGTATCTCTGTTCGTGTTGTCAAACCCATAATTAAATCTCAAAGAGTTGCTTAAAGCACTGACAAGATGTTCTTGAGATGGAAAGAATGTCTTTGCTCAGCAAATGAATTAAGTGACGAAACATTATCATACTGACCTAAGAAATTGAGACATTCATCTTTTTTAGCGCAAAAAGATTTAGTGATGGTAACACAATGCAGACATATTTCAATTATAAACAAACCTGTTGTTTTCGGTTAATGTTGTGTTTCTGATTTCCTCTTTTCGAAAAAAAATTGAAAAAGTTCTTGAACGTAATGTGAATAACCACGTCACCATATCTCTTTAGGTTTAATGGGGCTGTGTCGACATGATCAAAGCAGGCCTTTGGCTGTACACGCAAGTATAAACTCTCACCCAGTTACTGCAAGCGCGCGCTCTTCATATAAATTTATATAGATGTATATAATGATACGGGGAGGGCGCATGCGAGCAGTAACTGGGTGAGAATTCACTGTTTAATATACAGTCACAGGCCTGCTTTTATCATGACTACACAAACCCTCTAACATTAGACATGCTGAAACATTATCTTATGTCATTGTTTCGTCCCAACTTAACTATAGTTGGGACTGTTATAATATTCTTCACAAATCTACACAAACGCTACAGACACCTTGGCTTTTCTCTCAGATGTGTTTCGTACATACCTGGAAGGGTAAATGTTGCGTTCTCGTTGCATAATGGAATTGGTACCCGTGTTCCTTTCAAGATGTCAATAGAGGGCGCGGTATCGCAATCAGAATCGGGGAGACAAAGAGACAGTGCCAAGTCCAAGACAAATACCTTGTCTTCAGTCATTTTGTTGATGGTGTAGATCAAGGTTAAGGCCTTTCCGATCTTAAGTTCCTCTTGGGTGCCTGATAACAGTAAACACAAATTCTTTTTTCAAAGAGAAACCATGTTCTCAAAACCACCAGTTGGAATACCTCGTTCGAAATATTAAACAACTATATTTTTCTTCTTTTAAAGGAACATTACAGAGTTGGTTTTTGCTAACAAAACAGTTGCTGACAGTGTAAGCACTTTATGTAATCCACCATATACATAAACTGACAAACCTGTAGAAGTTTGAGATCGATCGGCCATCTGGGTTACGAGAAAATAGTGAAAAACCGATTACACATTTGCATGAAATCATATAGATTCAAGAAATGAATAAAACGCTCACTGAGCGATAAACTCCAATCGGAAAATTAGTTTATTAATTTCTCATCAAATATGGCATTTCAGACAGAAATATTTCAAGGGATGCTTTCTACTATCCTCATCATTTGACCGTGTAAGTTTTACGTAAATCTGTGATCAAAAAGTATATTTTACAAGTTTTTTCTTTCCAATTCTGTAATGTTCCTTTAAAAACCCTGTCCAGTTCACTTGATAACAATTAGTCTCTTTGTGTTTTTTTTAAAACCGCTGAACCTTTCTGACAAAATTAAGTTAGTATGAACGTATCAACTTGAAAAATCCTCTGGAGGAAAACCCCGATCTGTATTTCATAACATTGCCTAGCTAAAAAAATACTCACCCCAGTGGTAGTCAAATATAGTGAAGGTCATCGACCACTTCCCAAAGCCCATAGATAGTGTAAACACGCATGGATCAAGCACCAGCCATACATTACTTGATAACACAGTGATTTGAAGATCAAGATCAACACAGCATCGCACACCGAGGCAGCGATCGGTAAGGTCACAGGTCAAGGTGCTGGGGAGACGAGGGAGAGTAACTCGTGTGCACACTGCAACAAAAAAAAGAAAGAAACAACTTTTAAAACAACAAGAAGAGAGAAAAAAAGTAGTATTTTGTTTAAGTAAATGTAGAAAGTTGGTAAATTTTGTTTAAAACATCATGTAATGGACAACTTGATTGTTTGTTCATACCATCCTGAGTTGTGGAGACACAAGGCCCATCGTTAATCTTATCTCTCAGACCAATAAACTCTAGAAGAATGTTGATGACTTGCTGACCGGCATTTCGACCAACCTGACTGATAAAATCAGTCAAGTTATTCCTCCCTGTGTACCGAAAGTAACATAATAGTAAAACAGTTATAAAAACACTATTTAAATCTGATATTAGTCAATGTGTAACTTGTAGGCTCAAAATCAATTTAGGAAGGACGTTTTCTGATTTTAACTGATACTGATTTTTCGGAACGAATTGCATCACTCATAATCATCCTTAATAATTTAGAATAATAATGGCTTCTTATATAGCGCTCATATCCGTCACTCAGTGACGCTCAAGGCGCTTCAACATTAATTATTTTCCCTGCAAGGTATTCTGGAGCTACGTTTTGAAGTATTAGTTTACAAGGTGCTGTGGTGCAATATGCAGCCAATCAAACCAGGAACACCGGGGCGATCCTCTACTCTTTATACGATAAGTGCACTGGGTTCTTTTACGTGCATTACACAACACACGGGACCAACGGCTTTACGTCCCATCCGAAGGACATAGTGGTTAAGTGTCTTGCTTAAGGACACAAGTGTCACGACCGGACTCGAACCCACACTCTGTTGAACAGAAACACAAGAGCTTGAGTCCGGTGCTCTTATCCGCTCGGCCACGACACGCCATGTGGATTTTTACTTTTTTCCCAACTGTTTGTTTGTTATAACTTCTTAAGCTATAATGTAAAACTGTTATAAGGAGGGAGCCCACATCAATAATGCAATGATCAGAGTTTTATTTATACCTGGCAGTGAAAGTGAAAAGTTGGCATTGCAGAATGGAATCGGCACTCTGTAGTCCTGAATGATGTCAACGTCAAATATGCACGAATCTCCGTTTTGGGGACAAACCGATGCCCCAAAGTCAACCAGGAACTGCTTCTCATCATCCAGTTTATCGATTGCGTAATTCAGCGTAAAGGGTCCGATCTTTTGTTGCTTCACATGGCCTTAAAAGAAAAGTAAGCTTTTCAATTATAAACTTTGAAAAGTTAACTCTCTTATAGCCTGAACATCTGACGTCACACTTCGAGGCTCGTGAATAACGCCAGACACCATCCTTGAGCGCCTGGCAGGAACCTGCAAAATGTACCTTTGATCTCATATCCCATTCGAACGGACGGGGATTCGTAGTCTATTACTACACATGTTCACACATTACATAGTGAATAAAACAACATTACATACATTATTATAAACACGTGCATGCAGTAGACAATCGAAAGTGGGTAGCTGTCACTTCGGAGCCGACCAATCATAACACAGATATGAAAAGCTTTGGTCACTGCGTGTTTATCCAATTCAATCATTGGGCCTGTAAGACCAGCGCCTGTCTTTATCCCATCCTCGCGGATAAAAACAGGGGACCAGTCTAACTGTCTTATTGCTCGACCTCTTGTTGGCTCCCTCTTTTGCCGCTGGCACGACAGCTCGATTTAAATTTACAATGACTGCATGCGGAGACCCGGGAAACACAGCATTTATTCTACACTTTTAAATAAAAACACCGAGTCTCTTCTGAATGAAAAATGATGGCTACTTTGGTTCCAATTCCTCCAACCTGTGTACTCCATAGTAACTACTTTTTAAAACACTCACCCCAGTCGTAACTCAACAACAACTTGGTGTACCGCAAATGCTGAAAGGCAATTGTGATTGTGAAATCACAAGCATCGACTTCAATGAATGCTTCGAAGGAACGGCGGAAGTTAAACCTTTCAATGTTGAGTTCAAGACAACAGTCAAGACGGAGGCAGTTCTCACTGAGTGAGCAGTAAGCAATCTTGGCGACCTCCTCGGAGAATGCTGGTAATGTAAATGTTCCGCAAGCTGCATGGAGACAAAGTTCCATGTAAAAAGAGTCTTGAATTTCAGCAAAGAATATGAAGATTCGTCAACAACTTCTATCATCAGCACCTACTCACTTAACTATTAATTCTCGCATACTTCAAAGTAATTATCAAAAAGAGTTCGTTACCCTCTTTTTAAATTTTGCGATTTAATGTTGCACTTACTTCGGTCATCCTCAGCGAGTCTAATTTCTTTATCAGCTCTACTTCCTGTCGTTGCAAGATTCCTGTCTTCCAGTGCACTGATTAGGTGAGAGTCGCTTAAACTGGCTGGTGTCGGACAAGATTCTTTTTCATCCAGAAATTCCTGTTTTTAAAAACGGGAGAGGCAAAACAATTCTTGTAACATTATTTTGTTACTTGTTACTTTACCTACTATTTCCAAATCGCATTTTAGATAGAGGCAAACAATTATTTGTTGTATTCACTTTTGGCTGGTTCATTTTCGAGCACTTGTTTTTAGTCTTTTTGTTTTTGTTGATTTCAGCGTATTCTCTGTTTTTATTTTATTTTTTTTGCTGACAATTTGTTTGTTTCTATAATACATTAGAGTTGGAGTTTACTTGGCCTTGTGCCTTCTTAATCTCTGTTGTTAATATTGTAATTGAAAGTTCATTCGGCCTCTGGCCGTGACTTTTGAAATGTTTTAAATAAACAATTAAACCAATATAACACTCGGTAAACTTGGCATTTGTTTAAAAGTCACAAACAAATCTCTTGTATTGATACACTATCTAATATTAGTGTAGATAATAGCGTATTTTAAATCCATTTAAACATTGATACTTACTTTGTCAATGCCGAGCTCCTCCAGGACATACTCAAGCGCTGCATCTATCCCTGCCTGAAGAAGTTCCTCTCCTGTCTCCTTGATCAACATCTTCAGCCTGGCACGGCTGAAATACTCCTCAATGTCAACTAATAGAGGATTACGATAATTTACAGTTTCAGCATTGGTGTGTTATCAATAGTTAAGCAATGAATGTGGAATTGGATGGATAGTTGCACCAGATGAATAGTATAGGAAAACAATGGGGAAGAAACTTCAATTATGGGTAATACCCACGTGACGAGATGCAAGATGAGTTTAAAAAGCGAAAAAATGAATCTCTACGGGATAAATTTATACTATTTTTTTTGCAAAAATGTCTCACATCTATGTTTCGTTCATTCAGTAGCTATTTAATAAATGGGTTTACACAATTAAAACACAATTCCGAGAGAATAAACAATGTTTGGAGCATGATCGAACGTGACATACTATCTGGCCAGGTGAATGTCCCATCAGGATTGCAGAGGGGTAGTGGTACAGCCGAATCTTGAAGCACATCGAGGAATTCCAGGCACTCCGAGTCCCCACTCTCTGGGCAGAAACCCACGCTCATGCTGACAAGAAGTTGAGTTGTTGTCTTTTCAATGCCAAACCTTAAATTGATTATAATAGAAACATTGTTATGCTGTAACTGAGCAAATTCCAAGCGTTGAAAACCAGTTTTCAACGCAAAAAACACTTAAGTACGGTTAACAAACTTACCTAAGATACAGTTTCATGTCATCAACAAAGGGTACGTCAAAGGGTATTGGCACTTCCAGTTGTTTACCTGGAGGATTAGTAAATGAAAAATTAAAGAATGCCCAGATTGTGTTATGGTTGCAGTTGATATCTCCACATGCAGTCACAATTTCAGAAAATCATATCAAATATACCTAATATAAAGGCCTTTGTTTTTTATGAGCTTTTTCTCAGTGAGCAACTTCTATGATTACAACTAACCGAGACTATAATATCAAAAATTTACAAGCCGAATGTCAATCGACTTAACTAACTGCTTTGCTCAAGAAATTTAACTAAGCTTGTTTTGACACCAAGTTCTAACAGAAATATTGTTGAGTATGAAGTCTAGCTATAACGTGTAAACATTATGCAATGACGTCATCAAGCCGCCACCTTAGAGGTAAACCGATGATGCAATAACGAAAGAGCAAAGAGGGCGCCCTGCTCAAATGACGTCATGTGCAGACTACCCCACTTACCCCACTCTGCTTCAAGTATACTAACAGAGTAGTTCCACGAGTTGACTCCAATGATGAACTGAAACTCACAGGGATCAAATCTCATGAATGCCTTGAAAGCCAGGGACACCACGAAGAGCTTAATGTTCATACAGCATTCTACACCCAGGCAGCTCTCATCAATCTTACAGTATACATTCTTGGGTAGGGAGACCTGAAGTAGAGGACAGCCTATGGCGAATTGAAAAGAGTGTTGTTTTATGAAAATACAAACCAAGGTATGTTTTATTTTCCACGTTATTCATTCATATATCTTGATTAGCTATTTTTGTTCATACAAAATACCATTCTCCACCGTTTACATTATTTTGAAGTCATTTAAATTTGAAGAATACTTTTTAAAAGAAGAACTTCTTAAAATGTACTGATTGTGATGTACAATCTGTTGCATTTCAATACATCAGCATGATGATAGTACAAACACATCAATCTAAAAGAAAACGGAGATCGGGTGTTTGGGTGAAACGACTGACGGATACATGCCCAAGCCTACATCCCATTTCCACTCGAGACCTCAGTGTCATGATCTGATTCGGCATCTGTTAAACTTAAACGAGCAAGAACATTTACGGTCATCCGGTTGTTGGTATCTCTTGAGGAGCATCTTCCTGTCTCCTTGTGAGCTCAGACCTCGCTGTTGAAGCTCAATCCTTAGAGCATCGTTGGTCATAGACTCGGGCAGAACACACGGCTTGTCGCTCACTAGTTTCTAATATTGGAAACAAAAAATGTATTAGAAACATTTACCCAGTTTGCACTTTGTTTTGATAATGGTAAAAGTCATGCAGCCCTGTTGGGAGACCACTGACTTGACAGCCATGATTCTCAATTCCAATAACAGAGGTTATAAAAGCTATTATTATAAAGAAATTTCTCGCAATAGTCCCTCAACGACCTTCTTGCCATTTAGGAATCAGATTCCCCGTGTTTTCTACTATGCAGTTTCGATTGCAGGTCACGCGCTCGTGGTTAGACCAGCACTCGGACATTAAACGACATTAATTCTTTTTGAATGACAGAACATGGGAAGACTATAGCCGTGTCTGACGTCGGTGCAGGTGTTCACTACTATATATTTGTTTCGA
The DNA here is from genome assembly GCA_032158295.1 of Pycnopodia helianthoides. NCBI lineage: Eukaryota > Metazoa > Echinodermata > Asteroidea > Forcipulatida > Asteriidae > Pycnopodia > Pycnopodia helianthoides. The sequence continues at coordinate 1,944,117 of CM063259.1, forward strand.
TCGAAGATGTTATATTTCGTGTTTTTATTCTACCTCATTAAACACTATGGGTGGATCATGAGAGTCAGAAGTTCAAAATTTCATTTTGTTTTCAGTTAAACTTACGACTATTGTCTCGACCACTTTAAGCAGTTCGTCTGCTGTTTCCTCCAGTTGGAGCCTGCGGGCAAATGCTAGGACAGAGCTTATCTTCAGGTTCCGAAGAGTGAAGTTCTTGAAGGGTGACCCAGAACCAAGTTTCGGTTGTGGAAGGCCAAGGGACTCCTGGGTTTCATCTCGACTACCTAATGAAAATTTAATAAATACAAATCCGTTTGAACTGCTCAAAAGTTACTATAAAACGAAAAAAGTATTCACATTGAAATTGCGAGAATTTGAACTATGTCACTCATTAAGAAATGATTTATTCAAGTTAGAACACTATTTACAAAGAAGGACATGAATTGGAAGCAGAAAACGTTTTTTTTGCGGGTCTGCACTGGTTACAGCTTCAAACTAATTTAAAACAAGATACAAAAGCTATTGGTGCATGTAAAAAAAAAAATTATTGATCCCCGATGCAAATTTAACTTCTATTTTACTGTTGTGGTACCCACTGCTAAAATATAGGATTCGAACTGCCTCTAGCTACCGGACTCTCTCATTGGTCTAGGGTAAGACTGCTCTAGAATGGCAAAGGTCGTAGTTCAATGCGCCGTATTTTTGACCGCGTGAGGGCGCTCTCAGAAACTTTTTTATCACTTCCGGGGGTATAACTTATCGTCTGCTCAGCTACCTGCGTATAGTTTAGCATCGGCGTTCTGTCACTTCTGTGCGCAAGAGAGTTTAGTCAGTGCTTCTAGAATCTAAGGTAATAACGGCTCCTTTAAAGGTCTTATTGTCCGTGATGGATATGACGTCTGGTAGTATTGTGTTACAGTCCTTAGCTGTCTGGAGGAAGTATTTGAAGCAGTTTTTGTTTGCGGAGAACAGTTGTTTCTATAGAGGAAAAGGATGAGCCACGCTTAACTGCCAGTTCTGATATTTTTTTAAGATTAGATGCAGGGCTCTTTATTTCTTTAAAGGAGCCTTTACTAATCCACCTAAACTCTCTCGCGCACAGAAGTGACAGAGCGTCGATGTTAAAACTGTACACAGCTACCTGAGCAGACGATAATCGCTTAAGTTATTCCCCGGAAGTGATACAATTATTTTTGAGAGCGCCCTCACGCGGTCAAAAATACGGCGCATTCCCACCCGAATAATCTGCATGTGGATACTTTCATAGGACTCGGGAAAGTAATGAGTATACATTGTGTTACACACATTGGTGTTTGGGTAAAACCAAATAATATTCTTTATCCCTAATGCAAATTTCACATCTGCTATTAATAAGCTACAAAAACCATGTTCAATACAAACCTACACCAAGAACAAAGGATATTGATTGTTATGTCTTACTCGGTGTGACTGCTTGTCTAAGAGCTGATTGCCGCGGGGGTGGTTGCTTGGCCGGGTCAGGGGTGTCTGTTGAGGTGGATGGAGGTGTAGCACGCTCGGGCGTTGTGTCCTTCATGTTACCCTCCTTATTGTTGCGTCCAAGTAAAGATCCTTCCTTCACAGTTTCGCCCTGTATTTGTATTTTTAGAGAGAAAAATATTTCCATAAATATTCCCAGAAGTTATGAAGCTCTCCATTGTAAAACCATTATGTTTCAAATTTGATAATTGCGAAAGAATGGTTGTTACCATAGTTTCATTGGTGAACAAAATGTCTTTTAAGTGACATTAAAAACAGTAAAGAGTAGAATTGATTTTAATGAGATCCTTACCTTCCAAACAACTTTGTAATCATCACAGACTTGTATCCACTTCGGAATAGCCAGAGGTCGTTTAGCCAGGTAGTTACTGGGATCAACGTATCCTTCTTTTGCAGCTAAGTCGGCATCAGTCGGGTCATCATTAAGGGCACTGTCTAGAATCGAGGCTAAACGGTCTGGTTTTGTTTTCTTCATTGATAGATGAATGTAGTTAGGTGGCGTGCAAGTTGTGGCACTCCCCACTTTGCCAATCTCAGTACCTGCAATAACCTGTGTTACGGATTACACCAAGCTATGAATGTGTTTATTTATTTATTTCGTTATTTTCAGCCAGGGTAGCCACAACAGTTTCCAAAGCACCGTTCTTCCTGGGGCCCCTGGATACATACAATATAAAATACTCCGAAATACAGTACAAAAGCAGCTCAACATTACCTAATTGAATACAAACATTTAAATAATCTAAGTCGTACACCTGGGCGTATGGGGACAATTTTGTTGATTTGCCCGAAATTTTACACAGATGAAAAGGGATGAGTACTTATTTCTAATACCGGATAAAAAGTTTTTTTTGCTTTCTTTGGCCATTTAAAAAACAAATTCTTGCTGTGACCGAATTTACCCCAAGTTTGCCCGAATTTGGGAGGGAGGCTACCCCCTGCCACCTTGTTCGTACGCCTAAGGTCGTAAAACTAAAACATAAATAGAGCGTGAAATATTTGACACCATCCTCCCAGGAACTTGTCCAAATAAAACTCCACCCAAGCAGCACACTCTTTGCAGCACACCGAGAATGAAAAATGCTAGCTCTTCGACGGAGAGAGTATAATATAAAAAAGCTTGGTACTTACATTCGTTGATTGCGTTTCTGACAATGTGTTGTTGGGTGTAATGTTATCAATGAATATCTTAATGTTGCGGAATGAACCACCTCTCGCTTCAAGGACGACTTGGTTTGGCTTTCCGGGGCTCTTGAAGATTGCACCGGAAAAGGGCGCCACCAACTACAAACCACATCAAAAAGACACGAAAATTTAATAGTGACAACACGCATTTTTTTTTAGATGTTGGAAGGAAATTGGAATTTTTTATTAACGACCTATATATCCCAACGTTTCCGTTGCACTTTTTTGTCCACAATAAGAGTAGAGGTGTCATTTACTTTGGGTGTGATCCCTGGTTGTACAGCAGTAACAGGTTGAATGGCTGCCGACAGGTAACCCGAGCAAAAATATTGTCAAACTAGGGAGAAGGCCGAGATAAGGCTAGATAGCTCAGTTGACAGAGCGCTGGCAGGGTAGTCCGGACGTCGCAGGTTCAAGTCCCGCTCTAGTCAATTTTTTTTTGTTCAACCCAATTTTACTTTATAATTAAAATTGTAATCTTCTCAATGACCAACCTTTGCTCCTTGAGGCATCTCAAGATCCACACCCTGATCCTCGTAGTACCCAGCTGAGTCAGTTGGATAGAACCCACCCGAGGCGCACTCCCCGGACCCTGGTGAACGAAACTTCCTCGGAAACAGCTGGTGCGCTTTCGGACCAAATAGCCTCATTACAAGAGACTGAGACTTCTGGTATCTAAAGAATAAAATTTGTTTTAAAGGCTCGATGTAAAAGTAATGTACCAGTTGAATATCTTGTTTTAGTGTACTGATCAAATCAAAAGAAACGTAAATATTAAAAAGACTACAAAACTACGTCCCTTATTGTTGAAATCAAAAAAAGATTATATAAAATGAAATTGTTCATTGATGATAAAACACTTCGGCAAGGGACATACTGATTTAATTTTGTCTCTCTTACTTTGAATCTTTACAAAGAAAGTGACATCTCACAAACTTACGAATCTTTGAGCGTTTGATAAGCTTCCTTGATTGCCTTGATGCTTTCGAAGACGAGGTCATTGATTTCAAAGAATGGACCCAAGAGATCCTTGATTGGTTCAATTGGTGCCATCAGATCCTCGAAGATTGACTCGATCTCTACCTGCACTCGTTTCCTCAGTGTGTGCTGAGGACATGCAATCAAATCAATACCGAAGTTTAACACAAATAATTCTAAAAAGAAACTGTCATGAAATGTCTTTATACCCATTGAGAATGAAGCACATCGATGTTCTCTGCGTGACGTATTTGCAATAAATCTTACCGAGTCAAGGGCGCCCCCAGTAAGCTTCTTGATGGGATCTTCAGCACTCTTAGCCTCATCCACCCATGCTTCAAGATCCCTCCTGATGTTCTTAAGGTGCGCGGTCAATTCTTCGATCATGTCGCCAATGACTTTGGGTAGATCGAACCAGTACGGTCTTTGACCTTTTAAACGAAAACGTCACAGCAAAAGGTCATGCAAGAGGAAACACAATAGTTTACAAAAGTGATTACTAATCTTAAACTCTACTGATCCTTAACCTCTCCTTAACATACCTTCCTTAAAGAAGTTTGCTTTCTCCACCTCTTTCTTAGCTTCAACAATTGCATCAATGGCTGTTTTGATACTAATTAAAAAAGAACAAAAAACACAGAATATTGGCCAAACATCTAGCATTTTTCCAGTTAAAAAAATATCTTTTCAAACAAACGAGGGAAGCACATAAAGTTTTGCCACAGGGGGTAAATGAAAGGGGGTTATTAAGTTAGGATAGCTATGTAATAATCGTTGCGCAACTAATATCAATGAATCTGCCTTGGCCTCTTGCTACTGGCAAGCTCGGTGATCAAGCGGTAGGACATCTGCTCTAGAATGGCAAAGGTCTTGGGTTCAAATTATACCTGTGATTTTTTCCACAGGACTTTTGAAAGTACTTATTATATAGAGTGCTTGAGACACATGGTAAAGTTTTGTCAAAAAGAGGGGACAGTGATTCAATATGTTCTGCGTCAAATGATGTTGCTGGTCATATTATTCTTTTTGTTCTATATGAATATTATTGGATTTTTTCTTTATTACGGGGAAAGATGCTCTTTTGAATCTGTTGAGTTTTAAGACCTACTTGATAATTCCCTTGAATATGTCTCCAATAGCCTTCAGTGGTGACTTGAGTAAATCTCCGATGATATTAGATATACTCTTGATAGACATCATAATCTGTTCGGCTGCCCAGGGTAGGGTCACAGTGATAGCCTCATTGACAGCCTAATAAAGACAAAAATATGAACAATTTCAGAGACAATCAACTTAGATTTTTTTCAACATCAATATTCTGAAATATTACTTATATTTTTGGCAGTTATACTGCTGTAAAATTCGTCGGAAGTTACGTTTGGAAAGGGAGACATGTCATAAATAGTCCTGCCATGCTGCGACTGTCGACTGCCTTCTTTGAAATAACATCTACGGCACAAACTCTTGGTGGCGCACTTTATACTGCCTGTCGCCATACTGGACACAGCTCTCCGGCTGTGAAGATGTAGGGACTTGAGAAGGACCCCGCTTGGTTGGAGGAAATGTTTTCATATCTTTTTCTTCTTATACCTATCTCCATAACAATAATACTGCTGTTGCTTGGACTTAAAAAAAAAATTACTTGAAAATAAATAACAATAAAATAAGCTTAACTTACCTGGTAGAACTCCATGACGTCTGTCTTTATATCGCTGAATAACTGAGCAGCCTTGTTGACCACCATGATCACGCCACGAATAGATGGAGGGAGTTGATCCGGATCAAACTGCGAGAGTCTAGCAACGGCATTGGCCGACACTGATCGCAAATTCTGGAAATTGAAAAAACAAATTAGACTGAAACCAATTCTTTGAATAGAGGCACGGTGTTTATAAAACAAAACTAGATGATTGTTGGAGTAATTCATAACACTATCTGTACAGGCTAACAAGTAAATGGTCAAAGCGTGAATTTTAAACTGAAAGCAAATTAGAAATTGTATGGTGTTTTGAAATTCATACAAATGTATACAAAGGTCGATGTAATTTAAAAAGTAACCACGCCAAATATAACGAGTTGTGCTATCCATTTAAGTGAAAAGATGTCAATCTATTTTGTCAGCATTTCACTCGAAACACTTACACTGATACTGCTTGGTATGTTTTCAAGTTCCTCAACGAAGTTATCAAATAGTTTGTTAATGCTGGTATCTCCGTTGAAGAGGCCGACAACGACGTCTACCGCCCTCACAATGTTTCCAACCACTTGCTCGATGAGCAAATCGTATACTTTCACAAGGTCACGGATGCGTTCAACCCCGAACTCCTGATTGATAAAATGCGAAAAATAATTGATGTACTGATTTTAAAGATAATTGTATGCACCATAAATTATTACAGATTTGTAACACTTAACAATTTACGTTAATTATTGACTACCAATATCAGTGGATTAGTCATAATTATTCGTCTTGAAAAATTAGTTTTTTGTGGTAGTGGGGGTTGGAATTCAAGGCTTTGAGGTGGTTGAGAACATTTCAATCACTATATCTGCGTTTCTAAATTGACAGACGCAGCAGGTCTAAAAGGCACAATACGATTGATGGACTTTTATAGAATCTTTAAACAGTGCAGTATTAGTTTTCGAAAGATTCTCACGGTAAATCGCAAACCCCTTATAGCCTCTTCCGTATGACGTCACCAGAGACATCAATGTACACTTGCCAATGGCTGTTTAGCTTGTAAAATTTTAAAGCCAATTATCATGGAGAGTAAAATAATGAGTCGTGCATACTCAAACAGCCGTTGTATTGTTACTCTGCAAGCATGGCTGCCTGTCAACAAAGTTTCTCCTTGTCAAAATGCTGCTGTACTTTTGTTCAAATATAAGCATCAATTTTGTTGCAGATTGCCTTTGTGATAATGCCTATGTCGGCTTCTAGCCCCTGGCTCATGGACTACTAAATGGGCCATTGTCTACAAGCTTTGCTTCTTAAAGGATCCCTCTGAATTTACTTTAATCCCATCTTTTTAATTTCACTTACATATGCAACTTTTAGCGATTTACTTTCTTTGATATTATAGAATATAAAAACCTGAAACCTCAAAACATTCGACAGATTTCAAAACTAAGGCTTACCTGTAAGATGTTCAAATTGTACTCAATGTGTCCGTTGAAACAGAAACGTGCTCTTGCGATATCCAGTTTCTGTCCGACGAGTCCAACTACAACCGTTGCATAAGCCTCATCCAGAATGTCTACACGAAGATGTCCGCTGAGTGGAGCTGAATAAATATCAACAAGAAGTAAAAAAATAATAATGCTTGACCATAACTACATGAAGCCTCGTGCATGTTTTCACTGACGAATTGTAACACAAATGGGATAAACGATTACAGCGCCTAAACGGTGACCCTTACAGTAAGCAAATATAATTCCATGATATTGAATATGTCAAAATAAACACGTTTGCAAAGGTTTTAAAGTTTGAGCACAATTATAGAAGTAATGTAAAAACACATTTTTGATCTACAAAGTGTGCACAAAACTTCGAAAAAAATACCCATAGCGTAGAACATGGTGAATTGAATAACACAATTATAGCAAAGTTGTACTCAAGCCTGGTTGATATAAGTCAACTTATAAAATGCACTTCGGAAAAAGTACGATTTCTGTAAGCGTGTGCGTATGATAAAGTTCTGTTCGTTTACTTTTTTTATGGAGGGACTCAATTATTTTTAGCCTCACCTATTTTGACATTGAGCTCATTTCTGACAGTTATACCAAACTCTGCTCCGGTCTGTGGGCTCCCAATGAGCTTCTTCCACTGAAACGCCGGGCTGGCCAATTTGAACTGAATTCCCTCCCAGAATCCACGCCGTACTCGCCGTCTGGACGGTGAGCTCGCTCCCTCAATGGAAATCAACTCTGATAAGTTAGAATCCACGTATCTGTGAAGAAGATGCAAGATTAAAACAAAATTCAACATTAATGTCTCGGTTTTTTTTTTCTGACAAAGACATTTCCCTTCAACAGGAGCTTCCAAAGCAATGAATTTAACAAACCAATCATTCCGATGCCGCTAGTTAAAAAGTGGGTTGAAAGATAACCGGTGTTCTGATCAAAGGGTAAGTTCTCCATGTTCCGACAATCTGCATAAAACCCAAAGGCTTCTTCACACATGTTAATATTGGTACGTTTTAACTCATGAAATTAAAATTACTTACTCTTCTGGATTTATGAACTTTGAGGCGTGTTTAAAGACACCGTTTGGATGATCTTTGTAGAGTAATGACGCCTCGTATCGAACATGTTCGTCCTCATCTTCATCGAGGGCTGACTTGAGGAGGATACCTGCCGCCTGCAAAGGATAAAAACATCGTGTTGAAAATGATGGTACAATTGTTCATGACGTTTGTAGAGAGTTTGAGAATGAACCTGTGAGGTTTGGATTGCATGATGACCAGGAGTGAAAAGCTTCTCTACCTTATCGTGGCGGTAGTCTCTCATCGAGTGTAAACCAGCTCTTTTCAGCAGAGGATAGGTGATGGTCGAGTTGGTATAACTGTGGATGTGAGCAAAGGAACGATGGAGGGCGGCATTTCCGAGAGCTTCGATACACGCTACCGTGTTGTGGTGGAATTCATCCCGGTCGACCTCGGAGAGAGTTGTAACTGTATTTCTGTAGCTCCAAGGATCTGGTGATTCAAAGAAGGTGTATTAAAAAAATTTACTGATAAATCTGACATCATGATTAATTTTCAGTGTTTTAATGTGGAGTTTGGTAAGTTTCGTTTCACTTTCGCAAAAATATACCGTGAACACCAAGTTTGTCCTCAATCTTCACAACGATCGCCTCAGCCTGGGATTTGTATCCAGCATTCCACAGGTTACCAGCTAAGGCACCGAGTACCATCACAGCAACTCTTTGTATCTCGGGGTCACGTAGTGGCTCTGAAACGAATTAAAATGAAGTGAGTAGTTCTGATGTCTAAGCTCAATCTGACTTGCTTTTTTCATGATTATACAGAAGCCAAAACTTTTGAAGGGTGTTGGTACTTCCGGGTCCCTTGGGTACACATCAACTGATGTTTCTCAAAGTGCAGCGAGTGCAGTCGGTAGTTTAGTGTTGATCTAAATAATAAGAAGGGAAAACGTGAATGAAAAAGAATGGCTCACCTGGAAAATATTGAGGGTTGAAAACGATGCTCTCCAACGTTTCTAAATAATGCTGTGGACGGAAAAAAATAAATAATTTAAGGGTAAAGTGGACACTCAAAGTTTGTGAACAAAATTTATTATTTATACTGGACCAAAAATAGATGTTGCTAACTTATCTCTGTGTTTTAAAGTGAGGCAACTATGCAGATATATTTTGAGCTGACGTTCCGTAAACTTTAAGAAGAAAGATATTCCCATTAGGTGTACTTTGCTCTCTAATGATCAAAAACAGACACAAGTCACCTTGATAACAGGCTATAAAATGAATCGTCTACCTTTGATATAGATCGAGTAAATCCAGCAGACGCGATGAGTAGTCTCTCCACAAGGTCTTTATTTGGTTTCGGAGACAGAAGGATAAGATCTGCCAGGAGAGACTGTGAAGAGTCGGTTTCCAACGCGGATACAGCATCTAACATATTGAGTCTGTCTTCCCTGTCACGAGGCCGTCTGAAAGAGAAAAACAAAATGCTTATCAGACCTAAGTTGTTTCGCGAGATCTGCTCGGCGGCAGTAGAAAAAATAGAAAGACATATTCTCAAGAACACATCTACACAGGAATGTAAATAATGTTATCGCAAAGTGATACATCAAACATGCTACTTTTCACAGTTACGGCAAAATTAAAAGTGACGTAGCCTACAACAAAAAGAGAGTAATGCAACACCATGAGTTAAATTTGTATGCCTTTTGTTGTAACTGATTGTCGAATGAATGTGTCTGGAATGTACCATCAATCATAAATACACAAAAGCCGAATAGTAATATTAATATTATAAAACACTGTGGTATCATTCAGCAATTGCTTTTCAGACAGTCGGGTGTTGTTTTTCATATCCTTGTTTTTCATTTTAGATTTTGTAGATGCAAATACCTTGAGAGTGGAAGCTGGTACAAAGGTTTGACAATCTCCGCAAGTTTCTGTCCATCGATGTTATCTCTCAGGGTATGTACGAGATCCTGGTAACAATGACTCCGCTCGTGAGAACCTGCCAGAGAACGACGTTATAATCACTTTAGTTGATTGTTAGAGAAAAATGCTATCTATCAATATTCTTTCACTTTTTTTTTTTTTTTACCAACAATGGTTAATTTTCTTTCTTTGTTAATATCAACCTATTATTATTTTAAACTTCAATTAAGCCTACTTGACGTCATGGACTTCTATGAACATGTACGTGTGGAAGCTGGGCTAATATTGACATACCTTCAAGTGGCGCGTTCCTCATGCACGTCAGGTTACCAGACACCATGTCCTTTACTGATGCAATGTCATCAATCAGGTGTTGGCTATCTGGTAACTAAATCAACAAGGAATGAAGAAAGAAGAAATTATAATAGAACACTTACCGATGTTTACCGCAACAACCCCATTGAAGACATTTCGCCAAGTTCCCTTTTGCAACAACAATAATGAATACCGTTTTCAATTTACATTTAAGGGTGTCAGGCTATTTTCATACAACTTTGGTACAAATCAGATGAAAAAAAGAAAGTATTTGTTTAGTTATGTCAGAATTTTATTTTTTTGCACAAGACTTACCTTATTTATGTGAATTAAATCAGTCACAAAATCCTCATCAGTGGGCGGGGCTAGAGAAGGGGAGTATATCTCACGCACGAATGTCAGCTGACCATCTGAAACAGTTCGCATCTCTGGAAAATCTGATACAAAGACGATGGACTAAATTGTTTTAACTGGCCAGAAGTATTTCTAAAAAAAAAATCAAACCTCAAAGTGCTGTCGATTGAACAAATAAGCCAAATAACTAAATAAATCACAGAGACTACTGTGCATTTTGGCATATTGTAAAGAAAACCGTAATTTTACAAAAATTTACCAAACCCTTCTTTGTCTGTATTCTCCTGAAGCTGATCCTGAAACCTGGAAACAGAAAAAGCAACGATACAATACAAAATAAGTAACAAGGGAACATAAAATGTGTGCTAGCATCAGTGTATTAAAGATCTGATTGACGTTCACTTGACTTGTTTTGTCACCCATCTGCAATAACTACCAGTAAGCCAGCTTTACCTTATGCTTTGCTTGCGGTAAGTGACGGGTCCAATGCGTGCTTAAGCATACAAGAAGAAGCTAACCATTATAACATTTTGCTCACCAGAATAAGGTTACCAGCCAACATAGTAATCCAAGTGCACTAATTGTAACTGGTGTCGTGTTTACTTCTGCTAAACAGAAAATTGTCCAGCAATATTTGCTGCTTAAGCAACTCTATACAATTTATGTAGGCAATCTGCACACACCTCCTTTGTTGTTTTCAAGTGATGTTTTCCGCCTGCATATTTTATTCAAAAAAAAATCTATTTAACTTACTCCTTTGTTGATTCTCTTGGTGCTTCGAATTGATCCATAATCTTTACGAGAGTCGGAAGCTTCTTACCGGGGTGGTAATGAATCTCCTGTAAAGCCAAATACATTGACATCAATGTCAACAAGAGAACAATATTTTAAGCTTAACAAACATTTCACATCAACGTTCCAATTGTTTGAACACTTGTCTCAGTTATGACTTATTTTTTACATTTAGTGCTCGAAATGTCGCATGGTGAACTCCATTCTAATGGCCTTCATTGTGTTCCGGGAATCTCGGCAAACCTTTAGAGGATTTGAGGGGGGTACCTCTGAACAAGAGGAACAGTTTATGTTAAAGTATGGGAACGTTAAGAGGGGGTGGACAACCTCTGCCACAACTCTGGGCAATGGTACATTATTTTGTAGTCTGTTATGTCTGAACCCTGCAAGCAGCCAGCTTAGAATATTTAGGTGCTTAGGCGGTAGGCGTTTTATGTTGGGGTGTAAATAACTGTGTTTGGGGCACAAATCTTGTTTTAATGGTTTGGACAGATGAATCTAAGTTCACTGACAACACACACAAAAGATTTTAACGCTCTGGCAATTGCATATTGGTTCACAACTGATTTGCCAAAGCATGTCGAAATCCGCGATTTTGCCAAAAATAGTACAAATGAATGCCGCCTTGGCTCCACCTACATTTGTGACAACTGGCCTACCCGGTGAATGACCTCTAGGGCAGAATCGGTTCAGCCACTTTGTTAGGGACTGTTCAGGGTTGAATGAAAACTAATTTCAGCAAAATTGAACACAAAAAAGTGTTGTAATTAACAAAAATACAGGGTTAAAGATTTGCACCAATTTGAGCTGTAAAATTGTTGACGTACGGTTTAGTTGCATGAAAAGTAAATAAAGATTACTGTGCTATTAAACCTTTTAAAAAACACGGAATGAATGCATCTGCAGATGAAATAAGACAACGTTCAAGCCACTCTTGACTTTATTCTCATTTGAAGACAGACGAAACTTTGACGAGCTTAGTCGACAGAGGACGCCCTTCATGCCTGCCGATTCGCACATTGTCATACCTTTTGATGCTTGGATTTCCCATACGGTATCGGGTGCGTTCGTCTGGTTTTTGTGAAGACGATGATGCCATCATTGTCCGGTGACATCCGGGCATTGTATGACGACTCATGGTGACCCTCGTGACCTGTTTCGTTGCAATCGTAGCTCCACTCTGGCTGTCCATCAGTCTGTGTAAATTTACATTAATAATAATATCAACAATAACTAGTCATTATAATAATATAGCTATAGTTATGTAACGCTTTACCTACGGGTGTCTCATTTATTTCCAGACAGGGCAAACCCTTTCTCTTACCGCTAGTTGTAACTGGGACCTTTTATACGTGCATTACACAACACATGGGTCCAACGGCTTTCGTCCCATCCCAAGGATGAAGTAATAAGGGGTTAAGTGTCTTTCTTAAGGACACAAGTATCAAGACAGAGACTCGAACCCACACTCTGGAAAACCAGAGCTTGAGTCCAGCGTGCAGGACCGCTTGGCCACGACACGCGGTTGCAATAAGGCGATTGTTGTTTTACTATAACTTTTACGAATAATTTGTAGCCCAATAATGATAAAAAATCGTTTAAAACCAAATTAGATTATGAATGTGTTGCATACCGTGCCGTCAGGAGGAAGCTGTAGATTTGCAGCCAATAGGCTCGCCATACCCTTCTTGCTTGCTATCACATGCTCACTCTCATCACGTGGGTAGTACACGTGACCAATCGTACCGTTTTCACTGATTTCGAACGAAAACCTCAACAAAGAGAAACTTATACAAATTTCACGATTGAAGGAGCAATTTAAAACTAATAAACACTTCTTGGTCATAATTTCAAATGCACCACATTGAGGTTTTGTATCAGATGATGTTGCCTCAAGTAAAACTATAGATCTAAATGTGATTCCAATTGATAGGTTGGAACAGATATAAAGAAGAATATTTAGTCAGAAATTAATATAAGTTGAGGGAAAAAAATGTTAGGTTCATTCAACCTCTCGTTCGAACAACAAGGTCTAAGAGATGCTCAACTACTTGCATATAAATACTTACTCCTTAAACTAAAATGAGTTTTTAATGATACAACTAATCACAAATTTACTCTCTTTGTCAGATTAAATGGTATTGCTCATTCGAGACTCTCGCTAATCGATTATGTCAAAATAATTTTTGAGGTAATTAGCCAAGTCAATCCCCACACAAAAGACACGTCTGGTCCTTTTGTCAACCCAAACCATGGTTGTCAGAGAAACTATCTAACAAACATCCCTACAAGTTTCTTAGAATGATGTTTACTGAAACATCAACTCGTCGGTTTTTGTTATCAAGGTAAGTTGAAAACGTTGGGTTCAAGGATTATTTAGACTGCTACATAATCAGACAAACAAACCAAAACTACAGACTGGGGATGTCTGATTGGGTATTGAATTCACATATCAGTGGGAAATTCCCGTAGTTGTTGACGTCAAATTGATAAAGAGCGATGACCTGGGCCCAAGTTCATAGAGCTAGTTAAGCAAAAATAATGCTTAACATTATTTTGCTATTCAGCAAAACTAAGCAGGAGACCAACTGCATTTTGTACATGTAAAACGGTATTTTAGCTGGTAAACTTATTCTTTAAAACATCTGAGCAACTTTTTATGCTTAAGCAGCTCTATGAAAATGAGCCCCCTGTGGTCCCAATATATTCGTATCTTAGTTACACCGGAGACAATAAGAAAAATAGGTCTTCGAAATAAAGAAAGCCTCAAAAGTAAGGTTTCACCTCCCCTCTGCAATTATGTACCAATGGCTAGTTTGGCAGGATATTTACCAAGCATTTTATCTCGTTTCTCACCAGACGAAATGTTAACCAATATTTCCCTTGTATATTTCTTATGCTTCTCATTTTAAGCCCTCAGCTTGAGTGTATTATTTTTAAAAACTTGTAATAAGAAAAAGAAGAATGACATTTGTGAAGGGCCTAGAAAGTTTATTGGAAACAACAAAAGAATACTTATTATAATTGTGTGTAAGTGGCTGCACAAGATTATGGTGTAATAAGGAATGAGATGGTGATCAAGTTGATATTAAAAGGTGAAGATGAATATTTTAATGGAAGAGATGACAACATACTTTGGATACGAAACTTTAATTGTGAGATTGATTACAACTTTTTAAATGACAAACTTACCATCCATCATAGTTGTGCTCCTCGTTCAAGAAAACTAAAACGAAAGACAACAAATTGGGTGAATAATAAGGAGCGTCTTGTCAAAGTTGTTACAAGTTCTGAATCGTTTCCGTATGTCCGTATGTTTTTAGCAGTTTCTCATTTTTTTCTCTGAACTGAAAAACGAATTTTCGAAAAGCAATTGTGTATAAGCCTCATGTTTCATTTTAAACTTCTCAATCTTAAAGAACCTATATTCTTTTGAAAACTAAAATAATGCTTTCTAAACAGAACTGTACAAGTTCTGACACCCTCAAAAGTCCAATTTGCGGCCATTTTTACCCTCAAAGTTTAGCTTAATCTCTCGAGACCCATGTATATTTGGTTTACGGCATGTGTTTATCTTCTTTTCTTTGTAGATTGCTATTTATTATTTTGTAACAAAGCAATATATTTAAATTGTAAAACCCTTGGTAGGTTGCAATGCGAATACAAACTCAAAGTGAGCGGCGACAGTCATCATACTCTCAGGTGAATATTGATACTGTATTTGTTGAAAGGCAAGGAATCTGAGAGAGATTTGTTTGCTGGCCATTATACTGTGAGTTACACGTAAACATTACCGTTTGCACTTTTAGCTCAGGTGTCTCTGAAGGAAAGTGGGTCACGTGCATTTTGAGGGTTTTACGTAAACTACATCTTGCATTTTAGCATGCAGTTCTGTAATGGACGTTTACAAACGGTGCCCTACGAACTCGAGTCATGGCATTATTGCCATGTAAAACCGACACATATGCCGTGTCCGAATTGGCGGGTACGGCTACGGCTAGGGCTACGGCTACATTTCCGCGTCATCGTGGGTTGTAGTAGAGTACATCCTTATCGACACACTTAGAAACAACCTTAGCCGTAGCTGTAGCCCGCCAATTCGGATACGGCCATACATTCGAAGCCAACTAAGTGAAAGCATCCCTGCTAGCCGAAAGTGAAAAAAAGAGAGGGGGAGGGTGGAATTACACGACACATAAAGGAAATGAAGAGGAAAAACATAACCAAAACAACTACAGTTACCAGAATCAATACAAGAGAGATATAGTTTTGTAAGGTGGTTGAAGGCATGGGCGTGAGATATGTTGTGAACACCAGAGGCTAATTGCACGACACTTCTTGGTGCAGAACACCACACGTGCACACAGTGCCTTGAAGAGTCAAGGGTCACCTTACAGTGCAGCATTTTGTGAGTAGCGCCATGAGCTTGGTCTACGGTCACGACCGGGTTTTTGGGGATGTTTACAGTTGCTATGGATACAAAACAACATATTCCACGCCGTATTGGCTGTGTAACCATACAAAAAGAATATCAAGGAAGTTCATTGACATGATACGTTTGAAAACAGACGTCTAAATGGCTGACCTTTCATAGCCATGTTCTTGCCAAATCCAAGGTACACGAAAATCGTTTAACTATACCTATACAAAGTGCCGAAGCCTAACAATACGGGTGTTTGTCAAAAGCGATTGGTTGACAAATCATATCATCGAGTTATTGATGCTAAAAAGAGAGGATGTCGACAGTGATTACCTTGGTTGTTTCTGCTAGTGATGGTCGCTGAATAAACCCGTAGATAGATTTGTTGAAACCCAAATTTGATGTCAGGACTTTTTACCAACAAAAAACCAATCTACAAAAACAAGTCAAAAAAATAAACAATAAATAAAAATAAAAACATAAATCCTTAAAATATTAAAGTCCTATTGATAGTTTAATTAGAAGGAAATGTTTCAGATGTTACGGCATAGATGTTGAAAAGATTGCAGTTCATTTAAACTAAAATAAAATTTTCAATGTATAATAACAAAGTGTTTGCCTTTGCGCTGAATTTTGCAAAAAGGACATCAGTTAAAATAATATGCAACAACTGAATTAGAGTTCTTGTAATCCAAAGAGAAGGGTGAGGGATCAGAGGTGGACAAAACAATTAGAAAGTATGGTTAAATAAACTCGTTTCGGTCCTTGGTCTGCTCGCCAATGGAACCCAGGTTAGAATTACTTGACCGATGCCGATCAGCCAGTGAGTATTTCGACCTCAATGCATTCTGTTGTTATATTTACTGACTAACAACAATGATTTCCTTTTAACTACGGTAGGCATACTTCCTGAAATTTATCAGAAAAAGAGGGTCACTGTAAAACTGGAAATACCCTTCAATACAAAGTGTTCAAGATAGGTTTCAGGTTTTGTCAGAAATTGTTGTTTAGTACAGTGCCGTGAGCTTTACACTTTTTATATCATCACCTTAGACTCGGCAAGGAGTGTTTCAACATTCCTCAGATCTGTTGATGAGTGGAAATCGTATACGTATTCTGTGTCCACCTTGAACCGGATGAAACTGGTTAGCACCGGTTCCATGGTGAACGTCCCAACACCCAAGATGAAGACCAGCCAGATCTTCATCAAAATGCCGTTGGACAGCTTGCCGTATGACGGTGAAGTCATACTGCTGGCTGCTCGGCCAGCACTTGGCCTGATGTAGATGATGAGTTGAATGAATCTTTTTTTTCACGATCTGCGAAAAAGAGAAATAATAACACAGTAATGTGACACATGAAAGATAGAGGTTGCGTCTCTGAGGTCTAAGGGGAATTATAATTCATGAAGCATAATACTTAAACTTCCCCTTTCCCAATATTCAAAGTTTGTGTTCGAGCAAGATGTAAAGGGAATGCTTCTCAAAATGTTTTGTCAAACAAACGTATACATGGATATAGAAACCTACACATCATATATCATAAGTCTTACTTTACACTTTGACATAGCCCCATGTAAATTAATTGTAATTTTGTTTTATTCCAATTGCCCAAATCCTCACTTTGCCGTTTGTCTAATACTCAAAAAGAGAAATCTGTATTTCCGTGTTTATATACCAAGCGGAAATGTTTAGCAAATTACAGAGTAGTTCTCATAATTTAAAGTCATAATCTGATGCAAATCTCTCTGGTGTCAGTAACATCTTTCATTCTCGATGGCCACTAAGTGAAATGAAAGTAGCGAAGCACAGGATGTGGATGAAGGAACAAGGCTGTCCTTAATTCTGATACAAAGTCTGTTGGGTATTTGGCAAACAGTAACTTTCCATGTGTTCATTGACAGTTTTAGAAAGTGCATAAAAGAGAGAGCGAGTAAGTAAAACGAAAGTAGCGAAGCACATGATGTGGATGAAGGAACAATGCTGCTTTAAAATCTGATACAAAGTCAGTTGGGTATTTGGCATACAGTAACTTTCCATGTGTTCATTGACAGTTTTAGAAAGTGCATAAAAGAGAGAGCGAAAGAAAACAAAGTAATGTAGTTTTAAATTACATGTATTTTCATTGAACGAAACTGAAAACCTATGTGTGTTTCTCTTTCCCCGAATTGAAAAGTCTGTCTTACAGTTTTTCCCTTTTTAATTTCGCTTACCCTGATGGTACTCTAGCTCAGAAGATTTGTTTATTCGAGGCCGTTTGTGAAACACACCCGAAGAACCTTGTAGATTACTTATGAATGATTCAGTTTAAATGGAACCTGTAAAATTTCAGTTTCGGGTTTGTAAGCCCGTATCATCCATACTCAACGATCTAGTTATTACACTTGCCACCTATATCAGTTGTTATTGTAGTGGATTGTTCAATCCAGACCGTCTGGAATCCTCACCAAAATTGTATTAAGCGTCCCAGGTAAATAGTTAGTCCATAATTTAGGACACATTTTTAAAACTTGTGCCTTCACCTAGGCAGCCCCTGCTCAAAATGTTTTATGCAAAGATTCAAAGTTAATACCAATTTGCAAAAAAATAAACTAAATATGGAAATGAATAAAGATTTACAAAATTTGAAATATATATAAACATGAAATGAGTGACAATATCAAATGAAAAGTTACCCCACAGGACTATATAACGAGCTTTACGGTAACAAGTATACGATAGCAAGTGGTCAGGGGCCAAACTGCTCAGGCTAGCTAGGCTCCCTCAATTATTTTAACTTACGCATGCTTTGCGGTCAGGGTTTCAGACAAGAAAACTGGGCCTAAAGCCCAATCCGGAGCTGAAGCCGTGGATTCGAAAAGGGCCTATGTACACTATTGTAAGGCTCACTATAGACGCAAGGTGTTTTTTTTAATACAGTCTGAACATTTCAAGAATGTGGATTATACTGCAAACTGGGAGGAATGGTAAACTGTATACACTGCATTTGGAAAGACTTTGTATTGAATAACAAAGAATACTTTTGAATAGCACTGGCTTCAATTAAAGAAAAACATGACAATCCTATCAAAGTACTATCCTGACCGTATCTAAAGGCACATTATTCAGCACGGTCATCTTGGAAATACCGGTATGTTGTGCGCTAAAAACTAATTGAACGCTTAAATTGAAAGCATGCCGTAATCTGTATGTTGATGAGGTTTTTGTCCAGGCTTCCGTAATTCCCCCATGACAAATATTTGACACTCTTTATCCTGTTACGCCATACCTTTGATCATGCGATCCAGAAAGACGTCCTTCAGTCAAAACCCAGGGTCTCGGTGGTGGCTTTCAAATTTTCAAATGAAGAGTTGTCGTTCAACGCTGGCTAGATAATCAGTTCTCCACTTCGCTATGATGACGGGTTATATATTATCTTGATACAGAATATCAAGAATCATCAGAGTTGTTCTGCGTCACATTGCTTGAAATGGGCGGAGCTGGGACATTTTGTAATACACAGTCAAAAGGCATGCAGACATGACATGCGAGGCGCAGTATCACCATTACATTACGTCACCGTCACGTCTTTTTAGTCTATTGCCCGTGATTGGTGGTTTACCCGGAGAGCGTCGTTAACCCAGCCCTGACAACCGGGAAAAGCTGACGGTGAATCCGAATTGCAAATTGTGATACTTATTTGTCGAGGGCCCATGCAAGTACACGAGGTGTTGGCCGAAGTACCCAAGTACCCGGCAGTGTTTTTTGATAGAAACTACGTATATATTTTGTGTTTATCGGACGCTTTATCATTTAGAAAATTTTTAAATTTGCTTGTAGGCACTTACAAAGATTGTATTTTTCTGTAATATTTGTTTTTTAGGGGGGGGGGAACTACACTATACGAGCAGCAGAAATATGAAAGCCGAGTCATTAGTTATGAAGTTTTAACATTAAATATACAAGTATGGAATTCGCTGTAGTTTTGTAGAATAGGAAAGAGACAATGGTAAGTCATTCCGACTTGTCAGTCAACAAGAACAAGGTCTATAAACATGAAGTTGTATAACCACACCAGCGGCGGCACCCAAGACCTGTTAATCTGGGGGGGGGGGCAAGGGGGGGGGCAAGACAAACTTAAATTTAGGGGGGGGGGTGCAAACAAAAATCTATAATGTACTGTATAAGTCTACAATTCACTCCACAAATAAGATTTTGCTCTGTGTGAATGTGACGTGTTGTGCGAACTGCGTGTACAATGCTGCTTGCGGTTTTGGGACAGACAATGCTTTCTATTTATAGCAAGTTTCCAAGCTTTTACAGATAAATAAATCCACATTTTATTAACATTGCCGGAGATGGAAAGTGTATTGGGCTTTTTTGATGGTGCCTGCTAATTATGATGGATGAAATTGAGTTTATTATTTACAGCGCAAACAACATTGTAACAAATTGGGTGCAATGGTTTTGGATTAAACTCAATTTCCGCCATTGGGGGAAAAAAACTGGTGGGGGGGGGGGCAAACAAAATAACTGGGGGGCATTTGCCCCACCCCCATCTTCCCCCCACCTTGCCCCCCCCCCCCCCGTAGCGCCGCCGCTGACCACACCACTGTAACAAAGCAAGCACAGTTTTTGAAATAGTATTATACACAGTTCTCTTGCAATCTTGTCCTTCACTGTGTCTTCGACTATATAGTAATTTTTTTCTGTGTGCTTTCTGCCCCTCCCCCTCCTTTCATTTCTTTCCACTTGATTGCTTTGGTTACACCAGTCTACCTGTTTATGTTTGTTTTTTTAAGCCTTGGAGAAAGACTCTGCTAGGGTCGAAATATCAGGCCACTATTTGTTTGTTTGCATTTTACAAACATTTACATTTGTAGCTCTTACGTACCTCATGATCATTGTGGCAATCGAATTATTTATTTGGGTCGAACTGTTTGCTTGCAACTTGCTTAATATACCATGCCATAAATGTGGCAGAGGGTCCCCCCAAATGTTCCAATATTTTAACACACTCTTTTCCTATATTACAGAAGTACCCACACATATACGTACAACCCAGAGGGATTTTTCTTTATTTTTTTATTATTTATTTATTTATTTATTTTTTTTTTTTGGGGGGGGGACCATTCCTCCCAGGTTCGGGCAAAACAGTGAGGAAATACCGTGCACACAAGACGAAAAAAAAAATTTGACTGATAAAGCAAAACGTAATTTTTACCGGTCATAAGAACTGTTTACTTCTGTTTTCATCTTTGTAAAAATTCAGGCAAGTCAATCTCTATGCCCGTTCACCAACGGCATAGACAGCGGCACACCAAAACGCCACGGTGTTACTAAAAATGGAGATATTGTAGTAACCGGCAGCGAGTTCAGTTGAGTTTTTGCAGGTTTAGCGGAAAACTAGAATTGTCTGGCCTGTCTTGAAAAAAAGTAAAGGATTTCTTACATATTTTTTCGAGACGGATTCACTGATGCTCTGAGAATTATGCAAAACATTGGGGCGGGGGGATGGGGTGAGGGTTTGGGGTTATAAAGTATTACAGTTGAGAAATTGTAACCTATGGGACGCCCGTTGTTTACCTTCACAATTTAAAAGAAGAAATCACAGACTAAAAACTAGAATAACAATTAGAACAAATCTTTATCTTTAAAACTCCACAAACAAACACGTCGTAAATAATTACAATGCATTGTTATCAAGTCACCCATACTTGGAAGTACGTACAAATTGTCTGAGTAAAAATATACCATTAATTTTCTAATGGGAATTAAAGAGTGGTGACTCGTTTAAAAACCAACCACGACCCCGCAAGATTTCAAACGTACGCGAGCCAAATATTAGCCAACTCATCATGGGCCGTGAAATTTGCCCGCTCCGCGCAATCTTTTTGAATCAATCTCCTCGGGTCATGTTTTAGCATTCCTCACCTTGTTTAAATGGCATGCTAAAACTATGCCACGTGATCTCCTCTCAGACCAATAAAATGTATGTACCTTACCAGGTTAAAAAAAATAATATTAACATCTGGGTAATATTTTAAAGAATTCACTCTCAAACAAAGTATGGCAGCGGCACAAAAAAAGTAAAGGAATTAGGGGGGGGGGGAATTACCCTAGACGGGAGAATGTCAGTTTTGAAAACAACAATAGTCAGGAATAATGAAATTTGGTTCCGAAAATGAGCGTTTCCTTGAGCCAGTTCTTCTGCATTTAGTGTTTTATTGAATATTTAACGTGGAGTCCCCGCCTCAGGATCAGCAGTTATCTTCTGAGCCCCTCCAAGTTACTTTCTGGGTACGCCACTGGGCTCTGAGTATACAGTAATACTTAAATTTCGACGTTGAGTAATCATCTAAATCTAAAACCATCGATCAACCGGACATGGCACTCCCTTCACAGAGTTGTGTCCTTACGATGTCGTGATTGTAAGCAAACCATTCCGCGGTAAGCCGTGCCCTGAGGTTGGGCTCTGCAATTGCCTCCTGTGAAAATTGACACTATTCTCATCAATAGAGTGTTTTCTACAAAGTTTCTTGGAGTAACTGTTGACTCTAAACTTTGCTGGACTGAGCATATTTCCTCAATTATCAAAATTACCTCGCGTAATACTGGAGTTCTTTCAAAATTACGTTATTTTCTTCCTCCTACTGCTCTAATCTTGCTATATAATACTCTCATTCCCACATCTCAACTATTGCAATATCTTATGGGCCAACTCAACTAACAGTAGGCTTAACTCTTTATCTGTTATTCAAAAAAGAGCCATCAGAATTTGCACCTCTTCGCACCCTCGAGAACACACTGCTCCACTTTTTTGCACAATTACACACTCTTACTATCTCTGATATCAATAAACTTCATACTGGCATATTCATGTATAAATACTCTCACAATCTTCTCCCCACTGCTTTTGCTTCCTATTTCATCTCAACTGAAGCTATTCATGGCTACTCTACCAGTCCCACCGTAATCTTTATATCCCGTTCACTCGAACCTCGTACTCTATGCACACACTTCGCTTTCGTGGTCCTCGTCTGTGGAACGTCATCGATGACCAAATTAAAAATCAGCCTTCTGTAGGTCATTTTAAAGTCTCGTTCAAAAGAGCATTACTCGCTCATTATGTAACTTAGCCTTCTCTCCAGACTCCGCTGCTCGTTTTCAAAGAGAGCTTTTTAGCTGCTCCTAATTTAGATTATGTACTGGCATTATCGGTTTAATAAGCTCCGTTCAGTTATTTTGCATTCTCTTATGTTTCGTGTGTTTTTTGTTAATTATGTATTATGTTGGTTTTTTTTCTAGGGCTGTTCCCCACAAGCCTCGGCTTATTTGAACAGCCTCCTTACTCACAGCTTCTATTGTTCTACTCTTCGTCATTATATCTTTGGTCATGTTATATACTCTTTGATTGTATTATACTACTATACATTGTGTTGTCCAAATGATCCTGTCAATTATTGTGAGTATGGAAATAAATGTTTCATTGAATTGAATTAAATTGAATAGTAAATAACCTCATTCACTGTTTGTGACAACCCGGCTGCGTTGACAGCCGTCACTGTTAGGTAGTAGTTTGTATGAGGAACCAACGGCGATATACGCATATCAGTATTCATGGTCTCTACCCACTGCATGACGTCACTTCCGCCCAGGACGGTACCGAGAGAGACTTCAAAGTACAGCGGAGAGTAGCAGACGAACATTCCATGCCAGCTCAAGTCAACCGTGCCGTTCACATGCCAAGCAGAAGTGAGAAGATTCGAATCTGTAAAAAGTAAAAGGACACTCAGGTCTTTGCTTACTAAATGTGCAGCCATTTTGTTCCTTCTCTGGTGTTATTGAAACCTATCACAGCTGTGTTTGTATTGTAAAGGTTCAGTTTGTATTTGCTACATAAAGTAGGACATAGAAACTTCTAGCAAACATCATCACGATGTATCTTGCATTTAAATTTCAGAACATTGTGTTTTAAATAACAGAAGGTGTTACATTCACGCATGCATACATACATGAATAGCGCCTTCCAGAGTTAAAACCCTCTCTGTACCTTTCTGTAGAACATGACTGCCGAGTGTTCACGTGAATAAATCTCTCAAAGTTCACACAGAAGCTGAGACTCTCTCTCTATATCTATAAATGCCAGGGGAGGCATGACACAGATATTTCTATAGTCCCCTTGCACGCACTTCACACTGGGCGACTGCGCTATGTTTACCATTTTTGGAGTGAACAGGAAAGCGTGTAAATTAACACTACACCAATTATTCGCACTACACCGTATAACACACAGGGATATTGACTCACATTGGCGCAACCAAGATTATAGTTAAAATGACGTCAGTTGAATTGGGTAGATAGTACTAGAATTGTAACCTTGATGTGATCCGGACTTCTGAAACGAACCGATTTAAACTTGTACCGAGTCTACGTTCTCTCTACTTCCAAAACTCAAGCAATTCAAGTCCCAACTGAAGTGAGTTTTTAAAACGATAAAGTGAAAGGTAACGCATACCCTGGCTTGAAGGTTTTGATGTGTCCACGGTGAAATTCTGAGTGATAGCCTGGCTGATCAGATCTGCATAATTGACAGCTCTGACAGACAGGCTATATGTTGCATCATCCTCGAGGGTAAGATCTGACCAATGAAGATGCTCTTCTGATACAGATCCACATCGTTTCCATGGAGATGCAGAGTAACTTGGTTAGTAAGACGGCACTGAAACGTGGAAAAGGACTCTTGAAAGCATTTTTTAAAAACATATTTTTTGTTACAGCCGCTCCTAAAATGCAGCTGAATAAAACACAAAAAAGCGAAATCGTTTTTGTAAATAAAATATTTACTACAACAGTCATGTCGTATGAATCTATTTGAAGTATAATCAGATATTCCAAACAAGTTTTCTTGCCGTATCATTGCTACTCACCTGGTAAAATTGGATGCCAAATGGGTCCATAAAGCCTTCCCATGATGCTTTGAGGAAAATTATTTGTGACTGGTACCCGTCATACGTTGGATACTCTGTGTTAGACACGGCCTTCACCTTGACGACGGCTGTTTAGTGAACTTGGTGGCTCTGTTACTATGGTAACGCCGTCAGATGATTTCCATGATGACCTCCGGCATTGTTGATAGCATTTAACCGTAGCAAATAGTTTCTGACCTTCGACCATAACGAGAGAGATTTGCAGTGACTTTGACTTTGAATCAGGCATAACTGTGCTAGGTATGACGTCATCAAGCCCGGTTCCAAACCTGAAAAAAAATTTGTTTTATTTTGTTGACATCATTTTTCAACATACTCAACCTTTGAAATCAATTCATGTCTTAAATAGTTCAGGTTGCATAACAGAAAGACTGAAAGTATTATCATCAGTAACGCATGGTGAACATTGTTTGATGGCGACAAGGGTACGTGCTTTTGATATGGCCTCAACCAAACAGATGAACCAAGTAAACACTGCCAAGAGAAACAATTCAAATTCAAAATCATAAATTAATAATCAGGGATCGCTTTCAGTTTAGGTTTCTGTTACTTTCTTCAACTTTATTTCAGAAATCATATCAAATTTACCGATGGCCCATTCACAGCGATCGATTCCACTTTCTGGGTCAGACGCAGACCAACTAAAACAGATAGATTTGTCGTCTGAACTGAAGTCAATATCTGTAAAAGAAAAGGAAGAACAAAAGAAGAAACACAAGTTTCCGTTAAGTGTTGTTCATCTTTCCATTTACTTTGAAAAATGTATACTTTTGTGGGCTTATTCGTAAATTGCATCGTCAATAATGTTATCGATGTTTAGTAAAGACTTTGTTCGACACTCACTTGATTTGCGTTCGATTGCAAGAAACACTTCACGGCTTCAGCTGAAAGTCATTTCCTATCATCTGTTTTGTTGAACATAAAAGGAAAAAAAAAAGTCAAACCATAAAGGCATTTATTGTATTTACCATCTTCATCTTGACCGTCTAGTACCGAATGAATAATTGGAGTTGTCAGGTCAATTTGATGGGGTCAGAGGTCAACACGGAATATGAGGTCAGCAGCATTCTTTGCCGTCACCGTGACGTAGACATGGGAACCATGAGACATACGGAGGTCAGTGTTGATAGCGTCTGCTTGGGTTCCAACGGACTTGAAGTTCTGCAACTGAGTACCACCTGAACTGGTTCCTGAAACAATGAAATCAAATACCGATGTTTTTGAGTATTTAAAACCTAATAAAATGAATCTTAGGGACCATGGGCGGCACATGCATACGGTAATTCACATTGTACCTTATAGGGCATCATTAGTAGGATATTTATACTAAACAATAAAACATGAAATGGCATTTGCAAACAAAGTGAAAAACATAGATTGGTGAAACAGAAGCATGTTCTCCGAACTTATGTCCGACTTACTATGGCCCAGTTGTAGTCAATGATTGGGCTTTCTGATCAAGGAAATGCCACTTGGCTTGGAGTGATGACCAATGTGGATAAACTGTGTACGAATGTCTACTGATCCCTGACCAGTACTCGGTTCAATGGTCAAGAGTGTCACCTAGAATCAACAAATAATCAGACAGATTATAGTAAAACATATATATATATATATCTTATTAACTTTCTTACTGATTAATTACAACTGCACAAAACTGACGGTAAGTCTATAAACACGTAGATACACTCTCATTTGGAGGTGTAACATTTGTTTAACCACTTTTTAAAGATACCAAGAGTATCCATTAAAAAGAAGTGTAAAGTGAAAAAATAAAAATGAAAAATGAAGTCCTAAGGTCATTTAAGTATGTTTATATGTATTTATTCTTTACCTGAATATTGTCCAGTATAATTCCATTCGATCGTCCAACTGATGATATTCTCAACTTTGAGAGACTTCGCTGGCTGTGAAATAGAAACTCTGCTCGTGCCATTGTATGGATGAAAGACTCTGATCAGAGTGACCGCCTGCTGGTCGGTTGTACAACCTGAAGACGCGGTTTAATCCTGGTGCTTCAATCGACCTTCTTGGTTTAACAGAGGCTCTTTGAGACGGGACAACGTGACTAGTGAAGAAGAGAACACGGTAGTGGCTTCCCGGGGTTGAGTTAAAAGTTTGTGAGATCGATCCGTGCAATGATAAGAAGGAACGTCCGTCAGGGCAACTTCTTCCCGTAGTGACCACAGTGAGTTGGGTGTCAGAGCCAACATCCCATGGAATACTTGATCTGTGACCTTCGGAGTCTTCCTCCGCCTGTGTTGTGGAATCAACTACAGGTGATTCGTGACAAAGCAACTGATGAATTGTCAGTTGTTAGTGGTTCAGTCATCTGCGTTGCCATTGGTTTTCCAAGATCTTAAAACCAAAAATGTTAATCAACGAAATAACTTTGAACTCTTAAACCATGTACGGACAAAACAATAGTTCTTGATAATTCTTTTGCATCTTTGACATGTCAGGTATAAAATGAAAATGATATTTTCCATATCGAAAAAACAAGAAGGACTTAACGATTTTCTTCCAGCTTGGGTTATGTCACACTATTAGTAGAACTTCATGTAAAACAGGACAGAAGAACAGACGATCAGACTCCCCTCAGCACTATTCATAAACAAGATAACTCATAATTTGATTTAAAAAACAAGGACTTGTTACTAGACATTGAGTCAACTTTCAATACCTGGTTCAAATGATGGATTCAAGATGAGATTATCTCCAGAGTGAAAGTATTTCCGTGGCTCTGGAGGAGTGACGTCAACCACATACCCATCAGAGAAGACTTGGTCTGACGCTCTACCAGCTGCATCGATAGCCGACACTCTGGAGTAGTACCTAAACCTAGCGATACGTGGGACAGCAATACAAAGACAAGGTTCAGTAGAACTATGCTAAAGTCATCATACATTGTCACTTAATAAACAAATATACAAATTGAAGCGATTTTATAAGGTAAAAGTTTTAATATGAGTGCTAAAATGTATCAAACGTCCGTCTGAAGTTTTAATTTTCAAGGAATTGTCGTCCGACGATTTGCAAAAAAGAATCTGTGAACCAAACGTTCTTAGGTTGTGTGTCTGTTAAATGACCACCCGATCGGATGACATCTTGTTTTGTTTGGTTTCAGTTGATGTTTATCTCAAAATGAAGTGATGTCCACGAAAACAATTCATGAAACATCTTTGATGTACAAATTCATTTTTCGTTTACCTCCTGTGAGGGGTACAGGCAGTGTCTTTGATGCCGAGAGCTTCATTCCAACATCAGTACATTGGAGGACACCATCGTCTGTAGGGTCAGGAGTTCGTCCAACACACCACTCATAGTGGTCAATGTAGGATTCCAGGTCAGTAAAGCCATGCCATGAGGCTGAGATCAGTGTGCTTGAGTTCTGGTATTCTACATCATGCAGATCTGCGAGGAGAATGCAGTCTTTAAATGTTTGGTAGTTGTTGGTGTACTAATATTGGCTAGTTATACGATACAAAAGATCATCATGACAGGCAAAACCGTAACTCTTACACCAAAAAAAAAGAAAAAAGGGAAAGGCACAACAATGTCTAAGAGAGTAGCATCAAAATGTATAATCAACTTGTATGGTATCAACTGTATTAACTGTATTACGTCATACCTATCCCATCAAACACCAGACCAGCATCCGGTTCTCTCATATCAACCACAAAGCCATCACTGCTTCCGAGTGTGTGCAGACCAGCTTTGTTGAATGCCCGTATGTTGCTATAGTATCGGTGCCCATTCTGGAGACCAAGGCCGGTGAACCGTGTCCTCGATACACTCGCCGGTAAGATATTGTCGGCAAAGCGACGGGTATCTTCACCTATATGGCAGACAAAATAAACCAGTTATATGTAAACAATTATCTAAACAGGTAAACTAAATTTGAAAGTTCCACAGATCCTTCTATTATATATATATATTTTATTTCTGATGACAGAGAATGGTATTAAATTCCGAAGTTCAGACGCTCAAACAACTTCAGGAATATTTATAAGGGATTTAAGCAACAAATAGTACTCATTTTTTCATAGTAGTTTTACCTCCTTTGAAAGTGCTCAGCGATACCTCGTAGTGCGATATCTCGTCGTCTCGAAACACTCCCTCCCAAGAAAGGTATAGATTATCAGGATCGGTGAGATAGTCGGTATCCTCAGAGGACTCGCTGGTTGCTAGATCTTTTATCTGAAATTAAATGTTGCAGTTCCATAATATACAAAATCAACCTTTTTAAGAAACCAAAGCTATCCACCAATCTTCAAAGCATAATTTGTCCAAAGTTTTGTATATTATCGGAGACCTTGAAGGTAAATTTTTATACCAAGCTTACCTTTGTTCCCTTCACTTTCGAGATTCTTGGAGCCTTGATATCTGGAGTAACACCATCTGATCTGAACACGGCGTACGTGTTGGCATTATACCAAGCACGAATGTAAAAGTGATATCTCATCCCAGCCGTCAATATTCGGTCTGATGAATTAAAATCATATATATAATACCACAATAAGAAAAAATTTAGCCAATTGTGCCTTAAAACAGCTTAAAATAAACTTTGAATTGTAATAATAATAATGAGCATTTTTATTGCGCCGGTATCCATCTTAGGATGCTCATGGCGCAGCACACATCCAAAGAGGGGAATGTTCATGCAGTCCTCATTAGACGAGTCTTGATGGAAGTTTCGAACAAATCCCGTGATGGAGAAAGTATAATATGATCCGGTAAATTGTTCCACAATAAAGGGGCAGCATGCAGAAGTAAATGACATTTCACCCCATAATGTTTCGATCCGGGATTTCTTAAAAGATTTATATTATTTGATCTTACACAGTAGGAATTATATGGTTGAAGTCCTTCTGAGATATATGACGTTGACATTTCTATTGTATCACCAATTCTTATTTGGAACCAATTTTTGAATGGACTTTGATGTAATCCCAACGCTCAAATTAATAAATTAAGGATAACGATAAATTAATGATTGCATATCAATAATTTTAAAGTAATTCCACAAATTAAACAACTTGTTGTATTGATCATATCAGAGCAATTCAACAATGCGCTAGCTCATCCAAATCTTAAAATTTGAAGCATCGGCCCCTATTGGAACCTGGTGTACAGCATATTCTTTACAAACGTACTTACAACAGCAACAAAAAATCAGTGAAACACAGTATCAAATTTGGATAACCGTTCAAACACAAAATTAAACAACAAAAATGAGTTCGTCATTTCACAACATAATAGCCAAATAGGCGCTAATCGCGATCGCTCAACGACCAATGACGTAACCTAACAAATACCACCCAAAAAATTGCAGTGATTTTGTACGTTGCAGTTTCCCTTGATTTACCTTTGTTGAGCACGACGATGGTCTGATTTTCCTGTCCGATGTCAAACCAAACCCTTTCTGTGGCTGTATCGAATACCCCTGTAGGCTCATTATCTGATGACGAGTCGTCCCCAATGCTCCATTCGTACCTTCAACCAAGTTGGACCAATAAATGATCGTGGATTACTGTATTATTTGAATACATCTGTTGTCGAGCTGGAACCCTTCAGATTGGCTAACCCAGTTCAAAGCTTTCAACGTGGATTACGTTTCAGTCCCTACCCGTTTGTGCAGATTTTCCCTATTGAGGTTTTCTTCCCACATCTGAAACATACATTTCCACACCGTCTTCCCTTCACGGGTATCTTCATATCATCAAGATAATAGTTTCAAAATATTTGTCGTCGCTGTGTCCTTTAAGTTTTCATTATGCAGATATGGGTGTAAAAGTTGGTTATAAAAAATGAATAATTAAAGCGATGGTCAACTAACTATTTTGCAGTTCCTTGTCAATCATTGCCAGTCAGGCTTCGAAGGACTGGTAACTACGTCCTGATTATGGGACCACATGCTAATGTGATTCCACATAATTGATAGATAAATATTTTTGATTACAAAGCTAATTTTTGTTTGTGATTCCTTTACTCGATACAGCAGACGTACTTAGACTTACCAATTGATAGTCAGTCCTTTCTGCTCACTGACCCGCCATACAGCAGCCATCATACACTGCGTAACAGTGTCATTTATATCAACCAAGTTATTGATGTCGTCAATGTTCAGATCAACCACATCCAGGACCTCGATCTCGGTGTTAGGGTTGTCTGCATGGTTAAGGAAACAAGAAACGCACAGATTCAATGAACGACGTTATTCTTGGGTCAGTGTCAGTGTATCAGTGTTTGCAATAGTTTTCTATTCGGAATTGAACTTCCTCCCACATGCCTATTCCCAATGCTCGGTACAACATAAGTTCACAAACCCACTAGAACATGGAGAAGAGATTATTTTGAATTGAGAAAAGGGTCTGGCCATTAGGGTATCATAAGAAAACTGTCCGCATTATTGATCAACAGAGGAGTTTGTAATATGTAAGCCGAAAGAGATAGCACTCTCCAATTGTGGGAAGAGTGCATCTGTTTTCCACGCCATGCTCTCTTTCAGGCCCCAGAAAATGCTCCTCTACTTTTAGATTCCTCTGAACTTACTTCTGGTTAAATCATTACAAAGTCCTTGTGCAGTAGAACAGGCTCCATTAATGGGTGCACACGCACAGTGACCCTCACATGATGTAGATTGACAACGACGTAACAGGACCAGGGCGCCCTCATCAGGTGATGTTTCAGAAATTTCAAATGTGGAATGATGGCGACTGCTTGGTAGCCCAACCTTAAATTATGAAATTATGAAGAAAGATAAAGGGTAAGGTTTTCATGAACAAAAGCATTGAATTGTTGCTGTTAGTTGGCAACTAAAATTCAATTTTGTAGGTCAAGAACCAAGACCTACCAATACGCAAATAGTAGCACCATAGCTGGAACTGTCACTACCTAGAAAGTGTTATCACTGTAATATGAACATTTTTTGAAATGTCTCTTTAACAGTTCTCAACATTTGTATAATTAAGACATCCCAATATGTATATTTGCTTTGAATTATCTGTAGTTAAGTATTTCAAGAGAATGAACACGTATCTTAAACGGTATGCTGCTTTTAGTGGTTAAAAGACGTAGTAAATGTAAATTTAAACTTACCCCGTTTACAGCCCATACAGATACGTAAAGGTAGTGATTGTTGGAATCAGTTATACTGCCCTCTACTGGTATAATTGCCGTCTGTGCAACGCCTTCTTCCAATGACATGCCAGCACTGCTGTGGTTTACACAAACAGGTCCACTCTAGAAGAGACACACAATAACTGGTTAGAAAACTTAGGTATTGAATGCCAGAACGGAAAATAAGTCTTAGTAGTTAAACTTACCGGTGTGAGTTCTGAGCCTCCGTATGTTCGTCCAACAGAGACAAAGTAGTGACTTATGCCAGAGTGTAAATCAGCAAACCCAAGCCAGGCAAGGGCGAGGGACCCAGTGGAGGTTAACGTGTCCTCTAACCATGTCATCCAACCAGAGTGATACCGTGGAGGCCGCATGGTTGTCACTGGCACTGTCGACGTTTCGTTATAAGTGTCTTCAGGCTTCAGGATTAAAGATATGGGCATAATGTATGACTGTAATATTTTCATGATAATCACTGAAACTTTGTTATTCCAAATCATTGTCTCACGAAACTAACAATACGCAGCATGTATGTAAAAAAAATACTCATGCCCTACAGGGACACCACTATAAATCAAATTTAGAAATTCAAGGAATTAACAGTGTCTTTGAGATTGTTTTCAGTTTGTAGAATTATCTTTTTCTTTTTAGGTTTTGAAATTATTTTAATTGCAGACATGTAGTGTTATTTATCAGTAGTAAAAAGGATTGGGTGTTTGGAAAGCAGCATAGAGAATACGTAAACCTACTGAAGTAGTCGATTCCACTTCTGGTTCTGTTGGAGTTATCCAAATTATATGATGACGTTCCAGATTGGCTGCACTCTCTGTCCCAACAGCAAACGCCCCTACAGTCGAAGAGCTACCATCAACCTAATAATAGGAAGATATATCGAACACTAATGAGTCAAAAGCCAAATATTTAACGCAGCATTATAAGCCTGTTCAAAACGTACGGCATAAATTTATCTATCTGTGTACTTGATGAATCACGGGTGCCCAACAAGACGTTAATGTAAGAGACCAGTACATGTTAGTCGCCTTTAATATAGAAAACCTTGCCATTAGGCGTTTTGGGGACAATCTCAGAACCAACATTGATATCACTTACAAGAAATTCTGCTGACATTGCTTCAGTACAGAGACCAGCATGGTTACATGCTACCACTGTGATAACATAGCGGCTTCCTTCATGTAAGGTCAAATTGGTAAAGGTGTGGTCTGCCTCACTTCCAGCAACCTGTACAAGGAAGACAGTTTATATTTCTTTACTTTTTAACTCAACATTTATGACTCTATAAGCTTACTTAAGTTGTATACCAAGCCATTTTTAGCGTTTGTTCGTGAAAAAAAACAGCCGAAAACCAGGAAATGTAATAAGGACGCTATATTGCGTTCACACTATACTCAAATAACTTGGGTTGTCTGAGCAGCATAATGTACATACTATAGACATGTAGACGACTTCATCACAGCTATTAGCTCAAAATCAATTTAATGTTTCATAATATTACCTCTGCTCGTACACTACATTTTTAGTCAGAATCATTACCTTTAGTGTTGGAATATTAACATCTCCATTATGATGTGTTCTCACTGACACGTATTGGTCCTTTATGCCACTCTCTGGGTCATCGAACTTCCAGGAGAATTGAATGACGTCACAGAGAACCTAAACATACGGAACAGTAAGCAAAACATTATATAACGTGCTGGGGTGCGACGGTTTCAGAAGTAAAGTTAGAGTTAAAGCTTAAAGATCCAATGAATGATTTATCGTTCAATTATAAGTGTTTGATGCAACTTCTTTTTAGAAATGTTAATCTCCTTAACATGAGAGTCTTGTAAATGTGTACACTAGAATACACATGTAATGTACTGAAGTGAATATATATTGGCACAACATTATTTTGTTCATATTTTACAGGAATTAATGAAAATAATTACACTCTAAAGAAACATTGCAAACATCAACATCGTTCAATTATAAGGGTTTGATGCAACTTCTTTTTAGAAATGTTAATCTCCTTAACATGAGAGTCTTGTAAATGTGTACACTAGAATACACATGTAATGTACTGAAGTAAATATATATTGGCACAACATTATTTTGTTCATATTTTACCGGAATTAATGAAAATAATTACACTCTAAAGAAACATTGCAAACATCAACATCGTTCAATTATAAGGGTTTGATGCAACTTCTTTTTAGAAATGTTAATCTCCTTAACATGAGAGTCTTGTAAATGTGTACACTAGAATACACATGTAATGTACTGAAGTGAATATATATTGGCACAACATTATTTTGTTCATATTTTACCGGAATTAATGAAAATAATTACACTCTAAAGAAACATTGCAAACATCAACACCAAAGCCTTCTTATATCCTCAAATAACATTATTTGATAAAAATCAGTTTTACCTGAGTGTTTTTGACGACTACCCCGACTGTTTCGTCCACGGCTGGTTCCTGAATTACTTGAGGTGGGCTTGAATCCACACGGAACCCATTGGATGTAGCTTCACTCCACATACCAATTCTGTTATAAGCACGGACTGTGATGTAGATATCAGTATCTTCTAGCTTCTGATTTGACTCCGATAGAACATCAGAGCAGATTCTGATAATTCAATACGTGTTGATGAAAGGATATCAGAAGAGCCTGGTGTGGTACCAGCTTGCCAATCATAGTGCGAGAGGCCGGAATGAGGATCATGGAAACCCCACCAATGAGCAGAGAGCTGCATCCTGTAAAACAAGATTACAATAAATAAACAACGATTTACATTGAAAGGTTTTTCACTCATGCAAGATGGGTTCAACGTGTATTTCTTTCTCTCAAATCTTGACTTGTACAACAAAACATATGACACAGTTATTTTACACCATTTACAAATGATTAAGCCTGTGTTAATATCAATTAGCTGAATACTTATGGGTGTTTTGTTTCTCCTATATCAAAGTATAAGTAAAGCTTTTTAAATACTTTTCATTCAAGAGGTGGGTGGTACTTTATACAGATTCCGTGGAGTTTAAGAAAGTGGTTAATATAAGTTTTATAAGCAAAGTCAAACTCAAGAAGAAAATCCACCTTGACGACTGAAAGCTGATATCGCCACCACCGGGACTTCCGTCATACACGCGACCTACTAACGGGGACGAGTCATCAACCAGGACCCCGTCAGATGTCACCGAGGTACACAGATCCGCAGCGTTACAGGCCGTCACAGTCACATAGTATGTGAAACCAGGTACAAGGTTTAGGTTGTCAGCTTTAAATTCTACACATGAAATAAAATAAAAAATTGTTGATCGCCGAAAAAATGTCAATTGCATTACTTGCAATCCACGTTTTAGTGTGCAGTGTGCAGCAAACAGTTTGTTCTATCGGAGATTTCACAGGCGCAACAAAGTAATAAGTATACACGTGATGTACGTGCTATTGGTAAGGCTGGTAAAAAAAACAAACAAAAAAAGTAAGTTTGATTTTATCTTCAGAAAAAACCCACAATTTCTAATAAATGGATCTATGGGTAGTGATGAATTTTGAATGCTAGGCTTTATACTCATCTAACCATTCGAACATTGTGATCACTGAATATCTACTATCGTTTGAATATCATTTTTTTTCTTGGGCAGGCTCTAGGTGACGCACTTTATTTGGAATCGACACATTAAAGTATATTTGATGATGTATTTTTCTGTACCAGTGTCCATGCCGATGTGCTGCTCGGGCATGACGTCATTGCAACCTTTGCACGTCCCTGTTTTCCATGAATAACCAACGAGGGCGCTATGGGGATCGTGAAACCCTTCCCAGAATGCACTTATCATCTTCCGGTCCTCCTGGAAGTCACGATCTCTCTGATTGGATGATGCGAAAGATGGATCTCCATCGAAGACGTAACCAGCCACTGGAGGGCTCTCATCTACTGTGAATGCACCGAACGCCTTCAACGTGATCAACCCAACATTGTTGATGGCCTGATGGACATGTTAAAATGTTTCTATAAGTAAATACGTGAGTCAAGGCCTTAGTTTCTTACACCAGAAATACTTGCAGAAAATCATTTTTTTTCAATGAACATTACCTTCTTCATCGCCACCATTATAACTTCTTGTATGTGAATTAACTTTCACAACTGAATCTGACATAATATTACATGAAATTTTTAACTATGACTTATTGCTTACCTTGATTGAAATGAAATACGAGTGACCTTCATGAAGGGTCAAGGGTCGTGAAGGGTCAGTCACTCCAGACTCGGAGTCCTCTCTGATGAATGGCATGACATCCGCATGACCTGGATACGAACCCACTGCCCACTCGAAGTACGCGATGCCACTTTCCATGTCTGTGAAAACATTCTCCCAGCTGTGATGAAATAAAGAACTTTTTGTTTTAATATAAAGTTCAAATTGTAAACAAATTGACCGCATGATTTATAACTATTCACTATGTTTGCTATCAACGAATCTTTTCTTGAACAATAGCAGTTTTGTCAAGAGTACTCGAATCTTATTAACCAAAGGACACTGTCCCTCGGTTCCTGTTTTGCCAAATAGGATTCTCACTTGTTGAACACGGTTGGCATATTTTCAAAGCAGTCCTTGAAATAGGAAAAGCAGTATTTCAATGAAAAGTTTAACATTTTCTTTTTCAAGATTTACCTTGGTGAGACAAATGTTGTCGACAAGAGGAAACTGCCTCCAACGTCTAACGTGTAGATGTCACTCACGGTCGGAGGTGTAGTGTCAATCATAATTGCGTCAGACATTGATGTTGTAAACGAACCAACAAAGTCAGTGGCTGAAAAGAGGAAAATTACCTAAATTAATTATCTTCGTAAGAACATACTTTATACTTCATGAGAAATATCGCAGATATATTAAATTTGAAATGCACGTGTCTTAAATGGTGATGACATAAAAAAGGCCCATTGTTCCTCCGCCGTCTTTTTTTATGACAATGCTCAGATTCAATCTTGACAACACCTTCTTCTTTCAAGTTGATATTCATTCCAAACCATTAGATCAAAACAATCGAAAACATATCAGGAGACGTTTTTCATTACCTCTAATGACTGCATAGTAGGCATGTCCATTCTGCAACCTCAAGTTGTGTATGATGATGCTGTGGTGATACCGACACGGGTGAAGTCCTGTACATCGCTTCCACCTGGCATTGATCCTGTTAACAATTACACCGGTAATTTATCATGACAGTACAGTTGGTTTTGTATTGGACATTGGACATTCACATAAGTTTATACTAGCTAATGTTTGCAAGTAATTGTTTGAAAGAGATATCATAGACATAATGGTACCGAAAGGATACCTTAATATAATCTCACCAATTGCATACTCGTAGTATTTGATTCCAGAGTGATGACGTGCAAGACCGTGTTCCTCGACGTCACTGAAAGACTCCCATTGTATAACCAGCTCTGAAGTGGAACTCTAAAAGAAAAAAGGGGGCCTTAATTTTTACACTATGACAGTTTGGGCCATAAGATTGAATCTTGCCTTATTAATATTCTTATTGTATTTCTGGTGATGAAGCCAAGGATGCCTCAATCACTGTAGCTCGCAAGCCTGAGGAAACATGTAAACAAGGGTGCTTGCTACGTGAACCAGAAACACCGAGGTTAACCCATACTCTTCAATCGGGTCTTTTTACGTGCCCTACCAATTCTAGTACACGGGACCTACGGCCTAATGTCCCATCAGAAAGACAAAGCAACTATGGTAAAGTATCTTGCTCAAGGGCACAAGTGCCACTTGAACCCACGCTCTACTGATTAGGAACCCCAGAGCTTGAATCCGGTGCTCTTAACCGCTTCATCACGACATGCAATAAGATTTTAACCATGTAACAACATTTTGTTGAGCTACTAAGGTGGATATATCGCTTCAGAAATTTATTTCCGATGCTTAAATCGGTAAAAGCACACGCGCTATAATGCACAGTATTTTAGTTTGGAAAACGATTTTTCTCAGGCAAACGTTTTATAGAATAGAGGACATAAAGAGTATGGCAAGTATAATTACTGATAGTTTTTATGATTGCTCCAGCCGATCCATACAGAGCCGGGTGTTGGCGGGGTCGTATCAACGACCACACCGTCACTACAGCTGGACACTGACGGCAGAGGTTCCGTCCATTTCTCATGCTCAAGGGTGACTTCATCAGCGTGGATGCATATGCGGTAACGTTTGCCGTGCTCGAGGGATAAGCCATGGACATTCACAAACTCTTTATCTATAGCAAGAATCAACCATTCAAGTACATAAGTAAATTAATCATTAATAGTGTTTCTTAAGCATCAATAATAGAGTAGCATTGTCAGTCTCAAAAAACTGTTTCCCTTACCTGTGTTCCCACAATCTTCAGCCATTGGATGATCGCAAGGATAGTTCAATCCAATGTCCAAGTCACCGAATTCGGCAGATCCTGTGTCTTTAATTGCTGCCCAGACGTAGTCCTGTGACGTAATGAAGGCCAGACTGCTGATAAGACGGTTGTGGATGAGATGTAGTCCTTATCGGCATCAAGCCACAGAGCATTCTGCTCTAAGGTTACTTCATCTATGGAGAGAGTAAACACACTGGTTAGTTAGTAGTTTGAAATGTTACTTCACCACGCCGGAGAGGGCAAGGTTGCTAATATTGAGACCGTTTGACCTTTGGTTCCCAGTCGCATTGATCTAACGTGCGAATGGGAACCAATGTGTGGGCCTAGTGTTACTAGCAATTTTATTATTATTTTTTAAAGTAATGGCCGTAGCCTTCTTGACAGTTTCCACTGGTTAAGGTTTTAACTTACGGTCTGAGTCGATGACAAGATGTGGTTTAATAGTCACCACATCATCACAATCCACAACCTCTTGGCTCACTATGGAGGAAAGTCCAGCTTTATTGTAGCCCCTTACAGCCAGGCGGAGACAGGTGTCGTGGTCGAGATGCCCTTCCAACGTTGCAATGAAATTGGCCTTTCAAAAGAAACAAAAATGTTCATCATTTTCTTTGAGCGATAACTATGTTTTTAAAGGAAAGTTTCACTTTTCTCACTGAAGACTTTTTTGTCTGAATAATGGTCAAAAAGAGTTAAAACTTACCGTGTTACCAATGATGAGCAATCATCAATGCGGTTCCATCTGCTCAACACGGCACCGTCTTCCCCATCCTCGGCAATAGTCCACTCGTAGAAATCCATTAAATCCAACTGTTTATCACGATTGACGTACGCATGCTCAAATGGCTGGAAGGCCACGTGAATGTTTGTACTTACTGAATCCGTCTCGATGTTATTGATTGTAATGTCGCCTACCACAGGAGGTTTGGAGAGTACCCAGAACCCGTCACTTATAATCGGTTGAAAGCAGACACCCACGTGACAGAACGTAACCTGTGACAAAGACGAAAGTAGTGGTTATTAAATAGTAATATACGACAAACATTTTGTCCAGCAAGTTTTCAATGCTGTGTTAAACGTTTTATTTTTACGATATTCTCTCGACACCATTGTTTCATTTCTGTTTTGGAGGGCCTTAATTTCTTTCAAGAAATACAATTTCTCCTAGATTTCGTAATTCGATTCTTTTCATGAACTTTATTAAGATTGGATTCTACCATTCAAGGACAAATAAAGTAGTGTTAAAAACACCCAATGTTGATTTCAATCATCGACAGATTACTAATGATCTGCACAGAGAAACAGAGCTTTCACAATTTTTTAATAATGGCTTTCTTTAATATTTTTCTGTTTACAAATTCCAAGACAAATGGTTTTGAAATACTGTTTCCTTTACAAACCTATAACTCTTAATTACCTGAGACCTCAGATGTGCTCCGTCATGTAATCCAAGGCTAGCATCTAAATGATTGAAGGTCATACCTAGATCTTGATAATCCAATAATGTTACCCACTCCGATGAGCTGTTGCCCACATCTATTTAAAACCAAAAGTGTATAAGCATTGACAATTATATCAACAGTAATAAATTTACAAAGGAGAGCAAACACGACACAATTCTTTGATTGAACTAAAATTTTGAAAGTAAATCTAAACGTTATTTATTTGGCTGCCAAACTTCCCAAAGTGAACTTTAATTACACTGTTATCATTCCAATTCAGCCAGAATTATGATAAATGTTTCCATGAAAAAAAATAAAACACTCTTTATTTGACTGCAAATCTTTAATTTACAAAACACTCCCATCTTTTCAAAGGAGCCTAGACAGAGTGCTTTTATCTGATATTGGGTTCGAATTGCCTCCAGCTCCAGAAATGTTTTTCGGTTAAGTGGTAATACATGTACGTGGTTTTTAATTTGTATTTCTAAGTTGATAAATTTGTTTTATTGAGTACGAATACAGATCAGCTTAATACTACCATAGTAAGTCTGAATCTCTTGTTCCACTGCCCATAAGACATTCGTTACAAAGGATTGTAACATCTCCGGGATGGTCCATCGGGCAGAGACACCAGATGTGGAAGACTGGTACGTGACGTCATCCTCGCAGGGTTGAGATGGGGCAAATGAGTGATAGATAATCCAGTTGGCGTGGTTACTGAAGGGGGAATATTGTCAGAACATTTAGTTAGTTGAATACACAATTGTTATATCACAATTGTTACCTCCGTTGAGTCATTATACCTTTGAAAAACCCAACTTCAGCCTGACTTGATTGAACCCACCAAACTGAAAACTACGTCACTTATACACCATGCCTTGAACAAGTCTTGAAACCCAACACCCTTTTCAAGAAACAGCTCATGGTCTTACTGTTAGCAGGATCACATCCGAGTCCATCTTTGATAATCGCCCCTTCTAAGACTTGACCCTCTGGGATGACCTTGATGCCGTCTGACGTCACGTTGACGCTTCCATATTCGGATGTTGCCCGGACGGTGAAGTAATAGGTCTGAAAGGTCCATTATAATAATTGTCCACTGTTAAAATTTGTCCTAAATTTAGAAGTGTTTTGTAAGTGTTGTCGGCATTGTTAATAGACAGGCTGGGGCATAGCTTCAGCCCAACGGGCTCCCAAATGATCTATCAACACAGCCAAAGTAATGGTATGATTTTAAAATGTGGTTTATTGCAACGTTCAAAAGCGTGATTTAACGGGTTTTCAAACACTCAAATTACGCATATCAGTTTAACTTGGTTTTTACCGTGAGTGGTGTTAGATCATGTCCGTCTAACTGGTAGGACGTTGCATTGCGGACGTCAATGAAGCCATTGCTGACGTCGAATGAACCCTCCTTCCCTGTACCTACTGCAACCTCATAATTGATATCAAGATGAGGATGTTCAAATCCGAACCAATGGGCAGAGAGTCTTGACTTATTCATCTGAACATCGACGTCTTTAACAATCTAAATTAATAACAAAAGACAAGCTTGCACGTTTGAAGACATAATAAATTAGAAATTTCATTCAGATGGATGAAAAACAACAACTTACGCTCTGTTGAAGTCCTTAGCACATTTGCCTCTACTTAATCTTTGCCATAACACAAGTTTTGGTAATTGGTTTCGGCAGCAATCAATGTGATAACTTGAGGCAGCTTCTTTCTGTTTTTGTTCGTTCTTTGGTCACTCAAGCCAAAATGTTTGAAAAGGTACCTTTATGATTCGTGGATTGTTTTACTTTAGATAAAATACATATTTTTTCAAACAACAGCAGATGTTCGTTTCCTTTTGTCTATTTCGGATCCGTCTAAGGTACATACGCCAAAGTCAACGGCAATCTCTTCCCCAGATGGTGCAACATCCAGCACGACCCCCTGTGATGGCAACTGCACGATATGCCTGTATATAGACGAGGTTCCTACTGTCGATAGTCCAGCACCATTCTCAGCTTTGACTGAGACGTAATATTCATGATCACCATGGAGATACCAGCTTAGATCATCCAATAGGAACGCGGCACATGATGTGCGAGATACACACGGACCAATGACGTATTCTTTCTTGGATCGAAAGGAGACGGTCTCTGTGCCACCTCTAGTATGTCCTACAGCGGGAAAAAAATCAAAAACACTGTATTGTCTTTACTACCAACTATCTAACACTGTGAAAAGTATAATAGTACATACTTCCTTAAGCCCTGTTCAGAGATCAAATCAAACAAGAATTCAAATCTTATTACAATTTTGGAACTAATAAAATAGTTAGTGATGCAACACGTTTTGGAATAGAATCGTGGTTGTCAATAAATGAAATTGTACTGCTTTGTTATCTCACCAACGCCAACTTGATATGCCAGATCTGCATCATCATTGTCCGTGAAGCCGTCGTCACCCCATTCAGTGACCAAATACCTGCCGTCTAAATGAACGAGAACGCGGCCAACAAACATGGGTCGTGTGGTGTCCACGATGATAGGTCCAACAAACTGCAAACGGAAACAAAATGAAGATAGTATTAATTTTGTATTTTATTTTAATTGTGCTACTCGTTCTTTTGTTACAGTTTGTGAAACGAAAATATAAAAAACCATTGTGTTTTACACACATGATTAAATACTAATGTTTACTTGGTTACATACCATGTTCCGACATCCATATGTTCCGACAACCTTAATGTATTTCCGTAATCCTAACCTAACCCTAACATTACCCCTACCCTAACTAGGAGTTATAGGAAGAAAGGGGTATCGGAACAATGAGCAGTTACCGTATACTTCAGCTTCGCATAAGCTGTTCAACTGCTTTTCCTTACTAAAAGCTATTGCCAGTTTGTCGATAGTGATGTTTTCCAAGAAGACTCTTGCGTTTTTAGCCATACATACCCTAGAATAAGCCAACTGTGCTTTATTGACAGCTTTTACCACCAGAAAGAAAATATTTCCCTGGCTAATATGGGGATGAAACATCACAAAATGATCATGACCGGATGCTGACATGAAGTTCACGAGGTCAGGGGTCAGATTGGACGGGTCACTGCTCAGACCTATCTCGTAGTCGGAAATGGAGCTCTCTGCGTCACTCCCCGACCAAGACAAGACAATCTGAAAACAAACAACATTTATTTTACACAACAATACTTTTTGGAATTGAAATAATAATGAGATAGCTGACGCTGCATGTTTAGAACATCATCAGATTTGCAGTTTAAAATATTTGTAAGTGTTGCAGCAAAACTTTGGGAAAAAAACCTTACACCTAGCTTGTAATTTATACTCAGAACGGTTGTCTTTCTATCATTAAGACCGGCGTCATTAAAGACGATAATTTGCTGGAAATCTCAGTGGACTACTTTCGAATGAATTTTTCCATCAATGCAACCACTGTTTGCCGAAAGAGTATGGCTTTTCTAAACCTTTGAGTTTCTTACCTGTTTGTGTCTTGGAAGAAAGACTTTCTCTTGAATACCGGATGTCCATTGACAGTTAATGTCTTCTCCTAAAGCGATCGACTCATTTAAGACACGTTGGCCTGGGTACACTGCTATATCGCTCACCATGGTTGCTTTAGACCTGAAAGCACAGAGAAGACGTAGATTAACAGTATTGTTGTTTTCAACAATTAATCTTTCAACAGTATTATACAATGCCAAGAAGGAAATATATAATGGACCTGCAAGTTTAGTTAAAAATGAGCTATAAGTTAAGTAATAACTGTCTTTGGTATTAAATAGCAAAATTCGATACTCCTCAAAGTCAAGAGTACAACTCATTAAATTAGCAGTTAATTCTGATCATCATCATTATGGTTCGTTTTCTTTGTTCGGAATTTGAGTTAATGATAAAAAGTAGAGTTGATTTCGATGTTTTACCTGCACACGTCAGACACTTCCAGCAGTTCAGTCTTCACTCGATGTTCATTAATGAACCACACCCGTCCCTCCCTATCCTTGGCAAGACCCGGCCGTATTCGAGAATCACTGATTGAGATATTAGAGAGCTCTGGTGGGCTGTTGTCGATCCTGACACCATCAGAACAGATGGGAACGGAAGGCTCCAAGGCACGGTTGTAGGCGATAACTGTAATGAAGTACAGGCCTTGTGATGGTGCTGTCCAACTTGCATGTGTGGCAGTAGTTTTTGTCATCTATGGTGGTTATTATCGTCAAGCACAAAGAACAGTAAATTAATTGGTTTAAAATTTGTATTAAAGGCAGCTTTTCCAACTGAATATGTTATATTTGAAATATATTATTATATATTTAATAGGAAAATTCACATTTCATATGTAAAATTAGTTTGAGATTTACTGGTTTGTTTTTATTTTGAGAACTTACATTATTTTTAATGGAAGGTATCATGTCTGCATTATTCCAGCACGTGATGGCAAACAGATATTCGTAAAACTTGACCCCGCTCTCCTGGTCAAAGAATCCTTCCCAGTGCACAGCGAGGTCACTGCCCTCCTGAAAGTCGACCTCATCTGACCCGCGTATCCCATCATGCACCACACCAGCTTGAGGGGGCGATGCATCCACAGTAATCTATACAGACAAATTCAGACAAGAGTGGTGTATTAATTAAAGTGCACTACACTCGTCATTCTAGTAGATTTTAGTTTACCAAACCACTACTGCTTGTTCGAGGAACTATTCTAAAATCATACCTTGATTGTTTGTGATGTCACCAGTCTAGCATGGTTGGTAACCGTCAGCATAATGTAATAGTCAAAGTCATGAACACCAACGTGGAATGTAGGTCTGAACCCGTAGTCTACGTTGTAGCAGTCACCGACAGGGACACACATACATGTTACTGGATCACAGTCTTCATTATCCTATGAGAACAAAAAATATTAACTAAGTATAACCGGATTTATAATCTGA
Organism: Pycnopodia helianthoides; assembly: GCA_032158295.1. Taxonomy (NCBI): domain Eukaryota; kingdom Metazoa; phylum Echinodermata; class Asteroidea; order Forcipulatida; family Asteriidae; genus Pycnopodia; species Pycnopodia helianthoides. Next base: position 1,988,711 of record CM063259.1, read on the forward strand.
TTTGTTTAATTGGTGGCTGGTGGCTTTCACCAACAGCTTTATAAAGACTCCTGAGATTGGCAAGCAAAAGTAATTCCTTTTACCTGGTCAACCTTGACTGCAGCAACTGTCTGACTTCCGTGTTCAACCTCGCTCCCCGTGTGGTTGTCAAATAGGCGCCACTCGATAGTTCGAACCCCACTGTGTATGTCATAGGTCCTAAACTGTACACTAAAAGATAAAATGGAAAATAAATTGACCTGTCTTCTCTCGATTGAATAAGGGAGGAAGGAAATTAAATCCCCAACATTGATCACAGAAGACGTTTTTCCAAATTGTTTCATCAGTCACTTGAATTTAATCTACGTGACGACATACATTTTTGAGAGCACCTCTTTAGTTTCTCTCAGATCAATCCACCATATCAACTAATGGCGGGAGAGAAAAATGATTGACTTTCTTCACTACGATTAGGTAAATGTTCTGTCAACTACATAATTGTTAAAGTCATAATAAAATCCTTTCAACCATTATACAGTAAATCTTACCTTAAGTCGTGCAAGTCGACTGAATTATGTACGGCTATATTCACATCATTGCCCAGAACAAGCCAGAAATCGTCAATAATTGGGGGTGAAGAATCAGCATGAACTAATACACTGTCCCTCGTGAAGTGACCGGCGATGTCTCTGGCCTCTACCCAAAAGCGAATGGAATCGCCGTCCACTAAAGTCAAGGCATAAGTTGCTTGAGTGTTCGACGCTTCATTACTCCAGTGGTCTGCATTGTCGTCAGACGTGTTGACGATTGACCTACCGCCCCGATGGTCAATGCCGTGGAAGACTCGGAACTCTGTAATGCCGAGGGCATTTGGGATGGCTGCACGGCCTCGCTTTCCAAAATTCTGGTCATAGTCTGCTCGAAAGAAAACATGCGAAAGAAAAATATTTTGTATTGTCAAAATTAAATGAGATGAAATGTAAAGTAAAATCAAGGTCCAGATCAACTGAGTCGGGATCCCGACATTATCTCACGTCTATTTGCCTATTAAAAAACAATTTTATTTGTTACAAGTATGTTGTGCATTTTTCGTGGTCTATGCGAAAATTGTTGTATGTTTTTCGTTTTGAACCGTTTTGAAAACGGTACATTCAACTTTATTGACTTAGGAAAGCTCGAAAAAAAATCACATACAAATTTAAATTTCCTGTCCCATTAAAGGGCATATAATAATATTAATACGATACACTTATATAGCACATAAAGCAGGAGCCTATATGCGCAGCATTATAGTATACTCACCACCGTCAATACCACCACTAACCCATTGACCAATTGGTTTTAACAACCCCTGGTTATGGTGAAGCAAGTTTACAAAATGATTCATCCAGTCCAGAAGCACCGAGGTAGTTCCCCCAGTCGTTTCCAGTGCGGTGATCCACCCATAGCCGGTTTGTGAGGTCGCAGACAGAACACGCACAGGGTACGTGTCCTGAACGACCACGTCATTCGGGTCATCGTCAAAGAAGACGAAACGTCTACTCAGGTGGGTGTTGCCAGCGTTGTCAACCACGGTCAAAACGATGGAGTAGACACCTTCATTCGTATAACGGAAGAAAAAACATAATTATTCGTTTTGAGTTTGTCATTTGAGTAAATATGCAGACGCACTTTTATTCAGTGTGGTTTATCCATTGAGAAAACACTTGCCCGCCCTATTTTTTCATAATACGTTGGTTGCTTTCACTTGTTTCATTTCCATACTATGGTGAAGGCCAGATATGCCAAGTAGTTCTTTTGTAGGCACAACGACAATCTCCACAGACTCAATTTAAAAAGCTGTATTTCCCGACTTAGGTTAAAGCAACAGAGTCCAGCATTCTTCTGAAGACGATCAGAGCACACTGATACTGATCAAAACGTCCAGCTTTTAAACCACTGGTTCTATACTCAAAACCACCACAGTTCATAAAGAGATGTATTACATGGCATCTCCGCAAACCTCACTTGATTGATTTAGGTATTACCAAACTTGAAACCCTTCAACCCTTTTTTACGTACCGATATGAGGTAGGGTGATCTCCTGTCCTGATGTAGTGATATTGGAATAAACAGCTGGACTGTCAAAGATTTCCGTCATCTGGTCACCATGGCTACCTGAAAGTTTTCTTACTTGTAGATCAAATTCTTTGATACCTGAAAGACCGTCGACCCAACCTTCCCACGTGACCGTTATCTTTGCCTTTCAAAAAATGACATTTCAAATAATTGTGCGAAATATTTCGATGTGAGGCACTAAAGTGTACAATAACATTTAATAGTCCCTCAGTTGTTTCAACAAAGTAGATGGACCTGCTGATTTATTTAGGACACAAGCCAACTAGTTGTATTTTGGCTTGAATCTTGGACTTTCGTTGCAATTATAGAAAGAAAGAAAAAACTTACACAGACAAAACCTTACCTGTGAAGTGACGTCATCACCAGCATGCAACATAGTTGTCCTACATCCACTGATGCCATCCACACAGTGGTAGGGGTCATCGAAGTCAAAGGTGAAAGTTGAGTACCCTGACGTCGTCCTGCCTGTGTAGTACCGGGTAATGATACTGTTTGAGTTATCCCTATCATACAGTTTCATGTATCCGCCACTGACTGATGTTACGTCATACCGTAGCCTGAAATTACATTCAAGAGACAAAAATGTTTAAATATACAGATGCAATGAAACTGATGTTCCCAAATTGGTGTTATTGCTCAACTATTTTTGCCATGAGCAGTGCTGTTTTTGGTTTTATCTTTAATACAAATTGAGCGGCAAACACTACTTCTAGAATACTATTTATCCCTTTCTACATCTTTATTTCAATCCAAATATCTTTACTTCGTAAAGCTATAATGCATGATCTTTGAACACATATTTTCATCAGTGATGGTTTTGTCCGGCCAATGATCTTCAAAAGGAAAACATTATTCGATTGTGCCAATAGTCGAAGTTTTCCGAATAACTATAAGCTTAACATCATTAATTTGATTTTCACTTACATATCTCCAGTGGCCGGAGTCCATGAATTATAGTTGATGGGAAAAGTACGATCACATGTAACCAAGGCAGTTGCAGGATTGTCACGAGACCCGGCAGCTGAGCAGGATGTCGATGTCGAGATTGAATATGTGCTTGTTCCAGCTCCTGGGGTCAAGAAAAAAGAATTATAAAATCTTTCTGGAAATTAAATATAATATTGGAGACTGGTAAGAGTCAGTGTTAATGTTAGTTTTTTCCTTATGTGCTATAGTTGCCACACATGGAAATCTGTCAAGTTGTTATTTGTTGTGTTACCGGTGTTAATGAATGCTTTTATAAATGACACCACCAAATTTGAACTTCCAGCCTCATTACGGTTACATCATACGTTTAAAATTTAAGACAAGCAAGATGGCTGCCTTTCGGTTACTTGTTTATGCAAGTTACTGAGAGTTCAATCTCTCGGCACTTTGCAAAAGACCCCGCAAATGCAGTTGGGGTCAGGTTCCAAAAATTAAAATTATTTATTTAGTTTTACCGTGAACTGCTGACATAAAGGCACTAATTATTTTATCCAAGGATGGCAATTAATGCGATAAAAACGTAGGATTTAAAACTTGGGGTTCTATTAGTAAGTGGTTCTAGGAACTCACGGTTAACGACGGCAGTAACAGTCGCTGACACAACGCCTAGTCTTACACTGTGAATGTACGGATGACCACTGCCCGGAGCCGAGAGATGTGTGGGTTGGTACGAGCTTTTCCACACAATCTGAATATCAGTGAAGTCTCTCACGTTCGTGTAGACCGTATCCGTACTGCCCTGGATAGTTGGTGATTCTAATGTAGTGGTGCCCTTCTTCAGGGTTGCAAGATGGTTTGACAACACAGGTGCTTGGCTTGTAGCCACTATTGTTTGAGTATCATGGAAGATAAAATGTATCTCATTTAAACAATTTGATTTGCTTATTTTTCAATAATGACACAGTTTAGGAGCAGATGAAATTGTATTCTGTAAAAGAACAACTAAGGTCTTCTTTAGTAGGTTCCTAGCTATCGCTTTCAAACGCAATACACTTTCTCCATCGATGTAAATTTAACTCACTCGTTCTGCAGTCAGTTCCATCGAACCCAGCCGTACATGTACACTGTGTGTTCGTGCAAGACCCCGGGTAGCAGGCATTGCTGTTCGTCCTCCATGAACATTGCTCTGGGAAGAAATAGTTTTGAAAAAGGGTTTAGTAAGCATTCCGAAAAAAAGACACTGACGTGGCAAATGGACATCTCAGATGACTTAGAGATCAATGGTGAACACTCTAAAAAACAACAAAACCTGGGTCAAAATTAATCCGGATTCCAGGTCCCAAAGGAGCTGACCCGTTCTCGGTCAGGCTGATCCGGAAAGCGGTTTTTAAAAAATGGGACTTAGATGGGATTCTGTGTCAGTTTGACCCCCCTCTCTGTGCCATTTCGACAAAGCTTCCGGGTCATACTAATCGAGGAACCGGATCAGGGTCAACTCTGACCCTGAAATTGTTTGAGTGAAGTGGCGTGACCAGACATTTGCTTTTGGGGCGGCAAGAGGAAGCAACAACATAAATTTGGTGGTTGGGGGGGGGGGGCTGTGTATCGAACCATTCATTTGTGCATTTTTCGATCTCACTCCGTTATGCCACTGCTTGGTGTAGCAACTCAGTAACAGAGCGTTCCGATCAGTATGCACTTAGGCCTATCATACACAAGCATACAAGTTTAGGACAGAAGTATATGTTGCATAACAGTGTTATTTGTATTGCTAATTTAAGACTGTTAACACAATGTATTTCGCTTGAGCCGATCCACGAAATTTGATCCTAAAAGTCACAGAACTGATTCGTTAAGGATGACGATCATCCCACTTCAAAGGGGTTTAAAAACACATCACCTCTGAACTCTTTTTGTACTGGCTACGAACACGTATATGATGGAAATTATAACTCACTGATGCACTGTCTCTGGTCGTTAGTCTTCTTGTAGGCGGAACCATATGATGCGCCGTAGTCACCGTCGCACCTGTCGCATTTCTGATCATAGATGTTACTGCAGAACTCATTCAGACAGTTGGCAATCTGTGTGCACACTTTACAAACAAATGGTATGGTGTTTTTAGTAAATAAGGTTAACAGTTTTATTGTATCCCTCACAACTTACACTGTTGTCCGTAGACTATTAACATAGGCCAACCATAGCAAGAAACGTTTAGTTCTGGCGAGTCCGAATGCAGTGCGCCACCACGAGTTCAGACAAGGTTATTTTGCAATTTAACCCTGGGGAAAATCCTCAATGTGTTCCAAAAATCTTTAAAAGTGGTTTAACAAACAACTAAAACACAAATAACATGCCTGATCAAACTGAAAACTTGCTTGCCTCAAAAGCTTTTAACAATTTTTTTTCTGAAGTTATTTGTACTTACAATTACAGCGTGGTGAATAGTAACCGCGAGTGCAGCTACTGCAATAATTGGGTTGTGTGCATGTGCCTCCGTTAGGACAGTTGGTAGACCCAAAACATATTGCTAAAATAAAGGGAGAATACCAACGATTACACCTGTATACATTCTAACTTTAAAATGAAATGTGTTTTATCTATACAACTCAAATACTTTTGGTAATTTTTTTTCATTAACTTATTTGAAGGTAGGGTCATAAGTTAGTTTTTGTCAATCTAATGCTGATTTAAAAGAAATTTACAACAAAAGGTTACCCGTGATAGTTTCATCTGAATGAAGCATCGAACGCTGAGAAAACAGAACAAAACTTTCAAAGTAATTTCCCACGAACGTCAAATTCATTCACGTTTAGCGAGGTTACAATGGGTACAAACCGCATCTTTGGCGGCAGCATTTGCGAACGGACACCAACCCTCAGAAATCTTAGAAACTATTCATGCATACATCTTTTTTCAGATTCAACTGTTCGGGGGAAAATTATCACTATATTGTATACAATCAACAGCTGCAGTTTTTTCTCATCAAGTAATTGGTTGGTATGTTCTTTCATTTTGGAGTACTTACCAAACTATGACCCTACCTTAACCAAACTTTATTTCCATTTCAAATCCAGAGTGTGAACAATATAAACAGAGAGCATGGAAAGGAAAACACAAAAGTCTGTGAAAAAAAGTTCAACGAAGCTTGGAAGTGGAGGAGTCCATAATAAGCACATCTTGTCGAGTATAAGCCCCCTAAATTACGTTGTTTGTCGAACGAAATTATCAAAGGGTAGGAAGGGCCCAAGCCACAACCAACACAATAATAATAAACAAAGAAAGAGCCACATTAACATTAATAATAATAGTGGCTTATACAGCGATCATATCCGTCACTCTGTGACACTCAAGCGCCTCAACATTCAGTATTTTCCTGCACAGTATTGTGGAGCTACGTTTTGAATTATTGGACCTATTCCTTTACGTAGCACCATGTAATGGTTTACAAGGTGCTGTGGCGCAATATGCTACCAATCAAACCAGGACAAACAATCAAACCAGGACAAATAAGACAAACAGTAGATGAAAATGGGGAAATATCAAATGCCAAAAAAACTAAACGTTGGTTAAAAATTTCCTGGCTCTTTGTATATTATCAAAGTTGAACTGTTAATACAATTTACATTACTTTATATCCAGCATACCTTTCGCAATGAACGTTTTATGATTAGAGATCTTCTCGGTCTTGATTTAAGCAATCAATAACATTTCTCTGTAAGAGGTTAATAAACATGAAGTTATATATAGGAGGACCAAACAATTTAAACTTACGTGTGGGACAGTTAGCACCAACGCCACCTTGCCATCCAGTGCAACACCTAGAGCATGTAACGTCTCTGCACATCAAAAAAAAATTAAAAAATGACAAGTACTTAAGTTCTGTAAGTCAGAGCATAGTGATACAAATTAAGGATATTGTACCATAAATGATACAAGTTTAACGTAGTGTGAACCAAAAAATTTCCCCTCGGTTTTGTCGTACGAAAGAAACAACAATTATACCAAAATGAATCAAACACCTGTCAGTTTTGTGTTGTATACAAGTGTTTCATGAACACAAAAATAACGCCAGTTTTCAGTTTTAGATTTTTGAAGGCATACAAAGACCAAGTGTAAACATACACAAATGATTACATAATAATTACACAAAAATTACAATTATAATAAATAATCACAGCTTTAAATTATAACTTGAAATACTGCAAAATATTTAAGAAATGCAGGTTCATAATCGGCAACAATCACTAGATTAATATAAACGAAGTTTACACTAATCATTGTATGTACAAAACGTTATTTGTAGTATAAGTACTTTCAAAGTCTCTCAAGGACAGAAAATCTGTTTCGCAAAAAAAGGACTTGTATCGCGGACTTGTATTAGTGCAAGGCTGAAACCATTTGGCTGTGACGAATAAAGTGTACAAACAATCAAATGGTAAAACATAATGAAAACAGAATTGCAGAATTTAAAAACCAATGACACATTTTGTTAATGACCTTTGTTTAGTTTTAACCGTAAAGTTTTAAACTAGAACAGGGACATTCATAATTCTGTAATAATTCAGTGGACAGTAATACATGAGCAAGTGTTTCACGGGCCTCGTGAATTCAGCCGCAGTCCGCCATTTTTGTTCGTAGTAAATTGTTATAATTGATGTCATTATCAAGCACGCAGTTCAACCCCTATCACACGTCATTCAAACCTGTATCTACTACAACGGTCACTTCCCCAAAAACCGCAAGATGTTGTGTAGCGTTGCTTGCACCCATAAGAACAAACCCTGCCCCTGCAAACAAAAAAGGACAAAACAACGCTAAAAAATCCCACAACAAACAAAACTCCTTTTCTACATTTCAAACAAAATTCAACGATCTCTGGATGAAGAAAGAATGCACTTGGGTCAGATTCCACATTGGCAGAGGTTTATTTTTTGTCCCTGTGACTCGGGAAGCAGCAGCAGTGCCTGTGGGTGTGGCTTACGAATCAAAATAATAACCACATCTAAAGTATAGACCCGATCCGTTCTAGGTTTGGCCATTCTGGAGAGACAACGTCCCCGTGTTTTATACAATGTAGCGCACTTTTTTATGCCACGCGGTGATTACGCGCGTACGAGTTGACTCGCAAGCTTGTGTATCTGTTACTTTTGCAAATGTTGCTTTTTGGTTTCACTATTGTCATTCAGGTGTTCGTGAAATAAGTACACAAACACCATTTGTTGTTGTTTTGTTTTTGTATTCCTTTTTTATGTTACACTTTGCTGATTCTTGTCTAAAATTATATAGCATTGCCTTTTTTTCTCATGGATGCAATTGCTTCTATTTTGCCATTGTGTGTTGCTCTAACATTTAGCTGAACAATGTGCTTTCATTGTATAGGCCTACACCAATATTGGTTATAAGTTGTGGAGCTGCTGGAAATGATAATAACAAATCGAATACAAAGCTTTATATTTCGAAGATAGGTTCTTTACTCACTGAACTTTAGCGACTTCCATGGCCAAGAAAATAACCAAGAAGTTGATTATAACCATGGTGACCTCGGTCCTTAATCACACCTGATAATAATATAAGAAAAATCGCTTATTCACTCCAAATATAATAACTCGCCTTGAAGAAGATTATCGAAACTATTTAATCCCATCAATTTAATTCCCTGCAGAGTAAACTAAAATGTTAGGTCATTATGTTACAATACACCATGAATAAACGGAAACGGAATGTCCAAAAACGTATAATAAACAATTCACCGACCATATTCGCTGTACAGATTTATGTGAATGTCTTATGTCCAATATCGATGATCAAGGTACACATTCGCTGTACAAACCTATGTGAATATCCAAGGTCCAATATCGATGTGCTAGGTTTGACACTCACTGTACAAACCTATGTGAATGTTCAATGTCCAACATTGAAAAATACAAATAACATGCGCTGTTCAAACCTCAGTGAATGTCAAATGTCAAATATCAAACTAACTTTACTGACATGTTAAACGAATGTGACACAACCTACAGGAAATGCAAGGCAATTCCCACTTTGTTTTGGTCTTGTATTGGATTGTAGTGGGATTGGCAACCAACCAATGGTCTACTCCATGTTACTGCCTGCCCAGCAACTCTTTTGATGCAACAGTAGATCAAAGCAGACAATGACTATCGCTATCAATGATATAACAAATCAAATGTTTCCTGAAATTGTGCTCATGCGTATTTCGCGTTCCATTTCGCGCTCCAGTCTCCCAGATCGAGGATTTGAATTGGCCTCTCATCACCGGGCATGCTCGGTGGTCTTGTGGTTCAGACATATGCTCTAGAATAACGGGTCGATGTTCCGAATCCTACCTGAGTACGTGCCTGTGGAGTTCTTTTTAGCCTGACTTAAAGGAGGGGAGAGGAAGAACTAATATACGTACCATCAAGTCTCTGCCAGAAAACACTGCCGGGGTACTTGGGTACTTTGGGCAACACCGCGTCTAGTTGCATTGGCCCTCGACAAATAAGTGTCACAATTTGCAACTCGGATTTATACACTTTAAACTTTTCTCGGTTGTCAGGGCTGGGTTAACAATGCTCTCCGGGTAAACCACCAATCACGGGCAGTAGACTAAAAAGACGTGACGGTGACGTAATGTAATGGTGATACTGCGCCTCGCATGTCATGTCTGCATGCCTTTTGACTGTGTATTACAAAATGTCCCAGCTCCGCCCATTTCAAGAAACGTGACGCGGAACAACTCCCAGTGATTCTTGAAATTGTGTATCTTGTTAATTTATAACCCGTCAACACCGCGAAATGTTTTTAAAAAGCCAGTGCTTTTGACGACAACTCTTGATTTAAAAATGTTAAGCACCACCTAGATCCTGGGTTTGGACTGAAGGACGTCCTTCAGAATTGCAAAGGTATTACTAAAACTTAATTAACATATAAAATTCGACAAACTTTAGATTTTTAACGTTCAATTTGTTCTTGACGCACATACCGGTATTTTCAAGATGACCGTCCTGAATAATATACCTTAAAATACGGTCAGGATACTTTTAGGATTGTCAGGATTTTCTTTAATTGAAGCCAGTGTTATTTAAAATGATTCTTTTTTAATCAAAGTCTTTCCAAATGCTGTCAGTAGCATTCCTCCCAGTTTGCAGTATAATCCACATTCTTGAAATGTTCAGACTGTATTAAAAAAACACCTTGCGTCTATAGTGAGCCTTACAATAGCGTGCTTCATTCCCGTTTGGACCCTGACCACTTGCTATCGTATACTTGTTACCGTAAGCTCGTTATAGTCCGGTAGGGTACTCTTTTCATTTGATGTTGTAAACCATTTCATGTTAATATTTCAATTTTTGTAAATCTGTATTCAGTTTGCTTTTTTCAAACTTGTATTAACTTATAATCTTTAGACAAAACCTTTTTAGCAGGGGCTGCCTAGAGGAAGGCACAAGTTTAAAAATGTGTCCCAATTTATGGATTAATTGTTTACCTTAATACAATTTTGATGAGGATTCCAGACGGTCTGGATTGAACAATCCACTACAATACCAACTGATGTGGGTGGCAATTGTAGAAACTAGATCGTTTGAGTATAGATAATACGGGCTTACAAACCCGGAACTGAAATTGTACAGTTCCCATAACAACTGCACAACTAATAAATACTATAGAAGGTTTCACAAACGGCCTCGATTAAACAAATCTTTTGAAAGTACCATGCATGACAGGGAAAAAACTGTAAGACAGACTTTTCAATTTGGAGGAAAGAGGAACACACATAATTTTTCAGTTTCGTTCAATGGAACTTAAAACTGCATTCCTTTTTGTTTTCTCGCTCTCTCTTGTATGCACTTTGTAAAACTGTCAATGAACACAAGGAAAGTTGTACGATTGTCAGTAAATAACAAGAGAATGCATTGAGGTCGAGATACTCACTGTCAGATCGGCATCGGTCAAGTAATTTTAGCATGGGCTCCATTGGCTAGCAGACCCAGGACCATAGTAACTGCTGTCCCCACTTCTGCTCCATCACCCTTCTCTGTGGGTTACAAGAACTCTAATTCGGTTGATGCACATTGACTTGACTGATGTCATTTTCGCAAAATTAAGAGCAAAGGCAAACAAATGTTAATAAACATTGCAAATTTGCAAATGAACTACCACCTTTTCAACATCATTTCTATGCTATAACATCTGACAAAATTCCTTTTCATTTCCTTCAACTTTCGATAGGCCTTTAATATTTTAAAGATTTATGTTTTTTATTTGTATATTTTTTTATTGTTTTATTTCTTTCTTTAAGATTGTTTTTTGGGTGGTAAAAAGTCCTGATATCGAATTTGGTTTTCAACAAATCTATCTACGGGTTTATTCAGCGACTATCACTAGCAGAAACGACCAAGGTAATCACTGTCGACATCCTCTCTTTTTAGCATCAATAACTCGATGATATGATTTGTCAACCAGTCGCTTTATACAAACACCTGTAGTGTTAGGCTTCGGCACTTTGTATGGGTATAGTAAACGATTTTCATGTACCTTGGATTTGGCAAGAACATGGCTATGGAAGGTCAGCCATTTAGACGACTGATTTTAAACGTTTCATGTCAATGAACTTCCTCGACCTTCTTCTTGTATGGTTTATACACAACCAATACGGCGTGGAATATGTTGTTATTATCCATAGCAACTGTAAACATCCCAGGAAACCGGTCGTAACCAAGCTCCTGGCGCTACTCACAAAATGCTGCACTGTAGGTGACCCTTGACTCTTCAAGGCACTGTATGTAAACGTGTGATATTGCACCAAGAAGTGCCGTGCAATTAGCATCTGGTGTTCACATCATTCTTACGACCATGCTTTTAACCACCTTACACAAACCTCTACACAAATATCTCTTTAGTATCGATTTTGTTAATTGGGGGTTTTGGCCATCCGCCTAAACCACCTTTGTTTTTATTAGGTTTTTCCCTCTTCATTTTCTGATGTGTTGTGTAAATCCACCCTCCCCCTTTTTCACTTTCGGCTAGCAGGGATCTTTTCACCAAGTTAGTTTTGAATGTATGTCCGTATCCGAATTGGCGGCTACGGCCAGGGTTGTTTTTAAGGGTGGTGATAAGAATGTACTCTACTTCAACGCACGATGACGCGGAATCGTAGCCGTAGCAGTAGCCATAGCCGTAGCCGCCAATTCGGACACGGCCTAAGTGTCCGTTTTACCTGGCATTAATACCAGGACTTGAGTTCGTAGGGCACCGTTCGTAAACGTCTATTACAGGCTTACTTGATAAATGCAAGATATATTACTTGACGCAAAATCCTCAAAGTGCATTTCAGCCACTTTCCTTCAGAGAGACCTGAGCTAAAACGGTAATGTTTACATGTAACTCATAGTAACGGCCAGCAAACACATCTCTTTCCGAATCCCTGCCTTTCAACAAAACAGTGTCCTTATTCACCTGAGTGTACGATGAATGTGACTGCTCATTGTGACTTTGTATTCGCATTAAAAACCCACCCATGGGCTTGAGAATTGAAAAAGATTCCTTTGTTACAAAGTTGACCCGTTGATTAAATTCGTCAATTTTTTTAAACTGTTGTGTTTAACTTAGGCATTGTTAATAATATGCGGAAAACGAAAGTAGTCTTTTTTCTGCAGGGTATCATTGTACGTTGAGACCACTGGTAAATATGACAGAGTACGCAAACCAACGATTAGTCACGCTCGCGAACAATTATCAAGACACTGAAAGAGAAGCAGTTTATGGAGAAATAATAAGATGAATCAATCCAACAATTAATAGTGCAATGATGAAGGGGGCAGTTGCACTTTTTCAGTGCATCAACATTTCGGTAATTTAATTTTTAAAGTTCATTTTCATTGAGACGAAAATAAAGAGTGCATTTGAAAACGTAGATAACATTGTTGTTATTGCTGAAGGTTTCAGAACTTTAATTTTCTTTAATACATTTTTAGTGCAACCATAAAACACGTCATGGTTTGCGTTACACGACCCATCGTTGCTATCGTTGTCGGGTCTAAAGAGATAAACTTTGAGGGTAAACATGGCTGCAAAGTTTTTTTTTTTTTAAAGGTGACAAAAATTGTACAATTTTATTTCAGTTTATAATTGTTAATATGCTGGTTATTTTAGTTTAATTTTCTTTTTCGAAATTCTTTTGAATAAGCAGTTAAAATGAATCATGAGGCAAATACACACTTGCTGTTTGAAAATTCGTTGTTGAGTTCAGAGAAAAATTGAAATACCGAACTATTAAAACTTGTTAAAATGTTGACAAATGCACTCAATTATTCACCCAATTTGTTGTCTTTCGTTTTAGTTCTTTTGAACAATGAGACAACTACAAGAGGTTTTGAACAATCTCTAAATATACTGATCTCCATCACAATTAAAGTTTTGTACCAAAAATATGTTGCCATCGCTTCCGTTAAAATATTAGTATTCACATTTTAATATCAGCTTGATCACCATCTCATTCCTTACTACACCATCATCTTGTGCAGCCACTTACACACAATTATATTGGTATCCTTTGGAGAACTCCATTGTTATTTCCCATAAATTTTCTAGGCCCTTCATAAACGTCTGTCTTCTTTTTCTTTTCTTTTTTAAATAAAAGTTAAAAAGGTTAAAATGACACTCAAGCTGAGGGCTTAAATGAGAAGTGTAAGAGATATACGGGGAAATATTGGTTACAATTTTGTCTGGTGAGAAACGAGATAACATGTTAGATAAAAATATCCTGCCAAACTAGCCATTGGTACATAATTGCAGAGGGGAGGTGAAACCTTACTTTTGAGGCTTTCTTTATTTCGAAGACCTATTTTTCTCATTGTATCCGGTGTAACTAAGATACAAATATATGAGGACTACAGGGGGGCTCAATTTCATAGAGCTGCTTAAGCATAAAAAGTTACTCAGATGCTTCCAACATTAAGTTTACCAGCTAAAATACCATATTTTACATGTACAAAATGCAGCTGATCTCCAGCTTAATTTTGCTGAAAAGCAAAATAATGTTTGGCATTAATTCTGCTTATTAACTAGCTCTATGAAACTGTGTAGGCCCAGGTCATCGCTCTTTATCAATTTGACGTCAACAACTACGGGAATTTCCCACTGATATGTGAATTCAATACCCAATCAGACATCCCCAGTCTTTAGTTTTTGGTTTGTTTGTCAGATTATCCTTGAACCCAATGTTTTCAACTTAACTAAAAAACAGAGACCGACGAGTTGATGTTTCAGATTTGTAAACATCATTCTAAGAAACCTGTATGGTGTCTGTTAGATAGTTTCTCAGACAACCATGGTTTGGGTTGAAAAATAGACCCGACGTGTCTTTTGTGCGGGTACTGACCTAGGTAATTACCTCAGAAATTATTTTGACATAATCGATTAGCGAAAGTCTCGCTAACAAAAGACACAAACGGGTAAGCATCACGGCACCATCAGCCCCATACAAAAAGGTACGATGTTCCCCCCATGTTGCCACCAGTAGTTTAAGAGCGCACGCGCGATGGGCATTTTACATATTTTATGGGAAAGGTCGATTGGTCTTAACCTTAATACCCAGACCCAACTGGCGCACCAAGAAAAAAAGAATGGTTCTGCCCTTAACGAGGGTTAGGAGAAGGGTTGTGCTCAAATCTTATTAACAGGTTTAGTTTTAACTGCAAATTTTCATTTTTGAATATTGTTTCAAGTCAACAGCATAAAATTTACTATGTCGTCCGAAAATTGCTATCAAAACTGGATTTTAAAGCAACACATTTTTCGTTTACATTTTCTCTTCGAAATTGTGAAAAACATGATTTAGATTTTACAAATAAATTTCATTTTGAAAGGCTAACAATTTCAATATCTATAAATTCTAGTTGTAAGTAAAAAATATTATGCACATTTTGTGGTGTCTATATAAACATCAATACCGTATACAAGAAGACGATTTGTTACAGGAACAAAGGATAAACAAAAATTTATCCCCTCAAATAAATTCGATATTATTATGCAATAATATTTTGGAGTATAAAACGTGCCCAATTGTTTTGCTAGCGGAAGGGTAAAAATGTAAAGACCATTAAAAAATATTTTTTAAAGTGCACCGATTTCTATTTTGTTCTTGCAGTAATATTTTAGAGAGAAAAACAGCACATTTTAACATTTTGAAAACAACTTCCAAAAAATTGCTATGTATTTCAAAAACAAGTGAAAAATAAAAAATTGTAGTTTAAAACTTAACCTGTTTATTATACAATCGTTTGCCTCAATTTCTTTTTCTTGTGGGTGCGAGGGGATTGAGGTTGGATGGTGACTGACCCTTAAAGGCCAACTTATCCCCTGGGTGCTCAACTTAAAGTGTTACTGGTGAAAAATGTGTAACCTATGGGGCGCCTGTTGCTATATTTGCTTCCTCCGAAAACGTGTTTACCCTCAAAATTCAAAAGTGCCTTTACATGATAACGTTTCAAGAAGAATTTACAGACTAAAAACTAGAACATTAATTAGAACTATACGCTTTTATTAAAACTCCACAAACTTAAACGTCGTAAATAATTTCAATTTATTGTTATCAAGTGATCCATATTTGGAAGTGCATACAAATTATCTGAGTACAATTATATCATTAGATTTCTTATGGGAATAAAAGAGTAGTGAGTCAGCGTTTAAAACCAACCACGACCCTGCAGCGAGCCAAATATTATGCAACCTAACAACAACTCAATGGGCCGTGAAAGTTGTCCACTCCGCGCAATCTTCTGATAGTGCCCTTTTTGGAATTAATCTCTTCGGGTCATGTTTAAACACTCCTCACCTTGTTTGTATCGCACGTTAAAACATGGCAACGTAATCTCCTCCTTAGACCAATAACAATGTATGTACCTTAATACCAGATTTTATGAATAATAATTAACATCTGGTAATAATTTTTTTAAATCCGCTCTCAACAAAGTATGGCGGCGGCACACCCAAAGTGGAGAAATGGGATGGGGGGGATTCCCCCAGAAGAGAGGTGTGTATGTTTTGAAAACAATAATAGGCAGGAGTGAAATATCTGTTCCCAAATTGAGCGTTGCCTTGAGCTTCTGCATTTAATGTTTTTTTTTTCTATTTACATCGAATCCCCTACCTCTGGCTCAGCAATTTATTTCTGAGCCCCTCCATGCAACTTTCTAGGTACGCCACTTGGCTCTGAGTAATAGTTATACTTAAATTTCGACATTGACTTAATCACCTAAATCTAAAACCACTGAACAACCAGACATGGCACTCCCTTCACAGAGTTGTGTTCTTACGGTGTCGTGAGTGTAAGCAAACAATTTCGCAGTAAAAGCCATGCCATGAGATCGGGCTTCGCAAGGGAGACGTTTTATAAAACAGGAGAACAACTTTCTTATCACGTTAGTTTCTTTCATCTCGCAAGCTTGTAATCTACGGTTACTTTTACACGAAGTATTTCGTTTTGTAGACGGCTTTGCAGAAGTGCCTGTTTAATAGATCCCTTGCAGATGACGTCACAAGCCCAACGCAGCGCCCTCGTTGAGGTAGACGAAGACCCGTCATCGGCTGACAGTTGTACGCGGTACGTACACATTCCCATTGTTTGATCTCAGCAATGGCGGCCAATGCAATGAGTTTGTTAGGAAATTGGTAGCTCATATTCCCCGTGTCAATGAAAAACTGCTTGCATATGGAGAAATTAAACTGTTTCTGAAGATACAAATAAATTGGTGAATGCTGAGAAGGCACACCTTTTACACTTTGAAGATTTATGTTTAAACACGTACTCTATTATAAAACAACCACAATGAATTGTATCTAAGCCTGCACTTTGTCGTAATGCTTAAAACTAATATTTGTAAGAATTAATTAAATTGGCAGAGCTATCCGAAGACTTACTCTTTAAAAAAGGTGGATACATGACATAAAACATTTTATTTCAAAATTGTAGAGTTATATTTGCGTTAATCATTCATAGTAAATAACCTCATTCACTGTTTGTGACAACCCGGCTGCGTTGACAGCCGTCACTGTTAGGTAGTAGTTTGTATGAGGAACCAACGGCGATACATGCATACCAGTATTCATGGTCTCTACCCACTGCATGACGTCACTTCCGCCCAGGACGGTACCGAGAGAGACTTCAAAGTACAGTGGAGAGTAGCAGACGAACATTCCATCCCAGCTCAAGTCAACCGTGCCGTTCCCATGCCACGCAGAAGTGAGAAGATTCGAACCTGTAATAAGTGAATAGACATTCAGGTCCTTGCTTACTAAATGTGCAGTCATTTTGTTTATTCGTTTGTGTTATTGATACCTATCACAGCTCTATTTGTATTGTGAGGTACAGTTTGCATTTGCTACATAAAGTTTCACACAGAAACCTCTAGCAAACATGATCACGATATATATTGCATTTAAATTTCAGAACAGTGTAATTTAAACAACAGAAGCTGTTACACATGCATACAAACATTCATACATACATGAATAGCGCCCTCTCTCATGTACCTTTCTGTAAAACATGACAGGTAAATTTGGTCGATGGTGCTGTAATCTAAACCTTAGTATGACCCAGACTTCTGAAACGAACCGATTTAAACTTGTAGCGAGTCTTGATTCCCTCTACTCCCACAGCTCAATCAATTCAAGTCTCACCTGACGTGAGATGTTAAAACAATAAAGAGAAAGGTAATACATACCCTGACTTGAAGGTTTTGATGTGTCCACGGTGAAATTCTGAGTGATAGCCTGGCTGATCAGATCTGCATGATTGACAGCTCTGACAGACAGGCTGTATGTTGCATCATCCTCAAGGGTGAGATCTGACCAATGAAGATGCTCTTCTGATGCAGATCCACATCGTTTCCATGGAGATGTAGAGTAACTTGGTCCAGTAAGACGGCACTGAAACGTGGAAGAGGACAGATAAAAGCAGTTATTTTGTTTACTGATTTTTTTGTTATAAGCTACTCCTAAAAATATTCAATACAATAGTCATGTCGTAAGAATCAGTTTGAAGTTTAAGTAAATGTTCCATAATAGTTTTCTTGTTGTATCATTGCTACTCACCTGGTAAAATTGGATGCCAAATGGGTCCATAAATCCTTCCCATGATGCTTTGAGGAAGTTATTATGTGACTGGTACCCGTCATACGTTGCATACCCTGTGTCAGACACGGCCTTCACCTTGACGACGGCTGTCAGTGAGCTTGGCGGCTCTGTTACTATGGTAACGCCGTCAGATGATTTCCATGATGACCTTCCGGCATTGTTATAGCATGTAACCGTAGCAAATAGTTTCTGACCTTCGACCATAACGTGAGAGAGGTTTGCGATGATCTTTGACTTCGAATCGGGCATAATGGTGCTAGGTATGACGTCATCAATCCCTGGTTCCAAACCTGAAGGAGAATTCGTTTTATTTTGATGACCTCATTTTTAACATACATCAACCTTTTGGAAATCAATTATGTCTTAGATGGTTCAGGTTGCATAACAAGAACACAAGAAAGTACATTTTGCATCATAAACATGGTGGACACTCAAGTGAACGCTGTCAAGAGAACTAAAAATAAACTCATAAATTAAGTAATCAGGGATCACTTCATTTAGGTTCCTGTTGCTTTTTCCACTTTATTTCAGAAATCCTATCTAAACTTACCAATGGCCCATTCACAGCGATCGATTCCACTTTCTGGGTCAGACGCAGACCAACTAAAACAGATAGATTTGTCATCTGAACTGAAGTCAATATCTGTAAAAGTACAAGAACAGGAAAACATAAGTTTCCTTTAATTATTGTACATCTTAGCCTTTACTTTTAAATTGTTTACTTTTGTGTCTAAGTCATAAATTGCATCGTCAAAAATGGTTATCGATGAACATTTCAGTAAATACTTTCTGACACTAATCTTGATTTGCGTTCAATTGGAAGAAACGCTTCCGGCGGCCTGAACTGATGGTCACTTCCTGTTATCTGTTTTGTTAAACATTTGAAAAAGGGAACAATAAACAGTCATACCATAAAGGCATTCATTGTATTTACCATCTTCATCATGACCGTCTTGTACCGAATGAATAATGGGAGTTGTCAGGTCGATTAGGATGGGGTCAGAGGTCACCACAGAAGTGAGGTCAGCAGCATTCTTTGCCGTCACCGTGACGTAGACAAGGGAACCCTGAGACATACGGAGGTCAGTATTGATAGCGTCTGTTTGAGTTCCTACGGACTTGAAGTTCTGCAACTGAGTACCACCTGAACTGGTTCCTGAAACAATGAAATCAAATTTCGTATAGTTGTTGATATTTGAGTCAGTTTAAAGGCTAGTAAAAACGACTTTGCGACCATGGGTTGCACATACATACGGTAGTTCATACTGTACGCTTGGTATGGGCAGATTTTAGGTAATGGATGATTTAATAACTAAACAAATAAAACATGAAATCTGGCATTTGCAATAAATGAGTGAATATACATAGTAGATTTGGTGCAAATTAGGAAAAACAAGTTATTCTCTGGGGAAACTAGTTCCTGAACTTACCTATGGCCCATTTGTAGTCAATGATTGGGCTTTCTGGGTCAAGAAAATGCCACTTGGCTTGGAGTGATGACCAATTGTGGATAAACTGTGCATGAACGTCTACTGATCCCTGACCAGTACTCGATTCAATGGTCAAGAGTGTCACCTAGCAATCAACAAATAATCAGACAGATTTTATTTAAAAAGATACTTATATGATATACATATTTGTGTAAAAAAAAATCAAAAATTTGCTTTTTACTTATTAATCGCAACTACACAAAACTGACGGTAAATTTATAAACACGTCAACTACCCTCTCATGTGGAGGTGTAACAACATTTTTTTACCACTTTTTAAAGATACCAAGAGTATCCGTTAAGAAGAGGGAAAACTAGTGTTAAAGTGAAGAAAGACAAATGGAAATGAAGTACTAATTGATAGGGCAAAATTCAAATAAACTACTTGTTGTAAACTAGGTTGTCATCTAACTATGTTCTATGTATTTAATCTCTTACCCTAATATTGTCAAGTAGAATTCCATTTGATCGTCCAACTGATGATATTTTCAACTTTGACAGAGCTTCGCTGGCTGTAAAATAAAACCTCTGCTCGTGCCATTGTATGGATGAAAGACTCTGATCAGAGTGACTGCCTGCTGGTCGGCTGTACAACCTGAAGACGCGGTTTAATCCTGGTGCTTCAATGCGACCTTCTTGGTTTAACAGAGGCTCATGAGAAGAGACAACGTGACTAGTGAAGAAGAGAACACGGTAGTGGCTTCCTGGGGTTGAGTTAAAAGTTTGTGAGATCGATCCGTGCAATGATAAGAAGGAACGTCCGTCGGGAGCAATCTTCTTCCCATGAGTGACCTCAGTGATTTGGGTGTCAGCGCCAACATCCCATGGCAACATTTCATCCTGTGAACCTTCGGAGTCTTCCTCAGCATTTGTTGTTAAATCAACTAAAGGCGATTCCGTCGATAAGGTAATTGATGAATTGTCAGTTAGCTGGGTGTCAGTCAACTGTGTTGACAATGGTTTTCCAAGATCTGCAAACCAACAGTTAAGTATCAACAAAATAACTCTTAACTCTTAAAATAACAATTGTTTTGATGCACTTCTTTTACAAGCTTTGACATTGTCAGGTATACAACTGAAAATTATATTTCTCATATCAAATAACCATAAAGGCCTCAACGATTTTCTTCCAGCTTGGGTTATGTCACACTGAGTAGAACTTCATGTAAAACAAGACAGAAGAACCAGACGATCAGAATCCCACTCAGCACTATTCATAAACAAGATAACTGCATAATTTGATTAAGGACTTGTTACTAGACATTGAGTCAACTTTCAATACCTGGTTCATTTCGTCCTTCAAAAGATGGATTCAAGATGAGATTATCTCCAGAGTGGAAGTGTTTCCGTGGCTCGGGAGGAGTGACGTCAACCACAAACCCATCAGAGAAGACTCGGTCTGACGCTCTACCAGCTGCATCGATAGCCGACACTCGGGAGTAGAACCTAATACCTGGTGATACGTGGGACAGCAATACAAAGACAAGTTCACTAGAATTATGCTAGAGTCATGATACATTATCACTAAAATAACAAATATCATATTTAAAGCGATTTTATAATGGTAAAGGTTTTAATCTGAGAGCTATAAATTGTATCGAGAAATGGTTCCGTCGGAAGTTTTAAATTTTCAAGGAATTGTCGTCTGACAGATTTGCAGATTTGCAGAACGAATCTGTGACCAAACGTTCTGCGGTGTATATCTGTTAAATGACCACCCGATCGGATGACATTTGTTTTGTTTGGTTGTAGTAGATTTTTTAAACTTGATGTTTTATCTGAAAATGAAGTGATGTCATGAAAACAATTTATGGAAAACATCGTTATGTACATAATTCCTTTTTCGCTTACCTCCTTGAGGGGTACAGACAGTGTCTTTGATGCCGAGAGCTGCATCCCGACATCGGTACATGGGAGGACACCATCATCTGTAGGGTCAGGAGTTCGTCCAACACACCACTCGTAGTGGTCAATGTAGGATTCCAGGTCAGTAAAGCCATGCCATGAGGCTGAGATCAGTGTGCTCGAGTTCTGGTATTCTGCATCATGCAGATCTTTGAGGAGAGAACATATTTTGAATGTTTGGTGACTGAGATGGGTAATAGCATTGGCTAGTTGAAATACTATGACTTTGGCTGAGCTTAGTGGTGATAAGTTTAAAAAGAAAGATAGCCTTGTCTGCGCAAGGTCAGATACAAACACAACAAGGAAAATGAAAAATTGTACCCCTCTCATAATTTATGTTTGGATCATTTACACTGTTGATTCTTACGACAGTTCAATTGTTAGTTCAACATTCTGCAGCTCATTTTCTAATGAGATCCCCGAACCTCAGTTTAATTTGAGATGCAAATCCCCCATAAATTCTCCTTTCAAACAGCGACCAACGTGGTCGTAATATTGAATTGAAAGACTGTTTTACGTCATACCTATCCCATCAAACACCAGACCAGCATCCGGTTCTCTCAGATCAACCACGAAGCCATCACTGCTCCTGAGTGTGTGAAGACCAGCTTTGTTGAATGCCCGTACGTTGCTATAGTAACGGTGCCCGCTCTGCAGACCAAGGCCAGTGAACTGTGTCCTCGATATGTTCGCCGTTAAGGTATTGTCGGCAAAGTGACGGATATCTTCACCTAATGGTAGACAAAATAAACAAATAGTGTCAAACAAATTGGTGAATGCTATTATTTTTACATACTAATAGTCTTCCCGACATCATACCTGTTTTTTATGGGATGGTGCTGAACGATCGGTTTTCGAAGCTCATACATCACCGATATTTTTAGAGCATCAAATTTTACTATACTGTTTTGAGGGATTCAAACCTCGTTAGTACATATTCCTAACACTTTATGGTGACACTACCTCCTTTGAAAGTGCTCAGCGATACCTGGTAGTGCAATATATCATCTCCTCGGAATACTCCCTTCCAAGAAATGTACAGATTATCGGAATCGGTGAGATAGTCGGTATCCTCAGAAGACTCGTTGGTAGCTTGATCCTTTATCTGAAAATTCAAAGAAAAAAACTACTTTTTAAAATCTATTCCTATCCACCTATCTTAGTCATCATAGTTCAAATGTCTCAAAGGTCACCAAAGACTTCCTTTTAAATCAGAAAACTTAACAACAAAAAGTGCTTTCCAATCAAAACTAAATTATTCTACCAAGCTTACCTTTGTTCCCCTGACTTTCGAGATTGCTGGAGCCTTGATATCTGCAGTAACACCATCTGATCTGAACACGGCGTACGTGTTGGCATTATACCAGGCACGAATGTAAAAGTGATATTTCACCCCAGCAGTCAGCCTTCGGTCTGAACAGTTAAAAAAAAATTACATCAAAAATGTCATTTTTTTTTCAGAAGTCCTTATGTGATTTTCTGTTCACCGATTATTACATGGGACCAACTTATAAGTATAATTTGATATAATCGAAACCGTTATCTTAAAAATATTCTGGATTATGATAGAACAAAAGTAAAATTATACAGAGTGCTCTTGGCCTTTGTAATATTCCTGCAATGTCATACAGACCCACAATGTACAAGGCAATTTCTTCATAATGCTTAACAAAACATAAACCTGCAGTTAACAGTGACAAGTGGCATGAAGCCCATAACATCATAAAGCCAAACAGGTTTTCGTCTCGATACCCTAACAAGCATTATAGTACAGTATACCATTTTATCAGGAAAATATATTTCATTGTTTCGCATTTCCTGGACTGAAAAATACCTTTATTGAGCATGACGATGGTATTATTTTCCTGTCCGATGTCAAACCAAACCCTTTCTGTGGCTGGATCAAATACCCCTGTAGGATCAACATCTGATGACGAGTCGTCCCCAATACTCCATTCATACCTTCAACCAAAATCGATCCAAATATGGTATTGTACAAAGTAAACATTGAACAATGGTTTTCAAAATTCTGAAGATCCATCCCACCATACACTGTTGTGTTAAAACCTTAATGTTCTCAAAACTTGTATTGTTGTGAAGTCATTTTAATGGCCCAGAGGATTCGAATAAACATTGGTCAAAGCATTGTTTTCTACAGTGCCCTCCTGCCTACTTTAGTCAGGTTTTGCAAGACTGGTAATGAAGTCCTGGTCAGGGACCACACTCTGATCTCTGCACTTTATCAATGAACTGTTGATTAAGAGTATCAAATAAACTTCTTTGCAATGTTGTGCTCAATCTAGAAGAGATACTTAGACTTACCACTTGATATCAAGTCCTTTCTGCTCTTTGACCCGCCATGCAGCAGCCATCAAATACCGCGTGGCAGTGTCATCAATATCGATCAATTTATTGACATCATCAAAATAAAGATCAACCACATCCAGAACCTCAATCTCGGTGTTAGAATTGTCTTTACAAAAGGAAAAAAGATTTCAATGAACCTGGTGATGCGATTAGTCTAATGAAATTGGTGATGCGTGTTAAGTGTATTTGTTTGCACTATTGTTTAACTCCTGAAACAAGGCAGATAACTTTCAACAAACATTATGGGATGTAGAAGGAGTTGCTTTAAATTTAGACTTTGGTCCGACCGAGTATCATTCTAGGAGATCGTCCCAATTTGACAGCATCCAAAATTAGTATCATCGACAGTTGTATTACAGTCTTCACTATCCTATCAGTCGTTAATTCTAACTGAAATGATAGTTCAACTTACTTGTGGTTACATCATCGCATTGTCCTTGCAATGAGTTACACAATCTATGAATGGCAGCACAAGCACAATGACCCTCACATGTTGTTGATTGGCAGCGACGTAACATGACCAAGGCGCCCTCATCGGGTGATGTTTGAGAAACTTCAAATGTGGAATGGTGGCGACTACTTTGTAGCCCAACCTTCAATGGCAGAATTGAATAAATATATGATTAACAAAAACAACTGATTTTAAATGTCTTCAAAAAATGGTGTATCACGAAATTGAAGGACCGCAATCTGCAAAAATAATACGCAAACAATAGACCCTTAGTTGCAACTTCAATTTGAGATTGTTCACTTCTCAGACAGGGCTAATATTTATGTGAATCTGTAACAGTTTGAAGTTTGAACCAAAGTTTGAACCATAAGCGTAGTATAAATAGAAATAAGCTTTTTCAATAGGAAGACTATTAATTCAAAGTAACACTTACTCCATTTACAGCCCATATGGATACGTAAAGGTAGTTATGGTTGGATTCAGTTATACTGCCCTCTACTGGTATAACTGCTGTCTGGGCAATGCCTTCATCCGACGACATGCCATCATTGCTGTGGTTCACACGAACTGGGCCACTCTAGAACAGAAACACAATGAGTGGTTAAAGACTAAAGTTTGAATAAACAGGGTTGAGAAAATAGAATTAGCTGTTGCAAACTGCTTACCAACCAAAAAAAATGCAAAAAAAAGTGGCCTGACGTTTCGACCCTAGCAGACAACACACATACATGCATACAGGGGTGACAAGAGCAGTCAAGTGTAATTACATGAATAGAGAGTGTTGCGAGAGAAAAGCAAAAAGTATTCAGAAAAAGCAGGGGGTAGGCAGGGATTAATGAGACAAGGGGGGGGGGGTTGACTCAGAAATATATATAAGTACTTATACTTACTGGTGTGAGTTCTGAGCCTCCGTATGTTCGTCCAACAGAGACAAAGTAGTGACTTATGCCAGAGTGTAAATCAGCAAACCCAAGCCAGGCAAGGGCAAGGGATCCAGTTGATGTTGACGTGTCCTCTAACCATGTCATCCAGCCAGCGTGATAGCGTCGTAATTTCAGTGTGGGCTTGAAACATCAAAACAGCAAAAAAACAAGATTTTGATGAGGCTATAATAAACAGTGAAACTGAAAATGGGATTACAATCGAGTTGATCGTGAACTTACTCTAGTAATACTCAGTACTGAACTAGTTGACTCTGGCTCGGTTGGAGTTAACCAAATTATGTGATGACGTTCAAGTTTAGCTGCACTCTCTGTCCGAACTGCAAATGTTCCAACGGTTGGGGAGCTACAGTCGACCTATATCAGTGATAGAGATTACGGCAATGCCTTATTAAAATGCTCATTTAGAGTGTTTTCGTTCTTTACTTTTAAGAGAAAATCCCTGCGCAATGGTTTAAATTTTTATCATTATCAGGGGCGACCAATCATTTAAGGGCTTAGTTGTGATTCATAAATATTATGTTAAAACTTACAAGGAATTCTGCTGACTTTGCTTCAGCACAGAGACCGGCATGGTTACATGCTACCACTGTGATGACATAGCGACTTCCTTCATGTAAGGTCAAATTTGTATAGGTGTGGTCTACCTCACTTCCAGCAATCTGTAAAATGATGTAAATGTATAATTCTACACTTTAACTCGACACCGACACAAAAGACCCACTTTACCACGGGTAAGCTCTGTTTTTCAATGAGCAAACACTTGCTAAAACCAACCTATGCATCATAATGTCACATCAGCTTCGTGTGATACATTTGTATTCAGGAATAATACCTTTAGTGTTGGAATATTAGCGACTCCATTATGATGTGTGCTCACTGATACGTACTGGTTCTTTATACCACTCTCCGGGTCATCGAACTTCCAGGAGAACCTAATGACATCACGGAGAACCTAAAAAAACACATACAGTTTGAGTCAGCAAAAATTTGACTATACACGAGATGGAGTTTGATTGTTCAGAGTTGCAAAAATATTAAGATCACGAATTTACTTCATAAATCCACTCTGAATAAAGCTTATTTTTATATTTAATAACTTGTATAGTAGAAGCGTGTACTGCCAAGCAAATGGCTATGAACTACTGAATCAAAGCATTAACTTTATATTAACTATGACAAACAAAATAATGCTCACTAGATAATGAAAACATTGACACCAAAGCCTTCTGGTTTCCTTAATTAAGATTTGTTTTAAATATCAGTATTACCTGAGTGTTTTTGACGACTACCCCGACTGTTTCGTCCACGGCTGGTTCTTGGATCATTTGAGGTGGGCTTGAATCCACACGGAACCCATTGGATGTAGCTTCACTCCACATACCAATTCTGTTATAAGCACGGACTGTGATGTAGATATCAGTATCTTCTAGCATCTGATCCGACTCCGAGAGGAATAACAGAGTAGATTCTGACAATTCAAGACGTGTTGATGAAAGGATATCAGAAGAGCCTGGTGTGGTACCAGCTCGCCATTCATAGTGCGAGAGGCCGGAATGAGGATCATGGAAACCCCACCAATGAGCAGAGAGCTGCATCCTTAAAACGAGATTACAATAAAAAACAACGACTTACATCGAGAGCTTCTTCAATCATACAAGATGGGTTAACGTGTATTTCTTTCTGTCAAATCTTGCCTTGTACCAAACGAAATCTTACAGAGTTCTTTTACACCACGCAAATGATTAAGACTGTGTTAATATCAATTAGCTGAATACTTAATGGTTGTTTTGTTTCTCCTATATCAAAATATGGGTATAGCTTGTTAAATACTTTTCATAATGAAAAATATTCAAGAGGTGGGTGGTACTTTATACAGATTCCCTGAACGTTAAGATAGTGGTTACTATAAGTTGTATAAGCAAAGTCAAACTCAAGAAGAAAATCCACCTTGACGACTGAAAGCTGATATCGCCACCACCGGGACTTCCGTCATAAACGCGACCTACTAACGGGGACGAGTCATCAACCAATACCCCATCAGATGTCACTGAAGTACACAGATCCGCAGCGTTACAGGCCGTCACAGTCATATAGTATGTGAAACCAGGCACAAGGTTCAGGTTGTCAGCTTTAAATTCTAAATTTGAAATTTTTTTAAAATAAATGTAAATCGTCAAATTGATTTAATTTTAACTCTGCAAACTATAATATCTTTTATTGAGACAAGAGTTTGCTCAGCTGAAAGTTAGGAACTTTTGGGAATCGTCTATATACTTTGCAAACAACATACCAAGTGTGAATCACGTTAATTTATAACTTGTTTAGTTTTGCGTAAAAAACGTAGATTAGTTCATAATGTTCTGTAGACGTTATGTACGGCTAATGTCAAATTTTTGATTTTTATATGAATTTCCCAGGACTGAAATCAAAATTTGGCACACATTTAGTTGTGATCAGTAGATGTCGAGTTCCTCATCTGCTACAAAACGATTATGAATATAGGTCACAACTCAATTTTGTGGATTTTGTGTACCAGTATCAATGCCGATGTGCTGCTCAGGTATGACGTCACTGCATCCTTGACACGTCCCCGTTTTCCACGAGTAACCAACAAGGGCGCTATGGGGATCATGAAACCCTTCCCAGAATGCACTTATCGTCTTCCGGTCCTCCTGGAAGTCTTGATCTATGTGTTGGGGTGATGCTAGAGATGGATCTCCATCAAAGACGTGACCAGGCACTGGAGGGCTCTCTTCAACCATGAATGCACCAAACGCCCTCAACGTGATCAACCGAACATGGTTGATGGCCTGTGATGTAAATTATTCAAAAGACTCACAGTAAAACATTCCTACAAGTATAAGTAAACCCATATTGAATAATGTAGTTGCTTATCGCGACACGCAAGTAACGTTTTCAGAAATGAACATTTCCAAAAGAAAATAGAATCCAAATGGAAAATTATTACCTTAATTGAAATGAAATACGAGTGACCTTCATGAAGGGTCAAGGGTCGTGAAGGGTCAGTCACTCCAGACTCAGAGTCCTCTCTGGTGAATGGCATTATATCCGCATGACCTGGATACGAACCCACTGCCCACTCGAAGTACGCGATGCCACTTTCCAAGTCAGTGAAAACATTACTCCAACTAGGACAACATTTACAATTTTTTTAATTTATTTTTAATATCAACTGGTAAAAGTGTATTGAAACTTGTGATTTCAAAAATTAGATCAATAAATCTACACTACTTTGCCCAAAATACAACAGCAAATGTTTTACGTGAAAAAGTTTTGAACTTGGGAAAGTATTGAGAAATGAGACACAGCATTTCGATTCCTGTTTTGCCAACATTCTTAAACTTTGATTACTTTTTTAAACATTTTAAATTGCCAAACACAAGACAATTGGTGACAAATTCTCCTAACTATCTTGGCTCTTTAGAATGTATAATAAAAGCAAAAATGTAAATAAAGTAAGGGTGATATATTGGATTTTTGTTGATGCAATTAATTTTTCTATTTAGAGTCACCTTGCCGAGATAGCAGTTGTGGACAAGAGGAAGCTGCCTCCAACGTCTAACGTGTAGACATCATTCACGGTCGGAGGTGTAGTGTCAATTATGACTGCGTCAGACGATGATGTTGTATATAAACCGACAAAGTCAATGGCTAATAGTCAGATAAAGAAAAAAACCGATTGAGTTCTCTTATCAAAAACAATTGTTTTTGTTTAATCGGCAAACTCGTTACGCCAGTATATTTTGTTTGGTGTGTTTCAAGGAAAATTACAATAGCAGTCATAACTCATTGTCATGAAGAAGTCTTTGAAAATTTAAGAAGCTTTTTGAGGTCATATCTGATAACCATAAAATGTCTCATTTAATCATTCGAAACTGTTTTTCCTAAAATTTGTGTTCTTTTTTAAAATAATAGAATTGCATAATAAATGAAGACATTACCATGCGACGTTCTCCTTACCTTTTATGACTGCATAGTAGGTGTGTCCATTCTGTAACCTCAAGTTGTGTGAAATGATGCTGTTGGTGATACCGACATGGGTGAAGCCTTGGACATCGCTTCCACCTGGCATTGATCCTGTTAACATTTATAGCCATCATTTACAATGTATATATAATTAAAAGTACTTTTTTTAACAATTGTGTTTTATAAGATACCATAAGGAATGTTGGTAAATGAAGAGACCGTACAGAATCTCACCGATTGCATACTCGTAGTATTTGATTCCAGAGTGATGTCGTGCAAGGTCATGTTCCTCGACGTCACTGAATGACTCCCATTGTATAACCAGCTCCGAAGTGGAACTCTAGCAAAAGAAAACATAAACCGTACGATTAACATATTAAGAGTTTTTTTAACAGGTGTAGCTGTTCTTGCCCTTAATGGTTTATTTCATAGTATTGTCAAAGTTCAACAATTAAGCAAAATTCCGTAGGACTAAGCTGAGGATGTCACTTTGGAAATTTATTTGCATTGACTAAATCGGCAAAGGCCCACTAAATTTATGGTATGGCACTTTGTTTTATAATAGTTCCTAGGCAAAGATTAAAACTATTATACGATAAAAAACGTACCTGAAGTTTGTTGTGTTTATTCCAGCCGATCCAAACAGAGCCAGGTATCGGTGGGGTCGTATCGACGACTACACCGTCGCTGCAGCTGGAAACCGACTCCATAACATCCGTCCATGTCTCGTGCTCGAGTGTGACTTCATCAGCGTGGATGCAGATGCGGTAACGATTGCCGTGCTCGAGGGACAAGTCATGGACATTCACATACTCTTGATCTATATACAGCACGATTCAATAAGTGAAGCGCATAAGTAAAGGCAAAACATTTTCTTTAGCGTCGATTTTTAAATAGAGTCAGATTGTCAGTCTTACTGCAATTTCCCCTTACCTGTGTTCCCACAACCTTCAGCCATTGGATGATCGCAAGGATAGTGCAATCCAATGTCCAAGTCACCGAATTCGGCAGATCCTGTGTCTTTAATTGCTGCCCAGACGTAGCTCCTGTGACGTAATGAAGGCCAGACTGCCGATAAGACGGTTGTTGACGAGATGTAGTTCTTATCGACTTCAAGCCACAGAGCATTCTGCTCTAAGATTACTTCATCTAGGGAGAGAGTAAAACATTTGTTAGTTAGTTAACTTGTAACGTTAGATATAGTAAAACATAAAACCTTTCTCCACGCAGGTAGTGTGCCGTGGCAGCGCAGCTCTAATCCAAGACAGTGGGTGAACTTTGGCTAAACTTACCGCAGCCCTCTGGCGTTTTACTTTTGTTTGATTAATTTTGACACTGATTGCAAACAGCGGTTTGTAACAGCGGGAACAATTGATACTAGCAAATGCCTCTACTGACATAATAATGCCTTCTTGACAATACAAATTCTCAAAGAGCACATGGTTCAGGTTTGGACTTACGGTCAGAGTCGATGACAACATGCGGTTTAATAGTCATCACATTATCACAATCCGCAATCTCTTGGCTCACTGTGGAGGAAAGTCCAGCTTTATTGTAGCCCCTTATAGCCAGACGGAGACAGGTGTCGTGGTCGAGATGTCTTTCCAACGATGCAGTGAAGAGGGCCTTCAAATGTAACAAAAAGAACTATCAGGATTTGGGGTGAATGAAGAAATTCAATATGAATCTTTCACGTTGTAATGATCTCAGACATGTTCGTCTATTAGCAAGGACTAGAAACATACCGTCTCATCAGTGATGTGCAAATCATCAATGCGTTTCCATTCGCTCAACACGGCACTGTCTTCCCCATCCTCGGCAATGGTCCACTCGTAGAAATCCATAAAATCCATCTGTTTATCATGGTTGATGTACGCATGCTCAAATGGCTGGAAGACCACGTGAATGTTTGTACTTATTGAATCCGTCTCGATGTTATTGATTGTAATGTCGCCTACCACAGGAGGCTTAGAGAGTACCCAGAACCCGGCACTTACAATCGGCTGAAAACAGACACTCTCGTGGCAGAATTTAACCTGTGAAAAAAAGTTATAATAATTAGGTAATCTGTTTTTACATAGATTAGTTTGTCTAACACGTTTGTAATTACTATCGTAAAAACATATTTAGCTCGCCCATTCATAATTTTATTTTCAAGACACAGTCGTTTTGTTATTATCTCTGAGAATTTCAACCTTGATTTTTTTTTTTTTTTACGATTTCCCTTTTGTGAAAATGTAGTAAACGATTTCTATAATTCTTTGAAAAATACAGTGCTGCTTAATAGTGTGAAACATTAATCTCAATTTTTGAACGATTCTGTCTTACATACTTGAAAGGATCCGTGAGCCTATAATTTTATATAAAATTTTCTGTGAAGCTAAACAGTCTGCTCAAAAAAATTAACAATTAAATACCAAACATTTATAAACAACAAAATGGTTTTGCACTACTGGTCCCATTATAAAAAATGTGTTAAATACCTTAGACCTTAGATGTGCTCCGCCATCCAATCCGAGGCTTGCATCCAAATGGTTGAAGGCCATACCTTGATCTTGATAATCCAATAATGTTACCCACTGCAATAAGGTATCCCCGTCTAAAAACAAAAACAAATATTACCTGCATTGATACAAATTAGTTTTCGCAAGTTTAAGGGTTAAACAAAATTCACAAAATATCCTTTTTTTTAAGGAACTTAATCTCAAAAAGGAGTTAATGCAAATAGTGGGACCCTTATCAGTCATTTCAAATGAGCCGGACCAGATTGTTACTAGTGTGATTTTGTTTTTTCTTAGAGAAGTTGGGTTTCTCAAGTAAGAAGTACATCTTTAGATAAATTTAAGACTGGTACCATGGTGAGTCTGAACCTCTTGCTCAACTGCCCATAAGACATTGGTTACAAAGGGTTGTAGCATGTCCGGGATGGTCCATCGGGCGGAGACACCAGATGTAGAAGACTGGTACGTGAAGTCATCCTCACAGGGTTGAGATGGGGCAAACGAATGATGAGATAATCCAGTTGGCGTGGTTACTGAAGGGGGAATATTGTCAGAATATTTAGATTCAGATAGAAATAAATAATTGAATAGTTGAATTAAAGATACATTACTATCATGGCGTCAATGATAGCTTGGCAAGCCCAATTTCAGACTGACCTTTATTGTACCAATAACTATGGAAACTACGTCACTTATACAACATGCCTTAAACAAGTCTTAAAACCCCGCACTTATTTCAAGAAACAGCTCATAGTCTTACTGTTAGCAGGATCACATCCGAGTCCATCTTTGATAATCGCCCCTTCTAAGACTTGACCCTCTGGGATAACCTTTATACCGTCTGACGTCACGTTGACGCTTCCATAATCAGATGTTGCCCGGACGGTGAAATAATAAGTCTAGAAAATGTAAAGAAAATAAAGTTACTGTTTTTATTAAACTTGCAACTTTCCGAAGCCTTGCCAACCTAAAAACTGTAATGTCATTTGTTAAATTTGGTAAATAAAACGAAAGTTGAAGTTCAGCGGAGTGGCATAACTACATAGTTACACAGATTCCCAAAATTAACTGTTAATATAGTCAAGTAAGATGTTTTTGGGGTAATCGTAAAATTCTTTATAATTGTGTGTTTTACCCTCATGCATGATTTAGCGCTACCAAAGCCATTCAAAGCATCCATTGCCATTCAAAATTAATTTGGACCTAGGTATTAACAAATATTCCGGCTGCCGATATTGTGTCCAAAATATTACTACCATGAAAGGTGTAAGGTCGAGTCCGTCCAACTGGTAGGACGTTGCATTGCGGACGTCAATGAAACCATTGCTGACGTCGGATGAACCCTCTCTTTCTGTACCTACTGCAACCTCATAATTGATATCAAGATGAGGATGTTCAAAGCCAAACCACTGAGCGGAGATTGTTGACGCATTCCTCTGAACATCGACGTCCTTGACAATCTAATTTAAAAAGAAAGTAACAACGTTAAGCATAAACTAAAATGTATTTCAATGAATACAAACAACTTCGTTTATTTTTTCAACCAACAACACAATACAATTCTTTGTCAAAGTCCGCGTCTCTCTGTACATACCCCAAAATCAACAATAACGTCTTCCCCAGATGGTGCTACATCCAGCACGACACCCTGTGACGGCAACTGCGCGATATGCCTGTAGACAGACGAGGTTCCTACTGTCGACAGTCCAGCACCATTCTCAGCTTTGACCGAGATGTAGTATTCATGATCACCATGGAGATTCCAGCTTAGACCATCAACTAGGAATGCGGCACAGGAGGTGCGGGATTTACACGGGCCGATGGCATAGTCTTTATTTGGTCGAAATGAGACGATCTCTGTGCCACCTCTAGTATGTCCTACAGGGGTACCGGGAAAAAAAACAAGCAACGTGATTGATTGTCGAAAATGGCAACTGCCAAAAAAGTCAAGAACGAAAAGTACAATGGTACAAACCTCTCAAAAAGACTTTGTTTCAAGTGTTGGTAAGAGATCCAATTAAACTTGACCATTTAGTCTTGATAGCTCAGTTTTGCCAACTCAATATTTTCAATTTCAGAAACACCAGGTTTGCCAACAAAGACTTTTTCATCTGAAGACAAATTTTAAGCTAATAAAATAGTTAATGATCCAACAATTAATTGAAATTTGATCTTGGTCGCTAGCATAAACTGTTTGAATATCTCACCTAAGCCAACTTGATATGCCAGATCTGCATCATCATTGTCCGTGAAGCCGTCGTCACCCCATTCAGTGACCAAATACCTGCCGTCTAAGTGAACGAGAATGCGGCCAACAAACATGGGTCCTGTGGTGTCCACAATGATAGGTCCAACAACCTTCATAAGAAAAACCAAATTAAAAATTTGTTTTTACTTGTCATCTTTGAAGTTTTCTTTGGTTCGCTTCTCTTAGACTTTCCCCAATCGGCAACCAGACTCCCGAGAATTTAGCATGGCAAAATCAAGACTGTCCCCAACTTTCATGTTTTGACAGTTTTCCACCGCACTTTAAAATTGTAGGCTACAACTCTCCCAACAATTTCACTAATTCACTTCTTATTTATCCCTTAATCTATTTCTTGTATATCCTGGGTAATCCATTCAGTAAGAACGAAAAATCCTCAATGATCTCCCATGGATCCCAGCTCAAAAATTATACAGAAGTGCACTTTTAAGATAAAAGAAAAAAGGGTTAAAGAGAAAAATTCTTTGCATAACCTGTAAAGAACAGAATCCGTCAACTATTCCAACTTCCTAAAAATGCATGTCATGTTACCAATAGTGAGGGTAACAAAGGAAACAAAAGTATAGTTTTTTTTCCAAATGTTTTACAGTACATACCCTAGAAAAAGCCAACTGTGCTTTGTTGACAGCTTTCACCACCAGAAAGAAAACATTTCCCTGGCTGATATGGGGATGATACATCACAAAACGTTCATGACCGGACGCTGACATGAAGGTCACAAGGTCAGGGGTCGGATTGGATGGGTCACTGCTCAGACCTATTTCGTAGTCGGATATGGAGCTCTCTGCGTCACTCCCCGACCAAGACAAGATAATCTGGAAGCATGCAAAGTTGTTAATTTACATCCAACATAATTCTTGGAATTCAGATAGTGAGATAACTAAAGGCTGGTTAGAAAATAGCTTGACTTGCTGTCTTGCAGCGAAACGTTGTAAAGCCAATTTGAAATCAGCTTTCACGTAGCTAGTTCATACTCAGAATGAAATTCTTTCAATCAATACGACTAGCTAAATTAAAGTCGATTATTTGCTGAAAAGTTAGATCTGGATTCTAAAATACTCTGCAGGTCAATGGTTAATAGGGGAATCTCAAGCTACAAAGTGGACGACAAATATTCAAGTGAAATGTTTTCTGCAGTTTAACCGCGACTAGAAAAGCAAGGGTTCACGGTTGAAAAATCTAATCTAACTGTTTTGAGTTTCTTACATGCTTGTGTGTAGGGAGAAAGACCTTTTCTTGAATACCAGATGTCCACTGACAAGTATTGTCTTCTCCAATGAATGGTATCGAGTCATTTGAGATACAATTTCCTGGATACACCTTTATATCGCTCACTACCGTCGCCTTGGACCTGGATGCAAGGACAAGACGTGGTCATAATTTAACAGTCTATTTGTGTTCCTGAATTAATCTCTTGACAGTATGATACCAGGCCAGCTTACCTTAAGACCCGCAAAGTGTTGGCCAGAGATTTAACAAAGTAAACGTATTGCACAGGGAGCTAGTATTATTCAACAACAAGCAGCCTTGTGGTAAAAGCAAGGTGTCCGCTTCATTTGACGGAAAAACAAAACTGACAACATATTGATAGCCAGCAATCCTCATTAAAGTCCCATCTGAATAAAAAAAAATCGTTGTTGAAAATGTTGAGATAAACTTATGAGTGAAACGTTACTATATTTTTACCTGCACACGTCAGACACGTTCAGTAGTTCAGTCTTCACCCGATGTTCATTTATGAACCACACCCGTCCCTCTCTATCCTTGGCAAGACCCGGCCATATTCGAGCATCACTGATTGAGACATTGGAGAGCTCTGGTGGGCTTGTGTCGATCATGACACCATCAGAACAAACAGGTACAGAAGGCTCCAAGGCACGGTTGTAGGCGATAACTGTGGTGAAGTACAGGCCTGGTGATGGTGCTGTCCAACTTGCATGTGTGGCGGTAGTTATTGTCATCTATAGACATGGTTATAGTGGTCAGGCACAAAGAACAGTACATTTATGGTTATAGCTGTGAAGGTACTACTTTATATGCACAGCGCATTAATACACCGTGACCTCAATACGTAAATAGGTCATTCCAGGTACTCCAGTATTAATAGTCATCTTGTAAGATTCAGTCACGTGAAATAAAAGATTACATTCGACTCCATAATACAAGTCTACCGATAAAGTATTATTACAATAGCTTGTTTATGCTTGTATATGTTTATCATGCTTGTAGATTCACAATGACTTAAAACGTGTATGCTTGACCATAGCCAAATGATGCCTCGTGTATGCTTGTAGATTAAAAGTGAATTAACTGTTGAAAATAGCTACATTTGATGCCTCCTTTATGCTGGTATGAGTTTGTATGCATTGTAGATTCATGTGACTTAAAATGTATGCTTGACCACAACTACATATGGTGCCTCGTGTATATTTGTTAATATATTCATACTTGATTTTATTTTGAGAGCTTACATTGTCCTTGATGGAAGGTATCCTGTCTGCATCATTCCAGCACGTGACGTCAAACAGATATTCGTAAAACTTGACCCCGCTCTCCTTGTCAAAGAATCCTTCCCAGTGTGCAGCGAGGTCACTGCCCTCCTGAAAGTCGACCTCATCTGACCCGCGTATCCCATCATGCACCACACCAACTTGAGGGGGCGATGCATCCACAGTAATCTATACAGACGATTTCAGATAATTGTGATTTATTTAAGTGCAACACACTTGTCATTTTAGTCGATTTCAGTTCAAACCACTACTCCTTGATCGAAGAATCGTCTTTGAATCATACCTTTATTGTTTGTGATGTCACCAGGCTAGCATGGTTGGTAACCATCAGCATGATGTAATAGTCAAAGTCATGAACACCAACGTGGAATGTAGGTCTGAACCCGTAGTCTACGTTGTAGCAGTCACCGACAGGGACACACATACATGTTACTGGATCACAGTCTTCATTATTCTGAAAGAACAGTTTCATTTGACATGTGATTATTTTCATCGGTCATGATTTGGTAATTCACAATTCTTTTAATGTGGATATTTTATTAACGAAAACTTACGCGTAAAGACATCAAAGTAAATGCCTTTTACCTGGTCAACTTTTACAGCAGCAACTGTCTGACTTCCGTGTTCAACCTCGCTCCCCGTGTGGTTGTCAAATAGACGCCACTCGATGGTTCGAACCCCACTGTGTACGTCATATGTCCTAAACTCCACACTGAGAATGAAAGAGATTTAAAGAATTGCAAATGTCTCAAAATTAATCACCAGTCACTGAGTTGAATCTTTCAACTAGACGGTGTACACTTTTGGAAAGACTGAAATAACAATATTAAGTGTTATTACTTTTCACTGAGATATTTGAACACAGAAGGTTGCAACTGTGAAATGTTTAGGTCTTAGTGAAATCGTGGCATACAAAATCATACCTTAAATTTTGCAAGGCGACTGAATTATGTACCGCTATATTTACATCATTGCCCCGAACAAGCCAGAAATCTTCAATAATTGGTGGTGAAG
This sequence comes from Pycnopodia helianthoides, assembly GCA_032158295.1. NCBI lineage: Eukaryota > Metazoa > Echinodermata > Asteroidea > Forcipulatida > Asteriidae > Pycnopodia > Pycnopodia helianthoides. The sequence continues at coordinate 2,026,310 of CM063259.1, forward strand.
AATCAGCATGAACTAATACACTGTCCCTCATGAAGTGACCAGCGAAGTCTCTAGCCTCTACCCAAAAGCGAATGGAATCGCCGTCCACTAAGGTCAAGTAATAAGTTGCGTTTGTGTTCGACGCTTCATTACTCCAGTGGTCTGCATTGTCGTCAGACGCGTTGACGATTGACCTACCACCCCGATGGTCAATGTCGTGGAAGACTCGGAACTCTGTAATGCCGAGGGCATTTGGGATTGCTGCACGGCCTCGCTTTCCAAAATTCTGGTCATAGTCTGCTCAAAGGAAAAACTCGGGAGAGTTAGCAACAGTTACTTCAAACATCTAAACTAAAGAAGAAGAAAGTTATGTTCAAATTGAGCTTCGGATCAGCATCTACTTATGAATTCAAATGAAATCAAAATGAGGTTTAACGACTTTGGGAGATTTGACAAATAAAAGTTCAACTTTTTTTTTGAACACCCCATAATTGGAAGTTACTCCGAATATATCCTACTCTACATAACTCGAAACATTTCTCATTACACATCCAACAGCGCAATCAGCGCAAATAACAGGATGATAGGAGACGATGAAGAAATTATCAGTTTTAGATGTGGGAGGAAACCCCCATGAGGGGAAAAACCACGCAATCAGGTAGGGTCTGAAAACCCAATCCACATGCAAGGCTTCAGTCTGAAGTGGGATTTGAACGGAGTCCACAGAGGTGGAAGGCAGGGGAAAAAAACACTGAGCCAACCTGATCCCCAATAACCAGTAATTTCAAGTCTGACTTTGATCACTATAGGTTACTCACCAGTGTTAATATCACCACTAACCCATTGGCCAATTGGTTTTAACAACCCCCGGTTATGGTGATACAAGTTAATAAAATGGTTTATCCAGCCCAGAAGCACCAATGTAGTTCTCCCGGTCGTTTCCACTGAAGTGATCCACTCATAGTTGGTTTGTGAGGTCGCAGACAGAACACACATTGGGGACGTGTCCTGTACGACCACGTCATTCGGGTCATCGTCAAAGAAAACGAAACGTCTACTCGGGCGAAAGTTACCTGCGTTGTCTACCACGGTCAGGACGATTGAGTACACACCTTATTTTTTTATTAAATACAAAACAAAACCTATTTTCATTTATAATTTTACATTTCAGTAATTTGTGGCATTCAGAACGCCGTCTAAAGTAGTATATCCGTTTGAATGGGCATGTGAACATATGTGCCCTCACTCATACCCATAGTGCTACCGTATTCCTTTTCCATCGATAGCCTTTTTCACGCCCATTTTAAAATAATTTTCTTTAACTCGTTTCACTAAATCTGGTATACCATTTAGTTCTTCTGTTGGCGCAACAGTGTTACCCTCCATTTTTATCTAAAAGCTATAGTTTTTTTTTCTTAATTTGTGGTTTTTAAACAAAGATCCACCGAACTGAACATACTGTTATAACTGAACATACCGATAAAGGGTAAGGTGACCTCCTGTCCGGATTCGGTGATATTGGAATAAACAGCTGGACTGTCAAAGATTTCCGTCATCTGGTCACCATGACTACCTGACAGTTGTCTCACTTCTAGGTCAAATTCTTTGACACCGGAAAGATTGTCGATCCAACCTTCCCACGTGACCGTAATCGTTGCCTTTTTAAACAATTAATGATGACAATTAATAAAATTCGAATTTTTCATGCAGTGTAAAATTACTTACGGAATCTCGTACTTTTAATTGTTCCAACAAAAGAGAACATCTTTCAACTCACGCAAACAAAAACCTTTATTGGCATTAAGAAAGGGGAAAATGTGCCCCCAAAAACTTACATCAGAGGTGACGTCATCACCAGCATGCAACATAGTTGTCTGGCATCCGCTGATGACATTCACACAGTGGTAGGGGTTATTGAAGTCAAAGGTGAAAGTTGAGTACCCTGACGTCGTCCTGCCGGTGTAGTACCGGGTAATGATCCTGTTTGAATGATCCCTATCATACAGTTTCATGTACCCGCCACTGACTGATGTTACGTCATACCGTAGTCTAAAATTACGTTCAAAAGACAAATATTAACATTTTTTTCGGAAAAATTAAAAATGATATTCCCAAATAGGTGATACTGCTCACACTGTTTCTGCAATGGGCGGTGCTGTTATGGTCTCATTTAGGGATTTCTTCGCGAGACACACATCACTTCTAGAATACTGTGCTGTCCTTTTCTAAATTTATTTACTTCGTAAATATGCTATACTGTTTGATCTTTGATTATCTGGTGGTTCCAGCTATTTGGCCAGTTCAAAAGAAGCATAAATCTTTATGAAATATTATATTTCCCTTTGTTGGTTACTTTTGTGATGAATTTACAATGATTACAAATATTCGTATGAGAATTTTTTGTCCGTCCATTGATCTTCAAAATTTAATTAACGTTCGATTGTGCCTGATGTATTCCCAAGAAGGAAAACAATTTGAGTTACCCAAGTACGTCTAGGCTGACCTTAAAATGACGTCACTAATTCAATTACTACTTACATATCTCCATTGGCTGGCGTCCATGAATTATAGATGATTGGGAAAGTACGATCACATGTAACAAAGCCAGTTACAGGATTGTCACGAGACCCGGCAGCTGAACAGGATGTCGATGCGATTGAATATCTGGTGGTTCCAGCTCCTTTGCCAGTTCAAAAGAAGCATAAATCTTTATGAAATATTATATTTCCCTTTGTTGGTTACTTTTGTGATGAATTTACATTGAAAAAGGCCTTCACAAGGATCCGACCCCTGTCAGTCATTTGCACGACACGTTTGTCAAAGCTGAAGTTTTCAGTAGTAATAAAGAAATATTTTCCCCTTCACACACGTCACACGAAGCGACTGTGCTATTTATACCTCAATACATCCATGGTTACGCTGACCATTTTGGGAGTCAACAGGTAAACGTGTGAAGACAGCGTCGCCTAAAATGCGCACTACACTGTGATAACACACAGGGTCATTGCAATTGGATCCCTAAATAGTACTACAAAGAATATTGAGATGATGACGTCAGTTGAATTGTGTCAATAATCTACTAATAACACTATAAAAAACCAAGTGTCCTTCCACCATCATTTGGGTCGCAGTTGGGCTGCAACTATTTTGAATGTAAGTTTTGAAACAAAGGGTTGTATACACTCAACTTAACTTGCACAATGAAATGGTGATAATGAACCCTTCACGAGCAGTAGTGGTCAAGGTTTTGTACAATTATTAGTTAATTTCGCCGCAAAGATGACACGATTATGTCAGTGGATAGAAATGACGGTCTAGTGTTTTGAAACTTCAGGTTATAATATAAGAGTGGTTCTAGGAACTCACGGTTTACGACGGCAGTAGCAGACGCTGACACAACGCCTAGTCTTACACTGTGAATGTACGGATGACCACTGCCCGGAGCTGAGAGATGTGTGGGTTGGTGCGAGCTTTTCCACACAATCTGAATATCAGTGAAGTCTCGCACATTAGTGTAGACCGTTTCCGTACTGCCCTGGACGGTCGGTGATTCTAAGGTAGTGGTGCCCTTCTTCAGGGTTGCACGATACTCTGCCATATTAGGTGCTAGGTTTTCAGGCACTATAATTTGAATAGTACATAAGTTAAAATTCACCTTTTAAAAACAATGGATTTTGCTTGTTTTCCAAAGGTAGCATCCTTCAAGACAAGACACAATTCTATGGCGTGAAGAGTAAAGGTTTTTTTAACTAGGGTTTCCTAACTTAGATAACGCTTTGAAAACTCTATACTCCTTCACTCGATATCGCAATTAACTCACTCGTTCTGCAGTCAGTTCCATAGAACCCAGCCGTACATGTACACTGTGCGTTTGTGCAAGACCCCGGGTAGCAGGCGTTGCTGTCCGTCCTCCATGAACATTGCTCTAGAAAGAAATAGTTTCGAAAATGACACTCCTTTAATTTTACGGTGTGCTTCAAGTAGTTACAGCAAGCCAGTTTTAGTGATATGTTTACCTCGACGACATCATTACATTCTCATGGTAAAAGAAGAGCACTACAGGGGGATTATTATGTAAATAACTGTCGAACCTTAATTAACATAAGCAGTCTCACTCAACGTAATATAGTTAATTGGAACAGCCTTCATATGGATTTGAGGCAAGCTGGAGCTGTTTGAACTTTTTGCCAACTTAAAATCGATCTTTAGCAACTTGCTTTAATTATATAAACATTAATTAATTGAGTGGTTCTCAGCTGTCGAACAGTCCCTTGTCTATCATTCTTTGTTCCGTCTGTCCAGTATGGAAAAGTACAAAAGCTTTTAGCTTCACTATTTTCCTACATGCTGATCTTTATTATGTATCCATAAGCCTATATGTATTGTTTTATTGTATAATTATAGTGCTGAGTATTGAACACTATGCAATGTGAATATGGCATATTGCTGTAAATGTGAAATAAACGTTTCGTCTATCTGAACTCGGAGTTGAAGTGGCAATAAAACTTAAACCCTGCAGGGTACGATTTATTGGAATTTCCACCATGCCATAACCTGAAATTTAGCTGCAGTTATGATCAAGATTGGAAACCAGTTCACATTAATCATGCAATTCCTGAGGGTCCCTGGGGAGTGCGGATATTTCAAACTAATATTTTTTTAAAATCATTTAAGATAACTGGCCATACAAGTAAATTTTAAAATGTTTCAATCGCAATGAATTGATTATTAATTATAAACAATAAAAAAGGAGTCCATAATATGCAGAATACTCTGCCTACTGGTTGAAGCAATGATGGAATAATGTCTGCAGTCCGGTTAACCCCGTACAGCTCTGCTTAAAAATAATAATGCATTGTGTAATGTACCAAACGAGGGCCTGCACAAGTTAGTGTAACAACATTTTCAGTTCATGAGGCCTAATAACCAATCATGATGAGTACCAGTTTTTCACAAAATTGTTTTATTTCATGGATTGCTTGTCAGTGTGACTATTTAAGACTGGAAAGGGGCCGTCTGCAAAATTGGGATGCCGTACTTTTTGCGCATTTTACAACTGTTTAGTACAAAATCAACGCATGGGATAGGAATCAAAGGGTGTGTACCAACTTATTGTTCTGATCAGTTTTTAATAGTCCTACTTCATAAGCCCGTTGAGTATAAAACTTTGGTAGGCACACACATTTAAAAAAGTACCGTGGTAACTGAATAGTAGCTTTAATTTCGACATATATTCACGTATATGTTTAATAATCAAATTGCAATTTGGGTAACAAATTGTGAATTTATACGCCAACATTTACGTAAATATCCACTACACGGGAAAATTTGTGAATCGTTAATGCCACTAAGTCGTGATTATTTGCGCAAATATTGTCGTATAATGTCACGATTTGAGCCCCAATTTGCTTTCCCCAAAAAGTATTGGCGTAAACATACACTTGTGCAATATCCTTTTAAAGAGCAAAGTTATAACAATTTATTTTGCCTGAGCAACTCCACGAAATTGTTTCCCAGCAATCGCAAGGCCCGTGTCCGAATTGGCGGTGTTTCGATGACTAAAGAAAAAAATACAGATATATATATATTACAAAGACAATATTACTTACTTGTGCATCTCGTCCCACCGTGTGTCTTCTTGTAGGCTGAACCAATAGAGTTAACGCCAGACTCACCGTCGCAGTTCTCGCACCTTTGATCATTACTATTAGTGCAGTACTCGGATGGACAGTTGTCGATTTGTGTGCACCCTTTAAGTTAAAGCAAATTAAACTAGCTTTCTGTAAATTACTATTTCCATAGTTCAAACATGGGCAGTTTTAGTTTGGTCACATCATACAGCGCGCCCATCCGTGATGTTTAGTCCAGGCTGTTAGTTAACATTGCATTTGTATTAATATATTTGTTTTGCTGGGGGGGGGGGGGGGCAAAGACCTACCTCAAAAAAGATAAGTAATATCACGACTAAATGTGTTTTCAGTAGACTGTATACTACTTACTATTACAGCCCGGCGAATAGTACCCGCGATTGCAATCAGTGCATTCATTAGTACCAGTGCAGGAGCCTCCGTTAGGACAGGTGTGAGATCCAAAGCATACACAGGGGACTCGTCTGCAAATGAAGGGACAATTACAGACGTTTCAGTTTTGCAACTTGATACGAAACAACTTATGTTACTATTTGGTCGAGCATACAATTTGATGTTAAAAACCGTTTACTAAATTAGACGTTCCCCGGATTAATCGTATGAAAGAAAGACCAGGGGAAAAGACAATGAGTGTGGAATCAGATCCCCGTTAGTATCTCACCATTTTGGGGCATGAAAAATGGGGGAAAAAAACATGTTATAAAAATATCGGGAAAAAAATGAATACAGTTTGAACCCCTAAATACGGGCTGAAAACACAAAAGCCAACATGGCTTTCAGGTATGGCAGTTCCGACAATGCACTTAATACCTTCACGTAACACATCATTAATATCACTTTCTTTTTGGAACAAAATTTTCAAAAAGACAGTTAACCACAAAACGTTAAAATCGTTTGAACAAACGGTTGTCATGGTAACAGCTGACCCCAGATAAGAACGTTTTTTTAAACAATATAACCGTATATTGTCATATATTTGTATTGTGATCGATGCAGCTTTTTAAAGGGTTAAACAAAAAAATATTGCCGGTTAACCCGATAGGGTTAATGAACATTAAATGGGATGGCTTAAATGAACACATATTTTGTTAACTATGCATTTAATTAACATTTATGAAATGTATTTTTCCATTAGAAATAATCATATTTAAACGTTAAAATCAAACAGACTTCACGCATATGCAAAAGGAATAAACAAGTGTCCCAAAATAATTTTAACTAGTTATTGTCAAAGATTATTTTACAACCATTCACTAGATCAGTTCGGGAATAAGCAAATAAACAAAAAAAGCCTACAAGAAACAAACCTGTAACTAGTACAAGTTAACAATCCCCCAAGGCCGCAATCCCTCCGATATACTTCATCACAAAAGTCACAGCTGTACTCCCTACAAGAAATAAAAAAACGTTTTCCTTAAAATGTTAACATAAGGTCGATGGGGTCGATATTGTGGGACCATTTGCTTCAAAAAAGGAGGGAATCTCAGCAGTACTTATAGGATTTTGGGGTATTTGCAAGGTGTTCCATCCAAGTTTATCATTGGCTACAAACATGACTGTTTGCCTCATGTTATTCAATCAAAATAACACCATGTGGCAACAATCTTATCATATTGCAATTAGCCATTAATAAATTAATGTTTTTTTTTGCTAGCCCTGGTAAGGCACTATTTTTTGTTGCACTGCAAGTGTAGAGTCCAACCAGAGCTGTGTTTCTTTCTTACTGTAGTTGTGGACGGAACAGTCACTTGCAGTAACAGTTAATTACACCAAAGTAGTGGACACCATTCTTTACTTTAATAAACTAGGGAACATTGTGCTACCTGTTGAGGTTTGTTACATCAGGTTTTTAAATTTGTATTATTGCAATTCTCTGTTTCTAATCGAAATAAAAAGGGAAGGCATACAAACAACAAACCTGAAGCGAGTACAATCAAACGCGTCGAAGAGACCGCACTTTACCGTATAGCGTTCATGGCAACTGCCACCACTATCAAAACCCATGCAAGAAATAGAAACAAATGAGAGTTACTCTTCATAATTAAACGTTAGCCCCCCCCCAAATTGACCTCGATAAGAAAAAAATTAAAAATACAACAACTTCAGCAACTACAAGAACAACAAGAACAAGAACAAGAACAAGAACATTAACAACAAGAACAACAACAACAAGAACAACAGCAAGAACAAGAACAAGAACAAGAACAAGAACAAGAACAAGAACAAGAACAAGAACAAGAACAAGAACAACAGCAAGAACAAGAACAAGAACAACAACAAGAACAACAGCAAGAACAACAACAACAACAACCGAAATTATAATTATAATAAAAAAGAAAGCGGTCATTTAACTAGGAAGCCGCTTATCTTGGCAAATCTTACACAATGTAAAACTTACACATAGTATGGATGAGATAAACACGTCAGAATTGTAAAACCCCACCCTTAAAGAGTTGTTTTCTCTTTAAGCACACTTTTGAAGTGAAGGATTTTTAATGTCGAACCTCGTTAAAAATGATACAAAAGTCACTCATTGTGTTAACAGTCTCTTTATTTGTTTACGCACATTTCCTTTAAATAAATCACACCTCTTTTTTTTCTGTGAGTTATATTAACAATCTCCTTATCTGATCTATAATACTCAATTAAAAGAGTCAACATTCTGTGAGATGACGGCTCCTTTTACATTTTACTGTCTCTTTTGTTCAGCTTTGCCCCATACTTTGTAACTTGTATACTCATTAATAATCATTCATCTATTTTGATGGTTTAATTTACAAGCTTTGTTTGTGTGGAATTATTTTGAATTACGACTTCAGATTCGGTACTCAACAAGAACAAGAACAAGAACAAGAACAAGAACAACAGCAAGAACAAGAACAAGAACAACAACAAGAACAACAGCAAGAACAACAACAACAACAACCGAAATTATAATTATAATAAAAAAGAAAGCGGTCATTTAACTAGGAAGCCGCTTATCTTGGCAAATCTTACACAATGTAAAACTTACACATAGTATGGATGAGATAAACACGTCAGAATTGTAAAACCCCACCCCTTAAAGAGTTGTTTTCTCTTTAAGCACACTTTTGAAGTGAAGGATTTTTAATGTCGAACCTCGTTAAAAATGATACAAAAGTCACTCATTGTGTTAACAGTCTCTTTATTTGTTTACGCACATTTCCTTTAAATAAATCACACCTCTTTTTTTTCTGTGAGTTATATTAACAATCTCCTTATCTGATCTATAATACTCAATTAAAAGAGTCAACATTCTGTGAGATGACGGCTCCTTTTACATTTTACTGTCTCTTTTGTTCAGCTTTGCCCCATACTTTGTAACTTGTATACTCATTAATAATCATTCATCTATTTTGATGGTTTAATTTACAAGCTTTGTTTGTGTGGAATTATTTTGAATTACGACTTCAGATTCGGTACTCAACTGTGAACATGGTATCCACGACGAGATCAAGATGATAACGCAAATATTGAGCAAGGTCATGGTGTTCATTTAGCTGAAACCCGAACAGAAAACAGCAATTGTTAACAATACATACCTAGTTTCGTTTGAAATAAGACTAAATTAAATCTAATCTTTACAGGTTAATAACACGAGTAATACAAAATAAGGGAATCTGACTGTCTATGTATTAATAAAAAGAAGAACGGAAATTAGAGAGGAACTAAGTGAACCAAGATCTAACGCACTAGTGAAATATATTTATGGGATTTGAGATTGGATGCAAAGCAGCTGTTTCAATTGCTCGGATTAGATATGGCGGTACTTAAAGGTATTATACAGGATTGGTAGAGCTAACAAAACAATCGCAAACAAAGTTCATGTTTTGTGTGATTAACAATATACATGAAATAACAAACCTGTGAAAATTTGAGCTCAATTGGTCATCGAGGTCACGAGAAAATTGTGAAAAAAGACCTTATGTGTTTTCTGTTTTTCAAACATCGAGTTTATTATCGCGCGCGATCAAAACTATTGTTTTATTCATTTCTCAGAAACGATAGCATTTTAGGCAGGAATATTTTAAGGACCCTTTCTACCATTACTTACTTTAAATCATGTAAGTTATGTGTGAATCTGAGAACATTGTGTTTTTCGATCTTAACAATAGTGTACATGGCCTTTAAAGCTGAGGTAACACACATGCACTTTATTTTGTTCATTCATGCATCGATCTTCTCTGTGGACTATGGACCAAAAACTGTATCGACCATTTAAAATTAAACATTGACTCATAAGATGTCATTCTGCATGCTTTAAAGTGATGCGTTGTGCTGCTGACCCCGAATGACCGTGTGACGCCAACAAGCACAAATGCACAAACGTTAGCAATGACAACAGCACTTCCAGAGCATGGACTCCTTGAACCATTGTTCAACTAATTGCGTTCCTTCCTCCGTGATTATCATTTGACTAACGGGCCGCGTTGTCGACTTTTACTTTGCAGAAAACTTTCTAAGTTATACTGCTTATTTTGAAAACTACTTATTTTATTGTATTGCTCGGCTTTTTTTTCAATTGTACTCACACTTTTTATTTGATGCCCCTGACCCGCTAAAGAAACGTAAATAAATGAATAAATAAATAAAGTTTGTTAATATAAAAAAATAATACTTAGACAAACTCATTCCTGACGTCTTAGTGCCTGTACTAAAATTTTAAACATTGTTAACAATAACTAATACTCACAAAAACGAATTTCCTTCAGGAACACTCCAGGCCTCTTCGGCACTTCAGCCAACAGCGAGTGCACTTGTGTGGGCCCTGCGACAAACTGTCGCATTCTCCGTCAATTCGTCACAGTCGAAGAAGTTTCTGCACCAGGACAATCGACTGGTAAAACCACCAATCCCGGCAGACTAGAAAACGAAGTGACAAGCGACGTTGAAAACTTGCACAGTGCCTCACAGTTATGGCCACTGTCTGTAAATGTCCCAGCTCCGCCCATTTCATCGAGAAACGTGACGGAAAAAAAATCAGATGTTAAGTGAAGTTGTGCATGAATTTAATTTACAAAGCGTCACCATCGCAAGATGAAAAGAACAATTTAAGCCAGAGTGCGTTGGACGACAACTCTTACATTTAAAACCACCTCCAAGGTCCTGGGTTTGGACTGAAGGACATCTTTCAGAATCGCATTAGTAAAGGTAAGGTTTAACTAGATAAAGAGAGTCAAATTTTTGTCACGAAGAGTTCAGAAAGACGGGGTCAAAACTGGATCCAGTTTAAAATGGTTGAAAGCGACGCTGCAAACCTTCAACATGTACAACACGAGATAAACCATCGTACAAATTTCCTTTTTTTATATGATGACCCTGAAGGGAGATCAAACATAACTATGGACGTCAGTATTCATGACAACATTCACGACTTGGACCCAAAGTCTCGAACATTGACGCAAATATTCATTGCTAATTTCATGGCTTGTGCCCAAATTTGCAAATACTAACGCCAAATAATGCAAATATTTATCGCAAACCCAACTAGGCTTGGATTAAATGGCATTTTTCCCCAGCAACTTAGATAGCATACGCTGGCGAAAGATGTAAGCATGTAGGATGTTCTTGTGTGCACATACTTCGGTACCTAGGTTGCTGAAAAAATAATGAATATTTGCGTCAATATTCACGACTTGGAGCCAATTTGTATATTTGTCTTTATTATTAGCGTCGATATTATGACTTTGGGCGCAAGTCATAAATGGTAATATTAATTTCACAACTTGAGGCACAAGTCGGAAATGTTGTCTAACCATTGGCGTCACTATTTGAGACCTGTGGCGAAAATTTTGACGACAATGACGGCATCAAAATTAACTTGTGCACATGTCGTAAATATTGGTAAAAATATTGCTGTCGCTATTCACGACTTGGGGCACAAGGTCTTTTGTTACGACTTTCAAGGTTTCTTGAATTGAATATAATGTCATTTACTTGTTGTCCTACAACTTTTTTGTTTGACAATTTGAGAGGCTGTCCAGACCGCGCTTGTTTAAAACCGTCAAGAGGGCAATACTGTCAGGATTTGCTGGTCAGCTCATATGCCTTAGTATCATTCCCATTCTGGTCCATGTCACGCATAGGGGTGCAACTTTTGTACAAACTATTTATGTCAAATGTCAATTGTACCTTTTTCCGTGGTTGTGAGCCAAGTATAAAGTGGAACCATCTATTGAGTCAAGGGCTGATTTCTATCTGCCGATGTCTTGCCAACAGTTTATAAAGTTATGCCCATCCCCTTTCTTTCTAGACATACTGTCTAGACTCTTACACATGCATTCACGTTATGTCATGGATTTCACAGTACAGCCACATAAGTTAGTATATTGCGGTCGCAAATGTATAAATAAATCCCTAATCGGAAGATGCTAAGTTGCGGCCACAAGTACATAAGTTGCTCCCGCAAGATTGTACTGACCGTGATGTTAGCACATACGGTAAAAGATGATAATGTACTAGTCAAGTGGCACGATTGGGGCTTCCTATAAAATACTTGAAGTATCGGATGTGCGTTGGTTGCAACTATGCACCTAACTTGAAGGCTAGGTAGGCCTGCCATTCACATTCTTGAAACGTTCAAAAGTGGAGCATTCCTTTTGCAGTAGGCCTACAATTGAATTTATTGAAATGATCACACTGTACAACGATGTGTTTATATGTGATTTTGACACTAACAATAACAACCTTCATTTTGGACAATGTAAACTATAACAACGCAACTATAACACAAAAAGAGAGAGAGGGGGGGGGGGGGGAGAAATAGATAGAGATAGAGGTAATCGTAACCCGATAGGTACAACCTTCATTTTGGACAATGTAAACTATAACAACGCAACTATAACACAAAAAGAGATAGAGAGAGAGGGGGGGGGGGGAGAAATAGATAGAGATAGAGGTAATCTTAACCCGATAGGTACAACCTTCATTTTGGACAATGTAAACTATAACAACGCAACTATAACACAAAAAGAGAGAGAGAGAGGGGGGGGGGGGAGAAATAGATAGAGATAGAGGTAATCTTAACCCGATAGGTCCTCGTACAAGGGGTAGTTTTAAATACAAGCTCCTATTTATTCGTGTAAAATTTACGCCTCGGGCTGTTGGGACATTGATCGGTCTTTCAACAGTAAAAGAAAAGGTAATTGGACCCAGTTTGCTTAACTTAATATTCGTAAGATTACATATGATGTTAATGTTAGATGTACACACCTGGTAGGCTTCACAGCTATTACTTCTAACACGGTGTTGCATATCACTCGTCAAGAATTGGTAATGTACATTTAAGTTATTGTTGGTAATCTGATTGTAAAGGAAACAAAACTGCTTTATTCCCATGCCACTATCTTTGGACAATGGGGAAAACACTAAAACAGTTTTGGTAAACTTAGCAAAGAGCTATTATTATTATCAATGGTATACAGGTTTACAATAATGCACTCGAATTTATGAACTCAACCCAGCTATCTGTCGGTTCAATATCTTCCACTGTGGTTTTGAATTATAGAGAAAATAATAAGCCAGCCTTAATTGATATGTTTATCTCATGTGGTGATTCAACACAGTAAGCCTATCGACCTGGCCATGGAGGCCTTTCCCTTTCCTGTATCTACTACAGTGAGGTATCTGAATACAGCAAAGAGGAAGAGTCCTACATAGGGCTAAATTACACTTTTGTGTACATTTTGTCTCAAAAAATGGCGGACAGGACTAGGTGTGTGTATGTGCTCTGTGCGTCGTGAAATTGGTCGATAGGCCTTAAACACGCTGTCACCATCTTGTGCGCAATAACAGTAATGAATGCTGATATTCGTTGCACACACAAAAAACATTATATATTTTTTCTTCCAGCCTCGGTTTGGTAAAATTGATTTGGCTTGGAGAAAACTCGAGATGCCACACCATGATATTGGTCTACACGCATTTCTAAAAATGTATGCATGTCGTCATTGTTACCCAAAACGAGGCAACAGGAGCAGCGCAAAAAGTACTCACGGATTTCTTTCCTGTTATTGGTCAATGAAAAATGAGGTAGGGCTTACTGAAAGGTGTATTGGTGGCACTGCACCGGTAGCCTCGTTTTGGATTACAATGATGACGTCATGCATACATAAAAAAACATATACACACATATTTTGTTCATATTAAAAGTGCATCCGTACAAATACAATGCAGTTGAACGGTTTCAGTAGTCAACTCACTGTAAAACCTTTCCAAGAGTACAAACATTAACCGCAGTTAAGCAGATTACGTTTAATACTGACCCTGTTGGCAAAAAACTCCTGTGCGAAATGTCTTGAACTTGGACTTTGCGAGGACAAAATAATCAATTGCGTTTATTGCAAGTGGGAAAGCAGTCTTACTTGGGTCCGATTTCATTAACCCTGTAAGCGTTGAAAAATCTTGCTAAGTACATATACTTCTTGTTAAGCAGAGGCAGGTAACCCCCCCCCCCTGTGTAGCGTAAAGTCTTAGTTTGATATTGAAACACATTGTTAGAAACGGCCCCCTTTGAAGTAACGTAGTTTCAGAGTAAGAGGTAATTCTGAAACTGAGTAACTTTGAATCTGGGAAAGGATTCAGATATGAAATCTTTCAAAGGCATCTGAAAGAACACAATTCTATGCAACAAGGGTGGTTTTTTGTTTATTATTTTCTTGCAACTTTGATGACCAGATAAGCCCAAACTTTCACAGGTTTGCTATATTTTATGCAAACATGGGGATAAACTTAGAAAAGATAATGATCTTTGACAAATACCCAAAGTATAACCTGCCTTTAAACAAACCAGTAACTATATTATAAACAATAACTAATAGACCAGGTAGTACATTTTTCAAAAAACGGGTATGCAACCAACCCCCCCCCCAACAAAAAATGGAACAAAAAAGAAGAAGAAAAACAAACAACAACATCAGCAACAACAACTCCGAAACCGAAACATGAAACATGTTAAAATTGAATAATTTTTTTCTGAGGGGTTGAGCATGAAATGAAATAATAAGCAGCCAAGAATTTTTTTCCAGATTATTATTTTTACCAACGCCATTACTAAAGTGCCCTTTGAGAGTAGCACGGTTGACAGAGTGGATTGATATAAATTTAAATTGGTTCAGCCAAGTGCACTGAAGTGAACAGGAAAGGAAGGGAAAGCACTAAACACGTTTGTATTCATAGCTAGACCCAGGGTGCTGAAATTAAAAGAGTAGATTTCAAGCCGTTAATTCATTCGTCACGGTCAGATATAATATAATCCGTTCATTTTTACAATATATCACGCAACAGTTCGTGCATTGTCGTCCTCCTCTTCAACGGATTAGGAATCTCGGTGGGAGTATTTTTCCATTCCCCCCCCCCCACTTGATCACTTAATTAAGTGAAATATAAATTTCCATACTTTGTGTTTAGGCATAATACTAAAGTTAATGGAATGGGCTATGTTTAATTAAAGTGGTATGGTATGGCAATTGGAATGTTTTCTCCTAGTAGTTACAAGTCACAAGAAAGAGAAAAGCTCATCTTTAATCACATATCTGTACATTTTTTTGAACTTATCGGCAAAACATTTGGCCCCATAATTAACAGCAAGAATTTAGTTCTACTAAGGCCTTTTTGCTCTTCCAAAACTTCCCCTATAATGACATCAGAGATGCAAACGATGGTTCCATGTGTTGTTGTTTCTCTCTTTTGCAGGTCGTAAAAGAGATTTATTTAACCCATCTTCTACATCAGGCCAAGTGCTGGCCGAGCAGCCAGCAGTATGACTTCACCGTCATACACGTACGGTAAGCTGTCCAACGGCAACTTGATGAAGATCTGGCTGGTCTTCATCTTGGGTATAGGGACATTCACCATGGAACCGGTGCTAACCAGTTTCATCCGGTTCAAGGTGGACACAGAATACGTATACGATTTCCACTCATCAACAGATCTGAGGAATGTTGAAACAATACTTGCTGAATCAAAGGTAGGTTATTTGTAAATGTCAGAAATTGCATTATACATCGATAAGAATATACTTTGTTGACACATTAAAATCACTAGGAACACTCTTTTATAAGGGCATTTCCATATTTGCTTACATGATCTTTAATAAAGAGAGTAACACGTGGTAGTTAATTGGAATCCTTGTTTATTGCCAGTGAGTTGCCGCCAGGACAAGCTTAACCCTCCTCAATAGCCTGTTGGCATTGGCCAAATCCATTTGTTTTTAACCGGGAGTTACTTGGCACACAAACCTAAGACCCCAAAAGTTTATTAAAATACAGTGGTAGTCCCAATCACCTTTTCTTCCCCCACTTCAACCTTCGAGTTAGTAAAAACAAACTTGATTTGAAGCGGTACCTAAAATCGGCTTCGTCTGAATTACCGGCTACGGCTGCAGCTCTGGATGTTTCTCAGGGTGTTGGTTTTTGCCTCCTGTTTTCCAAAGCTAATTCGGAAATGTAGTGTTGCAATACTTTGGGCGCTTATTAAATAATAAAATACAAAATATTTCCAAATCGACACGTTGAATAATGAACTGTACCATTTTGAACAATTATTTATGTTGTATCATGTCTAAATTTAACTTCCTTTTAATGTTATTGTCATCATAATATTTTACCTGATAAACTAAAACATAATCATATAAACTAATTTTCGTAACCAGGTTGAAATTTATTTATTTCTCATTTATCCTGGGGAGACCTCTCAGCAAAACACTGTTTTTTCAGACGTACCCAGCAGCTACAAATACAAATTATTGTAAAAGGAAATGATTAGAGCCTTACAAATATATCATAAGATACTAACAGCCAAATTTTTGGTAAAGGCCAAGTATAAAGTACCAAGGAAATCTGTACATGCCCCACCTTTTAAAATCTCAAATTGTGTGAACTGTGTCTTAAAACTTGCTACGATAGGGGGCAATTCTTAAGTGTATGGGGAAGTTCATTGATAAAGTTGACCCTACGAGCAGCAAATTTACGTTTACCTGTTAGTGAAATGTAAACTCAACATGATCCTTAATGTAATGTTTTCTAGATCATTGAAGTCTACAGACTTACAAATTGCGAGGTTTCTAGTTACTTTTACTCAAATTTTTCTTGAAGATTGGTTTTTTGGTAGTAAAAAGTCCCAATACCGAAGTTGGATTCCAGCAAATCTTCCTACGGGTTCATTCAGCGGCCATCACTAGCAGCAACGACAAAGGTAACACCAAACAATTTCCGATACTCATTCCTAGAGGCTATAACATAACAATAGTTGCACATGATTTCACCAATCACGTGACAATTACTGCCCGCGGAATTACCCTTGTATTGTATCATTTCATGAAACCCTGGATGTGACAAGGCCCTGCGCCCATGGCAACGATAAACAAACTTACAAACTCAATGTCATCATGCCCTAGTTTCATGGCACTGCGATCCAGGTAAATTTTCGCAAGGGTTGACCTGTAAAGAAGCAGTAGCAATCATAGCAACGGCCTGCAAACACAATTCCAACCTGTGTCCATTACAACTTTATCACTCACTGTATCAAACGTGCCCATTCATTGGGAGTTAAAATTTACCCCCAAACCTCCCCTCCCCAGGTGTTTACGCTTAGCAATGACAATGGTCTTTTGTCAATTGTTGTTTGTTGAGAGCAGGTCTCTAATGTCCTTAGGTGGTTGCTGTACTTGGAGAAAACCCAAAACTAATCCTTGGCATTGTACATCGAGCAGTGAACTTAAGTGGATACTGCTGACAATACAATTAAAACCCTCCAACGCAGAAGTTTGTAAAAGTGAATTATACAATGTGGACTAACCGCATAAAATTTAAACTACTTGAAATGACTTCTTATTTCTTATTCGTGTTTTTTTTCTATTCATGGATTATATATTTGTTTAAGTGGTATATTAGCACATCGAGTACAAAAAAGTACAAGTTGATGACAACCCTACAAGCAAAATTAAGCCAATACATACCAAAGTGTATCCCTAAAAAAAACATATAAAATTAAGCAAATCGCCAATGTGCTTTATACGGGGGTTGGCACATAAAATTTATGGTCACTCTGTGCATGTTTAAAACAAAAAGACACATACTCTGCTGCACTGTGAACAAGATATTGACAAAGTCAATGATTTAATTTGTGGGCTCTTGATAAGGACTTACAGACACAGTGTAAAGTAATCCAATATCGGGGACCTGCGGTACACCTCGGTACCCCATATAAGAGATGTTGATCAGATTTGAGAAAACCTGTACATCTAGAAGAGGTAAGGAAAATTACCTCAATAAAAGTTATGTCTTCCCTTGTGTCGCCTTTTTCTGTTTCTATGCATCAATACAAGAATATAACCAAACCAACAAACAGGAAAATATCATCGACCATCTGATTATTCGTATTGCTATTAGGAAATCATACGCAGATGTTATATGTATAATGAGCACTTGTTCGCTTATGAAACCTACCGTACATTTTTAAAGTGTCTGAAATTGTGACAAACGCCCCCTAATTTACTTTTTATTGTATTTCTTTTAAGTATTTTTGAGCAAAGAACAAGACTTCAATGGATGGTAAGTTTGCAATCTTGATTTTATAAATACATGTACCTATAGCCATCGTCGTCAATCGTGAACTTGTAAACATTATCCTATTATCACTAATAATAATAATAACAATAACAGAACATTTATATGGCGCACAGTATCTGGGAGGACTATTCAAAGGCGCCGGTCGCTTGCAAATCACTCTGATTCAAACGAAATATTGAAAAGATGACTCTTAAGATGGCGTTTGAATGATGACAGGTCAGTTGTGTCCCTTAACTCGTCTGGCAATGAATTCCAGAGACGCGGTGCACAGCTGGAAAAGGCCCGGTCCCCATAGCTTGCCATAGGCGAGTTCTGGGAACAGAAGATCTGAGGCCTGGTCGCAGGTTGCGAAGTTATAACAGATCTTGTATGTATCGTGGAGCTACTCCATGGAGGATTTTGAATGTTAGGAGCAGAATTTTGAATTTCATTCTGTATTTAACAGGAAGCCAATAAAGTTTGTGTAATAATTATAGGTGTAATGTGATCAGATGATCTTGTTCTAGTGAGTAGGCAGGCGGGCAGGTGCATTTTGGACTTTCTGGAGGCGCATTATTAATTGCTGAGGTAGTCTTGTAAAATAAAGTAAACTGTTGCAGAAGTCTAGTCTAGATGAGATGAAAGCATGGATGAGTTGTTCAGCTGTATGAAGTGAAAGTGAGGCTCTGGTTGCTGCTATACGACGTTGATGCGCGTAAGAAGACCGACAGACTGCGGTGGTATGTCGGTCAAGGTTCATAAACCTGTCGAAAACAACGCCGAGGTTACGTGCATCGGAGCAAGGAGCAACCAGAGCATCCCCAATGCGTATGCATGGAATATTAACCTCCTGTCTTAGATAAGGTGAGCGAATGACAAGAAACTGGGTTTTGTGGGGGGTGTTGAGTTTTAGTTAAGATTGGCCGCCATCCAGCTGCACATGTTATCTAAGCATGTTTCAAGAGTGTGTTTTATGTTAAACACATCGTCTGGTATACTTAAAGCTGTGTGTCGTCTGCATAAAAATGGGGGTGGAGGCCATGGTGTCGGGAGATGCGGCCAAGGGGAGATATGTATAAGGTAAAAAAGCAGAGGCCCTAAAACAGATCCGTGTGGCACACCATAGCTAAGCTTAGAGTCGTTGGATAATTCCCCTGAAAAATTAAGAGACTGAGAACGATTATGTAAGTATGATTTGAACCAATCAAGAGCAAGAGTATTACTAACACCAAATAGGAACCCAAACATCTTGGGAATCATGTGGAGACATAAGTCGTGTTTTTCTCGTCACTGATAAAACTGCTCCACACGTAGAATTGATTTCTTTAGAATTATAATGCCGCTAGTATCTCTCATTTTCCAAGTTTCCATAAAAAGATAATGAAAACTTCTTCTGATCAATATCGTGGGGTCCTGGACAGCCGGTGTCTCACTGCAAACCTGAGGGGAAACGTATGATAGAAATCTCAATAGAGTGCATACGCATATCAGAACAAACTTAATCCACCTCAGGTACGGCTTGCATTTCTTCTTTGTTATCTGCTCAGTTTCCGAGATGGAAGAACTTCCTCTAAAAAACTTTGACAAAAAGTCGTATAAATTGTAGTTTTGTTTTGTCCAAGTATCCCTTTGTCAGATTTAATGGCATTCCTCCCTCCAGGTTCTCACTATTAAGATACGTTGACACAAATTATTTGGTAATTCACCAAGTGACTCTCTGCAACAAGCTTTATCGTTCAGGCTGAAACGTTGCTAAGGAAAACACCAAAACAGTTAACGTTTCTGAAGAGGTTGTTTACAACATGGTATTTTATCAATGTCGGGTATCCTTTTATCAAGTAAAATATAAAAACGGGGCTGTATGAATTGCCGTTCAATCATGCAACCCATTATGAAATTACCACCTTTTCTTTTCAATATCGTGGGTTCCTGGACAGTCGGTTGTCTCACTGCAAACCTGTTGTCGTAATCTGACGTCCCTTACAATTAGAAAGTTTTCGCTATCAAAGGGCAAAGGTATGATGGAAAACTCAATAGCGAGTATAAGCAATTCAGACAAAACTTAATCCGACTCAGTTATGGCTTGAATTTCTTCCTTGTTAACTGCTCAGTTTCCCAGATGGGAGAACTTCCTCTAATAAACTTTGACAAAAAGTCGAATATATTGTTTCTCTTTCGAAAAGTATCCCTTTGTCAGATTTAATGGCATTCCTCCCTCCAGGTTCCCACTATTAAGATACGCTGACACAATTTGTTTGTTAATTCACCAAGTGCCTCTTTACAACCAGCTGTATTGTTCAGCCTGAACCGTTGCTAAGGGAAACACCAAAACAGTCAACGTTTCTGAAGAGGTTGTTTACAACATGGTATTTTATCAATGTCGGGGTCCCTTTAACAAGTAAAGTATAAAAACTGGGCTGAGATGCCGTTCAGTCATGCATAATGTTATATGAATTGAAAAAGAAAATAACTGAATGGGGCTCCCAAAAATAACACACAATGATTGTAGGAGGACTTAAAGTGTACATTTTCAGACCGAGTGGTTGATGACCTGTTCATGGTCGTCGAATTCGGTACCTTAAATTGCTCATGGCGGTTGTCAGTTTACTTCACAGAGCAAGTTAAGTTAGCTGGGTGACTAGAGTCAACTAGACTTAACCATAATTGATCCAGATATAAATGTCACTCAAACGCTGCGTGGCTTATCTAGCTAGTTTATCTGGATCAGCCCCTAGCCCTGGAGCACTGCCTGCTTCTCTAGTCAACTCGCGACTAGGTTACGTGACGGAGAAAGTTTTGAAAACTTTTGTAATCACACGCACAGTTCTCCTAAACCTAGAATAGTGGTTTAACGATAAATTGTAGGCTTCTGCCAATAAATTATGCCAATCAGTCAGATAATAACTTTTAATATTAATATTTAAAAATATTATTGCATTATGTGCGAGTATAGAAAATGAACAGGACAGGCCAAAACTTTTTTGTCCATTACGTCGTCGCCTTGTTGACATGATTGACAAGTAAATCGACTAGATGCGTTAGATTGAAACACAGACCACGCATGCGTGATTGAAATTACAAACTGAGTGAAGATTGCTTAAAATGTTTAAAATTAACAATTTCAAAGATTCACTTGCGCGCAGTTTAAAACAAATCTTCGTTCGAACAAATAAGATCTTCGTTCGAACGAAGATTTTTTTCGTTCCAAAGAAGATTAATCTTCGTTCGAATGAAGATTAATCTTAATAAGCCTGCGCGCGCACGAGTGCTGCCAGAGACAAAAAAGCCGTTGCTGACGACGTGGAGGCACGCTAGCAGTCACGTATAGAGCCTACAGCGTCGTCAACAGTGGTGAATGTGGCTATTATGCAGGCACGAGTGCGCCGTGGGTTTCTTAATATTTTCGTTTGGACGAAGATTATTTCCGTCCAAACCTATGTCTCTTCAAAAGCTCCATAGCACAACTCGTGCTGACTTGAAAATATTTTTGTTTGCACCGTGCCCACGATAGAATAACAAATTGTTCTTTTTGATTGAATATATCTTAATTAGTTTATTGTATGCTTCCTATAGGTTTTCGTTCGACATCAGCGAAAACGGAACATTCGGTCAACTGTACTATCCCCGTGATGAGAACGATCACGTCTTAGCAACCAAGAAGGGTTTAGCGAGCCTATTGGCTTCAAATCTACAGCATCCTCCTGATGGCTTGGTAGGTAGTAGATGTCTAATCACACTTGGTGTTTCAACTTGTTATAAAGGTCATCATGCAAAAATCAAAAGCCAAATTAACTAATTCGTGATCAAAATTGAAAAAAAAAACACGATAGCCTTATTTTTCCCGCAAATTTTTACACAGACTGATGGGCAGCCTGAGTGGAGCTACGATTGCAACGAAACAGGTCACGAGGGTCACCATGAGTCGTCATACAATGCCCGGATGTCACCGGACAATGATGGCATTATCGTTTTCACAAAAACCAGACGAACACACCCGATACCGCACGGGAAATCCAAACATCAAAAGGTATGACATTGTGTCGTTTGACAGGCATGTGAAGGGCGACCTCTGTCGACTAAGCTACAAAACAAAATTTGTATGGTGAGGTTTGTCCAATTTCAAATTCTTTCTTCAAATTATTTCCTTCAATAGTGGAAGTATAGCACTGAAACTGGATATCTTTACGGTGTATACCTTAATATAGTGATGAGCCCTTAAACGGAATGGTAAAACAAATTAAAAAGTACCCCAAAAACTCAAATTATTATTTCATTCCCGAAATGTTATTTAGCTCCCTTTAAAATATTGTTCCATTCTCTCGAAAAGTTATTTTGTTCCCTCAAAAACCAATTAAATTATTAAAACAATTACACCATGTGGAACAAAATAATGATAGGGAAACAAATTAATACAGGGACCTTATTAACTTTTACTTCTGGTGCTTTTCGACCCTTTCAAAAACTTTGTTTAACCTGTACGTTTCGAGACAAACCAACAACAACAACAAAAACAACAACAACAACAACAACGATATACAAGAGAGACAGGTGTACGAACAAGTTGAATAGCGTCGTTATAACGGCTTGCTTCCGAATTTTTCTGGTAAACACTAACGTACATGTGTTTTGCTTTACAGGAGATTCATTACCACCCCGGTATGAAGCTACCGACTCTCGTAAAGATTCTGGACCACTTCGAAGCACCAAGAGAATCACCAAAGGAGTAAGCAAAATGAATTTGTTTGAGATAAATCATGGATAAACCATGCACAGGGAAAAAAAACCTTGAAAAAATTAAAGTCATGTTTGCACAATAACGTCACCAGTCTACACAGTCTTTTGGGTCAATTCCTACCGCTGCTTAAATAAACATGTTACATGGATTGACATTTTAAAAAGCATTAATTCGTGTTAATTAGTTTTATTAAATGGGTTAAAGAACATTGACAATGTACAGGTCAACAGGATTTCATTTCATTTGTGATCACTGATGTTTTTGTCTTTAGTTTTCAGGATCACTTTCAGGAGTATGAAGGTAAAGGTGTTTTTGGTAAGTTTTCGAAAATATATTTCATGACTTCATTCCTTTCTGTTCTCCTGAATAAAGTTGAGGATTTTTCGGTTAAAGAAGTTTGAAAGCAGTGCTGCTTTATTGCTCAATTTCTATTTTAGTTTCTTACCTGTTTGTTTAAGTGTTAAAACACTTTTTCGGACACTTTCTTTGAACCTTCATCAGATTAAGACGGTTTTATTTGACTGAGATTATTACCTTTACAATTCATTACATTTTGACCAGAAATCCCAGAGATGCAAACTGTTTCAGAGGGGCAGTTGATTTTCGTGCGTGAGATGTACTCCCCTTCTCCAGCTCCGCCCACTGATAGTGATCTTGTTACTGATACAATTCACATGAATAAGGTAAGTCTTGTGCACAAACTAATCTGGCATCAATTGTTTGTACTGTACTTACACTGTGCCTTCAATCTTACTTGCATCTGATGCAACCTCCTTATCTTCTTATTTACTGTAACAACTTAAGTTTGTGTTCGCGACCTTTGGACCTTCCTTTTTTTCAGTGTTAAGCTTTTATTTGAGCAAGACAGAGCACATTTTGTGAGTATTTTCTATATTATTTTGTAGGGAGCATGGCTCTGGCCGTGCACTTAATACTGTTTTATTTGGAATGTTTTCTGTTTAAACCATTTTTTATGAGAGACATATTGTAAATTTTTGGGCGTGTATCGGGTATGCTATACTTTGTAAACTTGTAACTGTATGAATTACTGACTGGGTTGTGCTATTTGAACTGTATGCTATTGATTGGAGGACAGGCACGGGAAGGAGGCCCGCCCTCTATTAATAAAGGACGAACATTCACTTAAATACTACAGCAAAGTCCACATGACGACGTATAAAACGTAAAATGATCTCCTGAACTTGAGCTGGTTGAAGTGCAGGAGATCATTTTATATTTCAGACGTCGTCATCTGGACTTTTGTTGTAGTGTTTTAGTGAATGTTCGGCCTTCACAATTAAGAGGGCCGGCCTCCTTCCCGTGCCCCTACATGTATTCTGTCTGAACAAAAAAGTTCATCAACTCCTTCTTATCAAAAGATGTCATCAGCTACTGATATACCACAGTCTACTGACACGCCCCACTATACAGGGCACTTTCACACAATGGGCAACACACACAATAACTCTGAGCCCTCCAATCACAGTTCTCTTTTCACAAAAGCAGTGACTGATTCTACACTGAAACCTCTGAATCGTTATAAATAGACCAACATGTCTCACACTTTTCAGTCTTCTTAAGATAACTAGAGCAAGCTAGTCGACACGTTAAGACAAAAAAAGAACTCACGCGGCAGTGCAGTTAATTTCTAACAGCAAAGTAAATAGTTATACACATGGTGTTACCGCAAGCCGATACATTGATACCTCACCATGCAATGCCTCAAAAACCATATACATAGTGGCTTCTTTGTACTTACATCGTCGTGATGGTTTTGCCATTAAGAGCGAAACTAAGGCTCGACAGAGCCTGGCTTTCTTTTTTTTAAATACGACATCATGCACTCTTGTTGTTGCAAAAAGGGAACTTAACAAAATGGCATTAGCAGCACTTTGTTGATTTCCTTTGAGATGTTTTTGGAACATATCAAACCCTTTACATTAAAACATATATCATGACATATTGACATTAAAATAATCCGATTTTCTTTTCTCATTTTTGTTCATTATGTGCTTTTATTATCCCTTTTAACATGTCAACGTTCAATAATCTTTTGCTGTAGTTACCAAACAGTCAGCACCTGACTGATGACATGATATCAATAAAGGAGATGGTGTCTGGTAACCTGACCTGTATGAGGAATGCACCACTGAAAGGTAAGCAAGTACAATTAACTTGGAGACCAAGTCGTGTTTTTAGTATACCAGAGTTTCAAGTTGGCCCAATGAAAGTTACAAATTAATTTAGGTTGATATCACTGGTGGTAACTGTATTTTGTCGAACCAACGATGAAATGGTAAAAGAAAATTGTATTGGTCCAAAATTTTGCATGCCGTGAAAATTTCTTTGATGTACAAACAGCCACCAAATTCTTTACTTGACTGTATTATTTATTGCAAAGGAACACTCTATCTCTAAGTAAAAATCAACCTTATTTTCAAAGTTTCTAAGAAATAGTAATTGAAATGCCTTTACACTCTAACCATGTGCTGTTTATTCCGATCTTTGCTATCTTTTAAAAAAAGTTTGGTAAGAAACAAATTGTATCTCACGGTTAATTCTTTTCAAGGATTATTTTTACAATCTTTACTAAAAAACCATCCAGTTGGGAATGGACAGTTTTGATGATAATTTCCAATAAGCAACCAAAGTGATATTATGTTTTATGGCAGGTTCTCACGAAAGAAGTCATTGTTACCAGGATCTTGTGGATATTCTGATTTTAATTGATGGACAGAAACTTGCTGAGATTGTCAAACCGTTGTATCAACTTCCACTCTCCAGGTATTTGAAATCACAAAACTGATTAAACAAAATACTGGATTATGACGAGAAAACCCGAATGCCTGTAAAGTTATGGTGGAATGAATTAAAGGTGCTTTATTTGGCGTTCAGTTATTGAGACAGTTTGGCGTCGGTACTATGGCCGTCAAAAGGAGTACAGATTTCGGGATGATCGTTAGTTTCCATACACACATTATTTGGCACTGCATGTATGTTAAAAATTCAGATCATAACTTGTGTCAAAAGGTAATGTACAAATTAACTCAACACACTGTACTACTTTTGTTTTTGTCTACTTTTGTTTTGTTTCAGCCAACGATGTTTAACATAACGTTTGTTTGGCTTACTTTATTCTCTTTCAGACGACACCGTGACAAGGAGGACAGGTTCAATATGATAGACGCTGTATCAGCGTTGGAAACCGACTCTTCACAGTCTCTCCTGGCAGATCTTATCCTCCTGTCTCCAAACCCAAACAAAGACCTTGTGGAGAGACTACTCATCGCGTCTGCTGGTTTCACCCGAGCTATATCAACGGTATAGTACGGTTCATTTGATAGTCTGTTATGAACGTGACTTGTGTCTCTTTTAGACCATTAGATATACCTTATGGAAATTTCTTACTTGGTAAGAAAGACAGAACGTCACCTTAAAATCTATTCGCAAAATGTCGTCATGAAAATTACTCAGAGAACAGCAACATGTGTATTACAAATTGCTGTTAGTCCTTCACAATAGTCTAATTTAACCACAAAAATTAGTGTAAATTTTACCCGATTTTTTCTGTCCACAGCATTACTTAGAAAATTTGGAGGGACTTGTATTCCAACCTCAACGTTTTCCAGGTAGGCTGATCTTTTCCATTCATATTTTGCTTTATAATATTTTGTTTAACACGAAACTACTGTACTTCGTTTGCGTGAACACCCATAACTGTGTACCCATACGACTCTGGAAGAACTGAGCCCCGGCAAAAGTTTCGGCTTTTTCCTGAAAAAAACAAAACATGTTGAAGTTCAGACTTAACAACTACTGCTCAAAAACAAAATCCCATCCCAGACCTTATTTATTGTAATTCGTTTCAGAGCCACTACGTGACCCCGAGATACAAAGAGTTGCTGTGATGGTACTCGGTGCCATAGCTGGTAACCTGTGGAATTCTGGATACAAATCCCAGGCTGAAGCGATTGTTGTGAAGATTGAGGACAAACTTGGTGTTCATGGTAAAAGACAAAATGAGAAACTAGCTTTCAAACTTAGGGCCCTTGTTAAAAGGAGTCCAGGACAACCAGCGGAAAAGTACCGTACGTGTCGGAGAAAAGATTGGAGAAGTTCACAGTTCATGTGGTTTATTTGTTTACAAAGCACAGAGACTTATGTTTTTATCTACTGGAAAACAAGCAGAGGGTCTCTAATTGTCTCACTAAAAAATAACACCACACATCTAAGTTAAATTCAATGACCTCCAAAACTTTCAGATCGCTCCTAAACCGCAATTTTTTTTTATATACTAG
This sequence comes from Pycnopodia helianthoides, assembly GCA_032158295.1. Taxonomy (NCBI): domain Eukaryota; kingdom Metazoa; phylum Echinodermata; class Asteroidea; order Forcipulatida; family Asteriidae; genus Pycnopodia; species Pycnopodia helianthoides. Next base: position 2,053,539 of record CM063259.1, read on the forward strand.
ATAAATATAATTAGCCAGTCAAACTGCAGAGCCGCTCAGCGGGATGAATTGGCATAGGGCGTGTCTTTAGTGCAACGGAGAACTGTGTGCCTTACAGCGAGTAAAGCCATGTCTCTCATAGATATACAGTCCGACGGAAATCTAACAAAAATATGACATCGGATAATTTTTATCCGAAATCAATTCAACTTTTGATTCATGTGGTAAAAACATGTTTGGCCATCAGATCCTTGGAGCTACAGGAAGACTCTCGCAACTCTCTCCAACGATGACATGAATGAATTCCACCACAATACAGTAGCGTGTATCGAAGCTCTCGGAAATGCCGCCCTCCATCGTTCTTTTCCTCACATCCATAGTTATACCAACTCGACCGCCACCCATCATCTTCTGAAACGAGCTGGTTTACACTCGATGAGAGACTACCACCACGACAAGGTAAAGAAGCTTTTTAGTCCTGTGGTCTAATTCACAAAGCACTAAAGATTCATCTTAAGATAAGTTGTCGATATAACCAGTGTTTTGTATTATGACATTGGCCCCAGCTCATTACACGTGGAAGCAAGACACAAAAATAAGTCTCAAATTCGAACCGCACAGGCTCGTTCTCCTACTTTAAAAAACTGTGACCATAAGTTCTTTGTCTCTCCATTTTGAGCACGATGTTTTTCGGATCCTTTGTAGGCAGCAGGTATCCTCCTCAAGTCAGCCCTTGATGAAAATGAGGACGAACATGTTCGATACGAGGCATCATTGCTGTACAAAAATCATCCAAAGAGTATCTATAAGCATGCCTCAAAGTTTGTCAATCCAGAACAGTAAGTTTTGCTAAATGAATTAAAAATTAATTTAACATGCGAAACTTTAAATCTCGGAAAAAAATCGAAGTTTTTTTTTTTTCAGTAGTCGTAATGTTATCTGAAAATACAAACTTTGGCCGAAAGATCACATGACAAAAGTTTATCTTTAAGCTGTTATTGTGCAAAACTTTGTTTAAGGAAAACAAGTTTGATTTTTTTCACCTGTCATTATTGCCGTTGTATGCCGTTTTATTCGCGCAAAGGAATAGAAAACTTGTGTTTGGAGTATTTCTTGAAAATAAGTACATCAGTTATGAGCCGTTTTTTTTTACGTTTTTACCAGCAGCTGCTTGGGCAATAGATCGTAATAGGTGTTGCTATTAGTAGTTATGTATTACAATTCATGGGGTAAAACAAACATCTGGTATTCAGGTTTTTGGCAAAATCTTTTAAGGATATGGTGGGATAGATTCACATATATCAGTCGGTTCAGTTAGGCAAGTCAGTCAGTTAGGTGACTTAGTCAGGTAAGCCAGTCAGTTTGTCGGTCAGGTCAGTCAGGTCAGTCAGGCAGGACAGTCAGTCAGGACAGTCAATCAGGTCAGGTCAGTCAGGTCACCCAGGTTAGTCAACCAGGTCTGTTAGTCAGGTCAATCAGCCAATCAGTCCGGTCAGTCAGTCAGGTCAGTCATTTTACTCTAGTCAGTCAGTCAGATTATTCGGGTCAGTCAGGCCAGTCGTTCAGGTCAGTCAGTTAGATCATTTACTCAGGTCGGTCGGTCAGGTTAGTCAGACCAGTTAGTTAATCTAGCCAGTCAGTCAGTCAGTCAGGTTAGTCAGTCAGGACAATCAGCCAGGTCAGTCAGTCAAGTTTGTATTTCAGGTCAGTCAGTCAGTCAATCAAGTCAGTCAGCTCGTCAGGTCGGTCGGTCGGGTAGTCAGATCAGTCGGCCAGTCAAGTCAGTCAGGATAGTCAGTCAGGTCTGTCACGCCAGTCAGGTCTGTCATGTCAGCTATAGGTTATTCAGTCTTCAGTCAGTCACTCAGCTCAGTCAGTCAGGTCATTCACGTCAGTTAGACTCGTCGTTCAAATCAGTCAGTTAGGTCAGTCAGTTAGGTCTTTCAGGTCAGGTTAGTCAATCAGATCATTCGTTCAGATCAGTCAATCGGGTCATTCAGGTCAGTCAGGCCAAGCATGTCAGTCAGGCCAGTCGTTCAGGTCTCTCAGTTAGGTACTTTGGTCAGGCCAGTCAATTAGGCAGCATTGGGCTAAATTCGAAGGTTTGTTGTTTTCTTTGTCCAACTCAAAACTATTGATTACGCTTCTTGTTAATTAAAATTCTTGTTAAGATTTATATTTACCCTCTACATTGTCTTCACAGATACATTGACTCCAACAAATCAGATCTAATTTCTAATGATGAGACGAGTTCCCCGTCCAGACGGCGAGTACGGCGTGGATTCTGGGAGGGAATTCAGTTCAATTTGGCTAGCCCGGCGTTTCAATGGAACAAGCTCATTGGGAGCCCGGAGACCGGAGCAGAGTTTGGTGTAACCATTAGGAATGAGCTCGATATAGACATAAGTGAGACAGACAGACAGACATACATTTATATAATTAGGTCCTCGTGCAACTGCGTGAACTCCTGCTGTTATCTTTGTTTCAAGGCGTTCGTGCAACTGCACGCTTATATTCCTGCTTACAATGTTATACAATCACTCCTCATAGAAATGAACCTCAACTTCAAGACGGAAGCTGATTAATGAAGTCATGATTACGTCATCAAGTATCGAATAAATACAATTAAAACTTAATATTAAAAACAAAAATTAACTCATGAACCATAGAGTGGTTTTAGATGATCTATACATCTTTGGAAATATCATTGGACACTTAGCAAAACCCAACCAGACATAGTTTCGCTTTGACCTTGTCTTCCAGTCATATACGGATGTTTTCGTTTATAAGTAATTTGACAAATGGTTCATTTTACCAAGTAGTGGCTATAAATAGCCCTATGACTAAGTTATTCCTGAACAATTTTTATGGGAATTTCGGGAGAGCTGGTCGATGATTGAACTCTTTAAAAGTGAAAATAACAATCCGATATTAACAAGACAATTGGCATGCTATTTGGCTAGGTGTAATTTGGGAACTTGGACTTTTTTATTGAGAATTTGTTTTTTAAATGGCTGAGTACTGACTAAATACTTTAAAAAATAACATTTGGAAAGTCCCCGTGACACTCTGCAAAGTTAGGCACTTCTCTACAGCATACAACTCAACAATGAAACTGAATTAAGCCTTGGAACTCTTGAGACAATTGAACCTCAAATTCAAGACTGCACCGCACTTTGGCGTAATGGCATAGTGGCGAGTTACATGAACTCAAAGCTTAATATTTATAGAAAGTTATAACTCCTGAATCATACAACCATTCTTTGAGAAAGTCGACTCTTCGGAAAGTCCACGAAAAATTAAAAAAAATAAACCATGGCTTTAATCATAATGTATAACCAGTACTTTCCTAATACAAGAATGTCCAAGGTAGTACGAACAGGAACAAGTTTATATAATTATACTGAAGGCCAAGAAGTTTTGAAACTTATCTTGATCTCATAACCGTTTCAGGACCTCTCAATGGTAGTCTCCGTTTAAACCTTCTGGACGAGGCATATGCAACAGTTTTCGTTGGACTGGCTGGATTCACAAAGGACATTGCCAGAGCACGCTTCTGTTTTCATGGACACATTGGGTACAATTTGAATATCTTCCAGGTAGGATTAAAACCTGTCAAGTTCTTACGCATACTTTTTATGTGTACGAGACTTTATACATTAGTTTTACTTTATTTTCAGTCAACTTTTCAATCCTTATAGGCCCCATAAGTATTCTTCTGTCCACTTATGTGTCAGCTACTACTGTACAGAACAATGCAGTTAAACATTAGACCAAAAGTAGGACGACAGAGCCAAACATTTGTAATCAGTATTTCGACTGAAGGGTGGAAACGTTACACAATGTAAAGTGCCTGCTTTGAAGGCCATCTTGGCGTGGGTTCAACAATAGTTTCCAACATTACACTTTATAATAGCGTGTCATATAATAACTCTTGTGAACTTAACCCCTTCAAAATGGTCTGAACTATGTAATAAGAGCCTTCAGTCTCAACAAAACAAATTCCAACTCGCTAGGCTCTATGGAAGCCATCTGTGGTATACATAACTGACTTCCGCCAGGAGTGGCTATTAGCCCAAGGTTTAGAAATTGACTTACAATTCCTGTGGGAAATCAAAACATGGCATCTCATTAATGGTTTTAAAAACAGTACCATGGCATCATCGAACGTTTTAACCTTTGCTTTGTGAATGGTTTTATAAACGTCCGATTTTCAAGATACATTGATAAAGATAGGTTGTCGATGTAAGAGGAAACACCATTAATAAGTTTCATAACTTCTGTATTTGTTTGTACGCGTCATCTACAAAACAGGATATACTGTTTGTTTGCAATTAGGAGTTTGGGGTTGACCGCATCAATGACCTGGTGAAAGTCTTCGATTTAATCATCCAACAAGTGGTTGGAAACATTGTGAGGGCGGTAGACATCGTTGTCGGCCTCTTCAACGGAGATACAAGCGTTAACAAACTATTTGATAACTTCGTTGAAGAAATTGAAAACTTACCAACCCGTATCAGTGTAAGTTTCTCATATTAATTATTCGGTAATGAAATATTTCATTCTTCCAGTCCAACCCGATGATTAAATTTTCACTGACATTGAAGATTAAACAAAACAGTTGAACACTATTTTAAAAAATCAAGCGAATGGAAAAATGTTTTTTTGGAGAAAAATCTAACCAGTATCTTTTACATAAAAACCCAAAAAAGCATAGTTTTTCTACCAGATAAATAATATTAAGTATGGCTACGTTGAAAAAAAGAAGTCTCGATTTTAGAAAATTTCTATCCAAACCTCTACAGATAGAATTTACTTGTTGGCCGCTAAAAGTTAAGCCTATATCCAATGGATTGATTAATATTCGTGTTTACTATTCTGCACAGAACATGCGATCTGTTTCAGCCATTGCGGTTGCTAGACTCTCTCAGTTTGATCCGGATCAACTCCCACCATCTATTCGTGGCGTGATCAGGGTGGTCAACAAGGCAGCTCAACTATTTAGCGATATAAAGACAGACGTCATGGAGTTTTACCAGGTAATTTGAAGTAATTTTGAGTCTCAAAAAACTGTCCTTATTGGTGAAGGTGAAAGCTCTCTAGCAATAAAGAATTGATTTTTATTTCACTTGCATTGGGAGCCTCAAGTCCGTTAGCAATATAATGCACCACCAAAAAGGGGCATCAAAATCTAGTACGCCACCACGAGTTAGTGTGCCGGAAAAATAAGATCAAATTATTGAGGCATTTGATTGTACTTTTGGTGATCACAGTGCACATGTTCTTATGAAGCATGAAGTGCGTTGTTTTGTTTACAAGTTGACTATCATTTCTGTACTTAAAAAAAAACCGTTGACTTTGGACTGATAATTTTTGGGGAAAAGTTGGCCATTTATTTGCACCCCCAAGCTTTCATTTAACATTTTTTTTGGCGTTTGTTTTCCCAGGCTGTGAACAAAGCTATCACTGTAACCTTACCCAATGCCGGAAAAAACATTATGGAGGCTATCACGAGTTTATCTGGTATCATAGGAAATTTACTCAACTCGCCAATGACAGCTATGGGAGACATCTTTAAGCAAATCATAACGTGAGTCTATCAACTCAAAAATAAAGAAGAACTTCTAATGTCGAAGTGGCTTATTTAAGAGACAAAATATCTAACCGGGTACTTTTATTGAATAATGGAAGTGATAGATTTAGCAAAATAATTGTTGTTCTCTATAATGCAAACTTTGTCAGAGTAAAATGCTACAAACCATTGAACACTTTGGTTGCCACTGTTCTCTGTGCTTGTTTAGTTTGGTTAAATTGAACTGGAGGAAAAGAATGCAGAAAACATTCCCTCACATTATCTTGTATTTGTTTATCGTTGAACAGCATCAAAACAACCATCGATTCCATTATTGAAGCTAAGACAGAAATTGAGGAGGCCAACTTCTTCGAGGCAGGTAAGAGGAAAGAGAAAGTAGGTGGGCATACGAAGCGGTATCGTGCCGCGAGGAGATTGTTTTCACCACTCACTGATTATGATTACTGTTTTTATGTAGGAGAAAACAGAAAGTCTTTTTTAAAGATGGAGAATTTATAAACTAATACAACGATACATTTTAACAGCTTATAAAAGTAGTTTTGTACAAATGTTGCTCTCACAATTTCTTTTACTAGGCCAACGACCGTACTGGTTTAATCTACCCGAAGTCATAGGCGACATGATCGAAGAATTAACCGCATCCCTTCAGAACATCAAGAGAGATCTTGAAGTATGGGTGGATGAGGTTAAGAGTGCCAAAGATCCCGTCAAGAAGCTTACTGGGGGCGCTCTTGACTCGGTAAGATAAAGTCCACTAACCACCCGCCCCCGCCAAAAAAAAAAAAAAAAAAAAAAATAATAATAATAATGCGGACAACATAGGGTATTTCGTTGTATGTGCCAATGGGATAAAGAGAGATTTCATGAACATTTTAAGATGATCCAGTTTCTTTTTATAAATATTCGTTTAACCGTCTGAATTGATTTGATTGCATGTCCTTAGCACACCCTGAGGAAACGAGTGCAGGGAGAGATCGAGTCAATCTTCGAGGATCTGATGGAACCAATTAAACCAATCAAGGATCTCTTGGCTCCATTCTTGGAGATCTATGACCTCGTCTTCGGAAGCATCAAGGCAATCAAGGAAGCTTATCAAACGCTCAAAGATGCGTAAGTTGTGCGATTTTGATCTTTGCATTGGTACAAACATGGGGTTAATGTAAACTTTGGAATATCAGTACTGCTTGGTCCACTGAATGAAAGAAATACTAAAACTTTCTTTTAGACCAATAAGAATTCATTAAGGTTTCTTTATTATGCACGTAACCATTCTCCGCTTTCATTTGATTTGGTTAATTTCAAATAATACATTAATTTATATCGAGATGCGCACTATCACTATTCAGATACACGAAGTCTCAATCTCTTGTAATGAAGCTATTCGGCCCGAAAGCCCACGAACAGTTTCCGAGGAAGTTTCGTTCACCAGGGTCCGGGGAGTGCGCCTCGGGTGGGTTCTATCCAACTGACTCAGATGGGCACTACGAGGATCAGGGTGTGGATCTTGAGATAAACCTAGGAGAAAAGGTTGGTAATAAAAAAGTAGAAATTTAGATATTTTGTTTATAAACCATCTTTTACAAAAAACCGTTGTTGTGTCATTAACAGCTCAAACAGCGCCCTTTATTAGGTCGAAGAAGGCATCAAGCCGCCTCATACTTGTTTGACCTTCGTGGCAACGGTGACCTTTGTAAGGGTCAAATTGTGAAGAATACTACATTTTAGCCTTGGAATCAGGCACCTGTGTGGTCCCAACGGGGTTACAGCATCCTGTCACAGAGGTGTGGCAGGCCCATTTGATAGGTTAAGAGGGTCTTTTCTGCCTTATCTCAATGATTTATGTTTGCTAAACCAGTCTACTGTCGGCACAAGATCACAAACCTTCTTCCACAAAAGCCCATTGAACCATTGAACCTAGAGCGAGGGTCAGACACAACATGCCTTACCACCAAGCGGTGGTAGTGCTCTGTGGCCCACGTGCCTCAGAGATAGGAGTTTGTGCATGAGCTATGGGAATTTCTTTTTCACCACCCCTCCTGACCAAATTGACGACCCCCTGTTATTGACACCCCTCCTAAAACGTGTGTATTGGTACACTGCAGGATATCAAGGAGTATCACCGGGTTGGGATATACCATTTTGAAATGGTTATGTTTTTCCTGATATGTGCCACAGCTCTGTGGTCACGTGCCTCGTTGCAATAGGCAAAGGTCTATTTCACTGATGATCAGGCTATAATGAAGTCCATGCAAAAGTCTACAAAGTTTGTCTCAGAATTCCCGCTGTTGACTAAGTTTTTTTTAGAACAGACTTACGTTTCATATGCGTCATGCCATTTCTCTAACTAAATTCATAACATCGCTTAAAACCTCGCCTTTTCAAGACTTATCTTGCTTCGCCTATTTATTTCATTCTCATTCTTTTTATATTGTTGATTGTTGTATTGTTTGTTGTAAAGCGTTTTGAAATATATAATGGTGTAAGAACAACATATTAGTGCTTGGATTATCGTTACTTTTATTTTTGTTTTTCTTTTATATGTGATTTGTAGTTAGTGGCACCGTTTTCTGGTGAGATCTACAAGAGCCCCGGGAAACCAAACCAAGTTGTACTTAAAGCGAGTAATGGTGCAATTAATAATATCAATATATTTATTGACAACATCACACCAAACTACACATTCTCAGAAACTGAACCGACAAATGTAAGTGATTAAAAAAACGAAAATAAAGCATGTAAAGATAACGTTATGAACGAAAAAAATATATATAGTTGTTTGCTAGTAACTCAAAGCTTAGATTCGATAAAAGGAAGATAAAACAAACTTACATTTTTCTTAATTTTTTTTCGGGATTTCCGAAGTAGGCCCTACATGACACTTCTTAAAACTTAATTTTCAGGCAAATCAAACTCAGTTGATTCAACATTGATACAAATTTGAGTTTAAGGTGATACATCGACAGCAGTTTCGATGTGTATTGCCAACGATGGTGTTAAAAAAGCAGCATTACAATGAGTGTGCATACATTTCGAGGGCTAATACCTTGGTTTATTCCTGATACAGGTTATTGCAGGTACTGAGATTGGCAAAGTGGGGAGTGCCACAGCTTGTGCACCACCTAACTACATCCATCTATCAATGAAGAAAACCAAACCAGACCTTCTAGGTTCGATTCTAGACGGTGCCCTTAATGATGACCCGACTGATGCCGACTTAGCTGCAAAAGAAGGATACGTTGATCCCAGTAACTACCTGGCTAAAAGACCTTTGGAAATTCCGCAGTGGATACAAGTCTGTGACGATTACAAACTAGTTTGGATTGTAAGATTTCTTTAAAGAAATAGTTCTACTTTGTAATGTTCCTGGCGTCGTTTTGTCGAAAAAGGAAACGAACCTTTGATACAAGTAACGATTTTAACGATCTTGACTTACATTACAAGTAAATGATTTATCAAACGATATTTGATTCTTGATTTTACAAATTAATCGGAAAAAGGAAACGAACCAGAGTTACATGTAACTATTGTAACGATCTTGATTTACAAGTAAATGGTTTATAAAATTATATTTGATTCTTGATTTTCAAATTAATGCATATCCTAAAAAAAATACAGGGCAAAACTGTGAAGGAAGGATCATTACTTGGACCCAAGAATGATGAGGGTGAAATGACGGACACATCACCCGAGCGTGCGGAACCTCCATCCACCTCAACATACACCCCTGACCCGGCCAAGCAACCACCCCCGCGGCAACCAGCTTTCGAAAATGCGCTCACTTCAGGTAAACACAAAATTTCCAATTTTAAATTTTATTATTATAAATTTCTGAACTGAAACCAATGATGCCTGATAAGTTAATATAGCCTCATAAGTTAGCTTAATCACTGTAGCTCGCAAGCCTAAACAAAATTTGTAAACAAGGGTGCTTGCTATGTGAACTTTACACACAAGGGATAACCTCTACTCTACCATGATGAGTGTTCTGGGTTCTTGTACATGCATTGTCAATCCTACGGGACCTACGTCTTAAAATGTCCCATCCGAAGGACAAAGCAATGAAGGTAAAGGATCTTGCTCAAAGACACAAGTGCCACAATAGGGACTCAAACCAGACTCTCTGCTGATCAAAAACACAAGAGATTGAGTCCGGAGCTCTTAACCTAATGTTTTATTGTATACGTTCATCGATTAATTAATTAATTGATTTATTTATTAAGCATTTATTTCAGGGAAATTTTGACATGAAAGATTTGAAATATTAACACGGGTTTTAAAAAAACACATTAAGCTTCCAGTAGACTTAAAGCACTTGCAAAACAAAATATCCCACAATTTCTGTAAATAAACTTGTGTCCTGATTTTTTTATTATTTTTTACTAACCAAAAACAAACAGTGAAAAAAGTTATGTGACCGTGTTTTCAGACAATCGAGACGCAACCCAGGAGTCCCTCGGCCTTCCAAAACCTAAAAGTGGTTCTGGGTCACCCTTCAAGAACTTCACTCTTCGGAACCTGAAGATAAGCTCAATCCTAGCATTTGCCCGCAAGCTCAAACTGGAGGATACATCAGACGAACTGCTAAAAGTGGTCAAGACAATAGTAGTAAGTTTAACTAGAGACAAAGTGAAGTTTATATATATATATAAAGCTAGCAGGGGGAGATGGCCTTAGCTTTTGAAATAACACAAGGAGTGACAGCGAGTTTCCTTAGTTATAAACTTAGTTAATTTCATGTATTTACCTGTGTGTGCTTTGTTTTATGTAAAATAAACGACAGTTATGGTTCTCTGCAATTTTAAAGAAACAACCAGAATGAAGTACATTGAAATTACATTAGCAAATATGTACACAAAATCCATACAATAAATCTCCGTCTCCATTAGAAGCATCAATATATATAAATAGCCAAAACATCATTGTACGCTCGCACATAGAAAATACAGACCCAATGGTGGGGACATCGATGTTTTGACAAATTACTCTAAATTCAGTGCAACTACATGTAGGCTTAATAACGTTTTCTTTCTGATAAAAAAACAATATTCTAGTCCTGCTGAATTATTTCTTGGAGGCATATCATCAAGCAATGAATACAAGGCTTGAATAAATTACGCAAAAAAATTACAAACGCAAACAAAGAGGGCACTAGAGTGACTCAATGTTAGACGCAAGCGCCGTGAAAAGTAAAACAATCGCCTGATGCGTCGCGACCGCAAGTGCCTCACATGCTATACAAGAAAAACATAAGGAAAACAATAATTGTGTGTATTTACAATTGCCTGGCAGCGAAGAGAAATGGGTTTGCTAGTCACACACAGATGAGTAATAAATGTGAGTTGAAAAAGGCAATAAGGTCGATGAGAAAAATTGCTGTCCAATAATAACTCAAATATTTATACTTTACTATTGGATTTAAGACTTCTGGCTGTCGAGTCAGTGTCCTTCCAACAAAGGTGCATGACTGTCAATATTATCAAAACAAGTGAAAATTAAGTAATTGTTTATAATAAAACTTTTGTTTCCAAAATTAGAAACTAGTGAGCGACAAGCCCTGCGTTCTGCCCGAGTCTATGACCAACGATGCTTTAAGGATTGAGCTTCAACAGCGAGGTCTGAGCTCACAAGGAGACAGGAAGATGCTCCTCAAGAGATACCAACAGCCCGACGACCGTAAATGCTCATGCTCGTTTAAGTTTAATAGATGTGAAACGTATGCCTAGGGAATATATATCAGTCAGTCGCTCCACCCCAACACTCGATCTTTGTTCTCTTTCAGATTTCAATTATTGTACTATACTTAAGACTAATGTTGTGAAATAATTATAGTGCATTGTTTATCACAATACAAACAATGTAAAAACGTAAAAACTTAAACTTTCGTTTTAACTTTATGTTTACAAATTTAAATGACTTCAAAAATATGTGAGTGGTGGAGAAAAGGTAAGTTTTGTTTAAAACAAATTTAATATCAATGTCTATGATTGGTTAACGTGGATGATGGAAAATCCTAAGTTTGTATTTTGGTAAAAACAACACTCTTTTCAATTCGCCATAGGCTGTAGTCTACTTCTGGTCTCCCTACCCAAGAATGTCTACTGTAAGATTGATGAGAGCTGCCTGGGTGTAGAATGCTGTATGAACATTAAGCTCTTCATGGTGTCTCTGGCCTTCAAGGCATTCGTGCGATTTGATCCTTGTGAGTTTCAATTTATCCTTGGAGTCAACTCGTGGAACTACACTGTGAATATACTTGAGGAAGAGTGGGGTAAGTGGGGTAATGCATCTTATGCACACGACGTCATTTGAGTAGGGCGCCCTCAACAAGAACTCAAAAGGATGATGTTTGATGACCAAGCCTCTGCGCTGCGCGCGTACATATATGCACGTGTCCGTTCTTTCATCATCGGTTTACCTTTAAGATGGCTGCTTGATGACGTTATTGCATAAGATCTACAGTTATGATAAACTTCATACCTAACCACTTTTCTGGTAAAACTTGGCGTTAAAACATCCTTTGATCTTGAAAAGCAGTTAAAAAAAAATTGACATTCAGCTTGTGAATTTATACATTTTAGCCTCGGTTTGTTACCACAGATTTGAAAATTACTCGATAAGACAAAGACCAAGAAACTAAAGGCTTATTAATATGTACAGTGAATTGTATGTTTTTCAAAAATTGTGACTGCAACTCTGAAGTAACCAAGTACCACTAAACACAATCTGGGCAGTCTGTAATTTGTTTTTATTGATCATGCAGGTATACAACGGGAAGTACCAATACCCTTTGATGTACCTTTTGTTGATGATATGAAGCTACATCTTAGGTAATTTGTTCCCCTTCATTTTTGTAGTTAATTACGATTAGTGTTTAAGCAAAGAACAGAAATATTTTAATGTTGAAGCTGTGCATGCTTATAGTGATTGTAATTAAAGTCACGGCGACTCTAAAAACCTTTCTGAGTAATGATGACTCTGAAAAGATTAGTAACTTGACGTTTCAACCAATCAGCTCTGGTAATCTTGGTAAAAGGAGTTAAAATATTCAATTTATTTGTACTCCATTTTAAAGCATTATTTGTACAAAATGTTGAAGGATTTGGTAGCCGATCCAACTTCTTGTTCATCCAATGGTTATAACGTTTCGCTAGCGTCCCACGCTTGTATATTGCTCAGTTACATCACAAGCATTGTTTTATTATAATCAATATAAGGTTCGGCATTGAAAAGACAGCAACTCAACTTTTTGTCAGCATGAGCGTGGGTTTCTGCCCAGAGAGTGGGGACTCGGAGTGCCAGGAATTCATCGACGTGCTTCAAGATTCGGCTGTACCACTACCCATCTGCAATCCTGATGGGACATTCACATTGACATATAGTAGGTCACGTTCAATCTTGCTCCAAACGAAACGTGTCATTGTGTTCTCTCTGACTGTCTTTCAGTGGGCATGGAAACCAATGTTTCACATTACTGCTGTGTGAACAAAAGATAGTTGCAAAATTCTTTTGCAAACTAGCATAACTCTACCCCCGCTTTCTGAACTCAACTTGCATATCATCTCGAACACGATCATACAATTCCATATGCATTGCTTAACTATTGATAAAACACAAAATAATGGTAAACTGTACATTTTCGCAATTCTCAATTAGTTGACGTCGAGGAATATTTCAGCCTTGCCAGGCTGAAGACGGTGCTGCAAGAGACAGGAGAGCAAATTCTTGAGGAAGTGAAAGAGGCAACGTTTGAATATGTCTTGGGGGAGCTTGGCATTGACGAAGTAGGTATCATTGTTTTGGGGATGTTTTAACAATAATTACGTGCAAATATCTGTATTGCTTTAAAGGATGTACATAAGCAAGACACCTGCTCGTGACCAAAAATTAAATTACGAAAACTTGAAAACATTTTAGAAAACTACTTTTGAGAAAGTTGGATACATTAATTTTATTTTAGTTCGTCCCCTCATTTGTAAGGAAAAACTTCACCCAGTGTTAAATGGAAAACTTATTTTCCTTCTCTCATCTCTTTTTTTTCTCCCTACAGAGACTGCTGGATGGAAAAGAACCTTGTCCGACACCTGCCAGTTTAAGCGACTCTCGGCTCATCAGTGCACTCGAAGACAGGGATCTTGTTACAACAACAAGTAGAGCTGATAACGAATTTAGGCTCTCTGAGGCTGAACGAAGTAAGTTTGAAAAAAGTGCAACATTACAAAACAGGGTAAAGAACTCTCTTTGATGATTACTTTGAAGCATGCAAGATCTTTAAGTTAGAGCGTTAAGTGAGTAGGTGCTGATGATAGCAGTCGCTGATGAATCTTTATATTTTTTGCTTAAATTCAAGACTCCTTTTACATTTAACTTCGTCTCCATGCAGGTTGTGAAACATTTACACTGCCAGCATTCTCCGAGGAGGTCGCTAAGATTGCTTACTGCTCACTCAGTGAGAACTGCCACCGTCTTGACTGTTGTCTTGAAGTCAACTTTAAAAAGTTTCGCCGCTCCTTCGAAGCATTCATTGAAGTCGATGCTTGTGATTTCTCAATCACAATTGCCTTTCAGCATTTGCGGTACACGAAGTTGTTGTTGAATTACGACTGGGGTGAGTGTTTGAAATATTAACTACTTTGGAGTACACGTTTTAGGGGGATGTTTATAATCTAAACAAATGTAGCCATTAATGTTCATTGAGAAGAGCATCAGTATCTTTATTGAGAAGGATATAATAAAAAAGGGTTTGTAAACTTGCCGAGTCTCCAGATACAGTCATTGTTAATTCAAATTGAGCTGCCCTGCCAGCGGCCAAAAAAAGGAGCCCCAAACGGTTCTAGCCAACAAAGAGTTAGCTTTTCAAAGATTACTTTTAAGTTCAAGTAGGTAAATTAAAGAAACATTACAGAATTGGTAAGAAAAAAACTTGTAAAATATACTTTTTGATCACAGGTTTACATAAAACTTACACGGTCTAATGATGATGATAGTAGAAAACATCCCTTGAAATATTTCTGTCTGAAATGCCATATTTGATGAGAAACGAATAAACTAATTTTCCGATTGGAGTTTATCGCTCAGTGAGCGTTTTATTCATTTGTTGAATCTATATGATTTCATGCAAATGTGTGATTAGTTTTTCACTATTTTCTCGTGACCCAGATGGCCGATCGTTCTCAAACTTCTACAGGTTTATCAGTTTATGTGTATGGTGGATTACATAGAGTGCTTACACTGCCATCAACTGTTTTGTTAGCAAAAACCAATTCTGTAATGTTCCTTTAAGGTTAATTTTTATAATGATGCAATTTTGATGAAATTTTTTAATATTTATTAAATTATATTATATTTTTTAACTTAAGCACACCGAAAAAACACACACAAAAAGCTGGCAACCGTCTTGGAAAATGTTTCGAACAGCCACATAAAAAATAAAAAAAATTAAAAAAATTCCCTTCCTGTTATTTTTTTTTTTTTTTGAGGGGGAGGACGCTAGGCATGTTTTTGTTTTATTTTGCGTAATGAAAGGTTTCACTCTGAAACAATTGTCTTATGTTTGCTTTAAGGCCATGTGAAGCAACAGAGGATCGGACCCTTCTCGCTGAATTACGCAATCGATAAACTGGATGATGAGAAGCAGTTCCAGATTGCCTTTGGGGCATCGGTTTGTCCCAAGAAAGAGGATTCGTGCATATTTGACATTGACATCGTTGAGGACTACAGGGTGCCGATTCCAATCTGCAACGCCAACTTTTCACTTTCTCTGCCAGGTATTAAAATAACTTGGAAGCTTAACATGATATCAACGGTGTGATTTCCTTCTAATACAACACAAAGTGTTGGAAAATGTATGAAACAATAAAATCCAAATAAAATATCAAGGATTATTGTAAATGATTAAATGTTTGTCCGAAAAATACAATCAATCGAAATAAGAATAATACAGTTTAAGAGTATCCAGACAAGTCATAAACGAAATAAGATAAACAATGTTCGTTTTCTTTCTTACAATTAATCGAGAAGTTGAACCGTTGTGTTGTTGTAGAATTAAGTAATATCTGAGAAAACTGTTCCTGAAAACCTAAAAAAAAACGCAACAGCTGATTTTGGTTGTTATAACCAAAATTAATGACAGTATGTTTACATGCTGAAAAATGCGCATGGGTGTTCACTATTTTCTCCTGACTTACACACTAGATTAAGTTATACTTGGTAAATCACACAAAACATGAACACTGTATGTGAACGATCCTGTATAATAACTTTATATTGTGTGATATTTCATAATTAAGTTATGTTTCTATTTAACAAACAGGAAAGACTAACCTGACTGAGTTTATCAGACAAGTTGGTCAAAACGCTGGTCAGCAAGCCATCAACATTCTTCTGCAGTTTATTGGTCTAAGAAATAAGGTTAACGATGCACCGTGTGTCTCCACAACCCAGGATGGTAACGCCTTTTGTTTTCGTCCAGATCATAATGAGTGTTGTTTTTCCGTTTAGCAATCCACTTTACATAAATTATACAGAATCGTACCTTCCAAACTGCAAAGGATAAGTTGGCAATCAATGTGTTTTTAAGTTAAATGTTCAATTTATCTCTGCCTTCAGTTGAAACCGGAGATTTAAAAAAAGTACGTTTATACAAAATAGGTTATTTTAAGTTTTATGATAATTTTCTGTGTAGAAGTCCTTTGTGTTAAATAGTCAGTAATTTTTCCGAGTTTCCAACCAAACCCCATGGTATTTATTTTTTTTACGAACAATGTATTTAAAAAAAAAACCTGTTTTTTTCTTAACTGGGAGCAACAGTTAAAGGAACATTACAGAATTGTTTTTTGCTAACAAAACAGTAGCTAGCAGTGTAAGCACTTTATGTAATCCACCATATACATAAACTGACAAACCTGTAGAAGTTTGAGATCGATCCGGCCATCTGGGTCACGAGAAAATAATGAAAAACCGATTACACATTTGCATGAAATCATATAGATTCAACAAATGAATAAAACGTTCACTGAGCGATAAACTCCAATCAGAAAATTAGTTTATTCACTGACAACACTTGTGCTCGACTGAGTAGAGGAAAGTACATCAAGACCTATTGCTCCATTCACGCAAGGTTAACCAGACCAAAAAATAACTCTTGGCAGGCTTTGATAAATACCTGGCAACCATTCAAGTCTGTAATGAAATACATTTACAGATAAAAGCTTGAATGACAGCTTCAAATACCCCCAACTGCCCCTATGCTAAGGCTATAGCGCACAAGGCAATGGGAAAATCCCGAAGGTCACTGACTTTCTCGGTTGTTTTTGCTCGGCCTGGGTGAGCCAATAAGACAAGGCCACTCGAACTTTGCAATTTGTTTTTCGAGCATATAATGAAGGAATGCAGGAAAAAATTGTTTAAACACAAATTTAATCAGCGGAGTAATTAAAAGAAGTGTAAAATGTGGCAGTAAGTGACTGGCTCTTCCTTTTTTAAAACAAATACTATTTGCTGTTTAATTTGAGTTTTATTTTTAGTGCACTTTTCTTACTTATTGTTTTTCAGTGTGCACCGATGTTACCCTTCCTCGTCTCCCCAGCACGTTGACCTGTGACCTTTTCGATCGCTGCCTCGGTGTGCGATGCTGTGTTGCTCTTGATCTTGAAATCACAGTGTTATCAACTAATGTGTGGATGTTATTGGATCCTTGTGAGTTCAAACTATCCATGGGTTTTGGAAACTGGTCAATGACCTTTACCATATTTGACTACCACTGGGGTGAGTATTTTAAGCTAGATTGTTATCAACTTTTTTTCAGAATTCTATTTTAGGGAAAGACAAAAACATATCTTGAAATTTTAATTCTATGAGTAAATAAATGTGTAACTTTTTTTAATTATCAGGCACCCGAGAGGATCTTGAGATTGGCAATGCCTTAACTCTTATCTACACAATCAACAAGTTGACCGAAGAAAAAGTGTTTGTCTTGGATCTGGCACTGTCTCTTTGTCTCCCCACGTCTGATTGCGTTACCGCGCCCTCTATTGACATCTTGAAAGGAATACGGGTACCGATTCCAATATGCAATGAGAATGCAGCATTTACCCTACCTGGTATGTCACAAGAAAGATGCATTTACTTGGTCATTAAGTTAACGTTAAACACAAATGTTTTGTGACTTGCATAGTGTGTAATTACTGTCAAATGTATTACGCAGGTGATGGGACTATTTCAAGCTTCATTAAGATGGTCGGAAAGAATGCTGCTGAGTCAGCTATCCAGGCTATACTTACTGCTCTTGGACTTGATGTAAGTAGTGAACTCCATATAATATGATTTAAACTGTTGTTACGCAAGTCTGAGTTAGTTTGAATCAACTTGAGCTGAACGGCCAACAGGATCTGATATGAATTCTCGTCAATTAGACTAAATTGATTTGGAAAGACAACGTGAGTTTGCTGCCACCTAGCGTCGCCTTTTATCTCTTTAACCCTTATTTTTAGTAGTAATCTATTTCGTTAAGTAATTTAAATTGTGCATCTTTAGTACGTTTTTTAAATTTTGTGAGTCATTTAATTTATTTTCATTTGTAGAAATTCATCAGTCAAGAAACTTGTGTCCGCCCACAAGTCACACAGAATGGTTGGCACAGAAGTAAGTACGTTTTGAAGCAAGTGGGTTTGAAGTTACAGAGGTATCTCCTTCCCGTGAACACTTTCCTTACTGTCGTTACATCTTTCCACAGTTTGTCCTAGAGACGTCAGACTTCCACATCTACCAAGAAACCTCATCTGCACTCTTCCAGAGAAGTGTCTGGGGTTTGATTGCTGTTTCGAGCTTCCAATCCCGGAAATCACCCCAATCAGCACTCGGGTCTCCTTCATCTTTGATCCATGTAACTATCAGTTGTCACTTGGTCTGGGGAGCTGGAGTAAAGACCTAAAAATACTGTCATATCACTGGGGTCAGACGAAAGAAGCCCCCATTGGCAATGCCATGACTTTTAGGTAATTGGTAAAGTAAATACAAAAGTTGTGATGTCTATTATGTTTGTTATACGTTTGTAGATATTAATTCCAAAAGCGTTTTCAATTTTTATTTTTTCGTTGTTGAAAAACCTTTGTGCATTCGACGAAACCGAGTAATAAGATGCAAACTTGTAGATTCTTGATACTGTTTATAGGCTAAGCGGTTTCTGACCTCATTTTGAAATGTTCTAAACAATTAAAACTTTCTGGTCGTATTCCTCACAGTCTAACCATTGACAAGGGCGATGAATCCTTTAAGATCAACATGGACATGACCTTCTGCCTGGACACATGTTGCACTCCAACCCCGATCCTTATTGATGCAATCATCCCAATCCCATTCTGTAACCCGAATGCCAACTTTGAGCTTCCTGGGGATGGAAGCTTTGCAGGACTAGCAAGGTACCTCGGAGGCAACATCGGCGAGTTAGCGATCCAGGCTGGTCTACGTAAACTTGGAATTCAGGTTGGTAAACCTTAGTAACTCAAGACTCTTCTTCAACAGCGTCTTTTTGCCATTCCCTTTAAACAACTATTCTTCGTTATGGTTTGATATTTCTGTTCCTTATTCAGGAATTTGCTAGTAATCAGCATTGTGAAATGACGATACTTGCTCCAGCAGAGAACAGTAGGTTATTTTTCTTTACCATCAGTAAATTATACATGTATTTTGTTTTGTTAATTTGCACCGGTTTTCATAGTTGGCCATCATTTAAAGCATGCCATGAGATCGTCCCTTATATTTTCTTCAGATATACAAACTCTCCCATTCCAACGTCCATTCATTTGTTTCATTATAACTATTGATATCCTATAGAATGCCCACTTCTAAACAAACCACCTTCAACGAACGTACTGACCTGCACTGTAGACGAACGGTGTCTTGGTATCCATTGCTGTGCCTCCTTGGACCTTGTCTTCACTCGACTATCTACCACAGCTTGGGCCGTTCTTGACCCTTGCGAGTTCGAGTTGTCTGTTGGTTTCGGTTCTTGGTCTAAAAACGTGACTCTCTTCGAGTATGACTGGGGTGGGAAAGAAAAGTGGAAATTAGTGATGTTGTTTATATAGTGTAAGTAAAATACCATACATTACTTAGGTTTAGAGATGTAAGAATTTGAAAGTCACAAACCGAAAAAAACATCATTGCTTACCCAGTTAGATTGAACAGTTCTTGAAAACAAACCTTAATTTCCAATTTCATAAATCGGAAAACTAAGTCTTTGTTGACCACTGCATTCAAAAAGTTGGTGCTTGCACAGTACTCGAAACACAAATTTTATCTAGTGAACAAACTCACTCTTTACTTACAGCAAAACGACTTTAAATGAAATTATTAAGACTAATGAGTTGTCAAACGCGTCAAAATTCTACCTGCAATAACAGGTGACACCTTAAACTTGAATAGTTTTGGTGGTTTAATAATATGTAAATATATCGTGTGTATAGATCATTGGAAACAGAGGCTGCTATTTTTCATCTTAGATTAGATATAATCATGTGGAAGCTTTTAATAAATTAACCTTATCTAGAAGATCAGCCAAGGTAAGGACTGTGAGTGAAGATTGCTCGTCCAGAAACTCGAGAGTAGAGGCAAGCCGACTGTCACAAAACTGGAAGATCCGTAATAACCTTTCGAAATTTGCTCTCATACTTTGACATTGCTATTGCTCCTTCTCGTGACCAGGTTCAAAGTTGACAAGCTGACAGCGCAGAAGGAATTCCTGATCGATCTCTCTGTGACCCTGTGCATAGATGGTACCTGCACACCGATCAACCTGTTACATGGAGCCCATATACCCATCCCAATATGTAACCCAAATGCAACCTTCTCCCTACCAGGTGATGGTTCAATCGCTGGGTACCTGGAAACATTGGCAAATGGAATAACTAATGCAGCTGTAGATTTGGTTATGAACAGCTTGGGGCTGAAGGTGATTATAACTTTTGTCTTTTATCAAATGGAAAATATCAAACATTTAGACGTGAGTGCACACATATATGATTAAATGAAAAACATTAAAAACGCACAGAGAATCAACTTTTTAACTAAGAATCGTTTACTTTTATAGCACTTCTTATCGAATGATTCATCATGCAGTCTTCCTCCAGAAACCATCGGTCAAGGTAAATTGTTTTATTTTTTTCTAAAATTAACAACAAGGGCTTGTTACAATTTGAGCCCGTTACAATTTTGTACATTAAACTACTACCCTTAAAGACAATCCAGGCACATCCTGACCAAATTATACAACCTATAAGCCAAATTAATCGTTGAAGTATACTAACCCTCACGTTTACTTCTTCAATCATTAGCTTGTCCGGTTCAGTTTCCAACAGCTGGCCAGCCAACGTTTTCCTGCCGTATAAACAGCCACTGCACAAGCCTGTACTGCTGTCTCAATTTGGACCTAATTATAACCCAGCTCAGCTCTAAAGCTTGGTTCGAAATCGACCCCTGTGACTACAAACTATCTATTGGAATTGGGACGTGGTACTTCAACATGTCGTTGTTTTCGCATGAGTGGGGGGAAATGCATACCTTCTCTGTCGGTCACGCGATACGTGTCGAGTAAGTTTGTTATTAGGGGCAAAGGGTGCATTATAACATCGTGTTCAGGTAATCGATAAACAAGGGACCAGTCTGTTTCTCAGTTTATCAATATTGTTTTTTTTCTGAGACGCAGCAACCTTGATACGGTGTCCACAACATTGGTATTTAGGTTTCAAAAATAATGCTATTAATGAGAGCTACTTTAGGGACGAGTAAACATTGCCAGTCCAAAATCCGATAATTGAGAAATATTTTATTTATGTAAACATTTTTTCGTGAATCCGACGACCGATTGAGATTAATTTTTCAAAAAATTGTTATCACATGCATATGTTTTGTCACACACAGAGCGGAAACTAGTATTTTGACAGTGGCGTATTGTTGTCACTCCATACATTTGATAAAGTGTAGTTTCATTTAAGAAACGATATATGCTCACTAATTGTAACGTCATATTCTCTCTAAAATCAGATTTTCTATTGACAAAATGGATGCTTCAAAGGAGTACGAGCTTGATCTTGCATTCTCTCTCAAAGTCGACGACGAGACTACGGACTTCCCCCTCATGGAGAACAAGAGAATACCCATTCCCATCTGTAATAGCAACTTCTCCTTGGCTCTTCCTGGTGACGGCTCTGTTCGGGGATTCCTGGAGGAGCTTGGAGAAACTGTGGGACAATCTGCAATTGATTTGGTTTTGAGAAAAATGAATTTACAGGTAAGCGTAGACTAAACTTCTTTTTTATTGTATTCTTGTTTACCATAGCAATGACGTACGACAAAGCAAGCGGTCAGTTACTACTCAATTTTCGTTTTGCTGCTTTTGGGTGTATATATATATATATTTTTAAACCGTTCATATCAATGAAGCTAGTTAAATTACACTTTTCAATTTGCTTCTGCTTTTAATTTTTTCTTACTTCTTTCCAGAATGTTGTAATTGGGAGGTCTTGTGAATTATCAACAGATATGGCAACGAATACAGGTACAGTATGTTTTCCAGTACATTCAATTGCTACGACTACCTTGATTCAGTTTTATAACAAACAAACAAAGCAAAATATATTCAGAGTCGCTTTTCAAACTATTAATTATTAAAAAAATTCCTGTTTTGCTATCCCACACCCAACGACTTAAGATTGCCCAATGGTCTCCCTTCCTACCCTGGCGAACACCATCCAGTGTTCTATTGATGATCACTGTCTTGGCATCCAGTGCTGTGTCAACCTGAACTTCATCATCACCACACTCATGCTCAGTGCGAGGATCAAAGTGGACCCATGTAACTTCCAGCTTCATGTGGCGTTTGAAAACTGGGAGCGTAACTTTACTCTGTTCAGTTACACTTGGGGGCAGGTGAAAAGTGAACCAATCGTTGATGATGTGGCGTTAAGGTGGGTCAAGATGTTTTGAGAATTCCTACAAAAGCATGTCTTTATTATCATTTTTAACGCACTGAAAAGTAAGTCAGTTTCAGTTGTATTGAATATTAGGTGTATGTGTAATTTTATTTTGTAGCTATTCAGTTGAAAAGCTGACGGAGAAGAAAGTATTTACTGTTACACTCGATGTTAAACTGTGCATTGACCACACATGCGTAACAACATCCATCCTGGATCATGTTTGGGTCCCAATACCCATCTGCAACACCAACGCAGTCACATTCACCCTTCCAGGCGATGGTACGGTAGCTGGTTTTATCAGGGAACTCGGTGGACGTATAGGAGATTCAGCAGTTGACCTAGTTCTGAAGAAATATAGATTGAACGTAAGAATATTTTTACTTAGTCTATCTCGTTCAGTGTTTTCATTTCTTTGCTAGTGAGCTCTCCCAATTCAATGATGCAAACTAGCAGTAGAGAAAAGCAAGGAAAGTTTCTGGTTGCAATCGTTATGTGTTTTGAACACGTTGGATGATTCGTGACGATGTCAACCCCCGTTTTGACGTAAGAGTAAAAATTTCTGTAAAAATTGCAAAAGCTTGTTTAGTGTGTTCCGAGTAATTAGTTTATTATTTATAAACAATTAATTTGTCGTGAATCTAAATCTGCTTTTCATGAGCCCTCAAATTGCACAGCTTCAAAAAAAAGTAGCCTGTTAATCGGGCCTGAATACCTTTAATAATTGATAATAAATCGAAAACCTTTTTTGTTTTATCTGTATTAGCAATATCTCCAGAGCGAACAGTGTGATAGAGGAACCCCAGGTACCCTAAGAAGCAGTAAGTGGTTCACAACAAGCTCAAAGACAACCTCATTAGTTGTTATGGATAATTTGCAAATGGGTGGAATTTTTAAAACGTTAAATTCAGTAGAATGACTTCCTCCTCGGTGTGACAATTATATGTACCTTAAAAAAGACTAATACTCAGCTTTCATTCTGAAGGTTGTCCCGGTGTTGAACTCGAACAGCTTCCTGATTTCCTCTCCTGTTCCCTCACTGATTCTTGTCTCGGCATTAAATGCTGTCTGGAGATGGACTTCAGGATCGTGACACGTACAGTCAATGCATGGCTCATCTTGGACCCCTGCAATTTCAACCTGTCCATCGGCTTTGAGAACTGGGAGCACAGCATCACCTTATTCCACTATCCTTTGGGTGACTACATGGAGGAAGTAGTTAACAGCGTGCTGACTGTGAGGTATTTGTCACCACAAATGTGTACACTCAAGAAGGATAGTACGTACAGTGTACTCGGAAGGGGAATATGGGACTAGTACTAGGATCGACCCATAGGTCTAGATCGATCTTAGCGTGGAATTAAAATGGTCACAAAAGTTAATGCCCCATTTTTTTCAGATTGAATTAATTTTCCTGCTTGTTTGCTTTTTTTCCTCGAAAGTTCGTTCTTTGGAATCCTTATCTTTTTCTTTCTGATAGGTGGCGTGTGGATAAGATAACTGTAGACAAGAAGTTTGAGATAAATTTACAGCTGGTCTTCTGTTTGGATGGAGCATGTAACACTGTGACTGTGTTTGAAGGAAGCCGTCTTCCAATACCGCTGTGCAGCACTGATGATTCTTTTACTCTTCCTGGTACGTGACTATCATCTGTTTTTTGTGTCAGCGCAGTGGTAAAAATATTATTGACTATAATGCATGCCCTTGAGATCCAATTCATTGTTATAAAAAGGTAGGTGTAGACTGATCTTTCTTGAGATTGTATTTTAATACTATTTTCTTGATATGTGTGGTATTTATTGTTCATTGTATTTGTTCGTGAGAATTCAATTTTCTCTTTGTTTTTTTGTACTCAGGAGATGGCACAGTCTCAGGATTTCTCGGGTATCTCGGGGGCAATATTGGACAATTAGCTATCGATGCAGCTATCCGACACCTTAGCCTAGGCAACTTCCTCTCAGGGAAGGCATGCTCTAATCATAGGCAAGGTACGTTGAGTATTCATGTACAAATACATTTGAATGAGAGACACTTTAAGCATAGAAACAGGTGCTTGGTTTCAAGATGACGTGATGACAATTTTCCAGAACTGAAGTCACGTAGCTAATGCAACTACACAATGATGTAAGTTCTAATGACATACTGGGTAGGCAAACACACAGCTGTGGGGACTTTTACACGACGGAACAAAGGTCCCCACAATGTATTTCTCCGTTTAACACGAAGAAAAAAAAAGAACAACAATAGCAGGTCCCCACAACTGCGTTTGCAAAACATCGTGTGTTATTGTATATTCATCTTTGTGATATTCTACTTCCCAAAGATGTTTGTTCCAGTGCAACTGGTGTCCTCGGCAACTGCTCTATTGTGGGTGAATTCTGCACAGAGCTGCGATGTTGTCTCGACTTGGATCTAAAAATAGCAGATGTCTCCGCCACATCGTGGTTTAAGTTTGACCCCTGTGACCTCACCTTCACATTGGGTCTGGAGACTTGGATATTACATGGATCAGTCTTTACATATGAATGGGGTAAGACAATGAAAGTGTGGCCTTGCTTCAGATGGTGTATTAACATTTCATTATCAAATCTCAACTGCTTACAAAATATTGCTCTGTGCGTTCGATCCACATGTACTTTTATGTCCAAACTGAGCTTTTAAAATGTGTTTATTGTTAGTTGATTTCCCTTTAATAACAGGTCAAGAGACAATGGTTTCAGTTGCTCCTGGAATGACCCTCAGGTAAGAAATCCTTTAAAAGTCAAAATGTAGCATTGATTGTTTTTACACACACCCGTTGAGCATCTTACCATGACAACAAGTTTTTAATTACTAATTTTATGTCTTGACGGAAATAATAGTAAACACAAGAAAGAAATATACTTCAAATACATTCAAATTATAGCTTTTTTGAGTTTCCCATATTTGTGTTCTTCTAACTTTCTTGGAAATTACTTTGTTAAGTGTTGTCTATTATAACTTATTTTAATGTCCCTTGCAGATATTCCATCTACAAACTCAATGAGTCCAGGGAGTTTCAAGTAAATCTGACTCTAGAATACTGCATTGATGAACTTTGTACGGATATCGAGATTGTGCAGACCATACCAATCCCTGTTTGCAATCAAGATTTCAGCAATTTTGCCTTCTCAGGTCAGTTTAACCTCAAATTTTACTCAGAAACATCCTCATACATGTCAATTTATGATGAATTACGTTTTTGTTTGCTGTAGTGTAAAATTGTATGTCATTTGTGAAGCCATTAACACGCTGAAACAGACAAAGTTTTTCTTACAAAAACTGAGTAAAAAAATTCGATTACCACAGAAGACTTTGCGTTGTGGTGAAAGATGCCTTGTTCAAGTGAATCATTATTTTCCCGCCGATTAGTTTAAACTCACATTTCAAAACAACATTGAATTTGAAACCTTACAATTTTACACAGTTCTTTTCTTTGTTCACAGTTGATGGTTTCGTACAAACAGTGTCCGGACAAATCGTCCAGGGAGCAACTGAATTACTTTTAAACAAACTAGGGATCAAACCCGACATCTTCAACGGTGATACGTGTGTAAACCCGAAAAGGATCCAGTCATACAGCAGTAAGTTTCACACTATGACTGATTGTCAAAATAGTTCTGACTTAACCAATGTAATGTGATTTTGAACTAAGCAGAACACCACAAATAAAGAGTGGTGTAGCTCAGAGGTGGCTGTTGAAATAGTCAATACACTAAACGTTACTTCTGTGTTACACTTTTAAATGTAACTGTTTAACCAAAATTTATTTCCTACAAAATTTTGATGTGAAATGTTTTTTTTCAGATTGTCCAGACATGCAGCTTCCTGGTAATCTCGACTCAAGGGCGCACTGTGGCATCCTGGATTCCTGTTTTGGGATAAAGTGCTGCCTTGATGTGAACCTCGGCCCACTTAATCACACCTTCAGTGCCTCTATGGTGGTTGACCCCTGCCTTGGTCAGCTGAAGTTACAGTTTGGTAACTGGAAGTACAGTAAATCATTGTCACGGTTGGATATTGGTGTCGATAAGGAGGTCACCATCGGAAACTTCGTATCGATCATGTAAGATTGTTGATTTTTCTTCTTCTTCTTTTTTTTCGTCAGGATGTTTGTTAAAGAAATTTGCTTTTAACTGTGAAATTTAGTGTCTAAACTGCAACACTTTTCGTATAATAAAATCACCTGAATGTAAACATAAATGTATTGCTTTATAGATTCAAGGTGGATCTTATCAATGACAAGATATCATCAAGTCTATCTATGAATGCGTGTGTTGGTGTCATCTGCACCGGTCGAATCGTTTTCGTGAACGAAGCAATATCTCCACTTCCTCAGTGCTATTCAAATGGAACTATCTCCTGGAGAAAGTTACCAGGTATTTATCTTCTCTCGTTAAACAGTGATGATGATAATTTATGCTAATGACACGGATAACAGAAAACCTGGCCTACAATGTCAAGTGCTTGATGGAAGCGACACCCTCAAATTGATAAGCTGTTGTAGGAACCAGTACATGAAGAAATGTTTTAATTAAGCTGGAACTTCTTGACATCAATGTGTTTCCTTTTTTTCTAGGATTGACTACAATATCCCATCTTGGCAATTTAGATATTGGATTAGATATCCTTGCTCAGGCTCTGGGACTGCCAACGCGTCTAGTTTCAGCCTCTCCATGTCTTGCAGTCCAGACGAGTGGTTCAACAGGTAAAGTTCTCAGTACGTGTTAGGAGTTGTTGTGGTGAAAAGGAGCTTGCAGAGAAAATTATTTAATAAACATTAAACTTGCTGCTTTTGTATTCCCAGCCTGCCCACATCTGCCTCGACTACCTGCTCTTCCATCAGGCGGAGTTTGCCAGTATTCTGATGCCTGCCTCGGGGTAGAGTGCTGTTTAACTGCGGACATAGGCAGCACTACTCAGACTTTACGGGCGTGGTTAATTGTAGACCCTTGTGAACTGACTGCAAGTGTCGGATTTGAGAACTGGAGTTTCAATATCACACTCTTAAGGTAAAGTTGCTGCATATAAAAATATTGCCCCTTACCCTTTTCTTCCTGAAATGTCACTCCTAACTTTTATGAGATTATCATTCAGGTTTTCCAATGAACGTAGAAGTACAGATTTATGCACGAACTTGCTCGTAATGGCTCCAAAATTTCACATCACAAACCTGTAGCATAATTTGACGTTTAGGTGTTAGACAAGTAGGTAACAAGTGTACAGCAACTTAAAATAGCAAGAATCTCGCATCAATTACAAAAAACACCCCATTTTGGGGCTGTACTGTCATATCTACAATGATTTCCATACCCCATATCTTTGATTTGTATCCTTTTAGTTATAACTGGGGCAAGCAGATCAGAGAATCACTGAGTGATGTGGTCTCGATTGCATTCACCATCGACAAGACGTCAAACAATCGGAACTTTGTGCTGACACTCTCTGTTAAACTCTGCATTGCTGGATTATGTGCTCCCGACATCAGCATCTTAGATGGCTTTATGGCACCAATTCCTTTCTGTAATGCAGCGGGGACACTGGAGTGGGCTCAGAATTTGGGTAGGCTGAAATTTTCTGAAATTTTCTGTCTGTTAGCATCATTCCAATTGTAAGACATTATTTAAGATAAGTCCAATGAAATGTATTTAATAACGTTCTCCATAGTATAACATTTTGATCAACAATATGTTTAATGGAAGCTTTCTTCCTTATATAAACCAACTGCAATCATGTACAGTGGGCATTTACTATAGAGGAGCATTGGAAATTATTCAAATTCCATAGTTTTGAAGTAAAAAAAAAAGTAACATAAATGTTTATGTGAGGCTTGCATTAAACACAATGGTAAATAAAAAGGAATAATAATAACACTTTTATTGAAGATCCATGGCTAAAAAGTACTTCATAATAATTATTTGTTTTCAAGTTGGTAGTGTCACAAGCTATGCAAGTGGTCTCGTGGTTAACCGCCTGGGTGTTAGCACAGATGTCCTTCTACCTCAACCATGTAGTGGTCCACCAGAACAGATTACACCTACGACCTCAGGTAAACTGTCTCTAGGAGAGACAAACTCGATAGTGTACTTTGAGATATTGTTGTAAGCCTTAAATGTGATATGCCTTTACCTTTCTGTTAATGGTCAAACTGGGTCAAACTGTGGACTTACTCTAAGCTCTGTATTTAGAAATAAAACTTTACTTATTTGTGTTCATCTCAGGTTGTGGTTCTCTATCTCTTCCATTGTCCATTGCGTCTTATTGTTCCATGGATGAATCATGTCTCGGAGTTGGTTGCTGCTTGACCCTCGACCTGGACGTAGTTCAAAGGTCAATTTCAGTGTGGATGAAACTTGATGCATGTGCCAGTAGATTCTCGTTTGGATTTGAGGAATGGAGTCACAGTGAATTGTTAAACTTAGTAACATTGCAAAGTAAGTCATTTTGACTGCCTGTCTACACTTCCGAAAAGGCGATTATGAAACCAAATTTGTTCATTATTAAACACATATCGGTAGTTTATCCCGTCAGCAAGAACATAAAAAAAGTATACGCTCACATTTTAAATTTATGATTCAAAGAAAAAATGACAAAATCAAAGAACAAACATGCAGCAGAAAAAAGGAAACAAACAAATATAAATAATTTCAAACCCACATCCCAATGACTCGACCACCAAAACTTGAATCCGATGCTCTAAACCACTCCGCCACAACACCCTATATTCCAACTGCTGAAAGAATGTAACTTTGTTCTTGTTTTGCTTTATTTTAACTTTTAGCTCATTCCCATGAGAAACGTATCGGTAACGTGAAAATTAGGTAAGCTAATGACTCCCTGAAAGAAAAAAGTACTCAAATTAAGTGTTAAATGTTATTATTATTATTTATTTATTTTTTATTTTTTTAACTAATGCAATAACATTTTCAAATCCCCTGTTGTTATTATTTTTGCTAGATACAATATAGAGCGCCCCCATGAGTTCGTCTATGATGTTGACCTCGACCTCACCGTATGCTGGAAAGGAATTTGTACTGATCCCATTGTGATTCTACAAGACACTATGTTCTCTACTTCACAGTGTGGCCAGGAAGGGAGCAGTTCCCGGAGGAAAAGAAGAAGTGTGGACGATCTGTACGTT
Source organism: Pycnopodia helianthoides (assembly GCA_032158295.1). Classification (NCBI taxonomy): domain Eukaryota; kingdom Metazoa; phylum Echinodermata; class Asteroidea; order Forcipulatida; family Asteriidae; genus Pycnopodia; species Pycnopodia helianthoides. The sequence continues at coordinate 2,083,237 of CM063259.1, forward strand.
AAAAAATCCCTTGTAATGTTCTTGGCTACGACAGATTACTACACAGCTAATTAAACTCTTACGGTACCGTTTTAACCCGTTCTTAAGTCCACCCTACTTCGCTTAAGAGTGGATGCTCTATCAAGATGGCAATATTGTATAAGGATAATTTTATAAGCGATGCGGTTGTTTTTAAAAGCCTTATTTATAGTCGAATCAAAGATCCATAGTATAAAGTAGATTGTGTGAACGAGGTATCAATTAACAAAATATATATATATAAATCTTAACTCATCAATCTTGAAAAGAAACAAATTTTGATGTCAAAATGCAAGTCAATTTGGCGAAAAATCAGTTTTGTAAGCATTAACTAAGTTAGTGCAAATATTTCAACATTGTTGGGTTTTGTTCTATCTTTTCTCGCTGGTAACAACGTTAGATCAATTAGTTTATTCATCATGTGACGTGTACAACATTATGTTGTTGGAATCCAACCTTATTTACGACCATATCGAAGTAAAACAAACCTAAAGCAATAACATTGTGTACTTTACTTTTCACCATAGAACCAATTATTCGGAAGAAGATGAAAACAACATGGACGATTTTACAACGAGTCTGGCTGATAAGGCTCTTGAATATTTCAGGAGAATTCTTAAGTCAGATTCGAGAACATTTTCCTCAGAAGAGAACATCATGATGAGACTGCAGCCAGAGAATGCTGTACAGCCAAGTAAGTCTTTTTTTATTAATTTGTGTTTGTAAGTTCAAAAATATTGGTTAATTAATAAACTGTTCGCAGTTTGGTGAGGGGGAACCGCCCGGGAATTACAATTTTTTTTAACCCGTCCACTAATAGAACGATACATTAAGCCCTGACCTCTTTAACATTTTGACCAATCACAGCATTGTTGGCAGCACATTTGATTATCTCCAATGCCGAACTCAAGACATAAACGTGCGACCTTAAAATACGCACGCACGCACGTCTACTTTCCTGAGAGGATTTTAGCGTGTCGGACTTTAGCCGGGCTTTCGCTGGCGTAGCCAAGGTTGTAATTGGTCAACACGAAGGGGCGGAGCTTAATGAATCGGTCTATCACTGGAACTTCATCCCAAATTGTCTGTGAATTTCAAAAAAATGATTCGTACATCTCAGCGACGAATTTATATTGTCCACACATCAGAAGAACCGACGGTTAGATGTGGGTAGGTCTGTATGTTTTTACATTGACAAAGGTACGATTCAATTCAAGGGGAAAACTAAACGCCCACAGTATTGCAACTTGTTTCAATGTCATATTTCAGAATTCGTAAACAGAATTTTGACAGAGAATTTTGTCAGTCTACCTGTAGTATAGCAGAGAGTCCAGTTAAAAACGATTTGGATAACAGGAGTCAGAAAAATACTTTGCATCACAATGTCTCTGACTTTTTATGAAACAATGAACATGAGAGAATATTTTCTTTTTGTTATTTTGTTTATTTATTAATTTTTGTCACAGGGGTTGCTGGATCTGGTACCGAAAGTCGTCGAGCTTTGGGTGCCTTGATATTTGGTAACGAGGACAAGACGCCGGTTCCATTAAGAAAAAGGAGAGATGTTTCCGTCTCAGTAACGTCTGGTAAAATACATTTTCAAAATAATTAGATTAAATTATATTACACAACACTGGGAATACTTTGTGGCTAACTTAAACAAATGTCATGGTCATTCATTGTTTTGTTTTTGTTTGTTTTTTTCCACGGCAGGGGGAGCCAGCTTGTTTGACCTCAGCCTGACTCCTGGAGCTGACTCGGGCGCATGGCAGGGTGATGTGATCATCGGCGGTGGATTAACATGTACGCTTTTCAAACCTAGGTTTTAATTATTTAATTTTTTTATCAATCTTTTTTTTGTTCTTTCTATCTTTAATTATTTGTTATTCACTTAACATTAATAGTTCTTGACATTAATGTACATTTAAATAGTTAACTACTTTTCCCTCAAAATGTTAAGTGAAAGGTCTCAATGCTCTCGGTAATCGGATTGCAAACATGACAATTGGTGAACTAGAAGCAATGCTTGATCTGCAAAATATCGATCCTTTTACTGTCGTCCAACTCATGAAAGACCTGCGATCTCTCTTCCGAACCTTTGTAAGTGTTTCTTTTGTTTTCGTTATATATTCACTGATAATATAGCTGACAAAAGCTGATAAAAGCTGACCCACTAACCCCCGGATTATAAATATCAAATTGATAACAATCAGGGTTGCTACCCAAAACTGAAACTCAAAACCACAAATTAAGTTCCTCTCTTTCGTCCACAATAAATACCTCAATACAACTTTACTTTATTCATAAGAATTATTTGTGTATATCTCAGATACCTTGAAGACTAGGATGTGGGTGTCTGTAATCTGTATGTGCATGTATTATTGTTGAAAAGGTTAATACACTCTTTCAAACAATTTAAAACAGGTCAATGAGTTCATTGATGTCCTTGTCAATGGCGGGGGAGAAGACAGTTTCCAGCAGTTTGATATCATTCTCAGGGGGGAAATTCCATTTCCTAGGGTGGAGAAAACAATCTGGGAGGATTCTTGGTGGTGTTTTGTCGGTGGATTCATCTTTTTAAAACTCGGTAATTATTTTCATTCATGTACTTTTTCCCGACTCCCCTGCAGGAAATTTGTTATCCCTTTCGCCAAAGGCTTGTGTTTATATGCACTAAGATGAAAGCATTATATTTTTCAATTTTATGTGGTTATTCTACTAGATTCCTTAAACAGACTCAGAGGAGCTGAAAAAAGGAGAATGTACTGAAAACGGAATTGAAATGATTGCCTTACCTGAAAGAAGCAACCTCTAGAACTCAATAAACTTTTATTTGTAAATTTGTTTTCTACAGATATGAAAGCGGGTGGGTTTTTCGACATGACAATACCTATGTCCGTGGCCCTTGTGTCAATGGAAGCTAAGGTAATTTATGTTTTGCTATTAAGAAGGCCCCTGACTCAAGTATGTCTTTATAATAATGTTATTCAAGATGACATTAGAAAACTTGATATTCCATGAAGAAAAACTAATCAATATTTAAAAATAAATTTGACTATGACGGAGAGGTGTGACAATTATAATTTGTAATCTACAGGGTGGTATAACACCTACGGTTGGGTGCTACGTCAGGGCAAGGGTTATAGTCGGCCACATATTGTATGGTGAGCTGGAACTCGACGCAGACGTCCTGCACACAAGCTTTCCCACAGTCGCAGAAATAAGCTTTGCTAAATTCCCACTTGATGTTGGGTAAGTCTTTTTGGTTTATGGATTAAAAAAACTCTTGTATCAGCTGTATTTCAATCAAGGAAACGATATCGAGGATTTAATTACAAATAGAATGGCTCAAATTGTGTACAATAGCACCCTGCATTCACAATTGGCAATTTCAAACTAATTAGCAAGACAAAGTTGCTAACACCGCAATAAAAAATATATAATTAGGTTATCATACACTGATTTTTCCTGTGTGGTCTTTAGAACACTTTCCTAAATGTTATTTATCAATAGTAAACACTCTTACGAGAAGTGTAAAATGCTGCTGCTGCAGAGGGTGAAAGAGGGTTAATGAGAAAGACTCATTGTCACCCACTCCATTCAAGTTGGTGTATGCCGAACAATAAATTTGACGCCCACACAAAATGCTAACTATTCATTTCAAAAGTATCTACATCAGTTCACAACTTCCACAAACCGAAACTCGATCAACCGTATGGATCACCGAGCCACAAGAAGTTTTACTTCTGTCCGACATACTTTTCGGCAACAAAATGCTTTTAAATCACAGGTCCACCCAAGGGGAAACGTTGATCGTAGTTGAAACCGTGATGCAGCTTCATCTGGAAACATGACATTTAATCTTTTAAAGACAATATTCAGAACTTCTTTTTTTTTTCGTTTTCATCAGACTCAAGATGGACATAGAGATGATCTCCTTAATAATCCGACTGTCAGCTAAAGTCACACTCTGGATCCCTTTCAGAGGGAGGAAGACACTGTTTAAAGCGGATCTGTTTCGCTACCAAGCCAATCCCATCCATGCAAACATATTTGATATTCACAATAAGGAGCCCGACAAGACTCCGCCAGAAGTTATGTCTTACTCTACACCTGTGGTAAGTCGCGTAAAACAATCCAACTTATCACTATTTTGTGTTTGCTGTGAGTAAAGTAATGTCTGTCCAGAGCCAATATGGCTCACCAGGCCAAGGTCTACGTCCGGTTTCATTGGCATTGAACGACTATGAATATTTGTATTCCCTTGGGCAGGATGCCAATCCATCGCAAGTTACTCCTCAGCCCTCGCCGGTACCCATTTGTACTCCTGGGTGGAGCGAAGCAATTATGATCAAGTGCCTTGCTCATGGACACACGTTCTGTAAATCACCAAACTTGGGCCCAGCGCAAATCACTAACTTTCTAGGTTTTATGAATATGATTTGTGTTCAAGTGTACAAGTTACGTTTGTACAAGTGTTGGTTATTTCACTAATGTAATATTACCAGCCAATAATAAAATAGTATCACTTAGCATACACAACCTGATCAGTTGTTGATGTATTCAATTATGCAACTATTTGCAATCTCCAATTTATTTACATTGTAAATATCTTTTTCCAGCATTTTCAAAACCTTACTTAATTAAGTATTCATGACTTTAAATTATAAATCTAATCTAAACCATGTCTTTATTTATGGACATCTTTAAGCAAAATAATGAAAAGTACAATGAAAGAAACGATTTATGATTTAAGATCGTTTTCTTTGGTAAAAGGAGAAACCATCCTCGTCCAGCCAAAAGACAGCACAGTATAAAGTATTCATGACTTTAAATTATAAATCTAATCTAAACCATGTCTTTATTTATGGACATCTTTAAGCAAAATAATGAAAAGTACAATGAAAGAAACGATTTATGATTTAAGATCGTTTTCTTTGGTAAAAGGAGAAATCATCAACGTCCAGCCAAAACACAGCACAGTCCACTCATTGCAGCATTGAGCAGGTGCCCAAGCTAGACTACACAGAGCCCGCTTTCGAACTCGCGGTGGTCGCTGCTGATGACAAGAGCGTGGTGAAGTTTTTTTATCAGGTTGGAACGGTACCTGGAGGTAACGACGTACTCCCTAAGACAGAATTTGGAGGACCATCAGCCATCATTTCACAGGTGACAATGCCCTTAGTGACCACAAATAAGTGAATGTTAGGTTCAATCCAAATATATAACTCACCCTTTGCAGATAAAAAGCTTTGTTTCACATCTCCAGGCGAGCTCTGTTTCAGTGGCTTAAGAAGTCTGTTCCTGAGTGTTGCAAAGCTGGTCTTTAAACATTCCAGCAGCAAATGTGAATGTTTCACTACACTAAAGTAAAAGGCTACAGTGTTGTCTTCGCTATATCGATTGAGTTTTAACCCAACAAAGCCTCTTTTTATTTGACAAAACCTTTCGAAGCCTAAAAGTAATTCCAACGGTTTATCTACACTTTAAACTTATGTTTCAACATTCTTTGTTGATAATTTTTTATTACTACTGTTGCAACAGACTCTGCTCGGTGGACATCCACTTCACTTCACCGTTTACGCCATAAACAATGGCGGAGGTACATCCACCGCCACCTGCAGCCTGCCGACCTTTGACATTACCCTTCCAACGGGTCGCGTTACTCCCGACTTCTTTTCGACCAGTCACCCGCACATCCTTCGTGCGTCAGCAGTGGTGTATGATGACTCTGTCATTTTGATGCAGAAGGAAGGGGTGGGGTTTGGACCCGAGATCAGGGGGGATCAGATCATACCCTGGCACACGATAGACCTCACAAAGAGGGAGAACGTTGAACACTCACGTAACTATAGCATCGTTTATCATATCATTTTATTCGAGAAAAAAAAAATCGGGCACCAATTGTGGGGATGTTACTAAATCTGTCACTGCCAGAATAACATTAAGTTCTGTGAATATGTATAATATCATAGTCAAAGTTTATCAAACTGGTAAGATCAACTTGCTAAGCGTAAACAACCTTTGCTTACCCGAACCTGCCGCAACTTTTTGTTCATTTCATTACCTGTGGCCGAGGTAAGACGAAAAGCCAAAATATTTTAATTCTTTAAATTGTCTTATATGCTACTCGTTACAGTTAATGACCTCGACCATTTCACCGCCGCCAGGATAGGACGCCTCATCTCCACACCAACATCCACAATCGTTCATGCCAGCCCTAACTTGTGTGCCGGCGACTGCCTCGCCCTCCCTGAGACACAGTGTCTGAGTATCAACTATGACTACAAATCTAAGACATGTGAACTTCTTGAGGAGATCGAGGGTCACGGGGTTGAGCTTCATGAGGTATCTATATATGCACATTTTGAGTGTGTACATTGTACCGCATTGGTCACCCAACAATCAATAGTTGCTGTGGCTTTTATAAGTAAAACGTTCAAGTTTTGGTGTTTTTGTTTTTTTCTTTTTTCAGAACGGTCAATTTAGTCACTATGAGCGGCTTGGTGTCGGACATGCTGTTGAGTTTAACCACGAATCACTCCTTCTTGATCATAATACCCTCTACTACTTCAACTTGGAGCTACTGAACTATGTTGCGTATGAAAACATTATTTCATCAGCGAGTATCTTGACAGATTTTACAGCCCCAGACCCTGGTTTGATCGTTAATGCATCGAGGGACGAGGTTGTACATGAGCCGTGTGTTTACTTTACTCATGATGAATGGGAGAGACGATGTATTGAGGATACACCTCTTGAAAATCACAGGTAGGCCAAGAACCTCGCTCCTTCAACTAGACCTCAGCAGGCAGGGGGTGGGGCTTCTGTGTTGGAACATCATGAAGCTTTAATATGTTTCCTAGCCCCTAGCTCATACACACATAAAACAAATGGGACGTCTAAATACTTTGTCTGTCGCTCATATTCACCACTCTTTGATAAGAAACGCATTCAGAAAAGAGAAGTAAAGCTCTGAGATTTCCTAGAACACGTGTTTTTTGTACATGTTAGTATTTTTGACAATGTGCTTGATGGTCTTTTGTTTATCAGGTACATCATTGATGGGCCTGGTTCAATGACTGTCTTCAATGGTCATGAGGAATTGGTGGACATGCTGTATACAAGAAGCAATAACTTCATAGCAGGTAACCTGACTAAATACCTCAATGCTAATCCCTAATTTCTACTAAATATAGGTTTTCCCGGCCAATTTAACAAAATTTTCAATCAATTTAACGCCAGGTTCATTTAATTTAGATCGAAGTTGAAATAACACGCAGATAGTAATTCAAAAATTAAAAAGAATCATTCAATTTCATTATCCGAGCATTCTACCATCTCTTAGCTTCACTCGTCTTCATAAGAGGTGCATTCAAGTTAAAAATGTTGCAATGTTCATTCAATTTCGTCTGAAGCAGTTGCAAGGGTTAGTCGTGCATTCATTTTCATCAATGGGAAAAAAAATTTCAAATTCTTTCAAGCATTTTCTTACATTAAATGCATGTCTTATTGTCTTCATTCCTATAAAAGCCTGAGCATCTCAAAGTTAACTAAAACTGCCGTTTTCAATCCGTGGATGAACACCTTGCTTTATCAGATATATTTCTGTACAAGTTTTCAGACCAATAAGATGGCGGCCCGTACGAGTAACAAAAAGAAAGAATAAACATATCCGCAGCAAGAGCATATCTTATAGAATTATGAAGAAATTAAGTTTAAACTGACATTACAGTAGCCTTTGAGAAAGATCTGAACGTCAGACTCTTGTATCTTTTTTGTTGAAAGTTTTAAACAATGATTAAATGAACAAAACAAATCATTAATCCTGTTAAGTTTTTCTGCTTTGTGATACAACTTAATTACTTTGTTACTTTCAAAGTTTGGAGCCAGCATATAATGAAAAAGGACCTTAGGTGAAATTACAGATCATTTAAATTTGAATTATCACTTCATGAAAATGACTGCCCATAAACGAATAAGAAAGGAAAAACACCGTCACATGTCTTGTGCGCTCCACCGCTCTTAAATTTGAATGCTATAAAAGTGAAAAGACTCGAAAAATGTCATGCAATAATGCAAACATTTGAGATTTGAATGCACCAAAAAGAAATAGAATGATCCTTAACGAAAACGAATGATAAAAACAAAGTCCTGATTGCCCACAAAATTAAATTGAATGCTCCAAAAAGGAAAAAGAAACCCTACTATGCCCTGGTGCGTAAAAATCGAGTGAAATCGAATTCTTGAAAATGAAAATGAACGAAAACTTTTGGAAATTGACCGGGAAAACCTATATTTGAATGTTCGCTCTGTCCCTTTCTTTCGATTGTGAACTATTGTTTTGTGGCGTGTCGAGGCCGATTGGTTAAGTTCACCGAACCCAAGCTCCAGTGTTGTCAGCAGCAGAGTATGGGTTCGGATCCCGGTCATGACACTTGCGCCCTTGATCGAGCAAGGCACTTAACTATAATTGCTTGTAGAGAGTTGGGAAGGTATAAGTGCATTCTGCAATACCAGCCAGGCTCCTAGTGGATGAAACCCATGCCTACACCCTTATGGACTGTGAACGGGGTAACCCTGTTTCAGCCATAGCAGTAGGTGGTAACTTGCCCCTGGTGACAATTGATTTAGGTCGACAGCCCAAAACTAGTTAAGTGTAGTCCTCACCTTTAAGTGGCGTTCGGCCCTGTGATGTAAGGCGATACTAAAATTTAAAAAAAGTTGTAAGTGTCTTTTTATCATCAGCAAATTGGGATGGTATCCATGACAACGAAACTGGTATCCATGGCTACACCTGGTCCATTGGTCACAGCGTGTGTGATGATGACGTCAGTAAGCATGTAGATCCTCATGCACACCTGTTTGATGAATCAGAATGGAGCCATCAGGGACTGATTGTCAACGTCAACCTACCAGGTAGAAATTCACCTTATCCATATCGAAAGAAACATGTTTGTCCTGTCTTCATAAAATACCCCTTTCGTATGACGTAACAGGCCCAGAACAGTCACCTCACTGAGGTCAATGAAGAGCTATCGTTGGCTGAGAGTCGTGCGCAACGTGTACACGCGCGTATGTTTCCATTGTTTGTCACCAGTGATAGCGGATATTGCAAGGGGTATTTAGATCGTGCAATCCCCGACCATACTTTTGGAAACTCGGGCTTTCATGTCCGTAGACCTGATTCACATGAAGTCCATTGAGTAGGGCTCCTTCGCCTCGAGGTGAAAAGTAGATTGTTCATTTGCCAACCCTGTGCGCCGCGCGTACAAACCTGCATGTTTCGTTTTTATCACTGTTCTCCATAATTGTCATTAAAAATTGATTTCGATGGTTTCCATTGGTTCATCATCGGTTTACCTCTAAAATGGCGGCGAATCATTAGGCATATTGTTTATAATGTGTGAAGGGGAATAAAGGAGCACACAGGCGCTCATACATGCACAAAATATGCACACTACATCTGTTTTGATTTAAAGCAATACTGTACCTTTCTGCATAAAGTGCACGAGTCTGCTACGAGGGAAGAATGGAACTTGGGAGAACACTCGGAGGTATATTAAGTTTATGTTTTATTTTGTATGTACCCTAGATGATGCCTATTTTATCAGCGTACGTGCTCTGAATAAGGTGGAGTTTGGCGGCCCGATGGCGTTGACTGTATGTCACAGCACCCCCCTCGTCATTGACAACACTCCGCCCATAATTGACAGCATTGGTAACATCACTTACGATTCCTCCATCGGTAGAATTGGATTGCAAGTAAAGGCAGGGTGAGTATGTCCTTTGAGAATTTGACCCACAAAACCACTTGATTTCGTTCAATCTATTACCTAACTTATAAAAAAAAAGGTATGATTAATCTTACTGACAAATATTGTGATATTTTTGACTAAGGTGAGATGAGTTTGTTATATAGTTTTCTCTTTTTAAAAGCAGATTTAAAACCTGAATATACTATACTGGATTGAAAGACCTGACGGAAGAGTCACAGATAGTGATCTTGTTTCGTGTGATCAACCATAACAACCCTCAACTTTTTCTGTAATTATTGATGATTTTCAGCGATCCAGATTCCCAGCTGTTTGAGTACCATGTGGCAGCCGGAAGAACACCGCGGGATATATCTCTGTATGACTGGGAAGCCCTCGCAGTGAGTCAACAACTTTTCGTCGACTACAAGATTCCAAATGGCATACCATGCTGGCTAATCGTCAGAGCTGTCAATAATGGTACACAAATATTGTTATAAATGCATCCAAATTGCAGAGGGAAGTGTGATATTTAGGTGAAGGTATGACTAAAATATCCTTGCTACTATTTTGAAATTAATGTTAATGATGATATAAAAATGGGTATAGTATAGAGTGAACGAAGTGCTTCTCTTGCTAGGCATAAGTTACAGCAAGTTCTTAATTTGTGGCTCTCATTTTCATTTTTTGTTCTGTAGTTGACCTTCGAACTGTAGATCATGCCGATGAACCAATCTTAGTTGACGACTCTGAACCGTTTGCTGGAGACTTATTTGATGGACCCTTTTCTGGCCGAGATCTTGAGTTCACTAAAGACAGGAACAAAGTATAAGAAAACACTGTTATTAATGTTTAAAGTAGTAAATTTCAGCATGAGGTAGCAGGTAGACCTTTTGAAAATGAAGAATTTTGTAATAAGTGAAAGAGTATATAGTATCTACAGCTGAACAAAGCATTGTCTTAAAATATTTTCACCATCGTTTCATCAATCATATATAACTTTTCTGTTTAATTATTTTTTCTCCCTCTTCCCACCTTTTGTATTGTCTTTTTTGTTTCCAACTTGTGGTAAATTCAGCCTCATCCACTGCCCCCTCCCACTTTATGTCCTTGCTTTTTCTGTGTACTCTCTACTTCTTTCTTTTTTTTCATTTATTTCCACTTGACTGCTTCTGTTATAGTGGACTCTTTGTCTTTTAGACTTCGAAAAAGGCTCTGCTAGGGTAAGGCCATTAACTATTTTTTGTAAATTGATTTCTTGTTAGATTTGTGGAAACTGGTACAACTGGTTTGATCCCGAATCTGGTATTTCTTCGTACCTGTGGGCCGTTGGAACCAAACCGCTGTTGAGCAACGTTGTGAACTTCGTCAAAGTGTCTCGCCGAGAGCACGGTGCCTGCTCGGGCTATGTGACCCTCCAGCACGGCGAGACCTACTACTCAACGCTTGTAGCATTCCACGGTGGTTATGACAAGTTGAACGTTTCAGCTTCATCAGATGGAGGTAATTTTATACATTTTCTTTATCCTAATTCCTATTTAATTAATTCCTCATTGTTATCCTTATTTCTAATTCTTATTTTTTTTATGAAGCCTTACCAAATCGTGCATTTACTCAAAAAAATAACTATTCATAGTAAGACTTTGTTGCTAGATTGAGCCTTGTAATGTAAACATTCTTTAAAACATTAAACACTCAACAAATAACAAAATAATGGCGTGATATACCATTGACGAACTTAGAGCTATTCTTTGAATTGTCACTAAGAAAGTTCATAAGAAATTTAGAAAAAATGGGTATTTATTGTCTCACCATTTCTTTTGAAGTTGACTTTTATTTTTGAAATGGAAATGTTGTACTTCCATATTTTGCCAGTGACTGTTGATCTAACTCCACCAGTCCAAGGAAGCGTTTATGACGGCCTTCTTCCAGGCCCAATGGACCTCGAGTTCTCTTCTAAGCCAGCCACAGTGTCAGCTCAGTGGCGGGGATTCTCTGATCCCGAGTCTGGTATCGAAGACTATCAAGTCACAATCTACCGCAAGCGCGATGACAGGTATAGTTCTGTCTATGTTTAAATCAATCCGAATACATACAACAATTCTCTTCCGACTAAAAAATCAATATTCAGTCAACTACCCGAATCAACATAGCCAAGCATTCTACCGCTCATTCAACACAAACGTTTGCTAATGATTAAACAAACATCACTCATAAGCAAAAACACTAGGTGAAGTATAAATTGACTGATGCCCCGTTATTTGTTAAAGTTTGCTGTTAAATGGTTTTACTGGGTAATATATTATTCTGAGAAACTCTACGACTTCAGGCAATAATTCTCTTTTTACTCTAAAGACAATGCAAATCATGTTTCTCTTGAGTTCAGGGAGTAGGTTACCAAAATCCATTTTAATTCATTTAATTTATATTCTTCTATTTTCTAAGTGAAAATTCCACCAACGACTTCCAGGTTATCCACGAGGCTGATTCAGTTGGCAACGACGTCTCATCAATTGAATGGCATCACTTTCATCTTCACCACAAGGACCAGGTGTACATCAACCTGCGTACAATCAACCAGGCTGTCAATCACATTGATACTCCAACCAATGGTTTCCTGGTTGATTTGACTCCTCCTATGCTACGATCCCTTGGAGATGGGCTTGTTGTTGGACAGGACGCAGACTTCCAGGTTGGTGTTATTTTATAAGGTCGCCACTTTGGATGCACACATTTCAATGTTAATTAGCATACCGGCTTAATTAAGCATACAAATAATTGTAATCATATTTAGCATTTTCAAGCTCTACTCTAGAGCTGCTTGTAGGTATGATTCCTCCAAGGTTAATTGAGAGACAAGATGAGCTGTAATCATGACAAGGTAAGTCTAATTATACCATGTGGAAGAGGGTATCCCCCCACCAAAAAAAAGTGTTCCCGTACATTAACAAACTCTTTTCCTCCTGCACAAATATACCCCCTAAAATTATCTGAAATTCGCAGAACACAATGAAGAGCCAATAACACCTGGGTAGGCCTGCACTATGCCACAAATCGAGCACCAAATGAGTCTAGAGACAATGTGACACAAGGCAATTTACAGGATACCCTTTTGCGGTCAATCTCAAAAGAAGAAAGGAAACAAAGTCACCATTGAAATCTACATGCTACAAAAGTGTTCCCCTGATACGCTGAATAGTTCCACACAATACAATAGTTGAACAACCCCTCGCCTGACAAATACAGCTGTAACAATGTGTTCAAAATACTGCCCTATTAGCAAGCGCCGTGTAGGACTGTTATTTCCGTGTATATACATGTAATACGGTACGTGCAGCCCAGAAGACTTGTCCAACAAGGGTTTTTAAGTGATCACACTCTTTCAAATCGGTTTCTTTTGGTACAGACACACAGTGATAGCATTGCTGTTCATTGGGACTACTTTGACGAGGAATCGGGAATTTCTTCATATGAGTTAGCCATTTATGAAATGCGACAGGGTAACAAACGCAAGGTTTTCCCAGCAGGTAAAATGTTAGATGTCGAATAATAATAGGCTACATGCCACATCAGATTAAGATACAGCCCGACTTGAGTGAAATCAATAAACTTCAAAACGGTTTAAAAGTGTAGAACTTTGTATAAATTGATATCATATTTTTCATTTAACTTCTAGAAAAAAAACTATAAGTTTGCTAGTGAAATGTTAACCTGAGAAAAATGTTGCCAGTGAAACAAATATGTTTATGATATCCTGTTTTTCAGACTTGGATCCAAATAGCTTTGAGAAGATTGTAGACGTTAATACCAAGTCCCACGTACAAAGTGGATTGTCACTTCGTGCAGGGGCCATCTACATCACACGAATCAAGGCTCAGAACCAGGCTAAACTGATAGCATCACATGAGACTAGTGGTATCAGGGTAGACCCTACGCCACCTGTAGTAAGTGCAGATAAGTATGAGATTGCATCAAAAGAACTTGTATTTTTTATAGTAAATACATTTTATTATATTATTATTTAGCATTTATCTGTGTCAAGCAGAAAGTTCCAACCAGGATACAAAACTTTTATTAAAAGTTGCAAAAAAGCCCAAAATGTCGTTTCTGAATATATAAGAAATCTTCATTAAAAAAACAGATATATATAGCAGACTAACATTTCATAATAATACATAGGCTCGCATTAGTAATCCTTAATTTTACTTTACTCAAAAGATAAGGTACGTACGTGGTGGGAATCTAGATGGTGAATACGAAGAAGTCATCAATGGATACATATTTCAGAACAGCCGCTCCACAATTCAGGCATCTTGGCTGGGAGCTGACGGTCAAAGTGGTATTAAGAACTACTGGGTCGCTGTTGGGACAGCTCCAAGTAAGAAAAAAGATAATGTGCTTGAAATTATATAGAGGTCAACTACAAATTAAATTGATACATGAACAAATTATCGAAGAAACTGCAGTATTCTATTACCCATTATGCTGCACACTCTTGGAGCTAATACAAGTCTAAAGCTTCAAAAAATGTATTTATCTGAGATTTTTCTTAGGTCATCCTTCATGTCTGTAGCCTTGTTTTTGAAAACATTTTATATTTTAGTTTTTAAAATGATCAAGAGTCAAGCAAGTTGCTGAAATTGTTTGAGGATGTGGCAGCTGATATTGTATTCAAATTTAGAAATTGAGTTAGAATGGACGTTTTAAACTTCATCTTTTCCTTCTGTGTTGTCTTACTGTAATTCAAAAGTGTGTTATCCTCATTTTGTTCCAAATAACTTTGGGTTAAATAAAGATAAAATGACTAGAGCGACATGTAAACCTGTCACCTCCGGATTAACGTGTCAGCGCTCTAACGTGCCGGTGCTCTACTAACAGAGCTTTCTACCCCTATGTTGGTGGTTTTCCTATTGTGTAATAGTATCTTTCTTTGGGGTGCCAGTCAAAAGCCATTCAACCTGTAGCTGTCGAAAAGCCAGCGATCATTCTAAAGTTTACAAGTCATCATGGGAAGCAGCAGCAGTGGGTTCACCTTAAAGGTTACTTTTTATTTCAAATATCAAGTAATAAACTACTTTTTAATTTTGGGTTGAACATTTTGTTTCCTTAGATACTACAAACATCAAGGCCTTCACAGCATTGGGACCAAAAAGCGATGATGTTTTGCCGAACCTTGACCTAAAATTAACGAACAAATCAACATGTAATGATGAAGAGTTTACCATGAACTGCCACCCTGTCTACTACGTATGCGTTAAGAGTGAAAATGGTGCGGGGGCTTTCAGTGACGTCATGTGCTCGTCACCAATCAGAGTTGTCGAAGAGGATCAGACAGGTTTGTTTCAATTAAGATTTGAAATCGACATTTTTGAGGGACATGTATGCAGCTGAAACAGAGCAACCGGGTAGCTTGGGTGCTAACTTTGTTCCTTCTATTTTGGGTGTGACTTGTTTTTTTTCTAATTCAGGTTACGTAACCGATGGTCCAAGCATGCTTCGGGACAAAGACGCCCAAAAAGAGCGCGAAATTGTCACAGTTTGGTTTGATGACTTTGAGGTAAGACTGCCATAAATAAAACCATACGGTTTACTTTATAATTATCGTTATAGGGAACTTCAAAGAAACAAACATCTTCACAATGCTAATTTTAACTGTTTTTCTTTTTACAGAGCCAGTTGCATGGTATATCTAACTATGAGTGGGCAGTCGGTACGACCCCTGGAGGCGAGGACATCCAACCTTTGACCTCAGATGGAGTAGTGCCTGGAATAGACCCTGACATGCCTGGTAATCATATTCAATCAGTTTGACCTTCTTCTGTGAAACAACTTCGGCAACTTATGTGCTTTTTATCCAAATAATAATCAAAGAAAACTGTGTCACTAGTTTCGTTTTTTTTTTTTTTACATTTTATGTTTAACAGGTCTTGCTGGTCAGGGCAAGGCGCAGTCTCCACTACCCCTCCAGCATGGCGTGACGTATTATAGCACCGTCCGTGCCATCACCAACGATGACAATGTCTTAGAATCTGTCTCCAATGGTTTCACAGTAGATGTTACACCACCAAACATGAACATCACTGAACTCGGAGAATATGACACAACTGTCGATTTGGTGAGTGGTGACGTAATGTGATATTGGTTTGGATATTATTAAATGGTTGTTTAAAACATTCCTCTAAAATAAATCTCTTTTTTTCTCTTTCTTGTTTTGCATTTTTTTTTAAGATCATAACATGTTGTTTTGTAAACACACATTTTGTTTCCTGCTCATTGTTCTTGTTTTATATTTTTGCTTCAGGGCTTTGGTGGTGTCCAACTTTATCAATCCTTTGTCGACTCTATCGATGCCACGTGGGATGTGACGGACATGGAGAGTAACCTCATTGCATCATACTTTTCCGTGGGACAGTATGCAGGAGCTAGTGACGTGTTTCCTGTGACACATGCAAACAAATCCTACATTCCTTCATCTATGGTCAAACCAGCACACGAAGGTGATTTTGCTGATTTGAATTGAACGAGGGAAAACGTTTTGAAACATTTAAATGAAAATTTCAAAATAGTTACTTTAAAAACTTCACCCAATTGCTCATTTACAGGCAGATTCCTAATGCTTCTCTACTATACATTTGCAGTAATGAATTAAGCATGTCTTAAAATTCCAAGTTCCTAAGGTGTAATCACAAAAAATGCGTGATATCTCTGAAAGAAAAGGTGTAATCCAGCTGTAGATTGAGACAAAAATTATCC
Organism: Pycnopodia helianthoides; assembly: GCA_032158295.1. Taxonomy (NCBI): domain Eukaryota; kingdom Metazoa; phylum Echinodermata; class Asteroidea; order Forcipulatida; family Asteriidae; genus Pycnopodia; species Pycnopodia helianthoides. Next base: position 2,099,763 of record CM063259.1, read on the forward strand.
TTTAAAAAAATAATACTTATTATTTTGATGTCAGGTTTGCCGAACATTCTTACTGTCTATGCCATCAACAGTGTTGGGCTGAAGCAAACAGTTTATACAACCAGTTTAACTGTAGATACCACTCCTCCAAGTGCTGGTAAGGTATGTATCCCACGTGCAAACTATTCAACCATTGTACTTGTAGTGACAGATGTATACGTTACCTATAGAGTTAGGTGTTGTCATAATGGCTTATACTTTGTCTCCCTCTGCCAGGTCTTGTGCCCATCTTTCATACATGCAAATAGCGCCCTCAAGTGCAGCTGGACTGATTTCCTAGATAACGAATCGGGAATTGAGTATGTAAGGTTTCTTGTTGGTACTGCGAAGGGTCTGAATGATGTGTTTGCATCAGACAAATTACCTGGCTATATGACACACTACAGTGCCACAGGTAAGACAAAACAAAATCTCTCTTATATTAGCAAGAAATTAATCAAACATTGCAATGCTATCAAAATGTATATTGTTTTTATGTTTTGTTTTCTCAGCTACTCTGTTTGGAGATACACTACAGTAAACGGTAACCTTAACAAAGAGGGGTTTTATAAATTCTTTTGCAGATTTAGAACTGAAACATAACGAACTCTACTTTGTCACCATCGATGCTTTCAATGCTGTCGGCAAGAGCACATATTTCTTCTCTGGCCCCATTAAAATTGATGACACCCCGCCCTCATATGGCGTTGTGGTGGAACTTTCTGGTGTTCATAAATTGAATCACAGCAATCCAGAGAGGCAGCTGAGCTGGGATTGCAGTAACAAGGACGAGTGTTTAGGTATGGATGGAGAGTGTCTGGAGTCCATCACCCAGATTCAGATTCTATGGGAACCGTTCAAAGATGAAGATACTCAGATCACTAAGTATGAAGTAGCATTGGGCACTACACCAGGAGGAACTCAGATAAAATCATTCTATGAGGTGGATAGGTACCACACTTCAGAGCTTATAACTAATCTTGATCTGAGCGATGTGCGTAGAGTGTATGCCACAGTGAGAGGATACAATGAAGCTGGTATGACCAGCACGGCAGTCTCTAACGGCATCTTCGTCAGTCGATTCAGTGCAGGACTTCAGCCGCTAAGACCTTTCACAATCAGAGATGGAGTCACTTCCAATGACCTCCATGACCTGGACTTCCAGACATCTTTGAATGAACTAAGTGCGTCTTGGGATTTCAGTGGAGACCCCTGTCCAATCAGGAAGTACGAGTGGGCCATTTATAGAATTGACGGATTACCAACTCAGTCACTGACAGATGTAGGAGGTAATAATACTTAAAGAATTCAGTTTCATCTGATGGCCCAATTTCTATCCGTCGGAATTCCAATGCCATGATGAACATTTATTTATATAATTATATTTGATGAAAGATTCCTTAAAAAAAACCTTGAAAATACATCAAAACGGTTTTACTCCTTGTAAAAGAAGAACAATCTGAATACAACTTTCCAACAACATTTTTGTCATGCCGAAAGTAGTACTATTAATATTGACTTCACAGGTAAAGCTAATTGCTCGAACTTGGGGGTTTCTTGCGTAGAACAGATTAGTGTGTTGTTACTTGGTTCCTTTCTTGCGAATGGTTTTACAAAATAGAAAAAATTCTTTTTATTACAACCAGATCGTTATTTTTTCAGAACGCACTTCAGACACCAACACAGACATTGAAATGATAGACGGTGAGACGTATTACACCGTGGTGCAGGCTACCAATGCTCTGAACATACCAATCACACTCCGCTCAGATGGAATTACCGTGAAAAGAGACCCACTGATACCTGGTCAAGTCTACGATGGTCTTCTGGTAGGTTTCGATATAGCATACCAGAAAGAAACTGACACCATATCGGCAAGCTGGAGTGGTTTTGGTCAAGGGGCACAAGCAAAAGAGACCGTTGAACATACAGGTAAATCATGGGTTGCGAGTTTAAGCAAACTGGGATATTTTACACAAATTGATTAACAAACTGTTTGTCTCTGCCTACTAATTTTTCAACAGATATCCCCCTTTTTAGTCTGTCTCATTCACTAATTACATACCTTTTCCCCATCTCTCACCTTTGATTTTGTCTTTTGTGTTTCCAACCTCTTGCGGTTAAACCAGCCTCTTCCCTCTAACCCCCTTGTCTCCCTCATCTTATTTTGTCTACTTTCTGACTCTCTATCTCTCTCTCTCTTTCTCTTTTCATTTCTTTCCACTTGACTGATTCTGTTACACCAGTATACCCGCTTATAGGTTCGGTGGTAAATTAACCTTTGAAAAAGACTCTACTAGGGTCGAAACGTCAGGTCAATAACTTTTTTTTTGTTCGCAACTGACATTTCTTTCTCACCGTTTCAATTGTGTCGGGGTGTACGTTTAGGAAATGCCGAGAAGAGTAAAGATGGTACAGAGCAGGCTGTCGGGTATTATGAGGTTGCAGTGGGCACGGATCGTCGTTACCCAAAGACTAGAGACAACACAGTACCCTTCACTAACGTTGGTCAGAATACAACGGTCACTTTCAATAACCTTGATCTAAAGGCGCTGACTGCGACGTACTATGTGACGGTCAGAGGATATAGTGCGAGCTTCTCCACTGCTGAGGTCACGTCAACTGGGATAAATGCTGGTGTGGATAGTAAAGTTTTTGGTATGTTAAGGATACGTATATTCCTTCCTTTCGAATTTGTTTGTTGTAGTTCGACTTTACTAACTTAGATACCGCAAACAATAATTTCAGTCTGTTGCAAGTCATTTAATCTTTTGAAAGTATAGGGACTACAACATTTGACAGGTAAAATTATTCTAATTATGTTTTTGTCCAACCAGCTACGGAAGTAGAAATACCAAAGTACGTTAATTCGCTCTCCGAAGTCAAACTCCAATGGCAAGAATTTGACTCAACCTTCCCCATCCTACTCTACTATGTCGGACTGGGCAGTGCCGCTTCGGCTACTGTATCACCAGAAGACATGAACTGTTTGGACATGCTGCTAGCAACAGACGAGTCCAAGACTACCTTTTATGAAACTAAGATGCACTTTGTTGGCAAGGATACGTATCAGGAGATCAAAGGCCTGAGTCTACAGCAGAGAGGTTCCTACTTCGTGACGGTCGTTGGTGAGATATACTTCATTGTAAAGTGATGCTTTCCTTGCACAGTACCCTGAATTTCTAATTTACAATGACTAGGGTAATCTTCATTGATCTAGCATTGAATAATTCTAATGCAATGTTTTATGCCTAACTCTTTATTCAAGGAATGAACGAAGGGGGGCAGTGTAACTCTTCCACTAGTCACTTCTCGGTTGATATCACCCCGCCCATAGAAGGGCGACTTCGTGCGGGACCATTCTACGATATGGTACGTATAGTCATTGTAACTTGGTTCAAGTTAAAAGTAAATTAACTTAATACACTATCATTTTCAAAATGTATCCATTGGAGAATGTAGATCAAGTTAACCGTAAGATGTGTAATAATATCTAAATAAAAGAACAACGAGATTTGCTCTTAACAAGGCCATATTTGAAGATGGAGGTAGTGAGTCTAGTGATGTTTGCTGAGACACCATGTATGCAAACTCTCTCTATATATCAGTTGTTTTGGTTTTGAGAAGAACCGGTGGTTAATAACTCGTTCAGTGTGCTCTGATCGTCTTCAGGAGAAAGATCTGAACACACTTATCGAAGCTTACAGGAGTTAAACTTTCGGTTCTTCTTAGAACCACCACAGCTTATAGATATAATTTATGTACACGGTCTCCGCATACCTCTCTAGATTGTATTCCCACCACGGTTTCAATTCCTACTTATTCTTAAGTGGCTTTTTACTGGGTTCTTGAAAATAATGCCTGAATAATTGTTTGCTCTACTGAAGAAAAGTAGTGAGGAAATAACTCTTTAATTGGAGACTTTGAACGCTAGATGGCAGCAGACATACCAGGTAAAATTCCATTGTTCACGGGAAGCTAAGCATGCGCACATTGCCGGGAACAATGTATTTAACTGGTATGTCTGCTGCCACCAAGCGTGGTCCCCTATTGAGACTTTAACTTAATTGTTTTGTTTTTGTCACAGCTGGTGACTTACACAGATAGCACCAAGTCAATGCATGTGGTATGGGAGGGCTACATTGATAAAGAGAGTGGAATCAAATCCTTCAATATCCGTCTCCTTGAGGCTGCGTCATGTGACATTGAAGACAGCGGTAGCCTAACACATGTACCCGGTCAGGAATGGCTGGTTCTTGGCCCGCATATCCCAGACTTTACTTTTGTAGATTTGGGATTGGTGGTAAGTTGGTGTTGATCTTTAAATTGATTTTGATTTTAAAATTCTTCAAGATAAAAAAAAACACTTTTGAAATGCAAGCTTTGAATAACATTCAGATAAATTAAATACTTTATACTGATATGTTCTTGTTTTTCGCGAATTTTTTCAAAAGTAGCAAATAAATTCCTGTCTTTTACAGTAAAAGCAGCTAATTGATCTCATGAAAAAGAAAGCCAACTTTGCCTTAATGCACCATTAATTGCATAAGAGTTTTTTTTTTTTTTACTGCTATGCATTTTAGATATGTCCCCAGAACACCATACTAAAAGTCTACTTCAATATATTTAGTGGAAGGTTTCATATTTCCATAGCATGCAAATTACTTGCTGGATTCTGGATTGTTTTAATTGCAAAAATATTTTATGCAATCTGAAAATTAGTTTTCACCATTATATAAAGAGTACTGTCCACCGGTAAGGGCTAGTAGCTGCCAGACCAAATGAGTGGTCACTACCCTGAACTATCTCGGGCACTCTTTATTTTTCTCATCAATCAACCTGGGATACACTGAAAAACAGATGCTGAAAGAATCAGGATGCAATGAAGTCAACTCAAATATTCATATGCACAAGGACCTGAACATTCTGCCGAGAATAACACGCCATAAATCTAACGAATTCCTTCTGGGGGTGCCATAGATACCCTTGACGATATAAATTTTGACCCTCAATCGAAATTGCCAAATCTCTGGGCACTTGTCTGTTTTGCCAAAAAAGACCTTGTCAAGGATCCCATAGAAGAGGTCTCTGGTTTACAACTTCCTCAACAACAGTGGACAGCTCTGTTTTAAAATGGATGCGGACCCTTCACGCCAGAACAGTCCATCACCTAAGCCCTTTAACTCAAATCAGACTGTCCAGCACATCATCAAAATCTGCACTCTTAGGTGCTTCCCTGTAGGTCGCAAGGCAAACAGCAATGTCATGCATTATCTCGCTGTCTAATCTAGTCTAACATTATGTAATTGCCATTCACTTGTGTTAGGCTGGTGCCAGCATTGTTTCCCAGGAATGTTGTTGTATGTAAGTGTATTCTGTATAAAATGCTGCAAATACAGTCCACTGATTGTGAATAACAATGATAGAATGCAACAAGAACTTCGAACCCTTTAATAATATTTAAGTAGTCTTTTAGTGTGGTGTTCAGTGGACATCAGTGAATTGCAAAAAAGTGATACTTTTTTTCAATGAGACTAGGGTTGAGCCCTAATTAGGCTAGATTGACTGGACTAATAAGGGATTGTCCCTTTTTACTCTGTAGACCAACCACCCGTACTTTGTTGAGCTAAAGGCCACGAACCATGCAGGGGATAGCACGGTAACAAAAGTAGGACCAATCTTTGTGGATGAATCACAGCCTAGTTCCGGATTGGTTGTTGATGGAAATGATTTCATGATGGACCTGACAGACGCCAATAGTAGAAGCCAAGTCACTGGTATGTACAAAACTTATTTCCATAATACTTAATCTTTCATGTCAAAATAATAATGGTATACCAGTTTTAAATATAATACGAAGTACCTTTCGTTTTGACTGTTTTCGCAAACACTTGCGGAGCAGATATTTTTCGAGGCGTCAGTTAGATACTTTCATATGTATTAGATTATTCCACTCTGAACTTTAAGTTGGTTTTATCATCGTAAAATAAAAATTAAGAATTAACACCAACTTGACTAAGAGACCATCCTTTGCGTCCTCTATATTAGGAACAATTTTGCACCAGCCCAACCCAAAGGGTCCACCCTGCCCTCTGACAGACACCTACTTTACTGATCCAAAGTGGCTTGCATTGGATTTCAACGGACTTTGGAACATGGGGATTGACAACTGGGATTTACAGTACCAAGTTCAGCAGGTAAGATACCGTTAATTCGTTTAGGCACCTGATTGTAACCGAAACGACCAGAGCAAGCTCTTTGTTATTTTAATTCACAGGTTGAATCAATTATTAGTATTATTTATTATTTGCCGATACTCCTCGTTCATTTCACTTGCAACTCAGGCCAAAACTTGTTATTGAATTGTATGGGATGCCTTTTGGACATCATGCGTTTAGTAGTATGTATTTGGCGTGTTGTGGCCGAGCGGTTAAGGGCACCGTACTCAAGCTCTGGTGTTTCTTATCAGCAGAGAGTGGGTTAGAGTCCTAGTCGTGATATTTGTGTCCTTGGGCAAGATATGTTTATAATTGCGTTGCCCTTTGGATGGGACATTAAGCCGTAGGTCCCGTAAACTTTTATTTTTAAGGCAAGTAAAAGAACCCACAGTTGGAGAGTAGGTGTTGACCTTGGTGTTTCTGGTTCACTAAGCATGCCCCTTGTTTACGGGTTTCCTCAGGCCTGGGAGCTACAGTGATTAAGTTCACTCATGAGGCATTCTTGGTTTCATTATCAGAAATATAAAATAATAATTATCGATATTAAAAGAGTCATGCCTTCCTTCACGCTATTATGAAGGATGTTGATTGGAGGGTAGCGATAAGCAACACTCGCTTATTTTGACTACAGATAATCTGAAGAGAAACATGATAAGGGCAATACAGATTGAGTTGTAGAAGAACAATAACAACCTTATTTAGCAAACAGACTTTTTGTGCGAATTTTAAAAGTGCGATTTCCATAACTTCGAAGAAATCACAATTTCTTTGTCTGAAAAAAAATAACGATAACAAAAGATTCAAATAAATAACAAGAATCATCAAATAAATCAAAAAGCTTTTAAACAGATTCAATCGATTGATTCTCACAGGTGTTTGCGTCGGAGGAAAGTGTGATCCTGAAGATGGAACGAGATACGAGGGGACCTCGTATGCTCTCCGGAGCGTATGTTATCAATGCACAAATAGTCCGGAGCTCTGAATACGAGGTAAAGGTCCTCCATGGAAGTGGCAAAAAATAAATAATAATAATAATAGTGGATACTTATATAGCGCACGTTCCGTCTTTCGACGCTCGCGGCGCTTTGGGAAAGGGAAACGAATAAACAAATAACCAGACAAACATACAAAATCAAATTAGAGTACACCTATTGTTCAAATAAATAGGTTTTAAACCGAGTTTTAAAAACTATCCAAGGAAGGTGATTGGCGAATTTCAATGGGGAGATCATTCCAATGTTTTGGGCCGAGGTATGAGAAGGAACGATTTCCCTATGAGCGTTTTATTCTGGGTACTTGAAGGGATAGTGTGTTTGATGAGCGAAGACTACGTGAAGGAGTGTACATTGTGAGGCTATTCTGTAAGTAGGCAGGGGCAGATGAATGAAGTGAAATATATACAAGTAATAAAATTTATAGGATAAAAAGGATATAGGAAATTAAAAGGATATTGAGTTTTAACCGTGAATCCAAATAGTGTGTTGTTATTCAAATATTCAGAGAAACTGAAAGGTGCAGTAACACTTCTTTACACAAAAGAGCGGCTATACATTTTAACCAGTACTACAAAATATCTGTGCATTAAAGATGAGAAGTGGTGTTACTTATTGGTTAAAAGGTTTCCTGTTATTGACTCAAAGGTTTTTGTAATTGTTCATGTTTAGTTTGATCTGATAGCTGCATCATCAGACCTTCACAGCGTCACAAGTATTTTATTCTGGGATGGTCCAGATAGAGTAGTCGGAGAGTATGACTTTGGTGAACCTGGCAATTGGCAAGAAGGGATATGCGAATGTTGCTATGAAGTACCCTTCAATCAGGTAATGCGTTTTTTCCCAAGTGAAAACCAACATTCCAATTGTTGTTTGTGTTCGGCTCTGATTAAAGGGTCCTCTTTCCATATCTCAACATTTTGAGAAAACCAAGGATGACTCGTAAGTGAACTTTATCACTGTAGCTTGCAACACAATCTAGCCTATTTTAGCGCTTAACCCACAACTAATTGCAAAAGTGGGTTTTGTTCTCACTTTTATGCAATTCAAAGTTGTCCAATGAGCACCATTCTAAAAAGGCCGACCTAAATATAATTAGTTAAAAAGGGTTAACACAATGCACTGTGACTCATCACTTATGCGCTGCTTTAGATGACAAATCACATGTTTACAAAGTTCATGGTGAGCTAACATGATTTTCGATATTGTGGGCTACAGTAGCACATTGTGTGGATTGTTTTCGCAGCACTTTATACAGATTAAACCAACATACCACAACATTTTGGGGTGTCAATGCTAGCACCAGCCTAACCCAAATGAGTAAAGTGTTCTGAGATTTTTAAGTGCACTTCCAATCCTTGTACATGGGACCTAAAGCTTAATGTCCCATCCGTAGGTCAAGGGACATTGCTCAAGGTATCTTGCACGACCGGGACTCGAACCCACACTCAGCTGATCAGACACACCAGAGCTTGGTCCGGGCTCTTTACCGCTCGGCCACGACACAACAATGTATTTCCAAATTGAGAGCTTAGCAAGAACTGAAATTTGTTTCTCCTTCGTTTTTATGACAACAGTCGGAATGCTCTCAGTGCAACTGTGAAGATTTCCGTGGAATCGACGACACAACCGCTCCAAATTCGTCAGTTGACAGCACAACAGTTGAGTTAGTGACCACAGAAACGGCAAATATGGCCACTGTAAACTCAACTCAGGTATACACGCAGGAAGTAAAAAAGGATACAATAAAACCATGGACCATTCGCAAGAAAGATGCAGATGGTGATGACATTTCTGATGAAGACAGCGGAAGATGGTCTACACAGAGAGCCTGTGGTCTCCAGCTGTATCCAAGTAAGTAATTTTTATTTAAATTTAAAAAAAATCATATGACAAGTTTACCGAAATAAATTTTCAGTGCAAACATCTCACTTATTTTAAAGTACACGCTAAAAACCTCACTTCTCGGTCAGTATGACCCGAAATCTCTGTAAAAATTACCCCGAAATTACCGGGTCAGCTTTGACCCGGAAATGAGGCAGGCCTCCCTGCAGACCCGGAATCCAGGTCAGTTCTGACTTGGAATTTGTATAAAGTAGCAATGCTGGTGGGCTTACACTCATCCAATTAATTTGTTTTAAACTCGATATGGTTATCAATATGCAATTCTTGTTATTTAAAAGATTAATTAATGAGAAATCTACATTGCTTTTATTTGCCTTTTTATTAAATAACGAGATACTTTCAAGGAACTAGTACTTTCATTTTCTCCAGCCACACACATCAGTTACTTATGACACTATTTTTCTCTTGACCTTAGATGGCAATGCGTCACAAGTTGTGTTGTGGTGTCGTCATTTTGAAAATGAATGGCCGATGACGTCACAGCCTGTAGGTCTTGACTTTGACCCATCCATGGAGGAACATCATTACTCTATTCACTTCAGTGTCATGCCATTTGATGCAAAAGAGGTACTTTTATTCATTACGAATGGTTGTAAAACCGCTCACTCCTCAATCGCAAATAATAACAACTTTGTAGCATCTTGAATTAGGGTTTCTTTTCTTAAACTTTTTATCAAATAACATGCTGTATATCTCTCTTTTAAAAAACATCTTGACAAGTTTAAAACCAATTTTTACATGATGAGCAGTCATTTTCTGGATGTTAAGCAAAATACTTTCGTTTTTTAAATAATTTTTGTTGTTGTTTACAAGGACGAGTGGTCATTTAAAGTCTACATCGATGGCAATTTCCTCTCTTCATTGACCGGTATCCCTGTGATGTCTTCTTCAACCAAACTCATCCTACATGTGTTCAACAGAGATAATTATGTTCCTGATCTAGAGAACCCCTTCAACCCACCGGCTGCTACAGCAACCATTCGACACCTAAAGTATGTACATACATATTTTTGCAGTTTTTTCATTATCAAATCGTAGGAGTTTTGTTCGGTCTTTGTGCTCTTGTCCGCAGTGGTATTGTTTAAAAAAATAATTATCTTACAATTTAAGGCAGCGTGTATCTTTGGTATTTGGAATCGTTCGATTGTTTTAATTGTTTATAAATGTAGACATATACAATAAAACTAACCTTTGAAAATTACATTTATAAAGGTGGTAGCGTTTTTGAGATATCGCTGAAAAGGTGTTTCTGCCCACGCAGGAAGAACAATCCGTCATTGGAACAAACAGTCTTAGTAGCAGTTCATGCAGAAACGTTTCCCAGATTGAAATGTAAAAAAAAGAACTGCATTTCTTAGAATGGAATCGTTTCTGAATATGTTATATATTATCAGCTGCAGTGCTTCTTACCAAGTAAGGCATTATGGTCAGTAATTTTTTGAGACTTTCCCTTTAAAATTGCTAGTTAACCTATTAAAAAATAGCATCATGCTTTTGCAAAACAATTGCCAGCGATCTGTGTTTCTTTTGATTTTTAACCTCCATCTTTTGACATTTTTGGATCTTTGGATGTTTTGCTTTTAAGGGACGTACTGAAAAAAAGCTGTATTTACTCAACCTTAACTAAACTGTTTTCATAGCAAAGTACACCTTGTAAGACTAAAATTGAAAAATTAAGCAAACTAATCTTAACCGTTTGTTTACAGGATGCCTCCAGATGCTAGAACGCTATGCCGCTATGGATTACCATTCAGGGCAGGTACCAGTCCCGTTTCCCGATATTTTGCTGGTGTCGGTAGTGAAGCAGGAAAAACTGACATCGTGGCGTTTGAGGAGGTATGTTACTTAGTCTGGTCCCTAAAACAATTTACCATATTGCCGTGCTTTATTTCAACTGTCGATATGAGAAGACCATCCAACGTCAAGTGATCTTCATGAATCTTTTTCGTCCACAACAAAAATACAAAAGTACATAAAACAGCAGATAAGATTAAACGGGATGGGACGTTAAACCGTAGGTCCCGTGTGTTGTTGTAAATATATATCAATGCACGTAAAAGACCCACCCTTATCGCTAATAGAAGGGGTTCGCCCTGGTGTGTCTGGCAGTGAGCCTCAATCAGTGAGCCTTATCCTCAACTCTAGAGTGAATATGCACTTCAAAGGGAGAAGAGAAGAGAAGAGGGGAAATCTTGTGTGTATTGACAGTACATTTATCATTGCTCTGTACCTCCTTTTTGAGAATTTAAGGACATTAATTGTTGCAAAAAAGGCAATCAAGTCGCCCAAGCTCAAATGTAACAGTAAGTTGTGTATATATTTTGTATAGATTTATCGGCCGTGTGTACCATGTATCAATCCCTGTGATCGGTACCAGTGTGATCAGTCATGCTCCATTGAGGAAAGCCCCATCACATTTACACTCGCCAACCTGACTCTCCCGAAGCTGGAGCTCCTAAACACGACAATGAACGACACAAATGCTACTTCATCTGCTTCCAGTGATGATAACTTGGTCTCCCCGTTTTTCTTGACAGGTATGTCTAGTAAAACTATAAATAGTTTGATAAGAGACTCAAAGGTTATACAGAAATAACACTCTCAATATAAGCCTTGAATATTTGTTTCCTGTTTCTATTTAAGTTTAATACTGTTCTAGATCCGTGAAAGGTCCCATTGCAATCATCAAATAAGCTTATAAATTAATGATTTGATGTGTTGTTTCTTATGTTTCTCCTCAGTTAAGTGTGTCCTAGGGAATGGCAAAGAAGCATCTTCATCTTCGAACGGTTTCTACATTGATGATACACCAGCAAAGCTAGATGTTTTCTTCTACGTGGATATCAATCACAATGCGTTTGAACCAACAAGATTCCAGTCTTCCAATTCCACGATCAAGGTGTTGTGGAGTTTCATTGACATACAGAGTCAAATAAAGGTAAATTAATTTGTAAAGCTTTGTTGGTACTCATGATTTCTTTGTTTAGTTTCAACTGAGAGCAAGGATTTTAACAGATAGTTGAACTTGGTTACTGCCCATTGGCCATCGGCATAGTCTGATCAGGCAGTAAGACGAAAGGACAAGAGTTTTCGCATAGATTCGGATGCCTACTAGAAACTGTTTTTGACGATATGCTGTGCTCTTTGTCATCATTCAGGAGCACTATTGGGCCATTGGAACATCCAGAGGTGCTATTGACTTACAAGACTTTGTAAATGTTGGGCTGAATCAGACAGCCTCCAACAGCAGCTTTGAAGGACAACTGCAACACAATACAACATACTATGTGACAGTGAAGTGCATCAATGGAGCTGGCTTGGAGACTGTGATCGAATCTGATGGTAAATAAAGGATAAAGAGAAACAAGCAATAAATGCCAAACTTGTAGCCATAAACATACACGATATTTGCAGGATACCTTCATACCTATAACTCTAAAACATATAAATAGACAAACAGACGACCATTTACAAGTGTAAAGTAAGGATCTTCCCTAAACAACCCATTATTATTGTAACTCATAAGTGAATCAATACTGACTAGAGAACTCTTTCGGGATGACGCGGTTCGAAAAAGAAAAGTACCTTGACTTTTACTCACTGTTTAGTTCATTTTCTATACACGTACATAGACTGACTGTAAATTAACTCGGCCGTCTTACAAAAGGTGTACCAGGAATGAGTTTCAGAAACAAAGATAATGTAATCCTCGTTCTTGTTGACCCACTGATTCGTGGCTCAGTAACTTGACCTTTTATCACTATAGGTGTAACGGCTCTCTTTGAGGAACCATCTGTGGATGATGTCAACACCACCTCCATGTTCAGTCAGAAGTTTGAAGAGGACGTCTATCCACCTGACGTCCAGAAGAGTGACGATCCAACTAAGACAGGAACCTCCTGGTCCAAACCTGATGATGAGTCCATCGATCGTTATGGTACAATTTTTTGTAGAATGAATTCAGTGTGAATGAAAATAACTAAGATATCAATCTAATGATGTTCATACACGAGAAGGCCAGCAACAATCTAACGCCTTTATCAATGACAAGAGCAGTAGCCAAACCTGTGTATGTATTTCGGGGTCGTGTCCGTCAGTAATGAATTATTGTGGTTCTGAAAATAATCGGTGGTGTAACAAAGGTAACCAAATTTTTCTATTTGACAGAGTATTGTGTGAGCAGCTCAGCAGAGCTATTGGATGACGTCGTCCCCTGCATGGTGGTAGGCACCGATTCATCCGGCTCTGTGACTATAAGAGGCGGGTTAATCATAGTTACGGCTGATGGCAGAGAGGAGGTGTTCAACATCACTGACTTCCAAGCTCAGCGAGAAGACAGCAATGAGACCAGTAAGATGACTGCCAAGTTTAACATGGAACCTGGGAAGTAAGTAGACTCGAACTTGGTGGCGTGTCGTGGCCGAGCGGTTAAGACCACCAGATGGTGTTTTTGATTTTGATAAGAAGAGTGTGGATTTGAGTCCCGGTCATGGCACTTGAGCTTTGCCCTTCAGATGGGACATTAAGCCGTAGGTCTCGTGCAGTAGGATTGGTTATGCACGTAAAAGAACCCGTAACACTTATTGTGGAAAAGTTCGGGTTAACAAGCACTTTTGTTTGCAGGTTTCTTCAGGCGTGCGAGTTACAGTGATTTAGTTAACTTATGAGGCATCCTTGGTTTCATTAAACTAAAAGTAAAACAAGATGTCAAACAAGTCAAATATCAGTGGTATCTTAAACAAAAACCCTTTCACTGTTACTCATATTTACCATTCATGCAATAAGACGCAATGCGGGCAAAACAAAAACTTTAGTTTAAATTTTGTTTACATTGTTAGAAATTATTGTATTAATTCTTGTTGGTCTATTACCTAAAGCTCGTTTGCTTATGACACTTTTTTGCAGAGTAATGTTTGTAATCCGCAATGTTTTTGTTTTCGTTGTTTTGTGTAGATGTCTTTACTCTTGGATGAAGATGTGTAACCCTGCCTTACTCTGCCAAACACTGCCAGCGGGAAAAACCACTGTCTTAGGTGATCTATGAGTGTCTCTTTTAAGCTTTAAAAATGTTCAAATTGACACGTGTTTCTATCTCAAGTGACGAACATTACATTTTTCTTCACTTGATATTTTGTAGGAGAGGATGACATGATGATGACATCATCAAACGGTACAGATTTCGTTCTGGCATCTCCACAAGGTAGGAGAAGACGACGAAGGAGGGCGCTAGACAGCCATTTTGAGTTCTCCATTGCTACAACTGGAGGTAAGTCCTCAGCCAAAAAAATCGTGAGGCACAAAAAACCATTTGAAGTACGAAATCAGAAACATCCTAGCTTTAAAGGGAAAAAGTAAGAGGTATCGGAGTTGTCAGAAAAAGCCTTCAAATATTTCATGGGAAGTTAAACTCAAATTGTTCAATCTTTTTGTTTGGAAATAAACCAAAGAAAATTTGCACATCCCATCTTAATCCTGATTATATTTCTAACATTACCATCGATTCTTTACAAATGTCTTCCAGGGCTCCAGCAGGGTGGTTCATTAATCCTTGGGCTGTTGGATGGCAATAAAACTAACGAGGATTTCACATCTGATGCTAATCCAGATTATGTCTCCTACATCAGTAATCCCCTGTACACAATCCAGAAGACATCAAGGATTCTTAGAAAAAGGTTTCTTTCTGTTATTGGTTTTTTCTTAAACTTTTCTCAGTTTACAGAGGGAAAAAAAGCCAAATAACCCTTTTTTAAATCATTTTACGATACATTAATTCAATGGTTTTCTTGAAATTCAAATAATGACAGATGTCTAGAGGTGATTTATACTGGTACAAAAATTCTAACAAGAAACCTTTTATTGTAGTTTGTTTAAAGATAATTGACATTGTTCAATTTTCAGGATTCGTTTTGTGTATGAGCCTCTCTTTTACGTGACCAGCCTGGGCCAGACTGAGCTCCAAGGTCCACTGATCATCAACTTCACTCTCAACACACCAGGGAATTGGTCAGAGGCTAAACCCAGACTTGCTTATTGGGACAGTGGTAAAGTAGATTTGTGAAGATTCTAATTTTGTTTAATGATGTGCCGAAAATAAAGAACACGGAAATTCTCAAAAACTCTCACTAAAATGACTGTTACTATTGATATATTTGGTTTTCCCATTCAGCGATTTTGAAACACAACCGTTTAGCATGGTTTTAGGTACAAACCACATAAGGGATTTTCAGTATACTAGTATACATTCCAAGCCTGATCTTCAATTAGTAGAAATAAAGCTCACAGTAACGTCTTTATTTTTTCAGAGAATTCTGAGTGGCGAGATGTGGCGAAAACGTGCAGTGATGTGGATCGGATGACATACAATGAGGAAGAAAATCTGCTCAGTGTGGAGGTACTCCATTTCATCTTAACAGCGATGTTAAAAGAGATTCAAAAGAAGTTCTTTATTTTCATTTGCATAAAACAACTCCTTAGAATAATGTTGGGGATATCAATCAATTTAATTCAGAACCCCAAAAGGTCCTGTGTAGGGCAAAAAGGTCTGTGTAGGGCAAAAGGTCCGATGAATCAAAGATTTTTCGTTTTATTCGGAGATGTAAAAGCATCAAGCTAGGACATCAACATCGTACAGCCATCTTAATTTGTTTTGCAAAACTCATCTTTTCCATATTGAGACTAAAAGGGAGAATATACTGTAAGATAAGGGACATAAAGTAGAGAGTTTAGGTTTTATTTCAGCGGTTAGTAGGCTACTTCAAGAACTCTATTCTTGAATATTTTACAGTCATCCTTTATCTTCTGTTCAAACCAACGGTTTCCACAGTGAGACTGGAAGAGAAAACAGTTTGATCTACTTTTCAAATTAGTATTTGTCATTGCTACTGCACGTAGGGCTAAGTTGGGGCGGAGTTAGGCTGTTTATATGATTTCGAAGAAAGATTCAGCATTTTTTAAAAACATTTTGGTGGATGCTTCACAACTGTTTTAAATTCGTACCAGGTATGTGCAACTAGAGGAAGGACCTCGTCTCTCTCAGCAGGGAGTCGTCAACGCCGCGCTGCAGAGGAAACTTCGTACTTCAGCCTGGAGACCGAGTTTGCATTGACTGAAGTCCTCAATACCATCCCCAACGACCCGCCAGAAATCACAAATCTCGTGGATATCTTCACCATGAATGAAGATGAAGGTATTTCTCAGATCCCAATTTCATAAAACTAATAAGCACATACAATAATTACTAGGCACTGAACATCTTGATTAACAGAAACGTGTTACCAGCCAAGAAAACATATAATGAATATTTTATTACTGGTTCCCTGCTTAATTGTTTGCAGACAATTTGCTTAGCACCATTTTCTACTTAATAACCATTAGCTGTCCGTGAAAGCCGCTTTGGATTCGAATACACATCAAAAGCGGGGAAAGGCACGCTTTATTGTATAGCCAAAGACATTCCAAAATATCCGTAGTAATCTTACATACTATATTATCTATTACAGGTACTCTGGAATACTCATTCGAGGCCAGCGATCCCGACGATGATGTCTTAGTCTTTGAGTTGAGTCTTGATAATGAGACAACACTCGGCTCAGCAGCCGTCACTGAGGATGGTATCTTTGCTTTTACACCATGTCCTGATTGTCACGGCAGTTTTACTCTTCAAATTATTCGTAAGAACATCATTTTCTTCTTAAAGGCATGGTATACCTTTGCTAATTACTCCAGAATTTAATGAACATACAAACTTACTCAGTACAAAGCACTAGAGAGCTGTTGATATTAGAAAACATTGTGAGAAACGACCCCTTTGGGTAATATAGTTTTAGAGAAAGAGTTAATTTTTCACCCCAAAGTTTCAACCTGAGAAAAGCTTCAGGCATGAAGCCTTTCTCTGGCATCTACAAGCAAACAGTTCTATGCAAGAAGGGTGGGTTTTTTCTTTAATAATTTTCTTGCAACTTCGGTGACCAATTGAGTTCAAATTTTCACAGGCTTGTTGCTTTATCCATATGTTGGGTTACACCAAGTGAGGATGCCGGTCTTTGACAATTACCAAAAGTATATCCTGCCTTTTACTAAGAACAATATTATTCCTGCCAATAGTTTAAAAGTTGACTTTTTAAGGCCTTTCTTAAAAAACAAAAATATGTGATCGTTTGTTGTATGTTCCGCACTTTCCTTCTGTTTTACAACATTGTTTTATTAATTGTTGTAAGACTTTTATTACAAGAGTTTTCTGCTCTGTGTTCCTAGTAAGAGAGATACAGACCGTGATCGAGATTGAGCCTTTGACTACGATCTTCAATGTCTCAATGAAGGTCAACCCAGTCAATGACAATCCTTACTCATATGTCGCTCTGAACGGAGAAGTTGCTGGTAATGGACGGGATGCAATGGTAAGTAAATTATTTTTTTTTTTTAAGGGAGTTAATGCATCATTTCCCCCTATGGACATACGGACCATACTGATTGAATCATCAAGGCTCATCAATGGCTCTTTTCAGAACCACCATTTAAAAGCACATAGGAAATAAAGTTGAATGGTGCCACCACCGCAAGCCAAAGATTTCCAACCAGGCGAAGTTTGAAGTCTCAAACAACAAGGGCTCAAGCTGTTTTAATTTCATCCAAATGGATGTAGTGTTTCCAACAGTAACATTGTCATTATGTGTATTTAGTATTATGCTTCATGTATCTTTCAGTGTAGGTATAAAATGGGTATTCTAATACCCCATACCCACAAGAGGCTTTTACAGCCTCCTCTCCCCCATAGGGGCCCAGATAAATCTCTAGATTGTTGCAACCACCTAGATAATTTGTCTGTATCTTGCACCCAAAGGTGTTCTTTCAGTTTGTTGTGTACATAACTGAATCGAGTTCAACCATGCCCACACGATTCAACTATAAAAACAATTAGCTGAAACAACACCTTTGCAAGTAGTGACCCATTATCTAGGTGGTTACAACATGCTGCAAGCATCTAGAGATTTATCTGGGCCCCTATAGGCGGGGTGCTTTAAATGGCTCTTGTGTGAATGGGGGTATTGCAATCCCGTTTTATACCTACTCTGCCTGATATGGAAAGAGATGTGCAGGTTACCAAAAATGGGCACATCTTTTCATTATGAAAGTGTTGAAGTCGGTGATATTTATCATGTTGTTTTCACTTTATTCAAGCTGACATAACTCCAATCAAAACCCGCCACTTTTTCATTAATCACCACTTTAAATATTCCTATGACAGCTGATAGTAGAGCAGAACACAAGAGCCAACATTGCTTACATTGACCTGGTAGCCACGATAGGGGCCTATGATGTTGACATCAATGACAACTTGACGTTTCTAATTCAACCAACAACGTACGGTGTACTTACAATGAGAGATGAGGTTAGATCAATCCCTCTGAGGCAGAACTGTAGTCAACTGCCTCGTAATATCACCAGTGAAGAGAATGTACTTCCATGTGGGTTGGAAACACCTCAAGAAGCGGTGAGGATTTTAACTTTTTAGCAGTCTTAATTGAATCTTACATTAAAAATAGCAATACAACAAGCGCTGAACTATTTTAACGACTTATACAAGACATATGTTTTTGCCCAGACTGACTGACAAATTAGTAGAGAATTGGTTATAACGGCATGCCAAGAGTCAACTACAAACTTCTCTGTTCTTCAAGCTTCATTCTGAGACAAATATTAACAACCTGTCGACCCCAAACCCCTTCAGAAATCAGCTGCATGTTTTGTTTAATTCTGATAGGAGACTACGCTGGTAGACTGATCATGTTCGACATGCAGAGTCAAACAGAGTCGAACAATCTATGGATTATCGTATGAGAGATGGGAAGGGCTTAAGCAAATCACCTTGGTGAGTTAAGATTCAATTAATTGAGTGCCAATCCAATCTAAATAAAGTTTGGATTTGGTTTTTGATTTCAGGAGGAGATGAGTTGGGTGTCGTCCTCTTTTTCCTACGCCCCTAATCACAACTTCCATGGAAAGGATAGCTTCCTAGTCTTGAGTGAGGATGAATCAGGCGCAGTGTCTCAGCTGCTGAAGATAGAGATTGCAGTCTTGTTGAATCCTTGCATCAATGAGGGAGTTTGTGGAGGTAGGCCTGTGTAGACTTCTGGGATTGGGATTTTAGCTGGGATTCTGCGTCAGTTTGACCTATTTATAGGTAATTTTGACACAGATTCATGGTCATTCTGACCGAGAAATGGTTCAGGCCCCACGGGATGCAGATCCGGGTCAATCTGGCAGTGTGTGGTTCTGTCCTCTTCACACCAGAACTCATTAAAAACATTATTACTTTGAGGCTGTTTAAACTGTAAGTTGTGGACATACAAATTAAACGACGATGATGAGATAATTTTGACAGGTTTGAAGACGTTCCCTTCTTCCTCCCTCAGGACCTGCTGATGATCCAGACTGCACTTCTCCAGCTCGCAGTTCTAGTTTTGATTCTTATTTCTGCATCTGTGAATTGGGCTGGGTGGGCGACACCTGTGAAATAGACTACGACGAATGCGCATCTACGCCTTGTGCATTCCCATTTGTCTGCTCCGATCTGTTCAATGGATTTGAGTGCGCATGCCCGTTGTCCGACCCGATGTGTGCAGGGCTCGATTGGAGGTCAGAGTTCATTTAGGTTCAGTTCAGTTTATGTTTCAATAAATGAACATCTGATGGATATTGACAAAATATTAGTGAAAAGAAGAAAACAAAGAAGATTAAGTATAGTTGAGGTCTCTGAAAAACGTGTACAGTTGAGACCTACACAAGTTTTGTCCGTAAAGAAGGAACAATGATCAAAAATTAACTGAGAAATAAAAGGCACACAAGCTTAAACAACTACTTAAACTTATCATCATAGTTAAGAATGATAAACTAAAAAACTGTTGCCTTAGAAGCGAAGCAGTAAATGCTACCTAAACATTAAGGAAAATGTTATTTCATTTTTTTTTTTGGTCAACTTACTTCTTAGTCCCTTGATTCAAAGCAATCACCATAAAATGACAACCATGAAATCAGGTGTGACAGAATGTTTTCAAAAACTTGTATGTTTTGAAATGATTTCAATGCCCCCAAACGACAACTCATTATGAAATATTGACTGTTTGTATTTGTTTAGACTCACGAATATAATTGCAGTTACTTGCACAGTGGTTGGATTGCTTGTCATCGCTCTGATTGTTTTCTACATCTACAAGAAGAAGGGCCCTGCGTAAGTGGAAACATCTTACCTTCTTAAAATATAACAATACATGATTTATGATTCTGATTTATGATTTTTTTCTTTATCTTTTTTAGAATAAAGCAAGCTTTGTAATTCTAAAAGCTGATTAATTGAAATGATACAATAAGACTTTTGTGTACTTCATAATGGAAAACCTTTCCAAAGCACCTGTATTAAAGTTGTCTCATGACAATTGAAATACCATTTCGATTATCATTTTTATTAGCATTGTTTTTATTAAATGTTTTGTGTTTGTATTAGATCACGCGTTTTTACTAAAATCCGCATCCATCCCAGTCACGATGATGAAGAGCAAATTGTACAGACACAGAGGGAGTCTTACCATTTCGAAAATCCTGCCTTTGAGCCTGAGCATGTTGTCAGCCCACAAGATTGTCCTCCAATGTCTCAGCAGAGACCCTCACCTGCTGTACCGGGTCCTTCCACCGTCTCAACAAGCACTGCCAAGTCAAGGAGATCATCAATTGGCTCTTGGATATTCATGAGATCCAATGAGAAGAAGTCCGTTACACCTCACTCTCGTACTGGCCGATCTAACTCCGTAGGAGTTGCACCCACGACGGCTGAGGGAGTCCCAGTCGAGGTTTTTTCAATCTCCAAGAGACCTCGCTCCAAGTCCACAGCAGGGCTCCCGTCGTCAGAGAGTCCCATCAGAGCTACGAAATGGGCAGAGACCATGATGCCAAAGGGTGGCACGAGTCCCAGAAGCTCTGGAAGACTAGAAGAAGTTGCCGAGGCTAGTGACACAGCTGATTGGCCTAGGTTCTCGAGAGATAGTCCACGATCATCGAAAGAGGAGACTGCTGGCTCTCCGATTCAGGTAAGCCATTTTTGTGTGTAATACATCAGTATCCACAATAATTTGTACATTAATAATTGAAGATCCTTTAAAACTATGTGGAACGGTAGTTAATGCCAAAAGGACCTTGCTGAAAAGACAATAATGTTTTTTATGCAACGTAAATAGATTTGCCTGCGTTACGGTTGTAAAGCAGGCACAATTTGTCTGATTGATTATCTGACGCATTTCGAAGTTGGGGTAATGTAAGAGACAAAAGAGGGTGTGTAAAATTGCTATGGGATGCATGTGCAGGAAACTTGGTTGGTCATTCTAGCATGCGACTTCGGTTAAGTCAAGAGCACAATTGAATGCATTTCAAGCTCCACCTGGTGAACGGGCCTCCATACAAGCCATATTGACGTAAAAAAGGAACTCTGTAATTCTTTAGGACGGTGCGATGAACATTGATGTATAGGAATAGACTGCATTGTCCACACACTTTTTTAATCCAACCTTTATTTCAATCCAATTTGGGTTTGCAGCTTCCAGGATCCCTGGTTGACATCAAAGAAGATCAATGGACCATTGAAGATGTTGAAAATACAGAAATATAAAGATTCATCCGTGACTTATCGCCTTCGATAACTCAGGCCACAAGTCAATCATTATCGTACCAGATAAGTAACACAACACCTCGAATCATTTATTAAAACAAGGTCACAACCAGCTGGACACAACAGGTTGTTATGTCTTTGACAAAAGTCAAACCTGTTTAAAATTATACTTTAATTATGATGAAAACAACATTTGCAAAATCGCTTTCAAGAGAATTATTTACAGATGCATCGGCCCACAATAACGACAACAAGTACAAAAACATGTCATGCAAATTACATTTGTTCAAACAATGTTTTGTGTAGAAATTAAAATTATGAGTAACTTCCAACAGGTTTCAACAGCACAAAAACAGCATTTAACTCTGCGATGACATTATTGTATAAATGTTCTATGCACGCCCTATAGCTACAGGACAGCAGCATGCTGTACTTTGGGAAAACGTGTTTACGTCCTTTAAAATGTTGGTTTCATATTTTTGACAAAGCTAATAACCTTTCAAAACGTTAAAGAGATAGTTAAGCAACAACAAATATTCAACAACAAAAAATCAATCTGTGTGAGAAGTATTATGTTTTGACACTGCAAAACCGCAATTTTTGTTGTACACAACCCTGTATACAAAATATTTTGTAACTGAGGATTCGGAGTCCATGGGTCATACTGCCTATAGGGTTATAGGCCATTTCAATTGGGCCTGTCTGAAGATGGAACTTAAAGAGTTTTACCGGTTTTTGCTAAACAACTAACAAGTAATTAAGGAAAATGTGTTTTCGGTCTTCAGGTTGCAGACTATTAGGCCATCGGAGGGTTTTAAGGTGAATCAGGTTCAATATCAAAAGTTACATTCGAACAAGTTAATAATAATGTTGTCTGAAGAAAAAAGAAGATTGTGACTTATCTGAAAATGGGATGCTTTTTTTTATTGTTGTTATTGTTGTTGTCTTTGTTATTACTGGGTTGTGTTTGTATTTTTGTTTGTTGTTACTTTAATTAAAAATTCTTACTTGGTTTTTTAGTACTATACAGATCTTCCTGATAGGAATATTTTAATCGGATTACTTATAAGAAAATGTGTATTTTTAATTGCCAAAAGTAGGCTTTGAAATGTATTCTAAAATCGCAACAAAACTAAAGGTATTATACAGGATAGACGAGGATAAAAAAATCATTGTTTAATATAGTCTGAAAGCTTACTGATATACGAAGCTCATCTTAGATCAATTATTTTTTCTATGAAACATTTCCCAGTCTATATCATCATATTCGGAAAAAACTATATCTGAAAACCCCCCGCCCCAAGAAAAACAAAGAAAACAAAAACCAACAGCTGATTTCGGTTGTTGCTACCGAAGTTCAAAAGGACAATGTGTTTTTACATGCTGAAAATTGTGCATTTTTTTTCTTCACTGTTATCTCCTGACTCACACAACGGATTAAGCCCAAATTTTCACAGATTTGTTATATCATTTACTAAAATAATGGTACTTGATCACACAAAGCATAAACATTGTCTGCAACTATCTCGTCGGCTCTACCAGTCCTGTATAATACTTTTAATGATGATTTTCCGAATCAATGTATTTCTCTAGGGATCAATGATGCTAGATGTTGAAAAATATGACGATGTAGATGCCTTTCCTAGTATGCCTCTGAAACTGGCACGTGGGATGTTTTTTGTTTTAGCTTGCCTTTAGCATTATAGCAGGTCAAAGGTTAAAGTTCAAACAACCAAACTGTTACATGAAAGTGTGTTGAAACAGTAACTTGAAAATTGTATCCAACATTATGCTGATTTTACACGAGATAAACGTTGTACGTTGCTCGAAGATCCACTTTATTTCAAGGAACAAATGGGGGTACTCCTGGTTTGAATGTAATTACTTTTAAGATTAATGAAATTTTGATTGAAAAAATTATAGCTTTTTACTCAGTGACTTTAACGTGGTTTTATACTGTACCCAGTAAAGGTTTTCACTTTTAATAATACACAGAATTTGTTATGATAAAGTGTAGCATCACAGTGCATAACGGTAATACAAATTCAAAGTTCTAACAAACTTACCCGGTGAATGCATTACAGGTAGAAATACAGGGTTTTTTGTCAGTAAACGCGTACAGTTTTTGATAACCAAAATGTTCATGCACACTGTTTGCACTGAGAAGCTTGGCAGGTATAAATGTGTGTTCAACACTAATAATGATGTTCCTTTGTTTTAACATATTGACATGAATTTGATTGAGAATATAACGTTTTTGTAAGCAAAGAATACTGTTTGTTGTTGTTTTTTTCTCAAACATTGTTAAAACCTTGGCAATTCTCAGATGCTTGGCTGCAAAAAGGGCATAAGAAGAGTGGAAATTTAGGGTGTAACAATTAAGCACAATATTAATGAAAACAAAATGCCAGAGTCGGTCCCAAACATACTGACTCGATTTCACAAAGCACTAAATATTCATCTTATAGCTTAATGTGTGTGTGTGTGCTTAGTGATGGTCAAAATTATGCAGACTTCTTCGTCGATTGGTAGAACGGACACTGTTAAACAACATTCACTGCCCATAGGACCTCGGTGCTGCAAATACCACATTTATAAATTGACCCCTTGCATTGGCCGCCATCGCTGAGGTCAAACTGCGTCATTTACGGAAAACATGTGTGTATCGTTGTATCTGAAAGAAGTAAGGGATGACTGAGACAAGTAAGGGGTGACAGCCGTTCCGAGACAGAGAGTTATATAAGAATTCGCGTAAAAATCTCACTATTGCGGCCTTTGAATAATTAAAACGTATAGGGCGCCCTCTGCTGAAATCGCTTCCTTTGAAAAAGTTCTTATCACGACCACTGTCAAGTGTTTTTACAAACATTAGTATTAGTAACGTAGGTTTATCAAAAGCATTTAGGAAAAATGAAATCCATTCACTTATTTTTAGGATCAGTAACCCACAAGGAAAGATACAATCGAACTCTCACCGTAACTATTATATTAGTGGTGTCATATTGTATCTCGAAACAAGACTAACAAGTTTACACCGTCAACGTGGACCAATCATATCGCTCGCTCTGTGATTAACTTTCAAGATGGCGACCTCCAGTGCGGTGAGTAAACGTAACAGATTTATCAGTCAAATCACAATTTATATCGTGACCAGGCCTAGTTGAATAATTTTTGTGGAAGTGATTTCAATTGTAGAAGACTAAGATTTCTATTTGCTTTCAGAGAGTAAAAAAGGGGGTGGATGGAGGGGACATTTAGCTTTCCAAATCAGTTCAAATGTCGGCACCAAGCCGGACATCGTTTTGACTTTTTAACACACACAGTACAGGTTTGTACACAGTGCACACACACTCGTGAAATATGAAAAAGAGGACAAAGTATTTAAGCGATTCAAGAGAAATGGGTTGAAATACTACAACCTACGTACGTAGCTTTGATTTTTCCTGTAAAAATGAATTACTGGTGAATGAGTGAAATACAAATAGTTAATGCAAGTTAGTTAGTAATTTAAATTAACCAAGCTAACCGTTGATTATATTATTTAATTAAGCACCACACAGCAGTGCAGGTTGGACTCCTTCAGTGCATACAATTACAAGGCGACGGAGTCCAGGCACTAGGGGGGGGGGGGGAGTATAAATTTAAAGGTCCTGTAGTCCCTGTACCATTAACAA
Source organism: Pycnopodia helianthoides (assembly GCA_032158295.1). NCBI lineage: Eukaryota > Metazoa > Echinodermata > Asteroidea > Forcipulatida > Asteriidae > Pycnopodia > Pycnopodia helianthoides. Next base: position 2,125,225 of record CM063259.1, read on the forward strand.
AATATTTTCATATTTAAATACCTTCACATATTCCTTATGTCAGTATGTCCGGAACCTCTCGCCTGCTGGGTTCAGAAATGTTAGTTTTATCCTCGAACGACAATATTTTTGAAAATAAAATAAAAATTTACTTAGCCTCAGTCGTAACTTTCTGTACTGACTCCTTGTGAAAACTTTCGCACACGCAATATTCATTGCAAGTTTATCACGTTCGCCGTGCTTCAAGCTCAGTAAGCATTGGTATTGATTCTACTAACTAGTAAAACCAAGTACGGTATCGACACATTCACTTTGTATATGTATATAACAAAATAATGTACCGATATCGATAATATCGATCCAACATTCAGGCATGCAACTTTTCCTCGGATCAGCTGATTTCCTCCTTTTTATTCTCAGTTTAACCATTCAAAATAAAAAAATACTGTACAAAATCATTGAAATTTTGTAATTTCCTCTTTTTTGGTGAAGTCCAGTTGCATGCCTGAACATTAATTGAATGTTTTGCTTCAGTCGATCGGAGTTGCTAGATGCATTTCGGGCGTGTGCACAAAAGCTCACACGTCAATCAGTACAAGATGTTTACAACAGAAGCGTTGATCTTCTCTTTTTTTCTTGAGATATGTTTGTTATTTGTGGACCGTCAAAAGTACAGTATGGACAAGAAGAATATTATTGAAATTTCAGCTTCATGAATCAGGTAAAAATATGAAAAAACATTAAAATATTGTCGTCTAGTTCAATGAAATTTATTGATTTGTTCAACTCATTCTCATAGACGTTAAACCCAACAGCCCCCAATTTTTTTTTTTCAGTTTGCAAAATATTTTGGCAAGTACGTCTATTATTTGTTTTGTTATGAAAATAGGGTATGGCCATTTTCAAAGTCTGTTCAGCTCTGTTGCTAGTCTTGCTTCAGCCATCATGCATCACAGCCATCAAGTCTAAGCCCATCACAGTGTCACTGCAGGCAAAATGGCCAGCTACGCCGCTGGTGTCGGAGGCCAGCGAGTTCCTGGCAGAGAAAGGGGAGAGCAGCTTTTGGTCTTTTGTTGACTCACTGTCGGAGCTCAAGGCAGCGGATGTTGGGGGTAAGAAGGTCATGAACTTTGACCTAGGGTTTGATCAAACCATAGTGGATGCGACAAGATGTAAAGTAAAGAAGCCAGATCATCAAAAATAGAACCGTTTCACGCATTGTGTTGAAAGCTTTTATTAGGAGAAAATAGATTTAGCTGCTGCAAACTGCTTACCAACTAAAAGGACCTGTGGTATAAATGCAAAAAATAGTTAATGACCAGACGTGTCAACCCTAGCATCTTTCTCCAAGGCAACATGACAACACAACACACAAAAACAGGTGTACTGGTGTAACAGAAGCAGTCAAGTGGAAAGAGAGAGGGGCAGAAAGTATGCAAACAAAAGCAAGGGCTAAACAATGAAGGAGACAGAGGGGGAGGGGTGGAGGAAAGGGATGGCATGACCACAAGTGGTTGGAAACACAAGACAAAATCTGAAGTGGGAAAAGGAAGAAAAAGTTGTGATTATGCACATTATTCATGTTTTCATGATACGTCAATTGTCTATGATTTTAAAAATTCTTAGTGTCATGTCAGTTTACCCATTATCATGTATGTTTGTCCTTTGTGTCTACTTGTCAAAACAGCACTATGCTGTGTTTGCTTGGATTATCTGACTGCATGAATGAAGTTCTCTTGCGGTGTCGTCTTTTCCTTATTTTGTTTGTAAAGATAGTGGTTCCTTGTAGAAGTATGGAATTAATTGTAAAGTTTAACACGTTGACTGCCGGTCATAAATTTGAAGGGGCGTTCCCATTTGCCAAGCATCCCAGTCTGGTGCGCATGCGTGCATACCAAATAAGTACTTTTTTTTTTGTCAACATGTTGTAGCATACAAATTTTAACGATGTGTGCTCACCACTGCCAGAAGCGTATACGTTGCGTTCTCAGTGATGCCAGTGTATTCAATTCACTATACAAAAGCCTTTCATTCTCTACGAGTATACTCGTAGTGGCAGAATCCGTTACACCTGTTACTACGAATATACTCGTAGGCGGCAGTCAACATGTTAATCAAACAATTTTTTATTACTAAAGTGTTCGATAATTGTATATTGGTATTTCAAACCTTAAAATATGCGGTACAAAAGTATCACTCTGGCATTTTGAATTATCATTTCATATGATTGCTCTTTACAGAAACAGATGAGAGTAATTACGCCTTTGTGTTAAAGTTTGCCGGTCGTCTTCTGAGTGACACCGAGACGGACCTGCTCAAGCTGACGTTGTCCATTCACTCCCAGTCACCCAGGATAGAAATGTTCAATCAGGTACAAATTAAAGTTCACAGCTACAAGGTTTTGTTTTGCAAGTTACTTTCCTTAAAGGAACATTACAGAATTGGTAAGAAAAAAACTTGTAAAATGTACTTTTGATCACAGATTTACACAAAACTTACACGGTCTAATGATGATGATGGTAGAAAACATCCCTTTAAATATTTCTGTCTGAAATGTCATATTTGATGAGAAATGAGTAAACTAATTTTTCGATTGGAGTTTATCGCTCAGTGAGCATTTTATTCATTGGTTGAACCTATATGATTTCATGCAAATGTGTAATTGTTTTTCACTATTTTCTTGTGACCCAGATGGCCGATCGATCTCAAACTTCTACAGGTTTGTCAGTTTATGTATATGGTGGATTACATAAGGTGCTTACACTGCCAGCAACTGTTTTGTTAGCAAAAACCAATTCTGTAATGTTCCTTTAATTATATTTTCCTGATCCGGTGGGAATATCTTACAAAAGATCATTTTCTGTTATCTTCTACCAGATTGCTCAAGACCTGCCGCCACCACAAGGATGTGACACGTTTGTTGATATTCACGGTGACATAACCTGCTCATTAAAGGAATTGGATAAACTTATCAGTTCAGCCAATGAAAGGTAAGACCATTATTATTTTGCAAGTACATCTTTTTAATGTGCTGAGACTTGTCTTTAAGATCATTTATGAAAATGTGTGAAAAGAACCAAACACCAGCAAAAACCCGCAAATATTCCTGGTGCTGTTTTCGTTCTTCTGTAGGTGGATGTCTTGATGATCCCAAACCAGGCATTCAGGCTTGTAACCAGGCTTCTGCCGCCTCTGCCCCTCGGCTATGGAGTAAACGTCCTACTCCTGTTAGAGATTCAACTGGTCTCACTACTTTTAAAAAGGCCCTCAAGACCCATTCTCTCTCTGTTTGCATACAATCTGGGTTTCTCCTGTCCGCCACCCCCCCCTTTTCTTCTGTCTTTCTAATCCTTTCTTTTCCAGCGCTTTGCATCCTCTGGTAAAAGGTGCTTTATAAATGCTGTGGTTATTTTTTTGTGATTTTTTTTCAGACCCAAGCCAAATATTTACGAGGTGGATCACAGCTATCCCGGATCTGAAAACAACTCGGTGGTGGTGATTCTGTACGGACACATCGGCAACCTCGATTCACAGATGAAATACTTTCATAAACAACTGAAAAAATCGGCTAATGGCGGCGCTGTGCATTATGTTCTGAGACATTATGTAAAGGTAAAACCAAAGGAAGCAGGGAGTTTTTACTGAGCAAAAGACGTTTTTGCTTCACTTTCATTCACAAAACCAATCTGGATGTTGCTAAAAAAAGTTTAACAAATAGGAAAACAAAGAGAAGTATTTGATTTACGGAGTCAACAAACACTGTGTGTGTGTGTGTGTGTGTGGAAGAAGATGGGCGGAAACACAGGTCACGGCAAAATTTGGCGGGTTGTGCCTCTCCCCTTTTTTCCCCTTACTTTGCCTTTACATATTTATGTCTCGCAAATGCAGGATAAATCTGAGAAGCAAGTCCGTCTGTCAGGCTATGGTGTAGAGCTAGCCATAAAGAGCACTGAGTATAAGGCTGTAGATGACACGGAGGTCAAAGAAGGAGGAAGCCAATCACATGATGAGGATGACAATGCTCCAGATGAAGTACAGGGGTTTGTCTTCTCAAAACTCAAGTGAGTAGCTTTTAAAACTCAACTCGTTAAAACCCAGTAAAACAGTCTGTGGAGCTTCCAATAACTTAAAAGCTGGCAATTTGCAAGGCAAAATAAAAAATCTGTCTGTTCTGCAGAATGGGCTTGTTTGGAGATTTTTTCGCCTTCTCCCAAATTGACCTACATTTTGCCCAGATCTTCGGGAGAAAAATATATAGCCACTCTAATATATTTGAATATGACACACCATTTTTTCTAAAGTTAAAGGTGTTATACAGGATTGGTAATGATAAAAGACATTGATTATTTTGGTCTGAAAACTTACTGACTATGTTAGAACCATTTTTTTCTGTAAAATATTTCCTTTGATTTAAATTCATATTCGAACTAAAGTTTGTTATTTTGTATTAATGTCCTTGTTTTCAGGGAGTTACACCCAGACCTAATGGAAAACCTCAACAGTTTCCGTACCTCACTGCTGGAGAGTACTAGGAAAATGGTCCCACTCAAAGCATGGCAGCTACAAAGTAAGCTTTTGTATGCAGTGTATGGCTTGCGATTAAATGGACCAATCAGAGAAGGGTATTAGCTTATAAATATGTATGAGAGATAACCCCAAACTACCCAAACCAAAATTTCAAACTTTGGGTTTAAGAGGAGAAAATAAAAAGATGACTGCACTACGGTGATTGTCAACAGCAGTGGACTTTCTTCAACTTTGATTCATTTTGTAGAAATGGTTAGTTTAGCTGGGAAACACTAGTGCAAAACTGTTGCAGTTTGAAATGAAAAATCAAAGTTTAAATGAAAGGTCCATCCCCTTAAAAAAGGTGATCTCTCTGCTGCCGCTTCCCAGGTTGCATCCCAAAATTGGGTGTGATCCTCGGCTATACGGCAGTAACAGGTTGAATTATTTCTGACTGGAACCCAAGATATTGAACAAATGGGGAGACAGCCAACATTAGGGCTGGGTAGAGCACCGACATGTTAGTCCTGCTGTAGTCCATTTTTCTTTGTTCAACACCAAATTATTGAAAACTTACCAAGTCTGCTTTCCTCATGGTTAGCTGTAACAAATAAGACGTATTAATTTACGATTCATTTTTTTGTTATCAGCCATTTCATTCCAAGCGGCTCAACGAGTGTTGTCCACACCGGTCAATAACGCCCTCGGGGTCCTCAGGGATATCAGTCAGAACTTCCCCATTCTGGCCAGCTCCCTGGTCAAAACGCAGGTCAAAGACGAGGTCAAGAAAGAGATCACGGAAAACCAAAAGGTAAACTACTTGTTTTGAGATTTCAGTAAAGTATACCACAAAGAAAGAAATTATTACTATAAACAGGATAGTTTTTAGTAGCTTTTGTGCTCTTACTCTTCAAATTGAACGCTTTTTTTGCTGTAGAAGATAATATCTTAAATATTATGTCGTTGTGGTACCCGCTGCTAAAATATAGGATTTGAACTGCCTCTAGCCACCGGGCTAGCTCGGTGGTCAAGTGTTAGCACATCTGCTCTAGCATAGTTAAGGTCATGGGTTTGAATCCCACCTGAGTGATATGCCTGAATTTTTTTCACAGAACTCGGTAAGGTACAGAGTATACAGTGCTTTATACACATCAGTGTAACATCAAAAACCGAATAAAATTCTTTATCCCAGATGCAAAATTAAGTTCTATTAAAGGGTATATCTTATTCTTTTTTTCAGGGTTCGTTTGATAGGAAACTTCTTTTTCGCACAAAGTTGTGCTGGTCCTTTCAAGTTGAAGTTACTATAATTAACATTTTGTTTGGAAATCTTAAGGTGTTCGAAGCAAATTATGGAATTGGGCCTGGAGAGACAGTCATGATGCTGAATGGTCTCATCATCGACACTGATGTTGCAGAACCCTTCTTGTAAGTCCATTTTGTAAATTTTCTGCCAAGAATTCAAAGGGAAAATATCCACTTTCTTTGTTAACCCTTTCCCTACCGTAGACGACTTCAATTGACTGCACTCATAGTAAACCCCTGCACAGAGGCCATTCGTAATAAAGCTTTTGTCCATTTCCACCCTCCCTACCCAAGCTTGCCATCATCAGAAAGAGAAAGATCAGATCTTTCCAATGATGGTAAAATAAAATTAAGGTTATTGTGCGATCCCTTCACATTGGAGTGGAAAGATCCAAAATGATAAACACCTACAGAGCCTCATATGGTTGTGTACAAAAACGTTTGAGTTTACAGATCACACTAAGGAAACAAAAACCAAAAACTTTGACATTTATTGGCCGATCTCAACGTTTTTGAGATTATATGAAAAACTGTTCAATATGTGAGACATCTTTTTTCCTTTTTTTTTGGCTGTAAAACAATATCTTCAAGGAGATAATAAAGTTTGTCAAACTGTCCTTTGAACAAAAGCTTTGTGCTGTGTAAGAATGTCTGCTTCATGCTCGAGTGATCAAACAATTCAGTCACCAGCGTTTGTTAATGTCAAAACTATTTGGTAGCGAGATGGTTAAACTCAATTTTTTTTCCTTGACCTACCAGGCTTCTTGAGCTCCTTCGTTCAGAGAGCCGTATGCTGGGCGGACTGCATTCCCTCGGAGCTAGCGGTGAAGCTGCTGCCCAGCTGATGAGGGTACAGGTTGCCTCTCAAGACAGTACGTACGCAGTGGACATCAGGGATAACGGCATCTTGGTAAGTCGCACGAGGTGACAGGGTGGTCAATATCGTAGGCCAGGCAATATTGCAAAGAGACACTTTCAGGGATGTTCTTCGGCGTGTCATGGCCGAGCGGTTATTAGAGCACCGGACTCGAGCTCTGGTGTTTTTGATCTGCAGAGTATACATTAGGTTCAAGTCCCTGTCTTGACGCTTGTGTCCTTAAAGACACTGGACACCTTTGGTTATTGTCAAAGACCAGTCTTCTCACTTGGTGTATCTCAACATATGCACAAAATAACAAACCTGTGAAACTTTGAACTCAATTGGTTGTCGAAGTTGCGAGATAATAATGGAAGAAAAAACACCCTTGTCACACGAAGATGTGTGCTTTCAGATGCTTGATTTCGAGACCTCATTTCGAGACCCCACGCATGAGGTCTCAAAATCAATTCAAATATTTACTTCTTTCTCAAAAACTACGTTACTTCAGAGGGAGCAGTTTCTCACAATGTTTTATACTATCAACAGCTCTCCATTGCTCGTTACCAAGTAAGTTTTTATGCTAACAATTATTTTGAGTAATCACCAATAGTGTCCAGTGCCTTTAAGCAAGACACTTAACCATTATTGCTAGTGTAATGGTTCCGTGTGTTGTGTAATGCACGTAAAAGAAGGGGGGTTTGAGGGCAATGGGTGCATTGGGACGAATACATGTACCTCAGCTGATTTCACACAATCGCCTCAAGAACCAATATAGACTTCTTGCATATATTGCCATCGCTGATGACATTCAATGAAAATGTGTTTGTTTGTTTGTGCCCTGGTCAATGAGAGGTCTCTCTATGGCTTCAGTGAGGGCGCTGTTTGAGCTTGTGATGCCATTATGCAAGGGGTCTAAAACTACAGTGGTTGGTATTAAACGGTCAAACAGTAGGAGGGTTAAAACCTTGCGTTTGTTTAATTTTACAGGGGTTTAATTTGTTTAATTTTACAGTATCTGAATGATTTGGAGAAGGACGATCGCTACTCTCACTGGCCTGGAAGTATTCAGGAATTCCTCCGACCGATGTTCCCTGGAATGCTCCGTCAGATGCGCAAAAATGTCTTCCATTTGGTGAGTGGGATCTTCTTTGGCCAGCTCCAAGATGGCGGTTCAAATATTTGTTGGTTATTTACTTATATGTATAACTCTTGTGTTTCCCCGTGTTGATTTGCCTGTAGTTTTATTACTAACTTATTTTTGGTTGAGTATGGAAAAAAGGAAGTAGCACAGGAAAATTGTTGTCTGGAACCCTGACTCCTCCTGCTAGGTCAAAAAATCACCAACATGTATCATTTTTATAATCACCTCCTTTTCAACTTTTGCCCCATATCGGGCATGGAATATGTAGGAGTGTCTCACCGCAAACCTAACTAGACTGCCCCTTGATCTTTCAAGGTCTAGAACCCCGCCTCTTGTATTACAAGCTCTGATAACAATATTTCCTTTTGAATACCCCGCTGGTCAGATCTTCATGTTCGATCCGACGCAGCCTAGTTCCCTCCAGCTTCTCCAACAGGTGGAGATGTTCGTTCACAATGATGTTCCAATTAGGGTGGGGCTGGTGTTTGTCGTTAATAACGAGGACGACGTGGACGGGAGAGAAGACGTGGGCGTCGGCATTATGAGAGCCTTTAACTTTGCTATGGCAGAAAGAGGCTCGGTAGGGGCCTTGGATCTTCTTGTGAAGGTAGGTTGTCCAAAAAGAAGCAAATTTGTTACATTTCTGGAGTAGAAATTACTCCAACTTTTCTAAAAAGAAACACTGTTTTTGAAGACATTTCAAAAATTTGACCATAACATATTTTTACAATTGTTCTTAAAGAATATTTCAATTCAAAATAGGCTGTGCAAGTTTCACACGTGTTTGGTCCCATTGTCTGTTGTTCAAGCTGTGGCAAAAAATATACCTCGCATGATCATGGGTAAATTTGTGCGAGACTTGCATGTAAACAATCTATTCCCCCACAAGGTCTGCAGTTTCTCTTCCGCAAAATTGCGAAAGAGGTAGTCCCGGCCAATTACCTACCTCCCCCCAGGTAGTAGTTACTAAGCAGGACAGTTCTTTTCAGACTAAAGTAGTCTCCAAAGTTCTGAAATCTACTCTGCGGCAGTAGAGTAAATACCAAGACAAGTTCACAAAGAACCAATCTAAACAGCAAAGTAGATATTTACACATGGTGTTACCCGCAAACTGCAAATACATTGATACCTCACCACCCAATGCCCTAAAGCCCATAGTAATGTAAATTAATCTTTCTGAAATCTGAATATTGTGAGCTCTGAATAAATCCAGACGATATCTCTACCACGCTGGAAACCAAGAACTTACTTGGTAAGACTTTCTCGTTCTGACTCTTCAGGTTCTAACTAAGGCTGAGGAGAGTGAGGTGACAATGGAGAACCTGATGGAAGTCTTCAATAAGATGTTCCGTGGGGAAGATCTAGAAGACATCTTGGGTCCTGGGGCTGACTACGATGATAGACGACAGGTATTTAAAAAATTCTTTGGATTATGAAATAACTATCTAAATTTTAAACCGGTAACTTTGTTTAATCTGGTTTAAGATTTCTAAGTTTGAAATAACATTAGAAAGCAAGTGTCTTGTGGCAATTTGGCATTTAATGCAAGGATGTACTCTATTGAATTGGATACAACATGAGCTTCGTTTAAATCCTTCAATACCAACCCTTCACTACACTTTAAGTTAGTTTTATTATTTGTCTTTTAGTGTTAAGTCTTTTAAAATTATATTTCTTGATGATTTGTTTGTTTGTTGCAGGATGGAAAGACATATTTTGACAGGACGGGGCTTGGATCTTTACCTCAGGTGATGTTGAATGGAGTACCTTTCTCAAGCAAACAGGTGAGAAAATCTGATTTATGGCGTGTCGTGGCCGAGCGATTAAGCGCAACCGGACTCAATCTGTGGTGTTAGTGATCAGCAAAGTGTGGGTTCGAGTCCCGGTCCTGGTGCTTGTGTCCTCAAGCTAGATTCTTAATCATTATTGCTTTGTCCTTCAGATGGGACGTAAAGCCATAGGTCCCATGTGTTTTGTAAAGCACGTTAAATAAAGAACCCATTTACACTTATCACTAAGAGAAAGTGGATTGCCCCGGTGTTTCTGGCAGTGGCTGCTGAATGAGCTGCAGCACTAGAATAGGTTTTTAGTCCTTACCTGATTGTGTGGGTTTTACCTGGAAATTATCTGGAGTTTTCTTCCCACATCTAGAACTGGAACTTCTTTCCTTGTGTTCTCTCTATGGGGATCTTGGCTAATATAGTGATTAAGTTCACTTTTCTGAGAACCCTTGGCTCCACGACCAGAATTAATAAATAAGATAATAAAATGATTTAACAAAGTTCCTGTCGTTTTTTTTTATGTATCCTAACAGTTGCAGCCTGAAGAGTTTGAAGAGAGCGTTGTGACGTCAATTCTTACTTCCACACCTGACCTCCAGAGGGCGGTATACAGGGTAGGTGTTCCACCATTCTAAGACCTTGTACCCCATTCAGTCCGTTATACTTTCTGTTCACATGCTGCAGTCAAAATCTTCCCCCGTGAAATTTTTTCCAAAGACCAGGGTTATATTCCATAGAGCTGCTGAAGCAGAAAATACTGCGGACTAAAAATTAGCAGGATACCATGCATATATGGTACATATAGCATGGTACTTCGGCTGGTATTCTTATCCTTGTTAGCATAATTTTGTTGTGCTTAGCTACTCTTGTGCTTAAAGAGGATGGGCCATGGTGGTTGAAGTTGACGTTATATTTTAGTTTTCTGCTTTCTTTAATTTGTTGCACCTTTTGTAACATTACATTAACAAAAGAAGTGATATTTGCAGGGAGTTTTTACTCCGTTCACTAGCCCGCCGCCTAAATTATTTTATCAAAATCCCGTAAATGAGAACAGTAAACAAACATGACGTCACTTTACGTATTTAATGCCCGGATGGTCTGTACTGAGCAATGCTCAATGAGTAACAACAAACAGCCGTTTGACAGAATTTTTTGTTTTGAATTTTTGGAGACAGCTTTCTGTCACCGACTGCTGTTGTTCCGATTTTGCCTGAAGGCGGGGGTGAAAAGAGGCTTAGAAACTGCATTGTAAACGAATACCCATTCATTCTATAACTCTGTCACAGTGTTTTCTTGGTAGATATAGGTGTATTTAGGGATGTAAAAAATTTTTAAGAGTGACCTCTAGCGTGGCCCAACCTCTTTAAGGAACTGTGTGAAATTGGTGGGCCCAGACACCTTTCTGTTTTTTAACCATCACCTTTTTTTCCCACTGTCGCACAGGGTAAGATAACTGATCGGACAGTTATGGTGGACTATTTGATGACTCAGCCTAGCGTGATGCCACGCCTTAATCCCAGAATCCTCTCTGGTGATACAAGGCTCTTAGATCTCACCGCACAGTCAGGTAAGCTGTGGTCTGTTGTACAGACATTAATGAAGTCATGTAAATTTCTTCAAAATTTATCGGATTTGACCTTTCAGTAGTTGCCACTTAAGAGGTCTAAGAGAGTGTTGCACGATACGATAGTACAGCAAACACAAACTTTGTATTGACTTTATATCTCGATGGCAAAAGATGTTACAGTTGAGTGATTAAAAAGATGTTTCAGTTGATTGACTTCTGAGGAATGCTGGTCATGCTAGCTAAGTCACCCACTACAAAGACTCACCCCCCCCCTGCCAAGCTCACTCACTGTCTGAACAATATTATCCCATTAGAAAGTCGCCCCTTGACACTTGTCTCCCACCAACAAGGCAAACCCTTAAAGTAAAGTTGCTCAGAGCTGATCAGAAAAAAAAGTTGAATGATTTTTTTTACAGGTTTTTATGAGAAGGTCATATAAATATTGCAAATCCTTAAGAAAATAAGTGGCAAGTCTTGTCTTCGTTCCATATTGAGCATTTATTTGTGCATTCTTTTTCTCGCAAAGATCTTTGAAGTAATTTGTGCTTTCTTTATATTAATTTTGTATTAATATATATTTTTTTTCGTTTTCTAGTCGATACTTCAAGTATGAGTTTGATCGCCTTTCAAAGTCTAAGTAGTGATGAGAAAGTGGCGGCCATCACCAACTCGATGAAATATCTCACCAAGAGAGGTAGGAGTAAACTTAATGATTGCTTTCAGTGTCGTATTATTCTGGAAGATCTCGGCTGAATTTTTTGTGTGTTGAAATAAAAATCTTTATAAAAAAAATAACCAAACATCATTCACTTGAAGGGAGTTTTCTGTTTTTAAAATATTATAAACAAAAATGTGACAATATTATTTGAGTTATAACCCATGCAGCGATCTATGTTAAGCAAGGTATACTCAGTACTCTCCCAAGCTCTGTGGAAAAAATCCACAGGCATATTGCTCGAATGGAATGCCACAACCTTTGCCATTCTAGAGCACATGTCTCACCTCTGGACCACTGAGCCTGCTCGATGGCTAGTTTGAATCGGATATTTTAGCAGCCGTTGCCACATTAATTTGTTCTGAGTATATAGTGCTTTAACACACATTGGGGTATGAGTAAAAAAACAGAAACAATATTCTCTATCCCAATGCAAATTTAACATCTGTCAAAAAATCTGTTTAAACTTTGAAGAAAATGTTTTGTACTTCTTCAGCAGTCTATTTTTGCAGACTATTTTTGACTTTTTGTTTTGTCCTTGTAGATGACGTTAGTCTGCGCCCTGTTAGCATGTGGATTGTGTGTGACTTGGAAACCCCAGAGGGCAGGACCCTGTTCAGCAATGCCGTCAAATACATGGTAAAAAACTTTCGTCTTTACTTTTATAAAACTGGTTGTCTTTCTGTCTTAGACTTGTCAATTTAGAATTTGTTAGAGAAATGTTAGAACGTTGTTCGCAGTAACCTCCATTGATTTATTTGTTAAGCTTTTTTTTTTATAAATCTTGATTGTAACAGTCTTTCATCGACTTCCAATGACACGTTTGTAACTTTCGTTGACAGAAAACGTCCAACTCTGTTCGTACTGGACTGATCTCCAACGTAGACACAACCAGCAAGGGCACCCAGTGGCTGGCTAGAGCCGTCCATGCCGCCCTACAGACCCAGTCTCGGAATCACGCCAAGAACTTCATCCAGAAACTGATCAAGGAAGATAACTACCTGAGTATAGACCGTGGAGACACAAAGGTCCAGGATTATGAAGTCAATGTAAGTCGGAGCTCCCAACGATGAACATTTCTCATAAAATAAATTCATCTGGATTGTTAATAAATCATGAATTATGAGGATTAGTTTTTGAATCCAAATAAATTTAGATGTTAATTACATATTAGTTTAGTTACGTTTGACTGTAACATTCTGCAATTCGATGGGAATAACTTTACACCAAGAGGAAACTGTTGTCCAATTTTCAGGATTTTTCATTCTTGTACCATCTCGCCCATTGCTTGTGACTGCTACTCCGCTTATATCAGATTCACAAATAACCTTGTAAAGCCGTTTTTTCTTGCTAAACAGCGTCATGAAATCGAGCCCTATTGAGTCTAGACCCTAAATATTGAATATTTCATTTTACAGGGAATGAACATGGATGACTTTTTGAGACACTTCGAGGACCAAAAAGCCAACTTCATGAAGATCCAGAGATTGTTTTGTGAGAAGGTTCTAAACTTGCTGCCTGGTCAGAGGGTCATCATTGCCAACGGAAGGGTAAGTATTCGTTACAAATTAGCTACGACCAAAATCTCTATCTTAGGAGTTGGGGTGGTTCTTATGAACCAGTGGTGTACATAGTGTTACCTCAAACCAACAAGAAATGGTTAGATTCTTTGCAAATTGTTCTTGTTATCTCTCAAAAATCATTCTCCATATCAGAGGCAATCAAGAGTTACGGCAATTGAAGAATTTTGTTTACGCTTCAAATGACAGGTTTTCGGGCCGTTATCTGAGGACGAACACTTTAAAGAAGACGACTTTGTTCTGGCTGAGAAGTTAATCTTGCAGACATCGGCAGCGAACATCAAAGCAAAGATGGAGAAACTGGCCTCACATTTCTCCACCTCTGGGGACTCCCTGAGTGATCTGACCCTTAAGGTCGACGCCCTCTTGGCCTCAAACTCCAGACAGGAAGGTCGTAAAGAGGTCAGCTTCTGGAAGGACAAACACAGGTAGAGAGACAAAGAAGTTAAACTAATAGTTATTATGACTGGGGGATTTTTTTTTTGGGGGGGGTGAGGGGAAGTGGAAAGTTCTGCAAGATATGACACTTCAACTTCTATTGATTCACTGGGTTCTAACTCAAGTAATAATCACAAGGGAAAGTGACTGGGTATAAATAGAACAGATTTTGGGTAAACGAAAAAGAAATTCTGTGAGCAGGATTTTAGTCGGATTGGCATGCTGGTGCACTTCGAATTTGGCTATCCAGCCAAATAGCTATCTGGGCTAGGTAACTCAGTTGGTAGAGCACTCTGGCATAACAGTCTGGAGGTTGCAGGTTCAAATCCCACTCTATAAGTACATTTGTCTTTGTTCACCCATAATTAACTATCTTTCTCGTCAATGTTTCTTTTGCTCCACACAGTGTGGTAGAAATCCCCCCTCGTCACGCAGACAAGCCCAGTTTTGACATCGTGGCGGTCTTGGACCCGCTGAGTCCCCAGGCACAGAAGTGGAGTCACATCTTGATGGTCCTGGCGGAGGTCATCAACGTCAAGGTTAAGGTCTTCATGAACCCTAAAGACATGCTCTCTGAGATGCCACTCAAGAGGTTGGTTCTTTGTTTGGAGAAGAGTTTAAAGGAACATTACAGAATTAGTAAGAACAAAAATTGTAAAATATACTTTTTGATCGCAGATTTACATAAAACTTACACGGTCTAATGATGATGATAGTAGAAAACATCCCTTGAAATATTTCTGTCTGAAATGCCATATTTGATGAGAAATGAATAAACTAATTTTCCGATTGGAGTTTATCGCTTAGTGAGCGTTTTATTCATTTTTTTAATCTATATGATTTCATGCAAAATGTGTAATCGATTTTTCACTATTTTCTCGTGACCCAGATGGCCGATCGATCTCAAACTTCTACAGGTTTGTCAGTTTATGTATATGGTGGATTACATATAGTGCTTACACTGGCAGCAACTGTTTTGTTAGCAAAAACCAATTCTTTAATGTTCCTTTAAGAACTTTCTCTGCTTTTGAATCTTGAATCGGGATGTTTGTTTTTAGTTGTTTTGGGGGTGTTTTTTTATAATTTAAAACTCCTAAAAGTGAGAGCTTGTAACACTAAGTCAAGGTGTGTACATTTTATTTTGATCACTGTTTTCTCCAAAGTGCAATGCCCTGAGGGAGTCAAAGTCCTTGCTGAACCATTCCACATATCTAAGAGAGAGAACAGGGGCCGATTTCACTAAAGTTTGTTTTTGTTTTTTGTTATTTTTCTCTCATTAGATTTTATCGTTACGTTCTTCAGCCGGAGTTGTCATTCAGGGTAGATAGCAGGTAAGAAAGAATTTTACTCCTGATTTGTATTTGTTTGTTTGCGTTTGTCTTTTTTTTAATGCAAAGTCTTTCTTGAAGGCTAAATGACAACATGACACACATAAACAGGGAAACTGGTGTAACAGAAGCAGTCAAGTGGAAAGAGATTAAGAGAGAGAGAGAGAGAGGCAGAAAGCACACAGGAAAAGCAAGGGATGAATAAAGAAGAGGGTGACAAAGGGTGGTTAGAGGGAAGGGAATGGTTTGACCACAAGAGGTTGGAAACACAAAGGACAAAGGCAAAGGTGGGAAGAGGGAGAAAAAGTAAACAATCAATGCAACAGACTAGAAAGAAGGATATCTGTGAAAAAGGAAAAGGCAAAGACAAATTTTCTTCTTTGGTGATCGGACCATGGGGTTGAATGGTCTTTCTATTTTTCTATTTTAAGTCTGCTTAACTACTATGGCTTTTTCTTCTGTAATTATTTGTTTATTTAATAATATTTGTCTCTCTTGTCTTATAGTTCAACGGCGGGACCGTTTGCCAAGTTCACCGACATGCCCCCTGACACCCTTTTGACCCTTAACCTACTCACCCCTGACAGCTGGTTGGTAGAGTCCGTCAGGACGGCACATGACCTGGACAACATCAAACTCAGTGAGGTCAGTTGATTTGTTTATAAAAAAAATTCCAACATCTATATACGTATTTATACTATATTCAACATGCCCTTGAAAGTTGAAGTTTTGACCAAAATTAAAGTTTTGGGAAGTCTGCTCTGAAGTTTTGTATGCATTGACTGCAGTCAACTGTTTCTAGATTTTGTATTTGCAATTTCCAAATTTTTGGGACAGTTTGATTTGTAATGCATGACATGTGTTTGATACAGGGCATGCCTAGGGTTTTTAGTACTTTGAGTGCTGTAGAAATGAATAATACGTAAATACCCCAGACAGTTGATCCATTCTGATTTGTCGAGAGGAGATCACATGGCCATGTTTTCAACATGTATAGAGATATTGTATTAAAAAAGTGTTTAAACATACGCTTGTTGGCTTGGCGGGAAAGCTTACGCTGACGCCAGCTTACGTGTAACGCAATAAATACATACACACAACCATTGAACATAGCATGCAATTTAACCCTTCTGTGAAAAAATGAGGACATGACAGGACTTGAAAATTTGAAAAACAAGTTTTACAGATTTTCCAAGATTATTACGCTTTTTAACAAAAAGGGCATTTAAGAACAGATGAATAGGAATAAAAGAGTAGTGACTCGTTCCTAAATACCTATATAAAACCTTGCAGGGTCGTGGCAGTGTGTCATCCGGCCTCGAACCTGCTAGTTTTAAAGGGCTGTTTAAGACCTCATCGCCACCCTTTATTCTCTCACTTGAAGTAAACATAAAATGCCAAGACCCTGCTGGTTTTAAACGACCGTGTAAGACTGTGTCACCACTGTCTTATTCTCTTATTTGAAGTTCACATAAAACTGTATTTGAAAAGTCTTGATCTAACTGTGAAACATTCTTGGTTTAACTGATTCCCAGACGGAGACTGGTATCCATGGTGATTACGAGTTGGAGTATCTCCTGGTAGAGGGACATTGTTTTGATCAACTCAGCGGCCAACCACCGAGGGGACTTCAATTTACTCTCGGGAACAAGCAACGACCGGTCATGCAAGATACTATCGTCATGGCAAACTTGGTAAGCAACATTTTTTCGGTAGCAATTGAAGTTAAAGGTAGGGTAAGAGTCATTTGTTAACATCATGCTGATTTAAATGGCAATTTTATAAAGAAAGATACAATCAAATTCACATGTGAAAGTATCAGCTGAATACGGTGTCTACTTGCTAAGAAATAGCTAAAAAAAGTGTCACAGTATTTTAACACGAAAGTCAAATCCATCCATGTTTAGCGAGGTGGCAGCTGGTACCAACCCCATCTCTGGCCACAGCATTCACAAACGTACATCATCACCCAGAAACTATGGATCATTTTTTTTTTTCAGATTTAAATGTTTTTGGTTAAAAAATTTCCAACCCATATTACTTCATAAGAAATCCTTTCTCAGAATTGGTTTATACAATCAACAGCTGCAGTGTTTTTTCGCCATTTTAGTTTTTATGGTGATTTCTTTTTTGGAGTACTCACATCAATCTATGACCCTACCTTTATTTTGTAAAGCACCTTGCTCCCAAAATATTTTGTGCAATCAAAACCAGTCCAACAAATAAACAGTTAATAAAAACCACCTCAACAAGTGAATGATTTTAATGCTTGTATAAAATACACCACGCACACTTGGTTGTTAGTTTTTAATCAAAGGTATTGTTAACAAGTCTTGGCTTTTTTTCGAGTTGTGTGTTTGTATGCACTTTTTACTATTAAATACAACTTTAAACTAATCTGGCATGACAAACTGTTTTCGAAAAGTTTTGTAATTTACTCTTGATAACTTTGTTTTCCTTTTCTTATAGGGATATTTCCAGTTGAAGGCCAACCCTGGGGCCTGGATGCTCAGACTGAGACAGGGAAGATCAGCTGACATCTTCCAGGTCACTGGGTCAGTATGGTGTGCTCTCATTGGCTGGCTGGCTGTAGATTCATTAGCATAAATTAACAAATTGAAAACAAATTCAGATTGCAAAGTAAAATGTCTTGTAAAAAAACAGGTTGAAATCAACTAATTCAATAAATTACACACTGAAAAAAATCTTTAAAAATTGCCAAGTAAAAAAAAAACAAACATTAAACAGATGTAAAGAAGGCTAGACTGAGAAGGAAAATGAATCAAGATGTTCCTATAACCAAAAGTAATGCATTAATCCTAGTGGACGCACCTTGTTAAGATTGTTTAACCCTCTTGCTGTCTGACCATTCAATACCATTCACTGTGGTTTTGAATGAAAGATAAACTATGCCAGCCTGAAATATGATACCATGAGGGAATGTATGTACACAGTACACAGTTAGTTCTGTGCACAGTTGTGCCACTGTACACAACCTTGGCAGTCGAATGGTTTCAAATGGTTGGTCAACTCACTGGAAAATGTTGCTAAGAGTCACTGACAGTAGGAGGGTTAATGGAATCTTAATGTGTTACACTTATAGCATTCCTGGTTGTTATTGGTAAATGCATCAAAGGTGGAACTTCATAACTCCTTCTATGTGAGAGATCCTTTTTTATGTAGTAATGCTAATATTTTTTAAATTCCTTGATTTGCAGTCATGAGGGCCTGGATTCCCAACCTGGTGACGATGATGCAATTGTCATTATGGACAGCTTCAAGAGTAAAATCATTAAAATCAAGGTATGGCTTTAATGCAGCAAAAAAAGAAAAAAAACTTCTTAGCCCCACCCCTACCACAGGACTTGAGGGGGGATGTACTAAACAAACAGCTTTTTAATACTCGGTCGATGACTGGTGAACTAAAATGAACTTCTTAAGAATCATAATACTGTTAGGTTTTCTACATTATATAAATACCTGGGATAGTTTATTTGTTATGAATGGTCGAGAGGAGATCACATTGCCATATTTACAACTTGCGGTATAAACACAACTAGAAGTGATTAAACATGACCTGACTTTATTGAATCAAAAGAGGGCGCTATAATTAGATGATGACACGAAGCGCACAAATTTCATGGCCCAATTTAGGTTGGTAGGTTGTATATTATGCTAGCGCAAGTTCGATAATTTGAAACTGAACCGGGCAAGTTCAAAACTTGCGCAAGGAGCTACTCAGCCCTCGACACATGCTTAGAAATTAAACACAGAGTTGAGGTGAGCTGTGGCTAAACTGTCGGATTTGTTCTCGAATTTTAAAGGTTTTTTTATGTTTTTAAATGGAAAAGTATTTATGAAAGGGAATCAAAGTTTGATGAATCCGTTTTGAAGCAGTTGCGTAAAACCTCTTCACTGCACTTCCCTTAATAATCAAAAGTCTAATTGCTCTACCTTTTACTCTCCTTAATCATAACTTGAGTTATTTTCCCTTCTCCTCTTCCTAGGTGAGCAAGCAGCCAGGTAAAGAGTCAGAGACTCTTTTATCGGACTCTGGAACTGACAGGGTCGCTGGAGGGATATGGGATTCATTATCAAGGTTAGTGGACCTCCAAGTTAGGGGATCCTCATGACGTCCACTTCAAGAGAGCTACAGGAATCTTCAAGATTCTTGCAGAAAACCCGTCGAGAAACCCACACAAATTAAAAATAATCTGCTCTTACGAACTAACCCCACATCTTTGGAGCTGTTTATGAAGGACTGTGGCCATCTTTTTGTGCCTACCTTGATTTCTGATCAACATCGGCACTTCAGACCAAATAATTTTGCAGGATGCTTATTACCGTTTAATACCATTTATAACGAGCAGGCATTCAGACAAAAATTGCACAATTTTTTTTCTGTTTTCTGGGTCACTACAAAAGTACGACCCTACCTTTGAGCATAAAATACCAGAATAGATCGTTGGTATGCGTGCAACCACCTTGTATTTCTTAACACAATCCTAACAATACCACAGTTTATTTTCTAGTTTGACTGGTTCCGGCAGTAAGGACAGTGAGCCTGAACAAGACAAGACGTTGAACATCTTCTCCATTGCGTCGGGACATCTTTACGAGCGCTTCCTGAGGTGAGCTGGTGTCTTCAAAAACAGTTTGATTTTTAGTACCTAGACCCTGATTCAATACAGCTGGTAGTCATGTACATATTGCTATGCACAGACAAATCGTACTTAGCAAAAATGTTTACCAACCAAAATTTGTGCTTGGTTCCCTGCCACCTTTTTTTATAAATAAATTTGTTGAGCAATATTTTCTGCTGAACAGCTTTTTGAAATTGGTTTGAGGAAATATCCCGAAAAGGAAATATACATTGCAGATCATTTTGTTTGGTCGAGTGCGATAGTGATATCTCTCATGTAGGACTAAAGTGAAGTTGTGTTGGCCGAGTCATCAGAATATGGGTGGTTCGAATCCCAGCCTTGTGGTTGTGATTCTTTTGTCATTGGGCCTCCTGGGTATGTGAATGGGATTTATGAAGGTCCAAATTGTCTTCTTTGACCTCTTGTCGCTGAGCAAGTTTTGTGATCTAGAAAATAAAACATCTTGTAGAATGCAGAAGGTCTTGAGTTCGAATCTAATGTAGTTTTGCTTCCTTTGATTCAGGATCATGATGATGAGTGTTCTCAAACACACCAAGACGCCGGTCAAGTTCTGGTTCCTCAAAAACTATCTTTCGCCGACATTCAAGGTAAACAGTTCTCAAATTTTAGCAACAGTTTGATATTATTTTAAAAGTATTATTCTTCTTTATAAATATCCCATGATCATCATTTGGCATAGACTTGGGGGCCTTATCCTCAGATTGTAAAAGGGGGGGGGGGCGCATTCCTGGGGTAGCTGCCATTACAAACAAGCTTTTGTGATCTAGTGAACTTGTAGAGGGAATTTTAGTTTTCTCTGGCTCTTGACACTTGTAGATTAAGTGTAGGCCTGTGAAATCTCTGGGGGGTATTTCATTGATCGTGCCGATTTTTTTATTTCCGCTCAAAAAGAAATGATCACAAAATGAGGATCCGCTTTTTCTCTTTAATTATTTATTGCAGTGCGGAAGCGCCAAAAAAGAAACAAAAAGAAAAGTGCACCAATAGTGTTTTAGTCATTGTAACTAACGGTGACTTTTGATTGACTCCATTATTCCTACAGGAGTTTATCCCTCGCATGGCTGCAGAGTATGGGTTTGAGTATGAACTGGTGCAGTACAAATGGCCTCGTTGGCTGCATCAGCAGACTGAGAAACAGCGTCTCATATGGGGGTAAGAATACACACCCGACATTGGGGGGGGGGGGGGTTGTGGAGAGTTCCTTTCCATCATTGGAGTAGATAGGAAGGGAGGGAACTACAAATGTCACCTAGGGTGCTTCAAGATGGCGTGTTGTGTGGCCGAGCAGTCAAGCGCACTGTACTCAAGCTTGTGGTGTTCTGATCAGCACAGTGTGAGTGCGAGTCCTGGTCTTGACGATGGAGCAAGACACTTGATCATTATTGCTTCGTCCTTCGGACCGGGCGTAAAGCTTGTATGTCCTGTGTGTTGTGTAATGCGCATAAAACAACGCAATTTATACGTATATCGTTAAGAGAAAGGTTTGCCTTGGTGTTTCTTGTATATATGGAAAGATACAATGAAAGTCACATGTGAAAGTTTGAGCTGAACACAGTGTCAATTTGTTGAGAAAACGGCCAAACACTGTCATGGTATTTTCACATGAACTTTGAAATTATCTATAATTTATAATTAGTGAGGTGACAACAGGTACTAGCCACATCTCTGATACCAACCCTCAGAAATCTAAGAAAAGATTCATGCATGAATCATGTCAAATCAGGTTCTTAATGTTTTGGGGTGAAAAACTTTCCAAAACATATTACTTCAAAGGGAATCCTTTCTCTCAAAATAGTTAAAACTATAACCAGCTCCAGTGTAATTTATCGTTTTAGTTTTTATCGTCATTACTTTTTGGAGTACTTACCAATCTATGACCCTGCCTTTATTTTGCAAATCCAAGTTAGTTTTCATAGTCATTAATTTTTGGAGTATTTACCAATCTATGACACTACTTTTAATGATAAATGTTAACACCGACTTTTTGTATCCAATGTTTTTGTTTATAATGAATCCCAATTCTTTCATTTTAAACAAATGAAATAATGTGTATCCACTTTCCATTATTTTCTCAGGTACAAAATCCTTTTCCTGGATGTACTGTTCCCTCTCAACATCAAGAAGATCATCTTTGTAGATGCAGATCAGATCGTACGGGCCGACCTACAGGAGCTGGCTAATCTTAACCTCCAGGGGGCGCCCTACGGATACACACCATTCTGCTCAAGCCGTAAAGAGATGGACGGGTTCAGGTTCTGGAAGTCTGGCTACTGGGCGAGCCATCTCGCCGGCCGCAAATACCACATCAGGTATGTGAACTTTGACCCGACCCGAATATCTGAATTGCAAAATTCTGCTGTTGTGTAATTGTTAAGTGTTATTGCTGCAGCCAGTAGCCATAGCGATAGCTGAAGTCACTTGAGTCGGACATGAATTAACATAAAACCAAAAATTATCTGCTGTAGTAGTGTAGTGCTTTGTTTCCCAATTATGCAGTAATCTTGTTTCTTGCACAAGAGATTCTGCTGCACAGCAATGCAGCTCATCCCCATTTGGTTTATGTGTTCATTACAGGGAGGTCATGTAGGTGAAGTGGTATTTTTCTTTGCCTTCCACCTCTAGGACCCTGGGTCAGAATCCCGCTGGGGGCACTATGTGGATTGGGTTGTATGCCTATGCTTGGTGTCAGTCAGTTGTTTTCTTGCATTGAAATCAAATTTATGTGTTATCTGTTTTGACACTTTATTAGTTTCGTAGACAAATTTAAACTGCAATTAAATGTTGGTTTTTGTTGTCTTTCTTTTATAGTGCATTGTACGTTGTAGACTTAGTCAAGTTCCGTAAGATTGCTGCTGGAGATCGATTGAGAGGACAGTACCAGGCCCTGAGCCAAGACCCTAACAGTCTTTCAAATTTAGATCAGGTCAGTGTGCTTATACTAGTTCTTCATTTCACTTGCATAGGGTTCCCTTCCATACTAGGCAATGTGCTCCTGTTTGCCAATTTTTTTCAGGAGTTTCACTCTTACTTTGTCTTAAACTTAGTCTTTTTTTTCTACCATGGTTTGACTTTCTTGAAAGAAGTAACGCAAGCACCAAAAGGAGACAGAAATAGTGCACATTGTGTCCAAACCTGTAGTTTTGTAATCTGGTGCTGCACAGAGTCTTCAAACTGGAACTTGTGTAAGGTTTCGGTTCTAGAATGAGGTGAACCCCAGGGCAGCAGGCCATTTTTCAGGAACTGTCACGTTTGCAAAATTTCATCCCTAACTTTGCCTTTAACTTCTCCTTTTTTAATCAAGGTAATTACTTCTTTTTCCTCGTGTATTTTAGGATTTGCCGAACAATATGATCCATCAGGTGGCCATCCATTCCTTACCTCAGGAATGGTTATGGTGTGAGACGTGGTGCAGCGATTCGGAAAAAACATCCGCTAAGACGATAGATTTGGTAAGTTTTGGAAACCCCTCCTCAAGAACATTCATTTCATAACGACTTTTCATAAAATTCTTTTTAAAAGGGCTGATTTAATTGGACCTACCAATACACATCAAAATATTAGGCCAATAGTAATCGCTCCAGAACACTCCCATGGAGACACTGTCAGCATGACAATTTGCAGCTGATCGGCTGAATTAGATCTCTTTTTTGTTTTTTTGGTGTGCCATAGAAAACTGAAAACCAGCTCCAAAATTTTTGTGCCGTAAAGTTGCTTTCTCTACTAAAAGTTGAACCTCAGTTAACTTACTCTTCCAAAGCAAAACCTGTGTATGGTTTTATCGACTGGAAATTATTTCTTTTGATTTGAATTTCGTTTTTTTTTTTACAGTGCAACAATCCGCTAACGAAGGAACCCAAACTTCACAGCGCTGTACGAATCGTTCCTGAGTGGACCGAGTACGATAATGAGATCAAAGCTCTACAAGAAAGGGTCGCTCAGAAATCATCAAACAAAAGCAAACAAAGAGATATTAAAAAAGGTAAGAAGTGAAGCCCTCTAGTGGTGAAAATGGGCCATGCTACAACAATGACAATGTAGAGCAAGTTCGGGTGGGGGACTAGAGTCGACTAGACCTTACCTTGTCGATCGATTTGTCACTCGAACATTGCGCGGTTTAATTAGCTAGTCTCAGTGGATAAACCTAGCCCCTTACAATTTTGCTGTAGTCAACTTGCGAAGTTACAGCATTGTTTCAAGATGATGATTTTGTAAACTCTCCCTGATCTTGCAGAAAGTTCCTTGATCTTGCAGAAAGTTCCCTGATAAAAAAAACAATCTTTCCATGTTCTGAAGAACAAATTTGACAATCTCCCTGATTATGGAAACTTTTTGCCAAGTATGTCGAATGTAATTCTAAATATCTCTCAAATTGTTGTACAAAATCTCCCTGATTCCAAGATGCAAGTGTTGGCTAGCTCTGCTATTGTCTCGAACAGGTAAAACACCAGAGAGTTTAAATAATGTGTTGATACTTCCCCCAAATTGCTGTACCACTCTGCCTTAAACATACCTTTGTTCTTTCATTTTGTCTTTGCAGATGAGCATAGCGAGTTATGATGAAGGCTTTAGATTAGATGTACCGTAATGCTTAGTTATCCGCTCTGTGCACAGCCAGCAGGGTGGGGGCGCCCTTGCAAGAACACAGCAACAGTCATTTATAATGCCAATAATCAGCCAGCCAAAACACATGAACCCTGATCAGCCACATTGAGCTGTTTTACACATTTCCCTCTTCGACCATCCCGGATGCCGACACTTGAACTCTGACACACCCAAGGTCAAAGGTGAGGAAGATAAGGCTCCACCTCTGAGGTTGTCCATAATAATGACTTTGAAGGAGAAAAAATCAACACAAAGCTGGAAAACTTTGGTGATGCTTGAAGGTTTTTATACAGGATCGGTAGAGCTGACAAATAGTCACAGACAGTGTTCATGTTTTGTCTGATCATTCATATGTATGAAATAACACACCTGTGAACCTTTGGGCTTAATCTGTTGTGTGAGTCGGGAGACAAAAAGTTAAAAACCATGCACAATTTTCAGCATGTAAACGCATTGTCCTATATTATTATCATATCAATTGAATCATGTGTAATTATTCCAAGTGTTTTTTATTGTAGAGACTTGGGGCATGTAGAACAAATGGTAACAGTGTAGCGGACATTGGATTGAACACTAATGGGTAGATTTTTTGAGGACTTTTGACAGTATTCAGTGTGGATTTCAAATAATAAACCTTTTTTTTAATACCAATATTGGATGCATATGAGTGCATTGTCGCAGAGTATAACAACGAGGTTCAATCTGGACTGTTCTAATTCATGAGACAAAGCCGAGTGTAATGGAAAAGCCAGATTGACTTGAGTGATTGTATTGGGCGACAATGCACAAACGAAATGCATTCAATTTTTGTTCTATATAACTCGCACATAGATCCTTGTCATTTGAAATTTTTCACAATAAACAGTAAACACTTGTTCACCCGAAACTCTGTCCACCAACCTTGTCCGCTTTGACATGATCTTGCCTCATTTGGACAAACAAGCGGGGACCAATTAATATATGGTAAAAAAGCTGGGAAGAGTCCAGTAATTATCCATATTGGACTCCAATATTAAATTTTGCAGCAGCAAAAAAATGGATCACATGTGACGCATATGCCACCAATCAAATGACAAGGATCTGTGTGTGTGGTTTATCAAACTAAACTGACTATGTAGATAATAGCAAAATATCCCTTCAGCCCAGCAGCATCAGTTTAGCAGCCCTTGTGCATTGAGCTTAGAGCAGCTTATGTTCTACAACCCATTAAAGGTAGGGTCATAGAGTGAGTAAATACTCAAAAAATTAATAACCAAACAGACTTACTTGGTGAGAAGCACTGCAGCTGTTGATAGTATAAAGTTTTTTTTTTTTAAGGATTCACTTTGAAGTGATATGGTTTGGACAATTTTCACCCCAAAACATTTGAATCTGAGAAAATAATTATGCATGAATTCTTTTTAAGACTTCTGAGGGTTGGTGTCCGTTCGCGAATACCCACTGTCACCTCACTAAACATGGATGGATCCATCCACATTTTATGTTATTTTTTTGAAAACACAGTGACAGTTCCTTTTTCTCTTTTTTTCTCGGCAAGTAGCCACTGTTCAGCTGAAACTTTCACAGGTGACTTTTATTGTACCATTTTGTTCATAATTTTGCCTATAAATCAGCATTTTGTGGACAAAAACCAATTTATGACCTTACCTTTAAATTTACATAATTGTATAAATACAGTATTTATTCATTACATGGTAAATTTTCTTGGCATCAATTTGCACATTTTGGGCTCATTGCACGACATGTTTTGACACATCATGTTTTGCTGTCTAAAGTATTGAAGAGGGAATGTTGTAGTAGAGTAAAGATGATCTTGTTCTGGGCCATGCGTCTTGAACGAAGACTTTCCTCAAAGCTCGTTAACTACAGTGTAACATTTACTTAAAACATTGAGGTCACTTTTGCAAACCAGTATTATGTGATTGGAAGATCAAATTCAAAGTTGTTGTTTTTTTATAAAAAAATATCATTTATACTTAAGGTTTAATATGAACCAACCTCAATGCTAGAAAGATTTCACCAGTTTCCTTATCTGTCAACATAAATAATGTTTGAGATGGTGCAAACTTGTGCTTTGGTGTATTTTACCTGTTTATAATATTGAGAGAAAGTGGTAATACATGTACATGTATAACAGTGCTTTTTGTTTTAAATTCTGGTCTAACTATTGTACAGAAGTCTAGGGCAAGGTTTCTCTAACATTAAACTGTTGTTGAAATTGAGAAATTTCAACTCTTATTAGTAAAGATAAGTACATGTATTTTGAGTCTTTTTTTAAAATTTTGTTTATTGTCAAGTTAAATGTAGTATTGACCATTGCACAAGGCGCAGAGCACTTACACGCACCTGTCCTGTCCCCCATTTTGGGAGTCAAATTGTACACAGAGGAATTGACCCCCAAAATGGTGGAAATGGTACATGTAGATGCGCATCGTGAAGAGGTGAGTTCCGTGTTGTACAAGGGGTCAATACATCATTAGTGTTTTGAAGAGCAATTAATTCCGATAGTTTTTATTATGTGTATTTCGATCATCGTGTACTGGCTAAGCTGTCTGTCCCATCGAACTCATTGTCTTGCGGCCGAGTCTTCGGAGTGTGGGTTCGAATCCCGGTTGTGACACTTGTGTCATTCAGCATTCAGCGGGACTCTTTAACGAGACATGTGACTGTTTGTCACCACCCATGAGTGATTGGGTACATGTGTGGGTAGAGTTGGTGTGAACAATTAGAAATCTGTACTATGCAGCTATTTGGCTGCCAGTGCTGCATACTCCTAAGGAGTTAAGATGCTTTCAGGAATGTTTAGGGACTGAACAGGGGTAATAATAATGTCAAGTTGCTTTGAGAGGCCAACCTGGTTTGGAGAGGTGCATACTTTATTTTAATTATTATTATTAATATCATTATGATTGATTTTGTTTTGTTTTGTTATTGGTCTTTTTTTTTATTGATGTGATTGCATGTTAGTAAAACATCAAATGTTTGGCACACTTTATGTATTTTAAGGGATTTTGTGCACGTTCATAATGTGCTTATTTCAAATGTCCAATCAAAATAAGAAATCGAGTGTTCGAAAAACATTTTTTTCACACACTTCGGTTTTTCAGAGGGAAAGCTTACTCAGTACTGGTATTTAAACTTGATGTTTCTTGAAGTTGATGTTTTTTCAATCATTACCAGTGATGTAGCAATCGTGTCAGTGCCTAGTGTGTGTTGAAACAATTACACTTGTGGAAATAG
The DNA here is from genome assembly GCA_032158295.1 of Pycnopodia helianthoides. NCBI lineage: Eukaryota > Metazoa > Echinodermata > Asteroidea > Forcipulatida > Asteriidae > Pycnopodia > Pycnopodia helianthoides. Next base: position 2,152,930 of record CM063259.1, read on the forward strand.
TAGGCCACGATGGGACCGTATACAGGGAAAAGTGCTGAACCCTAATGCCGAACCCTTCAGTATTTATTTGTGTTATGCATGACCAATTTCCTGTATTACTATTTACAGTAGTGATACGGAGACTGCAGTTTTAACCACCCAGACAAAAAGTCATAGGCAAACATAGCCCACACTGTCCGGATGTCAGCACAGGCCCTGGTGACTTCACGAAAATGGACAGCAGAATCTAAGATTGAATTACTGTTGGAAAGAGCCGCGTGTTTTTGTATTTCGTTGAGAGAGAAAAAACTGATCGAATGGTGACATGGTTTGATACTGGTTTGACATTAATAATATTAGTTGATGTAAATGAATTGTTCCATGAAACAGTTGTTGAAGTGTTTCGAATGGAAATATTTCTTTACTGAACTTTGAGAAAAAACTTTATGTACATGTTTGGAAACAGTCCTTTCGTTATTTACAAAATGGGGATTACTTATTGTTCTTCAGTTTAAAAAAGAAGTATTTTCTGTGGGCTGTTAAGTTCTCGCTTTAACTCGAGAATGGAACTACTGAGGTGTAAGGTCGGTAATTTTCCAAATTTGAAGTAATTGTGTCAATAATTGGATCACCACTTTAAGATAAATGATTCATTCGCCGGAACTCTCATCAGCAGTAGTAACCAACCAACTACCGGAAGGAATCAATTGTTTGACCACAGTTTGCCTTCATCCAAATCCGGATAAACGCAATTTGACCTTGACGTCTAGTTTTGTGAGCAAGTGTCATACTATAGGGTTCAGTGTATGCTACGAAGTGTTACAGCGTAAAGCTAGACTTATTTCTCAATAAAAAGAATTTGACAGAGATAACAAGTTTGAGTTTGGGTTGTTATTAGTTTTATAGTAGTTGCAGGAACTACCAAAATGTTACAACATTGCAACTTCAAATTAGGCAAAACAAATTGATAAAAGTGCTGGACTAACCCCTTGTGATTTTTTTTTTCGGGTTTGGGCCTAATTTTTAATGTAAATTTTTCCTCAGATTAAGCTGAAATTATGGGTCAGGTAATAAAAAAAAAAGGCATCAGTACTTTCTACTGCACCATTTAAGAGCATAAAATCGCAACTTCAAATTAAGCCCAAATTTGATAAAGATGCTGGACTTACCCCTTAAGATTTTTTTCAAATTTTTTTCCTATTTATCTATTGTCAATATTTTCTCAAACGTAGCTGAAATTATGGGTCAAGTTATGTTAAAAGGCATCAGTAGTGCCTACTGCATCATTTTAGAGAATAAAATAACAGTTAAAAACTTTGCCAAATTTTAATAAAAATGCTGGACCTAACCCCTTTTGATTTTTGAAAGTGTTTGCCTTTATTTCAGATGTCAATATTTCCTTAAACTTTGCTGAAGGCTTGGGTCAAGTTGAATAAAAGCATCATTTTAGAGCATAAAATTGCAACCTCAAATTTGGTTTAAAAAAGCTGGACAAACGACCCTTACGATTTTTTGGATGTTGGGTATATTTTTCAAATGTAAATATTATTTCCTTAAATTGAGCTGAAATTATGGGTCAAGTTATATAAAAAGGCATCAGTACTTTTTACTGCATCATTTTACAGTATAACATCGCAACTTCAAAGAGGACAACAATTTGATTAAAATGCTAGACTTATCCCTTATGATTTTTTAAATATTTGTTTTGCCTATTTTTCTACTGTCAATATTTCCTTAAATGTAGCTTAAATAATGTGTCAAGTTATGTTAAAAGGCATCCGTTGTGCCAACTGCATCATTTGAGAGAATAAAATCACAGTTAAAAACTTTGCCCAATTTTGATAAAAATGCTGGACTAACCCCTTGTGATTTTTTCGGGTTTGGGCCTATATTTCAAATGTCAATTTTTCCTCAAATTAAGGTGAAATTATGAGTCAGGTTGTATAAAAAGGCATCAGTACTTTCTTCTGCATCATTTATTTAGCATAAAATCGCAACTTCAAATTAGGCCCAAATTTGATAAAAATGCTGGACTTATTACCCCTTGTGATTTTTTCAATTTTTTCCTATTTTTCTAATGTCAATATTTTCTCAAATGTAGCTGAACTTATGGGTCAAGTTATGTTAAAAGGCATCAGTAGTGCCTACTGCATCATTTTAGAGAACAAAATCACAGCTAAAAACTTTGCCCAATTTTAATAAAAATGCTTGACTTATGATTTTTTTTAAATGTTTGCCTTAATTTCAGATGTCAATATTTTCTCAAATTTTGCTGAAATTATGGATCAGGTTATGTATAAAGGGCAACAGTAGGGGCCTAGTTTCTACTGCATCAGTTAATAGCATAGAATCGCAACTTCAAATTAGGCCCAAATGTACCCCTTATGATTTTTCAATTCCCCCCCCCCCCTTTTTCAGCTATCAATATTTCCTCGAATCAGTAGTATCTACTGAATCATTTAGTGCATGAAATCACAACTTGAACATTTTGCAAACATTTGATAAAAATGCTGGACTTACCCCTTAATTTCAGATGTCAATATTTTCGCAAACTTTGCTGAAAGCATGGGTCAAGTTGAATAAAAGCATCAGTAGTGCCTACTGCATCATTTAAGATCATAAAATTGCAACCTCAATTTTTGCCCAAATTTGATAAAAATGCCCTTGTGATTTTTTCAATTTTTACCTATTTTCCAAATGTAAATATTCCTCAAATTTAGCTGAAATTATGAGTTAGGTTGTTAAAAATGCATCAGTAGTGTCTTCTGCATCATTTAACAGCATAAAATCACATTTGAAAACTTTTTGCCCAATTTTAATAAAAATGCTAGACTAACCCCTTGTGATTCATTTAGATTTTGGCCTTTTTTACAACTGGGTCATTCCGTGTCAATTCAACACGCTTTTGGACCTGACCGTCACAGATTAAAATGAAATTTGGTGTGCTGATTGGACTCAATGAGAAACCCCCAGAACCGAAATTTGTTGTCGTTCGGTTGATTATTTTTTGAGATATGGGTTAACGAACTGTTGACTAATTAGCATGACCTGCTATGTTTGGACATTCATATCTCCAAAAGTAAAGCACTTACAGAGATAAAAATTTACACCATTTTAAAGCTCTTGAAATGGCCCGCATTTGATAACGTAAAATCAAAATTATACCGTATACCACAACAAAGTTACGCAAAAATATGTCCTTTTACCTTGATTTGCGAAAATGCGTATTTTTCAAAATGCGTATTTTTTTTTTCTATTTTTAGCTTAAGATGTAAGCAACATTTTCAAAAAGAAATTTGGATGGGCACTCTTACAGTTTTTGAGTTATGATTATTTGAACATTAAAATGTACGCATTGTACATGTTCAAATATACATGTACAGTGTATTATGTATAGTTTGTGTAATGTACATTTAATAGATGCTACATTTGCATTGGGGGTTCTGGGGGTAGAGTTGGTGTGAACAATTAGAAATCTGTACTATGCAGCTATTTGGCTGCCAGTGCTGCATACTCCTAAGGAGTTAAGATGCTTTCAGGAATGTTTAGGGACTGAACAGGGGTAATAATAATGTCAAGTTGCTTTGAGAGGCCAACCTGGTTTGGAGAGGTGCATACTTTATTTTAATTATTATTATTAATATCATTATGATTGATTTTGTTTTGTTTTGTTATTGGTCTTTTTTTTTATTGATGTGATTGCATGTTAGTAAAACATCAAATGTTTGGCACACTTTATGTATTTTAAGGGATTTTGTGCACGTTCATAATGTGCTTATTTCAAATGTCCAATCAAAATAAGAAATCGAGTGTTCGAAAAACATTTTTTTCACACACTTCGGTTTTTCAGAGGGAAAGCTTACTCAGTACTGGTATTTAAACTTGATGTTTCTTGAAGTTGATGTTTTTTCAATCATTACCAGTGATGTAGCAATCGTGTCAGTGCCTAGTGTGTGTTGAAACAATTACACTTGTGGAAATAGTAGGCCACGATGGGACCGTATACAGGGAAAAGTGCTGAACCCTAATGCCGAACCCTTCAGTATTTATTTGTGTTATGCATGACCAATTTCCTGTATTACTATTTACAGTAGTGATACGGAGACTGCAGTTTTAACCACCCAGACAAAAAGTCATAGGCAAACATAGCCCACACTGTCCGGATGTCAGCACAGGCCCTGGTGACTTCACGAAAATGGACAGCAGAATCTAAGATTGAATTACTGTTGGAAAGAGCCGCGTGTTTTTGTATTTCGTTGAGAGAGAAAAAACTGATCGAATGGTGACATGGTTTGATACTGGTTTGACATTAATAATATTAGTTGATGTAAATGAATTGTTCCATGAAACAGTTGTTGAAGTGTTTCGAATGGAAATATTTCTTTACTGAACTTTGAGAAAAAACTTTATGTACATGTTTGGAAACAGTCCTTTCGTTATTTACAAAATGGGGATTACTTATTGATCTTCAGTTTAAAAAAGAAGTATTTTCTGTGGGCTGTTAAGTTCTCGCTTTAACTCGAGAATGGAACTACTGAGGTGTAAGGTCGGTAATTTTCCAAATTTGAAGTAATTGTGTCAATAATTGGATCACCACTTTAAGATAAATGATTCATTCGCCGGAACTCTCATCAGCAGTAGTAACCAACCAACTACCGGAAGGAATCAATTGTTTGACCACAGTTTGCCTTCATCCAAATCCGGATAAACGCAATTTGACCTTGACGTCTAGTTTTGTGAGCAAGTGTCATACTATAGGGTTCAGTGTATGCTACGAAGTGTTACAGCGTAAAGCTAGACTTATTTCTCAATAAAAAGAATTTGACAGAGATAACAAGTTTGAGTTTGGGTTGTTATTAGTTTTATAGTAGTTGCAGGAACTACCAAAATGTTACAACATTGCAACTTCAAATTAGGCAAAACAAATTGATAAAAGTGCTGGACTAACCCCTTGTGATTTTTTTTTCGGGTTTGGGCCTAATTTTTAATGTAAATTTTTCCTCAGATTAAGCTGAAATTATGGGTCAGGTAATAAAAAAAAAAGGCATCAGTACTTTCTACTGCACCATTTAAGAGCATAAAATCGCAACTTCAAATTAAGCCCAAATTTGATAAAGATGCTGGACTTACCCCTTAAGATTTTTTTCAAATTTTTTTCCTATTTATCTATTGTCAATATTTTCTCAAACGTAGCTGAAATTATGGGTCAAGTTATGTTAAAAGGCATCAGTAGTGCCTACTGCATCATTTTAGAGAATAAAATAACAGTTAAAAACTTTGCCAAATTTTAATAAAAATGCTGGACCTAACCCCTTTTGATTTTTGAAAGTGTTTGCCTTTATTTCAGATGTCAATATTTCCTTAAACTTTGCTGAAGGCTTGGGTCAAGTTGAATAAAAGCATCATTTTAGAGCATAAAATTGCAACCTCAAATTTGGTTTAAAAAAGCTGGACAAACGACCCTTACGATTTTTTGGATGTTGGGTATATTTTTCAAATGTAAATATTATTTCCTTAAATTGAGCTGAAATTATGGGTCAAGTTATATAAAAAGGCATCAGTACTTTTTACTGCATCATTTTACAGTATAACATCGCAACTTCAAAGAGGACAACAATTTGATTAAAATGCTAGACTTATCCCTTATGATTTTTTAAATATTTGTTTTGCCTATTTTTCTACTGTCAATATTTCCTTAAATGTAGCTTAAATAATGTGTCAAGTTATGTTAAAAGGCATCCGTTGTGCCAACTGCATCATTTGAGAGAATAAAATCACAGTTAAAAACTTTGCCCAATTTTGATAAAAATGCTGGACTAACCCCTTGTGATTTTTTCGGGTTTGGGCCTATATTTCAAATGTCAATTTTTCCTCAAATTAAGGTGAAATTATGAGTCAGGTTGTATAAAAAGGCATCAGTACTTTCTTCTGCATCATTTATTTAGCATAAAATCGCAACTTCAAATTAGGCCCAAATTTGATAAAAATGCTGGACTTATTACCCCTTGTGATTTTTTCAATTTTTTCCTATTTTTCTAATGTCAATATTTTCTCAAATGTAGCTGAACTTATGGGTCAAGTTATGTTAAAAGGCATCAGTAGTGCCTACTGCATCATTTTAGAGAACAAAATCACAGCTAAAAACTTTGCCCAATTTTAATAAAAATGCTTGACTTATGATTTTTTTTAAATGTTTGCCTTAATTTCAGATGTCAATATTTTCTCAAATTTTGCTGAAATTATGGATCAGGTTATGTATAAAGGGCAACAGTAGGGGCCTAGTTTCTACTGCATCAGTTAATAGCATAGAATCGCAACTTCAAATTAGGCCCAAATGTACCCCTTATGATTTTTCAATTCCCCCCCCCCCTTTTTCAGCTATCAATATTTCCTCGAATCAGTAGTATCTACTGAATCATTTAGTGCATGAAATCACAACTTGAACATTTTGCAAACATTTGATAAAAATGCTGGACTTACCCCTTAATTTCAGATGTCAATATTTTCGCAAACTTTGCTGAAAGCATGGGTCAAGTTGAATAAAAGCATCAGTAGTGCCTACTGCATCATTTAAGATCATAAAATTGCAACCTCAATTTTTGCCCAAATTTGATAAAAATGCCCTTGTGATTTTTTCAATTTTTACCTATTTTCCAAATGTAAATATTCCTCAAATTTAGCTGAAATTATGAGTTAGGTTGTTAAAAATGCATCAGTAGTGTCTTCTGCATCATTTAACAGCATAAAATCACATTTGAAAACTTTTTGCCCAATTTTAATAAAAATGCTAGACTAACCCCTTGTGATTCATTTAGATTTTGGCCTTTTTTACAACTGGGTCATTCCGTGTCAATTCAACACGCTTTTGGACCTGACCGTCACAGATTAAAATGAAATTTGGTGTGCTGATTGGACTCAATGAGAAACCCCCAGAACCGAAATTTGTTGTCGTTCGGTTGATTATTTTTTGAGATATGGGTTAACGAACTGTTGACTAATTAGCATGACCTGCTATGTTTGGACATTCATATCTCCAAAAGTAAAGCACTTACAGAGATAAAAATTTACACCATTTTAAAGCTCTTGAAATGGCCCGCATTTGATAACGTAAAATCAAAATTATACCGTATACCACAACAAAGTTACGCAAAAATATGTCCTTTTACCTTGATTTGCGAAAATGCGTATTTTTCAAAATGCGTATTTTTTTTTTCTATTTTTAGCTTAAGATGTAAGCAACATTTTCAAAAAGAAATTTGGATGGGCACTCTTACAGTTTTTGAGTTATGATTATTTGAACATTAAAATGTACGCATTGTACATGTTCAAATATACATGTACAGTGTATTATGTATAGTTTGTGTAATGTACATTTAATAGATGCTACATTTGCATTGGGGGTTCTGGGGGTAGAGTTGGTGTGAACAATTAGAAATCTGTACTATGCAGCTATTTGGCTGCCAGTGCTGCATACTCCTAAGGAGTTAAGATGCTTTCAGGAATGTTTAGGGACTGAACAGGGGTAATAATAATGTCAAGTTGCTTTGAGAGGCCAACCTGGTTTGGAGAGGTGCATACTTTATTTTAATTATTATTATTAATATCATTATGATTGATTTTGTTTTGTTTTGTTATTGGTCTTTTTTTTTATTGATGTGATTGCATGTTAGTAAAACATCAAATGTTTGGCACACTTTATGTATTTTAAGGGATTTTGTGCACGTTCATAATGTGCTTATTTCAAATGTCCAATCAAAATAAGAAATCGAGTGTTCGAAAAACATTTTTTTCACACACTTCGGTTTTTCAGAGGGAAAGCTTACTCAGTACTGGTATTTAAACTTGATGTTTCTTGAAGTTGATGTTTTTTCAATCATTACCAGTGATGTAGCAATCGTGTCAGTGCCTAGTGTGTGTTGAAACAATTACACTTGTGGAAATAGTAGGCCACGATGGGACCGTATACAGGGAAAAGTGCTGAACCCTAATGCCGAACCCTTCAGTATTTATTTGTGTTATGCATGACCAATTTCCTGTATTACTATTTACAGTAGTGATACGGAGACTGCAGTTTTAACCACCCAGACAAAAAGTCATAGGCAAACATAGCCCACACTGTCCGGATGTCAGCACAGGCCCTGGTGACTTCACGAAAATGGACAGCAGAATCTAAGATTGAATTACTGTTGGAAAGAGCCGCGTGTTTTTGTATTTCGTTGAGAGAGAAAAAACTGATCGAATGGTGACATGGTTTGATACTGGTTTGACATTAATAATATTAGTTGATGTAAATGAATTGTTCCATGAAACAGTTGTTGAAGTGTTTCGAATGGAAATATTTCTTTACTGAACTTTGAGAAAAAACTTTATGTACATGTTTGGAAACAGTCCTTTCGTTATTTACAAAATGGGGATTACTTATTGATCTTCAGTTTAAAAAAGAAGTATTTTCTGTGGGCTGTTAAGTTCTCGCTTTAACTCGAGAATGGAACTACTGAGGTGTAAGGTCGGTAATTTTCCAAATTTGAAGTAATTGTGTCAATAATTGGATCACCACTTTAAGATAAATGATTCATTCGCCGGAACTCTCATCAGCAGTAGTAACCAACCAACTACCGGAAGGAATCAATTGTTTGACCACAGTTTGCCTTCATCCAAATCCGGATAAACGCAATTTGACCTTGACGTCTAGTTTTGTGAGCAAGTGTCATACTATAGGGTTCAGTGTATGCTACGAAGTGTTACAGCGTAAAGCTAGACTTATTTCTCAATAAAAAGAATTTGACAGAGATAACAAGTTTGAGTTTGGGTTGTTATTAGTTTTATAGTAGTTGCAGGAACTACCAAAATGTTACAACATTGCAACTTCAAATTAGGCAAAACAAATTGATAAAAGTGCTGGACTAACCCCTTGTGATTTTTTTTTTCGGGTTTGGGCCTAATTTTTAATGTAAATTTTTCCTCAGATTAAGCTGAAATTATGGGTCAGGTAATAAAAAAAAAAGGCATCAGTACTTTCTACTGCACCATTTAAGAGCATAAAATCGCAACTTCAAATTAAGCCCAAATTTGATAAAGATGCTGGACTTACCCCTTAAGATTTTTTTCAAATTTTTTTCCTATTTATCTATTGTCAATATTTTCTCAAACGTAGCTGAAATTATGGGTCAAGTTATGTTAAAAGGCATCAGTAGTGCCTACTGCATCATTTTAGAGAATAAAATAACAGTTAAAAACTTTGCCAAATTTTAATAAAAATGCTGGACCTAACCCCTTTTGATTTTTGAAAGTGTTTGCCTTTATTTCAGATGTCAATATTTCCTTAAACTTTGCTGAAGGCTTGGGTCAAGTTGAATAAAAGCATCATTTTAGAGCATAAAATTGCAACCTCAAATTTGGTTTAAAAAAGCTGGACAAACGACCCTTACGATTTTTTGGATGTTGGGTATATTTTTCAAATGTAAATATTATTTCCTTAAATTGAGCTGAAATTATGGGTCAAGTTATATAAAAAGGCATCAGTACTTTTTACTGCATCATTTTACAGTATAACATCGCAACTTCAAAGAGGACAACAATTTGATTAAAATGCTAGACTTATCCCTTATGATTTTTTAAATATTTGTTTTGCCTATTTTTCTACTGTCAATATTTCCTTAAATGTAGCTTAAATAATGTGTCAAGTTATGTTAAAAGGCATCCGTTGTGCCAACTGCATCATTTGAGAGAATAAAATCACAGTTAAAAACTTTGCCCAATTTTGATAAAAATGCTGGACTAACCCCTTGTGATTTTTTCGGGTTTGGGCCTATATTTCAAATGTCAATTTTTCCTCAAATTAAGGTGAAATTATGAGTCAGGTTGTATAAAAAGGCATCAGTACTTTCTTCTGCATCATTTATTTAGCATAAAATCGCAACTTCAAATTAGGCCCAAATTTGATAAAAATGCTGGACTTATTACCCCTTGTGATTTTTTCAATTTTTTCCTATTTTTCTAATGTCAATATTTTCTCAAATGTAGCTGAACTTATGGGTCAAGTTATGTTAAAAGGCATCAGTAGTGCCTACTGCATCATTTTAGAGAACAAAATCACAGCTAAAAACTTTGCCCAATTTTAATAAAAATGCTTGACTTATGATTTTTTTTAAATGTTTGCCTTAATTTCAGATGTCAATATTTTCTCAAATTTTGCTGAAATTATGGATCAGGTTATGTATAAAGGGCAACAGTAGGGGCCTAGTTTCTACTGCATCAGTTAATAGCATAGAATCGCAACTTCAAATTAGGCCCAAATGTACCCCTTATGATTTTTCAATTCCCCCCCCCCCCTTTTTCAGCTATCAATATTTCCTCGAATCAGTAGTATCTACTGAATCATTTAGTGCATGAAATCACAACTTGAACATTTTGCAAACATTTGATAAAAATGCTGGACTTACCCCTTAATTTCAGATGTCAATATTTTCGCAAACTTTGCTGAAAGCATGGGTCAAGTTGAATAAAAGCATCAGTAGTGCCTACTGCATCATTTAAGATCATAAAATTGCAACCTCAATTTTTGCCCAAATTTGATAAAAATGCCCTTGTGATTTTTTCAATTTTTACCTATTTTCCAAATGTAAATATTCCTCAAATTTAGCTGAAATTATGAGTTAGGTTGTTAAAAATGCATCAGTAGTGTCTTCTGCATCATTTAACAGCATAAAATCACATTTGAAAACTTTTTGCCCAATTTTAATAAAAATGCTAGACTAACCCCTTGTGATTCATTTAGATTTTGGCCTTTTTTACAACTGGGTCATTCCGTGTCAATTCAACACGCTTTTGGACCTGACCGTCACAGATTAAAATGAAATTTGGTGTGCTGATTGGACTCAATGAGAAACCCCCAGAACCGAAATTTGTTGTCGTTCGGTTGATTATTTTTTGAGATATGGGTTAACGAACTGTTGACTAATTAGCATGACCTGCTATGTTTGGACATTCATATCTCCAAAAGTAAAGCACTTACAGAGATAAAAATTTACACCATTTTAAAGCTCTTGAAATGGCCCGCATTTGATAACGTAAAATCAAAATTATACCGTATACCACAACAAAGTTACGCAAAAATATGTCCTTTTACCTTGATTTGCGAAAATGCGTATTTTTCAAAATGCGTATTTTTTTTTTCTATTTTTAGCTTAAGATGTAAGCAACATTTTCAAAAAGAAATTTGGATGGGCACTCTTACAGTTTTTGAGTTATGATTATTTGAACATTAAAATGTACGCATTGTACATGTTCAAATATACATGTACAGTGTATTATGTATAGTATTGTGTAATGTACATTTAATAGATGCTACATTTGCATTGGGGGTTCTGGGGGTTTCTCATTGAGTCCAATCAGCACACCAAATTTCATTTTAATCTGTGACGGTCAGGTCCAAAAGCGTGTTGAATTGACACGGAATGACCCAACTGTCAATACTTCCTCAAATTTAGCTAAAATCATGGGTAAGTTTATACTAAAACGCATCCGTGGTGTGTACTGCATCATTTTAGAGCATCAAATCGCAACTTCAAATTTGGGCCAATTTTGATAAAAATGCTTGACTTACCCTTGTGATTTTTTTCAGTTTTTTGCCTATTTTTCAACTTTCAATATTTTCTCGGATGTACGTAAAATTATAGGTCAACGTATATTAAGAGGCATCAGTGGTGCCTACTGCATCATTTTAGTGCATAAAATCACAACTTCAAATTTGGGCAAAATTTGAAAAAAATACTGGACTTACCCCTTGTGATTTTTTCAAAATTTTGCCCTTTTTTCAGATGCCAATATTTTCGCAAATTTTGCTGAAAGCATGGGTCAAGTTGAATAAACTTGCATCAGTAGTGCCTACTGCATCATTTTAGAGCATAACCATTGCAACCTCAAATTTGGCCGTCATTTTGTTTTAAAAAAAGCAGGCATCTTTATTGATGCCATTAAGTATTACTAAGCCTATAAAATCAAGTCATAATTCCCCTCCTCTCCAAAATAAATATATATATATACTAAATTTTAAATTTTAAATTTCGGTAATATCTTAGGTCATGTTAAATAAAAAAGCAGCTTCATTTATGAGCGTAAATTCACACTCTTACATTTGACCCAAATGTAATAAATAGGCTGGACTTTTCCATTGTTTACACTATAATCTTAAAATCATCATCATAATCATCACCACAACTCAAACCCAAACACTGACTATATAACTATAATTATAACTATAACTCCCTCATAACCATTAACCTACAACCTTACTTGTAACTTAAGACAAAACCTATCCATTCACAACCCAAACGTTAACCGATACTCCCTAGCTTAACCCAGTCAGCTTTATATATCTACCTCTGCTCAAAACCGAACCCTCGCCCAAGCCATTGTAGGCCTAACATTTACCAGTCCATTAAAGCCGTAGGTAGCTATATTAAATGACATGTTATGTAATACCCTTGAAATTAAAAGAGACCATTACATGACCAAGATGGTCACTAATTAGGTCTAACGAGATTATAATTGTCAAAAGTAATTAACATCGTCTTGCACATGGAGATATGATAAGTAACCTAGGCCTACGATCCTTTTTCACAGGGGTTGTGAATCAGTCTATAGCATAAATATGAAATACTCGTGTCTGTTCATTAAAAAGAATACTTAAAAATAGAAATAAATAAAAATAGGCAAGTATTTTTCCCAATAATCACAATGAGTTACTCATCATAAAACGCTGCGGGTAAACGCCGAGATAACAATCATAAATCTTAGTTACCATTGCTGATCACAAGACTGTCTAGTAATAAAATGAACGGAATAAGCCAGAGGAAATTGGGAACGGTTTTCGAAAAAAAATGTAGAGATTTTAGGCTTTGCTTGGTGGAAATCAAATCTTTTGTCAATTGTAAATCCTACGTCGCCAAATCATATTATAATTAGTGTTCATTTTTTTTTAAGGTACATCTCTTTTGGAATGAACATGATTGCATATTTCCTTTTTGAAATTAAATTTATGTTTATGTGATTTTTGTTAAAATTGTATTTATCATTTCAGTTAGTGGTTCTCAAATTTTCAATTGTTTCAGTGCTAAAATGAGCAGTTAAAAATAATAAATTAAACTGTTGCTAATTGAGTAAATAAGTGTCTGGAATTGTTGGGTGTTTTTTTTTTTCAAACAATATTTTAAAAATCTATATGAGAACAGCGTGGTCAGCACTTATTTTGGAAATTATTCATGTTCTCATTATGTATTCACGACAGAACGACCAGCACAAGATGTAATTCAATTACTATAGATTGTCCTGAACTATAAATATAAAATCCACCACACCATTACGATGGTTTACGATAGTATACGGTGCTAGTATTCCATACATGCACATCGCGGTATACTCTCCCCCGTTAGACTACCGTGTGTAGCGTCACGCCACGTGCCGATGCAAGGCCCGCGATTCCCGCACTGCGAACAGCTGGGTATTTGTGTGTGACCGATGCAAAATTCCAGCTCAGCGCGGCAAGCAGGGCGACTGATTACAGAGACGAAAATACAAATTTAGAGACGATTATCTTGGCTGGTTTCTTCGTATCGAGGTCGACATACTTAACGAATACATTTTAATCAAATTTTTGAGTAGATTTGCATGGAGAGACAAAAGCTGAATTCACATTTTTACGTTGAGAATAATGGCTTTACTTTTTTTTTCTTTTTCTTCAATAATCATTTTTGGTGGAAATAAATTTCCACCTTTAAATAATTAAACAAAGTAAGTATTTCAGGATTATTGTTGTATTTTGGTTTAGTTCTTTAAAGCAACGTTCTTGGACTAACAAAATTAGATGGTGACTACTCTGGTTTAAGATATTTTTTAGAACTATTCAAATCTACATAAATGATATTTGAAATGTATAGAATCATCGCTTAAATTACCAAGATTAAATTTAGGACTTTGTAGCACCTACCACCATGCTTGTTTTATCAATTTGAAAGTGAAGATCTTTCTGACATGTATGACTTATAGGGAGGAGGGGGACACGATGATCTCAAAATTTACATAAGGGACGTCATGATGAGTCATGACAACCATGTTCCTGGGCAGCATTGGCAACAGAAAATTATAATATTTAAAGATTCAAGTTTTTTTTTTATTTCACTGTTGAGCCTGTGATTGTGAAGAGATTTTATTACTCCCTCGCACGGATCCCCTACATCAGAAGCCCTTGGCTGTTAGACAAATCTGTTTGATAATATTTACCGAGTGGTGTGTAAACGACTATAGTTGAATAAGTGGAATTCCGCGAGCTGTCTAGATGCTCGGGTAGAGCTACATCCGACGTGATAAGAGACAACGTTCAACAGTTCATGGACATGAAGGAAAACAGATGTGAACTGTCATTATTCGTGTATCGGGAATTTTAACAAATTGTCCATGAACGACGTCGTCTGCATCCTGCATCTTCGTCTTGTTTCTTTAGTTGTACATCAATAATCATCATTGATTCGTATTATACCGAAAAGGGGGCCTGACTAACTTGCACCCCAAACCTCGGTTTGGTTATAGCGAACAAAAAGAACAGAAATCAAAAGTATATCAGGCGGAACGTATTTGGGTTTTTCTGTTGAAAGGGTTTGATATAGAAGGTTTCACCGTTTAAATTTAGCATTGAAATACAATTCCAAAGGTTATTTGCAATAAGAACCTAACCGTGTTGCACAATCAATGATGTCATCTTCCCTTACCAACAAAATCTGCTTTCCATTTTCAGTCTTAAAAATAGATTTTCTCTAATGAATCGCGCAGCTTTGTTTAAATTCCAACCATCATTCCAGAATTGCAAAAAAATGCGTATCTTTTATTGTGTCTGCGAAAAAGAAGAAAAAAACAACAACAAATGCAACTACGTCAGAAGGATGATTAAGACTCCTGTAGCGTTATTTTAATTTATATATTTATTTACTTTTATTGGTCTTCGGATAGTAAAAACATCTTGACCAGGAGTATTCCAATTAAAACAAAACTGTAATCAAAAAGATGTGTCTTTCACAAGCCCCTGGTCATAAACACTAAATATAATTATAGGAATACTAAAAACATTGAAAAGAAAGTTAGGATAAATTGATTAAACAAACACTCCCACAGCCCAAACAACCCCCCCCCCCAAAAAAAAATAATAATAATAATAATAATAATAAATAAATAAATAAATAAATATATAAATAAATAAATAGCAGGAAGACAAAGCACGGACGGACAAAAAAGACCAGAACAGAACAGGAAAATATCCTTACAAACAAGACTAGAGACCCCCCCCCCATAAAAAAAAATATTTAAAAAAAGCGATAAAAAAACTAAAAGTTATAAATTTCAGTTAAGTAAAACAATTACATACTTATGTAATAAAGGTAATTATAAGACAGGCGATTTCAATGACATAATTTTACTTTTCTATTGTGAGTTAAATTCATTTTCGCAGTGATGTCTTTAAAGGGAAACGTAATGAGACAAGACTACCAGATCTTATTTTATTACGGATGCTTTGTGATTACCCCGCAATATGTTTACTCAAATGGAACATTACCCTCATTTTGATATTCACTTTTAAATTCATTCACCCATGTTTTCGGTCTCTGATTCTATAGTAAATTTTATTTTTAAGCGATGAAAGAAAAAGTCTACAAATTTCGACTGCAAATGAACAAAACAAATTTTCCTGACGTGCCCATGAATGCAATTGTTTGTTGCAAACACATCATGTGTTGAAAGATGTAAGCACACACAAAAACAGTGCACCATTTACCTACGCAACGAGTATACTAATTGCCGCATAATAGCTACGAAAAAACACGCAGTTTGTCTTCCTAGTTTTTTCAAGCAAAGATGACTCAAATATAAAGTGAAATTCGAAACCGCTCGGTCGATCAATCACGGTGGGTATGGACCCCAGGTAGAGTTACTTATACAGGTATTATGTCAGCACTGAATGCATGGAATAATCGAAATGGGTTGGAGTTTGTGGAACTGCATTGCTTACATGTAATTATAATCATCATGAGATTTAGCTCATTTCCTGGGTTTAGTGAAATAAAAAGGCACATGTAGTGCCTACTGCATCAGTTTATAGCATAAACTGTTTTGGCCATAATTTGATTGAAATGCCTATGTTCTTTTTCCAATTAATTTGCCCGAATTGGAAGTTTGATTATATGCTTTTAAAATTAAGCAGGGATCAATACTGATGCTGTTTGTTATCACCTAACCTGTCAAATCTATCAAACTTTTCAAATTACTAAGAATTTTTCGGCAAAACAAAAGTGAAAGGGTTATGCTTGTATTTCCAAAAATTTTGCTGAACAATTCTGGGTCATTAGACTTGAATTAGGGGTTAGTTGCTTGATGGTAGGATAAAAATTATCTCTCATCACATTTATAATCAATATCACCAAACCGAGTAAGAGAGTGCATAATAGCCTGTCCCCCATTGGGTTAATTAAGAATCAGCATTTGGTAATGCTTATTGTAGTCAGGGAACATAACGACAAGGGTCTAAATCTAGTTGACGCCATCAATTCATCTTGGAAACGTATTATGGATCTGCCAGTCCCAACAATCCATTGTTTAGTACGAAATACTGTAAAATAAACGAAGAGCGGGAAATCGCCTCACAAAATAATACTCGATTTTGTGTTCTCAGATCAGGATATCCGGTTTCTGTCTTTTAATTATCTGGCCTTGTAAACAATGTAACAAATAAAAGCCAACATTTAGAACGAATGTTTGAAGGTTCCAGTCCCCTCCTTGGTTCTATTATATTACAAACAATATATAAAAATACATAGCAAATTTATCTGGGTTTGTTTTTCCAGTCTGTTTTATAAAGAGAGTTCAACACATCTCATAGCAATGTTCGAATTTGAAATTCCTTAAAAAAAAAATTAAAAATGTATTGCATGATTAATATCATGGAAAATCCAAGTCGATTTCATAGAATGTTCTTGATAACGCTGTGCATTTAATAGCGTCAGTCTGTAGTAATGCAATTCCACCATGACATTGAAACCAACAGCGATGCTTACCGTAGGCATTCCCCTAAGGATCGTTTAACTAAATTTCACCCCAAGAGCTTCCACAAACCGGGACAAATTCTTCCCATGCGTTAAATCCCTCGACTGGAAGTAATAACAACCCGGCAATTCTTAGTGTGTAGTACAAAAAAAGTATGCGGTTGGATTTTAAATTGATATTACTGTGTGAAATAAAAATGCATTAAATTTCAGACCGCACGGAAGAGTGAAGGTGAATTAATGAGGGTGAACGGTTAACGACCACGTTCCAAATGGCTGGTGGAATTGCACGATGGAGACATCAAGACACTGTTTATGCGTAAACTGAGCATTATAGCCTTTGTTTTGTTTTGTCAATTAAGGTACAACCTTAGTCACGTTGGGTTATCTTCTGGTTTGCTAGATATTTTTATTGGAATATTAAAATCACCCATCATTTACATTATTTGCGAGGAATGTAAAGCATACGTTTTTTGTGTTGCTTTTGTTGGGGGGGGGGCTTTGTTTCACGTGGGAGGGCCTTCGGTGGCGGTTGTTTTTGTTCTTCCTTGTTTTAAACGCTAACTATTGTCCAAAATATTTTAAGATTATTCGTTTTCCTCTATTAAAAATGATTGCATTTTCCACTTTAATTTCAAAGGGAAAAAACTTATGAATTAATCAATGAGAAACAAATACGTTTACATTCCAATTTGTGTTCAAAATCCTCAAATCATTTTCAGTGTGCTTAAAAAGTCCAACAGAGAGAAACTATAGCTCGGTTTTTTTATTTATGCTGTGTTTACAAAAAAGGTATAAACAAATTATTCAGAATTCAACATCCAACGTGGACGATGTTGACTGCATTGGTAACAAGATGTTTGACTGTTAGAAACACTGTTAGATCACCTAAACTACGGTATCGTCTTCAACTCTGCATTCATATAAAATTAATATTTACATATATCTCCGTTTAAATGTTCCATCACCAAATATATACAGAAGGGTCAAGACGCACGATCTGATCCTGATTGTCCATGCCGACTCTTGTTTCAGATGATAATAAAAGCTGAACCATTTGAGGGTATTGAGGTTTTAGCCAATGACTCTAAACGAGTCAGTGTCACAAACAAGCCTGTTTATGTTGATGTCCGAAAATCTCGCTGGTTTCCAAAGTGAAGACGAGTTTTGGGGGTTTTTTTTACTTAAAAGTACTCCAGTTAATTTTAATGTCACCGTGATTTTGCAGTCCAGTACATACGGTCGTTCAGCTCCGATGTACGGCATGGCTCCAGAAAGAATCACGCCCCCTCAAGGCCGGCCGTCACGCAAGTCAGTGTCCCTTTTTATCTGTTCAGTAATTGAAAAAAGACACAAACAAAAAAACATAGTTTTGACTCACAAGCATGGTAAACAATTTCATGCATGACCTACTTAGAAGAGATGACACGGATGAAACATTTCCATAGTATTGTACATGAAAAATAAACGACAATAGTATAAACAGAGTTTGTCATGATTGACAAAATATTTCGCAAACAAGCTACAATACATATTCCGTGATTTATTTCGAATGTAAAAAAAAACAACAACATCGCACCAACGCTTAAATGTATATATACAAATATTAAACCCGATTGATTGAAAAGTGCTTCCCTGTGATTTAATAATAATACTAATATTTATGCCGTCTTCTAGAGCACATGTACCCACGAAAGTGCTCATGGCGCTTGCTCCAATAATATGACATGAACTGCCAGCTCTCTCTCTAGACTCGGTCCTTTTGGGCATAATTTTTTTAAATAGCACTTTAGGCGGGAATATTAATGAGTTTTCTAATTGTATTTGAACTGTTCAATCACCAGACTTCCGAACATCTTGTGGTTATTTTGTGTTATCATCCTAATCATTCACAGATTCACAACAAAATTTAATATTCAAAAGATTTATTTATGTCATTGCTAGGGAAAGGGTACTGGATTTCCATTACCACTATACATGTTTCAACAGGAAACAGCGACCATGTCATAATTTAGGACACGAACCGTAACGAAACCAACAAACTCGGGGTCGTGAACTTAACTGCTTCGTCATTCATGTTTATTGATGACTGAACTGGCTTAAGTTACTAGACAACGGAGACAACCACATAATGATTAAAAGAATCGTATATAAAATATATGTAACTTGTGCATTATGTAGTCATTTTTACTTCAAAACAAAACAATCGACGAATATGTGTGAAATCAGTCATCAACTAGTATGAATGAATGAGGAAAACAAAGTTACTGTTCTAGTAAAAAGCTCTTTTCGAAAGTGTTTTTTTTGTATATGCAAGTTCACACCAAACAGGGCTAAAAAGACACTCTTGGTAAGGAGCTACAAGAAGAAAATATTTAGGATGAAAATATCTGAGGGGAGCTGAAGGTAGGTATTGATACTCCTCTTTAAAACAGTCTAGATTGTAGGATGGAGGGGAAACATGCACCAGGCAAGGAGTTACAAAGAGATGCAGTGTGTGGAATAAAGCTGTTTGCTTCGAAATGAGACCACCCCCCCCCCAAAAAAAAAATAAATAAAAAATGTACACTTGGTTTTCCCCAAGTATACAAATAATGGTTCCTTCATATTATCCACACCATGCTTCAAACATCACGTAATAATGTGAAGATTAGTTAAATATTTCCTATTATTCGTCCAGATGTACTTCATATGTTTAACAAACACTTTGTTTCTTAAAAATAAGACTATACTATAAGAAAAACTCTTCTAAAATAAGTTCTAAAACAAATTCAATCATTCGTAGATTTTCATCATGCAAGGATAACTTCCAATTTGAGAAAATTTCATTAAATTTGGTTGTCAGCCCAAAAAAACAATTCAGGGGTTTTGCACACGTGCTTTTTCGATTGGTAAAATCAAAACAAGCAACCTTAACATTTACTTATACAGTATTTTAGATTTATATAATTTTGTGGATTACTTCGGGTAGTAGCATGAAATTTATGACAAGTAAGGCTTTAGATTGAAACTAGTGGGTTTTGCTTAATTAATTTGATCATTCCCAAACGTGTCAATTGTCTTTGAAAGAGGACATCAACATTTATCGCATGCTGGACTAGTAGAGATGGGAACAGACCAATCATTTTTATTTCATTTCAAGATATTTATTTCCACTCCAACAGAGAATCATGATTACAATAATAAAGAGCAGTAAGAGGATAATCGGAAAGAGGGGCATAGCCAGAAAAGCCTCGAGCTTGTGGTAGGTATGCCGGGACAAACAAAAACGCAAACGGACTAACACTAACAAAGTACAGTGTGAGTAGGTTCGATAATTAACTGAGACAGAATGGACTCTTTGTGAACTAAAGTGGGCTACAGAGGGATGCAAATTATAACAGTTAATTTTACATAGGAAAACACGTGAGGGGTTAAAGAAACAATAACACAGCGTATACAGGTGCAATAGATAAATCTCAATAAGGTGAAAACTAAGAGGAAGCTCCAGGGATTAGATTCGATTTTGAACAATCAGTAGTAAAGAAGTGATGCCACTTAATTGGATTGTGGCCATGTTAGTCTGGTTCCCTGTGAGATGTTAAAGGAACATTACAGAATTGTTTTTTCCAACAAAACAGTTGCTGGCAGTGTAAGCACTTTATGTAATCCACCATATACATAAACTGACAAACCTGTAGAAGTTTGAGATCGATCGGCCATCAGGGTCACAAGAAACTAGTAAAAAAAAAACGATTACACATTTGCATAAAATCGTATAGATTCAACAAATGAATAAAACGCTCACTGAGCGATAAACTCCAATCGGAAAATTAGTTTATTCATTTCTCATCAAGTATGGCATTTCAGACAAACTATTTCAATGGATGTTTTCTACTATCATCATCATTAGACCGTGTAAGTTTTATGTAAATCTGTGATCAAAAGTATATTTTACAAGTTTTTTTTTCTTACTAATTCTGTAATGTTCCTTTAAATTGATGGTTAAAACATCTGACCTGAACTTCGAAGCAGTCTTCAGTTAGATATAATTATTGTATTTTTTTTTAAGAAAACAGTAACACCAAAGTAAACAAACCTACCTCCTTTACGTGGTTTTCTACTTCTCTTGGTATCATTGCAGTCGACACCCGTCAGTGTCTGAGCAACCATGCACTCCTTGTCTATTCTGTCGATGACCGAACTCTCTCGTTGGTCTTTGGATGAGAGCTGCTGGGTTGGTGGGGTGCTTGCCGAATCTTCCTTCTGGATATCCATTCTAACGGCGGTCTCACTGCACTGTAACATGACAGAACGAACGAAATCAGTCACTAGACCAAAAAGAAGTAATTTGTATCAGTTGCGGGTATATGTGAAGCCGTGTGCGTGGAGCAGCCACTCGCGTGTATGTCCGGGACTAAAATGAAGAAATCACGGCCCGCTGCGAGTGAACAGCGCGCCCACACACACAGCGGACGTAACCTTCCCCCGTACAGTGACACACACATGGGTAGCTAAACAACGCGCCTTTTCCCCTTAGCTCAACCTTGTCAAACCAGTCGCCATGTTTGGGTGTGTAGGATGCAGCTTTGCGCAATTAATATTGACAATACGAAACCGTTCATAAAACACCAAAGTGACCATGTATGTTTCTATTCGAGTCATTATGGGCTGTTTACTTACACTTGCTATGAAATCTCTTCGAGGCGGCGTTTCAGGAAAATGAATTTCGATCGCCTCTTCGGCTCACAACATACGAGTCGTCATGAAGAATCCAGTGTTTGGAATAATAATAACCTATCAAATTCGAAACACGTACATAGTGCACGAGTGTTTACTGCTGATAACAAAATTAACAGTTTCCGGGTGTTTATATTTGAACTGCTGAATGATAATTCGTGTTATTTTGAAGGGTACCGTTTGAACGAGTGATAATTGTATTTCTGTCCCATTTTAAACTGCAACGTGTGTTATAGTTAACGAAATTACACGGACCATAGCGCCAGGTGATTTCTTGAATACTTTTTTTCCTACCTACGATCCAGCTGTGATTCAAACGAAAAGACAAACAATTTTTTCTTTTGTTCGAATTCAACTGACCATGTTCAGTATAGAATTGAGGCGTGGGAAGAAAAAAACTACGAGTGATTGAGGAAAGCAAACATATGGCGGCCAAGGGGAAGAGTGAGAGATATAAACGAGTGTGTTACAAAGAAGGAAATACATTCAGTTTATGTATTGTTTACAACTTTGTGATTGAACTGTATGTTTTTTCCAAATATTTCAAATGCTAACGGTTTCTTACCTTTGTTCGAACGTGTGAGCTGCACCAAGGGCCGCAAGAGCTATGCAGTTGATTGTTTTTGACTGAAATTCGCTAATTGTCGTATTTTTGTGACGTTTGCCAAATATCGGCATATCGCGTGGCGGGAAAACTGAGTGTGATGAGACAGTCCCTTAATGTCAATAGACATCAGCAGATAAGAATAATAAATGAGCTCCAAAAGGCGCAAAAAGTAAAGCTCTTCCTGTGATCAGACTCCCGCCCGTTGATTTTTTTTGCTCGGGCTTGCCAAACTATGAGGGCGCGCGGGGGGAGGACCGGCGTGTTATTAGATGTGCCGATGATGAGAAATAATCAAACCGTGGCGTCCGGGTCAGCCGATTTAACCTTATATTATAATATCAAAGGCGTTTCCATACCGACGAACCCACTTATTTTTAGATGAACTTTTTTTCTTGTTGTCTGTAATAAAGTATTGCTCAATGGCGGGGTTTTCCGTTAAACTTACATTATGATAATTTCAAGCACATTAAGTACATACGTGTATAGCAAGTTGTCCGTCTGCATTATGCTGACGTGTAATGTGCAGCTACGTGTTCACAGAGCGCTGCAAACGACAGCGGCGCTACACAGCCCGCCGTTAGTTATCAATGTTGCCGTTAACGAAATCTTAGTAAAAGACAGAAATCTAGGTTGGATTGTATGACGGAAAGTAATATTTATATATGTTGTTTTTTCAGTAGGTGCATGTTTTTTCGATTGGGTTTATAATCAATCAAGTGCGAACACGTTATGCATATCGGCAAATTACACGAATCGTTGATTAAGAGGGTAGAAGAGTTATTTCTGAGAGAACAACTCAGAGTTGGAAAATATGTTTTTCGTCAGTTCTACCCGTTCCTTTGTTCTGAATACTGTGTGTAGGAATTATGTATGTTATAACATTGATAATGCATGTCGGTTTTTATGTTCGTTGTCGTGTCGGTCTTTCTATGTTCGTTTTGTCAGCGTGTGTTGAGGCGGGCGGTAGGAGAGGACCTCGTATACTTGAGGTGGAATGTTTCTCTGTTTTGAAAGGGTTGATTCGTTGAGCCTTATCATGTATATTTTGCAAAATGGTTTTTTAGTTTAAACAATGTTAACTTAATGGTCGATTTCAGTGAGTTTTTGTAAACAAGGGTGTACACGAAAGGGTCAGTTGAGGGCAAGTTATAGAATATTGCCATTTTTCGGCATTTTGCTAATTTCTGCGTATATTTCAATGGCAAACTAGTGTCCGCTTTATAATTTGTTTATGATTGTTTAAAAATTATAGGTCGATGGTAGGATAAGGTGGGGCTTTCATGTGGTACCATACTTGGTTGTCTCTGATTGGATGAGTGGCATGGTCTCGGCGCGTGATATTTTCTGGTCTTAGGGAGGGAGTGCACCCTCTGGAAAGAGTGCCTTTTTGTTGCAAATCAGAGGGGGTACTGCGATTGAAAATAACAGCGGAGGTCCTTGAAAGGGATATCAAAACCTTTTGTTTGATATTAATACTATTCAAAACGAGTTGTTGCGCAAGTTGGTTTTTCCCCATGGTATGAAACCACGGTGTTGCGAAAGATTTTTGGGGAAAACCAAATGTTAAAAATAAACAACCTACAATGTACAAAAGATAAGCTTTCCATGGCCTGTCTCGAAATTTCTAGAAGGGTATTTCAACATCGCTCGTTTAAAATAAAACAAAACCTGTGCCAACAACTGTAAAATGGATAATATCTCAATGACGTTAAACTAGTTTTTTTTTCTTGCAGGGCGGGGAGGCCTACTAGAAAAATTTCCTAACGTGTACCGAAATTTCTAGAAAGGTTGCAACATCACTTGGGGAAAACCAAAAATGAGAATCAGGACGATAACAAATATCTTGAGTTTACAAAGGGTAGTTTTGTAAAAACAAGAAGCTGGAGACCATTTTGGTCAGTTGATGAATTATTTACATCGAACCTTTTTGAATTTTATCAGAGCAGTTAAAAGGCTTGCTATGTTATCTTTGAAAATAACTATGTTTGTAAATTATGCAACAAACTGACAAAAAGGAATTTACGTCATATTTGATTTTCAACGACTTATAGAGATGTTGTATATTATGAACGTCTAGGATTAGTATACAGCTTCCTGAAGGAATGATTTATTTATTTTTTAATATATATATATTTTTTAAATAATTTCTGGGAACCCTCCTGCGAAGGACCTGTTTGGTTGCAACACCCCCGTAGTACATGTCAGCATATGCTTCCAAGCTCTCTCCATAGGTTAAAGGGGTTTGGTTTGCATTTTCGTCAACGATTTTTGTTTATCTAAGTGTGCTGTGTGCATGTCCAGGTATTGGCTGTATTCATTTAGTTTTGTTTGTTTCTTTAATAAATAACGTTTTTATAATTTAGTTGCATCTACCGTTGACAATTGACACAAAGATTTTATGCAACAATAATAATATGAAAATGAAAATAGTATAGTATTATATAGCGCACGTATTTACCATTAAGGTGCTCAATCTATTTATTTATTGCTTAAATTAAGAGACACGTTTACGTAGCACCTTTTAACACATTGTAGGGGTTTACAATGAGCTGCAAAGGATTCTAGCAAAGTTGAGCCCTGCTCCCCCCCCCCCCCCCCTCCTAACCAAACCACTGACACCTGTTGATGGTCCAGCTTAGAATATTATGGCATATTGAAGACAATTTAAGTTATGTCAGCACATGCTGACAGCGGCCCCCACTGCAGGGTTAAATTGATTGGGTTAGATATGGACTTCTACTGATTCAGTTTGTCAAAATAACTCAATACGGAAATAGTTAATTCATCAGACAGTTATTACGCCCCTCGCCAAACCAAGTCACCTCTGGGAAAAAGTGCAAATGTCATTGAAAGTCAACTGAAACATCAGCCATGATACTATTGAAAAAAAAGGGTTCCTTTAACAAATCTGAAAGGGATTTAAAATTTCCCTGACGAAACTGCACGAGCGTAAACGTGCCAAGTGATTTCAGTTTGAAAAAAAAAAAAAAAAATCGCCGCCAAAACAATGCTCATTTAAAAATAAATGCACTATATTTATTAACAATGACGAAACACTAGAGGAGTCATGTTTGTCAACATTGCCGTTTCAGCCATAAGGTAATAGCAGTAGCAGAAATCACTTGACTTGCACACGGCCTAAACATTTATCCCAGACAGATGTTGACCTGAACTACCAACCGGAAACACCTCAACATTGCTGAACTAGAGTAATCTCTAAATGGAAAGCAACTCCCATAATTTAACCCATAAAGTGTAGCTAGTTTTACTACGCTTATTTATTAAATTAAAAGGGGTTGTTGATTATCCCAAGTGTCAAATAGAGCAATTCAAATGTAATAAACTTGTTTCATAAATGGTAAAATATTATTAGATATTGAAAGGTTCAATTTTTCTTTGTGTTCTGGGAGAGTAAGCTCTCGATGTACAGACCTCTAAAAAACGAATACCGTTTTTGTTCTGTTCTTTTCTATGATTGTTTGTTTGCTGCTGTCGCCGTTGCCGTTGCCGCCAACACAATGGTTGTTGTTGCTGCTGCTGCTCCTGCTGTTATTGATGTTGGTTGTTGTTTTTGGTGGTGCTCTGTTGTTGATATTGTTGTTGATGTTGTGTTGTTGTAGTTTTGTTGTTTATGTTGTTGGGGCAGCAGAAACACATGATAATGGTTGATATTCTGCAGATATATTGTATACAGTCATAGTTGCTATTTTTGGTTGATCTATATCAACAAAGAATCAGCTTGATGGAAAAAGTCATGCGATGTATTATTTCAGATAATTTATTTCTTTGTGTGCAACCAAGCTCTTAATAGTTAGCCTTTGAATAAAGACTGGTTACAGGTCGACATCATTTGTTTATTATTTTATTTAAAATGTTTATTTATTTACAATTAGTGCCTGTAACACGATGAACAGGAAACTAGACGAAATGTTTAGTTTTAGATTCGGAATGAAAACAAAAATGGAGAAAAACATGCGTAATCAGGTAGGGACTGAAAACCCAATCCACATGTAGGGTCCGAGGTGGGACTCGAACCGAGGTCCACAGATATGAAAGAAACCAGCGAGCCCACCTGATTCTAAATTAAACCTCAATATTAACATGGCTTGTAGTAGGCATAATTTTTTAACCATCTTCAGAACACAATTCAAGTAAGACGTTAACATGCTTGCTGTTTAAAAAGCATAATTTGAAAACAGCACCAAATCTTCCATTAGTGAAAATTGTAATAATACGATTTTAATCAACATTTGGTGTGAAGAAATAAGCACATCTTGAAACTCTCTCGTCTGTCATTTATTGAAAAAACTGTTTTAGTTTTTGTTCAGAGTACAATCAAAACGAAAACATATCCTTTAGTTATGATATTGTTGTAATATTTTGCTGGCGGGAAAGGCCCTGGATCAGTTCCAGGATTGCACTATTGTATTTGAATCGTCTTTCTGGCTGACTCATCGGGTAAACATTTAGGTGTGGTCTATAAGCAGTCGGATGACTCACTCATCGACGCATCGTGTAAGTTTATGTAATCTCATAGAAAAATATTATGTTTACATCAATTCTGTTGCCACAAATAAAATAAGTTGCAAAGGAAAAAGCAAAATTTTTTCCTTTAAAAAAAAATATAGGGTGATTTAAAGGAACGTTACAGAATTGGTTTTTTTCTAACAAAACAGTGCTGGCAGTGTAATCACTTTATGTAATTCACCATATACATCAACTGACAAACCTGTAGAAGTTTGGGATCGATCGGCCATCTGGGTCACGAGAAAATAGTGCAAACCCGTTTACAATATTGCATGTGTTATACAATGCATGAATAAAACGCTCATGAGCGATAAACTCCAATCGGAAATTAGTTTGATTTATTTCTCATCAAATATAGCATTTCAGACAGAAATGTTTCTAGGGATGTTTTCTACTATCATCATCATTAGACCGTGTAAGTTTTATGTAAATCTGTGATCAAAAGTGTATTTTACAATTAACAATTCTGTAATGTTCCTTTAAAGAGAGACTCCAATTTCAAATTCAGTTTTGTGATCCACTCATTTTCCAATAGAAAGATTCCTGATGAAAATAGGAAACAAATTACAAGTCTCTCATCTCACATTAAAACGGTTTAAAATACCACTCTGTTTGATAGCTTTTGAAATCCAAAAATGTTCGTTTACGCCACAATTCATGATATAGTCTGTACATTTTTCTACAAAGAATTTTCAGTTCATTGCTGAATTCTGATGATGTTCGATCAAAATAGCATTGAATTTGACGTGATGACTGACGAAAAGACGTCATGCTTCAAATTTTGCTCCAAGACAGCAAGAAATAAATGACATTTTGCACTATTTTAACGTGAGGTTAGATAATTTGTTCCCAATTTCATTAGGAATCTGTCTGTTGAAAAATGAGTGCATCACAACACTTAATTTGTCTGGAACCCTTCAAATTTCGAAAGCTGCAACTTTTTATGTGATGGCTCCAATCTTTTAAAGAAAATCTATTGGCTAAACTTTGAGACAATACTCAATAGGAATAGTCAAAGTTGACATTCATAATATTCATAATGCCAGGAATGGTGGATTTTTTAAAGAAGATTTTGTAAAGTTAATTTTAAATTTCCTTTGGCCTTTTTTTTTTTTATAAATATTTGTTTGTATCTTGCAATTAAAACTGTTTGAGTCTAAATTAATGCATTCCTGGTTGCTGCATTAACAAACTTAAGAGGAGAAAAAGGGCCCAAATAATATTTTAGCACCGGGTTAATTAGTGTAACATAAACAAAAACTATATTAGAAACAAAGCAAACAAATGAACATCATTTTATTTTTATTTTTTAGACAAAATGAAATTTGTTAAATGAAGTGAATCGTTCCCCTCATCTCAACAGTGGTGTGTATGTAGTTTCAAGCTGTGTGTGTGGGTAGGTAAACACACAGCTGTGGGGGGGGGGGTACTTTTACACAATGGAACACAGGTTCCCGCTCTTTTTCCCACTTGGTCCCCACATGGGACTTCTTTAGAAAAGGGAATAATAGAACATCAAGGATAAGTCCCCACACCCGGTATACGGGTTCTTCTCTCCATACTGAACTGTTGATTTGTTTTTATGTATTATTCCTTTGAAAGTAGGTTGATCACAACCTACTGAAACTGCACTATGTTTCTTGATGTTTAAAAATCCAAGTAAGTGATATGACAAAATAGTTTTGCAGCAAAACCAGAGTGTGTGTAATTTGTTTAAATAACTGCATTGCTGTTGTGTATTCTAAAAACATGTTAAATTTGTACTCTAAAACAGGGTAATGTTAATTTATTTGTCATATTCTAGGATTTATAGACAAATTTTACTATAAGTTACCACCATTTAGGCTGTGCAGCAAACTTGCGACGCATAAGGCATGTCATGCACCTGTTTAAAATTGGATACATCCGTGCAAACAGTCCTCTAAAAAGCAGGTGCCGAAAATTGACGCAGGCTGCGTCTTTTTTCGGCAGGGGAAAATTGACTGTATTGTTCGGGCGTCCAGACATTAAACAATTCATTTTAAGACAATGTAAAGTAGCAGTGGTATTGACCTTTATCATGGTTTGACCATCTTGACTCTCTCCCATTCAAATCAATGTAACCAAACCTCGGCTTGAAGGGGAAATAGTCTGGTTCCTTTTTGTACAATGACTATTAGCATACTTAACTGCTGTTAGATACAGGGAGCATGACCCAGAGTCGCATTTTGCCCTTAGTACTTTGCAGCTAATATCCGTTAGGGTTTCCTGTGTGTGGTTGAGATACGACAGCTTTAAACCAACACGTAGATAGGGGATCGAACTCAAATGCTCGCACGTAAACTGGTTGAATGATGGCTCTTCTGGGTGTACCAGGTGACGGGGTACTTTTTCAAAAGACATGGTTTATTGATAGAATGGGTCTATTTGCTTTATTAAAAATCTATAATCTTAGAAAACTTCGCATTCAATGACCGAATGGGCCCTTCTTTCCTTGCATACGAACAAAACGTTCAGTACAATTTCAGCAAGAAGATCTTCCATATCGTAATTGGGCTACTCCTCTCCTCCCAATTCTGCCTCTGTTTTGAAACCATGTTTGGCTTTTCAAAAGTAAGAACATTTCATGGAAACCTGCTGCGTGTTATTTCACTGCTAGGCGTATGCATAAACGTTGTCATGGCTCCCTCTTTGTTCAGCCAATAAACTGTGTAAGTTGACCTCGAGAGCGTACGAGCTTTCGCGAGAACCTGGACTTCCGGCAAATCGAAGAGCAGCTACAGTGTGTATTGTGTCAACTGTTTTTGAAAGAACTTGTATTGTGATGTTTCAATAAATTTCGATCACTGAATATGGTTTGAACGAAAAAAAAAGCTTAATTTAGAAATTGTAAATTGCAAACAAATTCGCAAATCTTCGGAAAATATTTGTGCAGTCGACACGGTTTGCGTAACGCAGTTGGCATAAATTCGCAACTTGACACTTTGAGCCGAATGTTGAGAGGTAAAAGCAATATTTCAATTTTTCCAGATTTTTTTTTTTTAATTAATTAAATTATTAGTTTTAAAGGTAATCATTCCAACAACAAAAACATTTGTGGTGGAAAACAAACTTGCACCTATGTTGGCTCAGAGGTACCCGGATCCTCAATGGTGACCTTATCGTCACGAGACTTACACGGTATATTAATGCATTGTCATTTTACCTTGACATGCGCAAACCAAGTTATGCATAATTAATGAGCAGAAAGCTTTTGACCAAACTAGGTTCGGTTTCCATGCAACTAACACAGTCGCCATTTTGCCTTTGACAGCAGCGATACTTCAAACCGCAAAATAATTTCTTGATATTTTAAAAATGAATGACGGAAGTTTCATAGATATGAATGGTCAACGAACTCACTCGGGAACGATCCAAGACGCTCTAGAACAGTAAGTCGAAAAAACATTTATGTCTCGAGCTCAGCCATAAAACAAAACATGAATTTTCTAAACTACTCATATTGCAAGCACAAAAAGCGACTTGATGATTGGGTAATTTTTGCATTTCCCTGCCTAAACCGACAGAGCAAAACTTAAGATATAAGTTCATCTGTTTTAAATCTTATACTTTCTAGACCGTTTGGTTGTGTCGGTTCTGCGAACTGTTTGACAGGGATCACCATCTATATGTCTGTTGGTTTAACTCAAGGCATGAAAGGAACGAGCATGAAGCGTCATATGAGCATAGATTTGAGACAAGGAAGCATTCGTTTCCGAACGATGGCAGAGGTGAGTTTTTATGTTTACATTTCATACAGTTTTTCTCTTCGTGTCATTAGTACATAACGCCCTACTCCGTATAAAGTTTATTCACCTATGATGGCAGTCTAAATTGTAAAAAGCGTAAACTCCTTGCAAATTGTTTTCAACTCCACTGACAAAATTACATACACAGCATAATTTGTCTCATTGAATAAGCTGAAGAAAAAAAGAAGATTTGCAAGCAAACATAGAATTGCAAACAATTTACAGGCATCAAATATTCTGCAAAAATGAGTTAAATATTCGTTCGTTTCTCTGATATTGAAACACTATGCCTTATCGCAAGCATTACAGCAGCAGCTGTTCGAAACTTAATGTCCAGAAAAAAAAGCAATTATTCCTCCAAAGTAAACTATTGTTTGTCTTTGTACCTAAACAGCCACATTGTAGACCTACAAGATCCGTTGGAAACCACTCACATAATTTACTCCGATTTCCGGACCAGCAGATGCGAAATATGGGCGAAGCTGTTAATTGGTGAACTCAAGATAAAGTCAACCGGCTGGTCTCAGTGACACATCAACCTCGTCCTGACTTTACTGCAGAAACTGCAATGTTTTCGTTCACCCTTTTCCCAAATTACATAAAGAAAACCGTAAAAGAACAAACCTTAAAACCATTCAAGTTTCCTTGGCCGTTATGTTTTTTATGCGAATAACTACATCTGAGGATTGCATTCAGATATTCACATTTTTAGAGACCTTGGAAAGGGCATGTTTCAGTCAAACAAAAAGTCCCTCTGTCACATGAGCAAACAACCTTCATGTAAAGGTCCACACTTTGCATGAATAAACATGTAGGCTACCGTATACTGGCCATGTCAATGATTGATTTGTGTGGGTGGGTGTGTCATTTTTCAAATAATTATTGACTACACATTGTTGATGTTTTGGTGGGTTTTTTAAATGTTGTTTTCCAATATGGAACCAGATTCACTTCAAGCCTCGGTTTGAGTACGTCAGATTTAATGGGTCCACTTTGTTAAATTGAAATAGCAACAACTATCAATTTCAGTGCATTACCAGCTAAAATAAGTCGAGTCGTCAATGCAATGTGTAGTATGTAATTGATTAAGTCACAGAAGATGTCGAAATTATGAATCTATGAGTATCTTGAATTATTTTTTAAACAATTATAATGTGTTTGTAGTTCTTGACATTATTTTAACAGTCAAACTTCTAAACATTTCACAATCTGTTTCAAGTTTAAAATATATTTTTTTTAATCCCATGGTTTACCCTATCCATTTTGTTTAACGCATTGTTGTTTTTGTATATGGCTTACTTTCATTATTGCGTAAATAAAGATCAAGTATTGGAAATTTTTGTGCCTGGCTACAAAAGTCGAATGTCGTCAATGCAATAAACCACATATCAACTAATCACGAAATTGATTCCGTGTCATAGTATAGTAATAACTATTGTTTTTTAAGAAAACTAAATAAAAGCAAAACTGAAGGCAAACTTTTCAATGATTTTCCCCTCTTCGTAACAAACCATAGAACCGTGTTGAAATTTCTAGTTGGACACCTTCAGTGTGATTGTTCAATTGAACGTATCGTGCATATTCTTTTCTTATTGCAGTCATGCACTACTAATAAGAACTTTGGCCTCTATGTGTCGCAGCACCATTTAATAGCTCAATTTAATAGCTCAATTTTTTCAGGTTGTTTTTTTCATTTAAAGGTATAGTCATTGTTTGGTAAATACTCAAGAAATGTATTACTATAAAAACTTACTTGGTGAGCAGCTTTGCATCTGTTGATAGAACAAACTAGTTTAAGAAAGATTTCCCTTCGAAGAAATATGGTTTGGAAAATGTTCCACCCAAAAACATTTGACTCTGAGAAATAAAAAGTAAATAACGTTTTTGGCAATGCGGCCTTATTTTTTTCAGTTGTGCCGAAAAAAGACGCAGGTTTTATTTTGCGTAGAATACGATTAATATTTGTAAAAGATGAAAAGCAATTATCTGCTATTTAATTCAAAAATATGTTTCTGGGTCTAAAAATGTTGTTAAGCATCACGCATGAGCAATGTGGACTTTCTGCACACTGTATAAACAGCTTAATTGAATAAACATTAACAACTTAAAATTAAAGGAGATTGCAACATATAAAACTGAATGTGTCCGAAGATTGTTTATGTTTATAAGTTTATAATTTACAGAAGATTTGACATTAGGTAACCTCCATTTTGGCCCAGCAGCAATTTTGTAACGCATAAGGTATCCCAGCGCCCTGCCCCAATGCAAATATCCTCGTGCAAAAAAACAGGTGCCAACAAATTTGCGGTCTGCGTTTTACTGCAGGATGACCTTGTGTGTGCTGTCATGACATCCAGTCAAAGAAGTGGGTTTTTTTTTAAGACCATAGGCAGTAACGGTTGTAGTTTGATGCATATTCCGCTGTATACTATGCAACTCGTCTTTGTCGAAACCTGAGTGCGATACGAAAGCTGTATACCCACAGGTAGATAGGAGATCAGACTATGCGCGTTCTGGCGTGTTCTTTGTCGTAATGAATGAATAAAATGAACACGTAAACTGGTTGAATGCTGGTACGTCCTCGTAAACAGGTGCTGATTCATTTTCAAAACTCATGGCCGCCTGTTTACATCGAGTCAATTTGGTTAAACATATTTTTATGAATTTATATAGATATCGCATATGAAGGTCCCTCTTTCCTTTTGTGTATAATTTTTAAAGGAATATCTTTACATATGGTACTTGGGATAATCCATGCCTTCCTTTTCTTGCTTCTGTTTTACGACAAAACAAATTATAGCTTATTATTACAAGTCACGGACACATCTTACAGACCGTATGCAAAGATGGTGTCACTGCAGTAGGGCTCCCTCTCGTAGATTTCAACATAAGCCAGCCCGCCCTGTGCGCAGCAGGTCCAACGTTTGCAATGGTTTTATCAATGAATGCGCAAACCAAGTCATACAAATAATGTGACCAATAAGGCAATTGATCAAACCAGGTTTTAACACACAAATATAGTCGCCATATTGCCTCTGAAAGCGGCAACACTACCACGACGAAAACAATTATTGTTATACAATATTGTATAACGTAACTATTCACAATGAATGACACAAGGGGAGAATTTGGCTACTTTCATATTGGGTCTAATGCGTCCGTAAGCGATCCGAGACGATCCAGAGTAAGTAGACAAACATTTTCAATAGCTTTAAACATAACTTTTGTTCATTTCCCATCGAAAATCGATAACATTTGATTAGAAACTGGACACCATGGCAGTCCAAACTGCCGTTTTTGACGTTGGTGTGATTGCTCTCTGAATCAAATAAATATTGAGGTTTGGGCTAAAGCAAATTCTAAATATCTTTCTAGATCGTATGGCTGTGCAGATACTGCGGGAAATTTGACGATCGACAGAACATGTGGCTTCGCTATTTGAGCACAAGACCTGAGAGGAACACACACGAACAGAAACATTGGTCATCCGAAAGTCGCAATGACTTACCATACGATGGCAAAGGTGAGTGTTTTATTACAATTAATGTAAAATTTTGGTTTTTTGTTTCGTTTTTGTGTTATACTGATATGGCACACTCTAATCCGTTTAAAGATTGTTTAACCATTAGTTAACAATTTCTTTGATGCTTAAAGCAATTTCAACATTACCATAGCTTGTATACCGGGGGCGACATATTTTGTACTTGTTTTGGGGCAAAAGAAGCACAAATTTCTAGTGGTAATCATGTTCGGTTAAAACATTTTTTTCCCCGCTAAAACCAGGAAAAAGAAACGAAAGAAAAAAAAAAAAAAAAGGAATTATTAAATAATGTGAAATTCGTTTCTTGTTTAAGAAAGAAAAAGTTGTAATTCAAGTGTTTAGTTTGCAACTGATGCAAGTGATCAAAAAAGTTGAAACTTGTTGTTCTACTTTGTCATTTTTCGTGTAAGCTCATTCCCTGTCCGCTCAATCAATGTATTAGCAAAAAATAAACATAAATTAGTAACAAAAATGTTATATACATTGCTAACGCAATTATTAATTATTGACGCGATTCCTTTGTCTTTCTAACTAAATAGCAACACTGTAATGATTGCTGTGACTTCAAGAGCAGTATTTGCAAAAAGACGTATGATGCTGCTATCGTGTTTACAAGAACTCGCCGGACTGTATCGCTTGGATCTCAGTAACATGATACTACGTCTTTACTTCAAGAACTACAGCTATATTTTCAACATGACAATTGTTTAAAGGCACTGGACACGTTTGGTAATTGTCAAAGACCAGTATTATCACTTGGTGTATCCCAACATATGCATAAAATAACAAACCTGTGGAAATTTGGGCTCAATTGGTCATCGAATTAGCAAGAGAATAATGAAAGAAAAAACACCCTTGTTGCATTACTTTGTGTGCTTTCAGTTGCATAATAAAAGGCTTCAGCTAGAAGTCTTTTATTATTTGAGTGTGAGAAATTACCTCTTTCTCAAAAACTAAGTTACTTCAGAGGGAGCCGTTTCTCACAATGTTTTATACTATCATCAGCTCTCCATTGCTCGTTACCAAGTAAGTTTTTATGCTAACAATTATGTTGAGTAATTACCAATAGTGTCCAGTGCCTTTAACTCCGCACAATATTGTGTGGACATGTGTAGGTCTAAAGAACGTCACAATATCATCTCATTTGAGTACATCTTTTCTTATAAGGTGCACACTTTGTATCGTATCAGTGCACATTATAGGCAGGGAACATACTTCATGACTCTCTTGGTTGTTTCGAATATGAGTTGAAGGTACGATACACAATATGTAACGTCTTTTATTGGCAGAATAGGTTTTTTTTTTGTATTTTGGCCGCCAGAACATTATAGGGATTGCACAGTTATCTTAGATGGTAATTCGGTCACTGACCTTTATGGGGGTGTGGTTTTCTTTTTTCATGAAGAGTGCCTACATATTGACGTGTTTTTTTCTTCAAAACATCATGTCACATAATCTCACTCAGTTATTTACTTCGAGCCTCGGTTTGACTACAGTTTAGGTTACATGGGTCAAAAGCAACATGGCCCCACTATAAGAATAAAAAAGCAACATGGCCACACTAAAAGAGTAAGCGTAAAAGAATGTGAAACTAGACTTAAGTCGAGTTGTCTAAGCAATTTGTCCATTGTGTAAGTTTCACTTATATATGCATTATATGATTAGGTCATAATTACATACATTATCCATCTTTGCACACATTTTTTAGTATTCATATTTTGTTTACATTCAAACAATTTATATTGATACAATCTTGTTTCATTTTTTGAATCATTTGGAATTCTTTTTTTAACATCCTAATTACATGTACAAGCGTCAATCAGTTTTAGTTTGTCCATTTTGTAACAAAATGTGATTGTTGTCAACAGATAATTAGTTTAATTGTATTATTCTAATGATGTTGTCGTAAATGCATTCTGGATAGTAAAATTGTTGTCATGTATTTGGCAAAAGGTATAATAAACATGTTGATCTAATTGTTCAAACATTTCAAAAGTGACTCTGCTGGCATTCTTTAGTTATTCAATAGTATTGCCGGATAGTTTGAAGGTGAAAGAAACAAGTACATGTTAAGAAAACTATAAAAAAAAAAATTAAAAAAAATTGTACGGCACTGTGACCCAATTTTTTCACTTGTGCCAAAAAAAACGCATGCTTAATTTTTCGTAAATTTTATCAAAGCTTATCAAATATTACAAAACAACTATTTGTTTCTTTCATTCAGAGATATCATATCGGGATATAAGAGTGTTTCATTGATTCACACATGAAACACGTATCATGGCACTTAAGAGCTTAACTTAAAAGGACATAAAACCCTAGTTTAACAACATTTTATATCGAAGAAAGGGGACATATCTCATGACTCTCCTGGCTGTTTTGAATATGAGTTGAGGGTACAAGACACAGTAGTATCGTCCTCTATCGGCAGAATAGTTTTTGAGTATTTTGGCCGCCAGAACATTGAATGGATTGCACAGGTTCACTCTTTAAAAAAAAGATGTCAAAGGTGACACGGTTTGGTGTTTTTTCCAGTTCGTCGACCAACTCCCCACACTTCTACACTCTGCTGAATATTCATGTTAGTGTGGTCCATTTAACTTGGTCATTTCAAATCCATTCGCAATACATAGGGAACCAGACGATGTTGTCTAATTGGCAACAGACGACTTTATCTACTACGCAAGCGCCGGCACTGGCACTTTTATATGGGGATGTATTGCTCCCACTTCCTATTGTAAACACTAAATAAAAATTGCTTTCAAAGCTTTGTTTTAAAATCCAGCTTCAAAAAAATTGAATACAAATATTTAAATTATTTATATTTGTTAAATAAAGTAATAGTTTATAGGTAATAAGCGCATATTAAGATCAATGCCAAACAAGTTTTGTTGTATGGATTAATCCAATGAGCTCGCAATTAGCTCACAATTGTTTGCCCCTCCCGACGAAAAACACACGTATCGGTTATAAATAAATCATGAATATTTTTTAAAACCACAAAACCAAAAAGGCATTGTAGAGCTGGTGCTTCACACTTTTTGGTGTACATTAAGAAGAATCCCAGAGAAAAACGAAATTCAAAATGTCGAATGACACGGCCCCTGCAGAGAAAATTACCGACGTGGTGACAAACTCATCAGTAGTAGACCCAAAGAGGGTAAGTTTTGGGGAGGTTTTTTTAAACAATTTTTTAAAGATGTTTAAAGGAACATTACAGAATTGGTTAGAAAAAAGCTTGTAAATTATACTTGTTATCACAGATTTACACAAAACTTACACGGTCTAATGATGATGATAGTAGAAAACGTCCCTTGAAATATTTCTGTCTGAAATGTCATATTTGATGAGAAATGAATAAACTAATTTTCCGATTGGAGTTTATCGCTCAGTAAGCGTTTTAGTCATTTGTTGAACCTATATGATTTCATGCAAATGTGTAATCGGTTGTTCACTATTTTCTCGTGACCCAGATGGCCGATCGATCTCAAACTTCTACAGGTTTGTCAGTTTATGTATATTGTGGATTGCATAAAGTGCTTACACTGCCAGCAACTGTTTTGTTAGCAAAAAAACAATTCTGTAATGTTCCTTTAAATGGGATGATAGACTAACAGTTTGTTAGTGGGTGTCCAGTTTAATACTATATTTAAATTATCCATATCCCATTGCAAGACGGAATCTCACAAAACCTGTTTTCTTTCAGCGCATACTTTCTACTTGGAATCAACTCCCATTGGCGACCAGATCTCATACATCATTCTCCTCTTTCAAAACGTGTGTGCTAGAGTTCTATAATTCCAAATTTACTTCCACGTTTCAATCTGACAACGTCTGCTTTCGGGTTTCTAATTGCCGTTGCGTTAGCTGCCGGTATTAACAGTCCGTCCTTTTTTGTCCAGTTCTCAATTTCTTTCTTTCAGCTTCTTCCCCTCCCTCTTTCCTGTGTCCCTTCACAAAACCCCACCCCCTCCCATTCAACTGTGCTAGGATGGCTCTTTAGAGGTGCTGGTCACACCTGTTCAATCTTGCCACTCATTGGCGTTGTTATTGTAACTTTTTAAATATTTTGTATACACATATTATAGTTTATTTTATCACCATTTTTGTTTTCCATTTTTATCCTTTTGTTTCCGTCTGTTTTTCTTTTCGTGTTGTTTTGCCAGTGAAGGAGTTTATTTTTTAAAAAAACATAATAATAACTATATAATCTGTTAACAGATTGCTGTGACGGCTGTTGTGCCTGCCGTAGTTGGTGGTGGTATAGCACTTATAGTATCGGGACCCATATTACTGGCTGCTGGAGCTGCTGCTGGTGTCACTTACGGCCTTGGTTGTGTAGTAACGGGAGTTCGGTGGCTGTTTAAATAAGAGAAAACACAACCATGTGGGGGTCTTCACATCGGCCATTATGGAAGCAACAACATCTCAAAATATGAACACAACAAAATCTTAACACAACCGGAAACCATCAATCAGGAACACAACTCCAGACACTTTCTAACTCCACACCAGCTGTCGAGCCCTTCCGAAGACCATTTCAACAGAACTTGAAATTTAAAGCAAGAACTCTTGTTCCGACACGAGACTGTGTGTTTTTGCAAAAGACTTATGGTCCAGCAACAAAACAACTCATACCCAGTTTCTGTCAACTCGGCTTCGCCCCCAGAGCCCTAAGTTACTAATACCCTGTCGATTTTCTGTCAACTCGGCCTCGCCAACGTTAGCCCTATGTGCACATGCTACGATTGCTTAAAAAGTAAACTCTGGCTTCGTTATAAAAGCTTATCTGTCATCTTTGCAATCAGCTGATAACATTAGTAATTTCGATAGTCCATTTACTTAGTAAAAGTTGTTTTAGCTAGCAATTAATATATTGTTAAAGATATACACAGGATTGTTAAGAAAAACAAACATCAGTGTTTAGTGGTCTGAAAGTTCATGTAAATTAGTACCATTTCGTTATGTGAAATATTTCCCTCTGAAATGAAGTCCTATGCGAGAAAACTGTACCTGAAAAACTGAAAAACGCAACAGCTGATTTCGGTTGTTGCAACCAATGAAAAGAGCCGTTGTGGCCTCGCAGAGTACACTGTTCAAAATGTCGAGACCACAACGGCTCTTTTCAGAGCCAAAACTCTCCTCCCTAGATAGATTTACGCATGGTTGTACCCGCTAGTTTGCTGGTTAGAGTTACTTCTTAAATCGAACTTTGTTCGGTACAATGCATTAGTGGTGATAAAAGCTGGTTTTTCTCAGACAGTTCACACAAAAAACAATAAACGAAACATTGTTGTAATTGTTGGCACAGTTTGGCCACTGCATTTATTTCAGCACCTTTTTCTCTTTGTTGACAGTAGGGCGCCCATGCTTAACTGGTGGCCCCCTTTTCTGTTTGCCTGTTGTGAATAATTTGCTTTTATCACCTAATTGGTATAATATTTGCCAACATTTTAAAGTACCTTTAAAAATTACAAAATATCAAAATATATGGTAATTTAACGTGAAAGGAGGATTTGACCGAAAGATCTTTAACATTTGCTTATCCCAATGCTGAATGCATTTTGGTGTTCATAATTGTATCTTTAATTGTATTAATTTATGCAAGAGTGAGTACAGTATATCAATTCTTTAAGTTGTTAGCATATTTCTCAAAAGTGAGGGCAACTCATTTACAAGTTAACGCTGCACATAAGGGTTGTACTATCAAAACGGTCATGTAACAACACTTGTTGATATGGAAAAAAAACTGAGGTCTGTTCGTAAGCCTTCAGCATTATTCAGTTTGACGCCCACACAAACGTCAAGGTTGTATTCAAATGAGGCATGCCACACAACATCAATTCAAATTCAAATTACATGGTGTAAAAAGTTCAACCTATGCTTTTTTTTCTCTTGATGTTACTTTGGTACATGGAATTCGTTTTCGAAAGCTTACCGTTCAAATGTAGTTATTTTAAATCGTTGTTAGTATTTTTCAGTATATACACTTTGCAAAATATATACGCTTTTCAAATCTACACATGTGTATTCTCTGTAGAATATTACAATTTCCAGTCGACTTCGAGTCGAAAAAGACTTACATTTCATGGATTGAGAATGCTTGTAATTGGAAGTAAACTTAACATGCTCTTATTTTTGTTGGTATTTCATTGTTTTTTTTGTACATCTTTGAACGTAGGCATGCATCTTTTCAGATAATCAACGGTTTCATCTTTTTTGTTCAGTAATAAATAGATTATTAAGAAGTGAACAGAGACCGTGTTCGATCATTTTCTCCTGTGTCTTTTCAATTATAAACTTCTTACATTACTGCAAATGTAACATTAATTCATACGCTCGATTCGCAAAAAAATTGAACCTGAACTTGCACTCTTCAAGGGGTGTGGTCATAGATCTCCAAAACTAATCAATAAAAAATAGCAAGCATTGTCCGAATTGTGGCCGTAATATTTCAGCATTTTAGCCAATGCATAATATGAGTAGGTGTGGAAAATAATGTATGCTGACCAGTGTTTTACATTGAAGAAACGAAAAACAAGTAAATAACACACAAATAGTCACACAGCTTTGTGTTGCATTTATTCTGTGTACATTACTTTGGTCTGTACACTAAGGAAAATCCTATTCTTCACATTGTAAAAAAAAAATAACATAATAAATTTAAAAAATAAAAACACTGTGTGGACGTGTGAAAATATACATATTGTTTCAGGTCCCAACATTATGTGGACCTTTTTTCATTTTTTAGGTCCACACTTTGTATGTATAGCGTTAAAACACTACATGCGGTGAAAATGATCAGAAAGTCAGAAAATTGCATGAAATTGCCTTCAATAGCTATTTAGACTAGCAAAGGATTACCAAGGACCCTACGCTATTGTCAAACTTCATTATGCGAACCAGTCTCGACTCCTGTACTTTTTTTTTGTTCAGCAAATCTGTATTTTACCTCTTTTTCATACAGCACATTGTGAGTGCTATGCTTTCCCAAAATACGATTGTCTGATTTGGTTCTCCCCAAAAGAGAAATGGTAATAATGTTTAATGTATAGAAAAAAAATAATAACAACAAATCAAATGTTGGTTATCATGTTTACATCTAGCTAACACCACCCTCAAAGGGCATTGTCTAGTTCGCAGCTCATGGTCATGTATTGAACCCTGACACTGACATAAAAAATTATGCAAATTTAAACTCGGGCCTGCTATTGGATGTTACGGATTTGCGCGGGTTAAGGAAGTAGACAAAGCGATTATAAAAGGGAGAATTTTGAAAAAGACGCGCCATAAGGATTCTATCAAGAAAAGATACACCAGTGACTAGTTCAGAACTGTGCATTCTATCGGTTTCGAGAAAGAAAATACTTGCAATGGCAGACACAAAACAAAGTTACTATAAAGTATTTTCGTCTACAACCAATCCAGCCGCAAACGACACAAGACGGGCAAAGGTAGTGAACAAATATCTCAACGAAAATGAAAGGATATGTGGTGGAGATGAACGCTAAGTTGTCAATAATTGATTGTTTTAATTTGTTGATTTGAAAAATTGTTTGGCACAGAAACTTTATGAAATTAACTGACGAGCATAACAAGTTCCCAAATGTTTGAATACATCTAAAAAGTTACAAATTTTAAAGTCATTGCGATTTTTCATGAATCTAATCACTACTGATTTTTGATATGGAGTAATGAGACTCTTTAACTTATGTTTGATTATTTCAATTATCTCTTGTAGCATTTGGTGTAATAAAGTGCCCAACAGATCATTAAACGAAATCCAATCGTTTCAAAAAGGTTGGGTTTAGCACGCAATCATTGTTCGAACCATGACAGGTCCATGAAACCGCTAAATGATGACCGAGGTAAGCAAAGCAAAATCTATATTGCTTTTAACAGATATTAGGTGCGATTT
The DNA here is from genome assembly GCA_032158295.1 of Pycnopodia helianthoides. NCBI lineage: Eukaryota > Metazoa > Echinodermata > Asteroidea > Forcipulatida > Asteriidae > Pycnopodia > Pycnopodia helianthoides. The sequence continues at coordinate 2,195,075 of CM063259.1, forward strand.
ATGCGATTGACATAAAAACAATTTAGATTTAAAGTTTACTATAACAACCTGTATAGATAGGAGAGAGATGTAAGCTTTCTTTGAGGTATTGCATGTAAAACAAAATCCGCCAAATTTTAGGTGGTAGTTAGTTGAAAAGTAAAAAATTAATTATTGTTGGGATCCTGACATTATCTCAAGCCCATCAGTGCAAATGTAACAAATTGTTATTGTCGGACACATGCGAAAGTTTTTTATTCTCATTTGAAACAGCATCATCTGGAAATGGCATGTACTTGAAAGAAACTGAAGTGATGTAGATTTTATTTTCGACCAACGAAAGAGAGAACGAGAATTGACGGTAACAAAGCTAATTATGTTAACAAGAAATTACTATAATTATGAATGTGTTTTATTTTATTTTAACAGATGGCCATTATAATTGGTGTCGCTGCTGGTGTCACTGCAGCGGTTGTCACAGCAGCACAGGCACCAGGAGTAATTGTTTGGGGGTGTCGTGACCAGTCGGTCTCTTTTGGGTTCAAAGAAGAAATAAAGTACAAACAAGTATGGACAGGGGTGATGTTGGAGAGCACACCGTGATGATGCGAAACAAGGAAACCTTCGACTTTTATAGACGATTTAAAAGGGACTCCATTCAGTTTTGTGGTTCACTCAATTTCGCTCTGAAAGAGTATCAAATAAAATGACATTCTGTTCCTTTGAAACGTGACGCTATAGAGACTTTCTCCACTTTGATGAGGACTCTTTTTCTTGGAAAATGTGTACATCACAAAATTAATTTGACCTTGGAGACTCTCTTTAAGTTCGTAGACTCAACTCTAAATAGAAATTGTAGATATATCTCTGGGCCACTTGAATATAAAGCTCTCAGCCACGTCTGTCAATTCTCATGTGTGAAGCAATTCCCTTTGTCTGTCCCTCACTGGTTGCTGTAACTATTACTAGACAATGGTCATTTAAAGCAATGTAAACATTGGTTTAACACAATCGTGTAGATATGTTGTTGTTTAAGTCATTATTACTTTGTAATCACTGAAGCCAGCTTAGAAAGTAATTTCTTATCGTAAAATACTTTGGAGGAGTTTTCAATACACCCAGACCTTACAACTATGTACATTTCAAGTGACACAAAAGTAACCGGGGGAAAAGGCACCGGGGTACTCATGTTCATGTAAAATGTTTGTCAAGTAATACACCTACACTGTTTGAATGTACTTGCCGGTTAGGTTCACTTGTTCATGTGAGAGTATCCCATGTTGAAATATAGCAATGGATTATAAATGCCAAATCTTCACTGAGTATGATTTCAGATTTATTTAGGATGATTTTTTTTCCCGGTAACTCTGTGAACTTTTGATCTGCATTTTTTTGTTGCGAACAGAACGATTCCAATCCTACTCTCCGGCACTAGCTAAACAGTTCCGATAAGTATAATTACACATAAAGTAAATACTATCACATAGTGTTTTTGCAAACCCATCCTACACTTGAAAATCAATAGCATTTTAAAAAATTGTTTAGTGTTTATAAGGGTGTTTCATCGTACATTAATGATGTTTTATTGATATGATTTGTGTTTTCATCAAGAGACAGAGTCGATAAAATAACCCGTTTTTAATCTCTTAAACTTAAGGATAGAATTCATTGTAACTATAAATGCTCATGGTATGTTTTTTGTTGTTGTTTGGTTTGGGCCAAGTTTCATAGAGCTGTTTAAGCAGACAATATGGCTCAAAGGTAAGCAAGCAAGAGCCAAGTAGAATTGGTATACATGTACCTTATTCTGGTAGACACAATTGGGTTTTTTCAGCTACTTTTCATTTACTATGGAATTAAGCCCTGACGTATTACCAGATAAATATCGTAACCAGTATAAAGTATGTGTAAGTGTGGAAATAATTATGTAAACCTTCACTTGACTTTTATTTGTCTTGGCTTTTATTTGTCTTGAAAAAAAAGAAAGTTATAACATCTGGGTGGTACTTTTTTTAATTTTATTTATAACAACAACAAAAATAGGGCATTTTATGTAAAAAAGTGCGGAAGACTGATCAAATGCCGAAAAAAGACACATACCGTCTTTTTAAAGGATTTTTCAACCAACATGACTGTCTAGTAAAGTATATACAATTACAATACTGACAATTGTGTAAATATTGTTGACGAGCTATTATCTACACCAGCAAATGTGTATGGAGCACTTTAAGTGAGATGAGCATCAAATTAAAATTAATTATAATTTTTTTTTTTTTTTTTTTTTTTTTTTTAAATAGTTTTGCACCTTTTTAATGGCTGTTATTTAAAATAAGTTATTATTGTCTAAAATTGGGTAATGGTCACTTTTATAAATTAATATGAACCCTTTCATTTCTGCTTCTAAGTAAAAATTTGATGTGGAAACCATTGTGGTTTATCTAGAGTTCACAACAAAAAGGCGTGCAATATGCTTTGCGTACATTCAGGGACGCTCTCAAAAAGCTGTCTGGCGGCCGGGGCAGTTCCGCACAAAGAATACTATCTTTCCGCAAGGAAAATAAAACTAGGCATTTCCACTCTCTGATAAAATATTGCTTAAAAAACATGAACAAAGAAGCTACATAAAAAGATGAACAAAAAATATATATTGTTATGTAGTACGACAATAGTTGTTTGGTTTTAACTAATGCGAAAATGTCGGGTTCGTTGATCTCTGTAAGGTGTCTTTATACACAAGTATCTATTTGTTTTGCAATATTTTTGAGACACAATAAAATAATTCATGTGGGTAGCACAACAAAGAGCCTATTGAATTTACCCTACATTATGCCGAGGGTATCCTTGAACAGTACGAGGCTCGGTGAAATATTATTAGCCAAGGTGTATATATTCATTGCACACTGCTCACTGGACAACGCGCCTAATGCTGATTGTACAATGTTTGGGTCATGCCAAAAAGAAATTTTGTTTGTCGAGCTCATTTTTTGTTTAGCAAACTAGATTTAGGACTTTTTCTGTAGTGGGTAAAACGGTAAATCCATAGAGTTCGTTTCGAAAAAGAAATGTAGGGAAATCAAGATGAAATAAAGATTATTCTGTGACGAATTCTGCAGTGTTACTAGAGTTTTTGTTGTTGGAGCTGTTGCTGCTTTTGTTGTTTTGTTGTTTTTTGTTGCTGCTGTCATCGTTGTTGTTGTTGTTGGTGTTGTTTCTAATTGAAGTATAGGATTGATATTTAATAACAATCTGAATTTCACTGATTATGAATTATGGCATCAATCCTCTACGTGCCATTCTCCTGCAGAAATGTCGTCAAAAGATAATTTTACAACCCCAAATCACCCTAAATTGTGTCTTTGGCTGCCGAACTTGGCTTAGCAAGCATTTGAAAGTGCACACAACTATCATGTTTGGCTAAATCCAGATCACATAGATTAATTGGTTATTCACAGTTTGGTTGGTGGAGTGCATGTTCGTTGAAAACTAACAAATTTGGATGAACTTACTCTTCAACAATTTCTTTTGTTTTACTGTCATATCCATGTGTATTAAACTAGAATTTAAAAGACCACTTTACGTCACTATCAGAGTGTCGATGAAATTTGAAGAGCCCCGTTTGAAAACATTTAGGGCGTGTGTATGTTAAGTACCGACTGTATTGCGAAATACCGTCCGAAGCTTTTTTACGGTGAGCCGTGGCCCGGGAATTCCACTTTCAAAGGCCACGTGGACGATCGGGATTGACCACTTTACCGATGATGTCACCGCTATAAAATAAAGTTGCGGTGACATCTGCCTTAAGAAGAAGACATGGCTGATACTTCTCATAGAAGGAATTTTTTCCCAGGCAGAAACACCTCAGTAGTAACCCTAGACGAGTCACAGTAAGTAGAGTTACTTTTTTTCTTATAAAGTATAACTATAGCGAGAGATTAATCATAAACAATCTTTCATAACAACATAATGTGTTTGCTTGAAAACTTGATGAAATTGATACCCGGTTGATGGGCACCGTTACTTTTCACTCTTTGTATTTTAATTAACGAACATAAAACTTGATGGTCTCTTTCAAGTTGGGATTTGTTGCCGGGTATTGTTTGAGCAAAGAACAACAATTAAGTGTTATTCATACAAATTATTTTACTTTGAATAAATTGTGTTTTGGACAACAAGCAAAATTCAACGTTTCTAAAACTATTGTATTTTGACTACAGAGAAATGCGAAAAACGTTTGTACTCGGTTGATCAACTGTCTGTCATCAGCTTTACGAATATTTTCGCCAAAACTATCTCGACGGATCAAGCAGATTCTTCGTAAAAGCCAAAGTTGGTTAACCAAACTTCTTTGGACCATCACAAGAAACTGACTTATAGTAGGAAAAGCACAACCAACAAATCAAACACTGCAGAAAGCCGTCACATAAGACCAGCAGCCAACCATCAACCGGTGATTTCGTCCTGTCTATACATCGACTTTGGGCTATACAATTCAGTTACGTCTAACCAACTGCTGCTGATCCAACTTCATCTTCGAAGCATCAACGAAATGGGAGACACAGGCAGCCGTCACCACCATGGATATGGGTACAACTCCTCCGGATGTGACCCAACACATTCAAAAGTAAGTTGACTATCCTTATTTCTAACAGCTTATTCAAGGTAGAGTCATAGAAGGGTAAATACTCTAAAAACTAATGACCATCATATTTTACTCGGTAAGAAGCACTTGATAGAATAAACAATTTCGTTAAAGGATTCCCCTTGACTTCATTATGGTTTGGATAATTTTGTGTACAAATGCCCTACAAGATTCAAAATCCCTGAACAGGTAGTGCCAATAAAAAGAACTGCTCCAAAATCCATAAAAGACCTCTTAAATGTACGGCATAGTTACACTAACACACACTCAAATTTTGGTACCTTTTTTTTAATTAAGAACATTTGAAAATGTGTTCATTGTATTTCACCTTTTAAATGATTGGAATTTAGAAACAAAGCCTAAAAGTTCAAATGATTGTGTTTTTTTCATCCGTGTAACTGACATAACTTCTTTTCAATTTACCTACTCAGGATTGCGATTGCTGCTGTGTGTTCTTTTCAGTGGTGGTTTTCTTGGGTATTGCAGCTGGAGTGACTGTGGGTATACTTTATGCGATCGGAGTACTTCCTTGAGATTCGATCATAAAAGTAGCTTCAACAACTTGACATCTATGGCATAGCCGAGACCACCCATTTTGAACTTGGAAGTGATCACAATCACCAACCCTTCATGTTTTGACTGACAACCCTCTACGTAAAGACTCGCCTTCGTCAACTTATTACAGTTGACCTATTATTATAAAACTGTAGACTACATTGTATAACAATGGGTAATGGATAATTGATGCTGCATGAACAAAGACGGTCAAATAAGGTGACACGTAAGCTCATGTACATCTGGCCAACCTACCCCACCCCTGACCGGCCACAGCCGGAAATATTAATAACAGCCTGTAGCCACATACAGACAAAGCAGAGCCCTATTTTATGACACTGCTTGCCGCTGAATTATGCACTCATGGCTCCCATAGAATGATGTGTTATACAGGGTGCCGCGGTGCGTATTTCCGCGGTAAACAGAGCCATGAAATTGAGCATTGAACTTTACCGTTTAAACTTCGATTATGAGGTCACAGTTCCCGAAAGCTGTTGAGCGTGTATGACATGCAAACTAACAGTCGCAACTGCTTTCAAAACTCTTTCTATGGCGGTCTAGCCAATAACTTTTGTGTGGTTTGAATATTCACATTTTCAATGATTTAATCAATAGTACTGTCAAAGACTTTGTTTTACAAAATGAGTGCCGAAAAAAGACGCTGTGCGTCATTTTAAAACAAAAGAGGATATATTCATCAGTACTGGTTATAAAAGCAATCCTGACACGTGGGTGTAAGCCCTGAAAAGAAAATGGAGCCCAATAAATTGTTTTAATGCAACTTTTTAAAACACCAAAAGTGATGATAATTGCCTGTGATTTGTTGACAGGTTATACAAAGACACTCCATCAAACTGCAAAGGAATTGACAACATCTTATAAATTTGGTTATTGGCTCTTTTTCAGACGAGAAAGAAATGGGATAATGTAGTGTTTGTTAAGCTGATTTGTGATTTAGATTTCTAAAAAGATTGTAAATAATATTGCGGGGATTGGCTGTTCCAAATTGCTTGTACAATACATGTATAAATGCAAAATGTTAAGGGCCAGCGTTTCGACACTACCAGTGTCTTCCTCAAGGCTTTGTATAGGTTTTCTAAAGACATGCAAAGTAGTACATTATTTAATTGATTTGTAGTTAACTAAGTATTTTTTATCAACACGGTAGACCTCTTCTCTGAAAGTTAGTGTTGTTTTCGTCTTATGGAATGAGGTATTGTGCTCACAAGAATAATGTAACAACAAAACACCTGTTTAAATTTCTAATTGAAAGTACTGCACAATTTCTTTTATCAAAGCTGTTGTTACACCAGATACTGTTTGTCAGGGTACACAAATTTTACTGAATGGTGTGATTCGTTCTCCCAGGGCGAGCCAGACAATGTTTGCTCGTTTGACGATGACGCCTACGATAATGTCAAGGTTCGTATCCAAATAAGGACTCTGGCACAACACCCATTCAAATTCAGATCACACACTGCTGATTGATTCTGTTAATGCTAACTTGGTCAGGACGAAGACCAGTTTTACTCTCTAGTATGCCCAAAAAACAACGTTGAATGTAAATTTAGACCTATGCACTCTACCCCCTGCCTTTCCTTTGAATATGTTCTTTCATGTAAATATTAAAATGCTAGTTGTGGTGTATTTCCTGTCTGGGTATTATTTTTGTTCATGGTATTTCTATAACCAGTGGGAACACTCCATTTTTTAAGACAAAATGACGTGCTTGATTTACAAAGTTTCTTGAACTTACGTTTCATTCATCAACTGGGCTCAATTTCATAAAGCTGCTTGAGCACACACAAAAGTAGCCAAGCACAACCAAATCATGCTTACCATAATAAGGTTAACCGGCCAAACTACCATGTCTAATGTACAATCTGTGACTGGTATTCTGCTTATTTCTATTCTGCATATTTCTGCTTAGCAGTTCTATGAAATTGGGCCCAGTTGTGCTCGCTGAAGTCGTAGATTTATAAAACCACAAATTATAGAGTAAGAAGTACTATTTATATTTGGCGCATTTCATGATTTACTGTTTATTACGGTATTTAAGCGAAAAAATAAATGTGTTTTACATAATGAAGATAAAAATGTGCCTTACTGGGAGTTATTTGTGTGGAGTTTTGGTCGGAAACAGCCGTGAAATGGTGGTATCTAAGCTACTAACGATAAAACAAGACAACTGAGTAATAGAAAGACTAGGCAAAACCTTTCTTTAGAACACAAAATTTGCTAACAAGAACAGGTTACCAACCAAAAGTATAATGCCGTATGTGCCATTTGCAACTGGTTTCCTGCTTAATTTTGGTAAGCAACACATGTTAAGCACTAATGTCTGCAAGAACAGCTCAATGAAACTGGACACAGACTTGGGTAAAGATAATATTTAGATAAGACTTAATAATACCTCGAGCTATTAAATAAGACGAGAGGGATGATGTGCCGAATAATGACACAGACCGTTTTTTGTTGATTTTAAGTCAGTATGGAAGTTTCGTAAAAATGTAGAAACAAACAAAGTTCATTAACACACACGCACATACTTCAATAGCTATTAACACTAGTCCAGATAAATGGAAAATCATGCATTAATTGATCAATTAAGATGTGGTCAATTATCATACAGCCGGGAAATTCCAATAATTATAAAGGTCTACGTGGGCGGGTTTGCACAGACGCGTTGACACTGACGTCATTTATTCATGAGCCAATCCAACGTATAAAAGCTGCGGCAGTGAACTGGTCGTTTTGAGATGAAGGCAGACATGGACGGGCCGAACAGGAAACGATCGGGCGTCTCTCGCTATTCTGCGTCAGGAGCAGACCCAAGAAGATCCAGAGTGAGAAGTGAACTATTGTTTTGTTTTTGCAAATAATAATAAGACCGCCAATAAAACCCAAACCAGACAATAACACATTTTGTTGTTGTACTGTAAGTTCAACATTTTTGCTTTTCTCTAAAATATTTTAGAGCACAGACAGTATGTTCATCAAAAAAAATCATCAAAAAGAATTTAGCAAGCGGTCCGTAAATAAACTTTAGTATTAAAGTAAAAGCAAACTGTATGTTTTTAATATCATCCACGTTTCTAATCTGTTTCAATTATAGAATTGGATTGGTCCTGTGGCTGGAGGGCTGTTCGCGGGTGCAATGATAGTCGTCGGTATTTTATTTGTTGTTAAAAGAACCCTTCCCAAATAAAATTCCATCCAAATATTTCAAAGGTGTGAAATCATCATTATTGGAATTTTGATTTAAACTGCAACACATACAAACTAAAGAGAGACCGCTTCGAAAGAGAGACTGCCAGTGTCAAAGTTTACCATTTTGTGTGCGTAAAGAAACAAACCGACTGGGAACACTCAGAAGAGTTTAGCCAAGCACCACCTGGGAACCTCTGCCGCGTTCATTGCGACTGTAAACACCTCAACCTCGGTGACTGCGAACGAGAGCATACATTGACTTTACACCGGAGGAATCGCCAAAATGAGCGACACCTTCTGCCAAATGGGCTGCGGCTGTGGTCCAAATTCATCCGGGTGTGACCCAACGTTTTCAAACGTAAGATGAAAAGCTTCTTATTTGCAACAGTATACTGTATTAAACATAAATGGTACAAATTGTGAACATGTACGCCTTTCTCTACTTTATTTGGTTTTGGGGTCAAATTTGTAACTATAATGTTTTCTATGAGAAATATGTTTTTCTGTGAGAGGAAGCCCAGCGACGAAAAAAAATAGCTCATGAACTTCAACAGGTTTCGAAATTGAACGATTATCAATACCAAGCTTAAGTTTGCTGTGAAGACGTTTCATTTGAATTTATAAAATTCACGGAAATTGACAATTTAGCGAATACACCTATGAATCCACCAACAGTTTTAGTAATTTGAAAGACAAAAATCATTTTAATGAGTAAAGATGATTTTGTATTCATCTGTGTTACAACAAGCCTGTACAAGAAGGTTCATACGGTTGGGTTGTCTACATAAGTGTTTTGCATTTGACCATTGTATTTGTTTCCTTTGCTTATTTTTACAGGGTGACGGTTGCAGTTGCCGTAGGATCTTGTGCTTAATTTTTACACTAGCTGTTATAGTCGGAGTGGTTTTATTGGCAGTTCATTTAACTCAGTCTCCATCATGAAAAATCATTTTTTTTTAACGGTTCCAGTAATTCCTGGACTGAACTGAGAGAGTCCTATCAAAACTTTCACATTCAGAACTGAACACAATTAACAAGCCTTGTAGCGACTGGCAAAGAAGTCGACATATTTCTCAGCAAAACTACAGCCATGTGTAACGTAGAATCGAGAATGCCTCACCGGCGTGGCGTTTGCATGAGTCGACTTGAATGCCGTTTGAAGAGACCAGAGGACCCACCATAACGCAGACTGAACAATGTATGCAGACCGTGCTGACAGACTGCCTTATCTTGTCATAAAAAAACAAAGATGTTATCGTGTCAAATGAAACTTTAATCATGAGAGTACTTTTTCACAAACACTTTTAATCACAAAATGCCACCTAACAGTTTTGACTACATAGCAATATTTGTGGGGGGGGGGGGAATGGTCACAAGCGATACACTTCTAACAAGTTTTACAGGAAAAGGCATGTCTTTTGGAATTCAAAAACATTCCCAGTGCTTTGTGCCTTTGATATTATCAAAACTTTAATTTGTATTCGTGGTAGTTTTGTTGCTATTGCTGCTATTGATGTTTACTGAGTAACTGGGTTTACGATTGAATTTTCATTCCTGGAACAGGTTTTAAAGGCAGTGGGTAGTTTTGGTAGTTACTCATGAAATACATTACCCAAAAAAACGTACTTGGTAAGGAGCACCTGAAAGCTGCTGATAGTATAAAACATTGTGAGAAATTACACCCTCTGAAGTAATGTAGTTTTTGAAAAAGAAGTAATTTCCCACACAACAAATTGACTCTGAGAGGCTTCAGGCATCTCAGGCATTTGAAAGCACACATTCTATGCAAAAAGGGTGTTTTTCCTCATTATTTGTTTGCAACTGCGATGACCAATTGCGTCCAATTTTTCACAGGTTTGTTATTTTAATGTATATGTTGGGATACACAAGTGGGGATACTAGTCTTCGACACTGACCAAAAGTATATTCTGCCTTTACAACGAAAATCATTTAGAATATTGTGATGTGTAATTCGCGTTATTGCTCTCTTTGTCTGTGACATTGTTCTGATAATCAGCTAGATTGTAGTAAATGCCCCCAAAATGGCCCAGTGCTTGTCACAATAAACTACTGCGTGAGGGTTTTCAAGTAGGTCTTGGCTTTGTTGCCGTTCTGTGTTATGTAATTTAAAAGTGTAATTGATTGTACAATCAAGGTCTTTTATTTTCAAAATGAAAGCCGAAAAAAGACGTTATGCGTCCATTTTAGCCAAGACGGGAAAAAAATTACCAGATATGAATCTAAGAAAAAGCAGTAACAATTAATTTAGCTCACTAAGTTGATAATCTCTAATAAAATGGTAAATATTTTTGGGATGAACAATCAATATAGCGGGATAAATTAGGGAAGCCGTCTTGTATGACATTGCTGAGGCAGACAGGGTACATGTCCAAGAGTGTCCAAGAGGGAGTGAAATCACATTCCCATTTTCTGAATCTATTAAAATATTACTCGATTCTTCACACTTCTTCAAGAGTTACAAAGTAAGAGTTACAGGGATTTAATTGCATTTTGAATACCGGGATATACACTTATCAGTACTTCGATGTAGCTTGCAATTATTTGTCGAAAACGAGTAACACTCAAGTATGCCAAAGTTCAATTTTTCCTTCAAATTATCGTCTGGTGTTCATGTTTTACCTTGTCAGTTTTCTAGCATTAACTTAATATAGTTTATTAGCTTTAATGTTTAGAATTGACTAATAAGGATATGCTCATGGGCAAAGACACTTCTTTACGATGTGTTGTTCAGTTCCATTGATATGAAATAAACTTTCCTTTTTTGTCAGTATCAATTCTGTCAGCACTTCCGTCTAATGTTAGGTTTCCGGTAACACAATGTACACGAAATCTCTAGTACGAGTTGTGGTGGTGCTGAAAAGAACATGGTCCAATTTCATAGAGCTGCCTCAGCAAAAAAATATTCCTTAACAATTTTCTGCTTAGTGAAAACAAGATGGATACCAGTCACAAGATGTACATGCGATATGGCATTTTGGCGGGTATCCTTATTCTGGTAAGCATAACTGAAGTGTTTTGTAGCTGAGTTTTGTGCTTAAGCAGCTCTATGAAGTTAGGACCTGGTGATCTACCAGCACAACTCATTAGAGAGATTTCATGTACATGGTGTTGCCGAAAATCCCAAAAATTTCCTCAGAATACTAAATGATTACCAAATAGGCCGTTATTAGAATACACAAATTTGTAGGATTGGGACATGAAACACAGGATTTAAATCATTTTCAGCCCCTTTTCTCCTGTGCCTAAAAATCTCGTCCTCAATGCTGGGGCTGCTCAATGTTGTTAACCCCAACTGGAGCGCAGACCGTGCAATGGGATGACGCCACGTTGATCAAAGGGTTGGAGGCGGGGGCTAATGACACGCACGCGCATTGCTTTTGTATTAGTGACGTAGAAATGGTGTCGCACGATTGCCGATCAAACAAAGTCACAACAGGTTTTGCAAGGTGAGGTGCTAGTCAAAAATTCTGTCTTCTTCAAAAGTGCTCTCGGATTTTTTTCAAGATGAATGACGGCCGACCAAAACGGAGCCCGAATCCTAGCCCAAATCCCCCGGGAATGATCCTACAGTAAGTTTTTCCAAATTTTATTTTAAATAACACAGTATTTTTATATGTTTTTCATTTGAACGTATTCGCTCACACTGTCCGTTTTGGATACGTTTATCGTTTAGTGTTGGCATTTTCCTTCGTTTAATGTACCTTCATGAAATGGTCCCCAAATCTTCCCTTTTTTAAGGAATACCGGGGTTAACACGATAAGTGTTTTTTTTTGTACGCGCACTACCAATCCTAGTACACGGGACCTACGGCTTAATGTCCCATCCGAAGGGTGGGGCAATTGTGATAAAATATCTTGAACCCACCCTCTGCAGTGATCAGAACGACCAGAGCTTGCGTCCGGTGCCCTTAACCGCTCGGCCACCACATGCCACATGCAGCAATATCCTGATTAAAAGTATGAAAAGGCTGTACTTTGTATCATGTCTTTGTAAAAAGAACTTGCATGGGCGGATAAGATTTGCAAGAACCGTTTCCCGTGTGTTTACAGTAATTGGTGCAATCAGTCGGGTTAATTAGTTTCTGTCAAAACATTTGACGAAAACACGACAAAAACGAGACTAATGTAGAACCCAAAAAATATCACCGATTGATCCTCTATCTTTATGCTCGAAAAAAAACGAGAAACAATTTATCAATTTAAATTACAAAGAATAGTGTGTATTGTAAAGTTTGTAGGGGGCGAAATAAGCAGATTGTTAATTTCTTGTCTCTTTTTTCTGTAATACTTTTGTTACTGCAGGGTAAACCATTATGGTTTGGAGTGTGCCCGGTAATCGTGGTGGCCATAGGGGCAGCCTTGGCGCTGTTCATGGGGTTCGTGCTGTACTCCAACTAGCAGGGAGCATCAGGAAATTCTAGATTTGAACCCAAACAACACAACACATATTCGACTTCATAGTAAACGTAGGCCGGCCTCAAGGACTCAAACCACGACTAAAATCAGGCAATCCTCAAATGGACTTATAAATGGACTGGCAGAAATCAAGAGGCACGAACACATCGCCCCAATCCTTAAAGACCTCCACTGGCTTCCAGTACCAACATGATTTGAACACAGTGTCCTCACACTTGTCGGTAAAGCCCTCCACGACTCTGCACCCATCTACATCAAAGATCTTCTTGAAATGAGGCACTGCCGTTATCATCTCCGTTCTGCTGCCCCAACCTGACTCGCTGTACCTAAAACTCGTACCAACCACTATGGAGTTCAAGCAGTTTCTCACATCGCACCAGTCTTATGGAACCAACAACACATTTCAAATTTAGAAACTTCTGTTTACTGCAAATTATTAACATTCCTGTTTTGGTGTAATTTTCTGTAGCCAGCTTGAAACTTAGTAGTATTATTTTCTGTAGTGCCTTGAGTAATATTTTGTTAGAAAGTGCGCTTTGTTGTTATAATTATTAAAACAATTTGTCACAATAACGGTAGACTAAACAACCATACGTCAACCTAGAACAGAAAGTACCTAAACATTTTGGACAACGACAAAAGAAAAAAAAACATGACAAATATTTAGGAGGAAGTAGAACTAACAATTTGTAAAAACTTGTGTACTTCGCACATATCTCAGCTTTTTTATGAAGTGTGAATGGTTGTTTTGGTTGTTTTTTCCGTCCCTGAAATATTCAGATTTAACCCCTTTTTTGGTGAATTAATTGTATGGTGGAGGGTAGAGGCAAGTTACTTGTTGTTGAGTTTATGAGAGATATTTTAACAGTAATAATACCACCTACAGTTAGAAAGTTTAAACACATTTTAGACTCCAGCATGTAAAAAAATTGTGTAGGTTTTGGCTCACAATGAAGTTGACGTCCCTTGTCTATATCACTACAGTGTTTGGTTACCAAGGTTGCATGAAGGGCAAGTAAGTTTTTATTGCCATTAATTTTCAGTCATTACCAAACGTGTACTGTGCCTTTAAAGAGTGGCTTCAAGGTCATATTTGGTTTTGCGATGCACTAATTTTTCAATTGAAAGTGGGGGGAGGTTCTTGGTTTTAACCGCACTTCAAAATGGTGTAAACAAAAAACTGTACTCTTTCAGAGCGAATTTGAAACATGACATCATCGTACGACGAAAACAAATGGGTCTGTACATTCCAAAGGGGAATTTTTGCGCCAGTCAAAAGGTCAGATCCAATGCCTTTAAAATGATTGTTATCCAATTTAAGAATGAACTGAAACTTCTCTGTACAAAAATGTGCATACTTTTTATTCGAAATGTGATCACGTCAGTGACATTTTACACCATTTCAAATTCAGGTTGGAGGCTTGAAATTCTTTGTCCATTTTCATGAGGACTCTATCCATTGGGAAAAAGGAGTGGATCGCAAAACTAAGTTTGACCTTGGAGACCTTCTTTAACTGAGGTTTTATTCAGGATTGGTAGAGCTGGAAAAATAGTCGCAGCCAGTATTCATATTTTGTCTGATCAACCAATAACAACACAATTTGAAAATCTATGCACAATTTCCAGCATGTAAACCACATTGTCCTTGAAATCAGCTGTTAATTTTGGGGGTTTTTTTCCCGATACAGTTTTCTTAAACATGACTTCATTTCTGGGAGAAATGTTTCATATAAAATAAAATTTGGCTTTAGTGTGAACTTCATAATCAAACTAAATTAAACAATGATGTTACTTATCCTTACCAATCCTGTATAATACCTATAAATCAATTGGGTAGTAGCAAAACAAAAACAGAAAAGGGTGGACCTCCCAGTTGAGATTAATTTCATAAATGCAAGTATTGTCTTATGTATAATCTAATAAAACATCATTGAGCTTGATGTCAAAAAATTGTATGAAATTATTCGGTCTGAATTTGTTAACACACAGGTGATGACAATCAATGAAGAATTTTAACAAAGGGATAAATTCATGCGCTCATAATTTACATGATAAAGACTGCGCTCGCTCATTGGCTAGATTACCCTAATCTGTCCACGTCAATCAAAATTGAGGGGAAAAAAGAAAGTTATGGTAGAGACAAATGTGTACGGTGAAATGGCCGACACGAAGAAGGGACTGGAGTACTACAACATGTACAATGGATATTATAATGAAAGATTTCATGTACACGGTGTTGCCGAAAATCTTAAAACTTCATTAGAATACTAAATGATTACCGAATAGGCCGTTATTAAAACACACAGACATGTTGGATTAGGACATGAAACGCAGGATTTAATTCATGTTCTGCCCCTTTTCTCATGTGCCTACAATCCCCTCTGCAATGCTCGGGAAACTCAATGTTGTTAACCACAACTAGAGGGCAGACTTCGCAACAATAGCCAACAATGAACGGGGCCTGGGTGGGACCAACCGACACGCATGCGCATTGCTTTAGTTTAGTGTCGTACAAATGTTGTCACACCAACCAACCAAAGGGCCTAGAATGTTATAAAATGTTTTGCATGTTACTGTGCAAGTACTAGTCAGATTTTGCGAGGAAATATGGGGGACGATCCAAGACCAAAGCCAGTGCCGAATCCTGGCCCGAATCCGGATGGAAATGATCCTGGGGTAAGTTTTTTTTTTTTTTTTTTTTTTTTTTTTTATATATATATTTTATATACATAAAACTGGTAGGGGAGATGGCCATAGCTTTCGATCCAAACCGGACCTTCGTCAGAGGCATAAACAAGCACAAACGAACACATATCCATCTATAGCCCAAAAAAAGAGAAGCAAACGTAACGAACTCCGTCTTGTCATTTACCCGTAATTACGCAACCAACTTTAAAAAATATTCTGCATGGTTTGTAGCTGAAAAGCGCCCCTACATATCCGTGATGAAAACAGTCTGAATTATTGAATGTTCGTCCGAGACGTAAAAGAGAGTATCACGATATGAAAATATTTTCTGTTGAATACGGGTTTTGAGGCATTGCATGGTGAGGTATCAATGTGCGTTAACATCATTTGTTTGTATCTGTGTATATTGACCTCTAGAACTTGTCTTGCTATTAAATTCTACTGCTGCGGAGTAGATTTCGGAATTCGGGGGACTGCCTATAGCTCTGAAAAAAGCTATCCTGCTTGTTAAGTAGTACGATTGCACCGTCATATTATGACCTTAAAGGTATAGGCATTCCTTCGGTGTGATTTCACACAGCGTGGTCCCACAGAATCCATCTGTTTACGGATGCCCTTGATCTAATCTGTTTTTGTTTTTGTTTTTCCTACACAGATGAAGAAAAAATGCTGTGGCTGCTGTGCAGGAGGAATAGTGCTTTGCGTGAGCATCGCAATAACGGTGTTTGCGTTGAAGTATTTTGAGGCTGGCTCTGTCGTCTGAAACATTGGGGGAAACGCAGCTCCAACCCCGCCCCCTCCCCTTCAAATGCATCCCTTTCTTCATCTTCAAAAGCAGTCCCAACCAGCTCAAGTAAAGGACAGAGACAACGTCCACCAAAAACAAACAATCGACAGACTCCGACGCTCTCGTGAACATGACGTGGGAAAGGAAAACTGATAGAATCACGACTGTTGCAGATACTACCACTCATAGTCCTTGGATTCACGGGGGGAAGGAAAACTGATAGAATCACCCTGTTGCAGATACTACAACTCAGAGTCCAATTGGATTCATATTCCAAATACATTAAATGAAATGAAATGAAAGTCTTTTTGAATCGAATAACATTTTCCATTGGTTGGGATAAGAGTCTACCTTAATGTTACATCTGTGTTCTAATCCAAACCAATAGATAGTGAGATAGTGAGTTGCACTTACACCGAATATTAATTTTATTTCTCAAGCATGTTAAAGGAACATTACAGAATTGGTTTTTGCTAACAAAACAGTTGCTGGCAGTGTAAGCACTTTATGTAATCCACCATATACATAAACCGACAAACCTGTAGAAGTTTGAGATCGATCGGCCATCTGGGTCACAAGAAAATAGTGAAAAACCGATTACACATTTGCATGAAATCATATAGGTTCAACAAATGAATAAAACGCTCACTGAGCGATAAACTCTAATCGGAAAATTAGTTTATTCATTTCTCATCAAATATGGCATTTCAGACAGAAATATTTCAAGGGATGTTTTCTACTATCATCATCATTAGACCGTGTAAGTTGTATGTAAATCTGTGATCAAAAAGTATATTTTACAAGTTTTTTTCTTACCAATTCTGTAATGTTCCTTTAACCTCAAGTGAGGCACAATGTCGGCACATTCCTCAATATTTTAATATTTCTATTGTCTTAACCACATAGAACACACAGGTCAGCTCATATGCCATAAGATCCTAAGCTGGACCTTGCCGCATGTCCTAGAGGGGGTGTTAATTAACAAGGGACAGTGGTTTGGTTAGAAAGGCCAAGACAAAACTCTGCCCGAATCGTGTGTGTGCAAAATCTGTTTGTAAAATGTCTGTTAATTGTCAGAGGTAGAAGGACCAAATTATACAAAATATCTAATCAAGCAAACAAATCGGCTGAAATTTAATCAGGCAATACCTGGACATGTAAACAACACACCTAGATAAAGAAATGGTTGAAAAAAGGAAAAACCTTTTTTACCTACTGAATAAGCTTGGAGGCATGTGCTGACAGTGTACCACATGTCCGTTTGTCCCAATTGGGTGCCGCGTTTGAGTTTTTTTTTAAACAAGCACCCTGCTTCTTCCCATTGCCATTTTAGCCCTGAATGTTCTTTCGTTTACCAGCAGCTATATATTCATATTAATGTTTCCAACTATACTTGTTCTAATGCTGCTTTAAGTCCAAATAAATAATTTGTCAGTTTATTACTTCTCGTGCACACTGTTTCTGCTTTATTTAGGCCTTCTTAGTAAATTATGAACATTGGAGAAAAGAATAAACTCTTTATTTTCCTGCAATTAATTGCAGTGATTAACAACAAATGCCGAAAAAAAACTAATTGTTCCTCGTTTGTAATTTATTACATTAAAAAACATTTAACATTAAGTCGATGGCTTCATTCTTTTATAATATTGTTTCTTAGGGACATTGGGGACTCAGAAACCCAAGGCTGATCATCATTTGTTGGTTTGCCTTAAAGTCAACCCACGTGGTCGCAAACATGATGTCTTTAATGCATATTCATATTTAAATGGATTAACGGAAACAGTCTGGTGCACTGTCAAACTGATTGGAAGTTGCAGCGGCATCAGACAGTGAGAACGAGGTTGAAAATGAGCCAATTGACTCCAAGTTTGGTAAAGTCAAATCACCTGATAGCAAACATGACGCCATTCATGCATATTCAATTGGGGCCGTTGGGAACCCTTTTAGCGACATTATTAAGCCCATCATAAAATACAGAGGCAACGAAAATATGAGCCCTTCGAAAAGTGGTTCAAGAAGCTCGACTTCAAGTAATATCTTCTGGACTAAGTCATCGGTTGTTCAACATAGTATATCGGTAAGTGCATCTCAAAATTACACTGAGGTCATTTATGGAAACTTAACCCTAGATTTGAAATGAAAACGGGCTTTTCCTGTGGCACATAGTTAAAGGTAGTATCCAAACTTGAACATTTGTTTTTTTTCCCAGGGTTGGACATTTTTGTGGCTTATTATTTTACGAAATTGCCCCTTTGTTAGAAACCGAAACAGTCAAGTTTTGTTTCCAAAGAGCATGAAAAAATTCGAATTTTGTTGCCCCACAAAATGTTTTACCATCAGGGTCATCTTTCCTTATGTTCAATGAAACTGGTAATTCCACGTTTACTATATAGTAAAATTTGTTCTAAATAATGGACAACTGTTTGTTCTTTCAGTTGGTGAAATTAAATTAAACTGGCTTCAGTAAAAGAGTGATTCATTTCATTAATACACTTAATCTGCGTTTCTTTTCTTTGGCCAGAACAAGGTTTCATGGTATTTTGTTTTAAATTGTTACGTGGCTCGGTTCACATTTCAGCACAAACGTCCGAAATCCTTCATGTGCCGCAAATGTGGCAAGAAGTACGTCTACAAAGTCTGGCTCATCCGACATGAGAGATCATGCGGAGTCTATTTTTAAGCAGCTTTGCCATGTTACCCCTCCCAGCAAACTTCAAAAACAACATCAGGCAAGAGGTTGTTCATACGTAAAAATTGAAACTTAAAAGGAAGGGTTTACTTTTGGCAATTGTCATTGACCAGTATCCTCACTTGGTGTACCCCAAATGCATAAAATAACAAACCTGTGGAAATTTGGGCTCAATTGGTCATCGAAGTTGCAAGGAAATAATGAACGAAAAAACAGTCTTGTTGCATAGAATTGTGTGTTTTCAGATGCCTGAGAAAGGCTTCATGCCTGAAGCCTTTTTCGGAATCAAATTTTGGGGTGTCCTCTTTCTCTGAAACTACATTACTTCAAAGGGGGTTGTTTCTAACAATGTGTTATAATACCAAAAGCTTCACAGTGCTCTTTACCATGTAAGTTGTTATTGTCATTGTTTTTTTGGGGGGGGGATCAATTTCTAAAGGTAAACCCTCCTTTTAATCTAAACAATATTACAGTAAAGAAATTAAAGGAACATTACAGAATTGGTTTTTGCTAACAAAACAGTTGCTGGCAGTGTAAGCACTTTATGTAATCCACCATATACATAAACTGACAAACCTGTAAAAGTTTGAAATCGATCGGCCATCTGGGTCACGAAAAATAGTGAAAAACCGATTACACATTTGCATGAAATCATATAGATTCAACAAATGAATAAAACGCTCACTGGGCGATAAACTCCAATCGGAAAATTAGTTTATTCATTTCTCATCAAATATGGCATTTCAGACAGAAATATTTCAGGGGATGTTTTCTACTATCATCATCATTAGACCGTGTAAGTTTTATGTAAATCTGTGATCAAAAAGTATATTTTACAAGTTTTTTTCTTACCAATTCTTTAATGTTCCTTTAATACTGGAAGGAGTTAGTAGATTATGTTCATTAAAATTATTGTCGAAACAGCACGTGTTTTATCTATGACAAACACTTGAATTTAACTCACCCACTTTGGAAGTTCCATCCAAAAAATAATAACCAGTTTAGAGAGTAGACAAGTGTGATTGTTATAAAGTCTTTGTGTACTAAGTATTTTGTTTTCACAAACTAGACGTTATTTTGGGGTTTTCTGTCATGGCGCCAGACTACAAAGGCCAGCGAAGCGGGAAAAAAACCTCACCAAAATGGGCGGGAGGACCCTCAAGCAGGGGCTAACGATTAATCTCGAGGGAAGTTCATCAAGGATGAAAATGCAAACACCCCTTTACGAAATGGAATACCCCTTTTTATGGCATTGTCACAGAACAGGAGTATACGATAGTGTTTTCGAAGTAGATACACATTTGATTATTGGTTACCATATCATTCAACGGATCAGAAGAAACGTTATAGAAGTTTGGGACTATTGACATATTGAAACAAACAAAATCCCAGCAGACCTTAAGATGCCTAAAAACAATCCAACGGTCACGGCAAAGTCAGACAATTTTCGACAAACCGTCAAGCTGCCGATCCAAAACGAGTAAGTATTTTCAACGTTTGTTCCAACTGTCATCAACAGCACATTCGTCCGTCTCAACGTAGAATTGTTTTAAAAACCAATCTAAATATCTTCTTTTTACTTTCAGGGCCGTTTCAAATGCCAAATCTGCAAGAGGGTATTCACGTACCACACCTGTTTTCTCAAGCACAAAGTGTTATGTCGGATAATACGCTCCTAGGCACAAACAAAGGCAAGAACTACAACTCGTTTTCCCTTTCCGTGTTCCTTTGACAAAAAGAAACTAAAAATTGACTTTGACAATCAAACACAATACTTTGTGAATCTTTTTTAAAATGATTGGCTTTTCAATATCAATTTTTAATACAATTATTTTTTGTATAGTAATACATTTGGGATGGAACAAAAAAGCGTACTAGAGTGGGATTTGAACCAACGACCTGCGGCTCTACCAACTGAGCTATCCAGAACTATGTTGGCCCTAATCTAGCTCTCGTAATTATCCTTTTTTCATCCCCAAATTATCTAAATTTCCCCAATCAGATTCCCTTGTGGTTTTTAACTTGGTATTTTTGTACTTATTAATTATTATATGAGTTATAGTAAATCATTGTTCATCTCTTTTGTCATAAAATAGAAACGTTAAGACAAGGAGACAACAATGGATTTTCTGAGGGCAGATCTAAACTCAATCCGTCATTTTCTTTACTTGGAAATTCAAGAGGACGTAAACATGGATCTTGATGTAGCGAGCTAATTTGGAGTATACAGACTACAAAAAAGACTAAACTGAACAAATTAACACAAAAATAAACAAATTGTGACAAGCCCGACAAATTCAAGTACTATTTTTTCATAGAATAGTTTTAACAATTAAAGCAAAATATGTTTTTTGTAAGGATGTTTGTGTCAGAAAACGAGGAAAACCGGGAAAGAGGGAACCATCTAGTGACATACTTAAGCCAATCATAAAATAAAGAGGTAAGGAAAACTTTGGCAACAGAACAAAAATGAGCGGGAATACTCTAGCACACGGTCAAGGGACATTTCCGTAGTCGTTTAACCCAAACAAAGTCCATCAACTAGTAGTGTACTGGTACATGTTTCAATTGATCCTCATTATATATTCACAGTGACAGGTGATTCAGTCAAATCGTGGCCAATCACAAAGAAATGCTTCTTGGATAGATCCATTTTTGAATGTGGAAACATTAACAGACTACTGCTCACCTGCTGCCCCTTTGACTAACTATCGGTACTTCAACCCCTAAAGCACTAAGTCCACACTGGTTGTAAAACCGTCGTGTTTGATAAACAAAATTAATGGGTCTGTAAATTCGTTAAAAACGTGAATTGTAAGAATTCTTTTTTTTAACACCAACAACAACAATACCGAAAAGCAAAGTGGACAATAAAAGATGTTGTTAAAATGTCAAAGTTTAAACATTTTCGAAGTTTCCTATTTTCAAATTGTCTTTTGGATATCATAAGCATACTTGTGTTGACTTCTAAAGATCTTGCAACATGTGGTACGTTTTACAGTCAACTTGGAGGCAACCAACTGCCATGTAATGCAAAAGGAAGACTTTGGCAGCACAATAAAGTGATCTTTAGGTTTTCCAGGCCAATTTAAACAAAACTTAATTCGTTTCAATTTTGGACGAGACAAGCAATGTTTGTTTTTTATTTTATAGCTCTTGGGTGCCAACTCTAAGATGTGTTTCACAATTACGTGTTGTAATTAATGATGCCTTTAATCAGGTTAACGTTCAGTAAGATTCGACGTTTCGGTGAATGGAGTAAGAATTGAGCAGGGTAACGGCTACGTGATATTATTGTAGGCTTTCCCGCCAAAATTTCAACAAAAGTTCATTCAATTTGATATCTGGCTCAATCAATTTCGTTTGAAAACGCATGCTGCGTTGGATCAGCATTCAACAGTCAGAAGGGGTAATTCAACTTCAGCAGCTTAGCATTCACTGGTCAAATAAGCTCATTCAAATTCATTTGGTCACACAGATCATCCATTTCGCGAAGAGGCTTGTCAACCATTCAATTTCGCCTGTGTTGCAAATAGGCAGTAGAAATTCAACTGAAAAAATTGTGCAAATGTAATCTTGAATTTCTGTAAATGAAATAGAATGTCTATAACGAACCTGGGTGGGACGAACGAAATCATGCGTGCATGAAAACAAAATTTGCATGCAAAAGCAGAGACCCTACTGTGAATGAAATAGGAAAACATGCGTAAAAATTGAACGCGTGATCATGAAAAAAGGGACATGGAAAACCTTGACAACGGGAAAACAACAGAGTAAATTATTTTAAACATTTGATTGTGGTTGGATTGTGGTGCCTGTAAAAACCCATGAGATATTGCCTTAAACGTAATGTAATAGACGATGTGACCTGTGACATCACATGTTTACAAAAGAGCCACAGAGCCTGGACTTCCGGCGGGCACTTTTTGTATATAGCTCAATGGAAGAATACAACAAATCTTATGTTTTATGGAGATCGCACTGTCTGATTTTCCTCATCTTTTGATATGAAGAAAGGGGGACATCTCAAAAGCTGTACAGCTGTTGCTTTTGTAAATTTTGCATTTATGTGAAAATTATGACACAAAATCTAAATTTTCCCATTGAGCCTGTGTGGCATCTTGCCCGTCAGGAATAGCATTATAATGTACGAGGTCACCACTCTGTAAACAAGTATAACATGGTCTATACACTCACATTAAAATAGTCAAGTTAAGAGATAAGTTTGGAATGATTTCAGACATAAATATTTCTAGGGATGTTTTCTACTATCATCATCATTAGACCGTGTAAGTTTTATGTAAATCTGTGATCAAAAAGTATATTTTACAAGTTTTTTTCTTACCAATTCTTTAATGTTCCTTTAATACTAGAAGGAGTTAGTAGATTATGTTCATTAAAATTATTGTCGAAACAGCACGTGTTTTATCTATGACGAACATTTGAATTTAACTCACCCACTTTGAAAGTTCCATCCAAAAATTTTAACCAGTTTAGAGAGTAGACAAGTGTGATTGTTATAAGGTCTTTGTGTACTAAGTATTTTGTTTTCACAAACTAGACGTTATTTTGGGGTTTTCTGTCATGGCGCCAGACTACAAAGGCCAGCGAAGCGGGAAAAAAACCTCACCAAAGTGGGCGGGAGGACCCTCATGTGGGGGCTGACGATTAATCTCGAGGGAAGTTCAGGGATGAAAATGCAAACACCCCTTTACGAAATGGAATACCCCTTTTTTATGGCATTGTCACAGAACAGGAGTATACGATAGTGTTTTCGAAGTAGATACGCATTTGATTATAGGTCACCATATCATTCAACGGATCAGAAGAAACGTTATAGAAGTTTGGGACTATTGACATATTGAAGAAAAAAAATAAGATGCCTAAAAACGATCCAAAACCGTCTCAGCCAGTCAAATTTGTTGTGACAAACGCGGCAGTTGCCGATCCAAAACGAGTAAGTATTTTCAACCTTTGTTTCAACTATCATCAACATCACAATCATCTCAACGTTGAATCTAAATATCTATATAAAAAAACAATCTAAATATCTTCTTTTTACTTTTAGGGCAGTTTGAAATGCACTATCTGCAAGAAGCAATACAGGTCCCCCGCCAGTTTGAAAACGCACAAATCGTCATGTAAGAAGAACAACAAAACCAAGGCAAACACCAAGGCGAAAACCAAAGCAAAACCCAAGGCAAGAACTACAACTCGTTTTCCCTTTCCGTTTTCCATCGACGAAAAGAAAATAAACTGACTTTGACAATCAAGCACAATACATTGTGAATCTTTTTCAAAATAATTGGCTTTTCAATATCAGTTTTTAATACAGTTATTGTTTGTATAGTAATACATGTGGGGTGGAACAAAAAAGCGTACTAGAGTGGGATTTGAACCAACGACCTGCGGCTCTACCAACTGAGCTATCAAGAACTGTGTTGGCCCTAATCTAGCTCTCGTAGTTATCCTTTTTTCATCCCAAAACTAATCTAAATTTCCCAAATCAGATTCCCTTGTGGTTTATAACTTGGTATTTATGGTACTTATGAGTTATATTAAATCATTGTTTATCTCTTTTGTCATAAAATAGAAACGTTAAGACAAGGAGACAACAATGGATTTTCTGAGGGCAGATCTAAACTCAATCCGTCATTTTCTTTACTTGGAACTTCAAGAGGACGTAAACATGGATATTGATGTAGCGAGCTAATTTGGAGTATACAGACTACAAAAAAGACTAAACTGAACAAATTAACACAAAAATAAACAAATTGTGACAAGCCCGACAAATTCAAGTACTATTTTTTCATAGAATAGTTTTAACAATTAAAGCAAAATATGTTTTTGTAAGGATGTTTGTGTCAGAAAACGAGGAAAACCGGGAAAGAGCGAACCATCTAGTGACATACTTAAGCAAATCATAAAATAAAGAGGTAAGGAAAACTTTGGCAACAGAACAGAAATGAGCGGGAATACTCTAGCACACGGTCAAGGGACATAATTCCGTAGTCATTAACCCAAAACAAAGTCCATCAACTAGTAGTGTACTGGTACATGTTTCAAATGATCCTCATTATATATTCACAGTGACAGGTGATTCAGTCAAATCTTGGCCAATCACAAGGAAATGCTTCTTGGATAGATCCATTATTGAATGTGGAAACATTAACAGACTACAGCTCACCTGCTGCACACTGGTTGTAAAACCGTCGTGTTTGATAAAAAAATTAATGGGTCTGTAAATTCGTCACAAACGTGAATTGTAAGAATTCATTTTTTTGAACACCAACAACAACAATACCGAAAAGCAAAGTGGACAATAAAAGATGTTGTTGAAATGTCAAAGTTTAAACATTTTCAAAGTTTCCTATTTTCAAATTGTCTTTTGGATATCATAAGCATACTTGTGTTGACTTCTAAAGATCTTGTAACATGTGGTACGTTTTACAGTCAACTTGGAGGCAACCAACTGCCATGTAATGCAAAAGGAAGACTTTGGCAGCACAATAAAGTGATCTTTAGGTTTTCCAGGCCAATTTAAACAAATTTAATTCGTTTTAATTTTGGACGAGACAAGCAATGTTTGTTTTTTATTTTATAGCTTTGGGTGCCAACTCTAAGATGTGTTTCACAATTACGTGTTGTAATTAATGATGCCTTTAATCAGGTTAACGTTCAGTAAGATTCGACGTTTCGGTGAATGGAGTAAGAATTGAGCACGGTAACGGCTACGTGATATTATTGTAGGCTTTCCCGCCAAAATTTCAACAAAAGTTCATTCAATTTGATATCTGGCTCAATCAATTTCGTTTGAAAACGCATGCTCCGTTGGATCAGCATTCAACAGTCAGAAGGGGTAATTCAACTTCAGCAGCTGGTCAACCATTCAATTTCGCCTGTGTTGCAAATAGGCAGTAGAAATTCAACTGAACAAAATGGTGCAAATGTAATCTTGAATTTCTGTAAATGAAATAGAATGTCTATAACGAACCTGGATGGGACGAACGAAATCGTGCGCGCATGAAAACAAAATTGAATGCAAAAAACACAATTTTTGCAGAAATTGGCCGGGAAAACCTTGACTACAACAGAATAAATTATTTCAACATTTTGTTGTGGTTGGATTGTAGTGTCTGTAACAAACACATAGTCATGCCTTAAAACGTAGTGTTCAACGAGACATTACACACTCACAATAACATAGTCAAGTTAAGAGATAAATTTGGAATGATTTCTTCAAAGGGGCTGCATTCGTTAGGGCAAATCTTATACTGTAGCACCGTACCTGACCAAACTTGATTGTCATACACATGTTTGTTTCTTTAAAGTATTTAAAAACTGCTGATGTACTTTCAACTTGGGATTTTTTACTCAATTTAAACCAACAAAAAACAGTCAAAAGCCAATTGAACACCCTCATTTGAGTTATCGAATACTCCTCTGATATGCTTTTACCATTAAGTGGTGTGTGCTGCAACTTGGCCTTCGTGACTAAAGTTAAACACACGCACAAAAACAGTCGAAAGCAAATTGAACACCCCTTTTTAAGTTATCGAATAGTCTTTTGCTATAAATTGGAGTGTGTTTCCGAGTCGATTCCAAACAGTTGTCACATCATTGTATTAACAGTATTAGGCCTCTGGCTATATTTGCAAGACAAACATTTAAACAACAACAACAACAACAACAACAACAGCCTTTAAAATGGGTGACGATCCGTCTCAGCGTCAACCCCAAAAGGAAGGGACAAATTCCTCAAATGTTGAACCACGTCGGGTAAGTATTTCTATCATATTATCATAACCACAGTACCATCCTAAGTTTTAAGTGTTTTCGAGATTAAAGCCATAACTCAAACAAACTTCTTTTAGAAACACAAAAGAGACCATTGCAAATAAATTGTTGTACAGTTCTACAAAGCATTGTCAAGTCGATATGTTTTCTTGTCAGGTTAACTCGTATTACTGCGGCGTCTGCCGACAGGAATACAGAAGAAAAGCCGATCGTGACCACCATCAAGCCAACTGTAAAGGAGGAAGTTCGTGTGTTATTTCGTAAGGCGAGTGTCTTCGGTATTTTGTCATGGTGAACGAGGTCCATGGATAATGATTTTTTTAATACTAAGTAGGAGACCTTTTTTCGGCGACCAAATTCTTCTATACACTGTTGCATTCAAGGAGTACATTTAACTGCAAAACAAATATTACATGTCGTCTACGCCCACACAACCGCAACTCTGAATGGTTGAAATGGCGGGAAATCTACAACGGGGAGTTCACATTTGCTGCACCTAAACTGTAACAACAACAGTTGCTGTGGTTGTGACCAACGACTGCGGCGGCAACCTTCAGAGCCGTTGCTGTTACCGTGCTACAACAAACGCCCGGGGAAAAAAAAGACACTAGACGCTCGGCGTCTTTCAATGACGATTATAATAATTAATGCAGCATTTGTAGGGCGCACTTTCTTGTAAAACATTTAAAGGCGCTGAAATGTAGTTAACGTTTCACAAAATTATTTCTGCTGGAAGGGGGTAATGTTCTGCATTTTTCTGAGGTCTTCAGAAAGTGAATTCTAAAGTCTCGGTGCTATGTTGGGAAAAGGCCTAGACGAAAGCAGTGTCACCTGACCTACTATTAACCCTTATCGTTTAAAACATGAATAAATACCGAAAAAAGACGCACAGCGTCCTTCAAGACGAAAATGGTAAAGTACATTACAAATCATTTTATCACTGACCTTTAAAATGAACGTTTGACACCAGTAAGTGCCGAATAATGAAAATTGCTCACAGTCAAGCACGTTTCTCTATTACAAATAGTCAAAAAATTGTCGTTTCGTTTTTAATCACCAAAATATTATAATAAATCTAATTTCTAGTGGTAATCTTATTTTGGATAAGAATAGGAGGTTTTGTACACGTTTGGTAGAGCTGACAAAGTAGTCGCAGACAGTGTTCAGGTTTTGTGTGATCAACCATGCACATGAAATAAAAATCCTGTGAAATGTTGGGCTTAATCCGTTGTGTGAGTCAGGAGAAATAGTGACAAACCATGTACAATTTTCAGCATGTAAACACATTGTTCTTACTTTTGGTTGTAACAACCGAAATCAGCTGTTGCGTTTTTGTTTAGGTTTTCAGATACGGTTTTCTGGAATATGACTTCATAACCAGTAAGCTTTCAAATAAAAATGAAACAATGGTGTAGTTTATCCTTACCAATCCTGTATAATACCTTTAAGAGCTAAATTGTGTGTAACTCTCCCACAAATTGACAATTATACTTAAATAAGTATTCACAAGTTGCATTTGAGATATTCTGAAAATGTGTCAACGTATTGCCTAATTGTGTTTACCAGTACTAGTCTTTAATCCAATCCAATTTAATTCAATTCAGTTCATTAGGGTTTATTATTCGACTCCAAATTACACGTCAGTAGTTAAAGGCACATTACAGAATTGGTTTTTGCTAACAAAACAGTTGCTGTCAGTGTAAGCACTTTATGTACATAAACATAAACTGACAAACCTGTAGAAGTTTGAGATCGATCGGCCATCTGGGTCACGAGAAAATAGTGAAAAACCGATTACACATTTGCATGAAATCATAATTATAGGTTCAACAAATGAATAAAACGCTCACTGAGCGATAAACTCCAATTGGAAAATTAGTTTATTAATTTCTCATCAAATATGGCATTTCAAGGGATATTTTTGTCTACAATCATCATCATTAGACCGTGTAAGTTTTATGTAAATCTGTGATCAAAAATGTTTATTTTACAAGTTTTTTTCTTACCAATGCTGTAATGTTCCTTTAATGTTTGAGATACTTAATGACAAAATAAAGCTTGAATAAGTTACAGTTGATTATTTATCAGTCGCACCAATGCTGGGACACTAGACATTTCATATCTCTGAGTTCTCGCTTGGGGGAAAGTGTATGTGGTACGAATTTATCAGTCCAGTACGGGAGAGTGTTTGGCGTTCAGGGGAACGAATCTCGATGCTGGGAAGAAATTATAATCAACTTGGCAAATTTAGTAACTAACTGGTTTACATCAAAATGTCGCTGTAATTTCCAAACTTCGTTTTATACCCTTATTAAACATTTTGTCAAATTTTTTCGCAAAGGTATTCAGAGAAACTCAATACAACAAACATTCGGATGAACTGAATGGTCTAAACTGATTGTCGTTGTTCGCCTCTTTAAAATGTGAGTGTGACATGGCTATAACGTGAACGATTTTTTATTTTTTTTTTCTCGATTATTCCTGAATACATTAAACGAACAGCTTGGCATCAGCCAATCAGCAAACCCAACGTGGTCCCGGGGTACAACTAGTATATTGTCAATACACATTATGCCGTGTAGCTTTACAAGCAATACCAATCAACGAAGTCATCAGTCCCTCTTCTTCGAAAAGTGATAATATATTGGCTTATTTCCGTTTGTTTTCTCCTTTAAAATCATCATTTTAGTTCAGTATTTTCTAAAGACAAGTTCATTAATACCTTCCGAGATTTATTCGACCAAAAGCTATTTAAAAGTATGTTTTCTTTAGACAATTTCCGACCTGGAGCATCGGTGAAGTTGTATTGACCTTTTGTAGCTGTAGTTCAATGATAATCCAAGATGGCGAATGCCGTTATGCATGTCATGATTTTTAGATTTACGATTTCCCTTTAATGCTGTTTATATATCAGTATTGTTCTTTGATAATTTGTTGCAAGTTAATTGTTGTACTGCTATATTCAACAAAGACCTCACCACACGTGTCTTCATCATGGGAACTTCCCAATCGAGAGAAAGCGTACTCGGAACAAGTGCGTCGGGTGCGGACCCGTCAAGAGTAAGTATTGCTGTGTACAGTTTCATTATGAAGTTAAATTTCAATCATTTTTTAATAACAATAATACAGCATTTATATGGGGGAAAATAATAAAAGATTCCTCAAAGCGCCCAACTGTAGAAGGATTATAAATAAAACCAAACATGCAACAATCCCAATTTAGAACCCAACAAGGATACAATTACAATGTTGATCTATTAATTAGATAAACATGTATATACTGTAAACTACTATAAAGAACTGTCGAGTCACTGTCAAACATTTCGAATACTATTACTATGGTGTCAAACTTAAACTTTATGTTACAATCACAAGCACAAAATTATTCTCAATCCCAAGGAATTTAAATAAGCAAAATCAAATTAGAAAAGATGTAAAAAAAAAATCATTAGCTTTTTAATCATTTATTGATGTGAGTATACATAATAAATTAATAACATGCTTCCTTTTCGGTGGTCATCTAAGGATTGTAGATGCAAGGTCTGAAAATTTGGGAAATATTTCACGGTTATAAATAACGTTTATGTGTTACCAAAATTTGACTCTATTGTTTTACTCTAAATGCCCATATAAGGGTGAGCTTCACATTTTTAGTTTTCGTGCTTCTAGCGTTGAAGAAATTGGGGAGGAAAATTTTTTACAACTAATTCCCTCGGCTTCACCTCGGGAACTAGTTTGTCAACTTTCAATACCTCGGGGAGCTAATATCGACTGTTATCAAACCATGTTATATTTGTAAACTGTTTTTGACCACTGGTTTGTATGCGGGCTTGTTAAAGTTATTATACAAGATTGGTAGAGATGACAAAACAGTCACAGACAGTGTTCAGGTCTTGTGTGATCAACCATTAACATAAAATAACAAACCTGTGAAAATTTGGGCTTAACTCGTTGAGTGAGTCGGGAGAAAGTAGTGAAAAACCATGCACAATTTTCAGCATGTGCACACATTTTTCTTAATTTTTGTTGTTGCTTTTTTTGGGGGGGTGTAGTTTTTCAGATACAGTTTTCTCGAATATGACTTCATTGCACAGGGAAATATTTTACACAAAAAAAATAATAAAATAAAAACTTAATAATCAGTTAGCTTTCAGACTAACAATGATATTTTGTATCCTTACCAATCCTGTAAAATACCTTTAAAGAAAACGTCGCTACACTCGTTGTGGAATCTAAAAACAATTTTACACATGTACAATCTTGACCGATTCGATTGATCTACAAACATTGAAACGTATTGAACCATGCGTTATTACTGATCAAGGTGTTTGTCATCATTTGTGTTGTTAATAATAATTGTGGCACCCCGAACAAAGATATTGACAAATGTTTAGGGAGACCGCCAATATAGGGCTAGATAGCTCAGTTGGTAGAGCGCCGGTACGTTAATCCGGAGGTCGTTGGTTCAAATCCCGCTCTAGTCAATTTTTCTTTGTTCAACCCCCATACTAATAATAATTGTGTGTGTTTTTGTTCACAGTCCAGACGTAACCGGTTGATAGTAATTGTAATCATCGTACTAGTGGTGATTGTAGGCATTCTCGCCGTAGCCATCCCCATAGCTGTGTCACAATCGGGAAGAAAAGATGAAACCACAACAGAGTACCCAAATATGAACGTGACTGAGGGGTACAACGACACAACCTTGTGACCTGGATAGTCCTACAAATGGACATATTTACATGTAAATGTAATAAATCCAAATATAATTCAGACCTTCTCAATTATTTCATACAATTGTCTCACTCCAAAGTAACTGTTGAGTTTTGTCTTTTAACATAAAATCCTGTTTAGAAACAATTCAGAAACGAGAAAATGTGAAATTCAGAGACTCTAAAGAAGAGATTTACATATCGCAAATAAAAGCAATTTCAACTAGTTCGCAAAAGAGATGACCTTGAAAAAAAAAACCTAGTTTTGGTTTTCTCCTTTTCCCCAACTGTTTCCACAAAACCTCCAGAAATACTTTCCCATTGAAGTCCAAAGTTCCTACATCGAAGGCATTGTTGTAGTCAATACCAGTACACCCGAGACCAAGATCAATGCAAAACCAGCAAGTCCAAGACCAAGACCAAAACCAAGCAATTTGAGATCAAGACCAGGAGGGGAGACCTACAACACTGATCGAAGGACAACGAAACTAAATCAAACAGATTCAAAAATGTGGTTGATTAGAGCAAAGTTTGTTCTTTGTTCCTTTCCCCCTGCCAAACCCCACCCCGCCCCCACCGGCCTCTACTGTTTTAGAAAGGTTTACTAGAATATTCTACAGGTAAAAATTCTGGCCTCCTATTAAATTGGTATTTTGGGGGGAATGGCTCCGAGCAGAAAACTTTTATGAGCCACGCAGTGCGTTTATAGGACACATTTACTCTTGATCCCAGCCTCTCAGAAATAAACCCCATTGGGGGAAATAAAACTAGATTCATCATTAATTTATACAAGTTATTGTGTAAAATGTGTGTTATTGTGTGTATGGTGAAGGTATTGCAACATGTCAGTAAGAAAACATTGTAAAGCTGGCTATTGTCATGGCGCATTGTTAAATATTTGGGTTTTTTATATTATTGATCTAGGAATACCATTAGGTAATGATATTACTGTGGCGTGGGAGTCTCGTTAGCGCCGCCCCCTTACCCTTTTCCCTTCTAACATGACTGACACTTTCTTGTCGGTAGTATATAAAACCCAGAACGTTTTGAGAAGTTTTAGATTCGAGAGCATTTGACTTGGAGAGTTGAAATTTTCACTTTTGCGGTGGTGGAAGAAAGTTTAGAATGGCGACTTGTCATAACCAACCGTGCAAACTTAAGCTTCCTGAAAAGTGTAACTGCACGGGCGTATCGGTCTGCGACCCCTGCAAGACAAAAAACTGTAGGAAACATGCTGTTGTAGATACTCTGGTATATCTTTTGTTGTAAGGTAAGCCAATTACGAACGTGTACTTTGATTGTCTATTAATTTTGTCATTCATTCATTCATTCATTATTTGCTCTCATAAAATCTGCAAATCTGGTTGTACGTGTACAAAGCTTAGAGGAACATTACAGAATTGGTAAGAACAAAAAATTACTTTTTGATCACAGATTTACATCAAATTTACCCGGTCTAATGATGATGATAGTAGAAAACATCCCTTGAAATATTTATGTCTGAAATGCCATATTTGATGAGAAATGAATAAACTAATTTTCCGATTGGAGTTTATCGCTCAGTGAGCGTTTTATTCGTTTGTTGAATCTATATGATTTCATGCAGATGTGTAATCGGTTTTTCACTATTTTCTCGTGACCCAGATGGCCGATCGATCTCAAACTTCTACAGGTTTGTCAGTTTATGTATATGGTGGATTACATAAAGTGCTTACACTGCCAGCAACTGTTTTGTTAGCAAAAACCAATTCTGTAATGTTCCTTTAAAGAAACCGACATGTGTAAAACAAAACTATTAAAAACCTGAAAAAAATCACATGGACCTAATAATCATGTACAGTATTTCAAGAACGCCCACTAAGTTTGTACAATACTGAATGACTATGCATCCCAGGATCACTCTCAAAAAATTTTTTTTTTTTAAATATGCATTCAAATCCAATACCTTTCAAGATATCCAAAAACAATAAGTTAAACTTAACTTTTGACGAAATGTCCGTTCAACTGGGTAGGTCAGAAAGTTTATATTAGTCTCAGATAAGCGTTGTTCATTCAAGTGTACATAGATACAAAGCAAAATGTTAGCAATCATCAAAACACAATTGTTTAAAATTGATCAAGTTTCAATTGGAAAGTTCACTGCACATTAAACAAATACAATTACTGTTCCTCTAAAGAATTGTACTGTCGGAAATGTATTTATAGTTGCAATGCTTGTTGCGATTTTGGCAAGCAACAGTGTTATGAAAGGGGGAAACAGAGAGTGTTTTCACTATTTTTCCCCCATTTCTCCCCCCCAAAAAAAAAAAAATAATAATAATAATAATAATAATAATTTGTTTACTTCTCCTATAGCTTAAGGACATTTTCACGGGTTGTTTTCATGGGGAAAAGGGGAAACTAAAGGCTGGGAAGGAGTCTACTCTTCTCCAAACCAATGATATACTTTCCCTAAAGATACCTAAGAACTGAGTGTTGGTTTGATACGTTTGATCGGTTTTTCGTGCAGAAATCTGAATGCTGTATTTGTTGTCGTCGTTCTTGCTGCCGTGTGTAGTTTGTGATTGCTGCAATCGTTGTAGTCGTCATCATCGCTGTCTCAGTGCCCGTATGTATTGCAGTATCCAAAGGGAATGATATGGAGCCAGTCTCTACAACCCCTCAAGTCAACCCAGCTCCATAACAACCATGGGATTCGTGGCATACGAGAAGCGTATAGACATCGATTTTGTTTTTATGAGGGTTTTTTTCAACGCAGAATTATGTTTTAAACTTTTTTAAGTATCTGTTGTAGTACTTCATCGTGCGACATTTGTATGTTAACGAAACGATCAACTAAAATTGTTATTGCTTATAACGAGATTTTTGTTATCGAGTAACAAAACACAAGGGAAACTGACGGTGTAAATATCCTTAAACAATTTTGGGTTGAACGAAGCAAACTTGACCAGAGGCAGACTTGAACCTGCAACCTCCGGATTAACGTGCAGGCGCTCTACCAACTATGTTGGCGGTCTCCCTATAGTTGTCAGTATCTTTGTGCCAGTCACAAGGCATTCACATTTTGTTTGTTACAACATTCACAGAAGCTGGTTACTATTGCTTTCGGCTTAAAATAGTTTGGAAAAGAATTAGGCGTGTATAGCAATAACAAACAAATCATATTTATGGATAGTCAAAAAGTAAGCTTTCCTAAAACACTCAAAAGGAAACATGATTTCAGACCTTTTTCAATTATGAACACTCACATGGTAGTTAATGATACTATTGTTATAAGTTTGCGATTGTATTCTTTGCACAAAAAGTGTATTGTTCTACTGCTACAATTGATTTGATTGTTAACCTAATTATAGCTAACGTCTATTTTTGACATTTTCAATTTTGTGAAAAATATCTGCCGTGAATTTCAATTATGTGCTTAAGATTTCCGAGTTTTCCCTCGATACATTGTAATAAACATGATTTACTTATGCATTTCTGAAGTTACGGTACGGCGCTGACAAACAGCGGACGCCTGTCAAAATGCGTACCGTGAACAGGGCGCTCTGACCCCGCTGCTTTGTTCCCTCCACACGGCGTTTATGTGCAGGCTCGGACGAGTCTCGAATTCACGGTTTGTTTTATTATTTTTTCCCCAAATTTTCCTATACCGACTAGCCAACTATAGATTATTTGTTTTGATTAAATTTTGCCATGGAAGATTTAAGTACTTCATTTGAGGGTTTTAACATTAAATTCGTTCATTTTAATAACAAAATAGACCTAGGCCCTACTCGTTTTTCTTTGAACAAACAATTATTTCAAACAAACAAGAGGCTTATACATAAATATGTATATATAGTGGAGTCTATAGGGGAAAAACCTACTGCATCTTCAAGCAATAAAAAACAAACAAATGGAGAACAATTTAGTACTGTCCGGATACGTTTATGAACAAGTTTTTTCCCAAGTAAATGCACGCTAGACATCCAAGTACGCAAACTGCAGGGTTGGCTTCACAATGGCCGCTATCGTTTCAACTTCTAGACCGTGTACAAGCGGTTTTAGACCCGGTTCAGAATGCACCAGCCACGCTACATGTTATTGACCGTTACGTTCATACTCTATAGGCGCTTGTAAATTTCGTACTTTGTAATCAGCAGATACATGTTAATGATATTGTACTAAACTTACATTTGCATACCTCAATCTACCGGACTAATTGTATTGTTTTTAGTATGTACTCCTATATATTTAGATTTTCTTGCTTTGGTTTTTAATATTGTGATTTTTTTTATGATTTATTGTAAAATTCATGTAATTCAGCCTAATCAACATGTTAAAGTAATACTTTGCTTAAGAATGTACTATTATAATATTATGTTATAATTATCAGTACTAAGTTCTCTGCGTTAATTTTCATGTCCATCAAACACCACTACTTTTCAAACATCAAGCTTTGTGGTTTTTATTTGAATCGAACGAAGCCATCAACGTTGGCTATTGAAGCCAAATAAACCGTTTTATGAATGCTGAATTACAGGAGATCCTTTGCTAAATGCTGGTCTGTGTTTCGGGTTTAGTTCGGGGTGCTTTGTCTGTTTTTACCAAATTTGGGGGTATTTGTTTTGGAGTGGTTTTGTTTTTTTCCCCTTTTTACATGCAGTATACGGTTGACTAAATTTTGATATTACAGGATGAATGTTTTTTTATAGTAAAAGGTAGTATTTGGTTCCACTTTCAATTTTACATTGAAACTGGTCCAATTTACTGATGTATCCTACCACCCCCTTCCCATCCACCCCATCTCAACTACGCCCCCTCCCCAGCCCCGAAGCCGTAAAACGCCTCTTTGTAGGGCCATGAAGTAAAATGGTGAAATTACCAAATATAAACACACATTGCAACATTGCCCTCTTCTAATTGGTTTACGAGTTACTAAGGTGACTGTGAGAGAAAAGGCTCGGAGTCAGGAGACAGACTTACCTCTATTGCAGGCTTGGGGTTTTTCCCTCACAGATTGCGACACAACAAAATTTCCACAGATAATGACGACGTCACACGCACATTATATGATCCCTGAGAGTTAAAAACCGAACGAATTGATTAATTAAACACCATTTCTATTTCAAATAAGTCGATATTATTTGGAAGTGATCAAGAAGATCAACTAGCTCTGCTGTGTGACAGAGTTTTTGTGACGATGCACTGTTGGTTGCTGTGCACAGTACGTGTAGGCGTTAAGGGACCGTCTTTACAAATTCCTTTTTTGTACTATTCATCCGGTTCGTATGTCGCACTGTAAACATTAACACGTTGAGATGAATTTAGCTTTTACTGCAATAATACTTTTTCACTATGTTTCCTTTGTTTTATACTAAAATATTAAGACGGTTTATTATCCTAGAAACTTACACAGTAACTTTCCGACCTTAAACTTCTTCTTTATTTGACAAAAGGGTTACCTAAAGGAGGAAAGTTATTTAGAGAGAAGAATTTAACTACCCTCGCCAATCATAATTTATTAACAGAAAGCAAATCAGTTAATACTGTTAATTGAAATCAAATTAGAACAATTCTTTTTGTGAAATAAGCAAATTAGAATAATGTTCATCAAGTCTTCAAAATCAATCCACTGTTATTGTCAAGTGCCAATTTTGCTCACTTGTGAACGGTTAAGGTGATGTATTATGGCCTTGTGAATTGTACGTGGTTGTTGTTTTGCACACTGCACGATCGTATCGACGCCATGTTCGTTTCCTTTGTTTGTATTGAGGCGGCAACGCCCGAAAGGTCAAAGTGGTTTCAATTGGGGGCGCACTCTCGGAAAAAAAGTTCACAATTAAAATCAGATGCACTAAAGAAAACTATTAAATTCTCTGAAGCAAGCTCCAAATCCATTGATAAATAGAAGATTTATCAAATTAAGACAAATGCAGAAAATGTAAAGTCGACATTCAGAAATAATGTGTTAGCTGTCCATCATTTCACAAGGTTTGTGTGAATCACAAACTGCGTCGATTTCATTGTGGACAGCCAGAGGTTCAACACACCGGAGTGTGTACACGTACAGCCGCCGCGCGCGATAAGCATCGTGCAGCATAGTCACACGGTGGCGCTGTTGGTCTTTTACGGTCGTCGTTTTCAAGCGCTATTTTCACTCAATGTGGTGCGGTATTGCCGCTGAGTAATGAACTTTTCACTGCGGTCCGTGTGATCGAGGTTTTTTCTACTGTAATGAACCTTGCTGACTCCTATAATGTCAAAAAGGGGAATAAATATTGACATTACTGTTTTTTGCACCTATAAGAGGCTATGGCGGGCAAACAGGATTAAAAATTACGATAACTACAAATTTTTCTATCATCAAAAGCAAAATTATTTTATCGGAAATATCAATATGTTGGGGGTTGTAGTTTCTTTCGCCAAAAAGAGACTGTAATTTTCTCAGTTTTGTGAAGTCTTTCTCGAAACGGGGAAATGTGTGGATCTTTGTTGTGTTAAGGATGGGCATGGAGGGCAACTTAGTCTGATACCTTTAGAACCAGAAGCCAGTATTGTTTACAATATCATGCTGTACGGAAACCAGTCATCTCGCCCCCCGGCTACTGTACACGTTGAACATGGCCAAGTATCAACACAATGCAAGGAACATATGTTACCATATCTAAAACAATCTCCCAACTTACTCAGTTCAATGGAGAACCTCAGCGTCCAGGATACTAACCAGATAATTTTCTCCGAATGTGTGTCTCAGACCAGTCTGTAATCTCCGTTGTAAAACAGACTTCGCAAGGACCCATGGTGCTTTTCTTCATCGTGACGTTTTGTCCACAAAGAGAGATCCTTTATCTCTATGGATGTTTACCTGAAATAAACGATGCTGCTCTCATTCTCTACATTGTTAAGCTCAGTTCAAATCAATCCTTATTACGTAATCATCTGTCGACAGTAACTTGCATTTCTGGAACAATTCTACCCGCCACGATCGTCCCAATAGCATTTATACGAAGAAAGGAAAATGCACGCAGGTTCTTGTAGTTCTTCCTGGCCTGTACAAACTATTGCGGTTTTATTAATCAAAGGTTTTGAATTGCTGCAAATGTCTATCAACTAAACACTAAGCATCCAATCAAAACTCCGAAGAGACTTTGACGCTGCGAGCTAATGAAGTCAAATTACACAGCTCAAGAGCATCTGTATAGCCAACAGTCACAAAGAAAACGCACCGTTTGCACCCACCCCACCCACCCCCCCCCCAAAAAAAATAATAAATAAATAAATAAATAAATAAATATTTTTTACATCTTCTTGAATGTATTTTCTCTTCCGAGGGTCTGTAGATACCAATCATTAAAACAAAAAAAACTATTACAAATCTAAATCACCCTCCCCAACCCCGGATTTTGTATTAAAAAAATAATAATAATAAAACGTAGCGGAGTCAAGTATTCACACAGCTGAACAGGTCTGAAACAAATGAAATTATTCGTTTGTTTGTGATGATATGAGAGGACAGACTAAGCCTATACCGAAAATGAAAGTATAAGAAAAAAAAATTAAGTAGTTATTAATTAGTTTATGCAGTGATTTTGTGCAGTCAGAAACAAAGTCGGACGGAATAAGCAGAGGGAGGGGATGGATACGACTTGTTTTCTCTCCTATCTGATAAGAAAACCCACAACTCCAAAGAAAATGTCGACACATTGTTTGATTTCAAATGTAGTTTTTATTACGTTATCGATGATACTCATGTACATACAATTATATACATTAAAAGAAGCATAGTATGCATACATTATCCAACGCCATTTGGGACTATGTCCTTCACCCCACCCCACCCCCCCCCCCCCCCCTTTTTATGAGTATTTGTTACGTTATCAGTTTTAAGAGAAACATTTACAAGAAAGTAATCAGTCAAATTGGGAAGAATCAAAGCAGATAGATGAACTACTGCACAAATCGTGTTTTATATGAAGAAAGGCTTCGGGAACAAAACGCACAAAAAGTAATTGTCTTTTCATAGCTGGTAAACAAAAGAACCCTTGTACATGACGTCAAAAGTTTCAAACAGCACCCTCGCTGGGCTCAAAGGAAGATCAATGATTGGCTGGTAGTTGTGTGCCGAGCGTACACACGTGGACGTTTTATTAATTGTTTGACCTCAGCAATTGGCGAACTATTCAAACGGTCGATATATTATCTTCTCAGCTTGAGAAACGGTTTGGGGACGAACACGAGGTGAGTTTTGTTAATAATCATTTCCTAGCTCTTCATGATATTAAGACTGTTGAATGTTCTTTTTAACAATTTAGTGTATAATGTTCATTTATCTTGCCTTGCAAAACAATCCAGAAAAAAATCAATCAGGGAAAACATGATTAGTTCGTAATGCATTGGAGAAGGAATACATGTACACAACTGACGAGGTATTTGCCACAATCTAATGGTTTTCAGTGGTCTGTAAAAATGCAATGTGAACATGTGCCGGTACCTTCACAGCCATCAAAATAGAGAAAAATGCAACCTCTACCCCTTAGATGTAAGATCAACCAAGCCGGCCATCTTTTTTCAGTATGCCTCACTCCATGAGGTGACCGATACATCAAAACAAGGCTGGGGAAAAACACAACTAAAGAACGCAGATGAGTTGTTAGGATAAAATACATAATTCTCAATCTAAAAGTCATATTCCATTAAAGTGCACAATATTGTGAAGACAACAAACAAGTCAAATACGAAGTAAAACTTTTTTCTGTCGAATACATATTGAAAGACAGTTCTAACGCTACTCGGGGAACGTTGTTGCACGTGACACTTCATTCAAATTCTGTGGAATCTTGTAGGGCTGATGGTGGAGGGAAAAAACAGAGAAATTACATCATGTATAAAAATGAACCCGGATTTGAAGCTTTTCATGGTGGAGAGACCTTTGTAATATTGAGGCTATCTTGGGTTTTTTTTCTGTCATTACACCCACTGGAACCAAACCGAGGCTGGATGGTAAACAAAAATAGTCTGGTACAATACAATATAATTGTATCATTGTCATCGAGATTAATAGGGCACCTGTCAATAACAAAGTCCAATGGCAATTTGGCAACACTTTTTGATTTGATTCATACGAATAATCTGCACCATGACAACAACCAGTTAAAACTAACCCACAGACTGACTGCCGTCAACAAATATTCAATTCGGTTCAACATCATTTCCTAATTGAAGAAACAAAGCAAATTTCATACAAAAATATAAGTACGTAGATATGAGCATGGTAAGAAGGGTACAGATCAATGATAGTTTAGAGACGATATGAAGTCATTCGAGTACATTAAATATTCTGTTTTAGTCCTTTACCCTTTAGAGACGGACAAGTATTAGTAGGTACAAAACTATTACTAAAAAAACAAATATTGGCAAATGTTAAAGAAACACTTCAATTTACCCTAAGACCAGGTCTTTAGACATTGCAGACTGGCATTGTTTATCTATCACTCAAAAATGATAGGGGTGACATTGACTGGTCAAACAGTAGGAGGGTTGATTTATCTGTAGACACATTCACATGAAACCATATTGCGGGCTATGGCGTAGTTTATCTATCACTCAAAATTACAATGGATGATATGAATCGGTCAGACAGTAGGAGGGTTAATAGATTCAA
Organism: Pycnopodia helianthoides; assembly: GCA_032158295.1. NCBI lineage: Eukaryota > Metazoa > Echinodermata > Asteroidea > Forcipulatida > Asteriidae > Pycnopodia > Pycnopodia helianthoides. Next base: position 2,236,211 of record CM063259.1, read on the forward strand.
GTGAGAAGCCCAACTCAAGATCAGCAGAAATTACATGCAAATAACCCTTTGCATGTATATTGAAACTTGATGTTAATTTCTTATGCACTTTGCCTGTGACGTCACTTCTGCACCATCCTAGTACAGCTGGATAGCTGATTATTATATCACCATTCAAGATGTGTTGACATTGTTCTGGTTTTATCAACAAATATATTCTTCTAAAAACCAGCAACAGATACAATCAAATCCATTTTTTGTGATTCCATTTTTATGATCTTTTGATAACTAAAACAAAGTCAGCTCATGAATACATTATCGATCCCCAAAACTAGGCACTTCCTCAAAACTGGGTTTATTTGCTCATCAAATAGATAAGTAGAAGAGCTTTTTCAAACACCGCAGAAAAAGTTTAAGATGGTACATGGCACTGATATCAAGACTCATGCTTCGATTGTTTTCACTTTCAGTGCTGTTTCACTATTTTCAAAACTCCCCCGAATTTTGGCGGTATGTTTTATCACAGAAACCCTTTTCCCGTACAGAAAATAAACAAACACAACTGAGCCATACTTCCGAATAATTTGAACAAACATTTATCAAAACTTTTGTTTTTAGACGAACATTACACTCTACACAATAGAGACTTATAAAAGAGTAAAACAAACACTTTGAGCAAAACACCAAGTAAACACCCATCGAACATAAACAACAAATACAAATTTCACGGCCAAGAGGTAAAAAAATTCTACACCTACACATGTACATTGAAATTCAAGAATTGACCTTTACCAACTTTTGGTCATCTTGGTAGTATTCCCGTAATCATTTAACCCTCTTGCTGTCTGACCATTCAATACCATTCACTGTGGTTTTGAATGATAGATAAACTATGCCAGCCTTCAATATGATACCATGAGGGAATGCATGTACACAGTACACAGTTAGTTCTGTGCACAGTTGTGCCACCGTACACAACCTTGGCAGTCGAATGGTTTCAAATGGTTGGTCAACTCACTGGAAAATGTTGCCAAGAGTCACTGACAGTAGGAGGGTTAATGTACTTGTAGCACTAATAATAAACGGGGACAGACTATATCTGCATCCAGCCACACTTTGGCTGTAAATAGTTTTGTAAAGAAAAAAAACAAGATGGCTTCATTATGATAAAGGTCTGGGCTATTTAAATATAGACACTTTGTTTACCTAAAAAGTATCCCTCTCATATTGTACAGTCTCAAATCTTAGCGATAAATTTTTGGTGAAACCGGAGCGGAGAGGGTTCCTCATACATCCTGAGTGACGAACTCCACCAGATCCGTCACCCCTAACAAATCTTCATCTTCATCCTCACCCGTAGTAGTACCGCCTCCGTTGCCGCCGGAGGAGGGAGTTCCATTGACGATGGCCCCGCTACCATTCACGGCGGTCCCGTTGCTGACCGGTGGCGAAACGGAGGACTTTGTGGCGTAATCGTCTGTCTTCTTCAAAGACTCCTTGGCCTTCAAGTCCCTCATAGAAGGTTGTGGCGATTGCTCGTTCTCCTTGTTTGAGTCCTGCTCAATGTCCGGGTAGGAGGGGTTTTTTTCCGTCCGCGAACTGTCATCTTTTTTGATTTCTTTTTGCAGTTCGTCGCTCTGCTTCTCGTCTCCGTCCTCCTTGTCCTCTTTCCTATTTTCCTTTTTGTCTTCTTTCTCATCATCCATCTCCTCATCCTCATCTTCTTCCTCCTCCTCATCCTCTTCTTCAGACTCTTCAGAGTTACTCTCAGCGGCCATTTTTCGGTAGTCAACTCGTTTGGTCGACACTCTCGTGGTTTTCAGTCCTTCCTCTGCACTATAATCGCTGTCGTCAAGTACCTTTTTTGGCTTACGTCGCACCACCGGTGTCAGTTTTTTGCGAACAACCGGTCCACTTTCCTCCTCAGAGGTTGTGTTTTTCCTACCCACACGTTCCTCACGACCCTCACCCTCCTCGTCATCGTCGCTCTCCAATCGGAATTTCCGTTTGCGCACATATCCAGCGTCCTCTGACGAATCCGAATCGGACATGACTTTGCCCCTGTGCCTTGGCTTACGTTTCGTTCCCCCCGATTGCTCCGAGCGATTGCTGCCCTCCGATTCGTCGTCGTAAGAATCACGCCCACGGTGCTCGGCCGTTTTCCGTCTTTTCGTCTTCGGCTCGCTGTCATCACTGTATTCACTGTACTGTTCACTTTCTAGAATTTAAAAGAGTTAGAAAGCCGTGGTAGAGCATTGGTTAACATCAAGATTTTCAATTTTATGGCTAGATGCCGAGGCAAATCATCCTTTATTTTATGAAAAAGTTTTGAACTTTGGGAACAAAGAAAATGTGCAATGGTCCACATGATTAGCTTAAGTAATATTCAGTATAAGAGTATGAATCCCACAGCCCGGGCGAGGCGCTTGTGTTCTAAAACAAGACATTTTAGCGACCAATATTGCTTTTTAATTGATGATAAATTTGTTGCAGTACCATCTGCTAAAACATAGGATTCGAACTGTCTCTGGCTACCGGGCAATCTCGGTGGTCTAGTTGGTAAGACATCTGCTCTAGAATGGCAAAGGTAGTGAGTTCGTATCCCAACCAAGTAACGTGCCTGTGGAATTTTTTCACAGACCTCGGGAAAGTACTGAGTATCACCTGAATCAAATGTCAAGAGCACTTAAGGTGTCAAAAGCATCCACCTTTCATACATGCTCCCGACTTATCATTTGATTTGCTCACTTACCAGAATCAAATTCTTCATCGTCTGATATGTCTCGATAGCGTACGCGTTTCCTCTGTCGTCGTTCGCTCCGTCGTTTGGGTAGACTGTTCCACTTGGAGTAGCGTTTGGATTTCTTCCTCCTCGGTCCGTCCGACTCACTTTCTTCACTGATGTAGCTATCGTCGTCGACCTCTTCATCTCCCTCAATCTCCTCGTAGTCTTGGTCACTCCCCAATTCACTGAGGAAATAATTATTAAGGTATTAAACCTGGGGTAAAATTTGCCAGATTTTTAAGTTTTCATTAAGTATCTCATTACTATTTGGAGACACCAAGAAATAAATGTGTGGTTTTATGCAATACATCTTTCCTCTGTTATGTGCAAACATAATATCTTGGTGATTATATTGATGAGGGGAAGTTTTCCACCCTTTTGTAGAATAATTTTGAAAATTATCTAAGAGTTTATGTAGATTGTCGTCTTGAAGAGCCAACCAACCTTTCAAGTCATTCAACTCAACTGGATCATGTTTAGCGGCACAAATGTGCACAGGACAATCTGTGTACATGTGTGTAATGCCACACAGTTTATCTGTCGTTCAAAATGGTCAGACAGTAGGAGGGTTGACTGTGTACAGTGTAGAGATGCAGTCACCACATGATTTAATATAAGGGGCCGATATAGTTTATCATTAGAACCCACATTCGAATGGTCAGACAGTAGGAGGGTTGACTGTGTACAGTGTAGAGATGCATTTACCACATGATTTAATGTAAGAGGTCGATATATATAGTTTATCATTCGAACCAACATTCGAATGGTCAGACAGTAGGAGGGTTGACTGTGTACTGTCTAGAAGCATTCACCACATGATATCATATTGCAGGCTGGCATTGTGAATCTATTGTTCAAAACAACAGTGGATGACATTGAATGGTCAGACAGTAGGAGGGTTGACTGTGTACTGTGTAGAAGCATTTACGACACGATACCATATTGCAGGCTGGAATAGTTTGTCTCTCATTCAAAATGTCAGGTTGGTCAGACAGTAAGAGGTTTAACTGACAAACAAATGTCTTCATTTGGGGTTTAAAAAGTCGCATCCTCTTACACCAGGTGGTCCCTCTGCTGCCGCTTCCCAGGTTGTATCGTTAACTTGGGTATGATCCCTGGCAAGATGGCAGTTACAGGTTGAATGGCCTCTGATTGGCACCCCTGAACAAAGATATTGACAAAATATGGAGACTGCCAACAAAGACCTGTTAGATAGCTCAGTCGGTAGAGCCCCGGCACGTTAATCCAGATGGTCCATGTTCAAGTCCCGCTCTACTCAATTTATATTTGTTCAACCCGAAATCATTAAAAAACAAATTCCGACAGACCTGTCCAGGTTGTAATCCTCACTCTTCTCATCCTCTTCCTCCTCGCTGGTCGTATCGAGATCACCGAGGCGTCTCCTATTCTTGCGTTTCTTCTTCTCATCCTCCTTGATTTCTTCCTCGCTGCTCTCCTTCATTCCCTCGATGGTGGAGATGTCTTTACCCCGACTGATCGGCCGAGTCCCTTGGTATTCCTTGTAGGCTGAACAACAAAGAACAGCAACATGAAACACGACGTCTCCCCTCAAAAATTATTGACTCACATAGTTTTCAGTGAAAGATTACTTCTATCAAACCATACATTAAAACTTTCACTATCTTCACACTTTCTGTGAATATTTCAAAGAGATCAAGATGAAGGGATATGGGTGGTTCACCATTTCACAAGGGTCTCTTGAATACACTCTTTAACGACCCCCCCGACAGTCGTTTGGGTGTCAGACGTCTTTTATGTAACTCTGCAAAAGCTTTCCCCGAACCATGAGACTTAGCAACTGTCTCGATCGTTGGAGGAATCCAAATTTAGGAATTAAGTTGTGACTAAGCAAGTCATTGCACCAGATCTAGCTTGCAAATGGCTTATTCATGTGCATGGTGTTCCTGCAAACCTTACTAGATTGTATCTCCACCGTGCAAAGTTTCAAATCCTACAATTTCAAACTATTCACAAAGGTGTTTTCTGTAAGAAATCCACAAGACAAAAGAGTAAGTTGGTCTTAACCTTTCTGGTCTAGTGGTAAGACATCCACTCTAGAATTGCAAAGGTCGTGGGTTTGAATCCCACCCAAGTAATATGCCTATGGGTTTTTTTTTCACAGGACTTGGGAAAGTATACAGTGCATTACACACATCGGTGTACAGGTAAAACCAAATACTAACCTTTCTTGTGTTCCACAACTTCTTCTTGGATGGCAGAGTTAATGGCTGAATCGAAATCTTCAAACTTATAATTAATCTCCTTCCTGCTCCTCCTGGACCTCCTCTGGACCATCTCAAACCCGCCCTCTTCCTCTTCCTCCTCCTCGTCTTCATCGTCGTTGATGAACCTCCTCTCTCGCAGTCCCTTTAGTCGACGCCTCTCGCTCTCCCTCTCAGCATCTCGACGTGACTGCTGGTGTTGCCGTCGGCGGTGTCGGGACTGGGCGTGGTCCTCACGACGGTAGGATGGTCTCTTCTTTCGTCGGAAGCCGGAGGAGTGGCAGACGGCAACGGCCCGCCGATCCTTCTTCACTTTCACCATCTCCTGATTCAAAAGATGGAATAAGGTTGAAAGACAATGAGAATACTGTAGCCTTCAGCGTTTATTTGAGGCTGCTTATTGATATTACATGAGATTGATGGCACTTCATCCCCCATAGTCTTGGTGACACTTGGCTAGAAAGTTGACTAACCACACAAAACCATTCAACTGAACAGGTTGTGTATGTTGGCGCAACTGTTCACAGAAATATCCTTGTACATGTGTGTACTGCATAGATTCAACCCATAATGAATCCGTATACTCAAAACCACTGTGGATGATATCATATTGCAGGCTGGCATAGTTTACCCATCATTCAAAACCGCAGTGGATAATATTGAATGGTCAGACAGTAGGAGGGTTGACTGTGTACTGTGTAGATGCATTATGGTATCATATTGCAGGCTGGCATTGTTAATCTATCAATCAAAACCACAGAGGATGATATTGAATGGTCAGACAGTAGGAGGGTTAACTGTGTACTGTGTGAAGCATTCCCCGTACATGTAGGGTATCATATTGCAGACATATTGCAGGCATAGTTTATCCATCATTTAAAACCACAGTGGATGATATTGAATGATCAGACAGCAGGAGGGTGCCACCTTACCGAGTGCTCTGTAACCCAGGACTTAGACAACTTACCCCAGGTAGGATGTTGTTCATACAAATATCAGTCCTGGCCCAGAGGAGGCCTACTCTGTCTTTACGTCTGCGTTTCTGTTCTTTCTTCTTCAAGGTGACGTCAACTTCTTCAAGTGTGTCCACCAGCCTGGCAATGAGTTTCTCCTGAAAGTAGAAACAAAAAAAGGAAATTTTCCATAATCTTGAGATGACCATTCCTCCTCAGTGCCTTTACGCGTCTAAAACATTACCAGGGCCCAATTTCATAGAGCTGCTTAAAGTCCAGTAAACCTTTGGTTTTTGGAACCGTTTGATTGTTTTAATCCTATATAAGTATACAATAAAACTAACGTATCAAAACTTCATTTCAAAAGGTGGTAGTGTTTTTGAGATATTGTCGAAAATCTGGAGCGGTTATGTCCACGCAGGAAGAATAATCCATAATTGGAATACATAATCTGAGAAACTTTTCATGCACGAAATGTTTCTCAAATTGAAAAGTTTATGAATCCTTTTCTCTAAAACAGCATTCCTTTGAAAGAAATTTTTTCACTATTTTCTCGTGACCTCGATGACCAATTGAGCTCAAACTTTCACAGGTTTGTTTGTTCATGCATATGTTGAACCACACAAAAAAGGAACACTGTCTGTGACTTTTTTGTCAGCTCTACCAATCCTGTATAATACCTTTAAGCAGCTCTATGAAAGTGGGGCCAGGCCTGATACTTGACGGAGTCAATCCCTGGTCATTGCCTTGGTGCCCCTTGAAATGTTCCATTAGAACTTTCCAACTTCCTCATAGAGGTGCCTTTTACCAAGGAGAAAAAAACGCCTTGGTGCCCTTGCCCTTTCAGGCCTGCATTACATCAAAACAAGATCAGGGCTCGAAATAACCACTGGCCACAGTCAAGTAGTTTTAGCACTAGGCCCAGTAACCCCATAACTAAACCAGTCCTGCAGTGTTTTGCTTTTGCTCAAACAATGTGGTCACCAGTGGTTGTTTATGTCCAAACAACTCGGTAACCAAAGGGTCAAGATTACGGCTCCACTCGACGAGCGACTTACGTGTTCACAGTTTGGACAGTACCAATTGCCATCGGGGATGATCATAAGTGGCGGACGGAGACACGCCGTATGGTACCCCGAGTCACACTGGTCACAAAGTAAAATCTGTGGGGAATCAAACAAAAAAACAGCACGACTCAAACGTTACTCAGATCCTTAGAAGAACTTACCCCAACCTGAATGGCTCAACAGGGGTTCTCCCCATGTGCAAGCTAGCATATCGGGCCGATATCGGGATAACAGGTTTTTAATTTGGGTTTTTGGTGTGATTTTTTTGTTTTAGATCAAATTCACAAATGACAAGTAATAAACCACAAGGGAAACTGACTGTGTAAATTTTTAATAATTTGGTGTTGAACAAAGAAAAATTGACTAGAGCGGTACTTGAACCAACGACTCCCACCAACTGAGCTATCTAGCCCTATGTTGGCGGTCTCCCTATTTTGTCAATATCTTTGTTCGGGGGTGCCAGTCAGAAGCCATACGACCGTTAACTGCAGCGTAGCTAAATCACTGGGAAATCCCTTGAAAGAGCTAAGGGTTAGACAAGATCTAGATTACAAAAGGAGAATTTACCCATTCGGGATGGTTGTACATTCCACATTTGCAGCAAGGGCTGTCATCATTTCCATGCGGCAGAGTGCCATCCTCTTCCTCCTCCTCAACAGGCACCTCTTCTTCTTCTTCTCCTTCATCTTCCTTCATCTCTTCCTCTATCTTCGCAGCGGCTTTCCTAGAGGCATTCCTCCTTGGGGTGAAGCGGCTCTTGGCGCTTTTTTTCCTTCTTTTCTTTGTGACCTTCTTGGGTTTGACTTGAGGCTCATTTTCATCCTCCTCCTCCTCGTCCAGCTCCTCCTCTTTTTTTTCCTTGTCCGCATCCTCAACTTGGGACGATGGTTTCTTTTTGACATCTGGATCTACAGCTGCTTCCTCCTCATCTTTCGTCTTAATATCCTTCTTTTGCTTTTTATCGTCTTGAGGATCCTTTCCCTGGGTGTTCTCTTCCTTCGTTTCAATGCTCTTACTTTCGTCATCGCTGCCTCCACGCTTCTTTGTGTCACTGTCTTTATTCTCCTTTATCTCATCTTTCTGCTTCTTATCACTCATCGGTTCGTTCGACAGTCCTTTTGTTTTCTCATCCTCATCCTTCACCTCATCCTCAACCTTCACCTCATCCTTTGTAGAGCTTTCCTTCTCATTTTTGTGTTCATCCCCGATTACTTCGTCTTTCACTTGAGTCTTCAACTCTTTGCCATCTTTGTTCTGACTGCCTCCTTTTTTGTCTTTGCTTTCGGTTGTTTCGCCCTCTTTGACCGCCTCACTGAGTCCTTTCTTGAGGTCACACTTCTCCTCGATTTCAGTTTTGGTACTAGGTCCATCTTTTTCATCACTAACGTCTTTCTTGACCTCTTCCTTAACACTATCTTCTTTGTCTGGATTCTTCTTCTCGTCTCCTTTCTCCTCTTGTTGAGACTCCGAGACTGCTTTCTGTTCATCTCCTGTCTTGGTCTCTGCATCTGCCTCTTCTTTGCACTCCCTTTCTTGTGTTTCTGGGCTAGGTACCGTGCTTGATTCTGTTAAAGAGGGACAAGCCAGGATGAATATCATTTGAATCTTCACAGTTATTTATTTTTTAAAAATGTGAAAATACAGAGTTGTTTAAATTTTTAGTTTTTTCCACCTGAACCAAAACACTCTGGATGGAAGTTGTCAAAAGCCATCAAAATTTCATTTCACTTATTAATTCTGGTTGTGAAGCTAAGTACTCTCAGAAAGGCGAACGGAATCGCAATACTAGCCAAGAACCCCATGGGGAGAAGACAAAGAAGGAAGTTTTAGTTTTAGATGTGGGAAAAACTCAGACAATTATTCCTGGGAAAAACCCACGCAATCAGGCAGGGACTGAAAACCCGATCCACAAAGTGCCCCCACCGGATTTGAACTGGGGTCCCAGAGGTGGAAGGCGAGGAAAGATACCACTACGCCAACGCAACTGCCCAAAATATGGTGAGATCAACACCTGACTGTGTGGAATCTGATAAGATTAGCGCAGTGCTCCAAGAAAAGTGAGTAGCATAGATAATAGAGGTACAGAACCAACTCCATCAAATTCAAGCTGGTGAGGATTAGGGATAGTTTAGTGTTAAAAGCAATATTCATCTAGCCTACAATACACCTAAAGGCCTCGTCACACAGGGCACTTTTTACAAGCAACTTGAGGGCAACCAACTGCACTGCATGCAAAAGGAGCACTTTTTTAGTACATTTATTTTTTCTGACACTATCTTACTGTCCCTAGAAAATAATGTGGAAATTAAAATATTCTTGGATATTGCCTGGTGGTCTGTAAATTTCCCCATGTTACATGGCCCCGAGACACATTTTTCTATTGCTTCTGTGCACAGCCACAATCATGGGTACACTTTTTGTTACAAAGACACCAAATGAACAACACATAAACATTGAGTAACTCTTTTCAGATTTGGTATTCGACAAACTCAAGTACTTTCTACTCTTCATGCACACAGCGCTGGTTAATTAGTTTACAGACAACATTGAGATAACTGTTACATCACTGTTTTTCATAACACGGACATGAAAAAATGTGTACCCATGATTGTGGCTGTGCACTTCTGCAAACCTTCACTCACCAAAAGAAAAAATCTAAACAAACATAAAGATTAAATCTACCTTTGTTTTTGCCAACTGTCCATTCTCGCCCGTCACACCTGTCTTGGAGGAGCGTTGCTTGAGCTGGTTGATTCCGCATCTTCATCTTTGCCCTGGCCAGCCACAACATTAGTGCCACTCTTCAGCGCTGTGATTAGGTTTTCCATCTGATCTCGATCACTACAAGAAATGACAAATCAAATAAAAGTAAAGACAAAACAGACAACAACATAATGAAAAAAACTATCTGGTAGATCATAGCGAGGGGTGCCCCCCCCCCCTTTCCTCACAAATATTTTGCCTTTATCACGATGACACTGTGGTTATAACACTAAGAGAAAACAAAATATGAAAACATCTGTCATGTATAATAATACATCCCCTCAAGGTGATCCCGTGGCTGCTGCTTCCCAGGTTGTATCGTAAACTTGGGTGTGATCCCTGGCTACACGGCAGTTAACGATTGTATGGCTTCAGACTGGCACCCTCGAACAAAGATATTGACAAAATAGGGAGACCGCCAACATAGGGCTAGATAGCTCAGTTGGTAGAGCGCCGGTACGTTTAATCCGGAGGTCGTTGGTTCAAATCCCGCTCTAGTCAATTTTTCTTTGTTCAACCCCATACTATGTATAATAATAATAATAATAATAATAGTGAACATTTATAACGCGCCATGTCTGTGTCAGACTTGACACTCCTTGCGCGACTGAGAGCAAAGGCAGAATTGCCTGAACAAAAACTGACTGGTTGAGTTAGGAATTTCGGAAAAAGGTAGGTTTTCAACTGAATTTTGAATTTTGTACATGAGGTTTCTTTTCCGAGTTCAGTAGGGAAGTCTGTTCCAAAGTGATGGGCCAGATCTTGAGAACGATCAACTTCCCCAAGAATGTCGTGAACGCGGAATATGTAGGAGTAGTGCATCAGCAGAGCGCAGTTGTCTTGGAGGTTCGTAGAGCCTTATTAAGTTCTGGATATATGAGGGTGTTGTGCTGTGAAGTGATAACAAAGCAACAATAATAATAGTGGCTTCTTTTAGAGCGCTCAAACCTGCCACTCGGTGACCTCATGGCGCTCCAACATTATTACCCCCCGGTCACTGGGCCATTTATTCTACTCCTTGAACCATCTCGGCTCCTTAAACATAGCTCTGCTTATCCTGTTGAAAAACAAAATAATGAGCACTTTGATATGCCCCATAGTGGTGTGATAAAGCGCTATACAAGAACCCAGTAGTATTATTATTATTAGTTCGTTTAAATTGTAGGATTTCACTCACCAGGAGATCACCTCCCACGTGGAGCTTTCCAGGTCGTCTTGCTCCTCCCGATATATCCGGATGTTCGTGTCTTCATCCTTTGAAGATAAAACAGAAGACGCAGGCATTAAAGGAAGAGTCATAGCATTAGAGGATGAGTCATACTTTGGTAATGACACCGAAAAAGAAGTTATCTAATTTTTATCCGAAAGCCTACTTGTTACAAAGATGGTAATGGTGGTCAACATCCTGCAAAAATATTCTGAATGAAATGCCTCTGTTGATTAGAAATCAATAAAAGTCTGTAAAAAATTGTCATCTCTAAAGATTTTTGAAGGACTCAGGAAAGTTAGGGAAGGGGAAAACACTTTCCCTTGAATTTGACAAGCAAAGCTAGTTGATCTACCATGAAACAGGCCATCCAATGATCGGCCACAATGAGATTGGACATGTACCTTCTGGAACCAGTAGACAAGACCCATCTTGTCTCGGCCTAACGGCTCCTGTCTCATATTCTCAGGGTCGTCTTCGTTCACGATGGCCTTGAACTTAAAATTCTCATCGAATTGGCTCTCACAGAGGAACTGAAGAATAAAAACACACAGATAATATGAAAGAATAATTTTGGGTTGAACAAAGAAGAAATTACTAGAGTGGGACTTGACCCCATGACCTCTGGATTGACGAGCCTGGCTCTCTGTCAACTGAGCTTTCTAAGCCCTAAAAATGTATCCAGTCAGCTTCCCTTGTGGTTTATTACTTGAGACTAGAAATACACTTCGTCCGTGTAAGGGTAAGGGAGTTTTTGACTTTTTACATGGCATCTCTGAGGGAAATTTATATTTGTATTGGATCATTTCAAAGGGCACCAAGGCAATGACAAGGAGTCTGAAGGCAACTGCTTCTGTTCCATCCATGAAGTAATGAGGCCTTCACGTAGTTACATGAATCCACCTCCCATTCCACCTAAGCCCACTTTTAAACAGCCAGTTAGCCTGCAGTGAGCACGACATGTTGCTAAGCAAATTTTCTTATCTTTAAATTAGACCTACGGAGTTTCTTTCGTGGGTTTGACTTCAGTACTCACTTTGATGATTGAGATTTTGATCTCTCTCTTACTGGCCGCAAAGCCAAAGCGCTCCACTTCCCACGCAGCTACTTCCGAGAATCGCTCTCGGCACATCTATACAAAAATAAAAGTAGTAAAAATCAACATTTGAGACCCTGGGACGGTGTCAGGAAAGAAGCTAAAACAAGTTAACAAAAAAAGTTAACAATTTGAAGCATGGTGTTGAGCAGGCTCTGAGAGTTTGGAGTCCGAATTTGATGTAAATGGAAAAAATTATTGTCACATAATTGGACACTCACTTACAATATCTAAACATACTTTTTATGAATATTTGAGCATGTAAAAGATTATTAGCAATACAAAGACTACAATGGAGGTGAAACATTTAACAAACTTAAATAATCCTTGATTTTTAGAAATACTTTCTCTGTTAAAACTATTGTTCTCTTTCATTTTGAGTTGAACGAAGACAAACTTACTAGAGCAAGATATGATTCTGCAAACTCCCGATCAACTAGCCGGCGCTCTACCGACTGAGCCATCTAGCGCTAATGTTGGCAGTCTCCCTATTTTGTCAATAATTTTTGATCAGGGGTGCTAATCAGAAGCCACACAGCATGTAGCTGTTTTATTTCTTTGTATACACCCACAATACAAGCACAAGTTATAGCATTACCATGTTAAATTTTAAAGCCCAATTTTGATGCCCTCTGGCAAATTTTGTCCTTTTGAATATTTTATTATCTTTTATTTTGTGTGATTTTAATGTCTTTTATAATTGTAAATTCAGAATGCAATTCGGTCGTTGGACCGCGAATTTTTGAATGTTTTTTAAATAAACCATAAACCATAAACCAAGGATAACTGTTTACATTTGTTTACCTTTGCAAGATATTTCTGCCATTTCTCCAGATGAAATGACTTCCTGGCCTTTTTCATCAATTTGATGATAAGATCCTTCAACAGAGGAGGGACTGGAAATAAAAAGAAATACATTTCTGATATTAATACTAAAATACTAGAAAAAGATAGGCATGGTTCTCCGCTAACACTAGCCCAGAGTTAAAACTGCTATGGGCTTAGTACCCACCGCTTCTCAACTTGCCCTTCGGGCAACTAAACTCTGTGCTACCTTCTTGTTTATAATGCTTACATTCCATCTTTTCAAATGTGAATAATACATTTTTAGTGCAAATTTTGTTGTTTTTTGGGGGTGAAGGAGTGTGATTGTTATTTTATTTGACCAATAAACTGGTTGTGATTGCTAACATTAATACATTAAAAAAAAGATTTATAAAGTTTTGACAATACATGTTTAAAATTTGGGGTAATGAAAGTTCCGGGAGGCAAGTGAAATACACAGTTTATTACCCTAGCCCGGAAAGCTACATTTTAAAAAGCTCAAGCGCAAGGCCTGATTGTTGTTACTTTTTTATCTTTCTAATAGTTGTGAAACCAAGGGACCCCAAAAAAAGACTAGCACTTTGACCCGTAGGCCTGAAGATACCTGTGTAGAGAAGATGATGAAGAAATGTTCAGTTTTACATATAAAATGAGGGAGGAAAACCCCAATTAGGGAAACCAATGGAATCGGGTAGGGACTAAAAACCTGCCACAGGTTCCTGCCACAGGTTTGAACCAGAGTCCCCAGAGGTGAGAGGCAGGGAAGAGACCACTGACTGACTGAGCCATCCTGAATGTTATTGTTCCGTTCTAACTTTAGAATCGTCCAAACTATATTTGGGACCAGTCCCAACTTGAGTGTTACAGTTGGGACAGCCAACCTAGTATACATGTAGCTGGGGTTGTCTGTGAAATGCCATAGTTTAATTAGGAGTTGTTAACAACCGCTTCTTTTCAGAACCAACAGTTACTCAAAAGAGATTTTAACATGGTGTTACCGCAAACCTCTCTTAGTTTAATTATGGAGGTCATAATAGTGCATAGAGCAAGGATAGTGGGCATCAGTAACTGTTTTTCTCCTTTCAAATTTCTCTTGACTTAGAACTGGGCTTGCCGCCATACGTGATATTTTGGTAATTATCACAGAAAAACTCTAGAAAAAAATGGTAAGAATCCATTATTCCTTGTAAATGCTCAATCACGCCACCTGTCAGAAGCACCGAGAGTTGCGACCACCCACGGACCAATGCTCTGCTGGTGGTCTAATCCCCTTTAGCACACATGACAATAAAAGATCCTAGAGTAGATTCCAGCTGCCTATATACCTAGTCCGAACTGACATCACATTGCAATCGACTTTGTTAATAACTTAATATTACATTTATATTGTATTTATAATCGACTTTGTTTGTATTATTAATGTAAAGTTTAAACAATTAAAACAGAATGCCCGAAGGAAACTGGATCATGTGAACAGAGTCTCCAGAGAAGAAAAATACTCATTGGTTGGTTAGGATCTACAAAACGTGGACTTAACAAATAAATTTCAACTTATTTTAAGAGAAACGACACTGGCACACATACATGTACATTGTTGATCGCCGTGCGTTTAAAACGCAAGAATAGATACACACGGGTAATCGGGCATTCAATCCATACACACACACACCGTTACGGGACAAACATAGACTAAACAGCAGCAATGTGGTTTGTGAAAAAGGGCACATGTAACCCAAATTCCCCTCTGAAAAGCCACACAAATATCTCTTACCACAGTGGGCATAGCTAATAGCAGTCTCGAAGTCTGTTATGGTGATCTCGGGCAGCTGTAAATGTTCGCCATAACGCTCTAAAAACGAGCAAACAACGGCAAAATCTGGACTTGTATTTACGGACGCCATTTCTCTTTATAATGAACTTAATGGCTAAAATATTATCGTACACTGTCGATGAGGGCGCTGTCTAATGGCAATGTAAATAATGCGACAATGTGCAAGCGCAGTGTGTGTGCATGCAAGCTTTGTTTTGTTTTTAGTCCCATAAAGTTATTATTCATTTATGTATAACCATTGTACGAAATCATTGTGTACGTTTCGTTTTGTTCAGATTCCGTCGTTCATAAAACCATGGAGGTAAAACTGAAGAATAGAGTAGTGCAACTTCTTTGGGAACAAAGGTTAGATTGAGTTGAAACAAAATGAATTGTAAGTGAGGTAGGGCCTACATCAACGGCAGTGGCGGCCAGGAAGACAGCCCCCGGCCCCCCGGACAGAGGTTAGGAAGCAAGTAGCCCCCCCCCCCCCCATCCATCCCGCCCTTCTAACTTTAACTTCACTTCAACTGTACGTATAGCAAACAAAAAAGTTACCATTAACTGTTTGGCGATGAAAGAAAATAGGCCTGTTGTTCTGTGTAGAAAATACATTTCATGGGCACGGCACGGGCCCACCTGCTACTCCCGTTACAAGAAGATTAATTCCATCAGTTTATGTTCAAAATCATCGTGAAAATCAACATTAAATACAGGATTATACGGGATTGGTAGAGCTGACAAAATAGTCGCAGACAGTGTTCATGCTTTATGTGATTCAACATATGCATGAACAAACAAACCTGTGAAAGTTTGAGCTCAATTTGTCATCGAGGTCACGAGAAAATAGTGAAAAGAGACCTTAATGTCCTCTGTTTTTTTTTAAACATCGAGTTTTATCATGCGTGATAAAAACTATTGTTTTACTCATTTCTCAGAAACGATAGCATTTTAGACAGAAATATTTTAAGGAACCCTTCCTACCAGCAGCCGCATGGAGTCCACACACAGCAAAAAACATCTACTCACTGGAGTTGGCTCAACGCCAGGGAGTCAGATACATATGTGGAGTCTATGACCGCACTTCCAGCATCACACCTCTCCTATCAAAACTTGATTTGGATCAAACACCAGAAGACTTCTGCACCAGTGCACCATGTTTCACAAGAATCACCACAACATCGTCGATATTAGTTTTCCGCCTTCTGTTCAACTTCACCCGACCATAGGCAGAACTCGACACCAACTTCATTATCTACCAATCCAGGCATCACGAGACTCATTCAAGTTTTCTTTCTTCATCCGAACCATTCCAACCTGGAACAGGCTCCCGTTGGAAGCAGTGACAGCAGCACCATCAGTCAAGGTTTTTTCAGGCAGTGGCCCTTCCGGCGGTGAGAGACATGCGTCCCACCATCACCCATCAACAGCTTTAAGATGTTGAGGATGTTTTTACTCGCACCTTATAAAATACTGCACCTTCACGACCGCACAACACGAGCACCCCCTATACCACGCCTTGGACAAGCAGTTAGCTTCCTAGGTGTATACTCATCAAGCATCAAACCATTACTTACTTTAACTCATGTAAGTTATGTGTGAATCTGTGAACATTTGTGTTTTTCGATCTTGCCAATAGTGTATCCTACAGGGCCTTCAAGGGGGACTTGTTTTTTTTTCTTCAAAATTTCAAGTATATCAAGTAATAAACCACAAGAAAAACTGTTACCCTAACAATCTGACAAAAATAGGGAGACAGCCAACATAGGGCTAGATGTTGGAGGTCGCAGGTTCAACTGTCGCTCTATAGTCAATTTATCTTCCTTCAACACAAAATTGTAAGCATTATTCGTATAATAATATAACCATCAAAACAAACTATTTTTAAAGAACAAGCGAGTCGCTACATGGGATTGAAGGGTGCCGGGAAAGGGAGGCGCTTCGCCCTTCCTCACAAAATTAGAAACATGAAAAATGGCTTAAAAGCCAAAGACCCACGAACGGCGCAAACCAAATGAAACGAAGCGCGAGGGGCTTAGTCCGCTTTTTCTTCTCTCTTTTTTTTTTTGAGGGTGTGTGACATTATTTTTTATCGAGCGCCCTCTTGCGACCACATTCAACATGGCGGCCAACACGCACGAAGGGATGTTTCCCTGGCTTGTCATGCTCCTTTTACCCGAAGAATGCTACGTGGAATTCTTCGAAAAGTTCAACTTTACCGATGGTAAGGAGCTGAAGCAAAGACTGTGACCTAGAGTAGAGAGATCGTAAACAGTATTCATAGTATTAAACACTTGTTTTGTTTGACTGTCATTGACAAGAACTTAGAAGGATCACAGAGAGCCAGTGCCAGAGCAGAGGCCGCCGGTTCATCAGCTGATCAGCTGATTGTTGTCAACTGGTGGTTGAGCCAGTCACTCGTCATGATATTGATACAGTCAGTGGTGGTGACGAGTGAAAGTTGATGATTATGATGGGGTCATTATCCGTGTGACAATGTGGTTGGAAGTTATAGTGATCACCAATTGTTCTAGCTGTAGTCTAATAATAGTAATAATGCTTCTTCAGTTAGTATTTTTGTTTAGTTACAAAAATAGTAAATGAATATGATTATGAATCATGTCAATCCACTGTTATTTATTTGTTTTAAAATGTAGTAACCGGAAGAAATGGACCACGCGGCTAACCAAATATTAAAGACAGGTTATGCATGGGCATTTATGGGGTCTTTTGCGCAATGGAACAATGGACCCCACAAAGATTATCTTTGTTCAAACCAGGACCTCACAGAGGAATTCTTTAGAAAAAGAGAATAATAGAACTACAAATAGTTATTTCATTTGTTATTGGTTTGTTTGCATGTTTCTTCTCCATCATCAGCTCAAAGAAGGTAAAATGTCTGATGAATAAAACAAAAAAATGTTGTACAGAAAGAAAAAAATGTTGTGTGAAATTGAATTAAATTCAATAAATAATAATTTAAGCTTCTTTATTTCACAGGACCATGTCTGAAAATTGCATTGAGCAAAGGCTTGGGTATTGGCATCATTGCTGGATCGGTAATGGGTAAGATTGTGTTTTTAAGCTTAATGTACTTGTATTTTGTCAACAAACCAGGGGCTGATTTCACAAAGCACTAAGACATAAGAGTCATCTTTTAAGATGAGTTGTCAATATTGCCATGGCGATTTGTATTGTGACATCACACTTAGCTTAGCAACTAAGACTGATACACAGTAATCTTAAAGGCAGGGTATACTTTTGGTAGATGTCAAAGACCAGTATCTTTATTTGTGTGTCCAACATACATGCATAAAATAACGAACCTGTTAAAATTTGGGCTCAATTGGTCAAACAAGAATTGGATCATAATTTGTAATTTGCGCCTCTAACATTACATCTTCGGGATGGAGAGGGTGCACCAGGAATGTAAGAAAATACTATTATAACTTTTGCTCCTTGCCATTGTGCCGAGGAGACTTGCATAAATTTCTAAAGTCTGGTACCTTGCCTACTCTTACAGTGAAACTGCCACAGATCATCAAGATACTGATGTCTAAGAGTGGTGCTGGCATCAATGTGACAGCAGTGACCTTTGAACTGATGGCAATCTCGTTCACCTGGGCCTATGCAGTTGCAAACTCCTTCCCCTTCTCGTAAGTTACAACCCCCCCCCCCCCTCTCGGTTCAAATCCTCACAAACACAAGTACATTTTGTACTGGGTTCAAATCCCCATAGAACACCAACATAAAGAGAATGGTGAAATCTTGAAGAACTAACAGTAACAACAGCCAGCGCTCTTAGTATATCACAATTTGCTTTGTGGGAACCAACCTCGCATATATGCACTCTCATTTTTCCTACCCTTCTAATAGATGGTACCCAAGTCTGACCTTTACAACAATCAGGATCCTCTATCATAGGGTGTCATGGCTGAGTTGTTTAGAGCATCGGGGTGTGGGTTCAAACCCAGTCAGGACACTTCTGTCCTCGACCAACATGCTTCACTATAAATGCTTCTCTTCACCCAGGGGTATAAATGGGTACCTGCGAGGGTAGAGGTTGATATTGTGTATGAAAAAGCCTTTGAAGCGCCTCGGCAGCACAGGGCTGTATACTCCCCAGGGAGCTGAGAAGGATTACAGGAATGCTATTGGCCCAATGACCAGGGCACTAATGTTAAGCGCATTGATACATTATTGTGTAATGCACTATATAAGAACTAGTTATTATCATTATTATTATCTAATGACAATTTCCTTTTGTAAACAGAGCGTGGGGTGAGGCCTTGTTTCTTGCCATTCAGACCTCATGTATTGCCGCTCTCTGCTTCTACTTCAAGGAAGAGATGCTTCAGACGATTTTGTATGTCGTAGGTTACGCCACAATCATGTGGGCTCTACTATCGGGGTTGGTTCCCATCAACATATTAGCCATGTTGCAGGGTACCAACATAGCATCCACGATTCTCAGTAAGGTAGGTATAGGGAGCCGAGGGCCTAAAACAAACTTAAGAATACATAAAGTGAGAAGATCGGTGACTGCGAACATATTGTTGTGGTTTTTTTTATGAAGTATTAATCCGTTATGATATTTTTTCACCAAATGTGAACAAGGCTTTCAAATGAAACTTCTTGTTGTTTTTCTGTACTAGTTGATGCAAGCCTCGACTAATTTCAACAACGGTCACACTGGTCAGCTATCAGCGGTCACTGTCTTCCTTTTGTTCCTGGGAAGTATAGCGAGAATCTTTACCACTATACAAGAGACTGGGGACACCATGATGACATTGAGTTACGTCGCTGCCACGGCCGGGAACGGTCTCGTTGCATCCCAGGTGCTCTGGTACTGGAAACGGACAGAGGAATTTGTCCGCCGCCAAGAGAAGAAGAAAGAGTAGATTTATTCTGTTTTATAATTCAGGCTTGGAATTTCATCTTTGAGAGGGCAAGGCCATTTTTATTTTGCAAAGGGCACTTCCGTTGTAAAATCATGAAGTCTATGGAAAACTTTTGAAGGGGCACTAAGGGCCAAGACCAGAGGCCGATTTCACAAAGAGCTAAGATTGATCTTAACTGTGCATCAATCTTAATTGCTAGAAGCAAAGTGTGATGTCACAATACAAATCACTATGGTGATATTAACAACTCAACTTAAGATGAATCTTTGTGCTTTGTGAAATCAAGTCGGGGGGGGGGGGGGCTGGGCCTCCGAGGCCTCCAGGCCTGTAATTGGGTGTAGATTCCCTAAAGGTAATACCTTTTGTTTAGGTAAAAAGAATACACAATACATGAGAAATAAACATTTGCAGTCTTGTATATTTTGGACAAGACATTTTTATAAGATGTTACCTTCATGGTTCAAGCCAGTGTTTTCAAGTGGTTGGAACTGGACTGCACTCTTGCAGAGACGCTTTGATGGATAAGATTGGTTTCAACCTTAACCAAAATGCTCACGAAGAGAAAAGTACAAAAGTTCATCTTGTGTGGTTACATATGGAAATTCAGGCAAAGTTGTGGTTTTTAAAATTCTGCTGTGATAAAAAAAATCATTATAATTGTTTTGATTTTGTATAATTTGATACAAACTTCAATTATTTTTTTTTCTGTTGACACCACAGCGTATCTTATGTTATATTCTTTATTAAAACTACTCATTACATCTTTTGTTTGAAATGCTTAAGTATTTCTTGATTTTGAATAAACCTGTTAAAATTTATTTGAATTGAATGAATTTCAGCAGTTGTATTTTGTGGTGTCTTTATACCCCTGTTGTAAATTAATAGACATTTTATGTCCAATTATTGTTCTAAAATTACTGATACTTAATAACTGTATGATAAAGTATTTTTGCTTGTTTGTTTGTTGTTTTTTCTTCTTTTTTTCTACTTCCGGGGAACTTTTAAATAATGTATGTTATCTGCATTACAAAATGTTGATTACAAATTAACTTGTAATTTATAAGGCAAAGATGATGAATTGAAAATTAATTTAATCCATATTTTAACACCCAAGAAATTTGTGGGCAACAAAAAACGAAATAAATATTTGCTGCCTGGTGTGGCAGGAGATTTTGTCCCCCCCATACGGCACACTGTGTACAACCTTTTTCTGATAGCGCCCTCTTTTGAATCATCCTCCTTCAGCCCATGTTAATTTCCCATATGTGGAACAGAATCTCCTGGGGACAGATTTCCCTATGACACCGGCCTAAAATAAATATGAGGACCCGGGCGAAATGACAGGGAGGCCATGCAAAACCCCCCAAAAATTGTAAAATTGTTGTCATTTGCAAGTGCGCCCTCTCTTGACGAACGTGTTTCTTCCGCCCTACGATGTGAGCATGGGTAAAAGCATTAAAAGTAAATGTTTGCCTATTCGGCGCCCCATAGAGCACACAACATTCACACATTCTCTCTACAGAGAGAAGAACACCCGCCTCCTGATCTTATGTCTTTTTGGATCAATTATTTTGTTATTGGTCGTCAGACTCTCAGAGATCGTGTTGATCTGTAAAATCCGGGTTGTCAAGTCTGCATTCCACTTGCCACATGACGTTGTACTTGTATATCTAGCCTCCATGTCATAACAGAGTAAAGGTAAGAATTTACCGTGTTTTGCTAGTTTCCATCCTTCCTGATCCACTGGGTGTAGTACGTTGTGAACTGCCTACTGGGTATACGGTGTGGCTCTTCCTCTAAAATTGTGTTGTGATTTGGGTAAGACTAGACTACGACCTCGCCGCAGGCATGAATGACACTGGGCATGCTGGGCGTCAGTGAATGATGGCAAAGGAATCTGCCCTCGAATATGTTGTGTTTTTTTTATTATTTGCTCGTAGATCTGACTGTTTGCATAATAATAATATTATAAACTCACAAAAACTGCCTATAGGTGTGTGTCATTAAACTTTAGGGAAAATAGACATTTGATTTTGAAATGAATAGAGCGGCCTCTATACATCACTACACTCTACAGTAACATGTCTAATTAAATCATAACAAAGTCTAACCTAGCTAGTTACTAGTTAGTGTACATGTAGCTACAGTACATGATCATGGCAAGGTAGGAATATTCACTTTCAGCATAATTTCCTTCCTCCCACGGTACATTTTATAATTGTTCTCCCATTGATCGCTATTACGACTGCAAGCGTTAAATTAACATGGTACCCTCAATCTTTATAATGCCAATATTTAATCTTTACTGTAAGTGTAAGTGTAAACCCAGAAGTTGTTTACTGGTGGTGGGGGGGGCAGTGGGCAGTGGCATTTAACTAAGGGGGATGGTTGTTCGTATGACCCACCCCCCCCCCATTGATGTCCGTGCCACCCCCCCCCCTTTCCATTTGAAATCTGGAATTTGAAATCTAGACTATAGACAGTGGCAAAACTACATTTTACAAGGGGGGGGAATGTAGGTGTGCCCCCCCCCCAATTTATGTCTGCCCCCCCCCCCAATTTATGTCTGCCCCCCCCCCCAATTTATGTCTGCCCCCCCCATGTCCATTTTAAATCTGGACTGTGGCTTTGCGTAACTAAGGGGAAATGTAGGTGTGTCCCCCCACCCCCCCATTCTCCCCCCATTGATGTCCCCCCCCCCCATTTCCACTTTATATTATAACCTTGTGATAATTTGAATTTTTAAAACTCTTTTTTCTATCTATGGGTAGACAATGTAATTGTTTTTTAATCCACGTCCGGTAATCTGATAATAATGTAAATAATCGGAAATAAAATGATTGTGGCAAAACAAGAGTGCTGAAAATCGTCTTGTCTAAGAAAAATGCAAACGGAAACTACAGTTTTAATTGGGCAACAGAAAGGGCTCCCCCCCCCCTGGAAAAAAGGGCATACCCCCTTGGGCCCCCTGAAATTTTACCCTAGCTTTGCCGATGGAGAATTGGGTGGGGATCAAATACAGCCATACGTCATTTAAGAAGCAAGCTTGGATCTGCAGCTGCCCCTGGTCAGTGTTTGCCTTGATGCCCCTTTAAATATCCTGGCAGAGTTTTCCATCACGGTCCTATCGTGCCTACAGTGTACCTTTATCACAGGCCTGTACTATACACAATGACACTGGTAGTTCTAATTCTCATTTTGTTGAAAGGCACCAGACTATTTCCCCTTCCTGCCTCACTTTGGTTGCATTGGTTAACTGGAAGAAAATACAAAATGGATGTTCCGTGATAAACTGCCCTCTGTCATGCAGATAGTTCCTCTACAAAGAAAAATTTCATGCCTAACCCTTACTTTAGTAGTAAACACCAGGCCTGGAATTTCTCTTTGAGAGGGCAAGGCCATTTGTATTTTGCAAAGGGCACTTTTTGGAAAATTTTTAAGGAAACTTTTAAAGGGGCACCAAGGACAGGACTAGGGCAACAGGGCCTCTGTGTAATTTCAGGCCTTGAGTTACTCTCAGTCTCATTACAAAAACTGCACAATAGCCAAGAAATCACAGGTCTGCAGACCAATCACAAGAACT
The DNA here is from genome assembly GCA_032158295.1 of Pycnopodia helianthoides. Classification (NCBI taxonomy): domain Eukaryota; kingdom Metazoa; phylum Echinodermata; class Asteroidea; order Forcipulatida; family Asteriidae; genus Pycnopodia; species Pycnopodia helianthoides. The sequence continues at coordinate 2,259,423 of CM063259.1, forward strand.
GGTTCAGCTCTCTGGCATGTCCGGCACAAACAACAAGGTGCTCTTAAAGGCACTGGACACTCTTGGTAATTACTCAAAATAATTGTTAGCATAAAAACTTATTTGGTAACGAGCAATGGAGAGCTGTTGATAGTATAAAACATTGTGAAAAACGGCTCCCTCTGAAGTAACGTAGTTTTTGAGAAAGAAGTAATTATTTGAATTGATTTTGAGACCTCACGCGTGAGGTCTCGAAATCAAGCATCTGAAAGCACACAACTTCTTGTGACAAGGGTGTTTTTTCTTCCATTATTATCTCGCAACTTCGACGACCAATTGAGTTCAAATTTTCACAGGTTTGTTATTTTGTGCATATGTTGAGATACACCAAGTGAGAAGACTGGTCTTTGACAATTACCAAAGGTGTCCAGTGTCTTTAAAGACGTCAAATTTTGTTATTAGAGGAGTGTAAACGTACATGACACAGAATCAAAATAGTTTAGAACATGTCAACAATCTTCCATAGTGTGCTTGTTGGACCAGGGTGTCAAAGTTCATCCTGTCCACTGGAGTTCTGATTTGAATCTTAACTCGCTCACGCACTTACCACATGGACACCTGGGGTCCGTCGCGCTGATCTCCTATCTTAACTCATTCACGCGCCAACAACCGGTTTAAATCCCTGCAGAAAAATAGTTGGAAAAGGACATTAATAAAGATCCTTCGGCCACACAGTTTTCAGAATGGGAAAGAGGACTCTTTAGGGCATTATTGTGATTATTTATTTATTTTTTTTTTTTTGGGGGGGGGGGCGATTTGCAAAAATCAAGTAAACAATTGTGTCCATATGATCAATTTATCACTCAAATAAATGGTGCATAAAAGGGTTAACTGGTTAGAGTACAATGCTGGTCTTTCAGTGTTCTCTGCATTATTAAGTAAACGTGTGTCAATGGATATTACCTTGAAATGAGAAGAAGTTTTAAAAGTTTTAATCCAAAAGATTTTTATAGTTCAATTAGTTGCAACTGAACTACATGTATGTAGTTACAGGCCTGGAATTTTTGAAGTAATGTATTGTACATGTACATGTAGAGTTCAAAGAGGTAATTGTTCACCCGAATGTTTGAATCTGAGAAAAGCTTTGAGGTCTCAGGCATCTGAAAGCACACATTTCTATGCAACAAGGGTGTTTTTTTTTTTTTTTTTCTTCTTCTTTTTTTCTTAATTATTTTCTTGCAACTTTGATGACCAAATGAGCCAAAATTTTCACTAGGTTTGTTTCTTTGATGCTGGGATACACCAAATGAGGATGTACCGGTCTTTGACAATTACCAAAAGTACACGTCCTGCCTTTGAACCAGGTCTTAAATTTAAAGGAAATCTCCACCAGACCACAGGTCTTGCAAAATTTCCAAATTTTCACCGGAGCAGAAGTATTGTGACCTACATGTAAAACGTGGCTTTCTCTTTTGATTTGGCTTCACATTCATGACATTAGGGAGGAGGGTTTGGAATTGAAAAGCTTTTAGTGTTATCAGTTCATATTTCCCATTGTTAGGCCTATTTCCTTAATAATACCCACATCAGTTTTACTGGAATATTACTGGCACAATACATTTATTTTTTATTCTATCTTCACTTTCCAGGCCATAGGCCTAATCTGTCTTTGTTACATACATACATTTTTCAAATGACCTTGAAATTTCTAAAGGTCACGGATTAATTTATTATTTTGTCTTGTTTTGAACAGTCATGAACAGCTTTGGAACGTACAGGAAATAACTGTGACAAAATAGTTACTGTTGTCTGCACTCTCCTGTGCCTCTCTTGCATAAAATGTTCGGCCCATTAATGTTGATTTGCCCACTGATTTGCCCACATGTACGTAGGCCTACTTGTGAAATACATGTATGTAAATTTCTTAAGAGTGCCTGCATGTGTTTTGAAAAAACAAGACTATGGCTGACATATTTAGTTTGGGGTTACCATGGTTACAGGCCAAATTCTAAGATTACCGCACTCTGGCCAGAGGTTCAATGGCTATTTTAAGCCCTCTACACAAGTACATGTACATGTACTTATTTAAGGTACTTATTTAAATGTACATCGTGTGAATGATGTGACCGATTTTGACTAGTAATAAAGGTCAAAGGTCATAGGTGCAAACTGCACACAGGGCAAAGCTTCTATTTTAAACAGGGATCCACCATATGGAAAGTCAAGCTCAATGTGGCATGTACATGTCTTAGCCGAGCGGTCGGGCGCACCGAATTGAAGCTGGTGTTTCTCATCAGCAGAGAAAGCCGTAGGTCTCATCCCCTTGTAGTGTTGTGTAATACACGTAAAAAGAACCCCGTCGTGAAGAGAAGGGGTTCGCCTTGGTGTTTTCTGGTATGGTTGGCTAAAGTGTGCGCCACAGCACCTTGTAAACACGGCCTAAATCTTGTAAATATTTTACTTGTCTTGAGTTTTTTTTGTTTTTGTTGAAGCGATAGCTTTATAGTACTGATAAACGACTTTCAATTCTGTCGAGTATCAGTACTGATAAACTCTTAGTGTTTGTTCGAATAAAAACAGTTTATTTTGATTCTGGTCTCTTAGTGCAAGAAAGTCTAGGGACCAGTAACAAATTTGAACAGACTGCGGTCTTGTCGAATTTCCTCCCAAATTCAAGCCATGGTGTCTAGACTGCTACATTAGACAGTTTTGCACAAAGATCTTACCTGAATTAATAATTTATTTATCTAGATCACTTAGCTTAGTAGCAAACTAAAGCTTCTAGCCCTCTCTGTCAGTTGTTATTACGGTCGGTTTATTTCACATACACGCACTTTAGACAAAGTGGACGCCATGGCGTCCACACAGTTAAAGTGGGTTTGATTGTGTTGTAAATGTCACACAAATTTCACTTAGGCTGTGCCTCACACAAGACACAGTGCATTAAAAATTTCCATCGAGCGGACATCATAATTGAGGTGAAATGTGAAGGCACAAATCACCAGGGGCAATGTTAACACTTGATGTTCTCTGGAAACGTGACGACTTATTAAATAGAAACCCTTACAGTTGCTAATTTTCTTCTATCCAGTTGCCGAAGTGAAATATTTAGCAGGACTGGGGCCAGTGGGCCCAAACAACAAGTGCTTATCACGGGGGTCAGGCTTTCCGATCTTATCCAAGTCCGAACAATTTGGTGTGAAGTGACATCTATGTATAGGAGAAGAGGATGGGAGGACTGGGGCCACATGCGAACAAAAAGACCTAGTCTGTAAAGGTCACAGTCACCGCGTGATGTAGGAAGTTCCCCAAGACAAAATAAACTGCCTCCAGTTGAGATTAAAAAGAGTTAATGAGTAACGCGCAGACTATTACAAAAATACAAAAATGTTATCTGTTCTGCCCAAACAAGGGGCAGGCAGCTGATCAACTTTTCAGCTGATCAACTTTTCAGCTGATCACTTAATCAGCTGATTTTCTCCTTTTCGGTTTGTTTGTCAGCTGTGTCATTGAAAATTGAAAAACACAGTACAAAGTCTTGTTGTGCCTGGCACTTGCCTCTATTTTGTTGTTGACAAACTGCAGTTTGCATGCCTAGCCAAGGTAAAAGGGTGTCAAAATTTGCTGGAAATAAAAAAAAAACTGGGTATCCAAATTGTTTGCTTACATTACATTTACATGTAAATGTCAAATAAAACAGGGTGTCCAAATTTAAAACAGATTGTCCAAAAGGATACACCCCTCTGGCTAACACTATGTGCCTGGCAGGGTTTGCATTGAAGCTTTTTCAGTGACTAGCCAGCAGGACCAGTTCTAGCTTACAAGTTTTCTCACTTGTTCGTCAGCTTCTTTCACTAGTCCGTATTTCATGTGAAATAGGGATGCTTTTCAACACTGAAGTAGCCAGCCGGACCACTCGGAGGGAACCTTTGACTGGTCTTTAGCTGTTTCAACCCAGCAGGGCCCAATTTCATGGCTCTGCTTACCGTAAGCAAAGAATCGGCGCTTGCGGAAGCAGGAAATTCCGTGCTTACGTCAAGCGTATTTCACGGGTTAGCGGGGAATTTCGGCTTGTGCGCGTGCGTACTCCACGTTACTAGGCATTCTACGCTTACACAGCTAGCGCAGAAATTCGGCGCTTGAACAGTAAGCGGAGAATGGTCACCGCAAGCGCAGAATTCGGCGGTTAGCAGAGCCATGAAATTGGGCCCAGTTGACACCAGAGGACCACTGAGGGAGAACGCTGCAGCACTCTGCATAGTTATCATATCTGCTGTACTACAGCACTTTAAAACAGGAGGTCATAAATATGATTAAATTGGCACTTTCTAAGCGCTCTGAACTTTATACTTTCATCTCATCATTTCTACTCTCCACTAATTGAGACCCTTAGCCACAGGTGGCCTTGGTATTTTTCCTCCGTTCCATTAAGCAATTATTCCATTGAAAAAAAAACATTTCTCCCCCTGTGTGGGGATCACTAATTAGGCTTATATGCAGGCATCTAAAGTACTGGATAATAGATCAAATATCGCAGCACTAAATATTAAAAAAAAAATATTGAGGTGTGCCTGCTGGTTTGACGTAGGCATGGACACGTACAACAGGCGTCGTGATAAAAGCAAGAAATATTGGACCATACAATGAAGGTTTTGTTTTCTTTGTGTGTTTGTTTGTTTGTTTGTTTGGGTTGTTTTTTTCTGCCACCAGCATGACCAGTGTGACTGTCTTGAGTTTGTGCAGCTAACCATGAGTGCTCGTATGATTACATGTCTGACAGCACTTTTTACAAATTTCTTTTGAAATTCTGTGTTCATATCAATGTTCTGTTTCTTCAAAATTGTCAAAATTTGTACATTTATTTCATTGTTAATCTTGGAAATCGTGTTTTCTTCTCCTTTCCAGCATGTCTACTCGTGAGGAACCATGCCAGTCATGGAGCCTGGAGGGAAGGAGGCACACAATGTCCCTCCCCTCTGACCAGCCGTCCTGGAGCAACGTCAAAACCGCCCTAAAGCATCTCTCCAGAGTCCAGAACACCGAGGCCCTCCTGCCCGCTCTGGGGAACGTGTACCGAGCGGCTCACCCTAGTCAGTTCAACTGGCACACGGATGAGCCCCTTGTGGAGACGAGTCACCCTTTTGTTGGGCTCGGGCACTTTCTTGAGCATGTCGCTTCGGAGACGGAGAGGGGCATCTTCTTCAGGAGGGTCCTGCCGACGATAGCGAGGCTGGCCGAGGACATGGAGAGATGGTACCCAAAAGAAGGAGTGCAGTATTCAATACATCAGGAAGGTACTAAAAGTCATGAAGGCTCGCCATTTATTTTCACACATCGGATTTGTGTATTTCTTTCATCAAATCATATTGTCTTTCAACATTTAAATGGCTAATTTACAACAAAAAAAGGAAATGCTTCCTGTATGCTTTTTAAAACCTGTTAGAAGTTCTTCCTTCTCTAAACCCATAAAATCCACTGTCATGATGTTCCGAAATGAACGTTTCAGAGTTCAGTGTGAACAACTGAAACAAATATCTGCTTTATTCACAATTTCTGATTCCAGTCAGGGCCTTGTGATGGGCAACTTTAAAATTTCTGTTATTCAATGCTACAGGTTTCTTTCAGATTGATACAGCCTAGCTTCGCTAATTATTGCTTGTGCAAGAGATTGGCGTTATCGTTATCGAGACTGTCTCTGCTCCAACGAGGGAAGATTAATTGTGTCTACAAAAACAAACAGTCCGATAATAATTGGCTTCTACGGACCCAGCTGTTGACATGATAGGGGCTCCCTTGTAGCTAGTTAGCGACGCCGCGAAATGTGCAATCGGCTGCCATACATCACTTAGCAATCAACATTATATTTTTATTTTTGTTTGGGTTATTTGGCTGCTTGGCGTACATGTACTAACAACTGTACAATCATTTCATCCAGCCATTTTGCGATGAAAACATTTTTGATTGAATTTTTTTTTAATGCACATTGAGAATGTTGGTGAGTCATAAATCATCCTTTTTTGTGGAGCATTTTGCTATGGTATACATGTAAAAGGAAAACTACTCATTTCATAAAGTCCCCTGCAAATTTATTAAATTACATATTAACGTGCCTTTTCCCATGTCCAGCTTACTGATGTGTTTTTTTGTGTGTGAAAGAGTTTTTCTGTAAAGATTTGTCAAGAAGCAGATTTTTTTAGTTTGAGGCTGTGATCTGAGGTGTTTCACTCTTGCCATGTTGTTCTCTATACATTGTAGATATGTTGTACTGCACTGTTTTGGTGTTGTTGTTGTTTTTTTCGCAGGGGGGGGTTCGAGGTTGTCTTACATCTAGCTCCTTATTTATTTATTTGTTTAACAATTTTACTGTCCTGGTCTTGAGCTTCAATCAGTTTCAGTATGTAAATTTTCCATTTTATCTTTTCAAAGAGTTTCAACTGAGGAGGCAAAATCGCTTTAATACGAATAAAATACATACTGTGTGGAAGTGAAATCTAGGTTGCTTTTTTGTGACGGGCAAAACCTACATTCATTAACATAACATTATTGTTATTATCAAGAATAATCTAGAATATTATCTGGAATATTAACCCTCTTGCTGTCTGACCATTCAATACCATTCACTGTGGTTTTGAATGATAGATGAACTATGCCAGCCTGCAATAATATGATACCATGAGGAAATGCTGTACACAGTACACAGTTAGTTCTGTGCACAGTTGTGCCACCGTACACAACCTTGGCAGTAAAATGGTTTCAAATGGTTAGTCAACTCACTGGAAAATGTTGCCAAGAATCACTGAGAGTAGGAGGGATTTACATGTATATTGCTATAAATTTACAGTAGAAGGTGTGTTTTCTTTTAAAGGACTGTTAGCCAAGTGAGGTGACTCCCTGTGGAGGGTTTGTAAAGGAAAGGTTTTGTTAGAAAAAGGTGACCCTATATTTTATTGACAACAAACAATTCCACATCAACTTCCTCAACCCAGAGTACATTTTTTGTATGCTTACAATTGTTGTGCATGGATCACTAGTGCGCACCAAAGCTTCTTTTATCGTACATGTACCAACATTTCAATTCAATCTGCGTGGGCATTAAACAATTTATGAGGAACTCGGGTTCCATTGTACATTCCGGCACCACTGTAATCTGAAAAGACCAACGGTACGATCCATATCAGGCAGTTATTATCAGAAATTTTTCACATCCATAGACACCGAGTGAAAAGCCACAGCACACTGTAAGGTTATGTAGTACAATGTGGTAAAACTGCATGAAGAAATTTTTAAAAAGCCAACGTCAGTATGGAGCTTTCAAAAGGTTTTTAGGAGGTTTTGTTTTTGTATATTTTTTTCACCCTGTCCTTCATTCTTGTTTGTGTTAGAATGTAACATTGTGACAGTTCATTTACTTAAACCTTCATTGTGCAATTCAATTCTTGTTGTCTTAAATTTTCCATATTGCAGGGTTGGAATTTCTTTTTTGAGAGGGCAAGGCCATTTTTCATTTTGCAAAGGGGACTTCGGGTGGACAATCTTCCAATCTATGGGTACATTTTTGAGGGACACCAAGGCCAAGACCAGGGGCAGCAGAGGCCATGGCCTCCGTGGTTCTCATGTACATAATTCCAGGCCTGCATGATTTTGCCATCACGATTTGTAAGATTTGGTAAAAGCCACCTGGAAAGCCTAGAATTGGAAATTAAGAATATTACTTCCAAGGATGACATGGCTAATGTACAAATCTCCTAGAGCACACAGCCAACATTGGTCATTGTTCAAAGACCAGCATCCTGACTTATGTGGCCCATTCCAACATTACATGAAATAACAACCCTTGACAGTGTTTATTTGCTTTCATTATAAACAACGATCCACCAATCTAATCTAAGCACATATGAATCACCTTTTAGATTAACGTGTGAAGCTCGATTCTGAGGAGTGCAAAGAGCTCTCCTCAGTAATTTAAGGAGAGCAGTTTATAGCTCTCGGTATTTCTTAAAACGAGGGACTGAATTCCAGTCATCTGTGTCCGGGACAATTGTTTTGACTTGCATGACAGTGTCCAAAGCGGGGCTTGTATTTCAAGGAAAAATTCCGCTTGCCCTGAGGTCTTGTCAATCCAGCTCAGTCTGATTATTTTTCATGGACAAAACATTACTACTACTTGACAATCGTAACATGGACATAAACAAACAAAAATTGTCAATGTGATGCTGATTTATAGTGAAAATCATCAAGCAAGATACAATAAAAGTCACCTGTAAAACTTGAAAGTTTCTGTTGATTACAGTGCCAACTTGTTGAGAAACAGCTAAAAACTGTCCAATGTATTTTCATCAAGAATGTCAGGCGAGGTGACAGCGGGTACCAATGGCATCTCTGGCCGTATAGAGGGCAGCATTCAAACGGACACCATGGAAATTTTCCAAATGGTGCCTGAGGGCAACAATTCAAATTTTTTTCAACATACTGTACTTTAATTGATTTCTAATCAACGAGGGAAATTTCTGACCAAAAATAATTTGCAGGATGCCTACTACCCATTACTATCTTTATAACAAGTAAGATTTTGGATTAAAATTACCCAATTTCTTTTTTGGGTCATTACCAAAGTATGACCCTACCTTTAAAAAATGTGTATGAACATTCTTACAATTTTTGTTGAATCTCAACTTTCCAAATTTAACATGCCCCTCCGCCAAAAAAAAACCTCTGATTTTAATAATTAGCATGACTAAATATTCCTCCAATAACACATGTGCCGGTATTTTGTTTTACTAAAATTGCCAAAATCAATTGTCAGTGTCAACTCTCATTGCCATAAACATCCGGAATGTGTCAACTGCTAAAATAAATACGGCCAAATCTAAGAGCAACAAACCACAAATGTCAAGCTACCTAACTGCACAGCAAGCAAAAACTGCATTGATTAGGGGTCTCCCTTACCAGTAAAAATTCCTCTCAAACTAAACACGGTAAACACTGCGGGACCATGCAGGTAGACACAAACACATACACACATAATTATCACGATTATATTTAGTTGACACTCATGATTGATTGGGATGTATGTACACTGCTAGGCCATGTGAAAACTCTAATTGGTTAGTGTACCCTCCCCTCTGTCAACAATGGCGAGGCCTCATTTTTTTCCCAGGGCCCTTTTCCTGATTGATAAGAAAAGTATGTCTGGCGACTTTAACGCCCCCCCTCCTCCCACCTCCAATAAAGGGGAGGGAAAGATTTTGTATTTACAGTCTATTTAAGACGCACCTTGAAGTAAAAGAGACCCAAAATGTATGTATTTTTTTTGGGGGGGGGTGCTTATTTTATTTAAACTTGGTTATAAAATCGTTCAACAAACTTTTCGCTTATTTGTTAAAGGTTGTGCATACTGTACATTGACTGAAGATTGTAATTTACAAATGTGTACAGATTTACACGTATGTAACTGACAGGGTATGAATACTGGACATGGTGGGAAACTACGGAGGACAAAAATAATGCTGAACAAGTTTCTGCTAAGCAAGAAGTTGAAGGAAACCAGTCACAAATGGTGCATGTGACTTAGCATTTTGGCTGGTAACCTTATAACCTTATCATGCTAGGCAAAATTGGTTTGTACTTAGTTACCTTTTGTCTTTAAGCAGCTCTATGAAATGGGCCCAGCTGGTAATTGCACAATGTAATTTAGTTTTGGCTAAGCGCGTACTGCACTGTCCCTTTAAGGAGAGACAGCTGTAGCATCTCAGTGTAGTTTCATCTATATCATTGAGCAGCAGAGATTATTGCCTCACGCTAACATCATAATAGAAAATAGATCATGGTCGCATTGCAGTCTTTCGCCCCGTAATCAAGAGAAATACAAGCAAGGTTTGTCCATCGAAATTCAATCTTCCATGGCAATAACTTCCCTGCTGGAGATGCTTAATACCATGACATATTAAATCCATAAATTAAATTCTCCAGATAATGTGGCTCAGGAAGGAAAAATATATATAGTTAGCTGTAGGGCTGGAGGGAGATTGGAGAAATTTGATTGTCAAAATAAATTGTCACCGCCCGGTACACATGTTGGCTCCTGATTATTGGAGTTGGAATGAGAAAATCCACATTATCTTGATATTTGATTAAAGTTTGGTTCATTTCCATGTCACTGAACAGCATGGACTGTCTTGAGATGTAACCTTCATCTTGTGCTTGCTCATTTAATGCTCAAGTCGATTTTGATGAGCTTGTTTGTAGCGGATGGGGATCGTGATTTAAAAAATCTGCCGGCAATTATTTGAAGCATGATGTTTTAACTTGTTGTTCCAAAGTCGACGGCTTGGCCTCGGAATTTGTTTTATGTGAATGAGGACGTCACGGCTGCATCGTAGCTAAATTAATGGACAAATTTGTGGTAGGCCTATGTGTGAACTGACATTTACAGGGTTTCCAAATTTGTCCACTGCATTAGCCTCTTTATGGTATTTAAAAGCAGGGTATACTTTTGATAATTGTCAAAGACCAGTATCCTGACTTTGTGTATCCCAACATATGCATTATGCAGCAGTGTGTCCTCAAAACTTCAAAACAAGGAATACAGTACACCACACAGCTCGGAGGAGAAGGGAGGAAAAACAATATGGCGAATCTCAACTTTGGAATAATGAGAGGGTTCCTGGCAAATATCCAAGTCACAGTTAACTTTAGGTGTCCTTAAAGACACTGGACACATTTGGTTATTGTCAAAGACCAGTCTTCTCACTTGGTGTATCTCAACATACAATATGCACAAAATAACAAACCTGTGAAAATTTGAACTCAATTGGTTGTCGAAGTTGCGAGATAATAATGGAAGACAAAACACCCTTGTCACACAAAGTTGTGTGCTTTCAGATGCTTGATTTCGAGACCTCACACGTGAGGTCTCAAAATCAATTCAAATATTTTACTGAGAAATTACTTCTTTCTCAAAAACTACGTTACTTCATAGGGAGCCGTTTCTCAAAATGTTTTATACTATCAACAGCTCTCCATTGCTCGTTACCAAGTAAGTTTTTATGCTAACAATTATTTTGAGTAATTACCAATAGTGTCCAGTGCCTTTAAACTGACTCACTTAAAAAAATAGAATACCACGAGTACAGCTCTTCGTCACTTTAAGATAACCAGAATGGCGGTCTCTTTCTCACTTTAAAATGACCAGAATAATGGTCTCTTTCTCACTTTAAAATGACCAGAATAACGGTCTCGTCATCACTTCAAAATGACCAAAGAAGAGTCTTTTCCTGGCCAGAACACACTGAAACTTATTTTAGCATTTTAATGACCAGCCATCTGTTTATGGTTTCCTTATTTGTGTTTGTCAGTGAATTGTATAAGTGCAAGATTCTTTTAGCCTTAATATATCTTGTATACTAGAATATAAATAAGGAATTATGATGATGAGCTGGCCGACGACAAAGTGTACTTGATAATGTCATGGACTATCTTCTTACTCCATTCTGTGGGATGTGATGCAGGATGCCATTGACTTCTGTTTTTACACTGCTCTATGTAAGCACTCCACTTTGGAAAAAATACGACATCCCTGGCAGATATCCTTTCTGCTGTGTGTTTAATTATACAATCTGAACACTGTGCACCATTTCATGAAGGCAAAAACATATCTCGTCATATTTGGAGTTTTTTTTTTCTATTGCATCATGTTGATCAGGAAAGTGCCCACTCATTGACAATCACAATGGTGTTAATCGTTGTGTGCATGGAAGAAAGGGCGTAAGCAACTCATGTGCAAAATTGCGTTTCAAGACAACCGAGTCTAAAATGTTGGTCGGTATTCTGCCATTTATTATTCATCATAGGAAGGTTAAATTTTGCATGGGAATGGGAAAACATTTCTTCTGGGTAATTCTAGCAACAAAAATGTAGCGGTAATGCCACATATTTTTTTTTGACAGGAGCCGTTTTATTGCTTACGGCCTTTTGTTACTGGAAATAAGTACTTTGTGTGTTCCTTCTTCCGGGCACACGACGAAATGTTGTTTGAATGTTTGAAAATAAGGTTGCAAGACGCAGGTTTTAGCTTTTTACAGTACATGTAGGCAGACTGAAAATCCTGTTTATTTTGCCATCGCTGGGACATGGTATACCGTTTTCCATGTTTAGATTTTTGTTCTTCAACCTTGACCCTGCTCTGATTTCTGATCACTGATTGAAACAAACCATCAATTCGTCGGCTCAGTGCTATAAGGTCGTTAAATGCTTTTTTATATCCGTAATGATCAAAAGGTCGTTAAAAGAAAAAAGCATATAAATTTAGGGGAAAAAAACTTTAAATCTGCAAAAAATGGTTTCAGTTATAAAATTATTGTTTCTTTTTTCCAAATAATTACTTTGCAGACCACTCTTGATCATTAACCAAGAGCTCCAAAGTATGCAAAACGATCTATATGAAAACCATGCTAACTGCACTAAGGACCTTATAGTACTGAGGTGACGAATTGTTCTCTCATCTTTTGTCCCTGTATTTCATTTTTTTTTTTTTTTTTTTTTTGCAGAATCGGTTCAGAGTCTTGACAGGCGGTTTATTGCCACGATGATTGCCAATGCGTTCCTCTGCACGTTCCCAAAGCAGCAGAGTGTCACCATAAATGAAATCAATTTTGACGAGTTCTTTCAGTTCCTTATTTGGTATGTATTTTTGCGTGCATTGAAGGATCACAGTTTGTTTGAATTGAAACCTCAACCAGGATATGATGATCAATGCATAAATGTGTGTAACTGTCTGACCATTGTCTGAATAAGACCATGTTACATTTGTTTACAGAGTGGTGACCTCGTACATTATAATGCTATTCCTGACGGGCAAGATGCTAAACAGGCTCAATGGGAAAATTTATATTTTGTGGCCTAATTTTCACATAAATTCAAAATTGACAAAAGCAACAGCTGTACAGCTTTTGAGATGTCCCCCCTTTCTTCATATCAAAAGTTGAGGAAAATCAGACAGTGCGATCTCCATAAAACATAAGATTTGTTGTATTCTTCCATTGGGCTGTGTACAAATGTGCCCGCCGGAAGTCCAGGCTCTGTGGCTCTTTTGTAAACATGTGATGTCACAGGTCACATCGTCTATAGAGTGTGTCTTTGGCTCTTAGCCTTTTTGAGATATGGTGGACAGTATAGGAGTGTATTGTTTGGTTTGGGTGTATACAGACGATTTTACCCAAACCTAGTATCATAGTAATGTGTCCACCATATCTCGAAATGGCTTATGGCTGTGTGGCTATAGCTGTGGTTAACTAGCCACTGGCTGTGGATACTGGCTGTGGCTGCAGCTATTGGATGTGGCTATTGGTTGTATCTATTGGTTTTAGCTATTGGATGTGGCTATTGGTTGAAGCCATTGGATGTGGCTAGCGGTTTTAGCTATTGGCTGTGGCTACTGGTTGTGGCTTTTGGATGTGGCTATTGGTTTTAGCTAGTGGATGTGGCTATTGGTTGAAGCTATTGGATGTGGCTAGCGGCTGTAGCTATTGGCTGTGGCTATTGGTTAGGGCTACTGGGTGTAGCCAGGGGGCACATTTCCCCTTACACATTTCCAGTGCCCCCAGGTGGCCCCCCCCCCCCCTTAAAAACAAAATCTGGATAGCAACCCCTCCCCCAAAAAATAATGAACTAAAAAACAGCCTGATGCTGATTAAAGGCTGTGGATTGTTTTCCTTCATACACAATACTTTTAAAAAAAATTACCTAAAACTTTAAAGAAACCGCATCAAAAGTTCCCCCCCCCCTCCCCTGCAAAGCTCATTAGCTGCAGTCGCTGCCAGACCAGTACATGTAGCAACATACTCCAGTACTTTGTGCATGCAATTATAAATGTATGGCTTCTATGGGAAAAAACAGGGGTCATATTATTAACAAGGGAATAATGTCATTAAACCTAAAGAAAACCTTGAATATTTAATAATGATTTTTATTGAGAGGAAGATTGTTTTGATTTATTCATTAAATTTAATGGACAGGTTTCTTAGGTAACGGTGACGTCTGGCTAGGCTTGTTCCTTAAGTTGAAGATTGAGTGTTAGTGCAGGGATTTGTGTGTTGAGGTCAGAGACTTGAACGTGGTGAAGTTGGCTTGAGGTGAGGGGGTTGGGCCTGAAGTGAGGGTATGGGCTTGAGGTGAAGGGTTTGGTTTGAGGTGAGGGGTGGGCTTGAGGTGAGGGGATGGCTTAGGGTAAGGGGTGGCTTAGGGTGAGGGGTGGCTGGAGGTGAGAGGTTGGCTAGAAGTTAGGGAATAGCTTTAGTTCTGGCGGTGGCTTGGGGTAAGGGGTGGCTTTGGGGTAAGGGTGGCTTGGGGTAAGGGGTGGCTTGGGGTAAGGGGTGGCTTAGGGTAAGGGGTGGCTTAGGGTGAGGGGTGGCTGGAGGTGAGAGGATGGCTTTAAGTTGGGGAATAGCTTTAGTTCTGGGGGTGGCTTGGGGTAAGGGGTGGCTTTGGGGTAAGGGTGGCTTGGGGTAAGGGGGTGGCTTGAGGTGAGGGGAATGGCTTGATGTGAGGGGGTTGCTTGAGGTGAGGGGGTTGCTTGAGGTGAGTGGGTGACTTGAGGTGAGTGGGTGACTTGAGGTGAGTGGGTGACTTGATGTGAGGGGGTTGCTTGAGGTGAGGGGGTTGCTTGAGGTGAGGGGGTTGCTTGAGGTGAGGGGGTTGCTTGAGGTGAGTGGGTGACTTGAGGTGAGGAGGTTGGGCTAGAGATGATGTTTTTATTTTTCCTTTTCTCGTGTAAAGAGTTGTGATACAGTTATTTTTGTAAGAGCACTACATAAATGGTTTTGTAGTGTAGTAGAACAGTATTGTCATTGTGGCCATATCCAGTTGCTCAACAACTGTATGTTTTTCAATACAAAGGACAAATTAAAATTGATTCGTCAATATCCAGTCACATTGATTTGCATAATTTTTCCTGTTTCCTATTCAGTTCGTCCACCAGAAATTCCCAGGCCGCTAAGCTACGCTGTTTCCTGAACTACTTTGACAGACTGGTGGGTGTAGACATGGAAAGCAACTTCAGTGGGCAGATTTCATACATCCGACAGGTAACTTTTAGGAACCTTGAAACAACAGTTTACGATGTGGACATTGCAGGAGATTTTCAAAGTGATTAAGCACATGACTCACGTGCGTAAGATCAACGACCTATGACCTTGCCTTGAATGGATGTTTGTTAATTGGTTGCAGGTTTTGCATGAGGAGGAGACCATTTCAGTCGAGGGGTGGCTGGACAGCAAAGCCGACTTGTGTCCTCTGACCATTAAACATAAAGGCAGGATTGAACACGCAGGCAGCCATGCATTGCAGGTACTTGAAAATGTACTTCCTCAAAATCAATTTGTAAAATTTTCTATTAGGCCTAACGTTTTACATTTGAGTCTTACCACTTAAATATTATTATTGTTATATATTTCTGGTAGTGAATCCAAAGATGCCTCATAAGTGAATTAAACCCCTGCAGCTCGCAAGCCTGAGGAAACCAGTAAACATGGGTGTTGCACTGAACCAGAAACACTTTTCTTTCACGATAAAGTGTTCTGGGTTCTTTTACGTGCACTACCAATCCTGGTACACAGAACCTACGGCTTAATGCCCCATCCTAAGGACGAAGCAATAAATGGTAAAAAATCTTGCTCAAGGACACAAATGCCACGACCGGGACTTGAACCCACACTCTGCTGATCTGAAACACCAGAGCTTGAGTCCGGTCCTCTTAAATTAACCACTCGGCCATGACACGCCACACTTTTAATTTTAAACCATCGTGAGATTTAGTCTTAAATGCAATTAACTCTTTTGAATGACTCCTCAGGTTGACTTTGCCAACCAGTTCATCGGTGGGGGTACCTTAGGCGCTGGACGCATCCAGGAGGAAATACGCTTCTGCACGTGCCCAGAGCTACTGGGTTGCCTTCCATTCATGGAGAGCCTACAGGACAACGAGGCTATTGTCGTTACTGGATTTGAACAGTTTTCAGAATGCAGTGGTTACAGCAGCACGCTGACATATTGTGGGGATTTCAGAGACCGGGGGAAGGTCAGTACGAGAATAAAATGTTACTTTTAAATCATACTTTTAAATAGGTATTATAAATATCAATAGATGCCTGATAAGACAAAAACAAATCTATTGCATAATGTGAAAGACAGGTATTCTTACACTATCGCCATGACTACCCATGCACCTGTTTTCAATGAGATTCAGGGCTCAAATTTGGAGGAAAAATCCACAAGACCGCAGGGCTTGTAGCTCAAAATGTTTACTGGACCAGAATATTTTTAAAAGACCAACATTTAAATGAGGGGGAGGGGAAGCAACAAAAAAAACTACACAGTTTAACATCTGAACTATGTTAACTCGACCGAGCACTGAAAGAAAAATTTATCTTATTTGTATTATGGGTAAGAATTCTTCAGTACAAAACAGAACTGAACAAGATTTATCAGACAGAAAGTCAACATTTGACTATAATCACTGGCCTCGGGCCTGTGGTCCAGTGTTGATTTTTAACCCCTGAGATTCCCACCCAGTTGAATGTATGTTCTGTGCAGGAGGCAAGTGATATTGCAGTTTAACGTTCCTTCAACCCTCTACTGTCCGACAGCTCAAAATTATCCACTACGGCTTTAAATGATAGATGAAGTGTGCAAGCCTGCAATGTGGCGAATGCATCTACACAGCAAACACATGTACACAGTTCTGTGCAAAGTTGTGCAACAATACACGAGCAGTGTAGTTGAATGGTTTTAAATTGTTGGTCAACTCGCTGGATAACGTTTCCAAGAGTTAGACGAGCTAACTTATGAAAAGTTCCCTTTATGTCTGTGTTTTGCAGAAGGACACCACAGGTAATTTTGCGAACACACTGATTGCAATTGATGCCATGCCATGGTCCGGCTATCTACAGAACCAGTTCAAAACGGAACACATCCTGCGTGAGCTGAACAAGGCCTTCACTGGATTCTGCTACCCAAAACGCAAAGGACAAGCCTTCTGTCGGCCATGGTGAGGCAGACAGCGGTAGCTACCAGGACGCACTCGACCAATCACTGGTCTCGACAGATGGGGCTTTTGATACAGCGTCGTCTGGAGACGGTGGAAGCCGTGAGTATTTGATTCTCTTGTAAAGGATTGGTACGATACTTATTATAAAACAATTTCATTATTTTGAGTTTAACAGTGGAAAAAAGTGAAGATCGGTAGTAATATTTGTGAGCAAAAAGCACTTTTAACTAAGAGCCATGTGCACTGACAACCTCTTGAGCAACATCCGCTTGCTTGACCCACAATTTTGGGGAACAGGGTCCATGGGAGAAAATAGCTTTGCAGTGATTCCATCCAATGACAATTGAAACATGGGCAGATGATGTGAAATACAACTAGTTGCAACACTGTCATCGTTGAGGGCAGCATAGGATACTATGCAGTCTCAATTACAGCAGCCTACTCACTGGAAGCTATGCAGCCGTTCTGGATGTTTTAATTTTGAAAATTCCAGTAGTTGACAACACCCAAATATCCTGTAAGTCTTGTCATTTTCAGGATGAGTGATTTTTTTTTTTCTTCTTTTTTTCCCAACTTTTTCCAGGAAAGTCTTCATGCAACTCCAACCTTCACAGTTACAGTGGATCCCTAAGTCGTGCCATCACTGACATCGCCATCAAGGATGCCACTGGTACCTTTCCGTCTCTCAATCTCACCCGAGATGAGTCTAGCCACAACTCTCTGAGCACTGTACTCACAATGTCCAACGCATCAACACCACGTGAAGAAAACGGACCGATGCAGAATGTGGTGTCGGGGTTGTCGACCGGTCCGCTGGAAGACTTCGCTGGTGGACTTGTCGACAAGGCCCTGAGGGAATCCCAGCCTGGATTGCTCCTCAAACAAGATGAGCCCCGAGCTGGGAAGACGCAAGAAAATGGTCTTTCAGTCACAGAAGTGATCCTGGAGGATAGCTCAAGAACGGATGCTGGGAGCGGGGAGCCTTCAGAGGGTCAGAGTAACGAGAAGTTGCTGTGTCAGGCTAAGAGTCTGGTGAGCGGGGTCATACAAGATGCCGTTGGAGTGCTTGAAAGTGAACATCAACGTACCAGCAGGCCATCTGGGGATAGCGAAAGAAAAGCGTGGACCAGCAACAATTTTGGTGCTACTCTACTTAGTACAGATGAGGCAGTAAACAATAAGATCACAACAATGCATTCAAGTGGACAAAGTAGACACATAAGTACAGGTGTACAGAATATTGGTATTTTATTGAGTGCAGATGAGGCAACAATTAATCATGCAAGCATGCAGGATCACCCTAACAAAAGAGAGGTTTGTGGTATTCATCACGAAAATGAAAATGAATTTGGTGCAACTTTACAAACCACCGATATGGTACCAATTGATGTAATTGAGAATGGAGAGAAGGGAGGGGCTTCACCTACGCAACCCATCACACCTTTCAAAAATGACTCCCAAGTAATGCCAGTGTCTCAAAGACGGGACTCCCGTAGCAGCAAGGGCTCTCTGGGGGACTTCAGTTTGATTTCATCCACATCCTGTCCATCATCGGACAGCTTCGTCAAACTCAACGGTGACGGCGATGTTTTGTACAGGCAAAGGCACCCAAATCAAGCTTTCTCAGCTGATATCCTGGCTACTGACATCTTACAAGATGCTCTGGGAGCTTTGCAGAAGCATTTTAACATTTCCTCCGGTATTCATGCGACCAGCTCAGGGGACTCCCTTGATGATCTGAGTGAAGTTCATTCGGCAACATTCCCGTCGAGGGATCCTTCAGGATCCTTTGAGAATCT
The DNA here is from genome assembly GCA_032158295.1 of Pycnopodia helianthoides. Lineage (NCBI taxonomy): Eukaryota > Metazoa > Echinodermata > Asteroidea > Forcipulatida > Asteriidae > Pycnopodia > Pycnopodia helianthoides. The sequence goes on from CM063259.1 coordinate 2,278,242, forward strand.
TACAAGCGGTGATGTGAGCAGCAGCTCTTGCTCTGAATATGTTCATGTGAGAGTTGCCAATTTCAGTGTGGACACCTTTGCGGAGGATATCATAGCCTCGGCCTTTGAGGAGCTAAATAACATAATCCATGAAACCGCTGAGCCATCCCTCAAGGACACTGGGGATCTTATTGGTGAAATCTCTCGCCCGGCTGTCCAAATGAAAGAAGGACTTGATAAAGAAAGGACTGAAGCTAGAAGCTACTTCCCGCTCACTGAGGAAGATATTAGAAATGGAAATACACTTCAAAGCGAACTGCTGAATGATCAACATCATGGAGCAATTCCAAGTGCCAGTACTGCAGACAGCTTTGCTGAAAAGTTCATCGGACAGATTTTCCAAGAGTCCCTTCATGGAAGGCCGATAGCAGGAGGAGCAAGCGGGATTCAGAACACAACAGATCCTGGCACACCCCCTCCTTCCCCATCATCACCAATTTCACTTGATGCCTGCCTGCAAACATCACAGTCACTTGAAAAGTCTTTGGTGACTATTTCAGAACAGCCAGCAATCAAAGAGCCCCAGTACGATGGAGACAAGAGGCTCTCAGCTGATTCATCTGGGACAGAAAGTAGCCAATCTCGAGAGGCACGCATTCGGGAGTGTGCCGAACAACTTGTTGCTAGAACATTACCAGAATCAGTAAGGCTGCTCGGAGGCAGTGCCCAAACAACAAGTAGTTCCAGCTCCCGGAGGTCAAGTGCCCGGAGCTCCATACCAAATAGCTCCAACAGGTCCAGCATGGACTGCTTCACTGAGGATCTCCTCAAGATCGCTAACATAGACCCAATGGGGAAACGACCAAGCCGAACGGAAGAAAACCTTGCTTTCTTTGCACAAGAGATCAAGCGCATGGCAGAGGCCGAGGAAAAATCCGCTAAGAAACAAAAGGAAGACTTTGCTGACTTCACTATAGAACTGCAACGCCGCAGCAGTCATTCACAAGTCCTCGATGGTGAATTGATTCAGCTAAATTCAATTGATTCTCTAGCTGGGAAGCAGGCAAACGAAGTGATATCTGATGTATTCGTTCGGCTCTTTGGAAAACCATGGTCAGAGGCTGAACACACTGATGATCCCGAACCTGAAGCTGTATCCAACCGATCTCACCGACCAACTGAGAAGAATTCTTCTCGTGAACAGTCAGCCAATGAGGAGCGTGCTTTAATCCAAGGACGTCCGCCTCGTCGACCTTCAGAGCAGGATCTAATCTGCATGGCAACAAACCTGGCCAACTCAATCATCGAGGCTGCTCTCAAAGTCTACCGAGAGGAGCACCTGCATCTTCCTGATACCCAAGACGGGTACAGAATGAACTTTGAACATCGTCCCATTCTTCCCCAAGAAGGGAAAAGTACTCCCTCAGATCCAAGAGGAGTGGATTTACCTACGAGTAGAATTTCAACCCTTGATGAGTTTGCATCAGCTACAGCTGACTCTATCATAAACCAGGCCAAGCAGTGTCTCTCCAAAGTACTTAAGGAGAAAGGCGCAATAAACCAGGAAGAAGGTAAGAGGATTTAATTAAAAGCGACACACTGTAAGAGGTGCAGCGCCCTCTTGTGGTTAAATACAGATATGCACTGGATGACCTTTGACACTCACAATGGAAGCTAGAAAGTAGAGCTAAACATGAGTCTGTATCCTGAAGAGTTGCCTCAATAAATACAATACTAAAGAACCCAAGAAATAGTATTAATATAGTCATTACACATGTTAAGGTCTAAACAACATGTTACACTTCTTGCTCTGGCGAATTTTGTTCAAAACTTCTCCAAGTTGATGAATCCTGTCCACACTGTTTGGAAGTCTTTCATTCCGTAGTACAAATGTTAAAATCTTTGTTCAACTGCTCCCTTGAGTTAGACTGCTACACAGTTCAAACTATCTCAAAAGAATCATTTTTTTCAAAACTGGTCTTAGTTGATTAATCCTGTCCACACGTATTATGTGTTTTTGTTTGGAAGTCTTTTTATAACAATCTTTTCTCTCTGATTCCATAGTATTGCTGACCGGTCAAAGGCCGATCTCCACCGGTAACTGGGGTTGTGGTGCATTTGGTGGCGACCCTCAACTCAAGTCCTTGATTCAGTGGATAGCTGCTTCCCAGGCTGGTTCCCCACGGTTGATCTACTACACGTTTGGTGACGAGCGCGTCTCCAGGGTAAGAATGACCCGTTTTACGTGGCGTACGATCTTCTTGCGATCATTTCTCTTCAACGCTCCTTCCTTTGTACACAAAGTGAAAAACACCTTTCTTGCATTGAACCAACTACAAAAACCGTTGGGTTCAAGAAATGTTTCTGTAGAAGGTTGTAACCTTGTTGCACTGACGATGATCTGAAGCATGCAATTGTAGACAAATCCTTACCAAGTTCAGTCTCTCATAAGCTTGGTATCCATGGCACCATGTCAATCATTGATGTCAAGCTACTCAGCACTTAACCCTTACCCTCCCAAGTCCTTCTATATCCTCTTCGCCAAAATGAAGGATTCAGGACTGAGGGCTGTAACATTTGCTAATAAACTGGTTCAGGCATACTAATCTTATCTAAGTCCAAACATGTTGAGTGTGAAGTGACACAGGAGAGGAGGATATTTAAGGATTAAGGTCACCTGTAGGTAAGTGGGCCCTGGGGCTCAACCAAACTTAGGCAAAACCCGATGAACGTTTTTCAGGATGTGGGGTTTAGTCCACATGCCCCAACTGAGGCTTAAACCAAAGCAGTCTGGCTCCTTACTCATGATCAGGCCGTCTATCCTTATTTCTTCGTAGGGCACCTGACTGAGCTGGCCATCAGCAACTAACAATACCTTTTGTCTTTCTTTGAATAGCTACACCGGGTGGTCAGTGAGACGGAGTCCAGACAGTGGACAGTGGGTGACCTCTTCAGAGTGGTGCTTGACCACAGCTGGCTGACCCTGAATGTGGACTCCAACCCTCTGAGTCTGTTTGAACGCATCATTAAAAGTATATGACTTGAAAGTGGTGTTGATACATTGGCTTTAACGGTGAAATGTGGCTTGAAAACTCATCACCCTTTTTTCCTGTCTTGAGTGTCTTTGTCCTACTTGCTGTCCCAATTGTCATTGTTGTCCTTTTCAGCATTTTTATGGTCATGAGCAATGTCATTGTCATTGATGATAACAGTAAGTGTCATTTGTAAAGAGCTGTTCAATCTGACTGAAGTTCGAAATATCAAGAATAATCAGCATTATACTGCAATTATAAACCTATAAAAGCATTGTCATTGTCATCAGCATTATCATTGTCATCAGCATTGCCTTGTCATAAAACCAAGTCTTGTCCCTGTCATAATCATGTCATTTTGTCACTGCTGTCTCCATAATCATCAACGGTGTCATTACCCTACTCCATGCTCTTTGCATTATCGTAATCATACACATTGTCATTGTCAACGTCTTTGTCATTGTGACCACTAGTGTCGTTGGCAGAACCAGCTGTGTTTCCTTACTGTCAACATCTTAAAGTCGTTGAAACATTTCAGTAAGATTTGAATCTTCGCGTGGCGTGCATTAAGAAATTAAGAAATCAACCTTTAAGAAGAGCAGAGTATGCAATACTTTTGAAAAGTCGATTCTATCGCAATTCTTGTACTTCTCAGAACCACCACTTCTCCCAACTGAGAGATTTTATCTACGTGGTGACGCCGCGATCCAGCCACAGTTGTAGCTGTAGCCATCAATTTGGACACAGCCTTATTTTGTGTATAGATCCACCATTTTTAGTGGCAGACACTAAATTTGCGGCAGTTTTTTAATTCGAGATATCAAAATTCCAACGTACTGTACCAAGGAATAAAGTAAAAGAAGTAATCTTTCATTAAAAATTAATTGGAAAATATGTCAAAGTAGAACTCAAAACAAGAACATAAAGTACAGCCTATGTAAATTTGCCAGGGAAATTCGTTTCCATTTCCCTATTACAAAACTTGTCACAAGCTCGGACCTATCATTGGCTGAGAGTTGTGAATTTCCAATATTAGAGCTTAATAGTGACTGCGGCCTATGCAAAGGGCTTATTTCAAAGGGAAAGGCCAAGCGGAGAAAACAAAATGGGTCTGAAATTGACAGCTTTCAGAGGCTGACGTCAAATCTATTACCGATGCACATTTTACACAGATGAAAAACGTTTCTAAATATATTAGTTTGAACTAAACATAACTTGGTGAAATTATTTTTTAAGGATGCATGTAACGGTGTGTTAATTACTTTATTGTTACTATTAATTACTTTATCTCAATGTTTTGTACATGTATATTCATTTGTTGTTATTGTTGTTTTTTTGCTTGTTTGTTGTTGGGTTTTTCAAAGTTAGCTACCTTCTCCGTTCATTTTTTGATTGAAGTTTGAGAGTAAAATGAAGATTTACAGTTCAACTATTTCAGTGTCATTTGTATGGGGCTTGGGTTTGAGAACCATAAACATTCAAAGCAGAAAGTGGTTTTTACACATAACTTTGAGAAGCTAAAAACTAGCCAGCAGGACCACTTGGACAGAAATTTGACTGGTCCTCAGAAATTATAACTGGCATTTGGCCAGTGAACCACTTACAAGGGAGAACGATGCTTCAACAAAGTTACAACCATTGGAAAAACTGAAAACATGACCGTAGGTGGTGAACTTTGGTGTTTCTTGTCGCAAACTGTAAAAGCCTTCTATTATTGGTGACTGGTTATACCATTATGCAAAGTGAAATAATGTTTTTTGAAAATCTTGAAATTATAATATCAACAAGCTCATCATGTTATTAAAATTTTGTGTATAGGCCTATGTGTTAAGAATTACTTATACTCAGATTGTGAAAACAGCTATATAGAAAATATAATATTGGTTTATTTTTGTTTTAATAAAGAAAATGTGTTCTTTGGTGCTCAGGTTAAAAAAATAAGTGATTTGTTATATTTGGAACGAAAGATTACTTTGTTTTCAAAACTAATACATGTACTAGAAAACTACTTTCACAATTCTTCTCAAGTTTAGTGGTTTATTTAAAGTAACACTATAGTACTACTCTGTTGATTCCTGTTTAATTTCCAACAGCATTACTTTGGTGAGTCCGTGAGGCATTTGGATACAATTTGGGGCCTTTATAAGAATGAACTTTGTAGACTTTTATTGGAAAGCAGCTTTAAAAAAATTAAAGGATTGTATGTTTTCAAAATTGTACCATAGGCAGGTGTTAGGTATTCTGTTTTACTTCCGTATAAACCAACAAAGCCACACTGAGACTAACAGTGAAATTAGTCTGGTACCTTTTTATGTTCGGGTTTTAATATCATTACTGAGGTCAGGCACTTTGACAAAAATACAATGTATGAACTACCCTTGTACATGTAGAAACTTAAAACTGTGGCCAGTGCCCGATCTCATAACTTTGTTAAGCATTACCATTAGTGGAGGAACCATTCGAAGGTACATTAGATAACATAGGTATACTTTGTTACATGCTAAGCAAGGGTTGTTTTCGCTTAGGTCATTGTTTAAATAATCTTCTCAACAAGGGAACTCAGCAAAGATCAAACAAGTGGATATAAACGCCAAGCTGGCAACAGCCAATCTCCCTCATACAAACATTGAGTTAACGTCTATGGTTACGAATTGCACAAAACAATAATTTGTGATTCAGTAACTAGACGACATTATACTTATTCTAGTCATTGTGAAATCAGAGGTTAGCTGGGCCGGGATCGAACCCACAACCTTGTGATTGCAAGTATTGTAGTGTGTATGACATCGGATCATTGGCTTGTGCAAGATTTCCACCTGGCATTATTTTTACAAATCTACCGAAGAATCTCTGATATCGAAGTGAAAAGTATATAATCGTGGATTTTAAATGCAAAAATAATTGTAATTGTAACATATTGACGTGTTCCATTGATGAAATAAATGTATATAGTGCATTAAAAAGATGTATTTGACAAGAATAATAAAGATAACTGCGGAATGAGATTTCAGTCGTTCTGATCTTTTGTTGTTTCTGTGTGTGGAATGTTAGCTCGCATAGTACACCGAAATGAAAAGGCTATTCAACAAGGTTGCTAATGCCAGGGTTGTTTGTTTGTTTGTTTGTTTGTTTCGAATTTGTGACGTTGCAAGTATAAGCAGGCCTGGAATTACACAATGGCCACGGGGACCATGGGCTCTGTTGCCCTGGACTTGGCCTTGGTGCCCCTTTCAAAAGTTTCCCATAGACCTGGAAGATTTTCCCACGGAAGTGCCCTTTGCAAAGATTCCAGGCCCCGGCCTGCTTTCGTTCTGGCCTGTCAGCCTTTTGAGGTTATTGTGGGCACATCGATTGACTGATAGTAAAAACGCTAAAGGGTTCACCCACCCCAACGAACTTCCAAAGAACTTCGGTCGGTTCTGCTAATCTCTCCAAAACTAAACTAAAAAGAACTTCCTTTCCTAAACCAATGATAAAAGACGATGGCGGAAATTTATTGGTACTAGGCTATAATAATTATATGTGAACAGGCGCAGATTCAGGAATTTTAGTAGGGACTGGCTAAAAAGAGTCGGGAAAAGTAGCTGGAGCCTCCAGCTACTTTTCCGGGTTGCTGATTATGGATACGGTGTACAACTGTATATACCCGCCCTTTCTGAGTGCGGTACCGTTACAAAAAATGGATGGAACACGCGTTCCACTGATCTGTAGGCAACGATCTATTTTGGTGTCAGTAGAGTGAGGTAACAGCCAGTTAAAGGAACATTACAGAATTGGTTTTTGCTATAAAAAAAACAGTTGCTGACAGTGTAAGCACTTTATGTAATCCACCATATACATAAACTGACAAACCTGTACAAGTTTGAGATCGATCGGCCATCTGGGTCACGAGAAAATAGTGAAAAACCGATTACACATTTGCATGAAATCATATAGATTCAACAAATGAATAAAACGCTTACTGAGCGATAAACTCCAATCGGAAAATTAGTTTATTCATTTCTCATCAAATATGGCATTTCAGACAGAAATATTTCAAGGGATGTTTTCTACTATCATCATCATTAGACCGTGTAAGTTTTATGTAAATCTGTGATCAAAAAGTATATTTTACAAGTTTTTTTCTTACCAATTCTGTAATGTTCCTTTAACAGTTTTAATGCGCCTACGTTGCAAACTTTCTGTCATGTCACATACAGCGCGCCACTTGTTTCTTCGACCCAATAACTTATTTTGTTGATGTAGAAAAAGGTAACGAATTTACTACCAGTTGCGTGTACATAGAAAAATAGTTTGACGAACATTGAAATTGCTTCATTAGATAATGTAACATTTTACTGTGGTAACAACGTGTACATGAGTAGGATTTGAAACTTAGCATGGTGGAGATACAATCTAGTAAGGTTCGCGGTAACACCATGTACATGAGTAGGATTTAAAACTTTGCATGGTGGAGATAATAATCTAGTAAGGTTTGCAGTAACACCATTTATATGAGCAAGATTTTAAACTTTGCAAGGTGGAGATACAATAATATGCACGACCCGATGGCTACATCATTAAGTGCTCTCTATATGGGCATGGGCCTCCTCCCCTATTGTGTTTTCATTGTGTGCTTGGAATCTCAGGAATTCTTTACTCTGAGGGTTTTAGGGGGTGTGTCTGTACAAGGAGGAAACTATAGTATGGTATGACAGATGTATGGGAACATTGGGTGATAGGCCTACCCTCTACCTCTAGCTCTGGCATCTGCCCCCCATAGGGCATGGCATAAAGGGGACACCATTGATTTTTGCTTGCCGTCACTACATGCCTATAGACCATAATAGTTGCGGCAACTGCCTGTTGACTTTACCATGGGGGTAGAGTAAGAAGGAAAAGGGAACTAAACCTTTTGACAATTGTTTGAAATCAACAAGGCAGTATCCACAATGTTTATGGACTGCCGATCATCTAGCCTAGCTACTAAATGAAAAGAAGATCATGGCCTGCCCAGTACAATACAACTACAACACACATGGGAGCTGATCAAATTTCTTCCAAGAGGAAGTGATAATTTCTCTTCTTACCTTCCCCTTCCGTTTCTTCCTTCCTTTTCGAGTTGATGATATTGTTGAACAAGTATCTCCCCACCTTTGCATTCCCTCATTTTGCTGGAAAAAAGTCGTTACTCGACAGGTGGAAAAATTGCGGCGATAGTAGACGAGTACAATCCATGCACCTTGGCGTAAATCTCCACGCTTTCTGTCAAAAAGTCCGCCGTTTCGAAACGTGCGCCCTCTATGTTCTCTTGTGTTTTCCGGTACTGCGGTATCAGCGCCCTCTATTGGTAATTACATAATGAGTGTGGCAAGATGGCAGCGCCCTAAGCTTGTCAATAGCCTGCTTATGTTTGATTTCTAATTTATTTATTGCTCTCGTGATTCCATATGAAGGATTTGTTTTTGCCAATACAAATCCGATGTAACAGAAACAGGATATTAAATCGCCCGGCACATTCTAACTCCAATGACGGCACTCACACATGTTACAATGTAATTAATTTTTGTTTTAGCTGACTATATTCAAAGTCCAAGTCCAACCGCAGAGCAATGATGCCCCCCCCCCCCCCCCCAGTTATGCCTCATCTGTCCCAACATGCCCAGAGGAGTTTTCTCTCAAACATAATGTAGTGGATCTTTGTCATCCAGAGAAAGATCAGAAATACTTTTTTTTACGGGGGGGGGGGGGGGTGTTTATGCTTAAAAAGTGGACACTGTTGGTAATTACTCAAAATAATTATTAGCATAAAACCTTACTTGGTAACGAGTAATGGGGAGAGGTTGACAGTATAAAACATTGTGAGAAACGGCTTCCTCTGAAGTGACATAGTTTTCGAGAAAGAAGTAATTTTCCACGAATTTGATTTTGAGACCTCGAATTAGATTTTGAGGTCTCGAAATCAACCATCTGAAAGCACACAACTTTGTGTGACAAGGGTGTTTTTTCTTTCATAGTTATCTCGCAACTTCGACGATCAATTGAGCTCAAGTTTTTACAGGTTTGTTATTTTATCCATATGTTGAGATACACCAAGTGAGAAGACTGGTCTTTGACAATTACCGATAGTGTCCAGTGTCTTTAAGTTCATCCAAATGAGACAAAACCTGCTGTTGGATTTTGATGGAGTTTAATATTGTCAGATTTATATCCACCCTATTCCTTGGTAAACCAAGGTAAAACTTAAATAATTGCAGTTACCTGTAACCTTTAAAGGGACATTAATTAAAAATTCCTGAAATCGGGAAAAACGACAGCCTTGAATATTACGATAAATGTTTTACATGTGAATTCTTTATTTTGCCTTTAAACAATGAAATGCAATTATGGTTAAAGCTTTTAGTTAACAATGGAAAGGTGTCGACCATATAGAAGTTCAAATGTTACTGGATGAATAGTTTAAGTACATTAGGTTAAATTACTAATGCAAATGTTTGTATATAGTCACTATATATATATATATATATATTTATACTTAAGATGTATTGAACATCAAATAGTTTTCTATTTTGTACTTTAAGACTTAAGGTAAAGTTTTGTGAACTGATCAGGTAGACCACCATAATCAGAGTCCAACAGTTTGGGTGTTGAGTTACAGAATGGTGTTGGACTGAGGACTGCACTAGTAAACTGATCATGCTTTACATGGGATCAGGTGTACCACCATGATCAGAGTCCAACAGTGTGGGTGTTGAGTTTCCATAATAGTGTTGGGGAAAGGATACCTAGTAAAATCACTTTGGTAGTTTAAAATCAACACTTTGCTGATAAATTAAAGCTTCAATTATTCCTCTTCTCCAGGGATTTAATTTCATTTAAAGGGAGATTACATCATTTGCAGACATGGACAAACAAAGATACTACAAAATAACTTGACTGAAAGTACAAATTATTCCAAAGTATCCAGTGAACTTGTTATTTCAGAAAAAATTCAATTTTGTATCACTTTGAATGTGTGAGTTTTAACACATGTTCTGTCCGACAGCTTCGAGTCATCACAACTTGCTCATGCTTTTTTCTCAGCAGTCATTGATGCACAAATGTAAACAAGGCTGTGAACGATACTTCATATTACACGTACATCCTATCCGAAAAATCTACATTTTCTCAAAAAAAAAGGCATCAACTGCCAATGATGAAATTTCTCTTTAAACTGTTAAATTCCAAGCTTTAATTTGAAAGAAAAACATTGACTTCTCATTAAATAACTTTGAGGGGAATAAAGGGTCCTTCTTTGAGGTGTGTTTACGCACTAAAAAACGCACCTCCGCACAATGCGCGTTTACCATTTCCACCATTTTGGTAGTCAATTCCTTTGTGTACACTTTGACTCCCAAAATGGTGGACAGGAAATGCGCGTGTAAGTGCGTTGTGCAATGGGTCAATAATAGCCCTTGCTCGGACGTCAGCAGGCCTTTTATCTTTGAGAGGGCAAGGCCGTTTTCATTTTGCAAAGGGCACTTCCATTGGAAATCTTGAAGTGTAAGGGAAACTTTTGAAGGGGCAGCAAGACCAGGGCAACAACAGCGGCCATGGCCTCTGTGTAATTCCAGGCCTACATCAGTCTCTGTGTCACTACCACTGTTTCAGTGGTAGCGTAGTTCACAGACTGTCGTCAAACCACATGTATCAGACCAGGGGTGCGTTTTCGCGGCCGTAACCAATAACTGTTTCGGTCATTGCCAAGTGATTTAACCAATGGCCAAGTCAACCGAAAAAAGTTATTAGTTACCACCGCAAAAGCCACCCCAGGGCTACCCACTGTAGATGAGAATTATGAATGCAGTCAACAAATTGATAAGTATTATCCATCAAGAAAAACTGAATAAGAAATAAAATAAAAAATAAATTTGACTGAACGCCATGGAATGAGTCCGATACTTGTCAACTGCTTTCCTGAGCATTCATTGAAACAAATGTTCGTCAACAAAATAGTTCATTAATCTGCACGTACATTCCACTGGATGGATGGTAAATGATCACAATTGTACAACTGTACATTGTTATATATACAGTTTAAAAGGATTCATTAATTCAGAACTCGTAAATAATGCTTTAAGGATAAGTTTGAGTTGCTGAAGTTAAGCTTGAAAAGAAAATATTACATCTTTCAATGAAATTCATGGTTACTCAGAAATCGGACTTAGTACATTTTTTAAACGAAAACTTTCTGTTTTTTAAAGTACAATGTGTACAGTGAAGGAGAAATTTATAACAGCCGTTAAAATTTACAATGATATAGTTTTTTGTAAGGCTTCGTCTGAAAATGAATGGCTAATGACTGCGGCTGATTGGCTCACCAGTGATGTTAGCCACAGTCAAAGCTATCATATCTAACTGGGGCCCAATTTCATAAAGTTGTCAAGCGAAAAAAATAAAATAATCATAATTTGCATAGCTTAAAAAAATAGTAATTCAGGGCACCAGTCAGACCAATGCGAATAACATGCCATTGTGGCTGGTGGCCCGATTTAGCCTTAAGCAAAGGTGTTAAGCATATTTGTGCTAAACAGCTATGTACTTCAAGCTTTCTTAAGCAAACAATTCTGCTGTGCAAGAAAGTCGGCTGAGTAAGAAATGAGTGGGGTACCAGTCGTAGCAATGTAAACTGTATGGTAGTTGACTGGTAGCCTATTTCTGTGCTTAGCTATTATTTTGTGCTTACAGACTTTATGAAATTGGGCCCAAGCCTTACATGTTTAGCTCATTTAAAGTGCTTGTAAACTTGAAGATGCGTTGGCCTCAACAAACAACATATTAAGTGATATCATTTAATTAGGCTTTTAATTATTTATTCATTTATACACAACATCCTAGTTTCAACAGAACCAATTTCATATTGTTAATATTTTATCACTTAATTTTGCATTTATGTGAGCACACAGTACGTATTATACTGAAGAAAAGAAAAAAGTACACAAATAAAAACATGAAATAAAATACATGTATATTGTAAATTGAACAACAACAAAATTTACCCATTATTTGGAAGCTCAAATTAAAGTAAGGAAAAAAAACAAAAAAACACATTGAACATTAATATCCATAGCCTAATTCTTCAGAGTATGGTGATCTTAATTCTGAAAAGTTTACAGACAGAAAACTGTGTTTGATGTGAAGCGTAAATGTTTTTGTGTGGCCTCCATTTTTCTGGGTTTTTCCCTTGACTTTTTCATTGACAAGCCAGAAGGACTAGTTCGCTTTTCTTTCATTGTCCGTCGGCTTTTGCACTTGTCCGTATTTCATATTAAATAGGGATGCTTTTCAACACTGAACTAGCCAGCCGAACCACTTGGACAGAGTGTTGACTGGTCTTCGGCTGTTTTAACTGGCGTTTGACCAGCAGACCACTGTTTCGGGCGATCTCTGATGTTATATTTTCTGAGACACAATGATCAAAAAACAGATAATTGTAAAATACATTCTTTTTAAAGCAAATAGCTGGAAAATTAGGTTGAAATAAAATGAGAAATACTTTGCGGTTATTTTTCAACCTGTTCATTTTACACGTGCCTTCAAGTTCAAAGAATGTGTAAAGACCATGTGACCTATGACATCATTATTCACAAAAGAGCCACATTGCGTGGATTTGCAGCAAGTGCAATTTGTAAACAGCCCAAGGGAGGATTACAATTCACATAAAATCTTATTAACTTTTGCTACCAAGAAAGGCGTTTATCTTGATTTTACATGTGTAGGCTACAAAAGTTTCTCATCTTTCCTGCCAGCAAATGCCCTGGATAGCTATTTGTAAACAAGGTGTCACGGTCTATACCTGATCGGAGCTGTAAACACGTGTTAAACTGTAAACATTCTTCAAAACAAGACAACAGAAAAGCTGAATTATCTGAATTGTTATTAGACAGACCACACTACTCTGTATTAGATATGTCAGTTGACGGCTACCATTATACAAATGTTGACTGCTTCGAGTGCTTTGGTTAAAACTACGACTCCTGAGGTGATCCTCGGCGCGTTTTATTTTTCCCGAAGCGGAGCCGAGGGAAAATAGAATGCGCCGGGGATCACTGAAGGAGTCGTAGCACAAATAAACGCAGTCAATATTTGTTTTATAACACCCCATACGTATATTGTTCTTAAATGTCTAGGTACCAAGAAGCTGCTGTTGCTATGGGCACAGTTTATTGGTTGCTATGGGATAACACGTCGGTTTGCTAAGGGTTTAGTACCGCAGCCTTCTAGTAAACATGTGACGCGTTCTAAGCCAATCAAAAGGCAGAATCATTGTGAGGGGTGTTATAAGTGTATTTCTACCCAAATAGGTGCATTCCAAAAAATCTAGACTCGGTGAACAATCTGGAGATTATATTTTAATCTATTTTATAGCAATTCCGTTACATGTTAGATATGGAGTGTGTAGAAATTCAACACCACTTGGGAATGGCAACCTGTCCTGAGCCTTTTCTCAAGCCTAGGCTTGGGCTCTGACTACGGCCTGGGATTGTGTCATTAATTTTGGAGCACGTTTTCTACGGTGTTTCCTGACTTCAAACAGAGCCCGGAGATTGAGCCTAAGCCGAAGTTTCAAAAAACAGACCTTGGTAATAAGAATTAAGAACGTGTAGCTTGAATTTAAATATTGGGACCCCTTAGGTTTGCAATGTTGTTTCATTCACCTGTCATAATGTAGGTAAGAGGCCAAGATTCCCCCAAATTGTTAAATTCCCCAAAAACTAATGGTCTTTACTCCGTTTAACTTTACCTTTTAACCCCCCCCCCACCCCTATCTCCTCTTAAAAACGAGAAAGAAACACAAATAAAGCTAAAAGAAAAGAAAAAAATACACAAAGAAATAAAAACACTGGTACATGTATTTATGGTTGTTAGCGTACTGATGCCAGATTAAACAGTTATGGCGAATTGCATGCCATAAAATATACATAAAAATTAGGAAACTATTATGCCAAAAAGTCAACAACAACTCAGAAGTATAGTCTGGCACCTTTTCTGCATTACAAAATAAGCATTACAATTGTATTTGTTAATACAGGGAATCAGACAGCGAAAAAAAGTGCCTATTTTTCCCCAGCAGAAAACAAAATTATAAGGGGACCAGTTACATTAAAGTATGCAATATATACAATACATCAGATAACATTTTCACTGGTCACCCACCAGAACTAAATTTTCACCAAACGCTAAGATTTATTTTGACAATGAGTTCACACTTGGTAATTTTTTATTATTTTTTTTTAAACTACAAAAAAGAAAGAATATTGGACAAAAACTAAAATATAACAAAGTTTTTGTCTCTACTTATTTATAAACCTTAGCACTTGGTGCAATCCATTCCAGGACTGTAATTATGGACCCTGGTCAGAGCAAGGTACAGACACCTAGCTTCAGGTCGGGGGGGGGGGGTGTCTGTACACTGCTCTGGCATTGGCCTGCCAGTCACTTGTCTAAGTGATTGGCAAAGATCTCATAAAATCCTTGAGTTGTCATTGACTTTCAAGCATTTTTTTTTTCTCTCAACAAAGTAATTCAATTATTACATCTTCTCTCAACGGCTACGTCTAGTCAGATAGTTTGCCGTCGAATAAACATTACAAACAATTAAGTTGCACTTGAGGTTCAGTAATTATCATTTACAAACGACGACGGCAATTTTCAGCCATCCATATATCTTTACATACATTGTGTCCAAACGCTCGCGACTGTGCATACATGGCTCTGTAATGGATTTCTCGCATTAGCATAGCCGTGCAAAGGATTGTTTCCACCTCCAAACTATCCGAATTGAGGTATAATGAGTATACCCCGATTGCACTCTCTTCTCCTCATTGGGTCCAACTGTCCCCGATCTATAACACTGTGTACACTGTCTAGTCTTTGCTCTCTGTTGTGCCAGAATGTACATGGTAATTCATGACAAAGGAAACAGCACTTGGAGAATGCTGTGTTAATATTTATCTGTGTATCCGCTTTGAGGCACTTCATGCCTGCCGCCATTTTGGCTGTATGGCAAATCTCAGCTTTCCCATTGGTTGCTTTGGTTAATTTTGGGCAAATCTCAGCTTCCCCATTGGTCGATCTGGTTAATTTTGCCGTACAGGCACGTCTGTGTCACGCTATCCCTCAGTTGACATAGAGGGCGTGCACAGGTGACAATTGGGCAAAACATTTTCTGTGTTCTTTGAATGATGATAAATACTGCCCTCTACTGGCTGATAAGAGTGTATTTAAATTTTAAGGGCATTACAGATACAGGACTTTGATTTTGTGTTTTCAGACGCAGGGTTTTCGGTTCTCGGTGATGAAGGACAATTTTTGATGTGAAATTTACCTCGGGTTGTATTGACAAAACATCGTAGACTTTATGCACTGACGTCAACACGCCGCCATATTAGAGGTAAAACAACGATGAAACAATGGAAAACGTGAAGATAAATAGGCGCGGCGCACTGGATGGGCAAATGAACACCCTCCCTTTGACCTCTATTCAACGCGAGGGCGCCCCACTGCAGTGACTTCAAGTGCATACAGGGTCTATACATGATGGACAAACATATGGGCTGGTAACAACAGCTATGGACATGCCCACAGCTTGGTCATGGGTGCAATTTCATAGAGATACAAATTGAAAGTAATTGTGCGGTTGAGACTTGCAGGAAACCAGTATTTAATGGCACCTTATCGCACACATTTCGGCTGGTAACCTGTACTTCTGAGCGATATTTTGCGGTGCTAAGCAACTCTATGAAATTGACCCTTAGTTGATGAGGTTTGACCTCAGTGTCAATAATTTAAGCTGCAACGAAGAAGCATTTTCTTTTCGCTTTTAGCAACAATGGGGAAGGAGTGACGCAAAATGACCACCGGCAGAATGAGATTAACAGCATAAACCATACCGAGATAGCTGGTAACATTTCAAAATCTAGTACACTTTATAAAGCACCCTTGCAGTCAGGACACCAGACAGGTTGCCATGACTGCGGTTTTTCACAGCACGAGGGCCTCCTTCACACAGAATAAATTGGAATGGACTTGAGGGGCATCAACACATCCCACAATGCAACAAATTGGTAGATTCACCGGCACATTTTGTTCATAATTATACAACGTAACTTTAAACAGCAGTTTATTAAGAACTTTGATGTAGAGTTCAATGCTCTTTTTTCCGGAGAATTTTCGACATTGAGGCTCTTACATTCAGCAACATTCATGCAATGTCTTGCAACATTTTCCGCTTCTTATCTGTCCGCCATTTTTTCTTCCCTTTTTCAGTTCATAACATCATGCTGGCATTAGGCAGTAATCAGTCCGCTTGCTTTCAAAGCCAAGAAACTTGTAAAGAAAGTCACGCTTTACTGCACATTTTCAGGGAAAATGATAAACTTAAAACGGCTTGCAGTTTGGGTTTTTTTTTTTTTCGTCTCAAATAAAAGGTGAACTTAAAAAACATCCGGTGTTTTCATCACTTGCTGTCGTCATGTCTGTGATGGAGGCTGGGCATGCTGTGTCGATGTCTGCTGCGGTATCGAATGCGGCGTTTGTTGCGGCAACGTCGACTGTTGTTGGATGTGACCGTACTGGCTCGCTTGCTGCTGCGGTAGAGCCTGCTGTTGGGATGGTGCCTGTTGTGCGTGCGTCGGTCCACCGGCAGCCTGCATCCCGGCAAACTGCTCTGTGGGCGGTGGTGCTTGCGGCTGCTGCTGCTGCTGCTGCTGCTGCTGTGTGAAGCCGTCCGTTCTGGGTGCCCCGCCGGCCATACTGGGGAAGCCTCCTTGGTCCTGGGTGCTTGCCGTCGTGTTGACAAGCCTGCTTGCTTGGGGTGTCTCGGCCTGGCTGTAGGGTAGGTGAGTCAGACCCTGGGTTTGGCTCTGCCGAAGGAGGCTGTTCTCTCGTTGAAGCTGCTCGTTCTTATCGATCAACTCGTTGATCTGCTCCTTCAAGACCTCCACCTCTTCCCTCACGGCAAAAAGCAGATGACTCTTCACCAGGTCCTGGTAAATACGTAAATAAAAATTAAAATAATAATTTGCAAATACAGATTTGGATTGTTGTAACACATTATTATAAAATCCAAGCTAATCTTCTGCTGTGCTGCAAATTGTAGATCTACAATGTACAGACACGATTTATAATTTTAGGACATTAGCGATTTTAGGACACCTGTAAAGGAAGAAATATGAACATTTTAAACAAGTAGGTTGCACGGTCTTTTAATAGCAGCCCACAGGACAAGTTGAGAAGTGGTGTAAACTAGCCCAAAGCAGTTTTTACTGGACAATGTCGATGTACGCCCGGCTAGTGTCAAGGACCAGCCCCTGTAACTCCACCTGGAATTTTTGCTTTTGAACGAGGATTTCTTTTCTTCTTCTCTTTTCCAAACTGCATTTCTGATAAACAAAATCTGTTGATACGGGAGTCAAGGCCAAGACCAAAGCAACAGAGGCAACAGCCTCAAGGGAAATACCAAGCCTGCCGAATGATTTAAGGAAAAAACCAAATATGACAAACATTCTGCACCGACACCTACGCAGATCATGTATCGGTTGGATTACATGTCAATGAACACTTATCAATTCCACTAAGGAATGCTAGCACCACACACACCCACGTACATATGTATGACACAAATTTATGCGCATGTACATGTACGTGCAACTTCAGCTGTTCCTCCACCGTGCAATAACTCTAAGACATAAGAAGATGACAACAAGAAAACACCTTCAAAAATGTTTGGCAATCTTGCCCTGTCAATCACCAATACGAGATTGTAAACAACCGTGAGCAATCACTTTGTACATATGTACACAACCTGCCGACTACTACATGTAGCCCTAAGATTTAAAAACAAAATACTGCAAGAATCCACTGTCTGTTTTCTCTCCAAAAATATGTGATAATTTGAATTTTCTTTCCTTTTACATATCACGCCTTCATTTTCTATTCATGCAATACATGTCCATCGAGCATGATATTTGGCCCTTGGAAACAGAAGGAAAATGTTTATGAGTACAAGGGCTGACCTACATTTGTACATGTACAAGGCTTTGATCATGTTGATACATGTCTGCTTTACAGGCTATCAAATAAAAATAAATTCTGATTTTTCTGGAGTCCCCCCAAAATTCGAAACCAGATTAAAAGTAGCAAGAATCATGCCTGGTCCACAACGGAAACAGTCTGGTTGTCTCATGATTACATGTAACCTGCCCTGGGCCCAATTTCATAGAGCTGCTAAGCACAAAAATTTGCTTAGCATGAAATTTCTTCATTGATAAAAACAGGATTACAAACCAAATTTCCACATGATTTTCAGGATAAGCAAACAACAGCTGAATACCAGTAACAAGCAATATTCAACACATGGAAATTTGGTTGGTAACCCGTTTTTATCAAGGAAGAAATTTCATGTTAAGCAAATTTGTTGTGCTTAGCAGCTCTATGAAATTGGGCCCAGGCCTTTCCCCTTCCCCCGCTCCCCACAAAACGACTAGACAAACCAAAGTTAAACTGCTTAAAAAACATACATGTTTCAGTCAACATTTGGTGAGTGCAATAATTTGTTACACCCCCCCCCAAAAAAAAACCTGAATAATTGTTTTAGTCAACCTTCGGATTTCAGGGTATATTGTAACATAACCCGCGGTGAGGTCATCATGTGATCATAGGAAAGCATCAACAAATAAAAGATCAATATTACGACCTCGTTGTTTCTAAGGATGGTGGCCCTAGACATGTTCTATTAGCCAGAGGGATCAATGGGGATTAACTTACTTGTAACAAGGAGAATCCCAACCACAAGGTTTCATAAATTTGTACACATTGTGGATGTTCAATAATCTTAAATGTAAATTTGTACAACTCACATTGTACACAAAATGTAATTGGGAACTACATTTTTTTTTAAAGAGCCATCAAAAACCATACCCGTATTGCTTCATTTCTGGTCGTTTTACATGAGTGTTTATTAGGTGTTCGGAGCATTACATGTAGCTCGATAACACCTCTTGTTTATTTTTATTATTTTATTAAATGTGTACCCAAGTTTACCCCAAACAAGGCTTAAGGTCATGTCACACTGGGCAATTTTTTCCAGGCAACTCAGGGGCATTGGCAACCACTTCCGCTGTATAGTGTATGCAAAAGGAACACTTCGGCAGCACAAGAGACATCTTCTAGCCCTGTAAATTACAATCCCCAAGAAAATAATGGGAAAACTGCACTGTAAATGAATTTCCTTATTGGAGATTGCCCAGAGCTGGTTGCCTGTAAATTGGCTCGTGTGCCATGGCCTCAAGATGCCACTCTTGGTATAGGGGCTACAAGAAGAAAACATTTAAAGGAACATTACAGAATTGGTTTTGCTAACAAAACAGTTGCTGGCAGTGTAAGCACTTTATGTAATCCACCGTATACATAAACTGACAAACCTGTAGAAGTTTGAGATCGATCGGCCATTTGGGTCACGAGAAAATAGTGAAAAACCGATTACACATTTGCATGAAATCACATAGACTCAACGAAATGAATAAAACGCTCACTGAGCGATAAACTCCAATCGGAAAATTAGTTTATTCATTTCTCATCAAATATGGCATTTCAGACAGAAATATTTCAAGGGATGTTTTCTACTTTCATCATCATTAGACCGTGTAAGTTTTATGTAAATCTGTGATCAAAAGTATATTTTACAAGTTTTTTTCTTACCAATTCTGTAATGTTCCTTTAAAGATAAAAATATCTCAGGGGAGCTGAAGTAGGAATTTATATTCCTCTTAGAACAGTCTAGATTGTACAATGTAGGATAGAGGAAAACATGGTAAAAAAATTGCAAAATTGTTTATTTGAGTTTGCTTTTCATATTGCTCTCAATATCTTTGATGTTTCCATTCTCACAAATCATTAATTCCCTTCAGGATGTCTCATCCGACCAAAACGGAAAGTCTCCTCAATTTACTGACTTTCAATTTAGAAAGATTTATATATGCAGAAAACATTTCCGATCTTGTGTATATATGTGTGTATTTTGGACAAACAATCTGTTGGAATGCATTATTGACGGCAGCCCTCTGTGTGTATTCACGTCACGGGTGAGACGAAAATAGCCACCGGGAGTAATGCCACTCAGCCCATGCTGTGAGATGAAACCGAGACCGACCAATCAGAGGACTGCGCTGGGAGTATGACATCATCGGAGCGTGACTCAACAGAAACCAAGACTAGACCTTTCTCCTCTTCTACCAAAAATATCCACTCTCCTACTACCATCACACCCCAAAATAGCACTCCCTAGGGTCAAATCAATTGTACCACTTCTGCTTTTTGGTCTTGCGCAGTTTGTTTTGGTCTTGCACTTCTGTTTTGGTTTAATACTTTTATTCTAATCTAAATACTTTCAATTTTGTACTTATGTTTTGGTCTGTGAAATCAATTAGTGTAGAAGATCATTTTTGTACATTGTATCACAGGCCGACAGGGTGTTTTTCAATTTAACTTATAGTTTATTGCAAAAACACAAAAAACACAAACCCTGGACTACAGTCACAAATAACTTAAGTTTTAAAAAAGATATTGAAGAAATAGAGAGATTGCCAACATACATGTAGGGCTAGATAGCTCAGTTGGTAGAAGCACCGGCACATTGATCTTACATGATCTAGAGGTAGCAGGTTCAAGTCCCGCTCAAATCAATTTGAAATTGAAATAAAACATGACATAAATAAAGGGATTTCTGTTTATGGCAGTTAAAGACCATGTACACTATTGGTAAGATCGAAAAACACAAAAGTTCACAGATTCACACATAACTTACATGATTTAAAGTAAGTAATGGTAAAAAGGGTTCCTTAAAATATTTCTGCCTAAAATGCATATCGTTTCTGAGAAATGAGTAAAACAATAGTTTGAAAAAAACAGAAAACAAAATAAGATCTCTTTTCACTATTTTCTGTGACCTCGATGACCAATTGAGCTCAAACTTTCCGGGTTTGTTTGTTCATGCATATGTTGAATCACACAAAATGTGGACACTGATTTTGAGCTGTTACCAAAAGTGTACAATACCTTTAAATCGATAAATCCATGTAATGTACTTGGATAAGTACCAGCACACTGAACATAATCATTTCCCTGGAAAAGGTCTATGTGAAGGTCAAGTGATTTGTGACCTTGCTTTATGGTGAACTGAACACGTTCACAATTGTCTTGCAATATGGAAATTCCCCGTACGCCATTTGCACTTAGTATTTCCTCATAAAAAAAAATATAAAAAATGGTAAAGAAAAAGTGATGGGACAACTGTCTGTGAAGCAGAATACCAACTCTTTAATGTCACTTCTCATTGGGTAAGAACGTGACGCATCCGTCTCCTGCACCAATCATAAAGGCCAGTACATGTTCCGTGGACCAGTGAAAGGCCATGAATTGCGTGAGAATAAGGTTCAATGGCAGCCCAACACATTTCCTGTTTTTGTTGATAATATACATGTACATGTGTCATTCATCACAACTGATAACTTAACGAGAATATTGTCCGCCTGCAAAGTGCAAATTTGACCAAACAATGGAGCAACAACAACAACAAAATAGAAGACTTGTGAATGTGTTCAAGTTCTCACATTTCATACTCCTCTTCCTCTTATTATGATTATTTTTACAAGAAAATACTAATTAATTCAGTAAATTTGGTCTCGAAAACTGTTACTATGCCATCATGACAATGATGGAAACAGTACAAGCAAAACAAGAGTACGGGAAACTGACAAGAGACAAATCACTTTCCGTTAAGTCCCATTGTTATCTCTCGGGGGGGGGGGGGGGGGGGTAGCAAAAAATAAAAAAGGTCGGCGAAGAGTTCAGCCAAGTTCACATCCTAAGCTCTGACTGGCCGGAGACAATAGGCAGATGCTTCTTCTCTCCCGTTCACAACAAAAGCAAAACCCTGTTGGTCCCGATGGCGTCATGAACAGTTTTGATTGATTCGAAGCAACTGTGTATTGATGATTTCTCCATGTGTCAATTCATCTGACTGCCCCATTCACACATGTCTGCCCACATGATCGTGTCAATTTACAAATTTGTTTCAATATAATGTAAACACGGGTTTTTGAAGGTTAAAAGAATTAGCTTGACACAAGATCAGATTACAATGGTCAGGACAGATAACGAAGGATCAATTGTTGACAATAAGAAGAAGAACTCCATCAAAATGACTTTGTTTTGTCAGATAAGATTGTTTTGCACCAACTTCTCACTTCTATAAGAATCTGTGTACTTACATGTACATGTACTTGCCAATAATAATAATAACCACAACATTTATACAGCGCGTAATGCAGGAGCCTCTATGCGCAATACAAAACATAAAACAATGAAATAAATTAAGCACTTCGTCACAAAAATGTAGATTCAAACAAGTGAGTCTTTGAAAGTCTCTTGAACAATCTGAAGAGAGTCAGTTTGGCGAGTATGAAGGGGTAAGTCGTTCCATAACGAAGGTGCAATGAAGTGGACTCTTTGACCATAGAATGATGTGGAAACAGCAGTTTGCGTCAGTCAGGATTGTGAGCATCAATGAAGACAATGTGGCCACAATCAGACTTTTTTTTGTAATTAACCAATATTCATTGGCGAGTTTTTCGTGCGATTATGACCGTAACAGACAGCTTGTAACTTTCCCGAATGTAAACTAGCTTAAAATCTAAATCTAAATTTTTGTGTCAACCGGCCGAAACTCGGACCTATAGCAACGAGTTTCGTCGAAGATCATTGGTGAGAAAACGTCACGTCAAAGCAGATCAAATCTCTTTAACTTGGAAGGAAGAATTTGTTTTCTCTGATTTTCGTTCAACTTGCAGTCAAGTGTTTCTTTTACATGTACATCGCCTCAAAGTCTAACCTTCCGACACACGAGACCCAAACAGGTTTTTTTTAACTTTCAAACAGCGTTGTTTACACCATGTACAATTAAGGGAAATAAAGATTTGGTTCAATGAGCACACCAGGAAATTCAGAGAAATTTCATTCATACACGAACGTCAACAATTTTGTTTTTTAGTTTAGTCTTTTTCAAAAGAGAGTGACAATGTTGAGGTCCTACATGTACCTGGTCTTATGACGTTCCAGTTCAGTGATCACTACTAAGTTCTGTTTTCACTTTTTGTTTTTTTCTAAAAGAAATCGTTTTTTTTAAAGGTCCCATTAATTTTTTCCAGGGGGGGAAGGTTGCAAAAAGGACAGTGCCGGTTCAGTTCACATCCTAAGCTCTAATTAGCCGGAAACAAAAGGCAGACAACTCTTCTCTCCATTCACCACAAAAGCAAAAACCCCCGTTGGTCCCGCGCCTTCACAAAAAGGTTGATTGATTCGAAGCGACCGTGTATTGACGATTTCTCCATGGATGTATTGATTCGTTTGACCATGTCGGCTGATCCCCTCCATTCACCCCATGTCTGCCCACTTGATCATGTCAACTTACAATTTAATTCCACATTTGAAATGTAAACATCAGTCTATGAAGGTTGAAAGAAAAACTGACCTGTTACAAGATCGGATCACAATGGTTGGGATAAGATAACAATGGATGAGACAATTACGATAACAAAAAGAACTCCTTGTTTTGTCAGAGAAGATTGTTTCACCAACGTTTCACTTCCTAGAATCTACACTTGTACTCGTATGCATCAATGAAGACAATGACGTCATGTTTGAACTTTTAACAGCTTTGGTTCAAAGAGCTGCAAATTTCAGCCAAGAGTTCCTTTTTTCAAACTGTTCCCAAATGCGATGTTACACAAACAGTGCTTTCAAACAATGCTACGTATAGAATTCATTTTGAGCCAACTAAAATCAAACAAAGATTTGGAATGAACGGAGTAAGAAATTCAAAGATATTTAATTCATACAATTTGAGCCAACATCAAAATAGAAAGATTTGGAACAGAGTAAGAAATTCTGAGAAATATCATTCATTCATTTGGGCAAACATCAAAATCAACAATTTGGTTTTTTTTATTTGGTCTTTTCAAAAGAGAGTGACAGTGTTGAAGTCTTGCCTGGACTTACGACGTTCCAGTTTAAAGTGATCACCGCTAAGAACTGTTTTCATTTTTTTGGTCTTTTTCTGGCTCATCTGTAGATTTTTAAAAGCACAGAGAGCCTTTTTGTTTTCTTCAGAAAACAAATCACTTAAAGGTAGGGTCTTAGATTGGTTTTTGTCAGCGTAATGCTAATTTATAGGCAAAATTCTAAAGATAGGATACAATAAAAGTCACATGTGACAGATCTACTTGCTGAGAAAACAGCAAAAAAAAAGTCAAAATAATTTCACAAGAACATTGAATTCATCCACGTTTAGCGAGGTGAAAGCGGGTACCGACTGCATCCCTGGTCGCCAACGGACACCAACCCTCAGAATCAGATTAAAATGTTTTCCAAACCAAAAGGCAGGTTGTGATTTTGGTAACTACTCCACAAGTAAATGACCATAAAAGCTTACTTGGTAAAGAGCACTGGAGAGCTGTTGATAATATAAAACATTGTTCGACGCGACCCCCTTTGAAGTAATGTAGTTTGAGAGTAAAAGGTAGTTTTTCGCCCCAAAATTTCAATCTGAGAAAGGCTTTAGGCTCAGGCATCTGAAAGCACTCAATTCTATGCAACAAGGGTGGTTTTTTCTTTCATTATTTTCTTGCAACTTCGATGACCAATCGAGGCAAAATTTTCACACAGGTTTGTTATTTCATGCATATGTTGGGATACAACAAGTGAGGATACTGGGGTCTTTGACAATTACCCAAAGTATATCCTGCCTTTAAAGGAAACGTATACCTTTGGTTTTTGGAACAGCTCGATTGTTTTAATCCTATATAAATGTAGATATAATATACAATAAAACTAACCTGTGAAAATATCATTTCAAAAGGTGGTTGCGTTTTTGAGATATTGCCGAAAATCACGAACGGTTATGTCCACGCAGGAAGAATAATCCGCAATTGGAATAGACAATCTGAGAAGCGTTTCTGACGGAAACACTTCTCAGATTTAAATTTTTTCTGATAAAAACTGAATATATTTTTCCATACCCACATAATACTTCCGAAGTAAAATGATTCTCAAAATGCTTGGTACTATCGAAAGCACTGTACTTCTGACCAAGTAAGCTTTTATTGCCATTAATTTTAAGAGTGATTACCAAATGTATACCTTCCCTTTAAATAAAATAGAAGAGGCATTTATAGAAAGTCTGAAAATAAATTGGTACTCACCATTGCTTGCTCTATCTTGTTATCGATTGCTCCACCAGTAGCCGACGTACTGGAAAACATAGAATATAACATATCCTTGTTAATTTTACCCGCGTGGATACGCATTTTGCTCAAATGTTCTTTACAAAAATCACACAAAAATAGTGTTCCAAATTGTCAATATTGGATTAGGTCTCCGAATGTTTTTGAACTGGCGGCCTTAAAAACACTGGTCCCCTCTCAAGTTCGCCGAAGTGTCATCTTTCAAATTTTTCCTCGTTGATGAAATCACGTTCGAGGACGCCGAAGTATTCGGAAGAATGTCAAGAAGCCGAGGAATCTTGTGAGATAAATCTCACGTGTCCGCAGGTATCTTGGCTTGTTCCACGAGACACGGAATGTCACACTGGCACAGTTCCAAAGGCCGAACGAAAAACCGGATGTGACAACTGCATGTAACACAGTCAATGGCGAGTCATGTTATGGTAGTTTGCTGACCGGTCCACTTCGACATACGACCCCCTCGAGAAAATCAGGTGACTGACCAATTTCGTAGAGACAATGAAGTACCACTAAAGCCCTTTTGACAAACTATCCTTGACTCAAGCGGTGATTGTTAAGACCGGTACAGTTCAAATGAAACGGACCAGAAGTCATCTAGAGATATCACAACAGATCAAATATACACCCTCAAAATGCTACAGTTACAGCATATTCAACTGTTCCAATGTTAAGTAAATAAATTTGTAGACAATTTTTTTAACGTTGCTGTAAAACAGGGATGCAAGCCAAGTATCTTTCCCCTCTTGGTACCATTCAAAAAGCATCAAAATACCGGTGGAAATTACTGGTAAAGATGCGTTCCAATGCATGGTATATATGGAGGGAATTCCCTGGGCTACTACATGTTCCTGGTTTGGGGGAAACCATTTCAGTCAGGAAGATCGAGGGATCATTTATGGTTATAAAAATATCAACTTTTTCTGAGACAAAATTTTTAAATACATGTAAACCTTGGTGGTAGAAGCACTCATAAAGGTGTATTCACCATCTTAGTATTAATTATTTAATCTTTGCAGTTGTAGTTATGAAATTAGCAAACACGGCTGCGGAATCAGAGTCCCTCATACAAGGAGACCACCCCCGTTTGAATGAATGGTACAGGCTTTATCTTCAGTACAGCAGTGGAAATTTCCACATTGCCTTTATTGACTGTCCATGACTGCAGCATGACCCCATAATGTGCTCGGTCACCAGAGCCGCATTATTATGTAAATCGCCCATGGTGGAAAAGAGCCAGGTGAATATTTGGGAGAATATTCCATGCAGTAATTGTGTTCTGATCAGGGATCACATCGAGAGGGTCAATTGTCAAATCTTTGGAAAGAGCAATTATGATTATTGTCATGTGGGTGAAGTGGAAATGTGGCCCAAATAAAAAAATCCTTAAATAGATGAGGAGTTGGAAAATGGAATCATCAAACAATTTGCGACCAAATTTTTTCAGCACTGCTTGAAGGACAGTAATTATTGCTTGAAAAAAGGGTGCACTTTTGCACACAGCTATATTATGTTGTCACAACTCACAACAAATTCATCATTCATAAGAACAGATGTTGCAGACAAAAAGTGTCAAGCCTTTGACTTTTTGTTGGAAAACCCTTTTTTATTTTGTTCAAAGAGAAATCTCTCATTAAATTTGTTTAAGCCTATCTGAAAAAATGGTCCAAGTTGGCAGTTTAACACCACAAATTTATTTGAAATATAGATTATTGTAAATCATAGAACAATAACGTCACATCTCCATTCCTTGGGACCAAAGTTTCAAATCAATTTCATTCGGCCTAGATCAATTTGCCCCGTCCTAAACCGATTGGAAGTAAATGCGACCTCAGTACAAGTCATGGAATTGAGTTGTCAACTCCACTTACTCTTAAATTCAGTTGACACACTTTGAGAAGTGAAAGACGAAGAAGTAAACAACATGTCTCTTCTTAAAGTCTTTCGAAAGTTGACCGTAACAACATTCTCGTCGGGAGCCGCAAAGAACTTTGGCCATTCACTCATTATTAATTTTTTTGTAACCGTATAAATATGGCGTGTTGTGGCCGAGCGGTTAATAACACCGGACTTCAGCTCTGGTGTTTCTGATCAGCAGAGTGTGGGTTCGAGTCCCATTACGCTTTGTCCTTCAAAGGATTGGTAAAATGCTCAAAAAGAATGCAGAATACTTTTAGACTTAAGCATGGAAGAGTAGGGGTAACCCCCAGTGTTTTCTGGTTTACACAGCGAGCTACAGTGACTTATGAGGCATGGCATCCTTGGTTTTAATTAAAATAAAGTCCCAAAACATCAGCTCATAGCCTCATAACAGTTTTTTTTAGTCCAGTCCTTATTTTTCATCAATCGCTTAAAACTATGGATTACATGTGTAAATCAACTCATTTAGCCATCTACACATGTATAGAAGACACAGATACAGTACATGTACATCATGTACATATGTTAACTACACATTTAAAACAGGCGGCATTTTTGACAATGGGTAAATACTAAAGAATAATGATAAATGAATAATGAAATACTTCCTCCAGTAATATTTTTTTTTAAAGACTGAGTAACAAGAACTTAACACTCGATTTTTCATAAGTCAACATTTCAACATTCTTAAGTCCTTTATGAGCAATCCGACAGCCTGTTCGAAAAATGCCCTGAAAAGGTTAAAACAAAACACACTGTTTGTGGGGGGCTGTCCCCAAAGTACAAAAAAGGTAAAAATACAAATTATGTAAAGAGGGGTGTCATGGCAAAGAAGGAAGTGAAACTGCAGTTAAAATTCTGGCAGCGTCTCGTCCAGCCAGGCCTGCGTCCCTCTGTCTACAGGCATGCAACTGTAACTTCACCCAAAAAAGAGGAAATTAACAAAACTTCAATGATTTTGTACAGTATTTTTCAATTTTGAATGGTAAAACTGAGAATAAAAAAAGAGGAAATCAGCTGATCCGAGGAAAAGTTGCATGCCTGTGTCTACGAACGGAGTAGACAATTTGACAAAAGGAAATTCTGAGCCACAACTTACAATAAATGATTTTTTTGTAACAATAAAGCAATGTGTTTATCCTATGTTCAGTGAGATTCTACAATTATAATTGACATCAAATTATCAGTGTAAAGATCATTTAAAGTCACTGTTTACTTGAAAAACTCAAAACAAACTTTTCCAGTGGTCATTGTGGTAACTTTAACCCAATACATGTAGCACCCCTCCCAAGCAAAATAACTCAAACTAAAAGAAAAACTGCACTTGAAAATCACAAACGACAAGAACGCATCATAATAAAACCCTGATTCTCTGCCATGAAAACTGACCAAAGACCCTACCTGTGTAAAATCATTATAACAGTCAAGAGGGCGTGGTCGGCGCTCGTGGGTGTCAGGACATTACCCTTCTCGGGGGATGTTGCCAAGACGCTCAACCCATCCAAATCGGTCACCCCGCAGCAAGCCTTAGTTTTGCCGCTGAAATCGAGAAGAGGTTTCATCGCTGTGTTGAAGAGCTCAGTTCAATGACTCAATACACAGTCCAGTCGAATATATAATATATATATAAAGAAAGGCTACCCTCCGTCTGATAATTCCCAAAACCCCTAACCAGTTGTTGTTGTTGTTGTTGCTGCTGCTGTGCCTTAGATCAGTAAATAAATTTCCATCAGGAACACTTAGTTGTCGTTATTTATATTTTGAAGGATTTCTTCTGGTGCTCCTTCCTTGCTCCCAGTGTGGATGTCTCGATGCGATCATGGAGTTTAATGACGACGAAGGACAACTGCTCCGACGATGTTCTCCGATCACAGAGTCGTTATGCATACGAAGCATGCGGAGGGCCAAACAGCCCACAAGGGGTTTGTGTACTGTACACTGTACGTGTATCATTCGAGCCGGAGAGCTGAATATTTTATAGGGCTTTCAGTCTACATCAGCTTGGGCTGAGATCTATGAGGCGGGCGCAGGGTAGTGACACAGACAGAGAAGGGTGGGGGGGGGGGAGAGAAAAAGGCAATCAGGGCGATGGTTTCCTTGGGCATTCTTTTCTCTCAATGCTCGCCATTGGATGATGACACAATTTAAAGCAATCCACAACCAATCAGATATCTTGGTTTCAGTTCTCAGCCGTATTTATCCAATTATGTATTCCCAATGTATAAATTTCCAGGAGAAAACAAACGATCTGTTTCATGAAACACTATGTTCTTAAGTAAACAATTTGACATCATTTTCTGTTGACTGCAGAGCAAAGTAACTAGAGTAAATAGTTTCCCTGTGCCACAATCACAAAATCTTTTTAAGGGAAACCGAAAACCAAATCTAAAACAAAAGAGACAAGTGGGTGAGTTTTGCATAAAAAGCAGGATGTACTTTGTTTAATTCGAGTCCTCGATACTTTACGTGTTGGTTATTTTTTTGGCAACGCCCTGAAATCTGAAGCTTGGTGTTTATTTTCTTGCGGGCCCCTCCGGGTTTCCTGTTCCGCATTTAATATGAATGTTTGTGAGGACACGACGAGAAGGGGGTTGACGTCACTAAACACATTCTGCGACCTGTGCATGACCAGATAATGTGCACGTAGACAGAAAATCATTTACTTTCTCTTTGCCTTGCATTGCCCTTGCATTCATCAACAACCACCTCCGCAATCCCTCCAGTTTGACATTAATGTTGCATGAGGGAAGGCCTGCTTAATGTAAATGTAATTTATGAGAGGGGTATGTGAGATGCGCTCACGCAGGGGCTCGGCCATGCAGAGAGTTAGAAAATGGTGGGGGAAAAACCCGACGTTTTGAGATGTGGTAAATTGAGTTAAACAGGGTTTCTCTCCAGGATTTTTTTTTCAAAACTGTGACTCGGCATTCTTGAACCAAATTGTGGAAATTTGGCCAGAGCACACTGAATTGAAATGAGGTCCTCTGAATGATTTTTGACATGGTGTTTATCTTTGGTTGTAAAAGCCTTACTGTGCAATCTAGAACATTCTAAATGGTCTCTTTATGATTTTTGTGAATTTGATCTGAAGTACCCCCCCCCCCACATCCCAAAAAACAAAAATGTAAATATATAACAATAATAAATAAATAAATAAATAAATAAAAATACCATTTTTTAAGGTCATAACACAGTGTTCTCTCTGCAAACAAATTACGCATATTGGCCGCAAAAAAAACCATGTGTACATGTACTGGCATGCGATACGCGTATCGTCCTGATACGTGAGCTTGTGCATGGAAAGAACACTGTGTTGACTCTTCAGCCATTCTGCAATCTGCTCTGGGAAAGGCTGTACCATTAGTCATGGGAAAATTAAATTTCATTTACATACACTGTACATTAGGCCTGGAATTTCATCTTTTAGAGGGCAAGGCCATTTTCATTTTGCAAAGGGCACTTCCATTGGAAAATCTTAAAGTCTACGGGGAGCATTTGAAGGGGCAACAAGGCGAAGACCAGGGCAACAGAGGCCGTGGCTCCCTGGCCTTCGTGTAACTCAAGACCTGTATTATATTTTTTAAATGAGATATCGCCCAACTCACAATGCCAGACGGCCACTTCAAGGTCAGGGCTACACTTAACTGATTTGGGCTGTCAACCCAAATCAACTGTCACCAGGGGCACTCCTGGGGCTGAAACAGGGTTATACATATGTACCCCCTTCACAGTCCGTAAGGATGTAGGCATGGGTATCTAGAGCCTGGCTGGTAGAGCAGAATGCACTACCCTCCCAACTTTTTACGAAGGGCACAAGACAGTGTCATGACCTTGATTCAAAAATTAGTGGGGTATTTCTTTTAAGGTTTGTGCACAAACCCTACCCCTTGACCACCTCTCCATCCCAAAGCCAGGCACTTCTCTGCCCAAACTCAAAACTGGGTTCATTTCTTTGTCAAATAGAAGAGAATTAAGGGCTTTCTATTTACACGGTCAAGGCTAAAAAAAAAGTAAATTCTTAACATAAACTGACACTTTGAGACATGAATTCGATTTCAATTGTCTTTTAACGTCATTTCACTTTTGTCAGAAACTGGCTGATTTAAGCTCGTGGCATCGTAATGAATTTCCATTAAAAAAAGAATCAACTTTTAAAGTGTAATTGCAACAAAGAATCCATAAAATTCAGAAACATTAATCCCAGTTCCAAGAGGTTAAAACCAAATTAAGGAACAAACATTTTCCGGTGTATTTGTCAGGCCTGGAATTACAGGGAAGCCACGGAGGTCATGGCTTCCGTTTTCACATACATGTAGACTGGCGGGATTTTCCAATGGAAGTATCTAAATTGCAAAATGAGAAAGGCATTACCCTCTCGAAGATGAACATTCCAGGCATGACATGTCTCTTTAACTCCCTTTCTAAAGCGCTTTCCCCATGGGGGCCTCTTCGCAGGCCTGGGTGATCAAACCGGCAATCACCCGTGAAAATGAAAATGTCTCAATTTTAATCCGAGCGTCTTGTATTCTTCTCTTTTTTTTTCAACATCTTGTAAGAACACAGTTGAGTTACTCGCAAACGCAATTTGTGTACTTATTCGATTGAGGTACATGTAGTTATGATTGAGCACTGATTTCTGGGGAATGAAATTACCTTTTTCTGATTGGAGATTTCGAAAATTTGTTTGTTAAACCGACATGTACTGTAGTATGAGCATGACAAATTTCAACAGACATTGTGATTTCTTCTCTAGTCAACAAAAAGTATCCATGAAATTTCTCCTCACAATGATTTCTCAATGCTCATAAGGCCTGTGGCTGTACATGGAAATTTTATGAAATCCCCCAGTCCCCCCCCCCCAACACGAGGGCGCTGGCCGTCACATTACAAAGCGCCCAGTCATTATTATGTAAATTGTGATGTGACGGCCAGCGCGCGCACGTGCAGTAACTAAGGCAGAGTACATGATTCCATGTACAGCCTCAGGCAGGCTACGATCATGGTGACCGTCCCTCTTTAATTTTTTTTTAATTGGGAGAAAAACAGAATTATGTTCACAGTCAGGAAATGAACATACATGTAGGGTAGTGTTTCTTTGCTTTGATCTTGTAACAAAAAATAACAATCTGCCCAAATCCTGCAACATGTATGCATTGAACATACTGAATCATCACAGGTGTACATTGTACCTACATGTACATGTACGTACAGTACTTACCAAAAAAAACGTGCTTAAAACTTTTCAGACTTCTGTGTGAAATTTGATTATGAGGAGTGAAAAAGATCTTGTAATTTAAGGAGAGTGGTTTATAGCTCTCTACATATGTCTTAAAATGAAGAACTAAATAATGTGTCTTCTGAGAGGTTATTATACAGGACCGGTTACAAGGATAAAAAACATCATTGTTTAATTTTAGTCTGAAAACCTTACTGCTTATGAAGTTCATAATAGAACCATTTTTTTCTGTGAAATATTTCCCTCTGAAATACATTCATATTCGAGATAACTGTATCTGAAAACCATAAAAAAACTTTAAAAAACCAAAAAACGCAACAGCTGATTCTGGTTGTTAAAACCAAAATTAAGGACAATGTGTTTACATGCTGATAATTGTAAATGGTTTGTCACTATTTTCTCCAGACTCACACAACGGATTACAGTAAGCCCAAATTTTCACAGGTTTGTTATTTCATGGTCGATCACAAAAAAACCATGAGCACTGTCTGCGACTATTTCATCAGCTCTACCAAGCCTGTATTTAATACTTTAAAAAAAGGAAACAATTTCTTAAAATAGAAAGAATCCCAAACTTGGCAGTGTCGCAATCACGAGCAAATATTCACATTTATAGTCAGTACGAGTGTAATGCCAGACAGCGAGTGACATCCCCCATGTCTGGCCCACAGCCAAACGACTTCTAAGAAGCCCTTCTCTCCTTCTTAACATTCACAGCCGCTACGTCGTCTCCTACAGAAAAAATGTCATGCCGTGCCACCTGCCTCATTACAGACGCTGAATAAAGTGTCAGGTGGGATGAGACAATTCAAAGGGGGAAACTTCGGGCATTGGATGATGCGAGGGACGGGGGAGGGGGGAAATGTCATGGTTTTGGATAATGTTGAGTCTTTTCAAAGGTTTAATTCAAAAGTTTGAAACATCTATTGTGGTTTTGGAAAACAAAATATCTATCAAATTTGTTTTTGATACAGTTGTTTACAAAAGGACATGTCTTACAGAAAACAGCTCAGACAATGTAAATGTGTACATTTTCTGACATTGTGTTAATGTGCAGTACATGTGCAGTACTGTGTATACAGTACTGTGTATACAGGCCTGTATGCTTCGTTTTTGTAAGGGCAAGGGCACCAAGGCATTTTCTCCTTGGTGAAGGGCACCCTATGAAGAACTTGTAAGTTTCTACAGGAGCATTTCAAGGGCACCAAGGCAATGATCGGGGGCATGGAGGCAATCGCCTTTATTGCCTCTGTGAAGTATCAGGCCTGTGTATACCTGTACACAGTTCACATGTACACTGTTCACCTGTACACATGTACACTGTTCTGTGTTTTTCTTGTTTAGGTGTTCGTGCAAAACACATCTTGTTGTTGTTGTTTGTTCCTTCTTCTTCTGCTTCTCCCACCCAACTCTTGCCTCCAGCACAACTCAAGATGGAAACTGAGTTGAGCCTTGAAACTCATCAGGCACTTGAACATCAATATGAAGCCAACAGTACAAATTTGATGACATCACCAGGGCCCAATTTCATAGAGCTGCTTAAGCAGAAAACATTGCTTATCAATTGCCTGCTAAGCAGAAATGAGCAGGATACCAGTCACAAGTTGTACATGTGACATGGTAGTTTGGCTGGTAACCTTATTCTGGTAAGCATCATTTTGTTGTGCTTAGCTACTTTTTGTGCTTAAGCAGCTATATGAAATTGGGCCCAGGTGTTGAATTACAATAAATCGAAGTTGTTTGTTTTTTGTTTGTTTTGCCTGTGTAGTACAGCCAGCAAGAACAAAACATGTCAGATTAATTTTGTTTTAAATCCGATCAAATCTACCCCCCCCCCCAAAAAAGAAGATTTTCTGATCAAATCTAACCCCAAACGGATGATTTTCTGATGCTTCCCATCGATATCAAAGCCTTATCCTGGCAGTAGCAGCACATGTTATTGTACACTTTTTGGTTGGCAACAAAAAACCATTAATGTTATCCTGTCTATAATGGCACATGATCTTCATGTTTATATAACAAGTCATGACAACTTCCACATTGGTATGAAACAAGAGAGGCAGGAATTCCTGCTGTTTTATTTTAAGCGCCCCTAATCATCTTAGATCTTGTATACAGTACACACCCCACAAGCAAAATTTCCTGTAAATAAGTGCAGAATTCCATGCTTCTCAAAACGCGGAAATGCTTTGCTTTTTAAAGCAGAGCCGTAAAATTGGGCCCGGTGGTTTAATGGTGTCAAATTAATTTTTGTGGTTTATGATCAAGGCCAATTTACAGGCAACTAGTTCAAGGCAAACCCCTAAGAAGAAGACAACACTCAAATACCAATTTCTGCATTCCTATTTTTTTTGTCCTGGAGACGGTAACTATGACTAATGTCACCGTAAGCCAAAATTACTCAATTGTGCAATCAAAGAGTTTCGTTTGCATGCAGAGCAGTTGGTGACCTAAAAATTGCTTGTAAAAAATTGCCTGATGTCATTACGTGGTAATTGAATTAAGGGAAGAATCCTGATGTGTACCTGCGGGCTGCGGTGACTTGTATTACCGGGGAAAAAAACTGGTACAGTGTATGTAGTTTTGAAATAGTTTGTTTTTAATGAGATATCGCCCAACTCACAAGGCAGGACGGCCATTTCACCTATCATTAAGTCACCAGGGGCACGATGCCACCAACTCTTGGAGCTGAAACAGGGTCACCCCCCTCACAGTCCATAAGGATGTACACATGTAGGCATGGGTATCATCCCATAGGTGCCTGTCGACAACACCAGAGCTTGGGTCCGATGAACTAGACCGCTCAGCCGCGACACGCCCCGAGTTTCAATTCCAAAACTTTAACCTTTCTTATAAAACACGGATGCGATTTGGCAAAGAAAGAAATCCGACAACTTTTAAAGAGCAATGGAAAGTTGTTTTTGTGTAAAACAACTTAACAAATACACCTTTATGAATTTTTTTCAAATACCCTACATGTATTTCAAAGTTTTGAAAATTTGTTCTTAATGTTTACATTTTAAGCACATAAACACACACACACACACCAGGGCTCACCCTTAACACAAGCCTGGCGTACATTATCTAGTAAAAAAACTGCCATGGGCTAGTACATGTACTATGTAAAAGCCCCGTTCTAAACTTGCCCTGTGGGCTACTAAAAACAGTGCAACCAACACACGTTCTTTGTTTATAATGCTCAATATTTCTTCCTTATCAGATGTGAATAATCAAATTTTTAGATGTGCTAATTTATTTTAGAGTGTGTGAATGCAACTTCATTTGACCATTAAACTGGTTTTGAACCCTACCATCAATACACTCAAGGTACTTTGATGACAACATACATGTAGTGTTAGCCAGAGGGGTGTCTGGGTGTCTCTTGGACACCCTGTTTTGTCTGTCATTTACATGTACATACATTTGTACAATGTTCTGTACATGTACAATGTACATGGATGTATTGTAAGTGAACAATTTGGACACCCAGTTTTTAAATTTACAGCAAATTTGGACACCCTCTTACCAAATCCTGGCTTAAACCTTGGATGACAATACATGTTTATAATCTGGGCTACTAAAACTTCCTGAAGGCAAGTAAACGCAGTTGGGCTACTTAACAAAAAGCTCAAGCACAAGACCTGCACACTGCACATGCTTAGCACAGAATGATTTGGCTTAATATCAATTTATCATGGATGTAAGCTAATGTACACATGTACATAAAAGTACATACATGATGTATAATGTATCACCCCAGCCAATGACTTGTACAATCCTGAAACAGTGACAGACACACTATGTACATGTAATACATGTAGTGTAATGCATCTTGCTTATGGTCCCATCGTTCATTGTACTGGCTGTGCTCTGTGTACATGTAGTTAGGACTGGTTGTCTCCACTGTCAACTGTCAGAAATTTGCCAAAAGAGGGCGCCATAGCAAATGACTGGAGAGAGCATGAAAATGCAATTTTGTCCAAAGAATCACGTCCCCTGCAGACATGAATTTTCTCACTGCATCAGCCTGGTGTGTACATTGTTTATACATTATGTAGTATGGGATGATGCTAA
Source organism: Pycnopodia helianthoides (assembly GCA_032158295.1). Classification (NCBI taxonomy): domain Eukaryota; kingdom Metazoa; phylum Echinodermata; class Asteroidea; order Forcipulatida; family Asteriidae; genus Pycnopodia; species Pycnopodia helianthoides. The sequence goes on from CM063259.1 coordinate 2,314,799, forward strand.
AGCTGTTCATCACTCCAAACATGATGTCCATTGTATTAATTTGTCTTCTATGGACAAAGTAACCTTTGACAATGTACATTGGCAATAATTTATCACATAAATCAATGAAAGTTTCCATCAATATGCCCTTTTTCTGCTTCTTTTCCCCTCCTTTTTTTCCTTTGAGGCATGTCAAAAACAGGCCCTAAAGATTGGGTCTGCAAGGAGACTCAAGCCTGAGATGGGCAACTGTCTCCATGCCCTAATCATTGCCTTGGTGCCCCTTCAAAATATTCCATTAGAGATGGTAAAGTTTCCTTCATACTGATGCCCTTTGTCTGAGAAAAAAAACCTTACAAGGAGACTCAGGCCTGATATGGAGGACAGTGCCTCCATGTCTTTACTCAGTGCCTTGATGCCCCTTCAAAATATTCCATTAGAGATGGTAAAGTTTCCTTCATACTGATGCCCTTTGTCTGAGAAAAAAAACCTTACGAGGAGACTCAGGCCTGATATGGAGGACAGTGCCTTCATGTCTGTACTCAGTGCCTTGATGCCCCTTCAAAATATTCCATTAGAGATGGTAAAGTTTCCTTCATACTGATGCCCTTTGTCTGAGAAAAAAAAACCTTACAAGGAGACTCAGGCCTGATATGGAGGACAGTGCCTCCATGTCTTTACTCAGTGCCTTGGTGCCCCTTCAAAATATTCCATTAGAGATGGTAAAGTTTCCTTCATACTGATGCCCTTTATCTGAGAAAAAAAAACCTTACAAGGAGACTCAGGCCTGATATGGAGGACAGTGCCTCCATGTCTTTACTCAGTGCCTTGATGCCCCTTCAAAATATTCCATTAGAGATGGTAAAGTTTCCTTCATACTGATGCCCTTTATCTGAGAAAAAAAAACCTTACAAGGAGACTCAGGCCTGATATGGAGGACAGTGCCTTCATGTCTTTACTCATTGCCTTGGTGCCCCTTCAAAAAAAAAAGTACAACATAGCATTGTCTTCAGTAAGTCGTTTCATTTTTCCATTGTATTTTAGGGTATGTGACATGTATGAAACTGGTATACATGTAATGTTATGCCAAACTGGAAACCATTGCAAAATGGATCGGTTACACAGTTGATCATAAAAATAGATTCAAACCAAAGAAGTACTTGAACTTTATGGCCTTGAATACAATTTTTTTTTACTGGTATATACGCAATTTACATTTCGTTTGAAACCTTTTAAAAAGCAAATTGCCGGTTTAAATTTAAAGTTTTGAAAATGTGTGGTGGTCGGAAACAGAGGAAATTCTTCCAGTGGTGGTTGGGGAATCCTGAGTGCCGGGCAGGTTTTCTGGCACCACCACTGTGGGCAAAACCCTTGGTGCCCCTTCAAAATATTCCATTAGAGACGTAAAGAAAAAAAAACCTTACAATGAGAGTCCGGCCTGATATGGAGGACAGTGCCTCCATGTCTTTACTCAGTGCCTTGGTGCCCCTTCAAAACATTCCATTAGAGATGGTAAAGTTTCCTTCATACTGATGCCCTTTGTCTGAGAAAAAAAAAAACATTACAAGGAGACTCAGGCCTGATATGGAGGACAGTGCCTCCATGTCTTTACTCAGTGCCTTGGTGCCCCTTCGAAATATTCCATTAGAGATGGTAAAGTTTCCTTCATACTGATGCCCTTTGTCTGAGAAAAAAAAACTTACAAGGAGACTCAGGCCTGATATGGAGGACAGTGCCTCCATGTCTTTACTCATTGCCTTGGTGCCCCTTCAAAAAAAAAAGTACAACATAGCATTGTCTTCAGGAAGTCGTTTCATTTTTCCATTGTATTTTAGGGTATGTGACATGTATGAAACTGGTATAATGTTATGCCAAACTGGAAACCATTGCAAAATGGATCGGTTACATAGTTGATCATAAAAATAGATTCAAACCAAAGAAGTGCTTGAACTTTATGGCCTTGAATACAATTTTTTTTTTACTGGTAAATACGCAATTTACATTTTGTTTGAAACCTTTTAAAAAGCAAATTGCCGGTTTAAATTTAAAGTTTAGAAAATGTGTGGTGGTCAGAAACAGAGGAAATTCTTCCAGTGGTGGTTGGGGAATCCTGAGTGCCGGGCAGGTTTTCTGGCACCACCACTGTGGGCAAAACCCTTGGTGCCCCTTCAAAATATTCCATTAGAGACGTAAAGAAAAAAAAACCTTACAAGGAGAGTCCGGCCTGATATGGAGGACAGTGCCTCCATGTCTTTACTCAGTGCCTTGGTGCCCCTTCGAAATATTCCATTAGAGATGTAAAGTTTCCTTCATACTGATGCCCTTTATCTGAGAGAAAAAAAAACCTACCTTGCCCCCCTATGAGAAACAAACATCAGGCCTGGATGTTTTAATAATAAAGGGAAACCACAAAGGTGCATGTAACGTAGATTGATATGTTGACATTAAATTTGCACCACCGTGGGGGATTAAAAATGAAAGACTGCACAAGGCAGGGAAGAAGGAGAGAGAGGCGGTGGTAAGAAAGTCTGCGGACAAGGAAAAGGGGGAAAGGAGCTCCAGTGTCATACAAATGTGCTTAATCATGCCAGAGGAGAGAATCAGTTGAAGTGCATGACCTTAAACATGACCTTTGTTGCCCTGGTCTTGGCCTTGGTGCCACTTCAATAGTTTCCCATAGACTTTAAGGTTTTCCGATGGAAGTGCCCTTTGCAAAATGAAAAGTCCAGGCCTGGAATCTCATCTTTGAGAGAGCAAGGCCATTTTCATTTTGCAAAAGGCACTTCCATTGGAAAATCTTAAAGTCTATGGGAAACTTTTGAAGTGGCACCAAGGCCAAGACCAGGGCAACAAAGGTCATGTTTAAAAGAAATTTAAAAGAAAAAAGGTTTGCCCATCTCGACTGGCATGGCTGGCTGCATCACCTTGTTCAATCGTTACATTTACAAGATTTACATGGTGCTACATATCATTCAAAAACTTATCATCTTAAACCCGTCCTAAAAAAAAAATGAACCCTTACACAGGAACTTTACAATCCCAGTCCTAAATCCCTCTATCAATATACCCTTTGCATACGACATTGAAAGCCCAAAACACTGCCTCACTGAGGTAAATGAAGACCTACATTGTACACTGTATCACTGGCCGAGAATTTGTGCGCGGCGCATACACGCTTCCATTGTTTGACCTCAGCAATGGTGACTAATGCAAGGGGATCTATTGCCAAAATGAAGAATTCAGAAGAACTGGAGCCACTGGGCACAATGAACAAGTGCTTTGAGGCTACTGCCTCTGTTGCCCGTGGTCATTGCCTTGATGTCCCTTGAAAAGTTCCAACAGAAATTTACATACATTGTATGGTAGAGGTGCCCTTTAACCACGGCGAAAGCGCCTTGATGCCCTTGCCATTTTACAAACGAAGCATCACGTCAAGTGCTTTTGACAGGGTCAGGCTTACCGATCTTATCCAACCTTGTCCAAGTCCAAACAATTTGGTATGGAATGACATTACACAAATAGGAGAAGAGGATATAGTGGAGGATTCCACTACATGAAGTCAAAGTGTCAGGGTTAATAAGCGCTTTGGGATGCCTGAAGTTAAAGTGCTAGATGGAAGAACTGTAATTATTATTATTCCAGCGGAAATGCATTAACTTCCTCAAACATAAAACTTCCTTCAAAGTGTTGCAAGTATCATTTATCCCTCACAGCTCTTTACAGACCTGGAATTTCATCTTTGAGAGGGCACGGCCATTTTTTATTTTGCAAAGGGCACTTCCGTTGGAAAATCTGTAAGGCTATTATAGGACACTTTTGAGGGGGTACCAAGGCCAAGACCAGGACCAGGGCAACAGAGGCCGTGGCCTCCAGGCCTGTCTTCATCTTGAAGCAAAATCTGCCATGCCTTTAAAGAACCACGAATCGGGCCTGATTTATGTAAAAAGTCCAGAGAATTATTTATATTAAAAAAAATAATAATAAATGAAGATGCGCCTTTAAAATACAGAGAAGTGAACTTTGGAATTCGATTCCAATCCACACATCAAGTCAAATTAACTTCTACTCAATAGTGAGATATATGATTCAGGTTTCGGCTTCCGATTAATTACTAACCCAAAGATTATTCTCTTTTTTCATAAGTTTTAATATTTTCTGTTGGGGGCACACGGATGGTGTTTGGTGACCTAGAATTGCTTGACCTTTAACAGTTTGCTTAGTTAATCTTTGACAGATTACAAACCTGTTTTGTACACTCAATGTTTAGATCGCTTTGTGTAAGCGGCGTTGGCATTTTTAAAGGAAGGGTCAAACTTTGGTAATAACCCTGAAAAGAAATTGAGTAATATTTCTTTGGAAACCTACTTGTTACAAAGATGGTGATGGTAGTAAAAATTGTTTTTGTCTAAAGTGCCCCCCATTGATTAGTTAAATTTAGTTGGTCAAAAAAATTTGAATCTCCAGTATGAATTAACAGAAAACTCCAATGTACGATTTATCAACATTCTTATTAATGTAAATTGTTTTATCGGATTTACCACTCATGGGGGAAACCTTGGCCCATTTTCTCCTCTCTTTTTGAAGGGGGAAACAAAACTTATTCAATAAGAAGCTTTGATTTGTACAAATCTAAGAAAGTCATGCATATGATTTGACATTGGTTTTGTTTGTGTTTTTCGACTCTCAATAATGATTAGCCTTCGTGCCTTTTAAAAAACAATTTTTTTTTACATTTCATAACAGAATGCAGCAAAAAAAAATAATAATAAAATAAAATTCTGATGTCTGTGTGTATAACTTAACATAAGTTTACATTGTACAAAAGTTGGTGTCACAGGGTTCTGCCTAAGATTTCTTTAGTGGCCGAAAAACGTTTTCCCTAATTTGGTCAAGGCAATTTCCTTTGTGCACAGAGTGTACACACATCTAGGCGCTGAGCATTGAATTTAATGGAGGCCTTTACCACCATAGAAAAAAAAAGTACAACATACATGTACATGTAGCATTGTCTTCAGTAAGTCGTTTCATTTTTCCATTGTATTCTAGGGTATGTGACATGTATGAAACTGGTATAATGTTATGCCAAACTGGAAACCATTGCAAAATGGATCGGTTACATAGATGATCATAAAAATAGACTCAAACCAAAGAAGTACTTGAACTTTATGGCCTTGAATACAATTTTTTTTTACTGGTAAATACGCAATTTACATTTCGTTTGAAACCTTTTAAAAAGCAAATTGCCGGTTTAAATTTAAAGTTTAGAAAATGTGTGGTGGTCGGAAACGGAGGAAATTCTTCCAGTGGTGGTTTTCTGGCACCACCACTGTGGGCAAAACCATGGTGTCTTTTACACTGTACACTCTACATGTACAATGTACCAGTGTTCACCAACTTTGAAAAAAAAGGTTTGGATGGGGGGGGGGGTTACAGCGAGAGGTCCAGCCCATTGAGGTCCGAGGCCCACTTGAGGGCCTGGAAAAAGTTGATTGTACATGCTCTGTGATTATGGTGATGCACTTTGATGTGATTCCTGATGGCCACTTCCTCCCTCCTGGTTTTAAGAATGCATTTGAACTCTCAAAAAAGTAAACTTGAACAAAAAGTGTGGGGAAAAAAATTGGCAGAGGGATTTTAAACATTGGCGGGGGCTACAGAAAGTGTTGTGGTGTGCCATCCTTTTTTATACATGTTGGAGTACACTGATGCAGGCCTGGAATTACACGGAGGCCACAGAGGCAATGACCTCTGTTGCCCCTGGTCTTGGCCTTGGTGCCCCTTCAAAAGTTTCCCATAGACTTTGAAGATTTTCCAATGGAAGTGCCCTATATGCAAATTGAAAATGGCCTTGCCCTCTCAAAGTTGAAATTCCAGGCCTGCTGATGTACATGTACATCATGTACATGTACCTATCCAAGTAATGTGCATGCACGTTATCTGCTGACAAACACATTGTATAAAAGTACTCAAGTACTTGTCAAACATTTGTCAATCAATCATTTGATTAATGATTAATGATTTGCCTGCATTGCCCAACCTCAGCACCAGTTGATTCCTGTTTCAGGCGTTCTACCTGGGAATGTTTACATTGTAAATCCAAAGTTGACACAAAGGTTGGATTTTCTACCTGAATACACACAGACAGTGAAGTCTTCCATGAGTCAGTTCACGTTGAAATTGCATTGTGTTTCACTGACTGACAAAGAGCCATCTCCATTGTACCAACAAAATGCCAGGCCTTGAATTTCATCTTTGAGAGGGCAAGGCCGGTTGCATTTTGCAAAGGGCACTTTCATTGGAAAATTTTATTAAAAACACGTGGCCTCCGTGTAATTCCAGGCCCGAAATGTTTTTGTAAAATTTGATACGTGTACTATCCCAAAAAATCCCCATGGAGCCTGTTTTACTTCTTGTATGAGCTACTAGAGCACCCGGCCAATAGTAAGGGTTCAAAATCTACACTGGATTGCAGGCCTGAGGCCAGTGATTTTAGAGTTGGGCCAGTAAACTCATGACCAAACAAGTCTGGTTGTCTTACTGTTTTCCAAGTAAATCACAAACTTGTTTGCCAAGAGCCTGCTTCCTTTAATAGTTTTTCAACTTGATGTCATTTGCACTAAAACTCAGATGATGTACACAAATTATAGGTGAGATAAATCTTCTCCTAGCACTTGTTCAAATCAAAACAGTTGACATGTTGAAATGTGTAGAAAGTTTTTCTCAATGTGACCAGGCCTAATTGTGACTCTGGTCTTGTGAAAAAACTTCCGGTCCAGTAAGCAGCTAAGCCCTGTGGTCTTAATGATTTTGCCTCCAAATTCGAACCCTGATAATGATAGTGAAAAGCAAGAAGAAATTTTCAGAATACGGGTGATTCGAATTACAGAGTGCCCTCTCTACAGTTTTCCCCCAAACCACTTTTTATCTGAGTGCACAGGTGTGGGTGATGAGCTTCGCTCGGGCCCCAGCGGTCTCATCCAAAACCGCTGGGATGGGCTAATGAGCTTACAATGTACAAATTTTTGTTCAGGGTGTAGTGATGCATAATTGGAACAATACACCGATCCAGTAGGCCACGCCCACCTTAGCAACGACCAAACGTGTCGCGTGTCCCCCCGTCCGCCGTGCACGTTGTTTTTGTCGGACAAAAAGGCAGTATAGTGTCGGACCTTAAATCCCGCATTGTGATTGGTCAATTTGTCACGGGGCGTGGCCTACTGGATCGGTGTATTGTACTGCAGTTGGCGCAATGCGCACAAATACAATGTACATGTCCACACACGGTATGATATAGCAGAGGCTCCATGGATAACGTCACGAATGTGATGTAAACAATCTTTTCAAACCAAAGTAAGAACAATGCTGTGATCGAGCCCTATATTTAGTACAATGCATGGGGCGTGGCCTACTGGATCGGTGTATTGTACTGCAGTTGGCTCAATGCGCACAAATACAATGTACATGTCCACACACGGTATGATATAGCAGAGGCTCCATGGATAACGTCACGAATGTGATGTAAACAATCTTTTCAAACCAAAGTAAGAACAATGCTGTGATCGAGCCCTATATTTAGTACAATGCAAAGAATGACAATTAATTGTTTGCAATGGATTTACACAATAGAGCTACAGTGTAACCTACTATTGATAGTCAAATCTTTCGTAAACAGGAAGAGGTGACCGGGGTTATTTGGTCAGACGGATTGGTCCAATGCTCATCCCAGCGCCTTTGCGGCGCTGGGACCTACACATGTACGCAAAGTGTTGAGGGACCATACACATTCAATGCATGGCCATTTCCACGGTGATTCACGATGCATTTTGATCACAGACCGTGGTATTAGTATTCTGTACGTTTCTCAATGCTTCAAGTGACTTAACACAATGTTGAAATCAATCAGCAAGTCAAAAATTCTAGATTCCGGCAATCAAAATGCAACTAGAGAATCACTGTGGAATCGCCCAGATGTAGATCAACTTAATTTAATTAGAGGAAGGATGCTACAAAATAATGCTAACGTGTAGTTATATCATGTAGGGTCATATCCAGTACTGCAATGTACATAAACTCTAAACCCAGTCCTATAGTTTCATCTTTGAGAGGGCAGGGCCATTTTCATGTTGCATACATGTACAGTATGTAGGGCATTTCCATTGGAAAATCTTCCAAGTCTATGGGAAACTTTTGAAGGGGCACTAAGGCCAAGACCAGGGGAAACAGAGGCCATGGCATCCATGTCATTCCAGGCCTGTAAACCAATACATTTACATTGTATGTCGAGTCCCAATAACTCCATGTCTGTTTTGTATACTTGACAGTCTGGGTTTGCATTATACAAGTAGCCAGCGAGATTAGTAACAATAAGCTAAGTTTAGCTTGTTGTTGCGCTAATCCAACACAGGTTTTCCAGTAATGTTGAATTAATGAACAGGAATGCTTTTCAACAACAAAAAAGCAGCCAGTCGTATCAACTGGAGAGACTTTTGGCCTGCTCCCCAGGTGTTTTAACCAGCATTTGGCAAGCAGACCACTGCTTTAGGGAGAATCAGAAAGCTGCACCAGTACCTACTGAGTGTTCAGTTTGACTTCCAATTCCAACACCTCAACAAATAAATAACACACCATTACAGGAAGTTTCAAACAACACGTCTCTTGAGCTGGTGTTACCCACATTACCCTATTAGTTGACATTACAAACATTTCTAAGGTGTAAAAGACATGTATAATTGCAGCCCAAAGATTTGATTCAAGCCTTTTTAGAGATGAAACTTGTAGAAACTTTGTAAGAAACTAAATCAGATTTTTCTCAAGTAGATAATCAAGACTTAATATCAGCTTTTAACTGCCATGCTATGGTTGTTTTATTCCTCGCAATGCAACACTTGCCGTGCATCATGAAATATGTTATCTTCGGTTTCTTTTCTTCATTACGTTCTTCTTATCTATCACAAGGCCCAATAGTCTTCTGAGAGTTGTTGTACTGTACACCAACCAGGGTTTGCCCTTAGCTTTTTTTAGTGACTGGCCAGGAGGACCAGTTAGCTTGTCATTTCACTAGTCCATCAGGTTTTTCACTAGTCCGTATTTAAAAAAACCAGAGATGGTTTTCAATACTGAACTAGCCAGACGAACTTGTGGGTAAATTTTGACTGGTCCTCAGGTGTTTTAACCAGTATTTGGCAAGCGGACTTAAGGGAGATTGCAGCTAACGGTTCTTTTCAGAACCACCATAACTCAAGGAGAGATTTTTCCATACAGTTTTAAACAAAAAAACTATATGCCAATGTCTTGAGCACACTGAATATCAGGCAAAATGAAAGTGCACAATCTTGCTTCCTTAACATATTAAAGCAAGGCTTGAAATTTAAACTGGAACACAGGCCTGAGGCCAGTGATTTTAGCCTTTGGCCAGTAAACTCATAGTGTCTTGTGTTTTGCTGGAATTACATGGAGGCCACCGGTGGCCATAGCCTCCGTTGCCCTTGCCTTGGCCTTGGTGCCCCTTCAAAAGTTCCCAATAGACTTTAAGATTTTTACTTCATCATGGCCTAACGAGAACACTTCAATTGTCTCTCTACATCTTGCAACTGAGGTACAAAATCCATCACAGGGGTCACTATTTGAGACCCTCATTACACATTCTAAATTACGATACATGTACAGGTAGTATACATGTAGACGTAAAAACATGAAAAACAGGGTTTTTTTCTCTCATTTCAAATCTGATCTTGTAACAAAATTGTGGTCCAGCAAACATGAGCTAAATGTACATGTACAAGCTGTACTAGTCGCCAGGGCAGTCAGGTTGACTCTGTGGTTTCTTTCCCTGCCTTTCACCTCTGTGGGCCCCAGTTCGAATCCGGACCGGAGCCTCGTACATGTATGTGGATTGGGTTTTCAGTCCCTACCTGATTGTGTGGGTTTTTCCTACTTGGGGTTTTCCTCCCGCATCTAAAACTGACACTTCTTCATTGTCTTCTCCACACAGGTACCTTCAGGCCTACGGTCACAGTGCTAGTCGCTTTTGAGGGTCCCTTGGTTTCATTACCAGAAAGATATAATAATAATAATAATAATAATAAGTCTTGTCTATTTTCTCCCATATTTCAAACCCTGGGAACCCAAGCTCCCTCAAAAAAGTTTGATTTTGATGTTAAATGGTCTGCACTGCAGAGCTACAGCCAGCTCTATCCATGACCTCCGCACAGACACAGTTTAAGAAAGGTTACACGTTTGTCTTAATTCATAAAAAAAAAAAATCATCACGGCCATTGAGAACACTGCAATTGTCTCTCTAAAATACCTGTCAACTGAGGTACAAAATCCATCACAGCAGTGAATATGTGAGACCACAATATTAGTATAACACATTTTAAAGTAGAGAAGATGTGCATATTCGGTTTGCGGTAACACCATGTGTATAAATATCTACATTATGTACTTTGCTGTGTAGATTTGTTCTTTAGAGAATTTGTCTTGCTATTTATTCTACTACCGCGGAGTAGACTTTTGGAATTCGAGAGACTTCTCAGTTCTGAAAAGAACTGTCCTGCTTATTAACTACTACCTGGGCGGGAGGTAGGAAATTGGCCTGGACTACTACTTTAGCTTTGTGGATTGGGGGGGACTTCTTGTAATTAACTGCACTGCCCCGAGTGATAAATAGCAAGACAAGTTCTCTACAGAACAAATCTACACAGCAAAGTAGATATTTATACACATGGTGTTACCGCAAACCGAATAGATATTGATACCTCACCATGCAATGCCTCAAACCCCATATAGAGAAGATGTTAAAAACACATTTTATTCAAAACAAGTTCCTGCCAAAATAAAACACCATGGTTCAGACTGTGGAAACCGGCATGGTAATGTAAACATTGGCAACACAGAGTGCAAGACAAAACCACATTTTTCATGAAGTTGTGGTTAAAAGGCAAGCCTCTGTTCTGTATCGTTGTACATGTACAGTAGACCAACAAAAAGTTTAACGAGACAATATTCTGAGAACAGATTTTATATGCTGTGAAGTTATCAACTACAACAAAAAATGGCATGAAGCAAATTCTTGCGACTACAATTCTTTAATATCAGTGCAATTTTTATCCCATACAGCTATCCCTTGAAAAATAAGAAGGCAATTCAAAATTGAAAATGATGCGCAGGTATTAACGGATGACACTTATTAGAAAGTGTCTGCTGCACCAAGCTCAAGGGCCACGCTCCAAGGTCGTCTCTGGCACACTGTATCATGAAGATTGGAATGCCAAGTCACTGCTCCCGTATTTCAGAAACTAACACAAATTGAGCCCGTCCCAGACTAGATGTTGTTAAGACAGGCCCACTAAACGCGGTATTAGAATGCCAGGGCCACTTTCATGACTTTAAAGCAAATAAAAAGATATGGATGTCAAGGTAAATATATTCCAATGACTGCATAGAGGGTGGGCCTGTATTCTACAGTTGCTCACTTCAGAAAGATCACTTTGGGTCGCAACATGATCCAAAATGCATTATTAGGTATGGATTTCAAAGAAAAAAACTTCTTCAACATTTTTGGAAAAGAGGGAAAAAAATAGCAAGTTTTTAGGCAGACTCTTTTTAGTTTTTTACATCGAAGAACAGTTAATTAAAACACATACATTTTTATGCCAACTTTGGTTTACACCTGGGCCAAATCTCTTAATTTTTATGCTAAGCAGAAAAATTGACAGGAAACCAGTCAAAAAACACTGTATACATTACATGGCATTATTGGCTGGTAACCATTTTCTGCTAAGCAAGGTTTTTCTTTGCTAAGCACAATTTCCTGCTTAAACAGTCTGTATGAAATTGGGCCCCGGGCTTGACTACCATTCCAGGGATGGGTCAACCCTCACTTTAACCCAATGAGGTAACACAACTTGACAAGTCAGGAAGAGGCAATAAAAAACATCGCCCGACCCCTTCACATCTTTCAATGTTGAGTATTTTGGAGTTCCTTGGGGATACTGTGCCACTAATAAGCTTTAAGTGTTTCAACTCAACATTGAATGGGGAGGGGTTAAGGTGGGATTGAGAGATTTCGCAATATAAAAACTGAAGTTCAGACCTGGAATTTCATCTTCGAGAGGGCAAGGCTAATTTCATTTTGCAAAGGGCACTTGAATTGGAAAAACTGAAAGTCTATGGGAAACTTTTGAAGGGGCACAAAGGCCAAGACCGGGGCAACAGCGGCCATGGCCTCTGTGGCCTCCGTGTAATTCCAGGACTGTTAAGTTTAGTCATTCACTCCAATACTCACCTATCATCACTTTCTGACTGGTTGTCAGTGTCAACATTCAACGAGTCTTTTAGAGACGGTAGGTTACTGGACTCTTTCCTTAGGCTTTCTTTACTCAATGTACTTTTGCTACTGCTCCTCTCCCTCGTCAAATCTCGCTTATTACTGCTCATTCTTTTTGCATCCTTTGCCTTTTCACTGGACGGTGGCGCTGGTTGCTGAGAGGCGGAACTTAACTCCCCGAGTGGATTATCAGTGGGTGGATTCTCCCCGGGGACAAAGTGCACAGAACTTGCAGCGCTCGAGCTGCCGGACACATTGTCTTTCATTTGTTCCGCTTTTGGGGCGGAGCACTCCGCAACTGGCTGCGGCTCCGTCAGAAAATCTTTACAAGTCCATCGTCCCCGTTTGATGGGTTCGATTCGGGCGACTTTCACCAGTTTAAACCTCGAGGGGCCGTTCCCGTTCGCCTCTGAGTTGGGGTTTGTTGCAGCAAAGTTTGGGTTCAGGCACACCCCTACAACGGAGTGTGCAGGGTCATCTGCATCAGATTGTTCAATGTCCGTTTGTAAACTCAATTTGGAGAGATCGGCAGATGACATGTCGTCGGCTCGACTTTCGTCGAGCTCGTCCATGCTATCGTTTTCATCGTTAACATTTTCCGTCACGCTGGTGATCTGGAAGAAACTTTTCTTCTTGATGGCATTTGTCAGAATCTTACCGCTTGATTCAATTTGGGCGTTTAAGAACTGCAGCTCTACCAGATCATTTCGATCGTCCTCTGGATCACATTTATTAGCAGCAGAAGGGGGACCAGGGAATCTGAAGACTCCTCCTTCATGTCTGTATGTGCGTTAGAGGATCTACCTTCAGTGTTTGCCATGATCCTCGTTTACAATAACTGCACGGACGTACGTATCAAATACACGCACGTTGGTTATGCACACAGACACACCGCACAGGCACTGTGGTAACTTTTCACGTCACACAACACTCGCCAATTTCCCAACAAGGGAAATTCACCGTCTACTCACCCTACGGCTGATTTTCCAGAATGGCAGGACGCCATGGTATTCTGTCTTTACTTCAAGGCAGATTATCCTCTCAGTAGAGCTTCAGATGGTGTGAAACTCGGGAAAGATTTGTAACGACTTCTTCTCCACACACACGATCTAATCCAGACGCACAGACACACACAACGCATAGAAAAATAATAAAATGGCGAATCATGTGTTTCGCCGGTACTCCGAGTCCATTAGTCGCCACGTTTATATCATGGACACCAGGGAGTTTATGTGACACACAAAATCGCATTGTATGTCCCTTCCTAGTTGCCGACATAAACTTGTTACAGTCATCTTACTTCTGAATGAATTACATTTAACCCAAAATACCATCGTTTGCCTGTAAACTGACGCTTTTTACGCAGTAAATTGACTGTTTAAAAGTATCATCACGTGAGTAATTGCACCTGAAAGTGTTCTTTACCATAGCAAATAATTATAAACAAAAAGCAGTTTATAAAATGATCTCAAGAACAACACTGGAAGGACTTAATCAATCGCGTGGGGGAAAACGCGGATGTGTATGTCCCAATGACATCCACAAACCGTGTAAAAAATTATACGAGGGGCGGGTGGAGGATTTCGTCCTTAACACCAATAAAAGTAAAGCCATTATCATTCCCCTGCGGGTTGGGGGGGGGGCTGTTGACAACTTGAAAGGAATTAAAACTTCTAAATCTCAAAGATAATTGTGTGGTCTTTGAAACAAATCGTTGCTGCATTTAACCATGGAGGAATTACCCAACAAAACACAGGACCAAAGGTTAGCAATTAATCAGATCTGACAAGAGGTCCGCAGGTGCAGGGGCGGCCTCTTGTCATCACGCCCCGTTAACGAGGCGGATCGGGGGCGTCAAGGCGGGGGGTTAAAAAGGCACTGCCATGGGTAACGTGTTGAGGGGCGGGCAGGGGGGCTTCACAACTTAAGCTCATAAAACCCCGGATAACCTAGTTTATTTCCATCGGGGGTGCCCCAGCTCTCAGCCCTCCCCTCCCCCACTATCACTTAGATCCCCACCATCCGTTCGAAGTCAACATGATAATTGGTATGCATACCTTTCCTGAGGCCCAGTGGTGGCAAACTCACACTAACAAGGACATTGGGGGAACGTGCTGGGTCTTTTGTAATTGTCTGAACTCCCAGTATAACTCTTAAAGGAACATTACAGAATTGGTAAGAAAAAAACTTGTAAAATTTACTTTTTGATCACAGATTTACATAAAACTTACACGGTCTAATGATGATGATAGTAGAAAACATCCCCTGAAATATTTCTGTCTGAAATGCCATATTTGATGAGAAATGAATAAACTAGTTTTCAGATTGGAGTTTCGCTCAGTGAGCGTTTTATTCATTTGTTGAACCTATATGATTTCATGCAAATGTGTAATCGGTTTTTCACTATTTTCTCGTGACCCAGACGGCCGATCGATCTCAAACTTCTACAGGTTTGTCAGTTTATGTATATGGTGGATTACATAGAGTGCTTACACTGTCAGCAACTGTTTTGTTAGCAAAACCAATTCTGTAATGTTCCTTTAATAACCCCACTGCATGCGGCTTCCATGCGGCAATTATAGTTAATGACAATCGATGAAGCAAAGTAGCCTTGGACAATCCTGTTTGAACAGCTAATGTGTTTTTTTATTTCCATGTGCTTAATTCTTGTTCAAAACCTAATCTGAATCAATTTATTGGCAGTCTGAACCTTTTGCTTATAATAGGAACGTGATAATTTTACATCTCAGTCACGGTATGAGTTTTTCTTTCAGTTTTGCTTTTATTAGCAATTACTTTCTAATTCTTGTGCATCTTGAGTAATTTTACTAAATCTTGCAGAGATAAATAAAATAACAAATAGTAACAACAATTATATTTACATGATAATAAAATAAAAATAAAGATATGGCATCTAAAAAATAGTTACCAATCTCGGAAAACGGAATTCTATTTTGGTGATGACGTCGAATCTTGGAATTCTGTGTTATGCATGCAGGCCTATACGAGTCTAAAAGTCTGTGTTACTAGAATTACTGTTCGATCGTTTTAATCCTATACATGTAGATATTAATTTAAAAAATAACTAATTATGTGAGCAATTCATTTCCAAAGGTAGAAGCGTTTTGAGCGTTTCCATCACGCAGGAAGAATAATTCGTAAAAGCTGAAACACACAGGCTGAGAAACGTTTCACGCATGAAACGTTTCTCAGATTGAAGTGCATTTGAATCTCTCTTTCTTAAACCACATTCCTTAGAAAGGAATCGTTTCTCAAAATGATATACATTATCAACAGCTGCGGTGCTTCTTACCAGGTCAGTTTTTTATGGTAATTTGAGTTTGGAGTAATTACCAAAGGTAATAGGCCTATCCTACAATTAATTGCGGTCGCATTTTTTTTGTTTGGAATCTGACGATACCCCAAAAGTGACCAAACTACAATTCCTTCCATTTTTGAGTTGGGTATAGCATTGATTCAACGGAGAAAAACAAAATGAATGCGCCATTGTTTTGATATTGCCATCATTAACTTGTTTAATTTGCCGGGTGGCGCGAGGGTTCCAAATGTGATATATTTGCGCTTCTCGTCGATTGTGATGAATTTAAATTTCAATCTGGAATGTTTGATGAATGAACGAAATTGTCAACTAAAAAAATCAATAAATGAGAGAAAAATAAATTAACTGTTGCAAATTTCTGACATAGGAAAGCACGTTGGCGTCAACAACAAATATTTAATTTCCAATCCGTTATTACAGATTCAGAATCCGTTCTTACGGATTCAGATTCCGTTATTACGGATTCTCAATCCATTAATGTGCCGTTCAATCCGTGAAAACGGATTGTGAATCCGTAATAACGGATTGTGAATCCGTTGTTAACGGATTGTGAATCCGTTATTACGTATTGTGAATCCGTATAAACAACATATTCTGAATCCGTAATAACGGATTGTGGGTACGTAATAACATTATTCGAATCAGTTTTTCCGTTATAACGGATTCGAAATTTATTTGTTTTACTGGCGTAATTGGCTTTCGTACCTACGAGCCTTTGTGACCTGATGGTGTAAACGCAAAATAAATACCCCTCCCCCCCCCCCCACTTTCCTGCCCTAGCAGATCCCTTTTCCCGAAGAGTAATTAACACAAGTACAAAAAGATTAAACACAATATAATATTAAAATCAACTTAAGTAAAATATTTCACTGCTGTAGACCAGTTATTAACTCAGCTAATAAGAAGCACTGTTTTCTTCTTCGCATGCACTATATGCCCCCACAATATGACCATTGTTGTTTACTATCAATATTAATGTACAAGCCACCACTCACCTCCACCGGCGGAGCAATGTTCGATAACAATAATAACTGGAAGTATCGCACGCCGCACCACCCCAGGTGGCGTTTTCCCCGCCACCGATGACTTCCGCAGGAGTTTCCGCGCCATTTTGATGTTCGCCGGCCGTGATTGGCGAATAGCTCCATGGGTCATCACCGCAGTTTTGCATGACAAAATACGAACTTTTGAAGGAAGGTTCAAATCGTGCGGAAAGTGGACAAATTGTCACCTCCCAATACCGAGATACGGCTGTGACTCGACTTTGTTTGTTAAAGACGGCAGGGCATGGGACTGTTAGGGGTGCAAGGGTCGGCGTTGCTATTGTGTCGGAAAAACAAACAAAAACACATTTTTGTAACTTATCGTAAAAGGTGAATATGGCTTAATAATAACGCGGTATTCTCGATTTAAGGTCCATACTGAGGTTATCTTTGCTAACAAAACCGAGACGGGTCAAACTTGTGAACGAAAACATAACTCAATTAAATTAATATTTTTAAAAAAGAGATAATTTCGTGTTAAGTTGGCAGTGGTCCAACACATGACAATACTTTTTGTTATCAGAAAAGGGCAAACTCTCCTCAGTGAAACTTTGAATAAACAACAAGTAAATTAAACAGAGCAAAGTATGTGGTCTAACAAAATAAAATGAAATAGATGGTTACCGAGGTACATTTTTTTCATTCTCTAAGCATTGGCATGCTTTGTTTATCGATGATTAATCGATAATGCCTACATTTTTTGAATTTTGCAAAACATAATTTGTTTGGCTCTGCATCAACGAGTCTATTTTTTTTAAAGGGGTGGGGCTAGGCTAGGGTGGTGTTAGGATGGGGCATGGCAGGTTAGGGTGGTGGGGGATTAGGGTGGAATTGGGTGGGTAGGTATACACTTTCAAACTGGGGACCTATATCAAGAGAGAACAATAAGTTCCCCAGTTGGTAAGATTGAAAATATAAAGGTTCACAGATTTGCAATTAATTTTGGTATAAAGATGGTCATGGTGGTTAACTTCCCTTGAAATAGTTTTGCTTGAAAAGCTATAGTTTTTAGGAAATTAGTAAAACAGTTAGTCTTCATTTACTAAACTGTTTTACTCATTTCCTAAAAACTATCGATTAAATACCCTGTCCAAAACCCAATGTTTGAAAACAGTGAAAACATACATTGTATAATGTTTTCTCATATTTTCTCATGACTCCGAAGACCGATTGAGCTTAACATTTCACAGGTTTGTTACTTCATGTATATGTTTGTTGGGTCGCATAAAGTGTGGATACTAGTCTTTGAAAATGACCAATGTTGTACATGTGCTTTGAAGCCATACTGCACTGATTCATCAAAACTTCATAGAACTTGTTGCCAACTTGACGATAAATGCTGACCATTCCTTGATTAAAAAACAACATCAAAGGAAACACACTAACATCTCTGAAGTCCAAGGACTGGCGTGGCCAGTCTAAAACACTGATATTTTATTTAAAATATAATGCAATCTTCTATTACTTGTGTATAAAGATAAATATTTTTGCTATCAAAGTACATAAAGGATGATCTACATCATGCTATATAATAATAGAAAAAGCCTCTACAAGATGAGGGGGGGGGGGGAGAAAAATATACGCATTGATGTTGTGTTCAACTTTCATGATTATACAATAGCACTTTTTACAGTTAATCAATTTCAGGGATGAGATTAGACAAGATGTGGATATTCCTGAAAATGGCTTGCAGGCCTGGGTTCCCCCTTATTTGTACTTGCACAGGGGTCGACTTCACAAAGCACTAAGAATCATCTTAAGATGAGCTATCAGTATTACCATAGTGATTTGTATTGTGACATCACTCTTTGCTAAGCAACTGCGATGGATTTACAGTTCATTCAGTCTGAACTCTTTGTGAAATCGAGCCCAGATCCACCATGTGCGTGTAGAGCCTCGTCTTCATGCTTCATTTGTATTATATTTACGTATCCGTTTGGATGAAAGTTTCATTACATTCCCATGACAATACAGAGGTTCTATAATGCGTCTATTTACTGCTGTCCCCAATTTGAGGCTCTACACGCAAAATGGCTGACCGTGCAAAGGGCGGAATTCTAGAACCAGAACCTCTCAGCTTTTACAATTCAGGAGGTTTACAGACTCTGGGCATCAACAGAAATACAACAGTACAGGTTCAGAAACAATGTGGAGTATTTATTTCTCCCTTTGGTGATTGCTTTACTTCTTTCAAGGAAATTTGAAGGCTCACAGAGATTTTGAGAAAATCCTGAAATCAGGGTAAATCCTAAGAAGTCACACACACCTGCAATTTCCCTTTTTTTGACTGATAACTCTTCAATGCTCTTAGGGGTACCTTTATTGTAATAAACTAAACTTTGCACAAAAATACACATTTGACTCTTGCCTCTCAGGTCAATTTTACAAAGAGACTGACCGTATTAAAATATAAATAAAGTATTGCATTAAGTTTTGCAACGGTATCATAATTTGGATCTCCCACGGACGATTGTGTCACAACAATGATTACTTTTAACAGATATAATAATTTGCTTTCAAGAATGATAGATAATATTTTGTTGTTATGATTTAAAAGAACATTACAGAATTGGTAACAAAAAAAACTAATGATGATAGTAGAAAACATCCCTTGAAATATTTCTGTCTGAAATGCCATATTTGACGAGAAATGAATAAACTAATTTTCCGATTGGAGTTTATCGCTCAGTGAGCGTTTTATTCATTTGTTGAATCTATATGATTTCATGCAAATGTGTAATCGGTTTTCCACTATTTTCTCGCGACCCAGATGGCCGATCGATCTCAAACTTCAACAGGTTTGTCAGTTTTTGTATATGGTGGATTACATAAAGTGCTTACACTGCCTGCAACTGTTTTGTTAGGAAAAACCAATTCTGTAATGTTCCTTTAAATCAATGCGGTAACCACTGTATTTTCAGTGCTTTTCCCTCCAAGTCCTGCAGAAAAAAAAATCATGTACAGTGAAAAAATATCTGCCAGTCATGATTCTTACCGCAAATGATAGTTATAGATTATACCTCAAGGAAAACAAGCAATTTACGAAGATTTCCCAAGAGTGGTTGTGACTCACATTCAAGTGGGAGGCTGTAATTAAGATAAGGTTGCATCTTACGAAAGAACTTGGAAAGTCTAGAAAAAAAAAGAAGTCGACCCTGTATTAAAGAATAAATATTTATGGAACTTATTTTCTCAAGCCTGACAAAAATTTAAGGTTTTTGGTTAAGTAACTAAGCACTTTGACTGACGACTTATAAATGAAAGACTTGCGTTTGAGATAAACACTGAATACTTAAGTAAAATATATTTTAAACATAAACTCACATTTTCTCTGAACCTAAACTAATAAAAATAAATTAAAAACTTACAAAAGAAGCTAATGCCCTCCTGAAAAACTAAATTTAAATAAGGTGAGTTTGTTCACTTAAGAATAAATTTGGTTCTTTTTAAGCAAGGGATTGAGCACACATGCAAATAACAGCAAGCACAAATAAAGCATTTTTTCAAAGTTTTTCAGTGCAAAAAAAATATTTCTTGTGTTTATTCTAAGCTGTTTGTGTTTATCACCTCAACACCTGATTGTTAGTAACTTGAAGGAAATCAGATCATACCTACTTTTGAGATGTTCCCTAACTGCCAATCAAAGTTCGTCACTTGTACCACAAAGTGATCTATCTCGTCCACAGCCGAAAGAAACTTGTTTGGAGAAAATTGTTCCAATGGAACATTCCAGATTTCTAACGGAGTGGTCCATGAAGACGCGTTGGAATGCTTATCCTATCCAATTAGAATGTTCCTACCGTTCCATCTTTTGAGATGCACCAATATTAAGAAATCAAAATCGGAGTGGTCAAAATAATATACACATATGGACTGGCAATGAGGTCACTAGAGCACGTCTATTCCGGCCTCGGGAAATAGGTCCCTCTTTTGGTCACTCACAGGCCCGAGGGGGGACAGACGAGCTCTAGTGACCGAATCATGGCAGTCCATATGTGTTTTATAACACAACTCGGTCCAAAATATGAAATAAGAAAAGAAACTACCGTAATCCGATCCAGACGCCGCCTTTTTTCTTTTTAAGATGAGCCTGGTAACCTCTTGAGGGCGCTGTAACCAGTCAAAAATTGAAAAGACTATTGCCCGCTTCGGGAACTATTTCCCGCAAACTACGCGCGTGCGATGTCTAGTTCATGGTTGTGCAAATCTCATGCACTAGCCTATAATAGTTCATCCCACGTGACCGTGTTTCAGCCAACCAGAATACAGAACTAGCAAGAGGTGTGTTATAAACACTTTTATAAATAAAAAAAAAAGTTCTAGAAAGACAGAGAGATGATAAAATAACTAAATACCCTTATTGTGGTACAGCCACTACATGGATTCACTCACAGCACATCGTGACATCACAGTTCCTTTAGCACACCAGATTGTCCAGTCGTCAAATTTCCCGACCTGTAAATAGAAAAAAAAGTAACACATTTCATCTGTAATGTTGTCAACGTCGAGAATACAGGCGTTTGTAGACCCTTTAAGTCACCATAGATTATCTTGAGTAGGTTATTTTGATGGGCTTAATCCGGTTGCCGCAATTGAGATAAGGCTGATGTTGAATATGCACAAAATCTCTTATAAGGTTTTCATGAAGGAAATGCTAAAAACTGTGGCCAAGTATTGCATCACATGATGATAGTATTGTTTACAATCACCCGATTGTTTCACTGAGATATTTGTGAGTAAGTTACTCATGTTTGGCCTTATTTGAAGATATATCAAGTGTTTTAGCGGGGCATGTTATGAATAGACCGCTAGCATGTTACATCACAAGCCAAAAACAGCGCCCTCACTAAGGTCAACGAAGACCTGTTATTGGCCGAGAGTTGTGCGGGGCACGTACAGGCATGCACGCTTCCATTGTTTGACCTCAGCGATGGCAGCCAATGCAAGGGGTCTATGAGAAACTCACCTGTGGGCTTTGGTAAAGATAAGATTGCTGTTCTTGTTATTTTTATTTGGTAAATGAGTGAGTATTGATTATTGAGCGTTGAGTGTTGAGTATTGAGTGCTCAGTATTGGTATGGGATATTGAGTGTTAGGTATTGAGTATTAGGTATTGAGTAATGAGTGCTGAGGATTGGTATTGGGTATTAGGTATTGGGTATTAGGTATTGAGTATTGAGTATTGGGCATTGAGTATTAGGTATTGAGTACTGAGTAATGAGTACTGAGTATTGAGTATTAAATATTGAGTGAGAAAAAGACATTATGATTGCTACTATTATTTGGTAAATGAAGTGAGTATTGAATATTGATTATTAAGCACCGAGTGTTGAGGATTGGTATTGGGTATTCTACCGAGTACTGAGTATTGATTACAAAGTATTGATTATTGGTATTGTGTATTGGGTAAAAGGTATCGAGTACTCAGTACTGAGTGTTGAGTGTTGAGTATTGAGTATTGAGTATTGAGTATTGAGTATTGAGTATTGAGTATTGAGTATTGAGTATTGAGTATTGATTTTTGAGTGAGAAACTCACCTGTGGCGTCACCTGATGATAGCGGGACGATGTTGGATTCGTTTGCATCTCCATAGCGAGACCCTCCACAGCACAGGGGCCAGGAGCAGACTCAAAGTTGTTACACTTAGTATCAACAGGTACACCTACATGGAGGTAACAGTTTCAATGTATCATGTTTGTAAGGCCCTGTCTGAATTGGCGGCTATAGCTACGGCTACATCATTGACGCATCATCATGTGTTGAAGTACAGGACGTCCCTAGCAACACCCTTAGTAACAGTCGTAGCCGTAGCTGTAGCCGCTAATTGGGATACGACCAAAGTGTGACATAATCTTACAGTAAGCCATGATCCAATGATTAATACAAGCCCGTAATAAATGCATTGGGCTAGGCTCCCTGAGAAGATTTATGTACACAAAAATAAAAATAAATTTTGGACTTGCATTCCACGTTTTGTAAAAGACTAAAGCTCCTCTCAGCTTTTGTCCTAAGAAATACTTCTGAGAGATTTTTGTATACAAGAATCTCCTAACAAGTCATTAAGCTCAAGTCTCAAGACTTCCAAGACAAGTCCAAGTCAAGGCCATGGTCCCAGAATGATGGGACTAGAGCGCAACTTGAGTCCAAGTCTCGGACTAGAGTCTCCAACTATGAGAAGAAGTGGTAATTTGATCTCTTGCTTGCTACTTTATAATGATCTTGGGTTGAACAAAGACAAATTAATCCAGAGGTTGCAGGTTCAAGTCCGGCTCTAGTCAATTTTTCTTTGTTCAACCCAAAATGAAAAAAAAAATACCCGGTCAGTTTCCCTTGTGGTTTATTACTTGATATTTGAAATGAAAAGTCGCATCCCCTTAAGGTGATCCCTCTGCTGCCACTTCCCAGGTTGTATGGTATACTTGGGTGTGATCCCTGGCTATACGGTAGTTACAGGTCGACTAGCACCCAGAACAAAGATATTGACAAAATAGGGAGACCGCCAACATACGATAGAGCGCCGGCACGTTAAATCTGGAGGTCGCAGGTTCACGTCCCGCTCTAGTCAACTTTTCTTTGTTCAACCCAAAACTACATTATTATGAGTTACTTCTGAAAATGGCAATAGCTCACCTCTCTGGAGAGAAGGCCAAGTCGTCTGGCCCTGCTACCGAGCACAAAAGAGAACTCACTGACCTGGGCCAGTCCCGATGCCACGATCCACTTAATGTGACGGTTGCTCAACGGGAGGAATATACCCAGCACAAAAACCGCAGTGGAAAACTAGAATAATAAAAATACACAGTTCTTATATAGCGCTTTATCACATCCGATGGGCGTCTCAAAGCGCTCAGTATTTTTCCTGAAAGGTATAATGTGGAGCTACGTTTTGAAGTATTAGACCTGTTCCTTTACATAGCACCAAGTAATGGTTTACAAGGTGCTGTGGCGCAATATGCTGCCAATCAAACCAGGAACACCGGGGCGAACCCCTTCTCTTAGCGATAAGTGTAACTGGGTTCTTTTACGTGCATTACACAACACACGAAGAAACAAAAGTTGATTGAGTCAAACTATCATCCGACCCCTCAGAAAGCAAAAGATCGTCGAGAGGAGCACAAAAACATCGGTGGAAAACTAGATGAAACAAAAGTTGAATGATTCAAACTATCTTGCAAACACTCACAAGGTGGAAAGCAAAAAATCCTCGGGACCAATTTCATAAAATTGGAGAGTAACATTTTTGTTCCATAAAACGTTTTTATGAATGAGTTCGCTTCTTAAAGAATAGAAAAAAAATCACCCTAAATTTTGATTTACAATTTTCAGAGTGAAGGATGCAATTATAATTAACACTAATAATAGTCGTCTTCGAAATTTACTTTTCCACATCTAAAATCTCACCTTCATCACGACTACTATGAGCGTGAGCGTTGTTAAAAACGTCAACTCATATAAGACAAACGATGGGAAAACATGTAGACCTGAAATAATATCAAAAAGTTTGGTGAGTGTAATTCAAGGTATATATTCAAAATCAAAATTGATTTACGCAAGTTTTAGAGTGTGGCATGTTCAAGGAAAGGCTTGCAATGAGTTCAACCCTGCACCGAGTGCCGTCTACCCAAAAATCACACCAATGTTGAACCTGTCCGCAGGGCCCAATTTCATAGAGCTGCTCAAGCACTAAAAGTAGCTAAGCATAACAAAATTCTGCCAAGCAGAATAAGGTCACCAGCCAAAATACCATGTCACACGTACAATCTATGACTGGTATCCTGCTTATTGTTGCTTAGTAACAAGTTGTTAAGTATACTTTTCTGCTTAAGCAGCTATATGAAATTGGGCCCTGGTTACAGTCACCTTAATTGGTGGTGTGGGGGATGGGGGTGGGGTTGGGGGTTGGGGGTGGAGGGGTTGCTGAAAACTGCAAAGCTGTTCAGAGGCTGGCAAGACATCAGGGCACCACCTGATACAATACACAGATGGCTGGAATGGGTCCATTTTATCAGAGGGTTGGATGTGTGTGGGCTGTGTTGACACTCCCGCAAAGCCAAGTGCCAGATTTTGTATTCTGGGTATGGTAAAGAATTTTTACCCGAGCCCATAAAAAAAAAAATAATAAAAAATATTTAAAAAGTGGGAACTGACACCCCCCCAACTCCTTAGATATGTGGAACAATCCAGTCTGGGATAACAAGGATGTTCAACTCGCTGTGGGCTTTGCAACTGAGAAAAACATTGAAATCCATAACTTGTGACTCCTGTAGGAGGACGCGTGCCTCATGACAGGGTTTTAAACATAAAAAGAATCAGAACTTTACAAATTACCGATTGCACCGAAGAAGAGAGCAGCGAAGAGATCTCTGATTGGTTCAATCAGTCCTCTGATCTCATCTGCCACCGAGTGACCCATGGAACTTAGGATGACCCCAGCCAAGAAGCAACCCAACTCCATGGATACGCCGAGCATGTCAGTAATCTGTAACCATGGTAAGCATAAAAGTTATCATAATAATGCAAGTGTTTATAAAGCGCATTTTTCCCAGTGGTTGCAATGCGCTGCGGGGGACCAATTCCAGCGAGAAACATTGTATTGAACAGGAACCCTAAGATAGGTATGACTTTATTATTATTATTATATCTTTCTGGTAATGAAACCAAGGGACCCTCAAAAGCGACTAGCACTGTGACCCGTAGGCCTGAAGGTACCTGTGTAGAGAAGACGATGAAGAAGTGTCAGTTTTAGATGTGGGAGGAAAACCCCAAGTAGGAAAAACCCACACAATCAGGTAGGGACTGAAAACCCAATCCATATACAAGGCTCCGGTCCGGGATTCGAACTGGGGCCTACAGAGGTGAAAGGCAGGGAAAAAAACCACTGAGCCAACCTGACTTGAGTTTACGTTTGAATTGATGAACCGAGTTGCAAGTGTGAATGTTAAGAGGTAGCAAGTTCCAGCATCTGGGTCCAGCTACTAAGAAGGCCTTGTCACCTGCATGTGCCATGTATTTTCAAGCAGCGCTCCGAGCAGAGGCCACTACGGTTGGGCATACCGAGATCAAGTGAGTCTGTTATGTATTCTGGGCGTATGTTCGAAAGAGCTTCGTACATAGTCACGGTTCTTTTGAAGATAACAAGATCAATCTCATGAGGTTTGCGGAGAAACCATGTACATAAACTCTCTCAATGAGTTCTGGTGGTTCTGAGAAGAACCGGTGTTTAACAACTCAACGTTTCAATCAGTGTGATCTGATCGTCTTCAGGAGAGTTGCAAAGTTTCAAGTCCTACTTTTAAAACCCTGCTAGCTATTACAGGCCTTGCGCTTAAGTTTTTTATAAAGTAGCCCACCGGGCCAGTAAACTGTGCATTTTACTTGCCCAAGGAAGTTTTAGTAGCCCAGATTTTAAATTGCCATAAATGTAATGTTCTGATGTGTTAATGTTAACGATCCACAAAACAACCAGTTACATGATCAAAAGTTATATTCACACACTCAATAATGATTAACACATTTTATACATCAATTATTCACATCTGAAAAGAAAGAAATGAGCATTTTAAACTAGTAGGTTGCACAGTCTTTAGTAGCCCACAGGACAAGTTGAGAAGTGGTGTTTACTAGCCCATAGCATTCTTTACTAGCCCATGTACACCGGGATAGTGTTAAGGGCGAGCCCTGTATTACTTGGCTGAAAAATGTAAGCCACTTGGAGATTTGAGAAAGTTAGAGCAATGGTTTAAGGTACGGATAGTTCTATAGTTTGCAGTCGAGCTTGCTGGAGGTTGTGACCCTTGAACTTTAAACCTTACCATGAGCATGGTGAAAGCCAAGGCCACACTGCCCATGATCAGCATCTCTTTGGTTTTCTCAGCACGAAGTCGCTGTACGACACGAGGCATGAGGTAGCGTGACATGCCTACGCTCAGTAGCACCACAAAAGCAACAGCTGAGGAACAATGACAATTTAAAAAAATGAGTGATAACAAAATGATTTCAATCTTGGTAACTTGATTTTGACGTCTTGATTGAAGTAGGATTTGAACTTGGCATGGCAGGACATGTAATCATCCCGCAGTGCGAAAGCGTTGTATCTCGTCGCGTACATGTGGGCTACTTTAAGTGAGATACGTTTTGTGAAAAACTTGCGTGTAATGTAAGTGCTACTTTAGGAGATATGCTGTTTTTTTGCTGTTTTCTCAGCAAGTGGACAGTATATTCAGCCGAAACTTTTCACATGTGACTTTGAATGTATCTTTCTCCATAATTTTGCCTATAAATCAGCATTACATTGACAAAAACCAATCTATGACCCAACCTTAGATCCTAACCTGGTACATCCAATACATTCATGTAGGTAATGACTTAATGGTTTTCGGACACACTAAAGTACCAACAACATTTACCCTTCTTATATTTTCTCTTGATGTACATCGCACATTAATCCACAGCGTTTTTGTGGTTTAACTTTAAAATGGCAGTCTGGAAAACTTATACATACTAAATCATTTACCAATTAGCACTTTAGTCAAGACGATGACCGCGCTGAGAAGATCTGTGACTGCACCAGCAGCATTCTTCTCTCCGACCTTTGACACGATTGCAGCTGTGTCGACACCAGCGAGGGCAGGTAGCATCGCCACCAGGAGACCTAGTTGGACGTCTTGCATCACTAGGATGCCAAGTAGAGTAGAGCTGTATTCGGATTCCGGCATATCTACAGCTGAAATCAACAAGATAAGAGAATACAACTGAAACAGCTTCCTATAGGGGCGTAGGTATTTGGGGTGGTGGGGTTTAGGAGTGCATTTTGGCGACCCTCAACCAGAAAGATGTTTGAGCTTTGGTCATTGGTTGAGCGTTTTTTTGCATGTTCGGTTGAACCATGGTGACATGGGCGTTTTTTGCATGTTCGGTTGAACCACGGTGACATGGCTGTTCCGTCCAAACCTTAACTGACTTGTTGGCTCGGTTAGGCACGGTTTCAAGATGGGGGACTCTAACTATCGGAAAATGTCCATGGAATTTTTTTTAAACCCAAATACTGAAGCATAACAACTTAATAATGTTGATAAATTACAACGACTAAATTCCATTACTTGAAAATAATTATTATGACGTTTGTCTATTTTCAGAACATGACTTTTTCTAGAGATGAACCTACATCATCAACTGTTTCTGGTTAATGACACGTTAAAAACGTAGCTGTCGAAAATTGTTTTGGTCAGAGTTAAGTTTACGTCAGAAACTTGTTTCCGGTCACAGTTGCCGAAATGCGCAAGAAGATGGGGGCGCTTAAAGCTCACGTACATTCACATTATTCTTACCGCTTTCTTTGTCAGCTTTTGGATGACCGACACTGAGGAACTTCACGACGAGAGGTGTGCTTGAGAGCGAGAGGCAAGCAGCAATAAAAGCACTCTCGCTGGGGATAATGTCCAAGACGTATCCGAAGAAGATGCCAAATGCAACCATGACAACGGTCATGGTGAGGCTGCCGAACACGGCAACGCGCCATACCTAGGGAAGGGATTGAAAAGTGTGCTCTGAAATGATTGGACGGAGAGTTGGTTCATTGTATGAAGAAAAAGTAATGCTTAAAGTTCATAGAGTAGTGCAGATTGCCTCTCATCCACTACACAGTTTCTTCACATTCAACAGGTCTGGTCGTCTCTCCGTTCCTCGGACTTCACTCCGTCGCACCAGACATTCAATTGTACCAAATACTATTCACTTCAATGACAATACTCGTAGGGGTCTAACTTGGGGTTGTTTTTAGGCACTCTTGTATTGTATCGTTGTTTCATTTTTTAATTTTTTTAAATATAGATATTATCTAACTCACAAGGCCGGACAGCCACTTCAAGGTGAGGGCTACACTTAACTGATTTGGGCTGTCGACCCAAATCAACTGTCACAGGTGCACGTTGCCACCTACTCCTGGGGCTGAAATAGGGTTACCCCCTTCACAGTCCGTAAGGATGTAGGCATGGCTATCATCCACCAGGAGCCTGGCTGGTAGAGCAGAATGCACTAACTTCCCAACTTTTTATGAAGCATTTATGGTTAAGTGCCTTTGCTCAAGGGCACAAATTGGTCCTTTGTAGCCTATTTGTAACTCCTTGTATCTTGTCAAATCTCTATGTTTTTAACATGGATAATAAAATATCTATTCTATTCTATTCTATCTACATGAAACCTGAAGAGCGGCACTGTAAACGTCGCATTGTTACTCCAGCGTACCTTTTTGATCTTCTCAGGTGAGAACTCCAAGCCAACGGTGAATAGAATAAAGAAGGCACCAAATTCACCCAATGTCTCAAACTGAACGAGGGCCTGGAAACAAAGAAATCAATTCGAGACTTCAAAAATGAAAATAGGGTTAAAATTAACTGAAAGGTACTATCAAAACTTGTAATATATAATGCAACATTGAAAAGAAGTGGGTGGATCTGGAGAAATAAACTGATGATTTGGACTTGAATACTACCTCTTCAGTTTTTGGTTTGAACAAGATTAAAATATTGGACTTTTGGGGATGAGTCGTGGCAGACTACTGTCGCCCAGCGAGTGACAAATAACTATTGTTATATTTTGTATAAATATTTGTGTGTGTGCCAGCTAGAAAAAAGAGTCTCAGTACTGTTTTGACACTTTTAAAATTTAATATCGGCCATTTAATACCTTATTGTTGCAATAACTTATAAATTGTTTAGAATTTTGTGGTATTTATTGTGGAAATAAAATATGAAATGAACAAATATAAAATGACAAGGGTCTATGTGAGGTACAAACAAAGAATAGGATGCATTGTATTCACACAATGTAGTTCTTAGAACATAATTACAATGTGAAATCTGGACTGTTCCATTTCACAAGGGGGATTGTGCTATGTTGTAATCATATGCATCCAATATCTGTATGATATAGTACACTAACGTACTTTGATCATGTTGAACCCAGATGAGCCGAGAATGACTCCAGCTACGGTGTAACCGAACATTGTGGGTAGACCTACAGACGAACACAACCAGCCACAGATGAACGCGAGTATAGACATCAGTAAAATATCCTGCATTACAAGAAGAAAAAGTCAAATGAGTTCGAGTATCGCCGTACTCAAGAGCGACTCCAAGGTCAAATTGACCGATCACGCAAAGGGTTTGGAATTGGGAAAACGTGGAGCCAAGACAAGACTCAGTACATGTATATATGTGTACGTTTATTAATTCTTGTCAAATTTATTGTAAGTATTACCCGAGTAAAAATAACTGGAATTTCGGCAAGGTAAATTGGACAAAAATTCATACTTAATTCACAATCAAATGCATTACAAAAAAATTAAACACTCAAAAAATCTGCGCATGTAATCTGTTGGAGTTAAATACACATAGGAAAGGTTACATGTACTGGTGCACGTGTGCACCCGGGTAACTGAAGGTAAATAAAATTCACACCAACAGCTGCTTTTGTTTTTGGAAATCAAACCAGATGGCTCGGTCTACAGAAATATTGATTTTTGTTAATATATAATTTGTTTTTTTAATTAGTAGAAATGCAGATTTATACTAAAACTTTGAGACTTTATTCAATACAATCTGACAGTAGGATTTGAAACTTTGCATGGTGGAGAAACAATCTAGTAAGGTTTGCAGTAACACCATGTACATGAGTAGGATTTGAAACTTTGCACGGTGGAGATACAATCTAGTAAGGTTTGCAGTAACACCATGTACATGAGTAGGATTTGAAACTTTGCACGGTGGAGATACAATCTAGTAAGGTTTGCAGTAACACCATGTACATGAGTAGGATTTGAAACTTTGCATGGAGGAGAAACAATCTAGTAAGGTTTGCAGTAACATCATGTACATGTACATGAGTAGGATTTGAAACTTTGCATGGAGGAGAAACAATCTAATAAGGTTTGCAGTAACACCATGTACATAAGTAGGATTTGAAACTTTGCATGGTGGAGATGCAATCTAGTAAGGTTTGCAGTAACACCATGTACATGAGTAGGATTTGAAACTTTGCATGGTGGAGAAACAATCTAGTAAGGTTTGCAGTAACACCATGTACATGAGTAGGATTTGAAACTCTGCGTGGTGGAGATGCAATCTAGTAAGGTTTGCAGTAACACCATGTACATGAGTAGGATTTGAAACTTTGCATGAAGGAGAAACAATCTAGTAAGGTTTGCAGTAACACCATGTACATGAGTAGGATTTGAAACTTTGCGTGGAGGAGAAACAATCTAGTATGGTTTGCAGTAACACCATGTACATGTACATGAGCAGGATTTGAAACTTTGCATGGTGGAGAAACAATCTAGTAAGGTTTGCAGTAACACCATGTACATGAGTAGGATTTGAAACTTTGCATGGTGGAGATACAATCTAATAAGGTTTGCAGTAACACCATGTACATGAGTAGGATTTGAAACTTTGCATGGTGGAGATACAATCTAATTAAGTTTGGGGTAACACCATGTCCAAGAAAATCTCCCCGAGTGAACTTTCTCCTGAAGATGCTCAGAGCATACTGATCGAAATGTTAAGTTGTTACACCACTTTTTACATTTGTATGCAGTTTCAGTTTCAGTTTTATTTCTAAAAAGTTCTTCACGAGGGGGACAAAATACACAAAGTAAAATGCTCTAGTTAAACCTATCTCCACTGTGGGTGAAGTCACATTGACTACAAGTGTATTTGTGTTCGTTCACTTTGTTTACTATCGTTGTTTACATTTCTGATTGCAAACAAAATCCTGGTAAGAAAACCAGTGTGGCCAGTCGAGGATTATCTCTTTTGCAAACTTACCACTGTCCCACCTAAAAACCTCAAATCTTAGCATGTTTGACTCATTCCAATTCCTCTATGTGGACGCATAGTTTTGTCCTTCATATTTCATAGTACAAACCTTTTCGCTTTAATGACTTTGCATTTTGAAATTAAAAATTGACAGCAAGTCAAGTTATTATTATTTTTACTATTATATATTTTTGGTAATGAAACCAAGGATGCCTCATAAGTGAAGTTAACCAATGTAGCTCGCAAGACCATTCAATACCATTCACTGTGGTTTAGAATGATAGATAAACTATGCCAGCCTGCAATATGATACCATGAGGGAATGCATGTACACAGTACACAGTTAGTTCTGTGCACAGTTGTGCCACCGTACACAACCTTGGCAGTCGAATGGTTTCAAATGGTTAGTCAACTCACTGGAAAATGTTGCCAAGAGTCACTGAGAGCAGGAGGGTTTACATACATACCTTTAGTAAGTGGTGATCCTCCAGAGGCACTGTGGTGTCCTTGGGCTTAGACAAGACATACTGGTTGTTGCTTGCATCAATAAGATGGCTCATTCCTTGATAACGATTGTCGGAGTTCAAGCCGCCAGCTCGGCGTAATTTGACGACGTCTTCGTCAAGGCGGACCACGGCTTCAATCTGTGCTCCTGCTGCCTGATGGATAGTTTTGCAAAGAATAACAAGTTATTTTGATAATTTTTGTTACCAACAGATACAGTTTTTCAATATTGTTAGTTATCACACAGGCAGAAAAATAAAGCACTTCTGCGTCCAATATCTGAAGAGGCCGAAAGGTCAAGTTGGATATGGGGCGCAGACTAAACTCGGAGTTTAGCCAGAATTGGAATGACAGGGAACGATTTCGTCCAGCAATTTTCATAGCGAAATATTTAGACTGAACAAGTTTTGTGCACACTGAATGCTTATTATTGAGGAGCAAATCGTTGCGACAGTGCAAAAACGTTGTCTCTTGATTTTGCAAAAACGTTGTGTCTCGCACGAAAATGCTCCATGCAAAAACATTGTATCTCGACTAAAATTTGTTCTGTGTGTATTTTAAAGGCCCTGTACACTATTGGTAAGATCGAAAAACACAAATGTTCACAGATTCACACATAACTTACATGATTTAAAGTAAGTAATGGTAGAAAGGGTTCCTTAAAATATTTCTGCCTAAAATGCTATCGTTTCTGAGAAATGAATAAAACAATAGTTTTTATCGCGCGTTTGAAAAACAGAAAACACATAAGGTCTCTTTTCACTATTTTCTCGTGACCTCAATGACCAATTGAGCTCAAATTTTCACAGGTTTGTTATTTCATGTATATGGTTAATCACACAAAACATGAACTTTGTTTGCGACTGTTTTGTCAGCTCTACCAATCCTGTATAATACCTTTAAGCACGATACGACATTTCGACAATTTAAGACACACGTGTATTGTAAGTGCTGTTTTAGGAGATATGGCGTTTTTGCACATGATGATTTTTGAGCAGCAACTGATAACATTTTGTGAAGCATTTTGCTCTGCTGTACAGGGGAAGTCGTTCACTGAAGGACCCCTGATAATTATTTTTTACCTGCTTGGACTGGTCAAACACATCTTCAACTATCTTGTTCTCCAGTCGGTCAGCTGCCAGCGCAACGTCCAATAAGATCTCGTCCAGCATTGCCTCAACCTATCAAAAATCAACACAGCAAGAGACTTTATTAGCAATTCACAGGGCTAGAATTAGGGGGAAACAGGGCATGTAGCTAAAAATATTTACTGGACCGGAATTTTGAGTACAAGACCAGAATTGAAGTGAGAAGATAAAACGCCTTCACAGGTTAATAATTGAACTGTTCGAATTTGAAAAAAGCACTAAGAGAAGATTTATCTCATTTGTATATTATGGGTAAGTAGTCTTCGATAATCAACAGAATTGTATTTATCAGACTGAAAGTCAACATTTGAACACAAACACAAGACCGCCGAACTTGTCCGGACATGAGTTTACTGACCCAATGCTAAAATCACTGGCCTCGGGCCAGCGGTCCAGTGTAAAATTTGAGCCCTGAATTTGTGATATAGTGTTTGTCCTACTTGAGTGTTAGGTTTGTGCATCTACATTTTCCTAAACGGTTGTAAAATGGATCTTGTGATGTCAGATTAACCGTTTAAAGGCAGTGGATACTTTTGGTAATTACTCAAGAAATACATTACCATAAAAACTTACTTGGTAAAGAGCACCTGATAGAGCTGCTGATAGTATAAAACATTGTGAGAAGCGACTCCCTCTGAAGTGATGTCGTTTTTGAGAAAGAGGTTATTTCTAGCTAAAATATTTGAAACTGG
The DNA here is from genome assembly GCA_032158295.1 of Pycnopodia helianthoides. NCBI lineage: Eukaryota > Metazoa > Echinodermata > Asteroidea > Forcipulatida > Asteriidae > Pycnopodia > Pycnopodia helianthoides. The sequence continues at coordinate 2,348,647 of CM063259.1, forward strand.
AAAAAGCTTCAGGCATGAAGCCTTTTTTCAGGCATCTGAAAGCACACAATTCTATGCAGCAAGGGTGTTTTTTTCTTTCATTATTTTCTTGCAACTTTGGTGACAAATTGAGTCAAAATTTTCGCAGGTTTTTTATTTCATGCATAATAATATCGGGATACACCAAGTGAGGATACTGGTCTTTGACAATTACCAAAAGTATACCCTGCCTTTAACAATAACAATTAAGGCAATTTGGAAACGAATTAAAATACCAATGTTTTCGGTTTTAAACTGGTTAAACAACCCAACCTTAACCCTCTTGCTGTCTGACCATTCAATACCATCCACTGTGGTTTTGAATGATAGATAAACTATGCCACCCGCAATTTGATACCATGAGGGAATGCATGTACACAGTACACAGCTAGTTCTGTGCACAGTTGTGCCACCGTACACAACCTTGGCAGTCGAATGGTTTCAAATGGTTGGTCAACTCACTGGAAAATGTTGCCAAGAGTCACTGACAGTAGGAGGGTTAATGAGTGTCTGTGGGGGGGGGGGGAGGGGAGATCTGTATTACCTTGCTGCGGTGTGCAACAGAGGCGTTAAGGTGTTCCTTGTAAGCCAACTGGTGCCTCTCTGCTGCCAGGATGTCGTTGTACTCAAGCTCCTCTCTGATCGTCGCTTCACGGAGTGCCTCAAGACGCTGATGACTGCTCTCCTTCATGTTTAGTATGTCTTTGTAATTACCCTACGGCCAGAAGGACAAATTGGAATTAGTTCATTGAAAAAGGTTATTTGGGCCTACAGTCCACAATCCTCCAATTTCTTGAAGAAGATTTGGGAGGGTTTTGGTTTTATGTACGTTGTTTTTTTGGAGGAAGAGGATAGACTAGAGTCTCTGTAAAATTAATAATCAAATGATTATGTTTTATGTGTCATTTATGCTTTTTGTGTCATTGGATTTTTCTGTAGCTAGGACCTGTCTTGTTTCACTTCAAATATAGAAAGGGGGCCTACATGTACATGTACATCTTGTTTTGTTGTGGGGTGGGATGGGGGTAAGGGCTGCAGATTGTGGTTGCAATGATCATAGCCCTCTTCCTTGATGTCAAAAATACTCCGACCTTATTCTTGGAACCACTGTCCAACTTTCATTTACCGGTACATCACTTACCTGTAACGCTCTCTTTAAACCATTGATAGACATCTGTATCGCATCTTCGCTCTCATTGAGCTCTCTCTTAAAGATCTCAAACATGTGAATCCGGAACTTCCTCTCCGACCTCTTGATGCTCTTGTCTTTGTGGACACCCCCGATGGCTCGGTCCAGTTTGTCCATCACCATCTTCTTGGTCTTCTTGAGCGCGACCAGAACTTGGCAGTTGTTGGTCAGCCAGATGTCCAAGCTTCTCTCCCTAGAGGAGGACTGGTTGCTGCTGCCCATCACTCCGGACTCTTTCCCGCGATGCAGCTTGATGGCGTGATGAGCAACTTCCTCTTTTTTGGGGTCGCCGACTTTTTGGGGCTTGGCGGAGAGTACATTTAAAGGTACGCTCACCACTAGCAATAGCATCGTCACGGTGATGAACAGGATTGTCTTAGATGATGATGCCTCCGTGTGTGTCATTGTAATAAAATGTAACTTTTTGTGCCTCTTGAACTTGAAGTTGATATGTTAAGACGACAAGATGTTGTCATCAGACATCATGGTCATATGGCAATGTGTTGATTTCTGCATATATCATTATGCATGGACTCTGGAGGAATGATTATGATGTGACAACTGATTTCCTGTAAGTAACAAAGAAAGCGATTCATAATCAATTATTAATCAGAAAGGTACACAACATGGTTCCCGAACACACCCACCGCACCCCCAGAACGCCCACCACTAGGATGCGCTGTGCTGCTGCGGGGCTGTGTGTACGTATGACATGTACGAGCGCGCCTGTCAGTGTCATGCCAGTGGCAGTGGGAATACCGGTGTCATGCCAAAAAGTGTCCGCTCATTAGCATACCGTGATATGATTGGTCATGCGTCCATGACGTCACATTGTTGACTGAGCCTTGCCAATTAATAGAGTCCGCGTTTAGCGTGCATCCCATGGCGTGCCTTCTGCCAATTAATTAGACGTCATTCAGTTTTATCTTTTCATCTCAGTTTGTCGTTTACAATTTATTTTTTTTGAAACTTTATTTATTATTTGTGATTTAAGGATTCTAAACACTTCATCATCTTTACATTTTTTAGCACTTTCTAGGCCCCCTACATCATGGCGATATTTTATTTCGTAGTTTTAAACCTGTATTTGAAATTTTTAAAAATATTGTTATTAAGTATCCTTGTCTCTTTTTTTACGTGTGACGTTTTACAGTTTCACTTTTCACATTAACTTTGCGTTAAATTTACTTGAAATAATTCCACCGCGCATGGTCCGCGGACACTATTTTTGGCAGTGGACACTTTTTGGCATGACACACCGCGCCGGTAGCCGGTCCGGTACTCGGTAGTGCAAATTTCGATAAACTGATTTATATATAAAGGAAAGTGTCACTGTAAGATGTTTGTGCCACAGCTGTACAATACTTACAAGAGCACAGGCTAGATGGCCTGTCTGCAAGCCCACTCCCAACCTTCTTTCAAGCTTCAATGAGCCCGAAAGCAAGAAATCGAGCAGAGCAACACCGTAAATGTAGCTGCTCTAAAACTTAACTCATTCACAGAATCACTGATTCCTCAAACAAGTTGAACCGTGATTTAGTTGTTCAACCTCGTGTACAAAGGTGTTGACTCGAATTCTGAACTGATGAAGTAAATATCCAGGTGTACTTCTGAGAAGGAGGACAGAAAGCTTGACCTTTCAACTAAAATGGCGCACTCCAGTCCAAAACAATATTTGCAGCAGGTTCGTGATTTATTTTTTTGTTTTTCTTCACTTTTGTTTGGTTTTACAGTATTTATTTTTGTCATCGAGTGTTAAGCTAGATATGTACTTGGATAAGGAAAACAAGATTGCCATTATGCAGCACTCTGTGGGTCGAAAACCAAATGAGAATATTGTTATTTTGTCCATGCACTGTCCACTGACACCACACACCATGCTGACTGATGTGATGGGTAAATGGTACTCCTAGAATTATGAGGTTCCATGAACCTCATAGAGGTCCATGTACAAACTACAATACAAAACTTTTTTTCATTTACGTTTCTGCACCTGGAGTTCTCATTTGAAATCGGATCTCGCCAAAATTAGGCTCTACGTGTTCCTTGGAATCTCATTGAGCGTTGCATGGGTCAAGAAAATCCACTCCGCAAATTTAAAATTGTAAAAAAGCAATAAATTCTTACCGTCATTCCCAGTCCTCTTCAAACAGTGTGAGTGTTATAACAAATATGGCGCTTGCTGCGCTCGCAAAGGTCTACCGAACAAACTGGTACTCCGCGCGCAGCAACGCTGGTCCCGGCAACTGTAGGTTGGTTTTGTACACACATCATGTGACTCCAGCGCCATATTTGTTATAACACTCACACTGTTTGAAGAGGACTGGGAATGACGGTAAGAATTTATTGCTTTTTAACAATTTTAAATTTGCGGAGTGGATTTTCTTGACCCATGCAACGCTCAATGAGATTCCAAGGAACACGTAGAGCCTAATTTTGGCGAGATCCGATTTCAAATGAGAACTCCAGGTGCAGAAACGTAAATGAAAAAAAGTTTTGTATTGTAGTTTGTACATGGACCTCTATGAGGTTCATGGAACCTCATAATTCTAGGAGTAGGTACATGGCATGGCAGATGGCTGGTTGTTTGTAAAAATATTGCACTGGAGTGCCAAACATTAGCTGCCACTCACCATGCTCACTACACTTATTACTTAACACTAGTATTTATGTTAATGTTAGTGCTGAATTAACTGGCTTGAAACAAAAACACCAACAAGATGAATTATCAATTATAATAAATGAATAGTCACTTTCATGAGACTTAGTAATGTACCAGGGGCAGTACATGTATACTACTGGGGCGCTTTACTTCTTTTGAAATTATTTTAGAAGATGCATACATTAATTATTCATTGTTTTTTTTCGTCAGCTTGAAGCTGCCATCAACGGAAGGAATGGAACACTATCAGCAGTATGTACCTTTGCATTCATATTCATTTATTTTGATAGTGTAAGGAGATGCCACTGAGAGTTAGCCCCACCTCATATCTGCTACTGACTGTTTTTTAAGAGAATCTTAAAAAATGTTTTTCAATGTAAAAATTGACCTGACAAGTACTACAATGAGAGTTATTTAAAACCCTTACAACCCCCAACCCATATCTTGTTTGATTTTGTTGGACTGAAGACAACACCAGTAATACTATAGTATTTTAATTTGATAAATGCTTTACATGAGATCAAACCATCACCACCATACCAGAGTCCAAGAAGTGCGGAAGGATCCTTGTAAATCACTCCAGGAAGTCGGGGGTGAAATGTGAATGCTGGCATGTAACAAATTGAAAATATAAAATACGAATAAACAATTATTGTAACTTTTTTCAGGCGTTGTTATCATTCAGACATCCACACATCGCTAATCCGAAACTGCATCAGTTCAAGAATCCTGAGGGTCAGTGTGAGGAGTGGTTTGAACAGCCGTATGATGAAATGATCGCAGCCCATTTGAAGTAAGTATTATTCCTGATTTTATAAAACCGCTCAGCAGTATAATACAAATTTGCTAAGTCCTTTAATAAGAAAGTTGTGAAGCATGAACAGGTTGTTAGTTAAAAGTCGCATGTTGAATACGACTGCCACTTTTTCACTTATTAAAAGTAACAGTTGTTTTCCTACCGTTTAATGTGTAATGTCTGGAACAGGTTCCTCCCTAATTTTGAAGTAAGTATTATTCCCAATCGTCCTCATTGCAACATCATCAACGGGGTCTGATTCTATAAAACCGCTTAGCAGTAAACACTAACTTGCTGAGTCCATAAGAAAGTTGTGAAGCATGAACAGGTTATCAGCTAAAAGTCACATGTTGAATCCGACTGCCACTTTTTCACAAATTATGACCAAAAACATTTATCATATTTAACCCTCTTGCTGTCTGACCATTCAATACCATTCAAGTGGTTTTGAATGATAGATAAACTATGCCAGCCTGCAATATGATACCATGAGGGAATGCATGGACACAGTACACAGTTGGTTCTGTGCACAGTTGTGCCACCGTACACAACCTTGGCAGTCGAATGGTTTCAAATGGTTGGTCAACTGACTGGAAAATTTTGCCAAGAGTCACTGACAGTAGGAGGGTTAATAGTCATACATGAATTAGTTAAAAAGTGACAGTTTTCTAAGCAGATAAAGGCAGGCTTAGATTTCTTTGCCCTCTGCAGTCATATCGAAATCTCACTGGTGAAAACCGAGTTTGCCTTTGAGCGAGAACCTGCATTTTCGTATGCTTACATTCAGCAGGGTACCTGGGAAACTCTGTACTGGTTGACAGTGTGTTATTTAGGCACGTTACCCTTTAAATAATCCCTTTGGGGGCAACTTATGATATTTGCGTTGTATATTTCAGGTGTATCCAGTGTGTGGCCAACCATGACTTTATTGAAGCCTACGCCTACCAGTCCGTCGTTGTGCAGTATCCTTTGACAAGAATGCCAACCAATAAAACACTCTTTATTTTATTATTTATTTATTCAACAAAAATTATTTGGTAAAGCCACAGTCAATTCTCATAATCCTGTTGGTAAGTCATTGGGTGACAGGCGCGTGTATTTGTAGCACGCCCACATTTTCACTACTTCCGGATACAAAGCTGGGATACATTTGTGTGTAATTTTACTAAAAATCACCCATTTCATAAGCCTGAATATACCTGTCTAGAAAAGATGTTGAAGAAATCTCAGTTTTACTTTAGATGTGGGAGGAAAACCCATGATTTATAGGGAAAAAACACGCCATCAGGAAAGGACTGAAAACCAATCCACGTGCAAGGCTTCGGTCCTAAATAGGATTCGAACCGGGGTCCAAAAGAGGTAAAAGGCAGGGAAGAAACGCCAACCTGAATGCCCAAATATGTCATGATATCCTTGTTGGGCGCGATCGGTCAATCTGCGCGATCAACCGATCGCGCTGCGCTATTGAAAGATCTATTGGTCGCGCAGCAATCGGTCGATCGCGGTACAATCGGTCGATCGTGCAATGAACATTTTTGCGCAATCGACCGATCGCGCTGCAAGTATTTTTTGCGCGATCGGCCGATTGCTGCGCGATCGACCGATTGCTGCGCGACCAATAGATCTTTCAATAGCGCAGCGCGATCGGTCGATAGCGCAGCGCGATCGGTTGATCGCGCAGATTGACCGATCGCGCCCAACATCCTCATTAACTTGTCTTTAACCTCAAATACCAGATCTTTTAACAAAATATTCCAGAGCCATAAAGATGACAACTGGTAAGTTTTGAACATTTTCAGATCAAAATATTTGTTTTATTTTCACACTTTTTTTCCAATAACAAAAGAGTAATTTTTACTTGTTTATAGGGAAGTTGTTGTGTCAATGCTTGGAGATCAGTTTATCATGAATATTTGTCATGTGTAAATAAATGCTTTGATTATTCATATTTTCTAGGGCTCTTCCAATTATGTACACAGTGACCCTTGACCTGAGGCTGTTTGCTAACAATGTGAGTATTCGGCACTTGATCAAAGTTTTCTCAAAGAAAATACATTTGTCAGACAACTTCTAAAGAGAGTTTTAGGAGTTGGGAATATTAGGGTTAAATTTCCTTTTCTTTTCTAAATATAAGGGTTAACACTTCCTGTCTTTTATAAAATTAAAGATGATCAGGGCAGAGCATACTGATTGAAAGGAAGCCTTTTTTCCTGGGAATATGAAGTTTTTTCTGTCTTCTTATTTCATCAGGCTGATGTTCAGCTGGCTAAGAAAGGAAAGGGTAAGCCGGGAGAGAAGCTGGAGAAAGCCGCTGATACCCTGATGGGTTGCTTTAGAATCTGTGCAGCAGACAGGTAGGGTACCAGTGAACAATATACCACCATCTTTGTATTTATATGCACAAGTCTATTGGGCTCGAACTGAGGTTTGTGTCCATATAGACTGGTGCTGTGCGAAGTTTGATTCTTTTATGGTGTATCAATGGTCAGCTTGGGTACTAGACCAACATGGATTCTAATTTATTGTATTAACTTCAGAAGAAAATGCAAAAATAATTGATGCATCATTTTTGTAAAGAGAATTTTAAAGTTTTAAAATTAAATTATGCGTGGAATTATTACCGTGAAATTAGTTTGATTTTCAGGTTTTCAAGTTAGTGTTTTCTTTGTTAAATTATTCTATATTGAAATTAAATAGTATCCATTCACAAATACACAAATAACAGGATGAATAGGAAACGAGAAGAAATGGTAAATTTTAGATGTGGGAGGAAAACCCCAACGGGGAAAAATCCACGCAATCAGGTAGGGACTGAAGACCCAATCCACATGCAACACTCCGGTCTGAGGTGGGATTCGAACCAGGTTCCACAGAGGTGAACTGCAGGGAAAGAAACCACTGAGCCAACCCGATTTATTTGTTTATTACTTTTAATGGTGATGATAATTTTTTTATGGGGTTGAACAAAGAAAAATTGACTAGAGCGGGATTTGAACCAACGACCTCCGGATTAACGTACCGGCGCTCTACAAACTGAGCTATCTAGCCCTGAGGTGATCCCGTGGCTGCTGCTTCCCAGGTTGTATCGTAACTTGGGTGTGATCCTTGGCTACACGGCAGTTAACGGTTGTATGGCTTCTGACTGGCACCCCCGAACAAAGATATTGACAAAATAGGGAGACCGCCAACATAGGGCTAGATAGCTCAGTTGGTAGAGCGCCGGTACGTTAATCCAGAGGTCATTGGTTCAAATCCCGCTCTAGTCAATTTTTCTTTGTTCAACCCCATACTATTTGAAATTTACCCAGTCAGTTTCCCTTGTGGTTCATTATTTGATAATTATTTTTATAAACTGTGACCATTAACGTGTTTATTTTGACCCCAAAGCCGAGCGTCTCTTGACGACTCCAAGAAGTGGGGGATGCTGTACTTGGTCAATCAACTCTTCAAGATCTACTTCAAGGTATCGCAACTATGTTATTTTCATTTCAAGAACCTGTGCCTTCTGTTGTCTTATCTTCTTCCCCCAGCATTGTACGAGACTCTCCAATTATATTATTTTTGTAATGCAAGTTTGCCCGAAACAAGGCTAAACACCACTCTAGGTGAGGGGCTACAAGAAGTAATTGTTTAAGATGAAAATAAATCAAGGGAGCTGAAGGTAGGAATTGATACTCCTCTTTAAAACAGTCTAGATTGGAGGATGGAGGGAAACATGCACCAGGCAGGTAGTTCCAAAGAGATGCAGTACGCGGAATAAAGCTGTTAGAATGGCTTTTTGTTCTACATCTCAGTAAAGCAATGAGTGTACGGGTGAAAAGAAGCAGAAAGCCGGTTTCACGCTCAAACACCCTGATAGGAGGAACCAGGTCAGACACACTGGTGGCATATTTACCATGAAGATCTGTAAAAAAGACAGAAGGCTGGCTACAAACCTACGGTGCTTGTAACGTTGATCCCAACCCTTCACCAAAGTAAATAATGAAATGTGCGAGTAAAAAACAGTCTCTTTTGGGGCAAATGCAAGGTCAGTGAGTTCGGCCTACGTGTAAGTGCTCTAATCATAATTTGATTATTATTTAACTTTCAGACAAACAACCTGCAGCTGTGTAAGCCCCTAATCAGGGCCATAGATAGCTCCAGCTTCAAAGACCAGTTCAGCATCTCGCAGCGGGTCACTTACAGATACTACGTCGGGAGGAAAGCCATGTTTGACAGTGACTTCAAAAGTGGTAGGTAGTGGTGGTCTCGGCAAATTTGTGACGGATAGTTTCCTTCTTGCTCCCATAATAGTAGTACAGGTATTATATATTGTGAAACGATGTGATTTTTTAGATCAGTAGATCGTAAGTGATGCATGGAAAAAGGAGGGTACACCTTTTGGTAATTACTCCGAAAATTAATGACCATAAAGACTTACTTGGTAAGAAGTACTGCAGCTGTTGATAATGTAGAACATTTTGAGAAACAATTCCTACAAAGGAATGTGGTGTTAGAGAGAGGGATTCAGAAACATTCCAATCTGAGAAATGTTTTTGCATGAAACTCTTCTCAGATTGTGTCTTCCAATAACGGATTATTCCTTCTGCGTGGACATAACCTCTCAAGATTTGTAGCGATATCTAAAAAATGCTACCACCTTTTGAAATGAAATTTTCACAGCTTAGTTTTATTGTAAATATCTACATTTATGTGGAATAAAAAACAATCGAACAGTTTCAAAAACCAAAGGTATACTGTGCCTTTAAAGAGCGAGCACATTTATTATTACAGACGTGGAGTTTGCCCTTATATCGACAAAGTTTGACGATAGTTATGTTTGGCTGTCACTTTCAGAATTTGCCTTCAAGTCAGAGTGTTGACAGGCATCTAGAAATAATATATTGTCTAAGTTGGCTATAGATTAGAGACAAATTGTCCTACGTTGGACTTCAAGATTTTAACTGGAAAAAAGTGTGTTCAGGAAAATGCCCCGCTGGTTACAACGATGATTCTGAACTCTTGTTAACCTTTTCCCGCCAGCTGAAGAGTTCCTGACCTTCGCCTTCCAGCGTTGTCACAGAGCGAGCAGACAAAACAAACGTCTCATTCTCATCTACCTCCTCCCAGTCAAGATGCTTCTGGTAAGATTATAGTCCTCTCTTCAGCTTCATGTCATTGTTCTCTTGTAACAGTACTCCATTTGAAAACAAATTTGTTTTAATGAGATATCGCCTAACTCGTGTGACAACATGGACAAGGGTGTTTTTTCTTCCATTATTATCTCGCAACTTCGAAGACCGATTCAGTTCAAATTTTCACAGGTTTGTTATTTTGTGCATATGTTGAGATACACCAAGTGAGAAGACTGGTCTTTGACAATTACCAAAGGTGTCCAGTGTCTTATATAAGTCTCTTATATGCAATTAATTTTGTTAAATTTTCCTTATTTGTGAAATACTCCATCTTGTATTTCTACCCCTAAGGGTCAAATGCCAAAGATCTCCCTCCTCAAGAAGTACGACCTGATGCAGTTTGCAGACGTATCGCAGGCAGTCATCGAGGGCAATTTGAAGCTCCTCAACAGCGCCATCGAGGCCCACGAGGCCTTCTTCGCCAAGTGCGGCGTCTACCTCATTGTGGATAAGCTCAAGATTATCACATATCGCAACCTCTTCAAGAGAGTGTGAGTTTATCTTCAGATTTTGTAAACTTCCTTGTTTCAAAGGAAGTAACCATTAATAATGATAACTAGCTCTTGTGTATTTTACAATAACAGTTCAATGCGCTTTACATCAGTGCCCTGGTCATTGGGCCAATAGCATTCCTGTAGTCTTTCTCAGCTCCCTGGGGAGTATACAGCCCTGGGCTGCCGTGAAGCTCCGAAGGCTTTTTCAAACACAATATCAACCTCTACCCTCGCAGGTACCCATTTATACCCCCTGGGTGAAGAGAAGCATTTATAGTAAAGCATCTTGCTCAAGGACACGAGTGTCAGGACTGGACTCGAACCCCCACCCTGATGACTTAACCGCCAAAACTTGAATTTGATGTGCTGAACCGCTCGGCTGTGACATGCCACACCGATCACTTAAACCGCTAGAACTTGAACTCAACACACTAAACCGCTCGGCCATGGCAGGCCGCACCATACCCCTTGTTCAAACACTACTCCTTCACATTTCGCGTTTCCTTCTTTCTTCAGGTACATGATCACGAATTCCTTCCAGCTTAGCATCAATAAGTTCGTTGCGGTGCTTACATTCCTTGATATTGAAGACGTTGATTCTGCTGAGGTGGAGTGCATCCTTGCCAATCTTATTCATCAGGTATGTATCAACACATGTCAAGTATTTTTTACATTTCTTCCATCAAATCATGATTAACTAAGAGTTTCATTTTTTTTAGGACATGAACGTTTACAATTAAGTACAGACTCCAGTATTTTCCTTTCGTACAGATACAATATTTTGCCTTCTTTTTGTTGCTGTATTGACACTCAAGTTAACATAGAGCTGTTATTTTTAATGTCTGTCTCACGTTAAGTTGCATACCTTTCCGAAATTGGCAGTTGGCCAGACAGTAGGAGAGTTAACTGTGTATAGTGTAGATGCATTCACCAAAATGATACTATATCAAAGGCTGCAATAGTTGATGTATCATTCAAATCCACGGTTGGTAATATTGAATGGTCAGACAGTGGGAGGGTTAACTGTGTCCAGTGTAGATAAATTCATTACCTGATGTATCACAAATGGAATAGTTAATCTAACATTCAAATCCATAATGGTATATTGAATGGTCAGACAGTAGGAGGGCTAACTGTACAGTGTAGATGCATTCATCACACGATATTATATCACAGGCTAGATTAGTTTATCTATAATTCAAACCCACAGCAGATGATATTAAAATGGTCAGACAGTAGGAGGGTTAAATTTCTAATCCATTGTCCACTTTACAGGGTTACATCAAGGGTTACATCTCCCATCAACATCAGAAGCTAGTCATCAGTAAACAGAACCCCTTCCCTCCTCTGGCTTCATTCCTCTGCTAAGAAGTCGGGACTCCAGTCCCACCACGGAGACAAACAAACAGACAGTCTTAGGCGGTGTATATAGACAAAGATTGGCTTCACTGGTAACACTCTTGTCCAGTCCCAGCCACATCTACAGCCGTAGCCAGCTTTTCAAACATCAATCTCCATGGAGGATTTTTTAATGCGAGTTTTCCGCTAAAACACTGAAAGGGATGATGGTGAGATGACACTGACAGAGGACTATGGATTTCTCCCTTACACCATGCCAAGAGCCGAGGACTATTGATGTAGAAGAACGGAATGAAGAGTATCTGAAACTGGTCGGTGATTTGTCAAGACTTTTTCCTGATTTCAGGATTTCTCGTTCTCCTCTCCGTTGATCTCTCATCTTCAGATTTACTTACAGTCTTTGACCAAACCTATAAATTTGTAGCGTGGCGATGTAGAGAGCAGGCATGCAACTTTTCCTCGGATCAGCTGATTTCCTCGTTTTTTATTCTCAGTTTTACCATTCAAAATTGAAAAATACTGAAATTTTGTAATTTCCTCTTTTTTGGTGAAGTTAATTAATCAGGGTGCTTCATCACTGGTCCAAGAGAATGACGCTACCTTTTGGCCCAATTTCATACAGTTGCTTAAGCAGAAAATATTGCCTAACAATTGTCTGCTAAGCAGACAAGAGCAGGATACCAGTCACAAATTGTACATGTGACATGGTATTTTGGCTGGTAACCTTATTCTGGTAAGCATAATTTTGTTGTGCTTGGCTATTTTTTGTGCTTAAGCAGCTCTAAAAAAATTTGCCCTGATGTTTAGTCCAGATTTTACCTTGTGATTATTTTCTGCGACATTGAACTCATATCCATCCAATATTTGTATATGGGCCCTTCAAAAACAATAAGAACTGCAGAGCTGAGTTTGAGGCTGTTTTGGGAGACATTCTACGCCTTTTCTTATAAGTAATCTTTTTGATTTTGATGCCTTTTTAAACGAAAACTCTGTCGAAAGATATTACAATGTCAAAAAGATTTACAAATCAATTTGCCCCAAATTTTTTGTGCGAAAATGAGGGTGCCAAATTCTCAAAACAGTTAACTGTAAATGTTGTGAACAAAAATTTTTCTTTAAAGTTACACTCTACAAAACATTGAAGGAAATTTTTGAATTTGTTTGTTCTAAAAGCTTTTTATTTTGTGTAAAGTGTAGTGAAGGTTAACTTTAATAAAAGTTGTCAATTTTGTATAAGATTTGAGCGATGTTGGGCTGTGTTTTTTGAGAGTCCGTGCCGATGAGCTACATATACAAGAAATGGTGGGTCTGATTCACAGAAACAGAACTCGGGTGATGCTGTGAGGCATTGAGCCATGTTGTGAGTTAAATTTTGAATGTCTGGTACAAAGACTTTTTGGGTCACAAGTGAACACTCAAATTTGATTCGCCAGACTAAAGACGGTGTTACTAATTATATAATTCTGGTAATAAAACCAGGGATGCCTCATGAATATAATTAATCAACGTAGCTTGCAAGCCTGAGGAAACCTGTGAACAAGGGTGCTTGCTATGTGAACCAAAAAACACTGCAGTTAACCCCTACTCTTCCATGGTAAGTGTTCTGGGTTCTTTTACAGGCACTACCAATCCCAGTACATGGGACCTATGGCTTAATGTCGCATCCGAAAGGACAAAGCAATGATGGTAAAGTATCTTGCTCAAGGACACAAGTGCCACGACCAGGACTCGAACCCACACTCCGCTGATCAGAAACACCAGAGCTTGAGTCTGGTGCTCTTAAACGCTCGACTTGCTATCTGATGGCTTTTAGTATTCATACCCCCATATTGCCACTTGGCGAATACATGTAGCTGTATTCAGCTTTCCTATTGGCAGGATGCGAACCTGAGCCCACTGATGTGAAAGGCAGGGAAGAAACCAATTGTCCAACCTGAACGCCTAATTACAACAACTACCAAGAATATGGAAACATGTACAATTAACTTAGGACTAATGTGCATTAACATTTAATACTGAGCCGAAATACAAACACATTACTTTACAAAAAAATACCTATAACTTGGCTCATTTCATAATGAGTGCTTGACAAAATGCATGATACAAAAAAAAACCGACCCTAAAACAAAGATGGGTGCTGATGGATCAAAATAGAATTATTCTGCATGATTGAGAGTCCCAACAAACACAATGTTGTGTGAATAGTTAAGATTATGGATAAACAAGTGGGCATACTTTAACTGCCTCTCCAAGTACCCCATCTTTAAAGCCTGTTCATCCTTCAAGCGAATTGCAGAAGCGAAGCAAATTTCCCTGAGACACAATTGGAAAACAGAGCGTACAAGATTGTTTGCATCGGGTAATTCGTTCACAATCGCTTTCGTGTGAAGAATGAATCAGGCTTTACTCCCCCCCCACAATAAAAATATTAAAAATCAAGAAAAAAATTAAGCATAAGTATGCAAATGAATTTAAAGAATGATTTGGAGTTGAACAAAGAAAAATTGACCAGAGCGGGATTTGAACCAACGACCTCCGGTTGAACGTGCCGGCGCTCTACCAACTGAGCTATCTACATGTGTAGCCCTATGTTTCAAGAATTGAAAAGAAATATGAGTCAAGTCAAACAAAAGCAGTAAACAATTTTGTTTGGAAGTAAATGTTACAAAGAAATTCATAAAAAAACAACTTTCCTGCTCAACTTGAAAACAAGATAATCATATTTAACAATAATTAATTAGTACTTAATTGTTTGGGGGTAAAATTTCTACCTTAAAGTTTGGTTTTGCTTAGTTTTATAACTTCTCTGCAACATAAAAAATACCGTCAGACGATCTAATAATAGTAATATATTAATACATCTAGGGAGGTGCTTTGCACCGATTTTTAAATACATTTATTGTGATAAATCATAACTACCGTATCAATATATGAAGTATTTTCCTCAAAGTTTGCAGTAATCCTAGGGTACGTAATCATGATCGTTGAGGTTTGTGAAAATGAAATAACTTTGCGGCGATACAAACACCTTTGGTGACTTTACTACATGTACTTTAAAATAGCCACATTACTAATTTGCCTGGACTGAAGTAACTTAACCCTTTAGAGACCATTCATGTCTGCACAATCATTTAACCATGTGTTCGGACATCACTAGTATTGTTGATTTTGGACAAAATTATTTCCTGCAAAATTGTCTGAAAACAGTCATTATGAAACAGAAATTTGGTTCTGTTTTAGAGACATGGATAATACGTTAATAAGGAAACCTTTACGTGACCTTTACTTTGACCTTTTTGGTTGAGTGGAAGTAGGTCAAATCTTGTAGCCGTTTGTGGCTGCTATGGGCATTTTTGTACGAGCCGTTTGCGGCCGCTATGGTCTCTAAAAGGTTAAAGGAACATTACAGAATTGGTTTTTGCTAACAAAACAGTTGCGGGCAGTGTAAGCAGAAATATTTCAAGGGATGTTTTCTACTATCATCCTCATTAGACCGTGTAAGTTTTATGTAAATCTGTGTTAAAAAAGTATATTTTACATTTTTTCTTACCAATTCTGTAATGTTCCTTTTAAATAATTTCCTGCTGTTACATTATATCACAACAACTAAACATCACTGCTTCACTCTGTGTCTAGTAGTAGTACTTGTTGTCCCTTTATAAAAACATCTATTAAACTGTTGCGTTACCAGCTGCTAAAATATAGGATTCAAACTGCCTCTAGCTACCGGGCAATCTTGGTGGTCTAGTTGGTAAGACATCTGGCTCTAGAATGGCAACGTTCGTGGGTTTCGAATCCCACCTGAGTAATATGGCTGTGATCTTTTCCACGGGAAAGTACTGAGTATGCAGTGCTTTACACACATCGGTGTGAGGGTAAAACCAAATAATTTACTTTCTTTCCATCATGTCTAAACCAGCCAGTGGAACCAGTTAGTTTAGCTTATCACGTCACCAGTCCACCGCTTTTTCACTTGTCTATATTTCATAATAAATGGGATCTTCAGTGTAACCACCGTTAAAGGAGAACCCCGCAAGGTTCCCAAGGACTTGATCAAGTCTACTCTAACAATCACTACAAGTACAACACATAACATTCAATATGCTTACATTTGACTGGTTTAAAGTTTATGTGCAGCATTAATTATCTTCGCAGAACAGCCGTTCTTAATTTTCTTTATCTTTTTGATTATTAATGGCTGGACTTTCATCCTGAGCTACTTTGCACAAGTTATTTCGCTGTTAGAATATGAATGCTTTCCTTGCTATTTACAGTTTAAATGTGCAGTTTAATTTATTTGAAGTTTCACACTGTTTGTGATATGATAGTTTTCTTTACACCTGTTTTAGTTTTCTTTACTAATAAATAACAAACGTTTGTGTATTGGTTGTTCTTTTTAATTTTGTATTACACAATCCAACGGCACAACTAGCGTCGATAACAAGATGAATCGGAAACAAGAAGAAATGTTCAGTTTTATATGTGGGAGGAAAACCCCAAATGGTGAAAACTCCAAATGGTGAAAACCCCAAATGGGGAAAACCCCAAATGGGAAACCCAAATGGAAAACCCCAAATGGGAAAACCCCAAATGGTTGAAAACCCCAAATGGTGAAAACCCCAAATGGGGAAAACCCCAAATGGTGAAAACCCCAAATGGTGAAAACCCCAAATGGTGAAAACCCCAAATGGTGAAAACCCCAAATGGTGAAAACCCCAAATGGTGAAAACCCCAAATGGTGAAAACCCCAAATGGGTGAAAACCCCAAATGGTGAAACCCCAAATGGTGAAAACCCCAAATGGTGAAAACCCCAAATGGTGAAAACCCCAAATGGGGAAAACCCCAAATGGTGAAAACCCCAAATGGTGAAAACCCCAAATGGGAAAACCCAAATGGGGAAAACCCCAAATGGTGAAACCAAATGGGAAAACCCCAAATGGGGAAAACCCATGGAATCAGGTCATGGGACTGAAAAGCCGATCCACACGCAAGGCTCTGGTCTCAGGTGGGATTCGAACCGTGCTCCATCACAGAGGTGAAAGGCAGGGGAAGAAACCACTGAGCCCAGCCTGGATCCTTTTTTTTAAGCACAGAAAAGTGTAACAAAGTTTTTGATTTATTTTTGTTGTTGACAATCTTAGGCCAAGATAAATGAGGGAAAAAAAACAAGTAGAGGTACCTTTTTGCTGGTACCGTTTGTTTCAATAAAAAATGGCAACAGAACTCCTTCAACATGTTTCCTGTCCACTGTAAAAAAATGAACAATTTTATGGAAGCTCCACTTTCCACTGATACATCTACTCTCAGTGGAAAGTTTTTTAAAGGCATTTTCTATTTTTTACTTTTTATTTATTTATTCTGCTTGTGAAGCCAAGGATTCTCAGAAAAGCGACCTGAATCACTATACAAGCCGAGAACCCCGTGAAGAGAAGACAAAGAAGGAAGTTTCAGTTTTAAGATGTTGGAGGAAAAACCCCAGAGAATTATTCCAGGGGAAAACCCACGCAATCAGGTTTGGACTGAAAACCCAATCCACATAGTGCCCCCAGTGGGATTCGAACCGCCTGCATCCTAGACAGGAAGTCGAGGAAAAGAAACCTCTACGCCAACGCGACCACTGCATCTCATTTCTGTGAACGATGTCCTCCCTTCCGCTATCTCCAGGTAGTTTTTCTCTGTAGTACTTGGTTGAATAAGCAAAGCGCTCTAAGCAACGGTTGAATATAACCCGTGGGAAGTTAAACACGAAGTCATCGAAGCGGCACGAAGACTAAACCCCTGGTCCCTCAGCTTCAAACCTTTCCACACGGTTCACCTTGGAAGTTCTATGGCATGACAAAAGTAAAAAAGGACCCAAGCTCAGGGTAAAGCAATGAGAGATTGTCCCTGGGGTCGTCAACTTTGTCGTCAGCCCTGTTGAGTTCTGAGTGGACCCTGTCATAATAGCGACTGCTCAAACATGATTTTGTCGAATCCGGCGGGCGGAGTGTGGTAGAACTCGCTGAATTGCACATCAAGGATTGCACCCTCATCAACTGTTGAAACAGAAATGAACAAAACATCAAGGCGATTTTGCTTTACTCAATAAGATAAAATGTACAAAACTCAAGACAGAGATATGTGTAAAAAAAAACACAAAAGAGGCTAAGATAGGACAAGCTATATTCAAAACCATACACTGTTATTTGAAATTTACCCAGAAATGATCTGATATAAAAAACAAAGTCTTTAAGTTGGGCTGTTTTGCTGGATTGTGGATTCCCCCCCCCCCCCCTGCAATCCAGCTCCGATATTACTCCCTTTTGTCAAGATCAACAGTCCATGCTTACCGTATGTCACTGGGTAGACGGTACCACGGATTCCTGTCAGAGGAAAATTGAGAGGCGCACCATTCTTGTAAAAGTTCATCTCAATATGGTCGTAAGTAATACCCTGGAAATAAACAAAATATAAATATAAAATTCTTAACAAAACATCCAGTTTCATAAAAATTTTTAAAAAGTGACAATACCGGCGCATAAAACCATTCTTGCCGTAAAGTGAACTTTGATCAAAAACTTCAACCCATCTCTGCAGCTGTGCATTCTTCAATTAAAATTTAATTAACTTACGATAATGTCACCCTCTGCGATCTCTCCTTCTATTTTGTGTGCTACCTCCCCATTGTGACAAATGGTACCATCCGACCTCAGCACCCAACTCTCTGTTTTGCTGCCAAGGGGTAGGGTGTTAAGATTACACTTGCGGGTAGCGACTCCAAAGCCCCAGATCCCTGTAGGAAAAAAAGGTCAGACGACAATGTTCATAAAAATGGTGACTGCTCTATTTTCCGACACCCTGGCCTGTGTTCCGAAAAACCCCTTGTGATTTACACACCAGAGAAAACAAAATGTGTCGGACGGCCATTAAAAAAAAAAAAAAAGGCCCTCCTCCTTCCTTTTTTTCAAAAAGGCAGGACGCTAAACATGTTTTTTTATTTTTATTTTGCCTAACCTGTAGATTGTAGTTTCATTTCAAAGTAAGCTTTGTCTTGGACCAGAGGAGCGTTCCCCAGAGCTCCTCCCGTGCCACAGATTCGTCTTCCTGATTTCACTATGACGACATCACTCCCTGAATAAAAAAATAGAGATAAATCAAATAAACCAAACAAGAGGTAGTCATGGTAGTTATTCAATGCCAGTGTGGCAGGAAATTCTTCACCCCTTGAGACTATATCCCCTATACGGCGAATTGTCAAGCGCCCGGTCTACTGGTACTGCAAATAAATTACATAATTCCACTAATCTTTAAATAACACAGGTACTGAGCTGAGGTAGTCTTTTAATTTACTTTATTAAAAGTATTAAGTCTTACTCTTACTCATTCATACTCTTATTTTTTTATATACTATTACTATTAAAATTACTAGTCTTAGTCATTCTCAATTATCTTAATATATATTGCTTTAAAGTGGCCCTGTATTCTATGGTTGTACCTAACAAAGTATCAAACCAGTTCATGCCTGAAGTCTTTGACTAGGCCTATCTGGTCAAACAGGTTTATCACGAAATAGATGCAATGTTCCCAATACTTAATAAGAATAACGACTAACTTCTACAACCATTAAACCTCTTTTTTTTACTGAAGAAAATTAAACCAGATACTGCAATGAATTAAATATGACAGAAACATTTTCCTCACCCATGTGTGACATGTCCAAGGTAACGGTGGGGATTTCTTTCAGTGGAACATGACCGCTGCGAAATCCACCGCCTGGCCAGCACCGAAAACAACAAAAGCAGGCAGCCATTTTCACTGTTTATAATTTATTCAACACTAGGTGGCGCTATGACTGGTTAACGGTGACAAGTAGGCGGAGTGGAGAGGGGTCAGTTGGGGGGGGGAATGGTAAAAAACACAAAAAGTTACACGTCAAATGCTAGTTTTTAAGCAATAAATATATACTTGATGAAATAAAGCATCAACCAGTTGTAATGGAAACTTTTTTTAAAATCTTATCTACTATAAATACAGTGAAAAAGAACGTGTACAAACAATGTGAGTCATGTGATAGTCACGTGAGCCTTGATTACGAACCAACACATGTACACCCAACCAGCACACCAGCCCCCACCGTACCACCAGCACAATTTGTGGACATGACATGACTGGTCTACCGTCATATGTGATATTTGGGTTGAAAGAAAATGAATCAACCGGACGTTCTTACTCGTTTTTAGCGGGAAGAGAAAATCCGGAAAAGATTTTGTAACTGACATTTTGCAAGAAAGGCAAGTAACTGAATGATTTATATTAAAAAATATTAATAATGAATCATTTGTCAAATTGTCTGATCTGATCTTTTGATCGTTCTTATTCCACCATGCTTTAATTGAACTGTCGGTATTTGCCCCATAAGGCCCAATATGAGCTAAAACGGTAAAAACAAAAATGATATTCATAGACAAAAATACCTAGTGATCTATGGTTTACTTTTTACTTTTGTACCTGTTTGTACTGCTACTGAGTGCTAGACTTCTAAGTTCTACTCAGTGAGTACTACTTTTGTACTATATTACTAGTACTTTTAGTAATAGTAGTACTGTACTACAGCCCACTCGTGTGGCCAAGGATTCGCCTTGGCCACACAATTTGGGCTATGTACTACCGTAGTGCTGGATGTATTTAAACACTTCCACAATATATTTCTTAACTTTCTGGATATAATTTTATTTATTTCATCAGGTTGGGGTCAGATTTGTGTGTGATATTGAGGCTTTCCGGCCCACTTAAACAACAGTATGCCAGGTAAGATGTAACTAACACGTTATGATGAGACGAGTGAGGTTTTTAGAGTAGCGTTGAGCCAAAGGTCTAGTTGAGGCCAAAAGGTCTAGCGCATCAAATTCAGTTCTGGTGGGCGGGTCATCAGAGTGTGGGTTCGAATCATGGACTTGACACTTGAACAAGACACTCGGATATAATTATCGCTCCCTGGTGCCACATCCTGACTTACTGACATTGCCAAGTTAAATGCTGAAGTAGAAGTAGTATATGTTTGTGAGTGTGTGTGTTAATTAATAAGGATGGCTGTGAATTAGTTTTCCTGGTCATTGATCCTTTTCTTTGTTCTATTTCCGTGATAAAGGAGAACAACTTGGACTACGGCAGGCTTCTTGATGCCACAGACTATAAGGAAGAGCACAGAGCCAAGATGATTGCCTGGGGCGAGGACCAGCGGAGTAGAGACCCTTCGTACTTTTGCCGTCACGCCATAGAATTGGCGTCTCCAGACCACGGTGTGTGGCTTATAAGTGACGCACGGAGACGGACCGACGTTGAGTTTTTCAGGGAGACGTTTCCGAGACAAACCCTAACAGTCCGAGTCTTCGCTGAGGAGAGCGTGCGAGCGGCACGGGGGTTTGTCTTCACCGAAGGTCCGTTTGACATCGTCTGCATCTTAAAAGTTTGATCCTAAAGAGTAGATATTTTGATGTTTATCATACTTTGATTGACTATTGACAGTTTTGATTGATTGTATTGATTATCCACAGGTATTGATAATGCAGAGTCAGAATGCGGCCTGGATGAAGGAGTCACGTGGGATTTTATTATAAACAACGGCGGGGATGACACTGAATTTGAACATCAACTGAAAAAACTTCTTGATTGTATCTACACCAAACTTTCCACACGCCCTGAGTAAATAAATAAAGATACTTAGTAAATATTAGCCACCCTCCCTCCACACTCATCTTAGCCCCACCCACCCTTCCTAAGCCTCCCCCCCCCCCCGAACGAAAAATAATTTAGATGCCTTTTCATTCAATTAATACTACACTATGGCCCATTTTCATGCTGTCTTTCTGTAAACAAAAAATTAAAAATGTCAATAAAAAAATGATGTGAGCATTTATAAATACCGCCCTCTTGTGAAAGTATTGCTAGGCACAGCTTAGTCTTAATTACAGACTGAAAGCGGTTCGTGTAAGCTTGTCATGTAATACATGTAACAACTAGTCAGACTCAAAGGCCAGACACGTTCACAAAAAATGGTATGAGAAGGTAATTTGGAACTTCCAGTAAATTTTTCAGATGATCGCCAATTGCAATCCAAAGTAAAAGTAACTCGCCCAACAGTCAAAATAAAATGACCATTAAGCTGTAAAACATTAAAATGATGAACATTTTTGAAGTAGTACTTATCCTAGGTTTCACATAAGAACCTTGATTTCATGTTATTCTATGAATGCCGAGTTCAACCGTTCACACACGGAACGAAACACGCAAAGGACCTCGATCACTTTTAAGGTTAATTTTCGCTCAACCGTCAAAACAGAAGCTGCGTACAAGACCCACGTGAAAACAATTTCCTGACATTAGAGAGGGCAGAGATCCCATTATAGTTCACAACAGAGGGTCCTTTTGTAAATCCAATTGAATAAACCACAACCAAATTACACAGATGCGCAGCTAGCCCCCATAAAGGCACGTATAATGTTGCAGTCCACTTTTCCTGTATGCCCGGGGAAGTGATGGATGGTAAAGTTTGGACACCTCCACTCTCGGTGTAGAGACGGGTCGTGAGTTTCTTGGAGGCGCGCCACTTGCGTCTGTGACGTAGGTGATTTCACCGCGGCATCGGAAATTCCCGTGAGTCGAGGAGGGTCCTGCACATGACAGGGATCACAACAATACAGTCACTGAAGGGGGCAGGACCTTTTAATGGACACGAGGGATTACCAAACCATGCTCAGCCCTTAATCCAAAGTCACTGCCGAGCTGAGCTGGGTTGAGCCACTTTGTAATAACTTATTTTAAAAGTTCCAGTCGTGTCTACAACTCGGGGTAGTATAGTTGGGCCACTGCGGACTTGGCGATGGTTGAGAGTAGCTCGGGGCAGTATTGAGCTGTCATCAGGCAGCATATGCAACGCGTCTCGACCGAGCCGCCCTGACCTCCACACCCCCGATTCGTTACTTCTGGGTCCCCTATACGTTCCCTACAGTCGTCTACAGCGACGATCATCGTTTGGGACTTTTTTTGGCACAATTTCAAATCACGGAAAGTGGGTGAAGCCTGAAAAGGAGATGCCATCACGACTTGCCTCCACCCGAGTTACTCCACTTCACGCGGCAGCTGTCGCCTCGTGGGTCGCAGTAGCATTAGCTCTGATACCGTGGGCTAGCTGTTCCGCGGGTGTCGCGAGATATTCCCGGGCCGAGGACTTACCGGGAGCAAGGGAGTTTGGCGACGGGGAGATTTGGCGATACGGACGGCGGCTGCGGGACGTGGATGGCTACCACGAGGATGGGGATGACGACGGGTGGTTGTCGTCTGGATTGTCTTGCAACGGGGACGGTAGGTGACAGGTGTATAATTGACTGGCCAGCTGTTGGCTCTGTTCATAAAAGTGCAAGGAACGTCTATTTGACGGATACCATTTTAAGCCTATAGAGGGATATTCGGACAAAAATAGACATCCGAAAGTTGGTCTAACCAGGTAGATGGTTCATTGAACATACGGGGGGGGGGATCTACTTATAAAACACAACATGGATGGGCATATGGAATATATTACACTCTTTCTCATTTCCGTTTTGATGTCTTCATTTCTTTGGAAGGAAATGTCCATGAAAATAACCAGTTTGTTTCTGATCTAAGTAAATGCATGTTTCCTTCATCCATAATCGACCGAAGACAGTTGTTAACTTAATTGGTATCATAGGATCCTTTTATTTTCCCTATTGTGAAGCAAAATTGCACCTGTACATGCCACGCCATAACACAACCAATGTTGTAACTTCCAAAACAAAGTCGCCTAAAACCGTGTCCGTTTTTCTTTAAGCCTCTGATAAAATACTCTCCTAGGTCGAAAAAAGAGTCCACTTTAACCATTTCTTTGTTTTTATGTTTATGGAAGACACAACAAAAGAGGAACCTATGATTTAGCCTAGTGACACTCTCTCAAGTTGGTCAAGATATTATTAAGTGATTATTTGGATCTGTTTAGCTCGAAAGAAAAATCGTTGCATACAAAATCAACAATACCATTTTGACATTTCGCATTTTTAGAAATGTAATAACGAAATTGATGTCAGATTTACCATAGATTAAAAACATGCCACAACCACCATGAAATATAATGATTAGTTCCATACTCTGTGAATACCATTCTCAATTCCCCACATACAGTACATCCAAGTAGTGTGTGTGAAGAGCCTGGCCCTGTGGGCTCCCGTAGGGTAAACCAAGGCTGCAATTAAAATCCTCACATCTGGATCAAATCAAAGTATTATATCGAGGCTACTTTGAACATTGTTGAATAAATAAAGTAATGACTTCCTTTTTTTTGTTTGAAGGCACATCGTACGGCAAGTGGTGTGCATTTGTGCACTGGGGTGCATTTTTGAACGCCATGTTTGAAACTTGGACACCTGCTCCGTTTTCACTTAAATGTAAACGTTTAACTGAGCTAAATTTAAACTATGGACATTCACCCTGTTTGTCAGTTTACGTATGGCAACCTATGTTGACAAGTTTGGCAAACACCCAGCGTCCATCTTTTTAAAGCAGGAAGTCGAGTAATTTCAATTATGCGAGCTTTGTTTTAAATGTCATAACATAAACATGGGTTCGTTCGAAACTCTATGGTAGAAGACGCCCGTTGAAGTTACAGTTCTAAAGAAACACTTTTTTTTGTAAAGGAAAGTGTCAGATAATCTGTGAAGCAAATAGGAGACTCTATTTCTTAGAAAACCATATGTGCCGCCATTACTGGGTTTTTAGGCCACTATTCCATACGGTATACATTGCGCCCACGCGTTCATTTTGCATGCATCACTAGAGTCTCATGCTATGTGATGATGTACAAACTATACGAAACGCCACATGAGGCCTATAAAGCCGGCAGAAATAAACTGCAACGTGACATTTTGAAAATGAGCTCAAATGGATGGGCCAGCATTGTGCACATTTTTTAGCGATTAATTTCAATGACATTGCACGCCTATTTTTTTGTAGACCTTTTACCAAAATTTAAGGCAGGCTATACTTTTGGGAGTAATTGTCAAAGACCGGATTCCTCACTTAATATATCCCAACCTTTGCACAAAATAACAAACCTGTGAAAATTTGGGCTCAATGGTCATCGAAGTTGCGAAGATGACGGCATCCATTAAAAGACGACCATTTTTAAATATGGAATAGCTTCAGTGGCATTTAAAACTTACCATGATTCGGGCACATCACATGACAGTTACATCATATCAGTATTTTTCCGTTTATAGGACGGTGTCCACAGTGATCAAGGTCATACATAATATATATATATATATATAAAGTTTCGGAAACTGGAATAGTTTGCATATTTTCATATCAAGTTACTTCCAATTCTGAGGTAAACAAAATTAGTATTTAATTCGATTCGTTTAAAGCTAATAATGTGATCAACGTATTTTGTGTAACAGACGCTGTGTTGCGGGTCACTGTGGTTGTGTTCTGAACTGTACCTTTTATTAGGCCTAGATTTTAAACCCATGGGTGTATCGGTTGTAGAGTCAGTTGATGCCAATGTTTAGAGCGGCGGGGGGGGGGGGGCAGCTCATGGGTGGACGTACGTCTAGCCTGGAAGATGGTTTACTCTAATAATCTATACCAAAATGTTCTTTTTGTGTGCCCTTACACACGCCAACTTATGGGGTACTTTACACAATGGGACAATTCTACCCCGCAAGATTTTCTTTTCTATACTTCTATAGTGGTACCCCACAGAGGGTTTATTGAAAAACAATGCGAGTATCCCACAACTTCCATGGGTATGGGTATATACATTCAAACTGGGGACTTGCCACTGGGGACTTGCCACCCCAGTTGGGTGACTAAGTTAGAGACAGTGTACACAACCAATAAGAGCTGTGGCCAAAAAGTTCGAGTACAAATAAAAGAGCGATAATAGAAGGTGCCAGATTGCAGGTGTTTACACGCTAATTATGCGCGTGGGCATGCGCACGGCCCTTATGGGGGGGGGGGTCTTTTACATAATGGAACAATGGATCCCACAAAGTTTGTCCTTGTTCAACTTGAACCCCACAGACGAATTCTTTAGATAATAGGAAGTTACAGAACGACACAGCAGGACCCCACAAACCCGATCCGTAAAGTTGTGCGTGGGTGTTTGAATAATGTACTGATGTCTATTGGTTTATAAAACACATAATAGATAAAGCTACAAGTATAACTAAAGACAAACATCTAACCTGTCAATATTTTGAAAAAAGCTGCGAAAATATCAAACTTCCCTGCTTAACAAAAACAGGTACTAGCCGAATTTATGGACTTTACATTGCGTATAACTGGTTCCCTATACATACTTTTGTGCTTTAAAAGATACATTTACTTTTTAGTAAACAGCATTTTCTGCTAAACAGATTGACGAATTGACTTGACGTTTGAAACGAAAGTTCAACAAATAATAAACGCAAACAAAAACAGGGGTAGGCCCCTGTCAACGAAAACATGTTTGTTGTTGTGGTTCGTGGATTATTCTTCACACGCGACGGGGATATCTTCTGTACGTCGCACAGTCAAATTAATGGTTTCGATTTACGAGAAATCTCCTGGGATTTAAACAACAAAAATAACCGGGTAACACTTGCGAGTGTAATTTGATAAGTTAACAATAAAATATACTTAGAGGCAGGGGATACTTTTGGTAGTTGTCAAAGACCAGTATCAAACCTGGGAACATTTTTAGCTCAATTGGTCATTCAAGTTGCAAGAAAATAATAAAAGAAGAACACAAAAAACCCTCCTTTGTTGCATGCATAGAATACTGTGTGCTTTCAGATGCCAGAGAAAGGCTTCAAGCCTGAAGCCTTTTTCGGATTCCTTTTTTTATTAAACATTTTATACAATTTCTCTAAAAGTACATTACTTCAATGGGGGCGGGGTCGTTTCTAAAATTGTTTTATAATATCAATAGCTCTCCCGTGCTCTTTACCAAGTAATTTTTTATGGTAATTAACTTGCGGAGTAATTACCAAAAGCGTGTACACACCCTGCCTTTAACATGCCTATGTCATCATCGTATTGCCGGGGTATTGGGATCTCGGTGTCTAATAGTTGATGCAGAATGGGTTGCTGCGTTAAAGGAACATTACAGATATTGGTAATTGTAAAATATACTTTTGATCACAGATTTACATAAAAATTACATGGTCTAATGATGATGATAGTAGAAAACATCCCTTGAAATATTTCTGTCTGAAATGCCATATTTGACGAGAAATGAATAAACTAATTTTCCGATTGGAGTTTATCGCTCAGTGAGCGTTTTATTCATTTGTTGAACCTATATATGATTTCATGCAAATGTGTAATCGGTTTTTCACTATTTTCTCGTGACCCATATGGCCGATCGATCTCAAACTTCTACAGGTTTGTCAGTTTATGTATATGGTGGATTACATAAAGTGCTTACACTGCCAGCAGCTGTTTTGTTAGCAAAAACCAATTCTGTAATGTTCCTTTAACGAACATAGGCTGAAGTCAAAACAAAACCAAAACCTAAATCACATAAAGATGTGATAAAGTTTACATTAATTTGATTGAGACTGGTTGAATACAGCTGCTAAAAGTCTTTCATTTTCCATTTTGTCTGAGGCACCATACTTTAAGTCACTCTTCAATACAAATTGTAGTTTTTGATTCATTTCAAGTGCAGGTTTATCTTTCCTTAAATTCCGTTAAATTAAAGAGAGACTCCAAGGTCAAACTCACTTTTTGTGATCCAGTCATTTTAAAATTGAAAGAGTCCCTTTAAAGAGTCCCTGTGGGGAAAAATTGCAAGTCTCATGTAAAAATGGTTTAAAATGCCACTGTGTTTGATACCCTCAAAAGTGCAACTTTTGCCCAAATCAAATAACGTTCGATGACGTCACATTTCCAATAATGGTCTGTATACGTGTCTGTACAAAGAATTTCAGTTCATTCCTGAATGTTGATGATATTTAGTCCAAAAGGCATTGAATTTGACCTTTTGACTGGAGCAAAACAGACCTAGGCCTATTTGTTTGTGCTGTCCGATGACGTCATGTTTCAAATAATTATCGCTCTGACAGAGTCTAGAATAAAATGACACTTGACACCATTTTGATGAGGAATTTATCTTTAGGAAAATGAGTGCATCGCAAAACTTATTTTGACCTTAGAGCCCCTCTTTAAGTAGTGCAACTTTATACTGCTTCAAAACAGTTCTCAGTCCTTCATTTTATTTGTTTGTTTTGCATGGGTTTTCCATGATATAGACGTCTATCAAAGAGATATACTGACTGACAGATGGACGCCAGATGACCGCACCCCATACACGGAAGCCGGGGGTGTCTACAGCACCAGGGGATCCCCGCCACAAAGTCACGAACCAACCCGCAAGAAACGCCGTGCCGAACACGGTGATGACCGACGGAGACACTACCGGAGCAAGAAAGCGTCAAGGGTCGAGATGTCTCGCGGCGCCCACCAGGACACCGAGGAAAGGTCCCGGGTGAGCCGAGCCGCCACGGCCGAGGAATCCAATCTGTGGCCCGGTGCTGTCATACCGTATGAGATCGACGCTAAATGTGACGGTAAGACCATCGAGCTTGTCGAGAAATGAGTCATCAACATGTACACATGTATTTTTAGTTCTGTAATTTCTATCATGTTTTGCAAACACACATTCTCAATGTGCATCCCTGTGGAGACATCTTTGATTTTCCTTTGTCCCATTACATTAACATCCTCCAGACATTAGACACAAAACGCGTTTGGAGCACCCCAGTCTTTAGAATTCCTCAATGGAGACCTGTAATTTTTCCCTTCTTGTTTTGTCCGTATAGAGACCATATAAGGTACCGAATATGAGCACAATCTTACCATCAGTCTAAAGTTTATTTTCAACACCGGACCTCTATGCCTTATTTTCACATACATATAATTATACAGCTATATCCATTTTGTTGTATGTGTTGTTGAGATTGTAAAGTCTAATTGGAACTCATTTGAATTAACCATCTTCAGAGGATACCAAGAATCTTGTCATACGGAGCATGCGCCATTGGGAGGAGCACACGTGTCTTCGATTCATACCTAGAGCCAACCAAACTGCCTACGTGCTATTCTACTTTGCTGGAGGGTGCGTGATGTATTAACCTTTGACCTGATCCAACTGTACGGCTTCGGCTACAGCTATGGTTACGTGTGACCATTACTGTTGAAGTCAAAGCCGTAACCAAGCGAGTTCTTAATTCGTAGTTTGTGTGAAGAAAAGCTATGAAGCACTGTCATTGGTTGTTTCCGAATTGGTGGCTACGGCGTCGGCTACGTCTGGATTGCCAATAATCATGCGTTGAAGTATATGAAGTCCTTAGCAATACCCTTAGAAACAGTAGTAGCCGTAGCTGTAGCCATCCATTCGAACACGGCATTAGAATGGCATCACTGTAATACACAAACAGTCAGGAAACCAGACAAAATGGATACCACACCAATTGCGCATGATGCCCGATGCATGATTTTCCTACAAACGTAACCCTACAGAAGCTACAGGCGGGAGAGAATACCCAGACCCATAATTTAGAACAACAGTATAGGCTTACTAGGAATAAAATGAATGTAAAGATGACAGAGATTCAAACTATCCTTTTAAATATGGTCTGTGGTGTTTTTTTTTTAAGATGCTGCTCCCACGTTGGCCGGTTGGGCACTAGACAGAAGGTCTTACTCGGGCCCGGGTTGTAATAAATTCCGCACCATCATCCACGAGATTGGACATGTGATCGGCTTCTGGCACGAGCAGAGCCGGCCGGACCGGGACGAATTCGTCACCGTGTACGAGGCCAATATCTCCCCGGGAGAACTCTCCAACTTCCGCCGGTACGACACTTCCACGGTAAAGGGGTTTTTATTTAGCCATAACACTCAAGTGATACCTCTTTGAAATGTTCCTTTAAGACCTGGCTGGTTCATTAGCATGTCTTCCTGAATGTAAATGGTTTCACCGGTTCGAATCCTGTTTTGTACCAGATCATAGATCAATGCATGTAGATTAGTTGTCAGACCCTGGAATCCATCGACACTCAAAGTTTCAATCACCATGCAAAAACATGACTTCATCGTCAAACAAGTTTCTTCAAATAAGAAAGCCAAATTGCTTTTCCACCTGTCAGATACAAGGTATAAGCAAAAGATACCAAACATTGTGAGTGTCGATCAAAAAAGTTCAGGAGTAAAAAGCAGTTAAAGGAGCTGTGTCGTCATGATCAGAGGGCAGGCATGCGGCTGTACAAGGAATTATGAACTCTCACCCAGTATGCGCTCACGTTCCCCCGTAACGATCAATGGAGAGCGCGCATGCAGTAACTGGTTGAATTGAGAGTTCATAACTTTCCATGTACATTCACATGCCTGCTTTGATCATGACGACACAGCCCCTTTAAGTAAAAAAAAACGCTTTTATCCAAAATTCAGATCAACTCACTAGATCAGCCGTATGACTACGACTCCGTGATGCACTACGGGCAACATTCCTTCAGTCGGAACTTCAGAAAGACAATTATCCCAAAGACGGAGTGGGCAATCGGACAGCAAAGGGGGCTGAGTGTGGGAGACATCCTACAGGCTAATCTACTCTACAGATGCACCAACGTAGGGAGTAAGTGAACAGGACTGAACAGCCTCAATCATCTCATAAAAGATGGGTTGCAGATGACGTCATTGATCACCATATTTGATGAAAAGCAATGGAAACGTGTACGCGCTCCGAACGACTCTCAGCCAATGACAGCTTTTCACGCGTGCACGTTTCATCAAAGATGGCGGCCAATGCAAAATGTCTATAAAAGAAGAGGAAAGCAAACGCAAAATCAACCAAACTACTTTCTTGTCAATACAATAAATACAAAACTTGGATGTTCAAGTTTTCAAGCACAGTTTACTCGTCTGCGACGCTGGTGAGCAATTCATTCGCCGCACAGTGAACCCTCAGTAATCTATCCCTTGCACATGACGTCACAAGATCCAAAACAGCGCCCTCACTGAGGTCAATGAAGACCTATCATTGGTTGAGAGTTGTGCGCGGCACGGACATGGCTGTACATTGAATTTTGAACCGCACAGTCACTGCACGCGCACCGACCTGTATATGGCGGCCAATGCAATGGGGGGTGGGGGGGGGGGGACTCTCTAGCTTTGTGTCCGGCGTACGGCTATGGCCATTGGCTGCAACGACGAAGAATACAATTTTTGCCATTTTTTTTCCCGGTGTCAAAATTGGGGGATTTTGTTCCCCCGGTGTGTGTGTCCCCCTCTCGGTAAGAAGTTGAGTTTGAGTCAAAAGAGGGCGCTATCAGACGAAATTTTTACACAATTTGCCGTATGGGGGGGGGGGGGAGACACACAGAATTTCAGGGGGCCAGATTCTTCGGCCACACCGACCTTACATTCCGCGAACCTTTTGCATAATGATGTAAGGTAAAAAATTATGTGTGCAAAATACACCATCCTCGTAGAACATTGTATTAAACACCTCAACCTATTAATTAACCATTCCTTCTTATTGCCTGGAACTGCTTTTTTTTTTACAGTATGTGGTGGAACTATTTTCAAATCCTTTGGGCACATTACGTCACCCCATTACCCACAACCCTTTGTGCCAAACACGACATGTGATTGGTCAATTTCTGTCGATGAGGGTTACGCACTGAAACTAATTTTCGTGGACATCGATCTTGAAGGTAGGTAATATTCTATGTTTATTAATTAATTATTTCCTTTGAGAAAGAGATAATTATGTTAAGTAACATTTTGGAATCGAGGTAGGGTCATAGATTGGTTTTTGTCACCGTAATGCTTATGTACAGGTAAAACTATGAAGAAAGATACAATAAAAGTCACATGTCAAAAGCTCAGTTGAATTTAGTTCCTATACTTGCTGAGAAAACGGCAAAAGACCGTTCGCGGTAACGTCGATTCCACCCATCCAAGTTTAGCGAGGTGACAGCGGGTACCAACCGCATCTCCGGCCGCAGCATTCGCACACGGACACCAACCCTCAGAAATCTGAGCAACGATTCATGAGTGAATCGTTTCTCAGATTCAAAAGTGTTTGGCTGAAAATTTATCCCAGTCATACTTTACTTGGATAGGAATCCTTTCTCAAAGTACTATCAACAGCTGCAGTGCTCCTCACCAAGGAAGTTTTCACAAATATATGCTCCCCACCTCTAACATGTAGAACAAAAATGTTTTCTTACGGGCAACTTTTTAGTGCACAGATTTGCGGTCAAATTTTGAAACCGGAAAGAGACAAACATTCAAGTACAACTCCAGCCACTTCGTCGAAACCACCAAACCACCGGCTGGCAACCTGCGATTAAAGAGTTATTGATAGGTTTTCCTTTCGCGCTCGTCTGGTGTTTACAATTGCATTATGTGTTATCAGACCTCAATCTCTATTATCAATGATTTATTGATGACGCAGATGGAAAAACACAAGCCATGATTTTTCTTCTTCTTCTTCACATAACATACACAACTGTCCGACCGCAAAACAATTTCAAGAGACTGTGCATCAAATAGTGTAAACACACTGTCTGTAGCGGTTCGTATTATTTTTTGTTATGTTTTGCACACACGCTTGAAGGTATTGCCAACACCATTTCTGTTTGGAAACTTCCATTAACAAGTTCCCAAGACGAAAGTATTTGAAGCGGAAGTTGATCGGCTCTTAAAATACCAAATTTACATCAAGTGAACCCTTGACTCGTTTTTAACAATTGTTCTAAATGCGAAGTCATTACCCACCCTCAAAGTATCGAAACCTTTCACTTCACCCCGTGGGATTGTATTTCCCCACAGAGCCAGAGTAGCTACTAGAAAGTTCACGCGCTGAAACCGGAGAAGGGTTTGACAGTTTTATCGTCTCTAAGGAGAACGAATGGAGTTGGGGTCAGACGGCTGGGTTATAGACTATTTTTGTCTCCTTCCTGTCACTGCTGAAAGGGTCAGCCCGGGTCGTGACAAGAAATAAAACAAATTAAACCTATCGAGACAACTTTACAACAGCAAGACTTTGCATTTGAATAGACTCTTTTTAACCTTTCGCTTGTTGATGTATAAATAATGAGTCTAAAATATTTTTATTATTAGCATTAACAATCGCTCAAACCGATTGCAACCGCAGGGACAAACTACAAACTTTGATAAGTGATGTTTGAAGCTTTACATTGTTGTTGGAAATAGAAGTAGTTCTTATTTAAGTTGCGGGTACACTACAGCCATTTGTAAATCTCTTTTTGTGAGGAGTGTTGGCTCTGAAAAGAGCCGGTGTGGTCTCGACGTTTCGAACAGTGACGTTTCAAACAGATACTCTACCTACTCGTCGAGTATACTGCTCGAAATGAGGCCACACCGGCTCTTTTCAGAGCCAACACTCCTCCTTGGGCTTATGGGCTTCGGCTTAGGCTCCAGCAGTTATTTTTAAAACGTGTGCTTTCGGTTAGGGGCTTCAAAAAGGCGGACAGAGCCTAAACCGGAGCCCTATATCCCAAACCCTCGGTTTCGAAAATGGACAAAGTCTGATCCCTTTCCGTAAGAGTTAACTTTTTATTACGAGGTTTTTTCAAAGTATCTCTGTGTTTGTGTTTAATATAGCTGACAAGGATGGTCAATGTTCCGGAGATTACATCGAAGTGCGAGACGGCCTGGGCGTGCTAGGCCGTCTAATCGGCAGATTCTGCGGTGGCACTTTACCGACACCGATCACGGTGGACTCGGGCCGGGTGTGGCTTCGTTTCCGGGCACGCACCAGCCCCGTGTTCCAGTCCAGAGCTGGTTTTACGGCCAAGTTTCAATCGGTGTGTAAGTGCAGTAGTGTCTTACTTTGTTTTATTCTATGATTTTAAATATTTTTTTGGTTTCTAGCCTATATCTTGAAATGTATTGCTCTTATGTTGGCCTTTTAAGGGCGATGTCTGGCAATACAGGCGTACAACCCAGGGGGCAGTGGTTAATTGCCCCCACCCCCAACATTCGGGCAAAACAGTGGGGAAAATTTGGCCACAGCAAGAAGGAAAAGATTAGACAGAGAAAGCACAAAAATACTATTTACGCCGTATTCGAAGTTAGTACTTATGTTTGTATCTGCGTAAGCGTTCGGGTGAACCAACCCCTTTGCCCCCTCGACAAAAGAGTCCCGTTACGCCCCATGTCTGGCAACTTTAACAACAATGTTTATACAAACACACATCAGAATGCATTTTAAAATTTCGAAAGAGTAGTGAGGAAAAAACAAAAAAAAGACATATGTAAAAAAGAAATATTGAAAAAAAAAAAGGCCATACACGTTGTATTTTGTTGAATGTTGTACAGCAGACCCTTTTCACATTAATAATCCCTGCATCACTTTTGAAAAACATGTTTTCAGTCTCCAGAGAAAATATTACTCCAGACTAATTCTTCTGTGACTGATCGGATCTTTCGTTAAACGAACGAAACATATGAATTATTCACACTCGTAGAAGTATACTTCACAAGAAGAACTGGTTTGGGGGTAACATCTGGTTTTGTTTATAATAATACAATCCAATAATACACTGATACCTTTTCCCCATGGTGTTTTTTTTTTCTTCTCTTACTGCCCATTTTCAGGGAGGTTGTCACAAACAAATCCCAGTCGGAACATGGGAACCGGTGTATATGTAGTAACTATGGGAATCCCCTGGCTCTCTAATGTTATTTCAGATAATAGCAAAGACCTTGTATACGCACACCTGTTGAAAGGGTAATTGAATGGTCATATGCCGGTCTTGGGTAACTTTTGAGAGACTGTAATTGGCTGTTTTTTTTATGCCGTCTATGTTGTAGGTATAAAGTTTATTATGACGAGAATATGCGAGAATACAAGACAATTTACGAGACCATGAGAGCAAGGAACAGATCTATGACGAGAACCTAAGGACCATACGAAACCAAACTTTATACATTTGTTAAAAAGCATCGTTCTATTTAAACATTTTATTATAGTATTTTAGCTGTCACCAGTATTTCAGGCAATGTTTGGCAAGTTTATGTTGTTCTTTGATCGTTGTCGGGATATTTTCATGATTTTGTTTTTAACCAAATATCTCCGTATTTAATCTATTTTGAAGTGTCATTCGAGCCTGAAAACAGTTCCACCGCTTAAATTGTCAAGTTCTACAAAATTTCGTAAATTTTTCACACGTGTTTATTAAAAAAGAAGAATGAAACTGGCCTAAATTTATAATTTTTATATTATTTAATTACTTATTTATTCAATTTTAATTCTTTTTTTAAATTTGTTTATTTTCAAATTTTATTTGTCTATTCATTTGTTTAGTTCTTTATTTATTTGACTATTTATTTATACATATATTTATTTATTTATCTAAATGATTTATTTATTTTTTATTTATTTATTTATTTTTTATTTTTTATTTTTTTCAAAATAAAATTAAGAGTTACGTTTTCTCTATTTTGTCCAGCATTCGACGAGCGACTGACGGCAAGCAGTGGCACGCTGAAGAGTAAGAACTACCCCGGCTGCTTCCCACCAAATACAGACAGCGTCTGGCAAATTACGGTCGAGGTCGGCTACATGATCAATTTGAGGATTGTCGAGTTACAAATCCCAGGTAAACATCAACAAATTTATATTAAACAATTTTTACTCCAGAGCTCAACCCGTTGAGTGACAACAGTGATTTTTAGTAGCGGGTGTGTTCCAGCTCACGGACACTCGTTGACTAAAAGTGGTTGTACAAAGTTATGCTTTTTTAAGAAACTGTATAGGGACAGTGCAAGCCAGCTATAGCAAGAAAGCAATCGGCAGCAACAACAGCAGCAGCAACAGCAATTACAACAACAACAATAACAAAAACAACAACAACAAAACAACAAAAACAACATTAACAACAACAACATCATTAAAAACAAAACAACAACAACAACAAGAGCAACATCAGCAGCAATAGCGGCAGCAGCGGCTGCTGCAACTGCAGGTACAACTAAAACAGTACTATACACTTGTACATTATATATCTTAAAAGTGGAGCAGATTTGGGGTTGTATTCACAAAACTCTTCCAAACTTAGGACTAGTCCTAGGCAATGCTAAGAGACAGGACTAGTCCTAAGTTAGGACCAGTACTTAGGACTAGTACTTAGGACTAGTACTATCTCTTAGCATTGCCTAGGACTAGTCCTAAGTTAGGAAGAGTTTTGTGAAATCGACCCTGGTCTCTCCTAGAAAAGTGTGAAACAATCAAAACTGTTCTTTCCCCCGATTTATTTTAGTTTCCATATCTTCTCATTGAAGTTGCCTCTGAAACTGGTTGCTATGGTGACTACCTCAACATCATCGACGGCGATACCAGCCAGTCACCCTTGATAACCAAGGTTTGTCACTCGCAGAGCAATGTGGGCGTGGCTTCTACCGGCGCGAGTTTGCGCATCGAGTTGCATTCGGGTAACCCCGAGAGGCGGGGCGACATGGATCAGCCAACCAGATTCCACGCTCACTATTCTCAAAGAGGTAATTAAGACCACTGCGTCTGTTTCATGTTTCTACTTAGCCAGAACAGCCAATGGCCGCCGGTACAAACATCGGGGCCATTTGTGTGTTTGCGTTCATCTGCTATTAGTATTAAACTTTGTTTTCAACATTACAGTTATTAAAATACCAGGTGATTTTCTCTTCGTAGATATCAACGAGTGCCGCCGGTACAAACATCGGGCACCATTTTGTGTGTTTGCGTTCATTTGCTATGGTGCTTCTCACATCATGCATAGTGTTAAACTTTTTCTCCAAAATACAGCTATTAAAATACCAGGTGCTTTTCTCTTATTAGATATCAACGAGTGCCAGAGAAATAGCGGGGACTGTGAGCAAGCCTGCCTTAACTTGATCGGTAGCTACGCATGTGGATGCCAATATGGCTACATGCTAGCAGCCAACTATCGAAATTGCACAGGTATTTGATGAGTTAACATCTTGATTATAATTACAATATTTTGTCAAAAATGTGGAGCACCATTTGGTTTTTTCGTAATTTTTTTTTAATGCAAAGCTTAAAATCCAGTGTAAAAGATTAAAGTGGCTAGAGACGCTCACAATCATGTCCTCCAAAATATGCCCTCTGCGGTACTCAACAGCCAAATGTTTGGACTTTTAGATGGGGCCGGTTTCACAAAAGATTTAAGTTTTGTCTTAACTGTGTATCAATCTCAATTGCTAAGCAAAGTGTGCATGATGTTACAATACAAACCCCTAATGATATATAACAGACAACTCATGTTAAGATGAACCTTAATGCCTTGTGAAGTCAAGCTCGGGCAGACTTCACAAGCACTAAGATTCATCTTAAGATGAGGTGTCAATAATATTGCCAAGAAAGTTGTTGGTATTGTGACATCACACTTTGCTTTGCAATTAAGATTGATTTGCACTTCAGATCCAACTTAGCTCTTTGTTAAATCAACCACTGGTCTAAGTGGGTTTTCAGGTTTGATTTCAGTCATTTGATTTCAATTATTTGTAAATAATAATTATCTGGGTTTGAATTGAATGCAGACATCGACGAGTGTTTGGACAACAATGGCGGATGCTCCGACATATGCGTGAACACTGAGGGCGCACACCACTGCACATGTTACGACGGCTTTCTCCTTGCGCCAGATAACAACAACTCATTGTATAGTAATGTGTTCCTAAATAAACTTAGAGCTTTACAAAACTGTTTGAGGGTGGGCGTCAAGAATCTTTATGAAATATTAAACAGTCTTTTGTTACAGTGTTCACCATTCATCGGTGTAGAGCAAAACCAAATCAGTTTGTGTTTATCCTTGATGCAATAATTACATCAGCTACACTTGTAAAAAAGAAAGCGAGAAATTACTCTGCCTGATGCAGATCAGCATGTACCGTTGCTATGGCAACTCTGAATGCGCGGTCGTTCTCAGGCAGGCGGTCGTTCACGGTGTGCCAACTCATCCCCATCAGCACCAGGAGCTTATGGACTTCGTCATCGGTGACGTAGACTGGATCGATCTGCGCATGATCCAAACTGTTCTGACTCTCCTGGTCGAACTCGAGTAGAACTTCGAGCATGGGCGCGGTAAGCCCGAGACGATTGAACACTGCGTCACGTGCGCGTACGATGTCGTCATTACTCACGTGTCCCTTTCACTTCCGGAGTGATGCTTCCCCTTTGACCCTTTCTTGACCTCTTTGGTCACCCGAGAGTGCAAGAGTTCCAGAAAGTGGTGCACGTAGGTGGCGAGCACATTCCGAAGGCAACAGTTAGATTTGCGTGATGAGTCTCTCGCACGGCGCCCTTATGTTTGAATTGTACCCTGGCACACTTGTTTCGAGGTCCAGATTTGTGTCTTCGACAAACATGCGAAATTTGGCTGGCTGATTCATCCAGAGATTTACATCTGTGTCTGCACGGTTCGGAAACGCAACTTGTGTCGTCCGCGGTGTATTCATCCGCGGTCAGTGTTGAAGAAGTTATATCCGGACTGTCTGGTACCTGGCCGTCACACTGCAGCTGTGAATCAATGGTAGCTTCTGAACTTACTCCATTTTGTGAACGAGTGACATCATCAGGACTACGATCTGATTGGCTATCGGCATTCTCAGCTAGTAATTGGCTTTCATTATGACACAAATGCTGGTCAGTTTTCTCGCTGCAATTTCCTGACCTTAGGTTACCTTCCGGTTCTACAAGATCCTCACATTTTTCATTGGAATGACGTTTGATAATCTCCTGTACGTAACTATCAAAGGCTGCATACTTTTCGTTTTCGTCTCCGGTGGCTGCATTTACGGATATAACTTCAGTGGCCTGTCTCTCTTCTCTTGCCTCTTGTTCTCGATTCCTTCTTCTTCTTCGTCCCGTGATAACCGAGTTTCAAGCAAACAGTCGTCTGATGAGTTGTTCAACCTTGTACCCGAAGAGACTGCTCTGCTGAAATCGGTTAAATCTTGGGCCATGTCAAGAAGCTGCTGTTCTGCATTCGACACACACCTTGAGCCCTCGTTCGACCCCGTTGGAATGTCCGTAGTCTCATTCACGTTGCAAATCACACCAATCGAAACGAGGTTGTTCTCCTGATGGATCAAATTACCCGAGTTATCGATACTTTCCATTGAGACTGTTTCCGATTACATGTAGTCGATTGTCTGTCGTTTCCGATGTCACAGCCACTGGTATGTGGTGGTGTCGACCCTGGGGCTGCGAATCTGCATCTATTCGAATTGTTACACCGTGTGTACTTGTTCTGTTTGATACCGGCAACTCCTCCTGAGTTTGAGCAAGATTTGTAGAGTTCGTAACTGGTTGTTCGGATCTGTCCGCAGTGAATTTCCAGATACGTGGATGTTTGCAATCATATTCAGTTGTCTTCAACTCTATCGGTATCACTAATATCAAAAGTGCTGTTCAATTCGGCAGACATCTCCGAAATTTCCCTGTCTATCCGCGAGAAGTCATCGCGAAGGGACCTCACCCTATCCTCGGCGGACTCGCAGCGGCGTATCTGCCCGTCCAACAGGCTGTCAAAGTCCCTGACACGGCGACGGAGTGCGTCGATGCCGGAGTCCACGCGGTCCAGACGAAGCTCCACGTCCGAGTAAAGACCGGGGAGGAAGACACGCTCCCGGGGAGGCAGGGTGGGAAGAGACGGTGAGGCTAGGCCTGACGGCATGACGTCTTGGCCCATAACTGAGAATGAAGTAAGGGGCTACAGATCCACTCGTCAGCTCAAACTTGCTCCAGTAGTCCACTTATTTCAGGAAAAATAGACATGGAACAAAACCAATGTGTATTTCTAGCTGAGTGTAAAACTATATACAGACTGTTGTTATGCGATTGTTCGAAGAGCGCGTGTTGTTCGCGCTAAGCAAAGATCAGAGGTCACGCGTAAAGTAGCATCTCCAGTCAGTAATGCCCATTTTTGTGTTTAGGCTAACTTCAAACAGTAGAGGTTGCAATGAGTATAATGAGAAAACAGTTCCAAAATTGGTTTTAAGAATCGTCATAGATCAGCATATGTATTCCATGAGCAATGTTCATAACGTCTCTGTACTGTGGCTTTTTATAATCGCTGCTGCATGCACGTATTGAATTATAAATGATATTGTGATGACGAATGCGTATGAGTTGCAAACTCACAGGCAGTTATATACACCGGAACCTCATCACCGGCATGCCGCGGCATCTCGCCCGGGGAAGGCGGTGATATTCCAGGCGTCTCACTCGCCAGCCAGTTGCATCATTTCCGGGGAATATTGTTCGTATAACAACGGGACACCTGCTTGGTATCCCCGATGGGAATTTTTAAATGACGATAAACACAAAGTGTTCACACTATTTTTGTTGAAGGTGGTATTGGTAAGGATAAAAACATAATGGTTGAATTTTAGTCTGAAAGCTTCTGACTATATAGTTCATACTAAAACAATATTTTTCTTCGAAATCTTTTTCTCTGAAACGAAGTCATATTGGAGAAAACTGTATCTTAAAACCTTAACAAA
This sequence comes from Pycnopodia helianthoides, assembly GCA_032158295.1. Lineage (NCBI taxonomy): Eukaryota > Metazoa > Echinodermata > Asteroidea > Forcipulatida > Asteriidae > Pycnopodia > Pycnopodia helianthoides. The sequence continues at coordinate 2,388,912 of CM063259.1, forward strand.
AACGCGATAGCTGAATTCGGTTGTAACAACCAAGGGCAATGTGTTTACATGCTGAAAATTGCGCATGGATTTTCACTATTTTCTCCTGACTCACACAACGGATTAAGCCCAAATTTTCACAGGTTTGTTATTTCATGAATATGGTTAATCCAACACTACATGAATGCTGTCTGCGAATATTTTGTCAGCTCTAGTAGGCCTAATACCTTTCACCAAAATGTTTGTCTGCTGGGGGGGGGGGGTCTGAGAAAAGATTTGATTCATTTCACTTCATTAGTCGAAAGCTTTGAAGCACATTGTATTCGGAGCGTTCGGAATTTTAAATCGATTTTGAGCAAAGCTGTAAAAGTTATTTATTATGTATGACACTATATGTTCCGATAGAGCAATTTTGTGTATTGATCCATCATTATTTCTGAAAGGACAAAACAACCCCTTTCTTAACCTTACCTTAAATCACTAAAAAAAAACAGAAAGGAGACTGAAATTTGCAGGACATTACAAGAAAAGTGCAGATCAAGTGGTGTCAGATTTGGTACTGTGGCAACCAAAACAATATGGAAAGAGGAGCAAAGGAAGGCCAAACAAAACATACATTAACCAACTATGTGAAGACTCCAACCTGACATGTGAGGACATAGGCAACTGCATGCTGGACAGGAACATTTGGATAGCCATCACAAATGTCCGGTAGAAGCCATAGGAATAAATAAATATATGACACTAATGTTCCGAAAGAGCAAAGTTTGTATTGGTCCACCATTATTTCTAAGGAGATTTTAACATAGTAAAACCCCTCACTCAACTTTACAATCCGAAAATTAAGATAAAAATTTACAATATAAAGAATTTACTAAAAAAAACTAAGAGGAGCTCCCGTCACCACAGACGTTGCTTTAGAGGAGCTTGCTGGGCCAAGTCGTAGCCCTTTCGAAGAAGCGATTTGGGAAAAAGCGCCTTGTTACATCGAAACGGACTTCCAGGGTCTACCACGACCCTCTCAACGGGCCAAACTGCTGCGATACACGCCTCTCGAGGACAACAGCCTGGGCTTCTTCTTCTTGGTTCAGCTTCCTAATAGATGTACAAAGGAGAAGGAACTGAGATTGGTTTATCTCGTATTTGTTGTGGCTATATTGATGGATTTTGTAAAAAAAACCAAAAAACTCCCGGGTCAGAATTGACCGGATTCCGGGTCCCAGGGGGAGCTGACCCGGACATTGGTTCTAAAAAGAAAAAAGGGGAGGTGGGTTTTTACTCGGATTCTCAGATTGACCCATTTCTGGGTCATTTTGACACAGATTCCAGGTCACACTGACCCAGAAATGGGTCAGGCCCCACGGGAACTTGAATCCGGGTAAATTCTGACTCATGAGTTTGTATACTGCATGCACAGACATTTGCTTGTTCCTGACATCTTAGAAACAGTCACAAAAGAGAACATAATATAAGCCGCAGAACAGGTAACCGTTGGAGCAGCACCCAATCACTGGACACCATAGTGGGAACAAACGGAATAGAGGGCACCAGAGAAAATAGATGGAGAGATGAGCTACAACGGTACCGGGGAATAGTCAATTGATACCGACACGCACAAAATAGAGACATCTTGTTTAGGCCTTCATCCTGCAATGGATCGCCAATGGTTGAAATATCAAAATCAAAATCAAATCAAATCATGCCCAGAGGGCGTCCACTCTCTCTGTATGCTCACCAGGATCTAAAACATCCGGGTGATGAGTCTAGTATAGTAAAAAATTTTGATAGATTTGGGGCCAGAGTCGATCCGGAACAACTACGAAAAGACCGAGGCTAGTTACCTGACAGTTTCGAGATCTTTTCTGGTCTCGGATAGCGCTTGGGATATGGAGGCGAAGAAGGCCCGCACATGTCGAAGTCTCTTCCTTCGCTTCGCCAAGAAGTTGTCTTCCTCGTCGAGGGCTTTCTGGAAGGAGGCGTACTCCCCGATGACCATCTCCATCTTATCCATTGCTGCTTTGAAGCGGGCCTCCGTAGTGTCCCATTCGATCTTTGACATGATGATGATGATGATGATGATGACGTCACTAACGAATCTTTTGCGAGAATATCAAAGTCTATTATTTGGGTTTTACCCTTCAACGATGTGTGTAAAGCACTGTATACTCCCTTACTTTCCCGAGCTTTTAAAACAAAAATATTCACATGCATTTTACTCGGGTGATGGGATTCGAACCCATGACCTTTGCCATTCCAGAGCAGATGTTTCAACAACTATAGACATCTAATAAATATCAAAGTCACTCCTTTTAGTTTATTTTTGAAACTGTGGATAAGCCATTTTTTGTACAAACTGAAAACTGAGCCGTTTGACATCGCATGTTTTTTGCTTGCCAAATATTACGTCATAGGCCTAATTGTTATAAATTACCACGATGATACGCGGACTATCGGACAGTTCGTGTAAAATGTAGATTGTGGAATTGGGTACTAAAGGTGTTACTGGTGCCATGCAAAAGTTTTGTTTTCGAAGTTCATACACATCCATCTTTAGGTTAAGTTTAACTTACCTTCAAAAGTATGTTTATTCTTGTATTGACGTCATAATGATGTGACTGTATCAAATATTCTTGTTACTCCTCGAAGAAAACGTACCGTTTACGACTACCTGTCCCAAGTAATGAATTAGTGTGTGTTTTATACTTTTATGACAGAAAACGCTTTCACACCGCAGTTAGTTGACGTTTACACTTGCTAGTGAAGTGTGTTTGAATGCCGTATCGCTGAAGATTAAGATGGTTGTACCAAGTTTAAATTACTTGTAGTCGTCTTGTCGATTCGAAGTTCTGTAAACTTGCTATGTTTGTTTACAATAAAGACCAACTTTTTAATCCAAAGAATAGTTTTTATTTCAGTTGCTTGCATTTGATGTTGATCGGTACTGTATCAAATGAGATAAACAAAGCATCGGTTCTGAGTTCATTGTTATCAAGTGACGTAAACAGAGCGTTGAATTTAAGGTAATTGTTTACATACAAGGGCAGCATCTTGTGACGTCAACAAATCTGCGCACGCGCGCCCGAAAAACAACAACTAAAAAATCGCTACAGGAGAGTGCAATTTCCAAACATAAAATAGGCCATCTTGGCAAAGTGGGCTTATACCATAGAGTTATATAACTAACTATATGGCCTATACTCTAGCTTGTGAGCAGCATAAGACATATTTTCAAGGCCTAGCTTACCAAAAAGCCAATTTCCACAAGATACAATACCGGACCCTATATAGTCTATACAAATTGTTATAAATTATACCACTGTTAAAACTGTCAACGAAACGTGTGGTTTATTTCTCAGTACAATATGTTTTTTTTTCCAGATAAAAATGAGTGTGACGATTGGGAGCCTAACGATTGCGAACAGCATTGTTATAACACGATCGGAGGGTACGCATGCGCGTGCAAGCCAGGATTCATCTTGGCTCCGAATGGTCGGAACTGCGTAGGTACGTATACAGCACCAATGTCAGTAACAAACTTGTAATGTAGTTGACATCACTTGATACAGGAGAAAAGGTGTTTAAACCCTTTTTCGATTTCAGGTATAAAGAATTGCGGAGGAGAGTACGGAGGCTACGGGGGGACGCTTATTTCTCCCGAGGGACCACCGATTAACTTCAATAGCACACTGGACTGCGTATGGCGGATTCAGGTTGACCCGGCGTACACGGTCTCTCTCAGGTACCGTAGACTGTTGTGTATTGCAAAGTACATTTCAATAATTATTTAGGACTAATTTTATATTTTATCATCAAGTTCTTCTCAGATTCTGGCCTGAACAGGGTTTTTTTTATACATGGACTAATTCTAAGCTGTTGAGCTCCACAATTGGTAAGGATATTTATCAGTAGATATTGGGTTCAACTTAAAGTACTGTGGTTGTGACTGGTTCCCCGTTTGTCTTTGCTTATTGTTTATTAGACAGTATTCCATGCTTAAAATTTTATGAAATTGGGCCCTGGATTGACAAGAAAATACCCTAGGGTGAAGCATATACCATAAGGACACCATGAGCAATCACACCGTCCGCCATTTTGTTTCTCCTTCCAGGATTAAACTGTTGCAATGGACAAGCAACGAGCCTTGTCGCGACTACATAGACTTCAACGAGGGCCAGGTACCGATGGGAGTCCACGTCCAGATCTGCAGCAAGGACGAAGCGCCGCATGTCTACAACACGAACTCTCACATCGTGTGGATGCATTATCGGTCTGTCTGGCCGCATGGTGGCGTCTTCCAAGTGGAATACTTCACTCGAAGGCGGGAAAACAACAGCGTGGAGTGCGGTGGCGTGCTTCACGGTAAAAATAACACTTTTCTCACGTGAACTTAATAACGAGAAGTCCCTTCGATCCATAAGCGAAAGTAGTGTAGTCTCGGCCGATTGCCTACCTCCAGGTAGTACTTTATTAGAGCTAAGTTCCGAAATCTACTCCGCGGCAGTATATAGAAAGCAAGACAAGCTCTCAAGAACAATCTACACAGCAAGCTACATATCACCGCAAACCGAAAAACACTCATTGTTCTGATTAAATTTTGTAGTCTTTAAATGTCCAGTGCTGTAGGCCGGTCTATGACTCTGACTCTGACTCTGACGTGAACGACAGGGACTCAGCTACAGCATATCATTTTGTTAAACAAGCAAGACTTTTAAACTAAAGATTCTCACTTGTTTTGACAATACAAAGTTACATAAGTTAACGGTACAAGAGTTTATACTTATGTTCCACTATTCGATTCCAGTATTTGATTCTCTGTGTTTTTTACAGCTGGTTCAAGTGGCATAATAGAATCGCCCGGTTATCCGTTTGCCTACCCAAATGACGTCAACTGCTTGTGGCAGATTACTGGACAGAACATCCGCTTGCAGTTCGAGTCCTTTGAACTCGAGAAAGAGGTCAGATGCTCTTTCGACTACCTGGATATTCAAGATGGCGACGATAATGAACCAAGAGCCAGGCATATAGGAAGGTGAGAACGTGTCAATAATCAAACTAGGCCTACAAATGGTTATTATTCCTGGCAATGAGACCAAATAGTGACCCTCAAAAGTGACCAGCACTGGAGTAAGCGCCTGAAGAGACCTGCTGAAAAATTGCTCAGTACTGTATAGGCTACTGCAGGAGAAAACCCCAACTGGAGAAAACTGAAGTGAGATTCGAACCGTGGTCCACGGATGTAAAGGCAGGGAAGAAACAATTAAATCCATCGTGGTTTATCATGATCAACCCTTGGGGTACATGTATATGTACATATTAACAAAAAAATAATCTTACAAGAGTTTTCATAATGCTAATGATTTGTATATTTAGTGACGTCATATTATTTCCCTTGCAGTAGAGATTGACTCACTTGTTTGAAGATTGATGATAATAATATAATAATTACAATGCGCCGTGTCTGTCATGAATAACACTCCTGGTGCCTTAATTATCAGACGAAGTGGAGACTGTTAATAATGATGTGATTGAGACGAAGCAACCATAATGCAACACCTTGAAAGGGATACAAGATAGGGTGGTGCATATTGCTGTCAGACTATGTCAGAAACAAAGTGGCAAACCCCTTCTCTTACGATGTACTGGGTTCTGGTAATACGTACATTATAGCACACAGGACCTGCAGCTTTTACGTCCCATCCAAAGGACGAAGCAACACTGGAGAAGTGCCTTGCTTACGGACACAAGTGTCAGGACTGGGACTCGAACCCACACCCTGCAGATCAGAGACACAAGAGCTGGGAGTCCGGTGCGCTTTGACCCGTAGCTCGGCCACGACACAATCTTATCACTTTGTGATATCCAGCACTGGGATCCAACACCAAATCTTTGCGAGTATTATGAGCAATAAGTATTTGACCTTATTTTTTATTGAACAACCGCCATTTTTGTTTGTTCCCGCTGCAGGTTTTGCGGCAATAGAGTTCCACCCAACGAAGTGACGTCTTCGACCGGGGAAATATTCATCAAATTCCAGTCCGACGCAACCGTTCGAGAAGCAGGCTTCAGGGTTATGTTCGAAGTGAATTAAAACAAAACAACGTCTACAGTTTATTTATGAGTTGAGAAAAGTGCGCCCTCAAGTTAAAGATTAGAAGTTAGAAGTAAAAAGATTAGATTTTCCTTCTTTGCTATTGTTTTGAAATTTAAGAAATAAAGCCACGTGGCTTGCCATCGAAATTCTTCCCAGTGCAGATGCCCCGACTGCCAAATGCAATGATCTGAGTTGCTGCCTCCTGTGAAATAGTTAATTATTTAGTTTATATATTATTGTTAAGCCAGATGTTATTGAATTAGTTATTACTTTGATAAGTCGGATTATCATTTTGTTGTTTATGGAAGTGTATTTGATAAAAGTAGTCCTCCCAGAGAACGGAACTATTTACAATAGACCGTGCGTACTCGATGTTTAGGTGAAACCTTGGGTTCCCATCACGAACACATTGCTGCAAACCCAAGTGCGAAAGATCCCCATACTAAGTTACTGGCTCCCTGGTGAGTCAACAGGTTTGTCTGGGGGGGGGGGGGTGTTGGAAACCTCAGAACCTAGCACAGGCTGTCAGAAAGACATCTATGAAGCCTGCTACAAAGAACAGATGGCTCCACTTTATCAGAGGGTTAGATCTGGATAGTCTGTACAATTTTGTGCATGAAGTATATGAGTGAATATAGTAGTCCCTCAAAGAAAAAAATAGAATAGAATAGAACAAAATAAACAATTAAACTACACAGCTCTGGGACCTGACCCCTCTTAGACGCGTGGAATGTTCCAGTTTACACCAAGGACTTGACTTCCCAAGGGCATTACACTTTAGGAGAAAACAGTGAAATAAATAACATGTTTTATAAATCTAAGATGGCGGCATGATGACGTGCCCAATGCATAAGGTCCATTGTCCCAACAACAAAGTGTTAATGATTTCGTTCCCTTCTTGACTACCGTCTTATGGCGACTGATGAACAAATATAAAATTACACTATGTCAAAATAATGAGTATGACTGTTTCGTTGTTTACATGGGAAGCTAGAAAGATAAATCTTTATCAGAGAGTTGTTTCTATTTCCTTTATGAGAAATTACATTTTCAAGAAGTGCAAGTATTTATTGGCACACTAAAATGTGAATTAAACTAAACAATCACATTTCATTAATTTCATTAATAAAATGATCGTTGTTGTTTTTCTCTGTATAGTGTTCACCTCTAATCTAATCTAATCTAATCTAATAAATCACTAAGTGTTCTAAGTGTACCACATCAATTACCTCAGCACACTTTAAACTTTTAAAATAAAAGGCATTTTAAAAACAGTACCAGTAAACAGTTTAAAATGGTAATATGGTAAAAAGATACCGTTAAAAATTAAAGTAAACGACAACAACCATATTAAGAGAAGGGAACAATGAGTTTTCACCAAAAACTTTGAAAAATTAAGTAAACACAACGACTTCCATAAAGAACGAAACAAATGGGTTTTCACCATTGACTTAAAGGATTCATAGCTACGGGCTGCACGAATGTTTGTTGGAAGATTATTCCATACACCAATATAGGAGCAGCAACGGAGAATGTATGATACCGTATGATAGTCATTATAGAATTCGCAGGTGGAGGCACTACTCTGCCTCTGCGGAACACGGACTCCATACCAACAGGTCATAAATATTTAATGTTCGGATTTGTGTAAAACAAAATCACATTTGTATCACATTGAACATTTCCAAGCTTGCGTTTCTTTAGATTAGACACACTTAGATGGGCTCGATACTAGTTTTATGCAATACAAAATTTGCCTGCTTTTAATTAGCGGCAGGCTGTTGGTGTTCGACACGATCAGCGGCCGCCTATCAGTAAACAGCCGTCTGGTTTTTCCTGAAGCCTAGCTACAGACTTACTATTGAGGGCGCTGTCTTTGGTGATCACGTCGACAACAACAAACAATCAGTACGATAATCATGGCGAGCCGAAACTTTGATCCGAATTCAGTGTGGTAAAAAACACCCCAGAACGACATAATGCCCGTAAGTATTCTCGGTAAATTAGCACAAGATTATCAAATCAAGAAAGTCGTGGGATAAACTGCGAGGAACTGTTAATAAATTATCAATAAAGTAGTTAAAATAAAATCGAAAAACGAAGTTTCAGTTTGTCATTTTTATTACCGTACATCATCGTTGAAAGATGGAACAGAGTGCCAGTGAGAGAGTAATTTTTTTAGCTTTATTGAATGTTCTTGCACGATTTGCTCGATTTACATGTCAGGAGTGCTGAATGATTTGTTCACTAGGCCCTTATATAAACAATTTTGTCAGTCAAAAGTGGCTAGTTCAATTGTTCAGTCATGTTGTTGTTGATAGTTATTTCATAGATAATACTAGAGGAACCCATATGGTTTTTACACATCAATGTCATGTACCAAATGTGTATACATTGTCAATGAATGATGCGTATGCAAGTGAATAAAGTCAAAGATAGGACCCAAAAAGTAAAAAACCTTTATGAGATCGTGGAGAATACCCTTATGACGAGATCAAACTGGCAGATATTGAACATGCAGATGGTTTACAGCCAAAGACTTGACCCCACAGCAAGGTTTGATCATGTAAATTGTAAAATCTTTGTCTAAGATTAAGACTGCTTTTTTAAGTAGCTGAACATGAACTTAGTCAACACCAACCAATTTTTTTCCCCAGAGTCACAAACTATCAGGTGGGAAACTATTGAGAAGACCACTGTCCCCAACGACACCGCCTGCTCCAAAGACTTCAGCCCCCGCCACTCACAAGAGAAGCAGTCACGGGTACCTTCAAAGCAAAAGCCTGCCCTCATTGGCAAGCCTTAGTCAGGATGAAGACGAGGACCTTGAGGAAGAGGAGTTGGTGTTTAGAGGTCGTGACCTCACCCCGGTGCCAAGCGTTGTGCCTTCTCTGGCCTCCGAATTTCAGGAGACCCAGTTGGCCCCTCAGAACACCCCAAAGATCCCGCTGAAGCCTTTGACTTCGAGATCCCACCGAGCTCACTCGGGTCCAGTCAACTCGCCCCGACTCCCCATCAGCAGGAGTGACTTGAAATTTGTCTTAGAGTCAAAGTATAAGCACCGAAGTGGCTCGGCCGAAACTTTCCAACCGGGATCGTTGGTTAAACCCTACAAGCCTCGCGGTCGAGACGGCTTTCCGCTGCGCGTTCCGCGTCACTTTCCTGAAGTCAAGAAGGAATTTCTGTACCTTGATCAGGAACATCTTAGATATCAGCTTCCTCCAGAGTTCACCCTGGAGGACTTCCAGGCTCAGTTTGCACCATACGGGAGACCCTTGCAACGAGACAATCTAAAGAAAGCTGTACTTTCAAAGCAGAACTTCAAGAAGATGACAACTTTGTTTGCGTCCTTTGTTGATGTTCCCCTCCAGGAAAAGATCAACATTACAGAACTTAAAGGTGATAACATTATCAATTTGATGGTGCATTTTGCCCGCAAATAGGGTATCAGTTAAAAAAATAAATATATTCTGCTGGTTCTACTTATCAAAATTCAATTATTAATCATATATTTGTTTGTTTGCGTTCAATGACCTTAAGTGTTTCACTTTGTATTATGTTCTTCTGAAACTAATGTCAGGTGAGGATATTCCTGAGCAGATTCCAAGAGTTCCCCAACACCAACTCCTCATCGAGATGGCTTGCATCATCCGTCAGCAGATGAGGAACATGATCAACGAGGAGATGATCGGAAGCATGCCCGGTACCCTGGAGAATGAGATGTCGACGGCATTGACTCCTGCAATGGCTGCCTTGACTTATGAACAGGCGGGGTCTGCGTCAAGTGCACTGGCAACAATGTCAAGGTGAGCTCTGAGGGAGTTCAAGGGTCGCGGACCCCAACTTAACTTTCTTACAGAAAAATATGTAAATCACAAAAGTTTGAACACTGAGGGTGCACTTGGGTTCCAAACACAAATGTTTTCGAGAAGGACATTTTTTGGTTTAGTCAAACCATTATCCAAGTAACTGATTTTCAATTCTGTCAACAGACACGGAAGCACAGGCAGAGAGGCCATGTTCAGCGTGCCTGTCTCAAAATACTTCCAGGGATCCCGACGAAGCAACTCTCCCTTCAGTAAGTTTGAAAGAATATTCTGAAGAAGTATTTGTTTATTACCCTTTGGTGCTCTTGCGACCATTAAAAGATAATCCGTGCAAGAGAAAACAAAAAATCATCTGCAAATCAAAGGAGTATAAGAGATGCTTGCATACAGACTTCAGATAAAAAGGTACTAAATGTTTTAACTTATAACATTTTTGAAATGAAAATAACTACTTGATTCTCCTTGATTAGTTTTTGAGGACAAATCTCTGATGATCTTTGCATTCATTTTTGAGCAATAAGAGTTTGAAGAGAATGAAAGATTCAACAGTATTACAATTTCTTAATGTCTGTCTTGTTTTCCTTTTTGGCAGATGAGCAAGATTCTTCCACCATCACACCATCAGAGCTCGCCATACTCGACTGCCTAGTCAACGGTGGACTAGCTCTCAGCCTAAAGGTACATCTTTGTCTTCCAAAACACAAGGTTTTCACACAGTCCTAATCAAAGAGACTCATCCAACTTTTATAGTGGGAGAATATACAGATATGCTGAACCACAGATTTTGAGGCACATCTTTTGGGAGCTGTATTCAAGGTTATAACAGGCATGCTATTCCTAAATTATGACAGCTGTCTAAAGTAGCCAATTACAAGTACCACACATCCTCTATAATGGGAATGCCGTTCCTACTGACGGACACACTGTCCTAGGCAGAAGGTTGGTCCAGGTCAAGTGGCGAGGAAGCCTTGATGACTGGGGAATGCCCTGTTGCAGCCTTCTGCTGTCCCCACAGCTGTTGACACCGCACAGCGATACCATCCGTTTGCTCCACCGTTGGGGACTTTGGTTATGATTGCTATTGGTCTAGGTCCTCCCCCGTGACCTTACCACTTTGGCTGACCCTGCTAGGTCCCCGGAGATTCCTGACAGCAGTGCTCCCTGGATTTGTGTAACACATAATCCCTTCCACCATGACAAAGTTGCAATCCTCAGACTCTGAGGACCATGACAGAATCTTCCAAGGAAAACAGTTATCAAAAATGTCAATATGACAGAGACACAGTACAAGAAACCATTCAGAAAAAATGGATAAATAATCTTGATTTTTTTCTTTCTTTTTTATTTGAATCTTGCAGGCTCACTTCATACTGTCTCTTCCAGAAATCACACCTTTAGCCAGGACGCTGGTGTATCTGAACCTGTCTTTTAACGATCTAAGGGTAAGTCTTTTCAGGAGAATTGTGTCTTCGTTATTACAAAGAGTGTCCAAGCTACTTTCATGCTCCTACACACAGGCGCACTCGCACACAATGGGAAGCCCACACAACACCTCTGAGCCCACCAACCAATCAGAGCAGTGCTGACTCTACACTGAAACTTCTAAATCTCTATAAAAAGACCAACATCTCAAACACTCTTCAGTCTCCTGACGATGACTAGAGCAGACTAAACAAATTATTGAAACCAATTAAAAACTCGCTCCGCTACAGTGAAGTTAGTAACAAAACGTCCCCTTGATCCACTAAGCGAAAGTTGCAGTCCCTGCCAATTTCCTACCTCCCCAGGTAGTACTTAATTAAGATACCTCACTTTTCGTTATTTTAATTGTGAAAGTGTTGCAAATTACTTCCGTATTCTGACTTTTAACACCCTGACTAATGCCCTAAACAGGTGTTTCCTCATGAGTTGCTGACCCTGAGGTGCTTAGAGGTCTTGAAGCTGAGGAATAACCCCCTAAAGGAACTACCTCTGGAGATACATCGCCTGACAAAACTAAGAACACTCGTCGTCTCCTTCAACCTCTTAACATCTTTACCTCCAAGGTAAGAGGACAACTTTTCCCCCTTCCCCCACCCAAGAGACCACATGGTTTTGTGCCCTCCATCCTCCCCACACCACCTGTTTCATTCAAGATCTTCGAAGACCTTCATGTGGTAGCTCAGGTTTTTCAGTCAATGACACACACGCGGCATTCTTTCTTAACAATGGTTTTAAAAAATAGTGAAAAATATTTTAAAAACTTGTATGTTGGGTTGAACAAAGAAAAATTTACTAGAGCAGTGCTTAAACCTGCAACCTTTGGATAAATGTGCCAGCGCTTTACAAACTGAGCTATCTAGCCCTATGTTGGCGGTCTCCTTATCTATGTTCAGGGGTGCCAGTCAGAATCCATATTACCTGTTGATTACCTGTTGATTACTTGAAAAAACTCATATGTAACAGAAATTTATTTTTGTTTAGAAATATAGATACAATGTGAACTTTTGAAAACATTTGAAAAGCTACCCGACCTTTACTTTGATCTTTATGGATGAGATGAAGTGAGACAAATTTTATCGCCGTTTTTGGCCGTTATGGGCATTTTGGTACTAGCCACTTGTGGCCACTGTGCTCACTAGTGAATCCAATTGTTCCTTTTTTTCTACAGCCTGTTCACACTCCCACTACAATTCTTGGACCTCTCCTACAACAGACTGAGCTTCTTGCCAAGTGAGATACGACATCTCAAGTAAGTTTTTAGTTTTAAACTGAAATGGAAGAGCGAGCTTGTAGGCAAACACCAGACTGCCTGATCTGCTTTGATGAAAGCATTTTAGTGGAAGACTTTCCAGGATGCTTGGGGGCAGCAGACTTACCAGGTAATTCCATTGTTCTTGGAAGTGTGCTCATGCTCAGAACTATCTTAACAATGGAAAAATTACCTGGTATGTCTGCTGCCACCTAGAGTCCCAGAGTCTCCAATTAGAGTTCGTTGATGATGTTCCCAAAAAGGGAACATGTCAAAGCTCCCACAAGGGGATGTAAACGCCAAGCTAGCAACAGCCGATCTCTCTCATACAAACATTGGTTTACCGACTAAGATTATGAGTTGCACAAATCATGAAATTGTGATTCAGTAACTACACGACAATACTTATTCCACTAGTCATTGTGTAATCAGCAGTTAGTGTGGTAGGATTCGAACCCACAATCTTTTGATTGCAAGTCTTGCAGTCTAACCACTTGACCACGGTGACATGGAGTCCATCAACAGGAAGTGAAAATAGTTATAGTATTTTTATATTGAACTTGCAGGTCAACCCTTCGTGAGTTGAATCTAGAAGGGAACCAGCTTCCTGGTATGCCGTGCTCTGCCCTGAAGCTGAGGAAATTACGCTACCTGAGGGTAACCAATAATTACATGCACCCACTCTTCTGGAAGGAGAACAGCCGAAATGAACCACAGGTAAGGTACCTCTCGCTGTATGATACATTTCCTGGAAGTTATTAAATCAGGGCTCAATTTCATAAAGCTGCTGAAGCATAACAAGTTGCGAAGCATAACAAGTTGCTAAGCACAACAAAATTATGCTGAACAGAATAGGGTTACCAGCTAAAATACCATTTTACATGTACAAAATGTAATTGGTATCCCGCTAAGTTTTGCTGAGCAGACAAATGTCTGAGAAAATAGAATTGGCTGTTGCAAACTGCTTACCAACCAAAAGGACCTGTAGTATAAATGCCAAAAGTTAGTTAGTGGCCTGATGTTTCGACCCTAGCAGCGTCTTTCTCGAAGGCTAAAAATGTCTATGAAATTGGGCCCTCCTAGGCATAGCCAGAGTTTCTAAAGCATCAAAACTGTAACACATTGTGATATGAAACTTATAAACAATTCAAGAGACATATGAACAGATATTTGCTTTCTCTTTGAATTTCCTTAGTTTTTTTTCTTCGTCTCCCATCAAGTGGTCCTTCAGCCTTTGTTGGACATTTTTCTTAACAACGAGGACAACTATTGGCTTCTTGAGAGACATTCTCGACAACAGTGTTTTGTTATCCTTTGAAAGTGTTTTAATTAAGCGGTTATGTCCTATGAAGAATAATCTGCAATTGGAATACACAATCAGAAACGCTTCTCAGATTCAAATTTTTTTCTGATAAAAACTGATAAAACTGTGATATTTGTCCATAAGCACATTACTAAGAAGTGAAATGATTCTCAAAATGCTTTTTTATACTATCGAAAGCTGCTGTACTTCTGAACAAGTAAGTTTTTATTGCAATTAATTTCAAGAGTGATTACCAATCGTGTACCTTTCCTTTAACAGAGGCTCTTAGATCTGTCTTCGCTCACTGTGAAACAGAGCAACCTCGACGAGAACTCAACTGCTCTGCCAGATTTCCTCTGCTCTGTTCTAGATAGGTAAGAATCACTTTTGTTTGGTTCAAAAGCTCTGCAACTTTCGTTTTTTTTTTTGTGAAATTGTGCGTGGAGTTTTGCCCAGTTTTGTAGTTTTATCACAATCCATTTTTAGTAAGAGCTGTAAAGTCTCCCTGATTCTGAGAGAGTTCACTGAAAATCAAGCAATCTTTCCATGTTCTACTGAACAAATTAGAAGATCTCCTGATTATGGAAACTTCTTCCCTATTATGTTGACTGTAATTCTAAATATCTCCCCAATTGTCGATCAACTTCTCCCTGATTGCAAGATGCAAATGTTGGTAGTTCTGAGAAAGACACTTCCTCAAAGCTTTGAGAAAACCCAACAGTAACCTCAGCCCTTCAGCTTCCTTAAAATGTACGTTCTTCTCCTACAGCTACACCATATGCGATTGCTGTCAGGGGCCTTTATACGGGCCAGGCCTGCGAGTTATCCGTCCGTGCAGCAAAGCGTTCGGCGTGCGCAAGGTACCGTTCATCTTCACGTCATGCTCGCCGTACTGCAGGGATACGTTCAACTCCAGTGTGGAGTCACTCACCCAGATGCTGTATATGGAGGATGATTGATGGATAGTCGGGTTCCTTTGGAGCTGGAGTCGGGGTGGGGGACAACTATGATTTGGATGGGGGTAGTAGGTTGGGGGGTGGAGCACGCATCCTGGGGGTTAAGACACTCCGGTGTGGCAGGAGATCCCGTCCCCCCCCCCCCCCATATGGGGAACTGTGTACAAGCTTCTTCTGATAGCGCCCTCTTTTGAATCATCCTCCTCCAACCCATGTTAATTTCCCATAAGGTGGACAGAATCTCGGGGGACAGATTTCTCTAGGACACCGTGAGCTGTTTGGGGGGGGGGCATCATTAAGAGGGACTGTTTGGTACAATTCGATGGGGAGGCGGGAGGTATATGGGTTGGGTAGAGGTAATTCACAACCACAGTTTTTACTAAGGCAAGGATTATTAAGGTAGTTTAAGTTCTCTCAACCAGCAGGCGATCAAATCCAGCTTTGTAACTGGTAGTTTAATTCAGTGACGGCACAGTCACTTGGCATAAGTTGACGCAAAGTATTTTGATTACACAAACTTACAAAAGTATTACAAAAATATAAGAACAACTTTTATTGAAGCAGATGAGATTTATTGTCACGATTAATGTCGTTTTAACAACAGATGGACAGTGTAAATAAAATCACAATTTGTATTATTGGTAAATAAAGTTTTTTTCTTCTTGTTTTTTCACCTTTCCGTGATCTTGAGATGCTCTTTAGAGAAGGCTATCAAATCTTGGAACATTTTTTCTCCGACCTCGAACACCAGTGGCCAAGTTGGTCCCAGAACGCCATGGAATCCTCCTTCATAGTGCTCCCATCTAACGGGAACCCCAGCGTCCCGGAGCCTGAGTACATAGAACACGCCGTGGTCTCTAATTGGATCAAATTCACAGGTTGCCACAAAAGTTGGCGGCAGCCCTCTCATGTCCGGTCTCAGAAGTGGGCTGGCCCGCTGGTCCAGAATCAAATCTTGGAGCTGCTCCCACACTGTATCGTCACCCCTCTGCTCGGCGAGATTCGGCGCTTTATAGTGGCCGTAGTCTTGCATTCCCAGAGGGAGTAGGGTGTGATTGACGTACTGCGCCAGAGGAGAGTCGCGCCTAAACGTGACTGACGTGTGTGTGTTGTCGATCAGGGCGTCCACTACCCGTTTCTCGGACCTTCCCAGGAGGTAGAGGCACGTGAACTCGCTTGCCTCCTTCCACGTGACAATAGAACCATCCAATCCAAACAGCGAGACGGACAACATCGTACCTGGCGTGTGGTTATCGATGAACTGGGTGATAGGATAGATCATCGCCTGAAAGGCAAAGTCCGGGTAATGACGATCGTCGTGGAGGAGTTGAGACACCGATGCGGCGAGTGCGCCACCACGCTGTCCCCTGCGATGCCGATTCGCGAACGGTCCACGTGGAAGTCTCTGGCGTGGTCCATGAACCATTTGGAGGCGATGATGCAATCTTCGAATGCGGCTGGGAATGGGTGCTCCGGGGCCAACCTGTAACTATAACCAATTGCAGACAACTGATAAGCAACCCAAAACACTAACACTGACCTTGATATACCCGATCCCTAAGCCTGCAAAGTCTATCCCCCACCCAATAAGCCATTTGCAAGTTAGATTTGAATAATGTCTGGTAAAACTTGACTTGCTTAGTCACAAGTTATCGCATAAATTTGAATTCCTCAGACCAATGAGAGAGTGACATGATTCGAGGCAAGCTTTTGCGTAGTTGCAAAAGAGACGGCGAACACCCATACACGATTCCGAATGAACAAGGGTTTGCTCATCTGGAGGTTGCTATACAAAAGCTTGCCCCGGACCATACAGCAACTGTGTCTCTATAGTCTGAAGAGTAGACCGATCCATTAAGCCCCACCCCTTTAGCATATTGACCAATCACAGCATTGGCTGCCTCACCACTGCACACGTGTGCAGCACATGTGCGTCTCTCCAATGCCACACTCGCGACATGAACGTGCGCGCTTTAAGTACGCGCGCACGCATGTTTACTTTTCTAATGGGATTTTAGCGTGTCGGACTTTGTCGGACTTTCGGTGGCGTATAGCCAAGGTTGTGATTGGTCAACACGTAAGTGGCGGAGCTTAATGGATCGGTCTATTCAAATGTAAGCGGTAACTCTTGACTAAGAAAGTCATTGCACCAGACGATCTTAAAATCAAACTCGCAACACGGCTTATTTTTAAAGATAAAGTTTAAATAAAGTTATTCTTCTTTCAAAAGCGGTTTGTCTCCAAACATACTTACTCTATGGATACTACTACACTGTCCAGTTCTTCTGCAAACCGCCTCGTCAAAATATCAAACATATCTGCACAACAAAAACGTAATGAGTCCAAGTTTACATTTCTAAAAAAACAAAAACAAAAAACGTGTGACAGCGGCCGGACTATTAATTTGTAAATTGATCAATTTTCCGTTTGGATATTAAATCGGTCTTTGAATTCATCGGGATCTGAAAAATGGTATCGCAAACCATGAGAAGGTTGTTTTATGGTATGATCACGTTCATTATTAAAAAAAATTTAAACTTTTTTTTGGTCATAACTTTTTCATGTTCCATTTCTAGTCCATGGTTAACTATCCAACAACCCTTATTTTAAAAATAAATATCTCAAAGGCATCGTGGGTTTTGGATCGTGGGTATGAATCCCGACCAGGAGAACTTCATGTGGGTTTCCCCCCACGACTCGAACATTTTTTGTTATCACACAGTGGTGCAAGGTTAAAGACTAAAGGTACACGTTGCCTTGAATCTGCCGAGTTGGTCTAGAAAAAGCGTTTGTAAACCGTTCACAGGTTTGTTATTTTGTGCATATGTTGAGCTACACCAGGTGAGAAGACTGGTCTTTGACCATTACCAAAGGTGTCCAGTGTCTTTAATATCCCACTTCTACCCACTTTCTGGGTCAGTCTGACCCAGAGATGGGCCAAGCCCCATGGGACCAGGAATCCGGGTAAATATTCTGACCAGGGCATTTGAAGGTAAATTGTTTGCTGTTTAAACCGATGAGTGTCGCATGGTTCTGTACGCCCTCTATTTATAGTTGGGTTAAAACCAAATCTCAAAAAAATAATAATAAATTCCCTCACCGGCACTTCCCAAAACGAATGCACCTCCGTGTATGAATACCAGCGCCGGTCCCAGTCCAGGCTGCTTCTCTATTGGCTCGTACAGACGAACTTTGACCCCACCAAAGGTCGTGACCGATGACCGGATGTTGGAACCTGGTACTTCCGACGGACTGATTGGCAAGGCCTTCTTGATTAGTGAGCGAAACGGTATGATGTAGTGCGAGGAGGTGAAGAAGGAGATGACGTTGGCCTTCAAAACAAAAAAATTAAAGATCGATTGAGCATTTGGTTAAAGACATTGGACACCTTTGGTAATTGTCAAAGACCAGTCTTCTCACTTGGTGTATCTCAACATGTGCACAAAATAACAAACCTGTGAAAATTTGAACTCAATTGGTCGTCGAAGTTGCGAGATAATAATGGAAGAAAAAACAACCTTGTCACCCTTGTCATCTTTCAGGTGCTGGATTTCGAGACCTCACGCGTGAGGTCTCAAAATCAATTCAAATATTTTACTGAGAAATTACTTCTTTCTCAAAAACTACGTTACTTCAGAGGGAGCCGTTTCTCACAATGTTGTATACTATCAACAGCTCTCCATTGCTCATTACCAAGTAAGTTTTTATGCTAACAATTATTTTGAGTAATTACCAGTAGTGTCCAGTGCCTTTAAACATGGAGAAAGTATTACTCTTACATTTCTGGTAATTAAACTAAGGAGGTCTCATAAGTGAACGTAGTCACTGTAGCTCGCAAGCCTGAGGAAACCTATAGACAAGGGTGCTTGCCATGTGAACCAGAAACACCGGGGTTAACCCCCACTCTTCCGCGATAAGTGTTCTGGTTTCTTTTACGTGCACTTCCAGTCCTAGTACATTTGACCCACGGCTTAACGTCCCATCCGAAGTATAGCAAAGCAATTACATAGTAAAGTATATTGCTCCGGGACACCAGTGGTGTGCCACGATCGGGACTCGAACCCACACTCAGCTGATCAGCAACACCAGAGCTTGAGTCCGGTGGAAATGATGCATTTTGATTTGAAGAAAATGTTTCTGAAAGTTGAAGTTGAACTAATATGAACATACATGTATACAGGACCCGACCACGATTTTTAGGGGGGGGGGGCGGGGCGACAAATTAATATATGATGGGATCATGGCAAAGGCAAAATGGTGGCGATGTTGGCCAAATTTCACTAAAATATTTGAATCTGAGAAAGGCTTCAGGCATGAAGCCGTTCTCACTCGGCATTTGAAAGCACACAATTCTATGCAGCAAGGGTACTGTTTTTCTTTCATTTATTTATTGCAACTTCGATGACCAATTGAGCACAATTTTTCACAGGTTAGTTTTTGTATGTGAAACACACCAAGTGTGGATACTATAGTCTTTGAGAATTACCAAAACGTATATCCTGGCTTTGTAAGAAGCTCAGATGAAATGTGGCCCAGCTATACACCATTCAGATCCGGCGGTTCGAGCCCCGCATGACACGGTCGGAATTACATAATTACCGTGTCGGTTGCCACACGTTTTGCACCGGTAAAACATCTGTACTGCCAGGGGTTGACGATGCCGGTCGGCGTTGGGGAGTTCATGTAGTAAGCAACGAGGAAAACCCATGCGAACAGGAGGGCGAAAATGCCAGTCCGCAATGTCGAGTGCTTAGTGGTTGACGACGACCTGACGAGGGGGACAAAAATCAACATTTTGACATCTTCATGTAAATACTGAATCGGTTTCTAAGGTTTTCTACGTCGACAGCTCAAAGTATTTTTAGTTAATTTTGTTTTTACAAAGTGGAGGAAGGCTTGAAAGAATTGGGTGGCCTGGGGTCGATTTCACAAAACTCTTCCTAACTTAGGACTAGTCCTAGGCAATGCTAAGTAGAGACAGGACTTACTGGTCCTAACTTTAGACTAGTCCTACCTCTTACTGTCTTAGTATTACCAAGGACTATGTTAGGAAGAGTTTTGTGAAATCGACACCAGGTAACAAACTGAGAGCTTGCAAGCCAATTTTGGAACAATAATTTAGTCTAATTATTATCAATATACCTTTTTGTACTGGAGGTCGAGCTCTTCATGATGTTTTGTGGGTTGCTTCGATGACAGGAAAGGAAGTCAAAACAAGACGGCGAAATGTTGCTCGGGGTTTCCTAGCTAGGCTTGACAGATACTATTTTTTTTCTCGAAATATAAGTAATTCGGCACTTCGAAAAGGATTTTACAAAGGGGGTTGAGCCCCGATGGTTGATAATTTCCCTATGGACTTTCCAACACGAACGCTAATGGGTTGATTATAGATATTTAATGACAATGGACGTGCGATCTACCTTGGGTACTAGCTGATCACCCGATAAAGATCCCCTATAGAGGCCTGAACTATTACGATTTGCAGCTCGGCATCCTTGATTATTTCTTGTAGTCTAGACTTAGATCAGTGCATAGAGCAATGTTGCTCCATGGTTGCTCTATAATCAGTGCATGGACCTCCATGATCAGTGTACATTATCTACTTGGTAGCAGTTCGTTCAATGTTCAGCTGGTATTATGATAACGAGTATTTAGTAACTGTTTGCACACCGTGTCATAAACAAAGGATATAAAGGACACGAGCGTCCATCGTTGACGAGACAGAAAAGTTATCGATTGATTCCAAATCGAGGCCAAAGTTATGTAACGATTCTTGGGGTTTTTAAATCAACCTTTTGTCTGGCTAGTCTTCATTTGAGCGTGAAAGACTATACGACGTAGGGTAATACCCCCTCCCCGCAGTGCGTGCTCATCAACCATGAAGATCGTCCTCTTCACAGCCATTATAGCCGCATGCACCGTCCAAGTGGAATTAATTTATGCGCAGTTTCTTATAATGCGCTCATCCTGCCCAACGGGCATCTCAAAGCGCTCATAAATGTTACCCAAACTACTGCATGATGAATTGTGTTTCGATTTTTATGCAAACCCATTTACAAGTACCTACTAGTAGTGTTAAAGGAACATTACAGAATTGGTCAGTTTATGTATATGGTGGATTACATAGAATGCTTACACTGCCAGCAACTGTTTTGTTAGCAAAAACCAATTCAGTAAAATTTCCTTTAACAAGGTGCGCGGAGCTTTCTGCAGCCCACCTTGCCATACATAACGGCGAGAGAACCACCTCTCGCAACCCAGGGTGTCCGGTGCAAACACCACACTTGACCTACTGCTTATGTCACAGGACTGAGGACACGTTGCCTTGGATTGGGCGATTCGGGCTATAAAAAGCGTTTTGATGACACAAATTGAAACGAATAATATGGTTTAGAAAGATGTATCGAAAGTAATGGTCCGCACAATTAAGCCTCGAAATTGTGTGGTTTTCCTTTTACTTCTTGAACTGACACCGTCCGCCATTTTGTAGATCCAAAATGTTGACTCCACAAAATCAAACTGATTATAAACATCCTCATAATAATAATATACATCACCTGAAGGGCGTCCCAAAGAGCTTTAGGGTTTTTATCAGGTATGGAGAGCTATTTTTATGTTTTGAACTATAAGACCAATTTTACATGTATATTTAACATCTAGCATCTGACGGTTTACAAGATGTTATGTCAGAAACACCGCGAGGCAAATCCCTAATTCTCTTAAACGACAAGTGCGGTGTTCTTTATACATGCATTTACACAAAGCACGGGACCTACGGCTTTACGTCCCATCCAAAGGACGAAGTAATGTGTCTTTCTAATGGACACACTAGGTGTCAAGACCGGGACTCGAACCCACTGACTCTGAAACAACATAATTTTCTTTCGGCGAATTAGCGGGCAAGGCAACTTTAACTAAATTCCTTTTAAACTGCATTATATTAATCAACAACTCTTGTTTGATTAACACGGGGCGTCACGTGATCGCTCCATTAACTTCATATTTGGCATAAGTGCCAAATGGACTATGATATTTCAGTAAATAAAATACGTTTTTGTTTATTGAAATGATAGTCGGTATAAGGTCAGATTGATACCATTATTGCGACCTTGATTTTCCCCCTGACCTTTCAGAGTTCAGAGTTCACTTGAAAAATAACGCACAGCTTTCTGGCACGCTGTGTCCAAGTGATCATCGTCAAAGCTGCAGGTGGCATTTTATTCTTGACGGTTGTAAACTGATAGCATTATTTTAAACAATTCTTCACAAGTATCGGTGAGACTTTGCAGAAAAACGTAGACTTACACAGGAAATTATGCTACGTCTGTGGCAGAGAGACCGTTCCATTCACCAAAATGGGTAAGATGTCATCTTCTCATCTTGTATGTTCTAAGTTCATAATTAGTGTTTAACGCTCAAAAGCGTACAAATGGAAATACTGGTTTTACTTTTTGAAATGCCTTAGAAATCACATGGAACTTAATGAAGAAAAGATACAAAAGGTATAACTGTCTTACTTTCTGAACAATGTAAACAACCTAATTTTGTGATGCAACTTCCACGTGTTAACTTCCCTATCAACAGGCCTCTTCTGAAGACAGTTCATATTGCAACATCACATCATGATTATTTCCTGCAAAACTACTGATCACTACTCTGCATTGTTTTTTCTACAGTGATGTTGTCATTGTTTGAAGTGCATAAATGATCATGTTACTATGCAATGGTTTATTCAAATAATATTTAATCGTGCACTGAACACATTTCTGGGTCAGTATTGACCCGTATTCCAGATATCAATTCTTATATTGCGCAATTCCAAAAATGATCATAAACGAACATAAACATCAGCAATGTGAACACACAAATAAATTGGTTTTGAGATTGCGCTTGAAAGCATCAACCGTTGGTGAGGATCTTAAGGTCTGCGGTATTTTGTACCAGAGAGTTGGCCCGAACACACTAAATGATCCATTGCCTATCCGTTTTTTACTCTTAGAGATGACAAGACGAGTATAATGTCCAGGTTCGAACGTAGGTCTTCCCTTGATGGTAAATGGGTGATGGCAATGCAATCTGTAAGGTAGACATATAGGGGACCTGGGGTCGATTTCACAAAACTCTTTCTAACTTAGGACTAGTCCTAGGCAATGCTAAGAGATAGGACTAGTCCTAAGTTAGGACCAGTACTTAGGACTAGTCCTATCTCTTAGCATTGCCTAGGACTAGTCCTAAGTTAGGAAGAGTTTTGTGAAATCGACCCCAGACCCATTTCTGGGTCAGGTTGACCCGGAAACCGGTTTAGAAGAAAATGGATTTTAATTTGGATTCTTCGTCTGTTTGACCCATTTCCGGGTTATTTTGACACTGATTCCGGGCCATACTGACCCAGATATGGGTCGGGCCTAACGGGATCCCCCTGAATCCGGGTCAATTCTGACCCGGGAGTTATCAGAGTATGACCCGGGAGTTATCAGAGTATTATGCAGCCTGCCATGGAATACGTTTCTAACTCTTTTGGCGTTTACACGAGTACATTATAATTTAATATTGTCAACATTTTTCTTGTCGTTTTATAACTTCCCGAACTGATTATTTCCGTTGGGAAGTGATGGTACCCTCATTTTCCGCAAATATTTATTAATAAAATTATAAATCTTTCCCCTTTTGTTATTCATGACACGATTTTTTTTAAGCACCCTTCATACAGGCAGCGGCTCAATGAGTACAGTCGAGTATAGTTCATTTTCGAGGATGTGTTTACCGTAGATAGTGAAGTCACTATAAATACTAACCCCGGCAGCGGTTCGGCGGACATTTTGCGTATGCGCTCGGAACTTTTCGGGTATTCTTTCGGCTCCGTAACACATGAACAGGAGCTATCTAGCGCCCTCTTGATGGAATACGGCTTGAGCTTATTCGAGACTGTCCGCACGGCTCCACAGGGGTTAGTAGTTAGTGCCAACCAGTAGGGATAACTTTGTCATGTCGAATCCTGTGTTTACAATAGCACTTAACGATTATCTATGTACCAAAACAAGTGTGTCAGGCTATTTCCTGCACTTAGTGATTGCTATCAATGATTGTCATTAATTTAGTTTTAAAGCTAATTTTAAAGTAAATTTTGATGTGCAATGCAGATCCTGGGATTTCATGACAGTTTCTATGTTTAATAGATTTAAAAATATATATAGATATAAATACATACAAAATCTATTTTTCTGATCAGCAGAGAGTGGGTTCGAATCCCGGTCTTGGCATCCTTAGAAGCAAGACACTTGACCATTATCTCTTCGTCCTTCGGACGGGACGTAAAGCCGTATAGGTCTCATGTGTTGTGTAATGAACGTGAAGGAACCCAGTACACTTATCGTAAAGAGAAGGGGTTTGCCCCTGTGTATCTGGCATGGTCTGGCAGCAATATGCGCCACCTCACCTTGTAATTGTATAATTTTCAATGTGTTGTATTATATGGTTGCTTTATCTCATGAAATCATTCATAACAATATCTCCACCTGTTTGGATAATTCGGCGCCAGGAGTTTTATTTATGACAGCCACACTCTAAAAACTTCCGGTCAGAATTGATCTGGATCCCGTGGGGCCTGATCCATTTTAGGGTCAGTATGCTCCGAAATCTGTGTCAAAATTACCCTGAAAAGGGTCAAGATAATGCAGAGTCCAAGTTAAAATTCATGTTTAAACTACTCTCCAGGTCAGCTTGACCCAGAAATGGACCAGGCAACCCGGGACCCGGACTCCCTGGTAAACTCTGACCCGGGGTTTCTAAAGAGTGCATGAAGCATTCTATACATGTACACTGTTGTTATTATTATCAAACGATTTTCCAGGGGTTCACCTCAAAGCAAGAAACACAACACCATGAGAAGGAGTGCAGCGTTACTCATCATGATGTCAGTGGGATCGATACTTGCGGCTCACTACCTCAATTCCCCGACGCCAGAGGGCCTAGAGAACCCATGGAAGTACCGATGTTTTTTGGGTTGTAAGAGAATGGTTACCGATATTGTAAGTTTCAAGAATACCCGCACAGATTAATCTTTTGGGACGCTAGGTGGCAGCAGATCTTACAAGGTAAATCCATTGTTCTCGGCAATGCGCGCATGCTTAGAACTACGTAAACAGTGGTATTTTATACCTGGTATGTCTGCTGCCATCTAGCGTTCACAAAAGTCTCTAATTCTTTCAAAACCAAAATGAAGTGATCAGAGATCACGGGGGGGGGCAAGAAAATTTAACAAATGAAAGCTCTCATGGTTAGACAGCTGTGGTGGATGAGCGCCACATGAGTTGAAACTATAATGTGTTTACAAAAACAATCAAAATGTGCTTTCTTTTAGGCAATTATAAAAAGGCTCACTTTTAATTAATCTCACAGTTCGTTGCTTGTGATCTAAAACCTAATTTATTATAGATGATAATCATTGTGGCACTGAATATAATTTACCTTCCTTTGGTTAATAGTTTAAAGGAACATTACAGAATTGGTTTTTGCTAACAAAACAGTTGCTGGCAGTGTAAGCACTTTATGTAATCCACCATATACATAAACTGACAAACCTGTAGAAGTTTGAGATCGATCGGCCATCTGGGTCACGAGAAAATAGTGAAAAAGCCGATTACACATTTGCATGAAATCATAATAGGTTCAACAAACGAATAAAACGCTCACTGAGCGATAAACTCCAATTGGAAAATTAGTTTATTCATTTCTCATCAAATATGGCATTTCAGACAGAAATATTTCAAGGGATGTTTTCTACTATCATCATCATTAGACCGTGTAAGTTTTATGTAAATCTGTGATCAAAAGTATATTTTGCAATTACCAATTCTGTAATGTTCCTTTAAAGGTTAACCTAAGCGACTGTACTGTGCCTTCTCTCGACCCCCAAAAAGCTAAAAACCATGAAGCTGAGAATTGTACTTCAACCCAGAAGTGTTTTGAAATGAATTCCTGAAATAGTTTGATAGGTTAATGTTGATATTTTACAAGATTACAGAGACTGCATTACAACCTGTATCTTTCCGATCTCATCTGAACTTCGATTCATTCAGAACCTTATCTAATCGAAGCCGAGGTTGGTAGTAAACTGGAGTAAACATTATAATCTACCACTAGGCCATGGACGTGGTGGGTCCAATGATCAAATTTTAGGATTGGGCAAAATTCCACAAAAAGGTTTTACAGTTTACTCGCGTTCATCTGACCAAAACCAGTTGTAACCAGTGCAATCACCTTAAGGTTGTTTCATTGACTTTAATATTCTGGCGACAAAACAAAGGAAACCCTTGAGTTGATTTTCTGTGGATATTACAATGTTCTCTTCGAGTCCTCAGATAAAAGAATGATACATACAAAATGAAAAACAAGACTGAATAAATCAACTCAAAAACTCAAGAATACTAATTGACATCTTCCGAGCACTCAAAGACTTGGCTAGTCTATTTACAAATCTGTACTCTGAACGCACCACGCAACAGTATTAAATTAAGATTTGGGAACTAAAGGCAGACTCAAAGCTTCTACGCCCCAAAATCCAGAACTAACCAACTTAAAGAAAAAACTCCTAGGTCTTATTTTTTTTAAATATATATAAACAAAGTTCCCTCCACTCAAATCTTAAAACACTTCATAGCCTGGCACTCGCCTCTCACACCAAGAACCAAACGAAAGTGCAAAAACCTCTAAATGGTTCTTGTTCCCCTCTACCCACTGTGCAGGCATACTTCTTATCTCTCCTGACATCGGCACCTTTCATAAAGAATTTTCGACACCTGATGGATTTCTTGATTCAACCCACCCCGTTTGAAGTGGACGGGTCAAACATCCGGGCAACTGTTACGCACTTCAATGGGGTCAAAGTTCGACTGTACCAACCGATCAACCGGACGCCTGGTACTCTGGGGCCGGCGCTGGTGTTCACCCACGGTGGTGCGTTTTGTATTGGGAGTGCATGTAAGTAAGCTCATTGGAGGAGTTCGGAGATAAGCACATCAGGTGCATCATACGAAGTCATTTAAATTGTAAATAATTACACGATTACATCATTTGGTGAACGAAAACAAAATTAAGATAAAAATGCCTTGAAAAATTACATGAGAGAAGGTCGGCTCGGAGCAAAAAGGACCTTTAAGACATAGAAAGACTCAATCGGCTCAGAACAGAAAGGACTTAAGAGCTAAAAAAAAAAGACCCAGGCTCGGAGAAGAAAGGATTTATGAAAAGGACTTTCCAGACCTAGAAAGACCCAGGCTCACAAAAAGACCCATTCGGCTCAGAGAACAAAGGACTTATACCACGTCGTGTATGGTGTTATTAAGTCCTTTCTGCTCTGAGCTGATTGGGTCATTTTTGGGTTTTATATGTTATCTCCTTTTTGCTCTGAGCCAACGTTCTTTAGGAAGGATGCTCAAGCTGAATAGCCTTTTCGACAAAATGGAACGTAAAAACATTATCATGACTGTATTTGCTCATGAAAAGTATGGGATGAACTTTCACCCAAAAGTTTGTATTTTTGTCTGTTTTGGGGTCTGACTAGTGGAATGAGAATTTAATGTATTATTTTGTACGTTTTTCAGCTTCATTTGATGTTGTCACAAGACGCTTAGCTGAGGAGCTAGACTGTGTCGTTGTATCAATTGAGTGAGTATTGGCCTTTTGATTGTGTGTGTTGTTGTTGTTGTTGTTGTTGTTGTTGTTGTTGTTGATGCGGTTTTTTCGTCTCATTTTCTGTCATCGTTGAACAAATTTATCACACTAACCCTGAAGGAGAAAGGAAGGAAAACGATAAAACATAACAATTTAGTGTAGCCTAAGCATTGTTCTAAGGTTAGGTTTATAGGCTACGCTTAAGTTGGAAGTAGGGACGAAGGAGCAGTTTCCTTTCGGCCAGAGTGGAGCTCTGAAAATGCACAACATTGAACCACTAGGGTGCACCGAATGAGGGCCACATAGGAATCTCAGATTAAAAAAAAAGGGATGACTTCAATTTTGATTCATGCCAGATTTTGGATACTAAGGAAAAACTATATAATTAGCAAGTTTATATAAATTGTTTTGATAAACCCCATATACAGTTACAGACTGGCTCCTGAGCATCCCTACCCAGCCGCTTACCACGACACGCTCAACGCCTCCAAATGGTTCATAGACCACGCCCACGAGTTCAGTGTCGACAGTTCGCGAATCGGCATCGCCGGGGACAGCGCGGGAGGGACGCTCGCCGCGGCCGTCGCCCACGCGTTACACGACGACGCAGACTGTCCCGACTTCTCGTTTCACGCTCTGATCTATCCCTTCACGCAGCTCCTCGACGCCCACACGCCCGCCGCGGTCCTTTCCAGACACCTTTTCGGCAAGGACGGCTCTATCGTTACATGGAGGGAGGCGGCCATGTTTTGCAGCTTCTACCTGCTCGGCCGCTCGGACCACAGATTTGAAGAGGCCCTCCTCCAAAACAAACACATTTCTATGGAGTTTCGACAGAGCAACGCACCCCAACTCCAATATGTCAACCATTCACGTCTTCCGTTGGACATGTGGACGGACTATAAATCTAAACCACTCCTCACCACAGAGGATGATCTAGACGACATTGACGTATGGACCAAACTGAAAGACATGATCTTAGACCCTCGAATATTTCCGCTCATGAGAGCTGACTTGAGTGGGTTACCGCCAGCCTTCGTGTCTACCGTTGAGTACGACGCTATGAGGGACCACGGGATTTTCTACGCCATGCGGCTTAGAGACGCGGGAACACCGGTGCGCTGGGCTCATTACGACGGTGGTTTCCACGGAGTTTTCGGTCCATCCTGGCCGTTTGTTTTCGATGTCGGTGAAAAAATGTTCAAGGATTTTATAGCATTCGCCAAAGAGCATTTAGAGATAGACACAGCTGTATAAATACTCTGTAGATTGCACCTAAAATGCAAAAAAATAATGCTTTACGTATAGCAAAACAATGCAAGGTTAGTGTTAACAAGTTAATGCAAAAAATGCAATTGTTTCGGCCAATTTGTATGCAAGAAACTGAATTTGGGCTCTGGTGAATTTGAGACTTTTGAACGCTAGCTGGCAGCAGACATACCAGATAAAATTCCATTGTTTACGTAGTTCTAAGCGTGCGCACAATGCCGAAAAATTGGATTTACCTGGTAAGTCTGCTGACACCAAAAGTCCCCATTGTGTTCAATATTGTTTTCTGTTTTCTCTTTCTTTTTCTTCTTCTTCTTCTTAATAACCTTAACTTTTTGTCACTAAGAATCACAGACCATTTCGATAAAGCCGATGAAACCAAAGTCCAACTAGCCTTTAGGATGTAAAATTCTTACTTATTTATTTATTTTATTTATAAATTCAGGCTCAAAATTAATACAAAGGAAGCATTTGGGAATGCTCAAAAGCGAAAGTAGCGCGTGCACATGTCATGGCCAAACGGTCGAGCGCACAGAATTCACGTTATGGTGGACGAGTCAGCCGAGTGTGGGTTGAGTTGAGTCCCGGTCATGATATTTTGTGTCCTTGGGCAAGGCACTTGACTACAATTGCTAGCTCATCACCAAGATGTATAAATGGCAACCTCGTCCCCATGGTTTACTGTATTTCCAACCATGTTTACAATAGTAAACCCTGGGAGGGAAACTCCTTACTTGGACCCTGATTGGACAAAACCAAATGTTAACCTTTGTCAAAACAGCCAGCAGGCAACCAATGTACAAACAGGCTATTAAATCTGGTACCGGACCACAAGACCATGACGAAGATGTGAATTTCGAAAAGTAGCCAGACTATTCTAATTTGCATACGTATCCAAAATGTTTGGATATGCAAATGATCCAATACCAGGGTGAGAGAGCGGTCAATCTCGTACTGCTCGACACACCCTGGGGACGAGGTTGGTATAAATGGGTACCTGGGAGGTTAGAAATCGTTGATGTGATAAAAGCGCTATAGAAGAACTGCATATCATTTTAATTTAAATGTTGATGTGAATGACCTGGTGCCACTGGCTGCTGGTACGGGCTATTAAACGTGTAGTTATTCTTCCCCCAAAATGTAAATGTTATTTCCCTTTGAAATATGCCTATCCAATTAAAAAAAAGTTATTTGTTCGTCTCCAAATTGTGTCGTGTGATCAATCATTAATTTGTATCAAAACACCCCAAAACACCCAAACAAACAAACAAACAAACAAACACCCAGACAAACTTCTCAAAAAGGGACCTGCTTGGTTGCATCGCCCCCGCGGTACATTGTCAGCACATGTTTCCAAGCTCGTCTCCCATAAGTTAAAGGAACATTACAGAATTGGTAAGAAAATAACTTGTAAAATATACTTTTGATCACAGATTTACATAAAACTTACACAGTCTAATGATGATGATGATGGTAGAAAACATCCCTTGAAATATTTCTGATGAAATGAATAAACTAATTTTCCGATTGGAGTTTATCGCTCAGTGAGCGTTTTATTCACTTGTTGAATCTATATGATTTCATGCAAATGTGTAATCGGTTTTTCACTGTTTTCTCGTGACCCAGGTGGCCGATCGATCTCAAACTTCTACAGGTTTGTCAGTTTATGTATATAGTGGATTACATAAAGTGCTTACACTGCCAGCAACTGTTTTGTTAGCAAAACCAATTCTGTAATGTTCCTTTAAGAGAGTTTATTTTGCTTTTTCTCAACGATTTTTAATTTTTTTTTTATCTAAGTGAGTTGTGTACATGTCCAGTGTGGACGCATCGTCCCGGTAAAACTGGCCGTCAAAATACCAAGTCCGGTTTCTTTGTTTGTTTCAAATTGCGTCCCTTTGCTTGCGTTTTTTTGTCTTACTTTTATTTGCTGTGCTTCTCTTCAACCAATTACAAGCTAGGTTATGTATTTTGTCACATCCGATTATAGGTCACTGGCGTAGCGCCCTCAAGTGTTATTTTTTAGTCAGTCAGTTTGTTTCATCGTCTCGATCAGTTTACGTCAACTTAATTTAAGTGCAGACACCGGTAAGATTTACCCTTTGGAATGTTACCTGTAATCTCGGTTAAATATTGATAATAACTGAGCCCAGTACATTGTATAGCGAGGGGTCTCCTTATCATGCACTCCGACCCGCGGGAAATAGACACGAATTGGGTCGAGTTTCAATACACTGTTGTACTAAACACCGCTCCCGCCGGGTCTCTTAAATGCTAATCCGTACCCGTACACACACACACACACACACAATGAATGTTGTACATTGTGACATGCGTGAACATGCGTGAACATTGTAAATGTACATATAGTATACACTTTCTCTCTGCTATTGTGATCGTTTTTCGTGTGACCTTCAAAGCCTTGCTCGCTTGCTCACACACGATTACTGAATCCATTTGACTTGGAGTTGCGTATAATATTAAAGGTAAGTCTGCCGTCTCCTTGAAGCATATAACATTCCGGTACACTCCTACAACTATTACCTATTGGAGTCATGGTCGAGTCTACACCAAATTAACATGGTTTTTATCGTATAGTGTGGTTGGTCCATATGGATACTGGGTCGACAGAGAACGAACCATGGGGTGGATGTTAGCCTGGCTGTCATACCATGCTTTCTACCTCCATATAGTACTAGTACAGACCACGTCCGGTACAGACTACAAATATTAGCTGCGCATCCAGGCACAGCCACTCTTTGTGCACGGATACAAAGTGGCAACAGTATTGTGTGGTGTTTTTTTTTTTAGTGCAGGCGAATTTTTGGTGTTCTGAGTGTGGTTAGTCTCTGTATTCTCGTTGTTTATAATGTTTTAATAAAATATAACATTTTTTTTGTTATTCAGATCATGTCTGTGATGACACTGTTGGTGTCTGCGCTGTCGGCTGTGTTGCACGCCGTACTACCTGTGCCGAAGGACATCGAAAAGCCTTTAAAACTGATAGTGTTGACAGTCTGTATTAAAGTGGTGAGTCGTGCACACCAAAGATATTTTTGTAAAGGGATAGTGTTACTCTTGTATCCTCTTAAGGCACCAACCCCACCCTGGTCATGACTGAAATGGTTTTATCACCCGATGAAAAGCTTGCAACTATTCAAATACAAGAATACAAAATAATTGTTAGCATAAAAAACTTACTTGGTAACGAGCAATGGAGAGCTGTTGATAGTATAAAACATTGTGAGAAAGGGCTCCCTCTGAAGTAACGTAGTTTTTGAGAAAGAAGTTATTTCTCAGTAAAATATTTGAATTGATTTTGAGACCTCACGCGTGAGGTCTCGAAATCAAGCATCTGAAAGCACACAAATTCGTGTGACAAGGGTGTTTTTTTCTTCCATTATTATCTCGCAACTTCGACGACCAATTGAGTTCAAATTTTCACAGGTTTGTTATTTTGTGCGTATGTTGAGATACACCAAGTGAGAAGACTGGTCTTTGACAATTACCAAAGGTGTCCAGTGTCTTTAAGAAAGGGGTTACACTAAACGAATGAGTAGGAAGAAGTTGTCCCATATTATTTGGGCACGCTCGACAAGTGTCCGGTGCTTCCTGACATTACAGTGGAACATTATGTGTAAGGTGTAAGGAATGGATTCCCAAGACCCACACACACTTGGTACTATAGATAGGTTGCAGTGTGACGTAAATCGGCCATCTTTACGGGCAGTTTAGAACAAACAGTCGTGCGTTTCGTGTGAGAACGGCGTGCAACACGCGCGCATTTCACGAAACTCATTGCAGGATTGGTCAGTGAACAACGCGGCTGCGTTAATAAGTTGAGCGTTTGACGCACCTGCAAGCCAAAATGCACTTTGCCCGTAAAGATGGCGTCTACTGGGAACTATCTATTGTCCTGTGTAGGAACAATGAGAACATTATCTTACTGAAAGCATGGAGGTCTACTGACACTGCTATACAGTATCAGTGGACAATCTCAGATATTAATATTTGTATTTTAAGTGCAAGGTTTTCGTTTGGTGATAGTTTTACAAAAATGACGAGCCTTGAATTATTTGTCTTTGCTGCAGGCGTGCTGTAAATGTGAAATTTGATAATGCGAGGCACCTATTTTTTTTCGCAGCGCAAAACTTACATTTCCGCTTGCGCATTTTTCTTCTACTAGTAATTCAAATACTATTGACTGCATTCTTTTGAAAATGACCTCTCCAGTGCAACCTATTGGTGGCGCTTTGTATTCTGAATCCCCCCTCTTTGATCAGTCTTTCCCCGTTGACCACTGTACAAAAACGATGATAAAAATGTTCCATAGAAGAGTGCATCTAAATGGAAGTTGAATACTGTCATGAACTATTTAGGCCTTCATAATTTAATAAAATGTTATCAAAAATATTCAAGCAAATACTGCTATTTCTTTCCTGTTTATGTTAAGATACTTCGTCTGGGGCCCTATGTCCCGTCTATATTGACAAATTTTCTGGACAAGCACTCCCGCATAAGTATGAGGGAAAATGGGCCAGACGTAAGCTACAAAGACACCACGCTCGACGGAGTGTCCGTTCGGGTCTTTGATGACCAAGAGACCGGAGAGCTTTCGGCCGATCGGCCGGCGATCGTTTTCTATCACGGTGGTGGCTGGCAATTCGGTCACGTCGGTGAGTTGGAAACACTTCAAATATTTCTACATTTGTGTACCTTTAGACACAACTGTTTGTGTTGCAAAGTGACCTAACAATGATTTCACTAAATTACGTGCAAAAAATAAATAAATAAAAATGGTCCACAGATTAGTTCGTTTAGCAGAATCAAGATATATTTTGATTTTTTTTCAGACATGCATCATTCCCTTCTTGCCGGATATGCAAGAAATCTTGAAGTAGTTGTCGTCTCCGTGGAGTAAGTACTATATTCATCAAAACGGTTCCCAGAAATGTTTTTTTTAATGTATTTACTAGATTAGAATACAAATTTGCATCTTTGTTTGGTCTACAAATCTAACATGTTAAAAACGCCATATACATGTAGGCCTACCCCAAAACCCTGTATCAATTGGGAAAGGTGTATAACATGGGTTTCGCTCTCGAAAGTAATAGTTAAGTTTGGAAGTAAAAGTTGCATCTTTACAATAAAATTATGTTGAAAATGTGTGATAAAAATCAATTCGTCCACAAATAACGAGACATTTTCTCGATTCAGATACCGTTTGGCCCCGAAGTACACCTTCCCCGCTGCCGTAGACGACTGTACGACGGCTACAGTTGCTTTCTTAAGACGCCTCCAAGAGTTCACTGTCGATCCAGCTAGAGTTGCTATCATGGGCGACAGTGCCGGCGGCAACCTTGCCGCGGCTGTCGCTCAGAGGTTGACTTTTGACCCGAAGTATGAGGGGCTACCCAAACTGAAACTGCAGGTGTTGATTTACCCTGCCTTGCAGGCGTTTGACTTTCAACTTCCATCGTACCAGCAGAATGGCGACTATTCGACCCTTATTCTTGACAGGGTGACGATGGCGGAAATCTGGGCAGTCTACCTCAACAACAAACCCGATCTTAGAACTGCAATGTCACAAAACAAGCACACAACACAACAAGCCAAGATGTCGCCGAAGATCAAGAAATTGCTCTCACATGACTATATCCCTGCCGAGTTTAAACAGAGTGGGTATACAGCGCCACCAGCGGTTGATGGTGACCAGCACTTGTACGAGGAGCTACTTCCGGGAATTATGAATCCGGACTTTGCCCCTCTTATGCGAGAAGACCTTCGAGGTCTACCGGAAGCGTACGTCTTAACGGCTCAGTTTGATGTCCTGCGAGATGATGGCATCATCTATGCCAAACGTCTTGAAGAGGCAGGCGTTCAAGTCACATGGAAAAACTACAAGAGGGGCTTCCATGGCATGCTGTGTCCCAAAGATCACCCATTTACCTCACCATCTGGGGTTGTGGCCGACGAAGATTTCATGAAATTCATCAGGAAGAGTCTTTAACAGACTTTAATGCAGGACACATTTTTTTTTCTTAGTTATTTTTCCTTTTTGTGAATTTATTTTGGTAACAAGTCAGTCAATAAAGCCCAGCAAGATTGCAAGAAGAGTGCATAAAGCTTGGGGAGGAGTAATCATGACTTTTGATGCGGTAGTTTCTAATCTAATAAAAATGTGTGTTTATGCTTGTAGAAAGTCAGTTGGAACAAAACTCCATTCTGCCATTTATAAGACTGGAAGTTACAACTCAGAAATCTCCCCCCCCCCCAAGATTCTGTTCCCCATAATTATGAGATATAAACATGCGCTAAAGGAGGTTGATTCAAACTAGAGGGCGCTATCAGAAGAAATTTGTACACAGTTCGCCGTATGGGTTGGGGAGAGAGGGGAGGGACACAGAATCCCCTGCCACATCGTGCAATCAGAGGACAAAGGTTTGCATGGTCGTTGTGAAACGGAAGTCACAAAATCGTGGTTTTATAAACTGAAATTGAAGCCCAAAGACTAGGTTGTTGTGTACTTAAAGGTATTGTACACTTTTAGTAACAGCTCAAAATCAGTGTCCACATTTTGTGTGATTAAACATATGCATGAACAAACAAACCTGTGAAAGTTTGAGCTCAATTGGTCATCGAGGTCACAAGAAAATAGTGAAAAGAGCTCTTATGTGTTTTCTGTTTTTTCAAATTATCGCGCGCGATAATTACTTATTGTTTTACTCGTTTCTCAGAAACGATAGCATTTTAGGCAGAAATATTTTAAGGAACCCTTTCTACCATTACTTACTTTAAATCATGTAAGTTATGTGTGAATCTATGAACATTGTGTTTTTCGATCTTACCAATAGTGTACAGGGCCTTTATTGCGGCATGTAAGTGATGTGATTTTGTCTCATTTGATCCACAAGAGGGCGCTATTTCAGGCAATAATGTATTGGTTATATCGGGTAGACTAAAAGCCACGATCGCAGACTTGGAACCAAGTCTACCTGACGGCCTACGTACGGACAGTAATACGAGTGTGGATGACCTATGCACGGGCGTCGTGCCCAGTGTGTACACACAATACGCACAGTGCCATACAGTGTGTACATAACAAGCGGGCGGGTTCACAGCGTCTTTTTTCAGAGTGAAAACTGCGGCCGCTTTTAGCAAGGGTAAAGGGTAAAGGGGGTTGTGTTTTTTGAAAGCACGTTATTGTTGAACGATTTATTGCGGACGCTTTTGATGTAGTGTGTTCTGATATTTTCCTCAAATTGCACTGTCTGGGTTATTGCATTGTGACGTTAATGTTTTAGTTCAGAGTACAGCCGTCATGATAGGAAAGATTGTGCTGTTGTCTGCACTGGCGGTGGTGGCGTACGTTGTCCTTCTACCTGTACCAGAGGCCATAGAAAACCCATGGAAACTGAAGATGTTTTCGATGGTAATAAAAGTGGTGAGTGTTGCTCTACTCAAACAAAACTATGCTTTTTGTCTTCAATCACACAGTTATTTATCCTCTTGGAAACAAAATGATGGGCAAGCCTCACAAGATTGTCTTTGATCTGAGTGTTTCGTGTGCGAGAACACTCGCCAAAGCTGCGGTGTTACGATGAGGACTTCAGTGTACAGCACTGACTGACACTGTATTATTAACTACAATTCCAATGACCTTGAATTGCTGCTATACATGACTGAACACTCCAAACATAAAACGAAATATAACTGTTTTTAAAATGTTCTTTTTTTTCAGTCAGGTCGTATTGGGAATTATGTCCCGTCGAAAGTGGCGAATGCTCTCGACGAGCGTTCTCGACCTAGCTTGCGTAAAGGGGGGCCGAACGTTACCTACACAGACACCACGTTCGACGGGGTACTCGTGCGGGTATTTGATGATCAAAAGACCGAGGAGATTACCGCCAAGCGCCCGGCGATCGTTTTCTATCACGGTGGTGGCTGGCGATTGGGCAACATTGGTGAGTTTGAGTATTCCCTCCGTAAATTTGAAGTAAATAACTGTTAAACTAGGCTACATGAAGAACAGTTTGGGTGGCAATTTGTGATTAATACACAACCGTTGTTTAAAATTGTAAATTTATATGAACAGACTTTAACACACTGCATTTATAGGAGCTTTAATGCTTCGTATTGGCATTATAGAGAGTAAGCGAGAGAGATGGGGGGGGGGGGGACTCAGCTTCTGTGTGAACGTTGACAGGTTTGTTCATAATATCATCACTTGGCAGACATGTTGTACAGAAAAGGTACCGAGAGAGGGATTTAACTCCGGAGGGCGCTATTCATGTATATAAATGTGTGAATGTAACGGGGCAAATTGCCAGGCGGATTGGGCGCTTTATAGACTGTTTTAAAATCAATATAATCGGAAAGATATTTTTAAAGAAGAAGATATGATGATTCACATAAATATCCCTTGAAAGTGTGTAGTTTTTGTGTAATTTCATGACCCCAATTTTTGACTTCACCACGGCGTTTCATTTTTTTAGAATTGGTTCTATAATTGGCACGCCGTGTTAGTTCACGAAGTAAAAAGAAAACCACACAATTTCGAGGCATATTAATTGTGTGGATTACTGTATTCTACTTTTAAAACATCAGCTCTCCAATCATTTTCATTGCATAACAATCACTTTTTATACCAAATCACCCAACCCAAGGCAACGGGTCCCTTTATTAACTTCAAAGGGTTTTGCCAAAGGGTGACTTTATTAGGTTTGAATTAGATGGTTCGTAACACTAGTTTGGGGATTTTGTTTATATACATATTTATTTACCTAACAAGAAGTGAGTTTCCACATCAAAAGAAAAAAATACATTTCCCACAAGAAAATCATCTGCAAAACTGGAAGATACAAGATGTAATTGTACTTACTACCTGTGACAGAATACTCTGAATAATTTCTAAAACTTTCATGCAAAAAACGTCTAGGCCTATGGTAAGTGCTTTCAAACTTGACAATTAATCGCTAGTTTAAACAATATTTTACAATTTTATTTGTTGAAATTAGACATGCACCATGCGATTCTCTCTGAGTATGCAAGAACGTTGGGTGTCGTGATCGTCTCTGTCGAGTAAGTACAGTTTAAACGGCACAGATGTCTAAAAAAATATTTTCAAAACTAATTATTAAGAATCACTGTGTAAGAGTAGTTACACTACAGACGGGTTTCAAATTGACAACTATTAAGGCATTTTGTGTTTTTGTTTTTCAACTAAGACCTAGAACGCCATATTGGGCTAGAAGTACGCCAGTCCAGAGCATTGCACCTGTCGTGATATTTTAACTGGTAACCAATGACTCAAAACCCGAATCCAGCTGAAACTTTACCATAGGAGCGATTATGTCATACATCGTTGAACATCTGAGATGTCCTTGCTCCATGATCCAAGCATGACCTGCACTCCCTCCATGAGTAACGGGACATTTTCTTTAACTCTGTTCTTGATTTAGATACCGATTGGCCCCGAAGTACCTCTTCCCCGCTGGCTTTGACGACTGCATGACTGCAACAATTGCCTTCTTACAACGCCTTCAAGAGTTCACTGTCGATCCATCTAGAGTTGCCATCATGGGCGACAGTGCTGGCGGCAACCTTGCCGCGGCTGTCGCTCAGAGGTTGACTTTTGACCCGAAGTATGAGGGGCTACCCAAACTGAAACTGCAGGTGTTGATTTACCCTGCCTTGCAAGCGTTTGACTTTCAACTTCCATCGTACCAGCAGAACGGCGACTATTCGACCCTCATTCTGGACAGGGTGCAAATTGCGGAATTCTGGGCAATCTACCTCAACAACAAACCCGATCTCAAAACTGCAATGTCACAAAACAAGCACACAACACAACAAGCCAAGATGTCGCCGAAGATCAAAAAATTGCTCTCACATGATTATATCCCTGCTGAGTTTAAGCAGAGTGGCTATACAGCGCCACCAGCGGTCGATGGTGACCAGGACTTGTACGAGGAGCTACTTCCGGTTCTTATGAATACGGACTTTGCCCCTCTTATGCGAGAAGACCTTCGAGGTCTACCGGAAGCGTACATCTTTACGGCTCAGTTTGATTCCCTGCGAGATGATGGCATCATCTATGCTAAACGTCTTGAAGAGGCAGGCGTTAAAGTCACATGGAACAACTACAAGAGGGGCTTCCACGGCATGTGGAGTCACAAAGATGGCCCGCTGATTTCACCATCTGGGATTGTGGCCGATGAAGATTTGATGAGATTTCTCGGGAGAAATCTTTAAAGGACTATTACTGGATAAGTTGTTTATTATTTTATCAATCACTTGTCAATACGTGAAAATCCAGCAAAATTGTATGAGTCCACAGAAACCGTAGGAGTAATCATGATTTTTTGTTGATGCGGTAGTTTCTAAAATGAAAGTAATCTATTGTCTCATAAAACCACATCGTACCCACCGGTCAGCTCATATGCCATGATATCCTAAGCTGGACCATGCCATACGTCCTAGCCGGGGGGGGGGGGGGGGTGTCAATCAACGGGGGTCAGTGATTTGGTTAAAAGAGGACAGGACAAAACTCTGCCATCATGCTTTTGTGTACAAAATCGGTAGGTATGTCAATTGTCAAACGGTAGATGAAACAACATTGTCAAACTTAATTAATTAATCCAACAAATATGCTTAAATTAGCCAAGAAATTGTTGTTAAACCCTCAGAGGAGGCACGACTATTGTCAGCACATGGTACACACTGCTTGGTCAGCTCATATGCCATATGATCCTTAGCTGGACCATGCCGCACATCCTAGAGGGGTTGTCAATCAACATCGGACAGTCACGTTTGGTTTTCAAAGGGCAGGACAAAACTCTGCCAGCATCTTTTGTGTACAACATCGGTTTGTAAATTGTCTGTCACTAATTGCCAATGGATGATGAACAAAATTATGAGCATTAATAAAATGGGCAAACAATTAAGCTTAATTTTAATAAATAAATACCTTGACATGTAGACAACACACTGAGATAAGAAAATTGTTATGAAAACATGCAAAACAAACCATTTTAGCATACGGAAAAGACTTGTCAGCATATGCAGTTCTGTACGTTTTAAAAAATTGAAAAAATGTTTTGGAAAAAATTCAAAACAAACCATCTTAACCTGTGGTGGATTTTGAAAACACTTGTCAATGCTGACGACAAGCCACGGGGACGACTTGCAACCAAACGGTGCCTCGCTCTGGTCAGGGTTTAAAGAAAGCTGCTAGTCAACTAGGACAAAACTGACTCCACCTCCAGTTAGAAAACCGTGGAAGTTACAACTCAGCAGAGAGAGTTTGTTGAAACCCTGCGCGTTACCAGATTGAAATAAAATAAGGTGTAAGAAATTATTGAAAACTAAGATTAGCTGTTTGTTGTCAATAAAAACAAGTTCTGGTCAGGAGTTAAAGAAAGTCAGTTGTCATAGCTCGGACAAAACTTACACGGTCTAATGATGATGATAGTAGAAAACATCCCTTGAAATATTTCTGTCTGAAATGCCATATTTGATGAGAAATGAATAAACTAACTAATAAAATAAGAAATTTTTGAAAACTAAGATTAGCTGTTTGTTGTCTATAAAAACAAGTTCTGGTCAGGAGTTAAAGAAAGTCAGTTGTCATAGCTCGGACAAAACTTACACGGTCTAATGATGATGATAGTAGAAAACATCCCTTGAAATATTTCTGCCTGAAATGCCATATTTGATGAGAAATGAAAAAACTAACTAATAAAATAAGAAATTTTTGAAAACTAAGATTAGCTGTTTGTTGTCAATAAAAACAAGTTCTGGTCAGGGTTAAAAGAAGTCAGTTGTCATAGCTCGGACAAAACTTACACGGTCTAATGATGATGATAGTAGAAAACATCCCTTGAAATATTTCTGTCTGAAATGCCATATTTGATGAGAAATGAAAAAACTAACTAATAAAATAAGAATTTTTGAAAACTAAGATTAGCTGTTTGTTGTCAATAAAAACAAGTTCTGGTCAGGAGTTAAAGAAAGTCAGTTGTCATAGCTTGGACAAAACTTACACGGTCTAATGATGATGATAGAGAAAACATCCCTTGAAATATTCTGTCTGAAATGCCATATTGATGGAAATGAATAAACTAACTAATAAAATAGAAAATTTTTGAAAACAAGATTAGCTGTTTGTTGTCTATAAAACAGTTCTGGTCAGGAGTTAAGAAAGTCAGTTGTCATAGTCGGACAAAACTTAAAACGGTCTAAATGATGATGATAGTAGAAAACATCCTTGAATATTCTGTCTGAAATGCCATATTGTATGAAAATGAAAAAACTAACTAATAAAATAAGAAATTTTGAAAACTAAGATTAGCTGTTTGTTGTCAATAAAAACAAGTTCTGGTCAGGAGTTAAAGAAAGTCAGTTGTCATAGCTCGGACAAAACTTACACGGTCTAATGATGATGATAGTAGAAAACATCCCTTGAAATATTTCTGTCTGAAATGCCATATTTGATGAGAAATGAAAAAACTAACTAATAAAATAAGAAATTTTTGAAAACTAAGATTAGCTGTTTGTTGTCAATAAAACAAGTTCTGGTCAGGAGTTAAAGAAAGTCAGTTGTCATAGCTCGGACAAAACTTACACGGTCTAATGATGATGATAGTAGAAAACATCCCTTGAAATATTTCTGTCTGAAATGCCATATTTGATGAGAAATGAATAAACTAACTAATAAAATAAGAAATTTTTGAAAACTAAGATTAGCTGTTTGTTGTCTATAAAAACAAGTTCTGGTCAGGAGTTAAAAAAAGTCAGTTGTCATAGCTTGCGAAAACTCACCGACTACCAGTGGTAAGTTACAACTCTAAAGTTAAAGGAACATTACAGAATTGGTAAGAAAAAAACTTGTAAAATATACCTTTTGATCACAGATTTACATCAAACTTACACGGTCTAATGATGATGATAGTAGAAAACATCCCTTGAAATATTTCTGCCTGAAATGCCATATTTGATGAGAAATGAATAAACTAATTTTCCGATTGGAGTTTATCGCTCAGTGAGCGTTTTATTCATTTGTTGATTCTATATGATTTCATGCAAATGTGTAATCGGTTTTTCACTATTTTCTCGTGAACCAGATGGCCGATCGATCTCAAACTTCTGCAGGTTTGTCAGTTTATGTATATGGTGGATTACATAGAGTGCTTACACTGACAGCAACTGTTTTGTTAGCAAAAACCAATTTCTGTAATGTTCCTTTAAATAAAATAATTTGTAAGAACTTATTAAAAACTAAGGTGATAAGCTTCAACTTTTTGTTGTCTAGGGCAAGTTCGTGTCAGTTTGTACCAAATGATTGGGTGTGATTTGACAATGATCTACCTTGGAAGGGAATCAATCCCTTGAGCTTTATTGTATTCCACAGACTCTATGCATAGACTCTCCTTTTAGTATTGTCAAAACTTATGTATAAAAAGAAAGGGATCATTTAAAAGCTCTTTCTATTCGTCATAATCGTCATGATTCCTTAACGGTCATAGAATGCAAGCGATTCCACGTCGCGAAAATTTCCTTCACGCCACTGCTCAATGAGTGATAGCACCACAAAGATGTCGCACGTGTAACCTTGCCACGCCGCACTTGCACGCGCGTCTCCTATCCGCCACTTTTGGTCTCAAGTGTGCACAAAAGGATGGCGCACGTGTTTGCACGCGCATTGGTGCGTAAACACGTGTACCATCATTTTGTGCACGTTTGACACCCAAAATGGTGGACAGGAGACGCGCGTGTATGCGCGTTGTGCAATGGGTCTATTAACTACAGGAAAACTAGAAATCTCGAGGGCGCTGATTAGTTTTTTCCCATCCCGACATCTGGGATCCGGGGAATGAAATTAGCGCCCTCTATCTTTATTCAATACAAAATGTGTATAGTGTACACAGAAAAAAACGAACTAACCCCAACAGTACATCGTACGTGTACTTCCTTTGTATTGTGTGACGTGTGAACTGCATTCACAAACGCCCTTTGCGCACAGCCTGAACGGGCGATCGAAGCGTCTCTTGCACGACGGGGCCACACACACGATTGCTCATTCAATTTTGCTGATGCCAATGACTCGCTGAATAAAAAGGTAAGTTTATGAATTCCTTCCATGACTTAATATGTAGCAGTCCGGGCTGCGATTTTTTTCCCTGCAGCACACGTCGGCTATGGAGTCAACAGTTAAGGGATAGGCTGTTCTTCCCTATTTAACTGTTGACTCCGTAGCCAGCGTGTGCTGCAGGACATAAATTTGCGTCCGGGCTACTCCCGGAACTAAATACTTGGTGTGGGTTCGCCTAACAAAGTATAACATGCATCTCTGAATTTTTTTGATTTCAGGATTTTCTCCGAATTTGTATGGGTCTTCAAATTTTGCTTGAAATAATTAAATCAATCACCAAAAATAGAATAGCTTAGCATAGTGTCCAAACGACGTGCAGTCTACTGACAATTTGTATTGTGTTTCTGGTGATACAAGGAGTATATAAACCTACGAAATTTTAACATCTGGTAGGTTCTGGGTCTATAACTAGGAACCTATGCCCGCCGTGAGGTGATGCATAAAATCTCACCCTTGATATAAACATGAAGTTGAAAGTAATGGCTTTATTAGAGTATACGTGCTACTGGTGGAGGGCTGCTGTTGATTTTACCATCGAGGGTTTTACAGACTTGTTTGCATAATGGCTGACTGCGCAGGCCCCCGTGCAGCCTTTCTGTGCGGCGCGGATAATGGCGGTACAACTATACATAGAAAATGACTGTAGTTTTGTACTATGTGTATTTTATACGATAGAAATATAGTTTTTTGTCGATTTTGTCTTTACATAAAAACTGCAGTTGATGCTAATTTCCTAATGCACAGCCATTCTCTGGTGTGTACCGTCGAATGCTGTTCTGTGTACGACCATAATAGAGCAAGGATTTGTGCTTGCTCTAAATGGTACAACGGCAATCATCACAACAACATTAACAATGGTTAGCGAGACCACTTCATGGGGCGCAGACGGGCCTTTATGTGTTATCCTTGAACTTTATATAGTACCATAAACAGGCCTTTGTAATGTTGTGCTTTGTCATCGGAAAACAAATTGATTAGTTTCAGTCTGAAATATTACTCATTTTATTATAGAATTAAAATACACTGATTGAATATAATAATAGTAATAATAATACGAGACATTTATACAGCACATAACCCAGGAGCCTCTATGGACTGATAACAACAATTACTGAGTTTATGTGCAGTTTATCATAATTTTATAAGTGCTTTTCTATTTTAAAGGAACATTACAGAATTGGTTTTTGCTAACAAAACAGTTGCTAGCAGTGTAAGAACTTTATGTAATCCACCATATACATAAACTGACAAACCTGTAGAAGTTTGAGATCGATCGGCCATCTGGGTCACGAGAAAATAGTGAAAAACCGATTACGCATTTTGCATGAAATCATATAGATTCAACAAATGAATAAAACGCTCACTGAGCGATAAACTCCAAACGGAAAGTTGGTTTATTCATTTCTCATAAAATATGGCATTTCAGACAGAAATATTTCAAGGGATGTTTTCTACTATCATCATCATTAGACCGTGTAAGTTTTATGTAAATCTGTGATCAAAAAGTATATTTTACAAGTTTTTTTCTTACCAATTATGTAATGTTCCTTTTAAGCTCTATTGTTTTTAGTGTGTTGTTGAATCCCATGTGTATTGTATTATATATCCCATCTGTATGGGTACATAATTCTTAGAAAATAAATACACACAAAATATGTGCAATTCCTCCATCACGAGAAATATTTTCTTTTTCAAAAATAGCTTTTTGAAAGTTGTTGTTTTGTTTTGTTGTTGGTGGTTTTTTTTAATTATCAATTGACATCCTCTAGATTTAAATCATCACACAATTCGAGAAGAGTTCATCAAGATGGTCACGCCTCTATGGACGAGTTAAAAGGGACATCGACAGAAAAAAAAAAGTCATAATTGTGACATCTCATAATTAGGACTTAGTATTTGTCATGACTTATTTCGTGCACTACACATGTTTTCTAGCAAAGCCAAGAATGCCTCATCAGTGAACCATATA
The DNA here is from genome assembly GCA_032158295.1 of Pycnopodia helianthoides. NCBI lineage: Eukaryota > Metazoa > Echinodermata > Asteroidea > Forcipulatida > Asteriidae > Pycnopodia > Pycnopodia helianthoides. The sequence goes on from CM063259.1 coordinate 2,433,861, forward strand.
GAGCGAGTGAACTTTATCACTGAAAATCGCAAGTCTGATGAGGAAACATGTAAACAATGGTGCTTGCTATGTGAACCAGAAACACCACCAGGGTTAACCCCTTTCCTTCCACAATAAGTGTTCTGGGTTCGTATACGTGCACTATACCAATCCTATAGTTCACAGGGACCTACGGCTGAATGTCCCATCCTATCCAAAGGGTATCTTACTGAAGGACACAAGTGCCACGCCCGGGACTCCTAACCAACACTCTGCTGATCAGAAACACCAGAGCTTCGAGTCCGGTGCTCTTAAAGGGGCACATTACGTCGACGTTTATCAGAGTCTGCCTGTGGCTGGACATGGAAACATGCACTCTCGCCCAATTATTACACGCGCGTGCGTTGACTGTCACATCACAAACATAAGCTTTATAGGGGCTGGGGCTGGCGCCGTCAGTATAATATCGCGCGCGCGTGTGCAGCAACTGGGTGAGAATTCAGAATTTAATGTCTGACCACAGACTCGTTGTGATCACCCGAACAGTACCCCTATAACCGCTCGGCCGCGACAATATTGTCATAAAATTAAACCTCATTTCTATTTCACTCTCTTTGAAAGTTGTTACTACCCAAAATCACCCGTGTTTTGTTTTGTTTTCTTTCGGTAGTGTAGCTGCCATGATGAACATTTTACTTGCGTCTGTGCTTGTGTCTGCACTGGCCGTGGTGGCGTACGTTGTCCTACTACCTGTACCGGAGGGCATAGAAAACCCATGGAAACTGAAAATGTCAACAATCGGTATGAGAGTGGTGAGTCTAATTGCTACTCAGACAAAACAATTTGACCCCTTGCAGAATGACGCCACACTGTAAACCAGCGCCCTCACTGAGGGAAACGGAGGCAGATCATTGAAAGCGTACCAGCAGCGTTGCGCGTTATGCATGGGTCTAGATGGACGATCTTTGCAAGATTGTCTGGGATAGTGTTTCGTGTATACGATAACACATCTTTAACACTGAAGTCATACATCAAGTTTCGGTGTCTAATTTTGAGAAAACTGTGTTAATTACTGACAAAACTTTGAATTGATGCTAAATAATAGTATAAAATAAAACAAAGCGTAACTGTTTGTGAAACACTTATTTTCAGGTGTTTGGTGTGGGGAAATACGTACCGTCATTGGTGAATTTTCTCGAGGAGCGTTCTGGACCCAGCTTGCGTAAAGCGGGGCCGAACGTCACCTACACAGACACCACGTTCGACGGGGTACTCGTGCGGGTATTTGATGATCAAAAGACCGAGGAGATTACCGCCAAGCGCCCGGCGATCGTTTTCTACCACGGTGGTGGCTGGCAACACGGCAACATTGGTGAGTTTGAGTATTTTGCCGTAAATTTTAAAGTGTTAAATTACGTGTGAAGCAGTTTGTTTATGTAGATATTTTGTTATTTATCCGCAACCGTGTTTTAACAATACACATGTATTTATATATGTATCTTATCCAGACTTCAACACTGCATTTAAAGGAACATTACAGAATTGGTTTTTGCTAACAAAACAGTTGCTAGTAGTGTATAAGCACTTTATGTAATCCACCATACATAAACTGACAAATCTGTAGGAGTTTGAGATCGATCGGCCATCTGTGTCACGAGAAAATAGTGAAAAACCGATTACACATTTGCATGAAATCATAGGTTCAACAAATGAATAAAACGCTCACTGAGCGATAATTACTCCAATCGGAAAATTAGTTTATTCATTTCTCATCAAATATGGCATTTCAGGCAGAAATATTTCAAGGGATGTTTTCTGCTATCATCATCATCATTAGACCGTGTAAGTTTTATGTAAATCTGTGATCAAAAGTATATTTTACAAGTTTTTTTCTTACCAATTTTGTAATGTTCCTTTAAGTTTTACAATAGTTCTTATCCTATACTTTTAAAGGCGCACTACACGTTTGGTAATGACTCTGAAAATAGATGGCAATACAAACTTACTTGGTAAGAAGTACATGACAGCAGCCTTGGGTAGTATAATGAATTTTGAAAAACTTTTAACTTCGTAGTACTACGGTTATCTTTTAATTCCCAAAATTTGAATATGAGTGTATTCCTATGGGGAATATTCTTCCTACACGGAAATATTCGCTCCGGTTTTTCGGTGATATCTCAAAATTGCGACCACCTTTTGAAGTGAAATTTTCACAGGTTAGTTTTACTGTATGACCTACATTTATATAGGATTAACACAATCAGTAGGCTCAAATTACCAAACGTGTACTGTGCCTTTAGTTTTACAATAGTTCTTATCCTATACCTTTAAGTAAGCCTAGTCAAATTTAACTTCAAATGGTTTGAACTAGATCGGTCGAACAGCAGCTGTTAGTTTTTGTGTTTAATTATTTACCTATAACAAAGAAAAAAAACTCCAACAAAAAGCACATGAAAAACCACAAATTATCTTTATTTTTTCCCCAAACTTTCATGCAAATAGTAGTCTTTGTTATGTAAGTGCTTTCAATGTTTTTATTTTTTGTCTCTTTATTTGTTGAATTTAGACTTGCACCATGGGCTTCTCTCTGAGTATGCAAGAACGTTGGGTGTCGTGGTCGTCTCTGTCGAGTAAGTACAGCTTAAACAGCCATTGTCACCGGACTCTGTCCAAAATGTTCGTTTTCAAAACCAAATACAACTCACTGTGAAAGAGTGGTAACAGACAGGTTAGATTATGTTTGACAGGAAGTTGGCAACAATAAAAATCGAAATCAGTGAAAACCGGTATTTGGTGTTTGTATTAACAAAAACCTAGTACACCAGTCCAGAGCATTGCACTTGTCATGATATTTTGACTGGTAACCAATTACTCGAAACCCGAATCCAGCTGAAACTTTACCATAGGACCAATTATGTCATACATCGTTGAACATCTGAGATGTTATTGATCCAACCATGACCTACACTCCCTCCATGAATAACGAGACATTTTCTTTAAATCTGTTCTTGATTTAGATACCGAATGGCCCCGAAGTACACCTTCCCCGCTGCCTTTGACGACTGCATGACTGCAACAGTTGCCTTCTTACAACGCCTTCAAGAGTTCACTGTCGATCCATCTAGAGTTGCTATCATGGGCGACAGTGCTGGTGGCAACCTTGCCGCGGCTGTCGCTCAGAGGTTGACCTTTGACCCGAAGTATGAGGGGCTACCCAAACTAAAACTTCAGGTGTTGATTTACCCTGCCTTGCAGGCGTTTGACTTTCAACTTCCATCGTACCAGCAGAATGGCGACTATTTGACCATAGTTCTGGACAAGACGATGATGGTGGAATTCTGGGCAGTGTACCTCAACAACAAACCCGATCTAACAACTGCAATGTCACAAAACAAGCACACAACACAACAAGCCAAGATGTCACCGAAAATCAAAAAATTGCTCTCACATGATTATATCCCTGCCGAGTTCAAACAGAGTGGCTACACAGCGCCGCCAGCGGGCGATGGGGACCAGGAGCTGTACGAGGAGCTGCATCCGGTTCTTATGAATCCAGACTTTGCCCCTCTTATGCGAGAAGACCTTCGAGGTCTACCGGAAGCGTACGTCTTAACGGCTCAGTTTGATGTCCTGCGAGACGATGGCATCATCTATGTTAAACGTCTTGAAGAGGCAGGCGTTAAAGTCACATGGAACCACTACACAAAGGGCTTCCACGGCATGTTTGGTCGAAAAGAGAGCTCATTTACCTCACCATCTGGAGTTGTGGCCACCGAAGATTTCATTAATTCATAAGGAAGAGTCTTTAAAGGACAAAATGTCACATAAAGGACAAATGGCACATTTTATTGACTTCACTTTTTTTTCTCCAAAGTGAAGTGCCCAGGGGAAGTCAAAATCCTTGGTATCAAGACATGACCATTCCCCATATCTGAAAGGGAGATAGGTCCTAGAGTTTTGTTTGTTGGCTGTCGTTGTTCAGGTTTTTTTTGGGGGGGGGGGAATATTTGCACTCAATACTCGTGCACAAATTGACAGACATACAAACCTACCCAGATCTAACCCTCTGATACAGTAGCGCCATCTGTTCATTGTAGCAGGCTTTCAGACGTCTTGCTGACAGTCTGTCCTAGGTTCTGTGGTTTTCAACCCCACTTCCTTCTGCCTTTCAAAAATGTTGGCTCACTGGGGAGCCAACAACTAGTGGAACCTTCCCGCATTTGTGTAATTCCTATGGGTAACCCCCTCACTGAAAAGTTATAATCTTAGTTGAGTGTTCAAGTAAAAGTCCAGCAAAACTGTAAGATTTAACAAAGTTCTTGAGAGTTATCACGATTTTTTAATGGTGTAGTTTCTAAAATAAAACATTTATTTAGAAAGTAGGCTGGGCAGCATTCGCATGCCTACGGGTGACAGGTTGTATTATACAAATATTGACTGCTTCGAGTGGTGTAGTAAAACTAGTCACTCTCGGTGATCCCCGGAGCAGCCTTAAGCTTCCCGAGGTGAAGCCGAGGGAAGATAGGCGGCTCCGGGATCACCGAGAGTGACTTTATAACTTTATAATGCATTTCACAGACTCTCTTTGTACAGATTCTCCTATGACCACTTTTCCTGCTTTGAAACTTAATAAATGAACTTAAAAACCTGATAAATCAACGGCTGTTTACAAGCTGTTTTTCCTGTAACTAAAGTTTACCATAGTCTCTCTTGTAAAATCTTTGCATTTTAAATCTTGATGGGAGACAGTGCAAGTTCCACACTTATCTGTACATTGGTTACCAAGAAGTATGTTGCTTTTACGTATGAAGGAAACAGAATACTGCTTTTTAATAATGAAAAACTCTTCCTGCTCTGCCAACAGGTGACCTCAATCCTCCACTGTCCTCCACTCGTATACCACTTCACATCAAAATGTTAAAGTAATTTTTTATTTGGGTCTGCAGTCCTCTGTCATCAGCAATCCTCCAACTTCATGAAGCAGATTTTTTTAAGGATTTGGGACGATCAATGGCTCCTGATTTTCAAACGCACGAAGGACTTGTACACAGTCTCTTGTTTTTTTTCTCCCTCCAGTACTTATTTTGATAAGGGTAGATATCTTACTGCAGGAGATCTGCCCTTGTCGCAATGAAGATCCTCGGGTTTGGACTTTTTCGGTGACGGCTGAAAAAACAAGGAGGGGAAACAAAATCAGGTGAAAGATTTAACAGGAAAAACCCCTCATCTTCCTGTCTTTTACAAATCTTAGGTCACAATCAAACTACAAAGTCAGGTACCCTATTCAACCTGGGTCCTTTCTCTATGATTCAACTAGCCACCATTACTTATAAGAAAGGCCTTCAAGCAAAAAAAATGTTGATTACAAAAAGCTCATGATACTAACATTTATTTATTTATTTATTTATTTTTAATGAGATATTGCGGACGGCTACTTCAAGGTGAGGGCTACACTTAACTGTTTTGGGCTGCCGACCCAAATCAACTATCACAAGGGGCAGGTTGCCAACTACTCCTGGGGCTAAAAACAGGGTTAAGTCTCTTCTTAGTACGTAAGAATGTAAGCATGGGTATCATCCATTAGGAGCCTGGCTGGTAGAGCAGAATGCACCACCTTCCCAACTTTTTACAAAGCAATTGTGGTTAAGTGCCTTGCTCCAGGGCACAAGTGTCATGACCGAATTCGAACCCACACTCTGCTGCTGACAACACCAGAGCATAGGGCCCGATGAACTAGACCACTCGGCCACAACATGCCACAAAATAACATGCCATCACATGATGGAGTGCCCACTCTTGTAGACCATGTAACCTGTGACATGATATGTTTATAAAAGAGCCACAGAGTCTGGACCTCCTGCAGGCACAATTTGTATACACAGCTCAATGAAAGAAAACATTAAATCTTATTTTTCTGATTTTTATAGCAACTCTTAATATTAAGAAGGGCACATCACAAAACTTGCTGTTATTTTTATAACTTTTGAACTTATGTGGTAATTGTGGTACAAAATGTAAAATTTCCCATTATGAACAGTGTAGTATCTTATTTTTAAACCAATTATTTTAAATTACCCTTTCTCTACGTTCTGTAAGTTTGGCGTACTCAGTCGTATAAAACTGAAATACTTCCTCACAGTCTTTTCGAATCTCGTGGCCGACAGGATTGTACTGGGTGCAGTTATTATGCACCAACATCATGTCCTCATGGAAACCTGAAAAATCTTCATACTGGCCACTCTGAAACCAAAATGTGTTTTGTGATTAGAAACAAAAATTATTAAAAAAATATGGCCTCAATGGTCAGAAAATGCCCACAGAGTAAAACTATTTTTAAAACAAACAAAACAAACAGTTAACAGAGTACAACTATTTAAAAAAAATAAACAAATAGTTAACCTATGTTGCACTAATTCTATACAAATAAATTCAAAAGTTTGTTACAAATTATTACCATTCAGAAATTAAAAGAAAAGTATAAAACGTAGGCCTACACAAATATTAGTGGTAAACCCTATGAATAAAAATGATCTTCCTTCTTGCGATGTTTGACACAATAAGAGGGCGCTATTTGGTTTGGGAGTATCCAAACTAAATAGCGCCCTCATTGTGGGGCCATCATATCCCCCAAAAGTCTAATGGAAACCATTCAAAAGGGGTTTAAGGTAGAGGAATAAGGTCATGTTCATCTGGTTGTGGCTAATGGCTTGATTTAGTCATAGCCATATTGTTTTGTTCATTACCATGAACTGCTCCACAATTAGAGGAACCCAAGCCGAGGCCAGAGCCCAACCCTTGCTTTAGAAAAGGCCAATTGACTTGGATATATGAAAAGCAAGAAGGCTGCTCAATGATGAAGGAAGGTCATAAAGATGCGGTATAATTACCTCCAGTTTCCTCTTGACTGTTCCAAAGTCCATGGGAGTTTTTATGACTCGATTATAACCTGGCGCCTCAGCAGCTGCAACTATGAGATACAAGAAGAATAACAATAAAAACTAGACATATATGTTTTAACATCTTTTAGAACATAGGTTTTTGTCACACACACACAAAAAAGGCGTTCGAGTCGGTGAGTATTTTTGTTTTGTGAAGATATTTCAGTAACTTTTCATTGTGAAGAAGAACTAGTCTTTCAGACAAAGTGAGTAATTTTTGTACTTTGTAGATAAACCAGACTTTCTGGAGTCCATGGAAATAAACTGCTTATTTTAGAGTTTAAAATATTAGCCTTTTGAGAGTCATTTTGGTTAGTTTTTGTTTTGTGGAGTCAGCCAATCTGTGTTTTAAACGTACTGCAAACATCAATTCTATTTCCATGGTATTATTCAAGAGTTATAATTTTGTTAAAGAATAAACTTTTAATTATTGTGGTTTGACACCTGATGACGCCATCATGACATCACTGTCCTGGTTACATTTTCATGTTAAGGTTCCATAGGTTCAATTGCCGGTTGAGGTTCAAGGCTCACTTCCGTTTTAATTACATATTATTTGACGAAGAGCTGAATAAAATTTGTCATGTAGACTCGACTTTTACAATAGTAATTCAGGGACACCAGAACACATGCTTTTCCCATCACAAAGAAGATAGCACCTTTGTCAGACAAAGGTCCTCAAATGCTAAGCAAAATGCAGCACTTTGGTCAAAGTAAAAACAACTTTCCAACAAATTAAAGGAACATTACAGAATTGGTAAGAACAAAACTTGTAAATAGACTTTTTGATCACAGATTTACATAAAACTTACACGGTCTAATGATGATGATAGTAGAAAACATCCCTTGAAATATTTCTGTCTGAAATGCCATATTTGATGAGAAATGAATAAACTAATTTTCCGATTGGAGTTTATCGCTCAGTGAGCGTTTTATTCATTTGCTATATGATTTCATGCAAATGGCAAATGTGTAATCGGTTTTTCACTATTTTCTCGTGACCCAGATGGCCGATCGATCTCAAACTTCTACAGGTTTTTTCAGTTTATGTATTGGTGGATTACATAAAGTGCTTACACTGCCAGCAACTGTTTTGTTAGCAAAACCAATTCTGTAATGTTCCTTTAACGTTTTTAAAGTCACTCAAAGGTCACTTTTATATCCGGGGGAGGCATTGGACTGAATTCTTTACCTGGTCTTGTGAACCATGAGGCAGCATTCAAATCCCCCTTGGATCGGTTGGCACCTCGGAATCGCATCACCCGCTGAAGCAAACTGATAGTCAATCAAGAACTAACAATCAGTCAAGAACTACTAATCAATCAAGAACTAATGATCAATCAACAATTTTAAGCATTTCAAAGTATCAGCACCCTGTAACTTTACCCTAATAATCAATTAAAATCTGATAACTAAGCATTTCGAAGTAAATCAAATACTATTACCAGCTGCATTAAAAACATTATAAATTAAACATTTCAGTGGGAAATAATTGATCAAACATTTCAATAAACAATAATCAATCAAACACTATAATGGACAATCATCAATCAAACATTTCAGTGGACAATAATCAATATTTCAAATGATTATAATACAAATTCAATACAACATCATTTCAATGGACAATAATCAATCAAAAATTACAGTGGACAATAATCAATTAAACATTTCATCGGACAATAATAATCAAACATTTCAATGGACAATAATAATCAAACATTTCAATGGACAATATTCAATAAAAATTGTCAACGGTCAATAATCAATCAAACACTTCACCGGAAAATAATCAATCAAACATTTCAATGGACAATCATCAATATTTCAGTGGACAATAATCAATCAAATATTTCAATGGACAATAATCAATCGTACATTTCAGTGGACAATAATCAATCAAACATTTCAGTGGACAACAATCCAACATTTCAGTGGTCGAAGACCAACCAAACATTTCAGTGGTCAAAGATCAACCAAACATTTCAGAGGACAAAAGCAATCAAACATTTCAGTGGACAATAACCAATCAAACATTGCACGACCACCCAAAAAAATTCTTAGCCCAACGCCTTACTTGAAAGCAGCCCTTGCCCAACTGGACATGCTAGTAGGTCCAGGCTCATCATCTATCGGAGCAGGTGCCTTCCGCTTACGGCTGCTAATTCTGACATTAAGGGAGTCACTGGTACCCCGCTCCTCTGATCCAGAACCAGTGTTGACTGTGTAACCACCATCTATCAAGAGAATGAGATATTCAGGTTGGATCAGTGGTTTCTTCGCTGCCTTTCACCTTTGTGATCACTAATCGAATCCCGAACCTGAGACTTATGTGGATTGAGTTATCAGTCCCTACCTATGCCAAACCACACAAAGTTGCTTAAGCAGAAAGTATTACTTTACAATTTCTGCTGAACAGAAATGAGCGAAACGCCAATCACAAATTGTACATGAGACATGAAATTATGGCTGATAACCTTATTCTGGTAAGCAGAAAAGTGTTGTTCTTAGCTACTTTTTGTGCTTGAGCAGCTCCATGAAATTGGGCCCTGATTGCTTGGGTTTTCATAGTTTTATGCTTTTCCTCCCACATCTAAAACTGACATTACTTCAACATCTTCTCTACAAAGGTCTCGTCAAGTCACAGTGCTAGTCACTTTTGAGGGTCCTTTGGTATAGTACCAGAAAGATATAATAATAACGCAAGGCTTAGGCTGATGAGCTTAACACTGACGAATAAGCCATGATGTAATGTTTCCACACCAAAAGTTTATACTGGATAATATTAAATGACTAGACAGCAGGAGTGTCAATGATCAGACTTTTTGCTGTTTAACAGCAGGGCACAATTTCATAAAGCTTGTCAGCACAAAAAACCTTGCTTAGCAACGATAGTTTACCAGCCAAAATACCATACAGTTGACATTGCAACGACCGGTACCATACTCATTTCTTGCTAAGCGAAGACATTTCTAAACAGCTTATGAAATTGGACCCAAGGCAAAATTTCTCAAAGTATAGATTTGTAAAAAAAACAGTAAAAACTGGTAGCCACTTATAGTCATTAAGCAAAACATGCTATTTTAGTTGGTAACCCTTTCCTGCTGAACTGTTAACATAACAAACTCGTTATCAACCTTCTCATCTATTTTCTTACCCCTACCTTGTAATTTGACGGGGCTGGTATCTGGACTCGTCAGGTGTTTCTCCTCGTCTTCCTCCTCCTCTTGAAGTCTCTGACTCGTAAAGTCTTCCAGCTTCATCTGAGAGATGTCAACAGAGCCGGATTCCATGACGACGCTGGCAGCCACCTTCTGAAAAGATGACAAGATCGGCTCAAAGTTCTGTCAACCATAAAAAGATATGTGGCATCACCGAACAGGCTTCAAATAAATTTTACGAGGCTACCAGGCAAAATAATGCTTTCAGATTATTGTTTTAAAATCTGGGCAATTGTGCTTGTAAAAAGCCCTGTGTGTAGCGAAGTAAAGCCTGACCTCCCAGAGGTAGCCAACCTCTCCGGCCCCTCACATCCTACATACTTAGCCCCCCTTTAGACTTCCAAGGAGGAAAGCTTGAGGGCTGTTTGTACTCACTGTCTGACTTCTCCAAGACGGTCCGCCAAGTTGGGGTACAGCAATCTGAGAGACTGCTTTCTCTGCCATACGAATACCTTCCGGTGTTTCAACTGATAATTCCGAAACTTTTCCAGCTGCAACCGGAGTGGAATCTGCAGCCTGCTGAGGACCAGTGGACTCAGAGGACTTCTGACCATCACCCCGGGTCTTTCCACGACCACCACGGCCGCCGACCGCTCCTTCATTTGCATCTTCTAGACCCTCACTCTCTAAGAACTGTTCGAACTGATCGACAAACGACGACACATCCTCCGACGATAGATTGACCCTCTTGGTGACCACACCTTGCTCTTCCACTGTCATGTCCTGGCTGCCGTCTCCTGGCCGTTCTTGTGGGACCTTCTTGTGGATGGTGACATCAGAGAGACCTGCTGGACCCACGGTTCTCTCGCCAGGTTGTGGGCTGCGGGACTCGCTCTGCTTGGCTAAAAGAGCTTTATTTTGTTCCTGAAGAGCTTTCTCAACTTCCATAGTGGCAGTTTGAAGAAAGGATGTAGATGGGGCAGACTTTCCTAAAGAAATAAATTGGACAAAAAAAAGATAATCAATGCCAAGAAATAATATTATAACAGAATTCTTACATCAAGTAACAAACCACAAGAGAAACTGACTGGACATCCCTGAACAAAGATATTAACCATTTAGGCAGACTGCCAACATAGATAGCTCAGTTGGTAGAGCGCCGAGGTTGCAGGTTCAAGTCCAGCTCTAGTCAATTTAAGTTCCATCATTCTGTTTATAGCATTATTCTGAAAGTCAGTTATCCTAAAATCTTAAAATTCTCAACTTCCACGGGAGCATGGATAGGTTCCAAATACCTAAAGCTAAAAACACCTCAGAGCCAAGTGTTCATCAACGTTTTTCCCCCACCAATACCTGATTTTTCCGAGGTCAAAGCTCTCTTCAGTTTACTCTGCATATTTGACAACAACTGCGACGCCCCTTCCATCTGCAACCCTCCTCCGGCAGCGGTTAGCTCATATGGAGACACTCTTGGCATCACAGGTGCAGTCTGTGGGATTCTTGGAGGAGGGTTTGAAGACTGAGGAGCAGACGGAGACGGGGAGTAGGAGATTCTGGTGATGGACGGGGAAGAGGTGGAAGATGCCCTTTGGGTAAGATCAATCGTCTGTCTGCTGACATCTGCAGGTAAGAAAAACAAGTCATCGAAATAGTAGTAGTAGTAGTAATATATAGTCTCATAAAGTGTAGGTTTCTACCGATGAGGTACCCAAGGCGCTTGAACAAAATCATTTGAAGACAGGTTTTTGAATGTTTTGAATTATGAGACCAGTTTATGTAGCACTTTATAAGGGTTTACAAGGTGCTGCGGCGCATTCAGCAGCCACTGCCCGAAACACCAAGGGAAACCCCTTCTCTTGGCGATAAGTGTGAATGGGTTTTTATATGTGCATCACACAACATACGGACCTATAGCTTTGCGCCCCATCCAAAGGACATAGCATTAATGTCAGAAGTCATATTAACGCAACAATAACGTTACACAAGTGTCCAGACCAGGACTCGAACCCACACTCTGCTTATCAAAAATACCAGAGCTTGAGTCAAGTGTGCTTGAACACTCGGCCACAACCCGGTCATTGTCCTTCTGAATTTAGTGCAAAACCAAGATGCAAGGTTACGTCTTTTGGCTCCAACAGCAATGTCAATGTAAATCCAAACTGTCACCTAGCTGTAGCCATAGCTGCAGCCAAACCATATCCTTGTAATTGTCTTACCCGGGTGTGATCTAAATTCCAGCAGAGCTTTGATGGCCGAGGAGGCCGAGTCAGGTGGCGCTCCTTCATAATCGATCCATTCGCTATTAGGGTGGAGCCCTCGCTTGACACTTCCTGCAAACTCTAAACGTAACAAAACACAACCCCAAAAAATAAGTTACAAGAAGTCTATTCAAAATGACAACAGCCGGAAATCTATTACCCTCTGGCAAATTGGTTAAAACAGGTTAGCCTCTGCTAACGTCAGGTTGGCGTTGAGGTATCTTTCCTTGCCTTCCACCTCTGGGACCCTGGTTCGAATCCCGCCGGCTCACCATGCGGATAGAGTTTTTCAGTCCCTACCTGATTGCATGGGTTTTCCCTGGAATAATTCTCTGGGATTTTCCTCCCACGTCTAAAACTGAAACGTCCTTCCTTGTCTTCTCTCCATGGGGTTCTTGGCTAGTAAAGTGATTAAGTTCACTTTTCTGAGAATCCAGAATGGCTTTACAACCAGAATTAATAAATGAACATGAACTGAAAATGAGCCTCTGAACATTAAGTTTTTCAAACTATTGAAAGCCAAGTAAAAAGTTAACCTTTTAAGAAAAAGGTAACTATAACACTTGGTTTACCTTAAGAAATAACTACAGAAATAGTAAACTTGCGGGTACAACCATGAGTAAAAAATCTCTTTTGGGAAAAGTGTTGGCTCTGAAAAAAGCCGGTGTGGTCTCGATAATTCAAACAGTAGACTCTTCGTCCTGAAGACGAGTATACCATTCCAAACATCGAGACCACAGCGGCTCTTTTCAGAGCCAACACTTCTCCCAAAAGAGATTTTTTACTCATGGTTGTACCCGCAAGTTTTACTATTTGTAGTTGTTTCTTATTTTCCACACCACAAAAAAACTTCAAACACCTATTATTTGTTCACCTTCTTTGTTTATAGGTACACCCTCCAAGGAACCCAGGGCTTTACTGCTCTGCAAGGCATTTGGAGATATTGATGCCACTTGTCGTCTCTATACCAAGCAAAAGAGAAGGAGAATGACCGTTATTCAGTATGTCAAAAGTTAACCTTATGAACATGACATCATTTGAGTTGGGCGCCCTTCGCCTCCAGATCAGAAGGAGGTTGTTCATTGGCCACTCCAGTGCGCCGCGCGTACAAATCTGTGCCCTTCCATTGTTTCATCAACGTTTCGCCTATAAATCTATTAATCCAAAGAAAAAAGAGGATTCCTACCTGACTTGACTGACTGCCACTGGTCCTTATTGTTATTGGGCTTCTCATTCGTTTTGGTGAATTCACTGTCGTCGTCATGGTTATATTACCCGTACTCTGTAACGTCGGAAAGCGAATACTTGTGGCTGACAAATTAGAAGCAGTCGTTGTTGACGTTACCCCAGTCACCATGGCGATCCTGGGCCGCTGTAAGAGTGAGCTTGTCATTATGTTGTGCACCTGCAAATGATTTTTTTATTTTGTTTAATTTTTATTATATAGTTCTTGAGGCATTGCATGGTGAGGTATCAATGTTTATTTGGTTTGCGGTAACACCATGTGTTTATCTACTTTGCTGTGTAGAAGTTGTTCTACTACTGCGGAAAAAGTCCTGCTTATTAGCTACTACCTGGGCAGAAGGTAGGAAATCGGGCTGGACTACTACTTTCGCTTAGTGAATCGGGGGGACTTCTTGTAATTAACTGCACTGCCGCGGAGTGAGTTCTTTTTGGTCTCAACGTTTCGAGTAGCTTGCTCTAGTCATTATCAGTCTAGGTAGTAGTTAATAAGCAGGACAGTTCTTTTCAGAACTGAGAAGTCTCCCGAAATCCGAAAATCTACTCCGCGGTAGTAGAAAAAAAAGCAAGACAAGTTCTCTAAAGAACAAAATCTACACAGCAAAGTAGATATACACTAGTGTTACCGCAAACCGAATATACAGTTTTGAAATTGTTCCACGATTATAAACCAAAGTTGTAACGTTCCTTTTAAACAACGCCGACCACAAGTCGGTTGTCAGTCCTTACCGGTGAGATTTTAGCCGGCTCGGTGATCTGTGCTGGGGAAGCTTGAGGGTGTGCTTTGTGCATCATCACAACGCTGGTCTTGCCAGTGAGCTTTTGTGTACCACCTGTCAACGTTTGACAAACATCTGAACAGAACAAAGAAAACTAAACAATGATACTTTTTCCCAGACTTTTCTTCAAACAAATCGGACCATAAATGGAAGCATTCAGTGTTGCTGTAGTTTGTACGCCTACTCGAGTAACATTTTGATGGTACTCCTTCATACTTGGCTAGCAAAATACTCGTTCTTGAAGTCAATACTCGATTGGAAAATGATCTGTACTTGAGGTCACGTACTTGATTCTCAGCTGAAAACTGTACTTCGATTCCGATTTTTAGTACTCGTGGTCAATAAATCACTGTCCTTTCCATTTTCATATAAGTGCATAAATGCAAGAAAAAGAGGAACAAAGCTCTGGAAACAGTACAATTGAAGTTGTCTAAAGATGTTTTCATGTATAGACGACAGTTATCATAACCAGCAAACAATGTACTCTAAAAATTCGTCCCCCAAAAACTAAATGTTATAACATTTCATTTTGCACTATTTTTTGTATAAAGTACTCAAACTTGTACTCGTCTTATTGGTACTCTAATTGGTCTACTGGTACTTGGCTGTTGGACTCGGTACTTGGATATCAGAATAATTCAAGCATGCAACTGTAACTTCACCCAAAAAGAGGAAATTACAAAATTTAAATGATTTTGTACAGTATTTTTTCATTTTGAATGGTAAAACTGAGAATAAAAAAAGAGGAAATCAGCTGATCCGAGGAAAAGTTGCATGCCTGATAATTGGCACTCTGAGACTTGTACTAGTACTTGATGGCCACAGTACCCCTGCTCGAGTACTACGCAGCCACCATTGTACTCGATACGATACTAGCCTGGAAAGTACTCGACTACAACACTGAAAGTATTTCAAGGCAGAGACCAATACATGAAAAATCTCGGCTGGTATATGTTTCACTTTGGTTATATCTGAATTGGCGGCTACAGCTACAGCTATGATTGTTGCTATGAAGGGTGTCGCTAAGGACGTCCTATACTTCAACGCATGGTGACGCGGCGATCTAGCCTTAGCCGTAGCCGTCGATTCAAACACGGCCTTACTTGTAGTTGTGGCAGTTTTAAAGCTTTGGACAGTCTTTGGTTTGTTGGCGCCTGCAGTGCTGATGAGACCCCCAGGTCTAGTCCTGGATACAGGAGACATTGATGACATGTGATGAGAGACGACACCAGCTGAACTTGTTCCAATCACTACTTTATTACCTAGAAGATTAAATTGGTATATTGGCATTTCGGTAAGCTGTCCAAAAACTGGTCGACCTTCTTATGGTAACCAAGTTGGAGGTCAGTTTGAGGTCAGTGAGGCACTTAGAAAATAGCTCAAAGTTAGCTAACTAGAGGTCAGATAGAAGCTAGCTAGAGGTTGCTTGAGGTCAGTTACAAACTAGCCAAAAGTTAGCTAGAGGTCGGACAGAAGTAAGCTAGAAGTCAGATAGAAATTAGCTAGAGGTCAGTTAGAAAGTAGCTAAAAGTTAGCTAGAGGTCAGCTAGAGGTCAGCTTGAGGTCAGCGAGAAGTTAGCTACAGGTCAGTTAGAAATTAGCTGGAGGTCAGTTAGAAAGTAACTTAAAGTTAGCTCAAGCTCAGTTAGAGGTCAGAAAGAAATTAGATAGAGGTCAGCTAAAAGTTAGCTAGAGCTTCAAGAAATATCCAGTAATGAGATGTCCATTTTGCTTTGTCTCACCCGCTATTGTAGTCACAGGCATTGTAGTCATCAAAGCAGGGGATGACAAGGATGCCTTGGATGTTGTTTCTATGGTAACCGTAGGTTGACCCATTGACCTCTGGTGTTTACTCGTCGCAGTGACACTGACCGACTGACTGACGACTTTCAACCCTTATAACAAGAAGCAAAGATGTATTACTACACTTATACATATTCATGACCTGAACGATTACAACTTTACTTCATACATACTCATAAGTCTTACACTGGTCTCTAATAGGCCAAAACAGTATCGAGATGCCGGCTGGTACAAATTGTTTTCTGGTGTCCAACCGTGATCCAAATATCAATGTATTAACCCTTGGAGCGCCGCCGACGTTCTGAAACGTCCAACTGAGTATCCATCTACAGGCCACCGACGTTCCAATACGTTCTACTACTCGACCCAAAAAATATAAAATTGCCCTCTGGATAAAGAATTGCCAAAACGCGACCGGCACTGTAAGGAACCCTTGGAGCGCCGCCGACGTTCTGAAACGTCCAACTGAGTATCCATCCACAGGCCGCCGACGTTCCCTTACGTTCTACTACTCGACAATTTTTTTTTTTTTTAAATGGTCGGCCTGTGGACACAGAGTTACCAAAACGAGGCTGGCACTGTAAGGGTTAAAAAAAAAAGGGTTACCTGTCTCTGGTTTGATTTGTTGTTTCTTATTGCCGGAGCTCATCCCGGATGCCAACTGGTTCGTCACATCAGGATGCTGGGCCATCTGCTTCATGAGTTTCTGTTTACCGACAGCTCTCACTCTAGGCTTCCCGGCCATGTTTGTCGAAACGTAGGACGCCATCTGAGAGCTTATCAACGATGCTGGGTGTACAAAAGAATTGAAAAAACAAAGTAATTATGGTGTTGTGAAATTATACATAGTTCGATGATATAGTGGATGATATTGAATGGTCAGACAGTAGGAGGGTTGAGAGTGTTCTGTGTAGATGATTCACCACATGATATCATTAGTGCAGGCTGGCATAGTTTCTATATCACTCAAAAACCTGACGATGATATTAAGTGGTCAGACAGTAGGAGGGTTAAATTATACTTACTGGTAGTCCTTGCAGTGATGACAGTGCTTTTGATGGGCGGTATCGCTCCTGTATTCCCCGATGGTTTCCTACCCGTATTGATGACTGGGATCGTCCCCGGCATGACCTCAGGGTTAGGGAACTGACGGTTGCTGGAAATCTGGCAAGATTTCCCCTCCAGCTGCTGTCGAGACAGCGGGGCGTGTTGTCTGGCGCTCGACTTGCCGCCGGCGGACTGCTGTCGCCCTCTCTGCGTTACAGTCGGTTGTGTCCCTCCTGGCTTCATGTCGGGTTGTCGGGAGAGTGACTGACCGGGACATACTGGTCAGTATGACGGACTGTTTGGTGCCTGCTTTGATGACGGGCGACTTTGACGAGGGTACGCTGTGCGATCGTTGCAGAATGGACTGGGGTGAAGGATGTAGAGCTGCTTGACACCAAGATTACCTGCAATTGAAAATAACTTTTCGTGAGTGCCGCAAACTTATTAAAATCCTGCATATTTTGTCTCTGTTTTTTATTTTAGTGACCTACGTAACAGCTCACTGGTGAAATTAATTTTGTCAGACTTTGGTAAATTTCCAGGCACAAGGTGGTTCTTACTACTCACCTTCTGAGCTGCATTACTACTTGCCGATTGTCCACTTGGCGCCTTGGCGTAAGTAAATTTAACAGGCGACTGTGCACTACTCATTCCAGCCTTGGTCACACTGCTCATCGCCGACATGGTAGGTTTGCCCGAGGGTGTCATACTCAACCCGATGAGCGACTTGTTACTCGATAAATTCAGACCCACATGCTGTTTACCCGTGTTGAATCCCAGGTGCTGTTGCTTGGTGGCGGGTAGGCTCAGCGATCGACTGGTCGTGATGATGTGTCCACCCAATGATTTAGGACTCGGCGGGGCGAGAAGACTCGATGCGGCCGAGGTTTGGCTGTGGGGCGATGGCAGTGGCTCCTTTAATGGTGGTCCGCTTGACGAGTCATAGCGAGATCTCTTCGACGGGGGAGTTTCCACATCGATATCTGGGCCACCTTCAAAATTTTTAGCAAAAAATAAGGTCACTGAGATAAAGCTGGCCAGCA
The DNA here is from genome assembly GCA_032158295.1 of Pycnopodia helianthoides. Lineage (NCBI taxonomy): Eukaryota > Metazoa > Echinodermata > Asteroidea > Forcipulatida > Asteriidae > Pycnopodia > Pycnopodia helianthoides. Next base: position 2,452,111 of record CM063259.1, read on the forward strand.
TGGGGTTATTCTTGCAGGCGAAGCTTTTTCCTGCAGGCCTGATGTTCGTTTTTGAAAGGGAAGGGGCACTAAAAAAGGCATTTTCTCCTTGGTAAATGGCAACCTTTATGAGGAAACTGTAAATTTCTATTGGAACTTTCAAGGGGCACCTAGACAATGACCATGGGCAACGGAGGCAATTAAACTCTGTTGCCCATGTGAAGTATTCGGGCCTGCTTCTTGACATTAGTGGGGTGTCGTGGCCGAGCGGATAAGAGCACCGAACTCAAGCTTTGGTGTTTCTGTTCAGCAGAGTGTGGGTTCGAATCCCGGTCGTGACACCTGTGTCCCTGAGCAAGAACACTTTACTATAATTGCTTCTCTCCACCCAGGGGTTAATGGGTACCTGTGAGGGCAGAGATGGTTCTTGTGATTGATTTAGCTTAGTGCGCTACATACTTGGCAGCACAGGTTGTATACTCCCCAGGGAGCTGAGATGGTTTAAGGAATGAAATGGCCCAGTGATCAGGGTAATAATGTTGGAAGCGCTTTGAGACATGGTGTATAAAGCGCTATATAAAAACCGAATATTATTATTATTATTATTATTACTACATTGTAGAGGGTTTATATCACAAGATGAACATATTATGGACTTCTCCCTTAATTTATGATTTTGCAAGTCAAATCTTTGCCTGATATTTCACAGAAGCAACTGCCTCCCTGCTCCCGGTCATAGCCTTGGTGCCCCTTTAATTGTTCCAGTAGATATTTTAGTGTCCCTTGTACAGGTGCATGTTACACAGAAGCACTTTCCAAAAAAAACTTACTTGCCTTAAAAAGAATAAAGTATCAGGTCTGCAAATGGAAATTTTTCAAATACCTTTAGTCTGTAAAAGGCTGACAAGTTAAGATTCGGAGAGACATAGCCTAATATGTGATGCGATCAAGCTAAATGAGTCTTTTGTCGACCCTTGTAAATTTTTGTTTTTTTATCTATTTGAAAGAAGTACAATCTCAGCTTTAAGGATATGAATACCCCGTGTTGATACCACCTTTGGTTCAAAAGTTATGGAAGTCGAAACACCAAGAGATGTATAGAAATGTAGACCCCTGTCCACCTATTTTGGCTTGTTATTCAATAATGCATTTACCGAACAAGCGACTCATTTAGCTTGATCGCATCACATATTATATAAACTTTTGTTGTCTTTTTACGCCTGGCCCAGTGCCAATCGTGATTGGCTTGGTTTTCCAATACAGGAGCAATAACATTAGGACTTTGACGATATGAAAACAGCTAAGGTTTAAAGGCAGGGTCATAGATTGGTAATTAATCCAAAAATGAATGACCCAAACTACACTTTGTGAGAAGCACTGCAGCTGTTGATAGTATAAATTACTTATAAATTACTTTAAGAAAGGATTCCCTTCGAAGTAAATAAGATTTGGATAATTTTTCACCCCAAAACATTTTAATCTGAGAAATCATTAAGGCACGAGTCGTTTCTAAGATTTCTGAGGGTTGGTGTCAGTTCATGAATGCTGCGGCCAGAGCGTGGATGGATTTGACATTTATGTGAAAATACAGTGACAGCTTTTCGCTGTTTTCTCAGCAAGTCGACACTATTCAGCTGAATCGTTCACCTGTGACTTTTATTATATCTTTCTTTATAATCTTGCCTATAAATCAGCATTACATTAACCTATGACCCTACCTCTAAGAAAGCAGAAATAAGAAAGGAGGTAAGGGTTTAAAACCTGCGTACCTTTCACTGGAATAGAGATGCCACAGGGTAAAACTACGACATTGGACGAAGGGCTCGGAGGTTGGTGTTGAGGCTTCATTCCAACACCGCTATTCTCATTTCCAATCGGTACTTTAAAAAAGAATATTACAAACAGTCATTTTAACAGTACCGCAATCCTGGAATTACATGGAGTGTTGGTATTTCCTTTTCACCTTATTATCGTCCCTGGTGCCAACTTAAACAAATTCTAAGAGACGTTCTTACAATGCACTGAAGAGGGCTCCATTCATCAAGACAAGTAGCCTTGCCTCAAAAAATACAGAAATAAATAAAGAAACCCAGAATTCCATGATGGCTTTTTCATGATGGCTTTTTGGCATTTCTCACGCCACATGTTTTGAGGCAAAGTGATAACGGTGAAAACAAAATCATGATAGTAATATATTATTCGGTTTTGCCCTTTCACTGATGTGTGTAAAGCACTGTATAGTCAGTACTTTTCCCCCGAGTTCTGTGAAAAAAATATATAATAATTCACAGGCGTATTACTCGGGTGGGATTCGAACCCACGACCTTTTGCCATTCTAGAGCAGATGTCTTACCAACAAGACCACGGAGGTTGCCCGGTAGCTAAAGGCAGTTCAAATCCTATTTGAATGATAGTATCAGTTAAACTTATCTGCGAAGAAAACGGAAGGGACACACACACAAAAAAAGGAAATGTTTCTTACTTTCTTTTCTTGCTGTTTCTGAGGGCAAAGGGAGTGTGAGATTGTGACTGAAGGCTGCGTTGGCGGCTTGGTTAGCCGTTAGTGAAAACACCGTCTGTGGTACAAGCCTCGGCATCAAGGGGATCAGCCGACGACCTTCAATGGCCCACTCCGCGGAGTTATTCGGTCCGCTCAATCTGCGCAGGAAGAAGTAATTCGCACATTTCATTCAATATTCTACAGTTCTTTATAGTAGCTTACAGTATTTTGATGTTTTTTTTCGGTAGACCCCTTGCACTGGCCGCCATTGCCGAGGTCAAACAATCGAGACCTGCACGCGCATTGCCAACTCTCAGCCGATGATAGGTCTTTACTGACCTCAGCGAGGGCGCTGTTTTGTGACTTCATATGCAGTACTCCGTACAGCTTCCCCTCCCTCCTGGCGTTCGAAGAGCCCAGACCCTGCTGGATTATGACAGGAGTTTCCCACCAGTCGCTTTACCCATCTCAAAGAGGTCCCCCCCCCCCCCCCCCCGATATCATTGGGCAGCCTTCAGGGGAGGGGGGGGGGCTCAGTATTTCAGGGAGACTGTGCAAACAAATTCTTAAAAACAAACTAAGTGCGCAATTTACATTTGGTCAGGTAAGCAAAAAATGCAGTATAACCAAAGAACATGTATACCAAAGAGTCAGAAATTAATGGCCTGAGTTTTACATCAATTCACTTGTCATACCTTTCCGCAACTGTGGACAGTTTTTCATCATTGACGGCTCGTCTGACCTCGGCACGATGACGTTCTGTAGAAATGCTGCAGGAGTTAACAAACAAACAATAGTCATTGCAGATTAAGTGTGCTTTCAAATGCCTGAGAAAGGCTTCATGCCTGAAGCTTGTCTCAGATTCAAATATTTTAGAGAGAAATTACCTCTTTCTCAAAAACTACATTACTTCAGAGGGAGTCGTTTCTCACAATGTTTTATACTAAGTAAATTTTTATGGTAATGTACTTCTTGAGTAATTACCAAAAGTATCCACTGATTTTAAGTGATTCGATCCAAAAACAGGCTCGAAATGTACACTGGGGAGGCAGCCTATAGAGAAACAATGGGACAATGCCTCCATGAATTGACTTGCCAATTTATTACCTGAGTGTTGAAGAAAGTTCATTGAGAAGATGTTTCTTGTCTTTCGTCAAATCACCCTGGGCCCGGAACGCACTGACAATCCCAGCGTACGCTTCAAGCTCAGTTCGTCTCAATAATCTCTTGCACTCATCTTTGCTCATGTCCAGTAGTTTGGGCCACATCTTGAATGATGGGAAGAACTTTCTAAAGGAACAAAGACATGACAATTAATTATTTCATAAAGGTGTCATCATTCCATTTTCAATCACAAAACCTTAGTCCCTGGATTATGTCATGATACATTTCAGAGTCTGGTAATGGGCAAATCTCTTCATTCACTGGGAGAAAAGGGTCCTGAGCTAATCGGTGGAGATAGTTCTCGAAAAATCATTTGATTTTCACAAAAAACGTGTGATGTTTTTAAAACAAATTCCAGCAGTCCGGCTATCTACAGGACATTGGCATTCGATCGGTAAGTTTCGTGATCTAGATCTTCGCGGATTAAAATCTCATACTTCATAGGGCCAAAAAATAGGTTTGCAATGCAATGGTGCTGGGGCCAAGGATACGGAGAGTGGATTGGCCTATATGGCCTGGGGCTAAGAAATACATCAGACATGATCTCTTCTTCATCATGTTCTTGTTCATGCATTTGGGGGAAGCCAAGACCTGTCCTTGCCATTTCTAAATAATATTGATCAAATTCAAAGACAAACAATCTTGGACTTTAGTTTAGGTACGAGTTCATTGCATGGGACGACTATGTCTATGTTCTCCCGGCCAAAATGGTGGGCTTCCCAACATGGCTTGAGTTAGGAAAAACAAAGGACGAGTTGGCATGGTTGGTTGATGCATGGAGCAATAATCTAGTTTGTTCATGTTGTTGCATGCTCAGACCAGAGTCCAGAGACAGAGTCCACTCCATGGTTGATCCCAATTTGTGACACTTTATTTTTGTTTGATCAATGCTGGTAGTAACTTAAGACTCTTTCCCTTACTTTAACCCTCAAAAACTAAACTGCAATATACAAACACGTATTCTCACCCTGGATTCTTAAAAAATCCTGGTCTTTTCAGCAGCTAACGTCAGTGAAGGGAGCGCGCCACACCGCACAGGAGGACCACACACACCACACACTCACAATGTCAAAATGCATCGGTGAAGTAAAATACCGCCCTCTCACGACAAGTGTGGGATCCTCGTCTTCTAAGTTTTATTTACTCGACCCCTCTGAGTTTTACTCGACCCCACGTTCGCAATGCACTCAAAGAAAAGTTGCAGCACAAAAAATAAAAAGTTAAAAAACTAGTTTAGTAACACTAACAGAGAGAGCGACGGTCAACTTTGTTAAGAGGTGTTTGAACTGCCGAGATCATAATAAATTATGGCAGCCGTTGTCAACCCAATTTTATCTGCAGCAGCTGCAGTGAATGTGTTAAGGTTGAACTGTCGAGTTGGAGTGACATTTGGCCGACAATTGGCGTAAGTATTGTAAACTAAAGCCTCAAAATTACTGTAACACTCCCACCACCATGCCACACGAAACAACCGCAGTGCACAAATAAAATAGAGCCCAAGCTATCTATCTTCTCTCTAGCGGTACAGTCGTACTTGCGTGCAAATGTGCTTGGTCATGGAAACAAATATCAACGAAATGTGCTGCAAACTAAATATGGCCATCCCCATGTGGTAAACTATCGGAGAGTGAGTGTGTTTCAGGCGGCTCTGGACATGCTGGAGGTCTCCAGTGTCTGAAAAGATTGCATGATTGAATCCATGAATGATATAATTTGACATTCCAAAAGGAGTACATCCATCATCCCGGGGAAGGGTCACAACAATACTTTTTAAAACAATTGCAAATGAGGTTTACAGTACTAGTACTAGGGATCAGGTTGGCTCACTGAATACACTGCCTCTGGCTCTGTTCTCTTTAAAGTTTAGTCTTTGACCTCTGTAGACCTCGGTTCGAATCGCACCTCCTCAGACTGCTGGAGCCTTGTTGCTTGTTTGCATGTGGATTGGGTTTTCAGTCCCTACCTGATTGCTTGTTTTTTTTCCCCCATCAGGGTTTTCTTCCCACATCTAAAAATAACTTAACATTTCTTGTCGTTTCCTATTCATCCTGTTAATTGGCGCTAATTGTGATGACGTTGGATGTGTAACCAAATTTAGTATTGGAAGATATTTCCGTTCAGAATTGTTACTAACAAATTATAACAGTTATCGTTCATTCAATTTTACATCCATGTACAGGTGTACTCGGTCCTCCTTTAGTGAGTCAAGTCACAGATTACCATCTCATCAAGTTCGATCTTTACACCGGTTGATCTCCAAGCCTCTTCACCCACTCCAACAGTACCGTCCATCATGTGTAAAACGTACGCAAATATCAAACCACAAATCCCACGTTTTTGTGTTAGTTTGATTGATTCAGTTCTCTTCTAGACTCTTGCTTTGCTGAGAAGTAAGACAAGGAGCCATTCCAGCAGCTTCCGGGTACTGCTTCTCTTTGGAACTCCTTGCCTGGTGCACATTTCCCTCCATCCTACAATCTATACTGTTTTTAAGAGGAATAATTCCTCCCCTGAGATATTTTCATCTTCTTAAATATTTTCTTCTCGTAGTCCCTTACCAAGAGTGGCTTTTAGCCTTGTCTGGGGCGAACTTGCTTTTTGTTTTTAAGTACTGCACAGCTACACAGACACTGAGGGAACAAAGTTTACCTGGGTATGGCTTGGTAAAAAGACACAGTATACTGGAGTTTGCCCAAGATTAGGCTTAGCTAAAAAGATGAGGGAAGTAAAGTGAAATGAATTTAACTTCTGAAACACTTGGAGTGAAAAACTGAAGATATTTGTACTTTTTTTGTAAACAGATGTTAAAGGAACATTACAGAATTGGTTTTTTGCTAAAAAAACTACTATCATCATCATTAGACCGTGTAAGTTTTATGTAAATCTGTGATCAAAAGTATATTTTTAAAGTTTTTTTCTTACCAATTCTGTAATGTTCCTTTAATCCTATTAACTTGTGGTTTACATTCAAAATTTATTTCACAGATCAACACCAGTTTTACCGAGCCTGGAGCAGTGACTCGACAGTCCTCGAAGATGACATTAATGTGTTTTATGAGGGTTTGGTGAAACGAATCGAAAGTCGTGACATTCAGCTGATTGACGTGAGGGAAGCATCCGAGTTGGCGAAGTTCGGACAGATTCCCAGCTCCACTCACATCCCTCGTAAGTCAACCCTAACCTAGCTGACAACTCTCCCTCAAACTAAACCAATCTTTCCATGTTCGAATGAAAAAATTCCCTGATTACAGAATTGTTTTTTTCTCTATTATGTTGAATGTAATTCTAAACATCTTTTTGATTGTTGTACAACATCTCCCTGGTTACAAGATGCAAATGTTCACTGATGTTGGCAGCTCTGCCCATCCCTATCCCATCAGGGCTTGTTTTGAATGAGGGGGTTAGTGCACTAGAGTCATCAGAGTGACAGAGCTTGGGTTTGAATCCCAGCTTTGACAAGTCCTTGAGTAAAGACACTCAACTTTAATTGCTTCTCTTCACCCAGGGGTAGATGGGTACCTGTGAGGGCAGAGATGGTTCTTGTGATTGGTTTAGCGTGATGCGCTACATATTTGGTAGCACAGGCTGTATACTCCCAAGGGAGCTGAGATGATTTTAAGAAATGAAATATACATGTAGTCCTCTCTCATTTAAACAAGATTGCTGGGACTGGCCAAATTACCTCTTTATAACAGGAACGTTGTTATAAGAGGACAGCAAAACCAAGAAACACAAAGCAGAAATGAGATTCGGGACTTCAGAATGTACTTGTTATAAAGCAGAATCTCTTTATAACAGTGTTCTTTATAGCGAGGGTTGACTGTAACTAAGTGGTCGAATGATGGTTGATTTCCTCTATTAAGTGGTTTGTATGTTCCCTTTGCAGTGGGTGAATTGGCAGCTTCCTTGAGATTACCAGAAGACAAGTTTGAGATGAAATTCAAGAGCCCTCGGCCCAAGGAGGGAGACGATAACATTGTGTTCCATTGCAGAAGTGGAGTGCGTAGCTTGAACGCACTCAACCTTGCTAAAGAGGAAGGATTTACAAAGTAATTTCATGTTTCTTTGACTTTTAGAGAAGTATGCATGTTTTAAGGAGATAGTTTTGTGTTTTTTTTTTATTCATATCAATACATGTGAAAATTATGTAATTGTTCTGTGGTTTTTTTTTTCCAGGGCAAGGCATTTTCCTGGCGGCTGGCTGCAATGGGCTGAGAAGAATAATTTGCCTTCAGATTAAACCATCTTAGAAGGGATACTTCATTCGGATACAGTAGGGTCCGCATACGGTTTAAGTGCATACTCCAATAGACTGATCCATGAAGCCCCGCCCTCACATCTCTGTGTTGCATACACTCTGTGGACATTCCTTTGTTCAGTGCAATTAAGGAAAAACATATTCTTCAACTCTGTGTAATATAAAAACAGTATGGACATGTGTAAGTCCACACAGTGTTTCAAGTCCCAAAATAGCATGGACCTCTGCTTATCAACTTTCTGCTTAGCAGAAATGAGCAGGATACCAGTCACAATTGCTGCATTCGGGCATGGTATTTTGGCTGGTAACCATATTCTGGTAAGCATAATTTTGTTGTGCTTAGCTTATTTTTGTGCTTAAGCAGCTCTGAGAAATTGGACCAAAGGTCCACATTTTGAATGCAACGCTTAAACACGACAGCAACTGTCTACAGCCGGTGCTCGTGTGTGTAGTACTTTTGACATATGCGTCTTGCTCTGCCACACTGATTGATGCAGCAATTCAAACAGCAGAAATTTGTTCACATTTTGAGGCGGAATTTCAAAGTCTGGACTTTTGTAAGACAGTTGATGCTGTGATGGTCATTGCATTGTAAAGGGGGCTGTGTTGTCATGATCAAAGCAGGCTATGGCTGTACATGAAATTATAACTTTTTACCCAGTTAGGCAAGTGTGAGCACGCTCTCCATACATGTAATATGGAGGGAGGGCACGCGTGCAGTAACTGAGAGTTCATAATTCCAGGTACAGCCACAGGCCCGCTTTGATCATGGCGAGACAGCCCCTTTCGGGGGCGGATCTTAATAAAATTGTTGTTTATTAACAAAATTGTTGACAAAATATATCTAAATTAACTTTTTAAATTGAAGATGAATAAAAACAAAATCGTACTTGTACATGTATTTTCTTGCTAAAAAAACAAATTTCAGGGATTGATTGTGTCAAACAATTTTGCTCAGCAAATTTAGACTGAAACTATTTTGTACAAGCTGATTGCTATATAATTTTTTAGTAGCAATCGATACATTTTGCTACAAGAGAAATCTTTTACTGCATTTTAGTTTTGTTTAAGCCCTACTTTTAATGGTTAATTATTTTATTAAAATCAAGAGACTTCTTGAAACGATAAATAAATTGATTTACAAAATGTTTCCATGTAAACCATAACATTTTATTTTAAAGAACATTCTTGTAGACAGGATTTGACTAAACATTTATACATCAATCTTTATGGAGGTCTTTGAATAAGTTTGAGAATAAATGTGCCAAACAACACTAAAGAGTTGTGTCCTCTCTTTTTGTTTCCATGAACGAATTCAACGAAATTGACTTAAAGGAACATTACAGAATTGGAAGAACAAATATACATTTTGATCACAGATTTACATAAAACTTACACAGTCTAATGATTATGATAGTAGAAAAACATCCCTTGAAATATTTCTGTCTGAAATGCCATATTTGATGAGAAATGAATAAACTAATTTTCCGATTGGAGTTTATTGCTCAGTGAGCATTTTATTCATTTGTTGATTCTCTATGATTTCTGTGCAAATGTGTAATCGGTTTTTCACTATTTTCTCGTGACCCAGATGGCCGATCGATCTCAAACTTCTACAGGTTTGTCAGTTTACGTATATGGTGGATTACATAAAGTGCTTACACTGCCAGCAACTGTTTTGTTAGCAAAAACCAATTCTGTAATGTTCTTTTAACTCCCTCATTGCAGGCCTGGGATTACACGGAGGGCACATGGCCTCTGTTGCCCTGGTCTTGGCCTCGGTGCCCTTTCAAAAAATTCCCAATAGACTTTTTAACCGACGTGCCTTTTTGGCAAAATAAAATGACCCTCTCGGAGATAAACAAATCGGAGGCCTGCGTTGTGGAGTTCAGAAAGGATAACCTTGACCACTTCATGTGTTACAAATAACTACTGTCGTGTCAATGCAGAATGTATGAAATAATATTTACAATTTTTACATTAATCGCCACAGCTAAGCAAGCGCATGGCTATTGTTTATAACATCACCCCACAAGGGAAAAACAAACTTACAACCTATGAATTATATATATATAGCCTTACATGGGTAGATTGAAGTCAAGAAAATTTGAGTACAGTTTGATAAACAAGGCATGACGACCCCCCCAAAATAACTAATTTTGATTATTACAATGAACTTGAACAGGATTCGTAAACAGGCATATTTACAGTTTCCAACCAGTGAGTTTTTGACACCCAAATTATGATCAATTCACCTATGAATGATGTACTCTTTTGTAATAAAAATGACTATTTTAGTGAAATCCTAGTTTTTTAGTTGATTACAAACTGCAATGTTGCATAATGCATAGACATGTTTATATCATACAGAACTTTCTTTAAATGAAGACTTACTTAAGCACTTGTTTTCTTGGGCTGAAGTTATTTTTATGTTTTTCTCTTCGAAATCAAAACCTTTGGTTTTATTTATTTTTTTAATGGACGGCTCATTTAGAAGAAAACAATGCATACTGTATATAAATAAAGAAGCTATGTTAAATAAAAAACATGGACGGACTGATAAGTTTATTTGCTGTATAAAACTCCCAGACTGCTTTTCAAAATTGACGGTTCTGTTCCAAACTGTTGGTGTAAAATTATCAAACACCCAAGATTTAAATGTTGTGCTATTTTGGGGCAAGAAAGACAACTGTACTCCAACATTTAGAAATACTCCAGATCAATTTCATTGGTTTTCTAATTTAGAAAAGATTGCTGGATGCATACATGTTCTTTCCAAGAATGATTGCTTCCGACTACATTTTTCATCCAAGAAGATTTTAATGATTTTTATTGACGAAGTACACATTCCTTAAGTTTAACCAACTGCGCAAACATTGTTCCGAGTACACTTCCTTCTCAAACCCAAAACTAAACCAGCAGTACCTTCTTGGGTAAAAGTTTGAACAAAAACAGGAATAGATCAGTGTCGATTGGTGACTACATGTATTATATTTGGATCGAGTATGGCAACAAACAAAACGTTTCCCTCATTGTCAATAATATTATCAACAATTTGTCTTTGCACTAGTAGTACAAGTTCATGTTTCATTTTGTGCCATTAGGATTGTTTTCTGCCAAAATTTGATTAATTAAAATTTTTTCAAATATAGAAGGCATTTAATTGAGAACTGATGATTCAAAAGTTGGCACCATGTATTTAATGTTGATGAATGCGTCATCGCCACCGTGTTTCTCAAATGCTTCTAATGTTTCCTGGATAAGATCTCCGACATTCTCTCTCTTCTGCTGCCCGTAGTCGATGCCATCTCCGATGTTCAGGTTCTGTGCCTTGAAGGTGTTGAGGATGGGAGGATCTGTCGATAGTATGGAACGAGTGCCTCTCCGACCATGTCGGCCGATACCACCAAATGTTGGAGGACCTTCAGCGTTGTACACAGCACTTTGGGATTCCGCAGATTCAGGGCTTCCTTGATGGGAATGATTAACTGTGGGATGACTGGGAGGATTTTGTTGGAGCCGCCGTGCTCCAGCATGTCGTGAACGCCCTGCCGAGCGAAGAACTCGTAGGGGTGAGCTGTTTCCTTGAGACCATCAAAGAACATGGGAAGGTAGTGATGGTAGTCAAGCTTGTCAATCTCCACCTGAATATAACAAAAAGGAGGGAAAAAAACAAGAAATGGCATGATTAGGTTAAATTGATCTCAAAACTCAAAGAAAAACAATCAAATGATAAGGGTGGGGTACTCTTAGAACTCAGGTTCGTTCCACTATTGTATCCACGACGATAGCGGGAGTAGGGGTGGGGAGGGGGTAATTACTCCTAGCTAGAATTACGAGGTTTGATCCGCTAGACGATAGCGGATAGAACCTCATAATTCTAGGAGTAGGGGGTAATATAATTTTTATACTGAAACTGTGGCTGTGCGCTAGTGATGAATAGAGCTTAAACATTTGAAGTTAGAAATAGTTGTCATGGTCACTGCAACACTGATTCAGGAATGTGCAGCTAGCTGTCAAATATTAAATTTCCGATGCATTGCGTTTTTTGCAAGTGTTGATTTTTGTGTAAAGTTTAAAATCAAGACATAAACACAAACTAGAAACACGTTTGAACTGAAAACATTCCAAATATTAATTTCTTTACTTGGAATATTTAGCCTACAATTACTATGCAGTTGTATACTCTGTCTCTATTATAAGAATGATTACAATGAGATTGTTACCTTCCATGCGATCTTGTTGCCTTTTGTGTCATGTTCGAGAGCGATTGGGAAGTCTCCTCTTTCGTAGAATTTCCTGAATTCTGTTGGTTTTCCCGCAGACTGAACGAAAGCACCAGCTTTCTTCGGGCTGATAACTTGTGCGTTTTTCATTTGTGATTTAACCGTAAAAGCATCTGCAATTATGGTTTTTGTGTGGCTCCTGGTTCCCTTTGCTACACTCATCTTGACGGAATTGTAGATCAAATAAAAACAGCAGAAGTACGATTTCCGTCGGGTACTATAAAAAAAAACGTTTACGATGAACAAGTTGACTTCACTTCTTAGTTAGTGGAATTGTGGAGATAAATCAGTCTAGATATAAACTAAGATTCGCTGCTTCGTGTACCTTCATGTGTGTGCTATGTTGACGTTGCACCTGTAACAACCGATTGCCGGGCGAATACACTCCAAAGGGCAATGCGTTCTGTGTAAAAATGGCGATCAGCTTTCGTGATGTGATTGATGTAACGCGGTTTATTTACTGCACGTAGTGACAAACAAACACGTTAATGTGACCATAGCAACAGTCCACTGGTATCCGCACGATACACAACGCAATACAACCTCAGCTAAAAAATTTGCATACTGGTTACCCGTGATAGATGTCAGTAAATAGTAGACTTGTTTCATTACTCTCTCGTCATCGTCCCGCAAGGGCCCGGGGAGCTTAACGCGGTAAAGGGTGGGCGTGGTCTAGGGATTCAATGAGTGTCAATGTACTCAAAATATTCGCCATGAAAACAGTAAAACTAAATTTTGTATTATTTGACAATTTTTGACTTCTGGAAGGAATGTTTTAAAGATTAATAATATTAAGTCATCTTCAAATGAAACTTCAGTTGACCAAATGTAATTTTTTTTTAATAAAGGGAAGGTATACGTTTGGTAATCACTCTTGGAATTAATGGCAATAACAACTTGCTTGTTTAGAAGTACATCAGCTTTCGATAGTATAAACATTTTGAGAATCATTTTACTCTGGAGTAATGTGGTTATGGAGAAAATATCAGTTTTTATCAGAACAATTTTGAATCTGAGATTTGCGGATTATTCGACCTCAAAAACGCTTCCACCTTTCGAAATGACATTTTCACAGGTTAGTTTTATTGCATATAATCTACATTTATGTAGGATTAAAACAATCAAACGGTCCCAAAAACCAAAGGTATACTTTGCCTTTAAGCTGCCATTTTGTTGTACATACAGTTTACATTACAAAAGTACCTGAAATAATGCATTTAAAATCATGTTTCCTGACTCCTTGGCAAAAGCACATTTGGAAATGCAACGAGAATTATGTCAAATTGAAGAGCAGTAAATTTTGGAAGACAAAGTGAAGTTCCCTTTTTCACACTTTTTCAACTGTACTCCGATCCGATTTTATTTAGATGGCCAAACAATTGAAAACAATAAAGAAACACTAGCACAAAAATATAAATAGTTAATTAAATGTCTTTTTAAAATAATACTGGTAGATCAGTGTGCTGTTATTACAATTCAGAAAACCAATAATTGTATATTTAATGTAAATTTAAATATTTAATGGTCAAAATTGACGTTTAAACCCGACACTGCTTTAGTACAATGTCTCCGATGGGTCAGGTACAACATTGGTCACGTGTTACAAAATTGCCATTTCTGGCTTATTTAAAGGAACATTACAGAATTGGTTTTTGCTAACAAAAAAGTTGCTGGCAGTGTAAGCACTTTATGTAATCCACCATATACATAAACTGACAAACCTGTAGAAGTTTGAGATCGATCGGCCATCTGGGTCAGGAGAAAATAGTCAAAAACCGATTACACATTTGCATGAAATCATATAGATTCAACAAATGAATAAAACGCTCACTGAGCGATAAACTCCAATCGGAAAATTGGTTTATTCATTTCTCAACAAATATAGCATTTCAGACAGAAATATTTTAAGGAATGTTTTTTCTACTATCATCATCATCAGACCTTGTAAGTTTTATGTAAATCTGTGATCAAAAAGTATATTTTACAAGTTATTTTCTTACCAATTCTGTAATGTTCCTTTAATCTCTTTGAATCAATATGAAGTACAGCTTTTGGTTATGAAGGGAAAACTGCTGCTATTGAAATGCTTGTTAATTCTAAAATTTGTGAATACTGTTTTGGTTTTTACCCTTATACCCGTGTATGTACTGGGCTCGAATTTGACACTGGACTGCTGGCCCGAGGCCAGTGATTTTAGCATTGGGCCAGTAAACTCATGACCACACAAGTCCGGCAGTCTTGTGGTTTCAATTCAACAATTCATGTACAGTACATGTACCTCACTCTATAATGTTTTGAACAGAAACAAATTATGTTCAAATGTTGACTTTGAGTAATGATTTGAATTATACGCAATACCCTTAAACTATAAAGACAAATGAGGTAAATCTTCTCTCATATGTCTTAGTGCTTGTTAAATTAAATGCAAGTTAAACTGTGCAAGGAAGTCTTTTTCTCAGTATGAATCTGGTCTTGTAAAATTATTTCTGGTCCAGTAAACATTTTGAGATACAAGTCCTGTGGTCTTGTGGATTTTTCCCCCAAATTCGAGCCCTGATTTGTAAAGCACTGTATACTCAGCATCGAATTAAGGTTATTGACTATGCAAGTCTCGCGCGCATTCAAGCATTTCTGGGACCACTTTGGTCCCACGTACACTGCTTTACTGCGCGAGAGAATCAGATTTGCGCACTTTATCAGGTCCTGATGTTTGAATATGCGCGAGATAGGCGCGAGACTTGCACAGTCTATTACAATAAGTTGTGCGTTCAAATTGGAAAATTGTATCTCAAAGAATAACAATAGCTAAAGGAGTTTGTTCAAGAATTCTACAAAGCTGTCTTTGATTAATGAGTTCATTTCCACACATCTAAGATGTCCTGAATCGTCTCTTGTGAGCTTTGAAGGCCAGATTTGAATTCCTTAGGGACGTCTTTACCAGTCCGGCCTGTTTCCGCTCCTAGAAGAGCGCCAAGAGCACCACCGCGATGACAGTTCTCTCCTAAGTAAAGAGAAACACGAAAAATGTCAAATTACGTCACCAACAATTTTCAAGATTGCATATAAAGGAAGCATAATTTATTGCCTTAAGAAAAAAAACACCAGAAAAACTTAAAATTAACTGACTAAATTACGTTTCCCTTAAACCCTAAAACCCTTCAACAAATGCCTTACCAAGTAGATAAATGCTTTATCTTAAGACAGGTTGCAATTTTAGACGTCTTCGAATTTGTAATTGCACTAACCAATCGTGCAATGAGTTTTGTGAAATGTGCGCGTGCTGCACGCCGTTCTTGTGCGAAATGCATGATTGTGTGTTCCAAATTGCTCGTCAAGATGGCCGACTCACGTCATCTTGCAACTAATCTATACACACGTAACTATTTTTCTGGCCACGATTACCTGGTATGCGGCACTTTTATAAGAAAGTGCAGTTTGCAACAGTTTTATTAAAATTTCTCAAAAAACAGAAATTAATTTTGTTTTATCTAAGATAACCATTCTTTACTTTAACCCCGGTGCAAATTTAACATCTATTCAAACATGTTTTACTTGTAGCCACACTTATTATCAGTTCTCTAACCGCACATCCTGGTTTGAGTCTCTCAAGTTGAGCTATTGTTTGAGTCCTAAGAGTTGAGTCAAAAAAATCCCAAGAATCGAGTCTGAGTCAAAATTCTAAGCATTGTCTTTGTGTCGAGTCATGGGTTTCAGGCGTTGCGCTTAAGCTTTTTGTAAAGTAGCCCACCGGGTTATTAATCTGTGCATTTTACTTGCCCCCACATTTTAAACATGACTGTCGTAAATGTGTATTTCTCAATGGTAGCGCTCACAACCAGTTTAAAGGTCAAATGAAGTTACAATCAGACACTCAAAATTAAATAAACACACTTTTAAAATGTATTATTCTCGTCCGAAAAGGAAGAAATAGAAGCATTTGATTGAAAACAAGTAGGTTGGACAGTTTTTAGTAGCCCACAGGGCAAGTTGAGAAGCGGTGTTTATTAGCCCGTAGCAGTTTTTACTAGACATTGTACGCCGGGCTAGTGTTAAGGGCAAGCCCTGGTTTGTTTGTGGCCAGTCCACTTCACCAGCGTTGAGTTCGAGTTATGAGTCACACGATATTGGAGGACATCATCAATTACTTACCTCCACAATTAGTATTGGCGAGAACGCCTGCTTCAAAGTTATCATGGAACTCGTGTGCAAGAAAGAAAAGTGAAGTGACTGCCCCTTTAATGTAGCATGCCAATCCAAAGTGTGACACAGCCTCCTGATACACTCGTAGTCTCCCCTCTGACCCCATTGGATATCTGCAGAT
Source organism: Pycnopodia helianthoides (assembly GCA_032158295.1). Classification (NCBI taxonomy): domain Eukaryota; kingdom Metazoa; phylum Echinodermata; class Asteroidea; order Forcipulatida; family Asteriidae; genus Pycnopodia; species Pycnopodia helianthoides. Next base: position 2,468,619 of record CM063259.1, read on the forward strand.
TAAAGGGACAATCAGCGAATTAATTCATGCCAAAGATGTTTAAAATTACAAATCAGACAAAGTCTAGTTGCAAAATGCCACATTCTATTTGGTTGCAAAATTACACATTCACATAACAGATAAAGAATGCAGTGACAAAGTAAAATTTCACAAGAATACAACACTCTTTGGAAAGTGATGCTTGCAGCTTTTCATGATAAGGATCATAAGAAAAACTATAGTAGTAAACTGGCAGGTACAACCATGTATGAAACTTCTTTGGGAGAAGTTTTGGCTCTGAGAAGAACTGGTGTGCTCTCGATGTTTCGAAAAGTGTACTCTGCTCAAGCACTCTCCTGAAAACGAGCAGAGAATACTGTTTGAAACGTCAAGACCACAACGGTTCTTCTCAGAGCCAACACTTCTTCCAAAAGAGTTTTATACATGGTCGTACCCGCAAGTTTACTATGTACACAGTTTTTCTTACACTTTAGAAAATTGAAGACAAAAAAACGGGACACAAGTTGCATTTTTGATGGTCCTAACTAAAGCATGGCACTCTTTCTTTTCTGATTAAATCATATATTCCCGATTGGCACCCTCGAACGAAGATATTGACAAAATAGGGGGACCGCCAGCAAAGGGCTAGAAAGCTCAGTTGGTAGAGCGCTGGCACATTAATCCGGAGGTCGATGGTTCAAATTGAAATCCTGCTCTAGTCATTTTTCTTTGTTCAACCGCAAATTATTTATTATATAAACGCAAAATTTCATTCAAAATTGATACTTACTTGGCAGTTGTTTTTGAATATTTCTGAGCTCTTCTCCATGTGGAACTTCCTCCCAGCAAGGATGTCTCCAACGCTCGCTGCGCCTCATCTTTGAGACTGGCTCCATTTAAGACGTTATGGAGAACGTTGAAGTACAGCTCCACGAATGGGATGAGGCTCCGTGAGCAGTGGGTCAAGGTGACTAACCGCACTGCATACTGAAAAGAGTCAAGAGTAGTATGAAAGCACTGAAGTTTAGTTAAAGGAACATTACAGAATTGGTATTTGCTAACAAAACAGTTGCTTGCAGTGTAAGCACTTTATGTAATCCACCATATACATAAACTGACAAACCTGTGGAAGTTTGAGATCGATCGGTCATCTGGGTCACAAGAAAATAGTGAAAAACCGATTACACATTTGCATGAAATCATATAGACTCAACAAATGAATAAAACGCTCACTGAGCGATAAACTCAAATCGGAAAATAAGTTTATTCATTTCTCATCAAATATGGCATTTCAGACAGAAATATTTCAGGGGACGTTTTCTACTTTCATCATCATTAGACCGTGTAAGTTTTATGTAAATCTGTGATCAAAAAGTAAATTTTACCAGTTTTTTCTGACCAATTCTGTAATGTTCCTTAAAGAGAACCTTTTCGGACGATCCTAACATCCCAAACCCTCTGAATTCCATATCAAAGTTCTGCTTGAATTTAACCGTTAGGAGCCCCCATACCATTCAACATAGCATGGCAATCCCATCATAATTATGTAAGACTAGAAATAACTCTTTAGAAGATTTGAAGTAAGGGGTGGTGCAAAGCATAATTGTAAACTAAATATTTGGGTATGAATTTAATACCAAAGTGATTTTTATTTTCTAGTTTTTGAAAATATCCGGATTTACTCCATACAATTATATATTTCTGGTAATCAACCCAAGGATGTCTCATAAGTGAACTTAATCACTGTAACTCGCAAGACTGAGGAAACAGGGGTGCTTGCTATGTGAACCAGAAACACCGGGGTTCCTCTTCCACAATAAGTGTTCTGGGTTCTTTTACGTGCACTACCAATCCTAGTAAACAGGAACTACAGCTTCGTGTTCCATCTGAAGGAAAAAGCGATTATGGTCAAAGTACCATGCTCAGGGACACAAGTGCCACGACCGGGACTTAAATCCACACTCTGCTGATCAGAAACACCAGAGCTTGAGTCCGGTGCTCTTAATGGCTCAACCTCGACACACCACAGTTTAGCATTATTTCAGAAATAATCACGTATCAACAACAACAAATTAATCTATAAAGGCAGTTGCTCAATATTTTCTTTCAAATCTGAATAACTTCAATTTGCTTTAAAGTGACAAGAAAGACTAATTGCAAAATATAGTAAAATACAGTTATGTACACTGGATGTTATTTTTTTTTTAAAGAGAGCAAAATTTACCTTGACCGCGTCTGAGCTGTTCATGTTGACACAATGCAGGATGATGGGTATTGGCATTATCAATGCTCCGATGCTGTCCATATTATGGTCGATGTGACCGGACTGAAGCCTCTTGTCTCTTGCGACGGTAAATTTCAACACTTCCTCTGCCTCGACAGGAGAACCTGACTCAACCCAATCCCTGCGGATATCACAGATGAGAAATACATCAAAATTAAATCCAGCTTCTAATGTTGCATTTGTAATTCGGGGTTGAACAGAGACAGATTGACCAGAGCGGGAATTGAACCAACGACCTCCGGATTAATGTTCTGGCGCTCTACCAACTGAGCTATCTAGCCGTGTGTTGGCGGTCTCCCTATTTTGTCAATATCCTTGTTCGGGGGTGCCAGTCAGAAGCCGTACAACTACAACTGCTGTGTCATACATTATGAGCTGCAGTAATTCATACCAAGTAAGTTTTTGTGGTCATTAATTTTTTGAGTAATTTCCAAAGGTATATATACCCTTCCCTTTAAGGGAAAATGCTGGATACCAGTGAGATCTTAATCTTCCTCATCAACAACCGATGCTGGATACCAGTGAAATCTTAATCTTCCTCATCAACAACCGAGAGATTTATAAACAAAACAAAAAAACAACAGTGAGATTTTATTCCTACCTGAAGAATTCTCTGTGATATGACTCAGCGTACGTATCACTGTGTGATCCTGGTGTTGTCATAAACTTGACATAATCAGCTAGCACCATGCTTAGCACACTGTCGTCAATAGTCGGCTCTTCACTGTACAAGCTGGATAGAGTGAGGGCGGTTTGACCAGCTACGCACGCATTCAAGGTACTGTCACCTGCTTTCATGCCTGGAAGATTAAGAGTTATTTAGAATTATCATATTCAAATTGAACAGAAGTGATTTAACACTGTATATTAACCCTCCTACTTTGGTAACACTTTCCAGTGAGTTGACCAATCATTTGAAGTCATTGTACTGTGTGGGTTGTGTTTGGTGGCACAACTGTGTACAGAACTGTACAGTGTACATGTACATTAACATATTGCTGGCTGGCATCAGGGGATGTGGTTGAATGGTCAGACAGTAGGAGGGTTAACTGTGAGCTGTGTAGTTGCATTAAACACATGGTATCATACTGCAGGCAGGCATAGTTTATTTATCATTCAAAACCTCAGTCAATGACATTGAATGGTCAGACAGTAGGAGGGTTGACTGTGTACTGTGTAGCTGCATTCAACACATGATATCATATTGCAGGCTGGCATAGTATATCTATCATTCAAAACCTCAGTGGATGATATTGAATGGTTAGACAGTTGATCTACTTCCAATTACAACTCTCAACCTTAGCAGAATCTAACATGCCAATTATGTTGATATTTACTGGGCTATTGTAAATCTGCTTAGCTCAGATAAGATTAAAGTATTATCAAGTTTAATACCAGGGCCCAATTTCATAGAGCTGCTTAAGCACAAAAAGTAGCTAAGCACAACAAAATTATGCTTACCAGAGTTAGGTTACCCGCCAAACTCCCACGTCACGTGTATAATTTGTGACTGGTGTCCTGCTCATTTCTGCTTAGCAGACACTTGTTAAACAATATGATGTGTGCACTGTTTGTGACTGGTCCCAGGATTTGTTGCTAGCATGTTTTTTAATTGTCATGCTAAGCTTCCTCACCTTGGTGATAATGAATTGTTCTTCTGCCACTCTGCCAGTATTTCAGTTTATCGTGAAGTATTACTGAACCAATCACAGTGTCAGGATGATCTCCGAATGTGTTACGGCCTGCGCCACCTTTGGATAAATAACAACAATAACAACAGAAAAACTTTAATTTAAACAATTATTTAGTGCAAATGTTTCACTGTCCAGAGGATTTGTGATGTTTCCAGGGTTATCCCCAGGATTTCTCGAAACAGTCGGAGTGTCGGGCATTCTGGACCCAAGTTGAGGAAGATTGGCATGAGCACTCTGAAAAGAAACAAGGTCCTCAGACTCAGAACGTTTTTACTTGGTGTTTACCTTTGGTTTTAAAACCTCTATTGTGCTTTATGTGGTTCATTCTAAATGTTTTTATCTTTATAGGGGGGCTGAATTGAAGCAAGGTAACTTGATGAAAGTAACCCGAGTCACGTTACATTCCCAGAAAATGTAACATGAGTAACCATGGAATGTCACAAAGGGTTTCATGTGATCTTACCCACAGCAAAGATGGTGAGAACTCCAGACAGAGTAACTTTAAGAAGTAACACGGGTAACGTAACATTCCAGTAAACATGGTAAATGTAACAAGAGTAACCTTGGAATAACACAAAGGGTTTCATGTGATCTTACCCACAGCAGAGATGGTGAGAATACTCGAAGGATGTTTCGACTTCGGGGCGACAAATCCTTTCAACCACTGACCGTAATCTCGCTTGATGTCGTCCGGGTCGTAGTACCAATGGACCGGCATACTCAACGAGTCACCGGTGAACAGTCCCCAGAGTGACTCGGTGCGAGCTTTCTTCACTGACGTCGAAGACATGACTGGGTCTGAAGAGCTGGGGGAAAAGAAAAAGAGCTTCTTTTTGAGTTAAAATTTAAGTTACAATGCTCCTTTTTTTCTTGATAAATCCAACAACTTGACAACCCTGTAGTTTCAGCTCTAAAATGTTAAATTATGAAATTCACACATTGTGTTAGGCAAAAAAAATATAAAAAACATGTTAAGCGTCCCCACCCGCTTCCTTTTTAGAGGACACCTTTTTTTTCTTTCTTTTTAGGATCAATTTTTTTACGACAAAAATCAATTCTGAAATACATAACATCGTATTTGTTTACAATAGCGAAAAAACACACACGCAAGCTGGCAACCATCTTGAAAACTAGCCCGGCCGGTCGTGTTGAAAAAAGTGGCGGGCGGCCATTACAACAAAACAAAAAAAGGCCCGCCTCCTTCCTTTTTTAAAAAAGGCAGTCCAACGCTAACCATGTTTTTTTGTTTTTTTTTGCCTTATGAAACTCATACATTGTGTAATCAACTAAATTTCAAACTTCCTCGATGCTGTCACTGTCAGCAAACCATAAAAAGATTGTGTATGTTTTGGGGTGTATTTTTTTCAGAGGTGGGGCAGGGGGATGATCAATTTCTCAAAATATCAGATCAGATCAAAGTAGATGTATTAATTGGTATAGACTAGTATAGATTTGTTGTTTCAACTCAACTGTTGAATGCAGGGCCACTTCAAAGCCATTAGTCTAGACTAGCAGCAGTACAGGACATGCAAAGGGAAAGGAATGTTTAGTCCACAACAACTCTGATTCTAGTTGCTCTAAAATGCTCCAAGTCCAATCATCCAATTATCCAATTTGTTAGCATTATAAGAGATTCTCCATTAATTATTTGAAATTATGACAAAATGATTGACTGATCAATGAAATGGTAATAATTAGCTAGGTTTATTCATGGAATTTCAACTTTTTGAATTATTGTTTTGTTTGCATCCCGGCCTTTCTTATTCTTTTAACAAACAATCCTTTTTTCACAAATTACATTCTGTTTTCCTTATTTATATTTTATAATAAGTTATAGAAATAGAATGGGAAGTTCGGAATCAACAAAGAAAATATCACGATAAACCGTTTGACAAGCTTCCAGTCACGTTTGACGTAATCAAACAAATCCAATTTTACAACAAGTCGTCCGTGAACATTTTTTGGCGCAGTTTCACATTGCTTTTGTAGTACTAGTAGGCATACCTATTTAATACTATTTTATTGAAACTGTTTAGCAACAACACTCACCTGCAAAATAATCCAGTGCCAGACTGAAAACAACGTCGGACCGTCGTCAGGCAGAGTCCCGCTAAACCAACTGCGACAATTCGTGAGATATTTATCCCTCTCATGCCATAGCACCTCACATAACGTTTCGAAGCTAGAAATATGTAACAACATCATGAATAACGTTAGGGTTTCATAATCTTGAGTTACTTTGCTTACATAAGTTTTCATTTTCATGCACGTTGCACGTACTTACACAATTGGGTTGGCCAAAGTTCACCGAGTGGTGGCAGCAGAAATAAATAATTAGGGGCGTCCCTTGTTGTAGAGACAGATAAAAACACTTGGGGAAATTAATTTAAAGACACAAGGCTCGTCATCACAAAGAGCATTTTTTTTAAATTATAGCGCCCTGTGTCATTCGACCCATGGAGTTAGACCGCCAGCAAATTTGTTTTCTGCAGCACACGTCGGCCATGGAGTCAACAGTTAAGGGATAGGGAAGAACAGCCTATCTCTTATCTGTTGACTGTATTGACGAAGTATGCTGCAGAAAAAGAAAAAAAATCGCAGACCGCCAGGTTCGACCAATGGACAAAATGATTGCGGTTTTCGTTGTTTGTTATTGCTGTTCTGGTAATAGAATACAACTCCCTCTGTGTGCAGACAGGCGTACGACTAATCTACTATTCCTCATAAAGCGGCCTTAAGGGACATCACACTAATTATATCGCAGACGTATGCGATGTCGTGAAATTAATCGCAAATAATGTGCGCATACGTAATAAGCGATGTCGTGAAACTATCCGTAAATGATGTGGGCACACCTTTCTATATATATTTTAACCACAGAGTCATTTGTGTGTGTGGGTGGGTTTGGGGTCGGATGATAAAACAAATTACAAGGCTGCAAAAAGGCATAACTTTGAAAGTTTATTTTATTTAAAGAAGTTTATCTCAATCTCATCACCACATCAGTTGGTACGTACATTATTAATGTCAAGTTAACAGTTATCAAAATGTTCAATATGTTAAGTTTAATCTTCAGTCCTTCATGGCTGAGATTGTAATGAAGGTAAAAGCAGGATTGGTGGCTGGTGTCACAGTGGATTTTGTCCGTCCCCCCCCCCCATCCCGGCCGTTTGTATGCCCCCATACGGTAATAACAAAACGGGCTGTTTGCTCAGTCTTGAGTGAGACCGGTTGCGATTTTTTTTTCACACCACACGCTGGCTAGTATTATACACACACTTAAGCTATGGGCGCTTCCCCGTATCCCTTCACTGTATACCCCATAGGGGTGTATGCTGCAAAAAAAAACCACAAATTGAAGACCGGAATGGTCCGTCAACAGCGAACATGGCCCGAGTTAGGAAGTTGAGTCGAAAGAGGGCGCTTTCAGACAAACTTTGTACACGATTCACTCGTGGGTCTATTTTTTTGCGACATTTTTGGTTTTGGTCAAAGTACCAGCTGCGTGGCGACAATGGGAGATAAATTCAGCTTTTGGATGGAGAAGACTTACCAGGGGCCGATTTCACAAAGAGATAAGACTAGTCTTATCTGAAGTTAGGACCAGTAACTGGTCTTAACTTCAGACTAGTCCTATCTCTTAGCATTGCCTAGGACTGGTACTAAGTTAGGAAGAGTTTTGTGAAATCGACCCCAGGAATCACAACCCGCTCATCTAAGTGTGATCTTTGCTGTTTCTTCTTCATTAAAATGCTTAAGTTTTTAAAATATATCTTTTAATGTGAAGATTAGAAGGAAAATACTTTGTCTTAATGCTGCTCATTAATCATCTTTTTTTTCTTTTCGAAGGTTTTACTTTGTTGGTAGAAATAATATAAAAAAATAATAATAGATTTATTGAAAGCCTCATGCCGATTTTACCCCACAGTGCTCAACAAACTCGATCAACCTTCTCTTGTGGGAAAATTGTTAGCATCAAAGGTAGGGTCCGATCGTTTGGTTTTTGTCAACGTAATGCTGATTTATTGGCAAACTATCAAGCAAGAAAGATACAATAAAAGTCACATGGGGAAGTTTCAGCTGAAAACAGTGTCCACTCCATAATAAAACAGCAGAAAATATGTCACGGTGTTTTCACAAGAACGTAGAATCCATTCACGCATACGAAGATAAAGCGGGTACCAGATGCATCTCTGGCCGCATCATATGCGAACGGACACCAGCCCTCGGAAAATCTGGGAAACGATTCATGTATAACTTGTTTCTCAGATTCAAATGTTCTTATTGACTTCTAGTCAAAAACGGGGTGCATTTTAGTTTCAGACGAAATCGTTTTGCAACATGTTAAAGACACTGGACACCTTTGGTAATTGTCAAAGACCAGTCTTCTCACTTGGTGTATCTCAACATATGCACAAAATAACAAACCTGTGAACATTTGAACTCAATTGGTCGTCGAAGTTGCGAGATAATAATGGAAGAAAAAACACCCTTTGTCACACGAAGTTGTGTGCTTTCAGATGCTTGATTTCGAGACCTTACGCGTGAGGTCTCAAAATCAATTAAAATATTTTACTTCTTTCTTAAAAACTACGTTACTTCAGAGGGAGCCGTTTCTCACAATGTTTTATACTATCAACAGCTCTCCATTGCTCGTTACCAAATAAATTTTTATGCTAACAATTATTTTGAGTAATTACCAATAGTGTCCAGTGCCTTTAACTAACATTATCACTAACCCTAACCCTAACCCTAACCCTAACTAACTTTGGATGGAATAAACACATCTATACGAGGTCGTTACCAAACGATGACCCTACCTTTAAGTAAACTTATGTTTCTTGTGACACAGAACAGCACAAAGATAAAGCCTAATTGCGCACTTAAAGTTCCACGTGGCTGACACTGTTCGCAGCTGGCTTCCGGTAATGTCCCATGAAGATTATGGTCTTCGTCTCGGCATCCATGATGAAAAAGAGGAAAGGATGGTCTGCTGTGAACTCAGGGGTCAAATCAATTGACCTCTTCATCATGGTGACCGCCGTGGCCGCAGCGGCTTCACTCCCCTCCTCGTTGACCTCAAGAAATGCTTTATGTATCACTTTAGAAACAAACAGTCCCTTGTTTCCAGTGATGCCGGACAGGTCGGCGTTCATTGGATGAAATAAATCGTCCATCCCCATTTCTGCCAGGACGTCGTTCATGAAGATGGTTTCTTCCAGTTTGAACTTCGGCAGCGTCACGGAAACGGTCACGTTACTCAAAGTGGTCAAGAGCGTTCGGAGTTTCTCCTGCGTGAGATGAGCTTGTAATCTTCCCAGCCCGTCTATTTCGTCTGGCAGGATAACTACCATGTTCATGTGGTTGCCGACATATGGAAGCTCAACTATCTTACAACGCAGGGAGGTATCCTGGCTGAAGAAGAATTTGGACTTCCGGTTCATCATGGATACCTGGACGTGATCATTTTCCGAGACGTAGAAGTCTCCGTCATACGTCTTCTTGGGGTCGAATTTCTTAACCCAGTCTGCTTTGAAGTAAATCGCATTCACGAGAACGAGTTGCGTCAAGGGACTGACGGAACCAGCGGGGAGAAGGTCCCGGATCTTGCGGTTGGTCTCCTTCTCCACCCAGGCATTGATGAAGCGGCGTGCGCCCTCAACGTCCTTGACGAAATCAAGAGTCGACATGTCGCTGCCGTAATGCTCGTCCGTGTCCGAGAGAAATTGCTGAGTCAGAATCAAGTCCTTGTGTCCAAACATTCGATTGGCTTTGTTCAGAGTGTACTTCTCAGCACTCTTGCCGAATATGGCGGTGTTGAGCTCGGCAAACGAGGAGTGAAGATTTGACATTTCGACGGCGTCGAATTTCAAGACCTCGCCCATCTGGTGGGCGGTGTTTCCGCGTGCGCCCAACAAAGTCATGGCCAGAGCGGTTGAGATGCTGAGTGGGGAGAAAAAGATGTTGTTCTGACCAGAAGTCATGGCATGGGTTTGGTAAAGATGCAGTGCAAAGTCATTGGAGGCTTTTGCAACACGATCTGTGTTTGACACAGAATCGCAATTACTTAACGTGGCAAGAAGAAGAACAACAACAGTTGATATAACGAGAACTGTCATGATGGTGGTGGTTGCCATGTTGACTGCGTCCCACCGTTGGTCCTTGCTCTCTGGTCCAGCTGCAAATCCACATCTACGTCTAACGTTGGTGGGATTCTTTCTTTGAAACAAACACAATTGAAAACGTATGGATTATATTTTGTTTTTAAACACACAGAACAACGTGACAGTACAAGGAAGTTTAGCAGTTTACATCACCGTGATTGGTTTGCCTAAAATAATTTTCGTGACAGTCAGTCAAATAATAGGAGTGAAAGCAAAAACGAATTGTTTATTTAAAGGTATTGTACACTTTTGGTAACAGCTCAAATTCAGTGTCCACATTTTGTGTGATCAAACATATGCATGAACAAACCAACCTGTGAAAGTTTGAGCTCAATTGGTCATCGAGGTCACGAGAAAATAGTGAAAAGAGATCTTATGTGTTTTCTGTTTTTTCAAATTATCGTGCTCGATAATTACTATTGTTTTACTCGTTTCTCAGAAACGATAGCATTTTAGGCAGAAATATTTTAAGGAACCCTTTCTACCATTACTTACTTTAAATCATGTAAGTTAAGTGTGAATCTGTGAACATTGTGTTTTTTCGATCTTTCCAATAGTGTACAGGGCCTTTAAAAAATAAATATGTGGACAGTTCAATCAAAACTTGTTCCATAAAGGGTTTTTTTGGCCGGTTCTTCACAATAATTGTAAAAACCCAAAAACTCTAAAATACTTTGGTTTTAACTTAGAATGACAACAGGACATGAAAATAATTATGGGCAGTAAGGTAGAATTAATTACGACCTATCCCAAGGTTCGCTCTAGTGTCTAATTAACTCATTGGTGTAATCTACCTCCATGGTGTAATACACACAACCAACATAATCATGCCCCCAAAAGGCATGGCATACCGTCGTATTAATGTAAACAACTTCCTTTGTCAGAATCATTATGCACGGCCGGCCTGGCAAGTACAAGGTTCATTTTTGTTAACTATTTGAGTTACACATCGACAACAGAGATAAGGCTGCCAATAAAGTGGCACTTAGCGCGGAGTGGTTATCAGTGCTACACGGGGTAATGGGAAAGACACACCTTGACGACACCATAATGGCTGGATCGTAAAATTGGGAATCCATGGGTGTAAACAATGGTGTACACAAACACAAAAACAATCAATTGTAGTTTAAGGGGACATCCATTGGCCAAATTTCACAGCGCTGAAAAGCAGAAAATGTGCTTATAAAATTTCTGCTACTGCAAACACTTATTTTGGTTGGTAACCTTTTTCTGGCAGCCAGTATTGTTTTGTGTTGAGCTATTATTATTAAACAAAATTGGCGCTAAAGCAGCCAACGAAATTGGGCCCACGGTAGTAAAAAGAAGTAATTTGGAACCATCCCGAACCAGCGACCCTTGCATACCCCGTATACATTGGCGTTCCACACATCGATGGGCGTCCACCAACGCCCCTTCCCAACCCCGAGCACGCAAATACAATTCGAACTGACAATGCCGTTCCCGGGGCGGGGGTCTCGTTCTATTTTTAGGACTCAGAGGTTTCGGTAGACTGGTCCAGTGCATGCCCTTATCCGCAAGAATAAGGACAGGCACTGGGGTCGATTTCACAAAACTCTTCCTAACTTAGGACTGGTCCTAGGCAATGCTAAGAGATAGGACTAGTCCTAAGTTAGGACCAGTACTTAGGACTAGTCCTATCTCTTAGCACTGCCTAGGACTAGTCCTAAGTTAGGAAGAGTTTTGTGAAATCGACCCCGGGTCTATTAATCAAAATGATGGTCACTGCTATTCTGGGCCGCTGTCTTTATCGAAGTGTGACGTCAGATGTTGGGGCTAAGGTTTCGGCTGCACTTCTCTAAAGGCGTTGTCAGTAAAATTGTCCGTATGACTCCAAATCAACGCAGACGATATTTTAAAACAACGTGTATTCGGCACTGACAACCCGTCTATGGGAGCCTCGTCCTCAGATTGTATTATTACCATTAAAGGTAGGGTCATACTTTCGCTCGTCCCCAGCGCCTTGCCTTAAAACCAAAGGCGCTGGGATGGGCAAACGTATCGTTAACGTTGATGCTCAGTCCCATGCTCAGTCCCATCATGCATCACACTCACACTGCAAGCACTGCACGCATGACGTACTTACTGAAAAAGAATCTGTGCCAGCTGATTAGCCCATCCCAGCGGTCCTGGATAGGCCGCTGGGGCTGAGCGAAGGTCATACTTTGGCAATGACCCCGAAAGAAATTGTGAAATTTCTATCCGAAAGTTTCTCTTTTTTTAAAAGATGGTAGTGGTAGTAAACATCCTGCGAAATTATTTCGTCTGAAATGCCCCCGTGGATTAGAAATCAACAAAAACATTTGAATCTGAGAAACGATTCGTGAATGAATCGTTTCTCAAATTTAGGAGGGTTGGTGTCCGTTCGCGAATGCTGCGGCCAGAGATAGATGCGGTTTATACCCGCTGTCACCTTGCTATAAAACGTAGATGGATTTGACGTTCTTCCAGAATTTTGTCTTCTTCTGTTTTCTCAATAAGTGAACACCGTATTCAGCTGAAACTTCCACATGCAGCTGTTATTGCATCTTTTTTGATAATTTTCCCTACAAAACAGCATAAAGCTCACAATTAATCAATGACCCATCAACCTTTAAACCGAACACGTTAGGCTACGGTGTTAATAATATTCTCTGGAAATTTTCGCTCGCACTTCCTCGAACTAATAATATTGAAAAGCAGACCTGCAGATGATTATTACAAATTTAATTAAGAAAGGTCTACTTGTTCATTCGGGAATGACATTAAAACCTTATTCAACCTCTAGCTCAATTGTTCTCATTTAATTACAGTTTGCTGGCTCTGTCGATTAAACGAAAGTTAACGGAAACAATTTTTGTAAATATTTATCAAGATAAAAGACAACGATCGTAGAATATTTATACATAATTTTCTAAACATTTGTTAAATTACATCATATTACATCATATTATGTTGCACAAACACAAAATTAGGCTTTCGTAATTTTAACATCCAACATTGATCCCTTGCACGCACGTCAGTGACGTCACACGCGGCGACTGCGCCACTCACCATTTTGGCACTCAAAATGGCGCAGCCAGGTGTATTGGATCAATCGACGGTAACATATTATAATGTCATCCAATAATTACATTTAAATTCATCACCTCAATGTTTGCATTCCACTCATTAATTTGCATAATTTAATGTAAAACGTAAGACCTTTTATGAATGTTATTTCTCTCTATGATTGTGTTTACTTTGATTCATATACATCTTTATGGAAAAGTCTTACTATGAAATTATCAACTTAACTAACCGTTCTTGCAGGACAGTGAGAAGCACCAGTCCTCCTGCTCACAACTAAGATTTCAATATATACAACGCTGTAAGATTTATTTAGTACTAAAACAAACACGCTCAACAAAGCACAACAAAAACCTTGAATGTCCAGAAACTAGACTTCCACGTACTGACGAACCCGAGGGTCGGGACCTTATTAAAACAGCTCCGAGAAAACTAACAGTTTATGGTTAACCGGCAACAGGAAGCTGTGAATAATAGGCAAGGGGTCTATACACTCTCCAATCGACCCCTTGCACGTGATGTCACAAGGTCAAACAGTACCCACATTGAGATCACAGGAAGACTAGCCAGACGACCTAGCCAAGACGACCTAGCCAAGACGACCTAGCCAAGACGACCTAGCAGACGACCTACAGACGACCTAGCCAAGACGACCTAGCCAAGACGACCTAGCCAAGAAGACCTAGCCAAGAAGACCTAGCCAAGAAGACCTAGCCAAGAAGACCTAGCCAAGAAGACCTAGCCAAGAAGACCTAGCCAAGAAGACCTAGCCAAGAAGACCTAGCCAAGAAGACCTGCCATTGGCCCACCCTTACAAAAATTTCCTGTGGTAATTCTTGTTTTCCTGTGGTAAATCCTGTGGTACCTGATGTTACCACACAAAATACCACAGGAGTATTAAGTACCACAGGAACTTGTGTGGTAATGTCAACGGGCTGGCTGTGATAAGTTGACTTTTCCTGTGGTACCTGATGATACCACACAAAATACCACAGGAATATAAGTACCACAGGAACTGTTGAGATAATATCTCTAGACTCGTGTGGTAATGTCAATGGCTGGCTGTGGTAAGTTGGTAACTCTTGTGGTACCTGATGATACCACACAAAATACCACAGGAATATTAAGTACCACAGGAACTCAGGTGCTGGTTCTGTCATCGGGCTGGCTGTGGTACCTAATGTACCTCACAAAATACCACAGGAATATAAGTACCACAGGAACACTTTAGGTAATAAATATCTCTAGAATCGTGTGGTAATGTCAATGGCTGGCTGATGTGGTAAGTTTGTATTTCCTGTGGTACCTGATGATACCACACAAAATACCACAGGAATATTAAGTACCACAGGAACTCGTGTGGTAGTGTCAACGGCTGGCGTGGTAGTTTGTATTTCCTGTGGACCTGATAATACCACACAAAATACCACAGGAATATAAGTACCACAGGAACTGTAAAGGTAATATCTCTAGACTCGTGTGGTAATGTCAAAGGCTGGCTGTGGTAAGTTGATATTTCCTGTAGTACCTGATGTTACCACACAAAATACCACATGAATATTCAGTACCACAGGAATTCTCTGGAAAAAACCACAAGCCAGTTACCACAGTATTACCACACACAAGAGAAGTCAGGGCGCCCGGCTGATCAGGCCGTGTTTAGGGCAAGTCATGAATATGCATAAGACGTCACGCGGTTTAACGAATAGCCGGCCGATGGCGTCGCAGGTACTGCATGACGTATCATGCATATTCATGATATTCACTTGCCACAAACACACACACACACGACAAGATCAGCCGGGCGCCCTGACTTCTCACAATCAGCAGGCAAACTTGAATGACGAACTTGAATGTAATTTTGTACAAGTTTTTTTTGTGCCATTTTCAAATCATCACATCTGGACAATGGTATCATTTGGTAAGCCCTGTTATGTATCATAGTAAACTTGGAAATGTAAGGAATAATATGAGTAGGTTTGAATAGTATGGGATGTTTAGAAATGGGAGAAATTTGCAATCAAAAACTCCCAATAGTGTCGGGCAAACACTTTCGCTATTTTATGGTGCGTAGAGATGGTGGGCTGTAATGGTGAGTGTTATATGACCGATGTTAAAAGAGAGCCATGACAGCCCAACAAGGTGGGCTAGGTTTAATTAAGCTTAACAGTTGGGTCTTTAAAATTTAATTATATTCAATATAAACTTCCATGGTCACACTCACATGGCGGTTTGGGCTTGGCACTGGTCAGTTATGCTGTCATGTATATTGCATGTCCTATCGCAGACCGCAGAGTTGTGCAAACCATGTAGTTCTGGCAAACTTTTTAAATTTGTCTTACACAAATTTTAAATTTTGTTTTTCTTTTACAGTTCTTTGTGCTTCTCTCTCTGACTGAGGAAGGTGACTAAATCATCATTACCATCAACAGAAACGTAGAAATGGAGCATGGTGGCATTTCTCACAGGACCAGCATTGGGTTTGGGCTACTTGCCCAAAGCCAAGATAAATATTCCAAAAAGAGATTAATCCTGTGGTGTTGCAATTTCCAAGACTTACTGTCGATTACAATAAAACTACGTTTTTTCCTAACTTTAAAACGTAAATGAAACTGCAGTACAATTGCACTTATATTGAAGTAAAATGAGTCTAAAAACAACATTTTTTAACTGCCGTGTGGTTATTCTTTTGTAAGTGGTGTGTGGTATTCCTGTGGTAACAGGCATGTAGTGTTCCTGTGGTAACAGGCGTGTAGTATTCCTGTGGTAGCAGGCGTGTGGTATTCCTGTGGTAACTGGCGTGTGGTATTCCTGTGGTAACTGGCGTGTGGTATTCCTGTGGTAACAGGCATGTAGTATTCCTGTGGTAACAGGCGTGTGGTATTCCTGTGGTAACTGGCGTGTGGTATTCCTGTGGTAACTGATGTGTGGTAATCATGTGGTACCTGGCTGTGGTAATCCTGTGGTAACATTACGTGTGGTAACTGTCCTGTGGTATGTCCCAAAAAAAACACAGGAATACCACAGGAATTTTCGTGTGGTAAATTGTGTGGTAATTTGTGTGGTAACTTTATGTGGTAATACCACAGGAAATTTTTGTAAGGGCAGTCTAATGCGTCTTTCGTTTGCCTCGGCAATGGCGGCTTTTGAAAGGCCAAAGGGTCTATACATGTACACAATATTTTGGCATGTTAATTTGTATGATTTAAGTAGTGATACTTTTGCAAAAACAACAAAAAGCTGTACGCTAAATGTTTTTGTTTGAAGTAAGTTGACACCAGTGTTGAGCAACTGAAAGGGTGCAACAAACATGTCTTTGTACGATGTATTTCATTTCAGTGTCAATTGAAAGGTAAATATTCTACATGTACTCTACAATTTCTACACACAACTTCATGATTGAAATTCTGAAAATGAAGGTATGGTAATGTTAACAAATAATTCTTCTACAACCATTTAATACACTTAAAATATTATTAAGACACCATTAGATTTAATATTTCATTACTTGAAATCCTTTGGCATCATGACAACTATTGTTATTATAATTCATGCAATTTTTTTTTAATTAAATAAATGATGAAGTGTTACTGATATATTTCTTTGTTTCAAGCTTAAACTTTTAAAACTGACTGCTAATTCATTGTCTTTTCTGGCAATGAAACCAAGGGACCCTCAAAAGTGACTAGCACTGTGACCCGTTGGCCTGAAATGTCAGTTTTAGATGTGGGAGTGAAACTCTACATAAGGAAACCCACCCAATCAGGTAAGGACTGCAAACTCAACCCATGATGCAAGGCTTCAGGCTGGGATTCGAACCCGGGTCCGCAGAGGGGACAGGCAGGGAAGAAAACCAATGAGCCAAGCTGAAACAAAGTGGACTGAGTTTTTCCTTACGCCTTGCCATGAGTTACACTTGGCTTGGGTCACACAACTGTCCCATGAACAGAATTGCTTCAGATTTGTTATCACGAATTAAGACCAGGAAAGGATGATCCGCTTTGATCTCAATTGGCCTCATCGGCATCGAACGAAACCTCATCTTCACAGCAGTGGCAGCGGCCGCCTCGCTACCTTTCTCGTTCACTTCCAAGAAAGCCTTGTGGATGACGGTCGAAACAAAGAGATCTTTACCTCCCGTCATCCCAGAGAAGTCGGCCTGAAATGAATCAAAGGGGTCAACCATACCCAATGCCTTCAAGACGTCATTCAAGACAAAGTCCTGTTGCAGGGTAAACTTGGGCAGGGACAAGATCACTTCGGCAGGGTTGTCGAAGCGTGTTTGGCTTATCCATCCCTCCAACTTCTCATGGCTCAGCTCCTTGAGGACACCACCCAGACCATCTACCTCATCAGGAAGCACAATAAACATACTTACTTCCTTATTGATGTAAGGAAGCTCAAGAATAGAGCACTTCACTGATGGATCGTGACTACAGCGAAACTTCCCCTTCTGGTGCATCATGGGAACACTTACGTCTTTACTTCCAGTGACGTGGAACTTTTCTTCAGACGTTGCGCTGGTTTGAAACTTAACGGCCCAATCTCCTTTGAAGTAGATAGCATTGACGAGCACCAGACGAGTCAAGGCATCCAGTGACCCTTCGGCCAGTAGGTCTTTGATCCGATTCTCCGTCTGTTCCTCGACCCATCCGTTGATCAAACAACGGGATCCCTCCGGATCCCCACCAAAGTCAAGCATCTCCATCTGAGCTCCGTAATACTTCTTAGTCTCATCCCTAAATGCTTGGAGAAGCTCGTAGTTCTTGTGACCAAACAGTCTGTTGGCAGCCTTTAAGGTGTACGGAGCATCCGCTCGATTGATGAGACTGCTGAGCTCAGCAAACGACTGATGGAGGAGCTGAGACTCCTCCAAGACATTGAACTGAAGCACTTGACTCATCTGACTTGAGGTGTTGCCACGAGCTCCTAGGTACGTCATGGCTAAGGCAGTAGAGATGCTCATTGGAGAGAAGAAAATATTTTGAGAAGATCCTTTCTGAGCTAACACTTGATACAGGTTAGAGGCAAAGACATTGATAGCCCTAGCGGCTTCCTGAGCCTGGCTCACATTTTTCGGAATCTCAGCTGCCATGTTTGTTGAGATGACTTAAGATGACTAAAACAAAACTGTGAATTAAAAGAAAAACAATTAATTATTATGTATAGTGTTTCATCAAAGACTAATTTTGACTTGAGTTATGGTCCTAAATTGTAAAAAAGCATGAATGTTTAACTCACTCTGTGATCAAAAGGTTACAATTTGCTTTTAACTGAATCAAAACAAAAGTGTCACAGATTAATTTACATTTATTACATTTATTACATAAGATTTATTACATGTCATAAACAGCAATTTATCTATGGACAAATTCAACAAATGAACAGAAACTGAACAAAACAGACAGCTCATAATTATATACACGCTAAAGGTTAATGGTAAATCATTGCAGCGTTCCTTAGTGAAACTGATCCATTCCAAAAAAATGGGTGTTGTCTGTTTTCCTATCAATTGAACTTCGGACTTTATTGTGTCTGCGTGTATTATGTGTCTGGTTTCAGTATTTATCGAAACAGGACATTGCAATAAAAAAAACATTAAGGACCACTAACCTGTGATAGACTAACAGTAAAATTTAGTCCAGCTGACTTTTGATGATGAACGGGGCTTCACAACACAGCCAGAATCTGCCATTAAAATTCATAAACTTCATGCAGGGACTTGTAAACTTAAAGGCAGGGTATTCTTTTGGTAATTGTCGAAGACCAGTATCCCCACTTGGTGTATCCCAACAGATGATTGCATGAAATAACAAACCTGTGAAAATTTAGACTTAACTGATCATCGGAAACGCAAGAAAATAATTAAAGAAAAAACACCTTTGTTGCATACAATTGTGGGCTTTCAGATGCCTGCCTGAAGCCTTTCTTAGATTCAAATTTTTGGGTGAAAAATGACCTATTCTTCTAGAACTGCATTACTTCAGAGGGGGTCATTAGTCATAATGTTTTATAATATCACAGCTCTCCAGGGCTCTTTACTAAGTATTATGGACATTAACTTGTGGAGTCATTACCAAAAGTACACCCTGCCTTTAAAGTTAACAAAATGTTTCATTGCCAGCATCGGAATTTTGTTTACATCGGGGATACTTTAAACAAAGTTTTGTCTTCATACCAGTGCCCTTCCCCACTTGGCGTGTTTCATAATCAAGGCAAAGATACAGTCAACGACTGACTGGAATTGTTCGGAAGGTCAACAAATCTCTAGGCTATTATTTTGAGATACACCAAATTACACTTTTAATCAGAGAATCCTAATCATAGTTTGCAATGTTCATTACACCATGGTCTCCGACTCTACTTTCAGTCTGGGAGGATAAACTTCTACATGTTTCAACATATGTAACACAATACACATGTACTGATCTACCTAGATAGAAAGTATACTGTACACATAAAGGTTACACCCCTATGTTTCGACACCCCTATGTTTCCACACCCCTGTGTTCCAACACCCGCCCCTATGTTCCTACACCCCTATGTTTCGACACCCCCATGTTCCAACACCCCTATATTTTGACAGCCCTATGTTACGACACACCGCGAGTGTATTTTCCTAATCCTAACCCTAACCCTAACCATAGTGTAAAAATCCTGAGGGGGTGTTCGTAACATAGGGGTATCGGATTATACAGCAGTCACCCACATACGTAACATTTACTTGTGGTGATTGTAACCTTCCATTCTGATGGTTCTTGACTACAGCCTGAGGGTGTTGATACATATGTACAATCTGAGTACAGTTTAGATAGAGTTGCAATTTCAGAAACTTCTGTCCAGATTTGCCTGATATTCTCCACTTATAAATAAAAAACAAAACACCCATCAGAAACAAGGGTCAAGCTCATCCAAATGCACTTTCCTACAGAGTAGCCCTAAGCCCCTCCTTTACTTGTTTGTTTGTTTGTTTGTTTGTTGCAACTATGACTGAGGTAGTTTATGCTTATTTGGCGTCTCCACACATCATAATGACATCACACAAAAAGTAGTAATAACCATGACAACCTCACACAGTCACAGTTCTTGGAGTTAGCCATAAACATTAACCATGAAAATCTACTGCCAGACTGCAATGAAATGACCAGTCCCCAAATGGTCCTACGCCGCACAGACTACTAGTGCAACACAACAAAGGCGTATGTACTTTCAGTTTCAACAACACCATCTTAAATTAAATATCAATCATTTTATGTCAACATGGTCAATAACAAAACCCGCGCTGCATCAAAACCAAATATTCCTGAACCCCAGTTTACGAACAGAATATTTGTACTTGTAGTCACGAACTAAGTTCATCAAGTACCTGCACGTGTAAAGTCAACAAGCAGAAACAACCAGCCAAAGCACGCTGACTCTTCATTACAGAATTGTTTTTCCCAGCCTTATAATACTCTGCAAACCTAACCCGGAAGTGTGTAGACTGTGTAGGCCTAGACCCAGTAACTGGGGCGCTGTACTCCTTTTTCAAAATTTTGACATTTTCTGTCGTACTAGCGCCCCAGCGAAACCTACCAAAAATATGGGGAAGTGCAATATTTTCATAAAAAATCAGAGATGTCACACCAAAAATGCCCCAGAATGACGGAAATACCCAACGAATTACCTTCAAAACTGCCAACTGGCCTCTCCATATGTTTAAGATGTAACACCAGGCATGAAATTGTACTCACGGAAATTTGTCCGGCTAAAAAAGGATGATTTTTGAGACATTCCCGGTTTCCGTTGATCATGTCCAGCCATATTTTTTTATCTGACTTCTCGCAACGAGAAGTCAGATGCATTGTGGGTCATTGCCGGGCGCCAGACCTCACTCCCCGAAACCAGGTTTTCATAAACAGCCGGACCCACAATGCATCTCAACTCGCCCCCCAGCAAAGTCGCCCACTACAAAGTCGCCCCCCAGCAAAGTCGCCCACTACAAAGTCGCCCCCTCACTTACAAAGTCGCCCCCTGTCAAAGTCGCCCCTCACAAAGTCGCCCCCTGACAGAGTCGCCCCCAACAAAGTCGCCCCCGACACAGTCGCCCCCTAACAAAGTCGCCCAAGAAGATTTCACTAAGTGAGGGCGCCCTTGTCAACGGTTTTCCATTGGAGAATCCAGGCTTTGCCTTCGAGAAAACTCGCCGCTTTTGTCGAAATGTTACCGCTAGATAACTAATTAGCTGTTTTCTTTTTTTTTTTTACCTAAATTGGCCTTCTAATATTATGTAAATCTGAACCGAACATAGACAGTTTTCTGAAATTAATTAAGCATGTCAATCAAAGATTGTATAATTATTGCATATTTTAATCCGTACCAGAAACATATTGTTATATAGCTAAATTTTTTTAATCAATTTGTTTTAACAATAAACAGTTATTATGACATGTTCAGTGATTTTGTCTGTAGGCCTAGTGTTTGAATCAAAGCCAGTTTGAATTTCCCTAGGGTGGGATAATAAAGTTTTATCTTATCTTATCAAAATACATCAGTGATCGAATTAGGGTTTTAATTAAATTATGCAACCTGTCAACTTATCACAACAATAAAACTTAACGAACATCAAATAATGTATCAAAACACATCAGTATTAGAGTTAACAAACTTTTATTCAATTAAACAACATATAGACTATAACAAAAGAAGGTTTGGAAAAATAAAAAAAAACAATTATTAAAAAAAAACTTTATTCATATTAGTTCTTTATATGTAAGCATAAGTAAATAAACCTTATAATGTTGAGAATTAACGGGAATAAACATAAGCAAAATCAAATTAGTTATGAGTGTCCCAGAAAAGACGCCGCGGTATTTCATTTATCAAGTAGCCCATAGGCCTAATGTTTTCAATTACCATTGCACAAAAATTTGCCTCAACATGGAGGGGGAAAAAATTAAACAAATTGGCTTTGAAGTTTACATGAACATAAAACAAATAAATAAAATGCAACTAAAAACAAACCATCAGTTACACGGAAATAACATACATTTTAAAGTTGGAAAAAGTAGTATTTTCAAATATAAAAAAGAAGGTTTTGAAGTTTTAAAAAAAATGTGTCTTTTTGAGAAAACTCTCCGCTTTTGTTGAAATGTGAGGCCGCTAGATAGATAACTAATTAGCTAGTTTCTTCTTTTACTTTGAATTGGCCTGAATTAAGTTAAGCACTGGCCAACCATTGCAAAAAAATTTGCTTCAAATCTCGATTTCGCAACTAAAAACAAACCATCAGTTACAGTCATGGTGCATTGCCAAAAAGGGCGGCACAACCACGCAACAGTTTCTTGGCACCGATTTCGCCGTCGGTGTATTTGTCCCATAGTTTAAAAATACGTGCCTGGTTAAGCGTGGTAGCACGTCGCTGGCGCTTCGTCAGCCTCTTCTCGCTTACCAGTCGTACCTGCATGTTAACCATCTGGGCTTCCTCGTGGAGCAACCTGATAAGGAAGTACATGTTAAGGTTGCTCCTTCCGCCCGCCTTTGCGTTGAGTCTGTTGTGCCAACCTATAATAATGAAACAAGACACGAAAATAAATAATATGAATGAGAGGACGCTTGGGCATTGATCGATTATCTTTTGGTTGAAACACTTAAAGGCACTGGACACCTTTGGTAGTTTGTCAAAGACCAGTCCTCTCACTTGGTGTATCTGAACTTATGCACATAATAAACCTGTGAAAATTTGAATTCAATTGGTCGTCGAATTTGCGAGAGAACAATGGAAGAAGAAAAAACATTAGTGAGAATTTTATGTTGGTCGTTGGCAGATATATTTGGGGTGACCGAAGGAGCCAATGACGATTGCGTCATTAAAAGTGTTAGTGGTGGTGAGACCGCAGGGATATTTTTCAGATCCCCTTCATATAGCAATATTATGTTTTCATGCCTTCTTGGTAATCATCAGTTGCGTGTGTGGTTGATTCTTAAAGCCTGGTTCATACTTCCTGCGAATGCAAGTCGAAATTCGCATCGCATTTGCATTCCCAGGAAGTACGAACCGGGCTTGAGTCTGGAAAACCAAAACTAACCTTCAACGTCGTTGTTTGTTCTCACGCTCTGTAAGAAAACAGTCCAGTGCTTCGGGTTCCAAACCCCCGTCAACCACGTCTGTTCTACATATTCGAACAACTGCAAAATAAAAAATAGTTTTTATGAAAAGGTTTTATACAAACATTTTAGTTCGAGGACTAGCATAAAAATTTACTTGGTAACGAGCTGTTGATAGTATAAAACATTGCGGTAACGGCTCCCTGTGAATTAACGTACTATTTGAGAAAGTAGTAATTTCTCACTAAAATGTTGTAGATGTTTTTTCTTCCATTATTCTAATTTTCACAGGTTTGTTATTTTATGCATATGTTGAGATACACCAAGTGAGAAGACTGGCCTTTGACAATTACAAGTCAACTTACCTCTTGCAGCATGGGTGTCCCTGCTCTCTCCTTCAAGGCTGTGAAAATCCGTGGAATTACCTCAGCCGGCAGGAAGGGGAGTGCCATCAATTCTTTCAGGAGTTTGTATGTGTCTGCCTTCTCATGATACGCTCTCTGCAGCCCCACCGACTGAATGTGCGCCATATGGCTTGCTTCCAAGGAAGCCGAGCCCATACACTTTAACCTGCAATGAATTAAATGCAAATGTGAATATCAATGAAACATAGTTTTCCTTTTCCTATCCAAGCAATAGAACTTACATGATATGCGCTCGCAATGTGTTAGCAAAAACACAATTCTGAATGTTTCTTTAATGTTCAGGTGGGCATTTTTGAATTGTTCTTTAACTTACATTGGGGAACCAGATTCTTTAGCCATCTCGTCCAAATAACTTCCTGAATGCAGTCTTGGTATGCAGCCTGGTAAACATGGGACTGCGGACTTGACACTTGTAGGGAGACGTTTGTCCGACTTCTACGAACTGCTACTACAGCATACTGGTAAAATGGACTGCGGACGACCTTGAACGTGCTCACATACCACTCTTGGCAGTCTCAGAATTGCCAGCTGGTCCGGCCGTGCAAATAGTAAATGGCGGCGACCATTATGTCGGACTACGTCCTTCAACAAGAACCCTACAAACAAAATTAGATATAAATATACATAAAAGATTTTTCACATAAAAATAAATGATAAGTTTAACTATAACAGAAAGAATTAATTGACAAAAGATTGACTGATTGAATATTTGTATCCATCGCTTTCACTTGATGTTTCAGTTTGATGATCCGATGTAAACTTATTTGGGAATGATTGACACAAGACTGACTGAATATTTGTATCGCTTGGAAATTAATGATGAATTTTGCATGTTACGTCAATAACATTTTGGGGAAAGAAAGAACAAAAGTTATAATAATATTTCGTTCATATAAACAAATCTGCACAGAGTCACTTCACTGCTCCTAGTAATATCTAGTAACTTTCCCCGGAAGTATTTGTGGGAAAAGGCAAAAAACTGAATGGCAGTCTCTGGTATGGCAGCCTTCAGCGCCTTGAAGACAGCCTTGTAGTCGGAAGACTTTTTACCGGACATTACTACGTAGCATAGGGGTACCTGCTTTACCATCTCGTCCTTCTTCACGAAACAGTGGACTGACAGCAACTGGTAAAATGGACTGCGGACGACCTTGAACGTGCCGTCCACATACCATCTCTTGGCAGTCTCAAGAATTGCCAGCTGGTCCGGCCGTGCAAATAGTAAATGGCGGCGACCATTATGTCGGACTACGTCCTTCAACAAGAACCCTACAAACAAAATTAGATATAAATATACATAAAATTTTTCACATAAAAATAAATGATAAGTTTAACTATAACAGAAGAAATTATTGACAAGATTGATGATTGAATATTTGTATCCATCGCTTTCACTTGATGTTTCATTTGATGATCGATGTAAATTATTGGGAATGATTGACACAAGACTGATGAATATTGTATCGCTTGAAATTAATGATGAATTTTGCATGTACGTCAATAACATTTGGGGAAGAAGAACAAAGTTATAATATATTCGTTCAAAAACAATCTGACAGAGTCACTTCATGCTCCTAGAATATCTAGTAACTTTCCCGGAAGTATTGTGGAAAGCAAAAAACTAGATCAGAATACAAGGAGGATCACCCTGATCGACTAACTTCAGAATGAACTTTCAACAAGATCAAACCCCAAGTCATGCGGATGATGGGGCCTCTGTGCCTGCCGCACCCTATTGGCTGTCCTCACCAAATTGGTCATCTTCGGCATGGAAGGCATCGGCTGGTCCTCTTCCACCTCTCGGACCAGGACGTCTTCCACAATCCCAGCGGCAGACTTGAAAACGCTTGTTGCCGCCCTGTCCTTAATTTCTCTAACAACCCCCAGCACAACCTCCTCGCCTGGGCGCCCCGGGTGATTATGTGGTGAAATTCCACTTTCAAATATGTCACTACCTCTCTGCAGTACCGTTGCGCAGCATCTCAGTTTTGAATGTGAAAGCTTAATTAAATTGGCTGTTCATTTGCCGAAATTGACCGAGAAAACCTATATCCACTCACCTCCAGTGTTTAGTCCCTGCACACTCTTTCCGCATAACGTACGAATAACCAAGGCTATCCACCAGCTTGGGTCGGCCCCGCTGGGTAGACGCCTCTACAATCAAATATCTCGTTTCAGTGGTCTCATCTGCTGTAAGATCACCGTCCACTGCTACATCCTCCAAAGAATCCTCCTCCAGGGGCTGGTAGATGACAAACGAGTCATTGATCTGGTCAGACTCAGGAGAGGATGGAGCAAAGTCAGCCTCCTCCATGGGGTCCTCCTCATCCAGGGGCTGGTAGATGACAAACGAGTCATTGATCTGGTCAGACCGTGGAGAGGATGGAGCAAAGTCAGCCTCCTCCATGGGGTCCTCCTCATCCAGGGGCTGGTAGATGACAAACGAGTCATTGATCTGGTCAGACCGTGGAGAAGATGGAGCAAAGTCAGCCTCCATTGACTCATCTGTCAGTATTGGAGTGGAAGGCGTAGTGACCACACCTGCTGCCGACAGACGTGTACTCTCTGCAGTTGGATACAACTTTTCAGAAACAAACAAATAAAGCAAAAATTTCAATTTACATAGAAGAGGTTCATTTTTAACTGTACAGGTTTTCATTTTTATCTTGTTGAGGAAGATAATGACAGCAACTTTTCTTAAAGTTGTCTTAAATTGTTAAAACTGTGCTGTTTTTCGTCATAAACTGTCTATACGGGAGGCAAGTGCGAATTTGGTGCACAGACCTAGCTGAAACAGAAGGGGAGAATCTTGTATCCCTTGTAAATAATCATAATGTTTTTATTATTTCGGACGTTAAAAAAAATAATAATAAAGGGCCGTCCGCAGCTACAGATTGAACACACTGCAGAAAATACTGAGGTCACTGAGTGACTCGTCGTACTTCTTGCTTCTGTACTGCGATGCTCCGCCACTGCCCTGCTATATCCAACCTAAAAACCATCTCACTAACACTACTATACTCACCAACGGACCACTGGAAGTCAAATTCCAGAGTGAAGTTACCGCAGAAATCGGCATTGCGATGACGCAACCAGTACACTGCCATGGGAATGGATTATCTCCCCGCACCGCCTCTCTGTATAAAGCTTGCGTTATCCCTAGATACACAACCAAATAAATAGCATAAGAAATTTAAAATTATATAGGTTTTCAACAAAATTCATTAATTGCAACTCTTGGCTCATTCAATTTCGTTTGAAAACGAATGCTCCGTTGAATCAGCATTCAACAGTCAAAAGGAGTATTTCAATTTCACTTTTCCTCTCAGAAGAACCGGTGAATAAGGTATACAATTTCTTTTCCTGGTTAATTAATCTGATCATCTAACTTCATATGGCCACAAGATTAATTCAATTTTGTAAAAGCCAGCAGCAAGACCTGGTCAACCATTCAATTTCATTTTTGAGCAAACATTTTTTTAAAGTTTGCATTCAAATTTCAAATTCTTCGTTATGTGCAGATAGTTTGAGGGGAAACTTATCTTTTACCAGTTTGGCATTATCTCCAAGTAAAGGCCTCAGCAATTGTATAAAAGTTAAAACGACCCCTTAGGGGTGTAAGCTTCTAATTTGAAATGATCCTGACATAAGCAGAAAAACAAAGACATCATCTATATACAAGGGCAAACAAATTATCAAGGCTAAAGCAAAGCATTAGCTTTGCATTTCAAAGTTATCGGGTGGCTTTGCATTTCAAAGTTATCGAGTGCAGGCTTTAACTTTACGGAAGGACAGCAACGCAAAGGAACATTTCAGCTAAGAAATACACATGATGTAAATAAGTGTAAAAAACAAGGAAACACCTCTTAACAAAGCACAACATGTGCTTGTATAAAGGAGCTTTAATTCCCAGCTTACTCATAAAGCCATAACTTATCTTTAATTTGAAAGCAAAGAAGTTGGAATTTGTTGCACATAAATGAAAAAGAAAACGCAAACTAGCAGCAAAATCATGTTCGCTCGGTGAGTCCTAATTTGAATGCATCAATTGTAAATTGAATGCATTAAGAGCTTAAAAGAAACCCTAGTTTGAGAGGATTAGGGGAAATGCGTGAATGTGAATGCATGTTAATTAAATTGAATGATTTTTTATCGAAATTGGCGAACAAGTTAATTTTTTACTACAACTTTTCTTGAAGTTGTTTTCAACCGAAAAAGAGGAAAGGGGATAGATTTGGATTTGTTTATCCCTTGAAACTCAGACACGACAAAATTCGCTATATAATGCTGTCGCAATACCATGAAATGCAAATCTAGTAATCATGCAAAAAAAATAATTATGAAACAACCTTGGGATCTTTTATTTGTGTATGGCTCTGAGAAGAACCGGCGAATAAGGTATAAAATGCTTACCACTGGTACACGTCCGATGCTGCCACTTCTTGCAGCCGTCGCATTCAAGGGCTTGATGTCTTGACGAGACCTCCATCTTACACTTAATGCACGGATAAACAGCTCGAACAACTCGTTCGCCACCCTTTCTGGTGTTTACAGGCATATTTTGGTAAATTTACTGAACTAATCTGAGTGATGTGCGCATAGACGATTCGCTGGACGATTTAAATTTCTTTTCCAGGACACCTTTATTTATAGGGAAAAATCCAATGACCGCAGCTATGGGGTTTTGAACAATACATAAAATCACTTAAACAATCTGAATGCCTCAAATCATGTAGGCCCCCTACATCGTCTTAGTTTTTAACTTTGCCGCCGACACATTATATATTTGGGCTGCTTGTTAACAAAGGCGCGGCACCCACAGAGCGGGCTAGCATGAAGGGATCACCGGGACCCTGGGACCCATCTGGGGGTGACCAGCCATAGGCTTTGTTATGTTGCGATGATGCGCTGGGATGATTCTCGGAGTGGGGGCAGCGGCGATTTGGAACACGGCGTTGGAAGATCATCAAAGTACACGTATTTAAAGCTTTCTCTGATGTCACAAGTTACGTTTAATTAATGGACTATTCATCACCACTAAAACCCAAATCAATCCATTCAAGTCAGGTCGACATTAAAAAAGCACCTTATGGGCCTAGACTATTTATATTTATTCCAGCAGCCGCAACCCCCGCGATTTTCCACTTACCCCATCTTCCAAAGAGAGATAGTATACTGCATATGTTATTTGTTTAAAATTAAACAATAATAATATAATACGGCAAATCTAAGTATATATTATAATTGAATAAAATATTGGTATAACTCTTCTTTCATAAGTATGACTAAACGAAAGAGAGATAATATACTGCATATGTTATTTGTTTAAAATTAAACAATAATAATAATACGGCAAATCTAAGTATTGAATAAAATATTGGTATAACTCTTCTTTCATAAGTATGACTAAACGAAAGTTTGATAATGGTGATCAACAGTCCAAACTTCTCAAAAAACACTCGTGAAACAATTTCTTATCACCCCCATGTTCACTTCAACTTGATAATTTATTTGATGTATATATATTCTGTAAATAAAATGTAAATAACCGGTTATAAATATATATTATTTTAGTGTTCTAATATTTAAAAGAAGCTGTTACAACACAAAGATTAAACACGCTCAAACCCGTCGTGCACGCTAACCCGTAGCATTCCTTCTGTAACAGATCTATCTACATTTCGTCTCCCCCAGTGCTAATAAATTGTTTCACTTAGTGAAATCTTCTTGGGCGACTTTGTTAGGGGGCGACTGTGTCGGGGGGCGACTTTGTTGGGGGGCGACTCTGTCAGGGGGCGACTTTGTGAGGGGCGACTTTGACAGGGGGCGACTTTGTAAGTGAGGGGGCGACTTTGTAGTGGGCGACTTTGCTGGGGGGCGACTTTGTAGTGGGCGACTTTGCTGGGGGGCGAGTTGACTGGTTTCCGTTTGGTACGTACTCCTAGAATTATGAGGTTCCATGAACCTCATAGAGGTCCATGTACAAACTACAATACAAAACTTTTTTTTTATTTACGTTTCTGCACCTGGAGTTCTCATTTGAAATCGGATTTCGCCAAAATTAGGCTCTACGTGTTCCTTGGAATCTCATTGAGCGTTGCATGGGTCAAGAAAATCCACTCCGCAAATTTAAAATTGTTAAAAAGCAATAAATTCTTACCGTCATTCCCAGTCCTCTTCAAACAGTGTGAGTGTTATAACAAATATGGCGCTTGCTGCGCTCGCAAAGGTCTACCGAACAAACTGGTACTCCGCGCGCAGCAACGCTGGTCCCGGCAACTGTAGGTTGGTTTTGTACACACATCATGTGACTCCAGCGCCATATTTGTTATAACACTCACACTGTTTGAAGAGGACTGGGAATGACCGGAAGAATTTATTGCTTTTTAACAATTTTAAATTTGTGGAGTGGATTTTCTTGACCCATGCAACGCTCAATGAGATTCCAAGGAACACGTAGAGCCTAATTTTGGCGAGATCCGATTTCAAATGAGAACTCCAGGTGCAGAAACGTAAATGAAAAAAAGTTTTGTATTGTAGTTTGTACATGGACCTCTATGAGGTTCATGGAACCTCATAATTCTAGGAGTATTTGGTACGTATGTTGGTTACGGCGGCCACGAAAACTTGTCGACTTTTACCCATCATGCATCGCGTAAAATAGCCTCTCTCTGCTGCCCGCTTGAGGGCGCACCGCATTGTGAATCGCCCGAATTCTTCCCAACCCCGAGCACGCAAATACAATTCGAACTGACAATGCCGTTCCCGGGGCGGGGGTCTCGTTCTATTTTTAGGACTCAGAGGTTTCGGTAGACTGGTCCAGTGCATGCCCTTATCCGCAAGAATAAGGACAGGCACTGGGGTCGATTTCACAAAACTCTTCCTAACTTAGGACTGGTCCTAGGCAATGCTAAGAGATAGGACTAGTCCTAAGTTAGGACCAGTACTTAGGACTAGTCCTATCTCTTAGCACTGCCTAGGACTAGTCCTAAGTTAGGAAGAGTTTTGTGAAATCGACCCCGGGTCTATTAATCAAAATGATGGTCACTGCTATTCTGGGCCGCTGTCTTTATCGAAGTGTGACGTCAGATGTTGGGGCTAAGGTTTCGGCTGCACTTCTCTAAAGGCGTTGTCAGTAAAATTGTCCGTATGACTCCAAATCAACGCAGACGATATTTTAAAACAACGTGTATTCGGCACTGACAACCCGTCTATGGCAGCCTCGTCCTCAGATTGTATTATTACCATTAAAGGTAGGGTCATACTTTCGCTCGTCCCCAGCGCCTTGCCTTAAAACCAAAGGCGCTGGGATGGGCAAACGTATCGTTAACGTTGATGCTCAGTCCCATGCTCAGTCCCATCATGCATCACACTCACACTGCAAGCACTGCACGCATGACGTACTTCCTGAAAAAGAATCTGTGCAAGCTGATTAGCCCATCCCAGCGGTCCTGGATAGGCCGCTGGGGCTGAGCGAAGGTCATACTTTGGCAATGACCCCGAAAGAAATTGTGAAATTTCTATCCGAAAGTTTCTCTTTTTTTTAAAAGATGGTAGTGGTAGTAAACATCCTGCGAAATTATTTCGTCTGAAATGCCCCCGTGGATTAGAAATCAACAAAAACATTTGAATCTGAGAAACGATTCGTGAATGAATCGTTTCTCAAATTTAGGAGGGTTGGTGTCCGTTCGCGAATGCTGCGGCCAGAGATAGATGCGGTTTATACCCGCTGTCACCTTGCTATAAAACGTAGATGGATTTGACGTTCTTCCAGAATTTTGTCTTCTTCTGTTTTCTCAATAAGTGAACACCGTATTCAGCTGAAACTTCCACATGCAGCTGTTATTGCATCTTTTTTGATAATTTTCCCTACAAAACAGCATAAAGCTCACAATTAATCAATGACCCATCAACCTTTAAACCGAACACGTTAGGCTACGGTGTTAATAATATTCTCTGGAAATTTTCGCTCGCACTTCCTCGAACTAATAATATTGAAAAGCAGACCTGCAGATGATTATTACAAATTTAATTAAGAAAGGTCTACTTGTTCATTCGGGAATGACATTAAAACCTTATTCAACCTCTAGCTCAATTGTTCTCATTTAATTACAGTTTGCTGGCTCTGTCGATTAAACGAAAGTTAACGGAAACAATTTTTGTAAATATTTATCAAGATAAAAGACAACGATCGTAGAATATTTATACATAATTTTCTAAACATTTGTTAAATTACATCATATTACATCATATTATGTTGCACAAACACAAAATTAGGCTTTCGTAATTTTAACATCCAACATTGATCCCTTGCACGCACGTCAGTGACGTCACACGCGGCGACTGCGCCACTCACCATTTTGGCACTCAAAATGGCGCAGCCAGGTGTATTGGATCAATCGACGGTAACATATTATAATGTCATCCAATAATTACATTTAAATTCATCACCTCAATGTTTGCATTCCACTCATTAATTTGCATAATTTAATGTAAAACGTAAGACCTTTTATGAATGTTATTTCTCTCTATGATTGTGTTTACTTTGATTCATATACATCTTTATGGAAAAGTCTTACTATGAAATTATCAACTTAACTAACCGTTCTTGCAGGACAGTGAGAAGCACCAGTCCTCCTGCTCACAACTAAGATTTCAATATATACAACGCTGTAAGATTTATTTAGTACTAAAACAAACACGCCCAACAAAGCACAACAAAAACCTTGAATGTCCAGAAACTAGACTTCCACGTACTGACGAACCCGAGGGTCGGGACCTTATTAAAACAGCTCCGAGAAAACTAACAGTTTATGGTTAACCGGCAACAGGAAGCTGTGAATAATAGGCAAGGGGTCTATACACTCTCCAATCGACCCCTTGCACGTGATGTCACAAGGTCAAACAGTACCCACATTGAGATCACAGGAAGACCTAGCCAAGACGACCTAGCCAAGACGACCTAGCCAAGACGACCTAGCCAAGACGACCTAGCCAAGACGACCTAGCCAAGAAGACCTAGCCAAGAAGACCTAGCCAAGAAGACCTAGCCAAGAAGACCTAGCCAAGAAGACCTAGCCAAGAAGACCTAGCCAAGAAGACCTAGCCAAGAAGACCTAGCCAAGAAGACCTGCCATTGGCCCACCCTTACAAAAATTTCCTGTGGTAATTCTTGTTTTCCTGTGGTAAATCCTGTGGTACCTGATGTTACCACACAAAATACCACAGGAGTATTAAGTACCACAGGAACTTGTGTGGTAATGTCAACGGGCTGGCTGTGATAAGTTGACTTTTCCTGTGGTACCTGATGATACCACACAAAATACCACAGGAATATAAGTACCACAGGAGCTGTTGAGATAATATCTCTAGACTCGTGTGGTAATGTCAATGGCTGGCTGTGGTAAGTTGGTAACTCTTGTGGTACCTGATGATACCACACAAAATACCACAGGAATATTAAGTACCACAGGAACTCAGGTGCTGGTTCTGTCATCGGGCTGGCTGTGGTACCTAATGTACCACACAAAATACCACAGGAATATAAGTACCACAGGAACAATTTAGGTAATAAATATATCTAGAATCGTGTGGTAATGTCAATGGCTGGCTGATGTGGTAAGTTTGTATTTCCTGTGGCACCTGATGATACCACACAAAATACCACAGGAATATTAAGTACCACAGGAACTCGTGTGGTAGTGTCAACGGCTGGCGTGGTAGTTTGTATTTCCTGTGGACCTGATAATACCACACAAAATACCACAGGAATATAAGTACCACAGGAACTGTAAAGGTAATATCTCTAGACTCGTGTGGTAATGTCAAAGGCTGGCTGTGGTAAGTTGATATTTCCTGTAGTACCTGATGTTACCACACAAAATACCACATGAATATTCAGTACCACAGGAATTCTCTGGAAAAAACTACAAGCCAGTTACCACAGGATTACCACACACAAGAGAAGTCAGGGCGCCCGGCTGAGTCATGAATATGCATAAGACGTCACGCGGTTTAACGAATAGCCGGCCGCGGGCGTCGCAGGTACTGCATGACGTATCATGCATATTCATGATATTCACTTGCAACAAACACACACACACACGACAAGATCAGCCGGGCGCCCTGACTTCTCACAATCAGCAGGCAAACTTGAATGACGAACTTGAATGTAATTTTGTACAAGTTTTTTTTGTGCCATTTTCAAATCATCACATCTGGACAATGGTATCATTTGGTAAGCCCTGTTATGTATCATAGTAAACTTGGAAATGTAAGGAATAATATGAGTAGGTTTGAATAGTATGGGATGTTTAGAAATGGGAGAAATTTGCAATCAAAAACTCCCAATAGTGTCGGGCAAACACTTTCGCTATTTTATGGTGCGTAGAGATGGTGGGCTGTAATGGTGAGTGTTATATGACCGATGTTAAAAGAGAGCCATGACAGCCCAACAAGGTGGGCTAGGTTTAATTAAGCTTAACAGTTGGGTCTTTAAAATTTAATTATATTCAATATAAACTTCCATGGTCACACTCACATGGCGGTTTGGGCTTGGCACTGGTCAGTTATGCTGTCATGTATATTGCATGTCCTATCGCAGACCGCAGAGTTGTGCAAACCATGTAGTTCTGGCAAACTTTTTAAATTTGTCTTACACAAATTTTAAATTTTGTTTTTCTTTTACAGTTCTTTGTGCTTCTCTCTCTGACTGAGGAAGGTGACTAAATCATCATTACCATCAACAGAAACGTAGAAATGGAGCATGGTGGCATTTCTCACAGGACCAGCATTGGGTTTGGGCTACTTGCCCAAAGCCAAGATAAATATTCCAAAAAGAGATTAATCCTGTGGTGTTGCAATTTCCAAGACTTACTGTCGATTACAATAAAACTACGTTTTTTCCTAACTTTAAAACGTAAATGAAACTGCAGTACAATTGCACTTATATTGAAGTAAAATGAGTCTAAAAACAACATTTTTTAACTGCCGTGTGGTTATTCTTTTGTAAGTGGTGTGTGGTATTCCTGTGGTAACAGGCATGTAGTGTTCCTGTGGTAACAGGCGTGTAGTATTCCTGTGGTAGCAGGCGTGTGGTATTCCTGTGGTAACTGGCGTGTGGTATTCCTGTGGTAACTGGCGTGTGGTATTCCTGTGGTAACAGGCATGTAGTATTCCTGTGGTAACAGGCGTGTGGTATTCCTGTGGTAACTGGCGTGTGGTATTCCTGTGGTAACTGATGTGTGGTAATCATGTGGTACCTGGCTGTGGTAATCCTGTGGTAACATTACGTGTGGTAACTGTCCTGTGGTATGTCCCAAAAAAAACACAGGAATACCACAGGAATTTTCGTGTGGTAAATTGTGTGGTAATTTGTGTGGTAACTTTATGTGGTAATACCACAGGAAATTTTTGTAA
The DNA here is from genome assembly GCA_032158295.1 of Pycnopodia helianthoides. Taxonomy (NCBI): domain Eukaryota; kingdom Metazoa; phylum Echinodermata; class Asteroidea; order Forcipulatida; family Asteriidae; genus Pycnopodia; species Pycnopodia helianthoides. The sequence continues at coordinate 2,503,735 of CM063259.1, forward strand.
GGGCAGTCTAATGCGTCTTTCGTTTGCCTCGGCAATGGCGGCTTTTGAAAGGCCAAAGGGTCTATACATGTACACAATATTTTGGCATGTTAATTTGTATGATTTAAGTAGTGATACTTTTGCAAAAACAACAAAAAGCTGTACGCTAAATGTTTTTGTTTGAAGTAAGTTGACACCAGTGTTGAGCAACTGAAAGGGTGCAACAAACATGTCTTTGTACGATGTATTTCATTTCAGTGTCAATTGAAAGGTAAATATTCTACATGTACTCTACAATTTCTACACACAACTTCATGATTGAAATTCTGAAAATGAAGGTATGGTAATGTTAACAAATAATTCTTCTACAACCATTTAATACACTTAAAATATTATTAAGACACCATTAGATTTAATATTTCATTACTTGAAATCCTTTGGCATCATGACAACTATTGTTATTATAATTCATGCAATTTTTTTTTAATTAAATAAATGATGAAGTGTTACTGATATATTTCTTTGTTTCAAGCTTAAACTTTTAAAACTGACTGCTAATTCATTGTCTTTTCTGGCAATGAAACCAAGGGACCCTCAAAAGTGACTAGCACTGTGACCCGTTGGCCTGAAATGTCAGTTTTAGATGTGGGAGTGAAACTCTACATAAGGAAACCCACCCAATCAGGTAAGGACTGCAAACTCAACCCATGATGCAAGGCTTCAGGCTGGGATTCGAACCCGGGTCCGCAGAGGGGACAGGCAGGGAAGAAAACCAATGAGCCAAGCTGAAACAAAGTGGACTGAGTTTTTCCTTACGCCTTGCCATGAGTTACACTTGGCTTGGGTCACACAACTGTCCCATGAACAGAATTGCTTCAGATTTGTTATCACGAATTAAGACCAGGAAAGGATGATCCGCTTTGATCTCAATTGGCCTTATCTGCACCGAACGAAACCTCATCTTCACAGCAGTGGCAGCGGCCGCCTTGCTACCTTTCTCGTTCACTTCCAAGAAAGCCTTGTGGATGACGGTCGAAACAAAGAGATCTTTACCTCCCGTCATCCCAGAGAAGTCGGCCTGAAATGAATCAAAGGGGTCAACCATACCCAATGCCTTCAAGACGTCATTCAAGACAAAGTCCTGTTGCAGGGTAAACTTGGGCAGGGACAAGATCACTTCGGCAGGGTTGTCGAAGTGTGTTTGGCTTATCCATCCCTCCAACTTCTCATGGCTCAGCTCCTTGAGGACACCACCCAGACCATCTACCTCATCAGGAAGCACAATAAACATACTTACTTCCTTATTGATGTAAGGAAGCTCAAGAATAGAGCACTTCACTGATGGATCGTGACTACAGCGAAACTTCCCCTTCTGGTGCATCATGGGAACACTTACGTCTTTACTTCCAGTGACGTGGAACTTTTCTTCAGACGTTGCGCTGGTTTGAAACTTAACGGCCCAATCTCCTTTGAAGTAGATAGCATTGACGAGCACCAGACGAGTCAAGGCATCCAGTGACCCTTCGGCCAGTAGGTCTTTGATCCGATTCTTCGTCTGTTTCTCGACCCATCTGTTGATCAAACAACGGGATCCCTCCGGATCCCCACCAAAGTCAAGCATCTCCATCTGAGCTCCGTAATACTTCTTAGTCTCATCCCTAAATGCTTGGAGAAGCTCGTAGTTCTTGTGACCAAACAGTCTGTTGGCAGCCTTTAAGGTGTACGGAGCATCCGCTCGATTGATGAGACTGCTGAGCTCAGCAAACGACTGATGGAGGAGCTGAGACTCCTCCAAGACATTGAACTGAAGCACTTGACTCATCTGACTTGAGGTGTTGCCACGAGCTCCTAGGTACGTCATGGCTAAGGCAGTAGAGATGCTCATTGGAGAGAAGAAAATATTTTGAGAAGATCCTTTCTGAGCTAACACTTGATACAGGTTAGAGGCAAAGACATTGATAGCCCTAGCGGCTTCCTGAGCCTGGCTCACATTTTTCGGAATCTCAGCTGCCATGTTTGTTGAGATGACTTAAGATGACTAAAACAAAACTGTGAATTAAAAGAAAAACAATTAATTATTATGTATAGTGTTTCATCAAAGACTAATTTTGACTTGAGTTATGGTCCTAAATTGTAAAAAAGCATGAATGTTTAACTCACTCTGTGATCAAAAGGTTACAATTTGCTTTTAACTGAATCAAAACAAAAGTGTCACAGATTTATTACATTTATTACATTTATTACATTAGATTTATTACATGTCATAAACAGCAATTTATCTATGGACAAATTCAACAAATGAACAGAAACTGAACAAAACAGACAGCTCATAATTATATACACGCTAAAGGTTAATGGTAAATCATTGCAGCGTTCCTTAATGAAACTGATCCATTCAAAAAAAATGGGTGTTGTCTGTTTTCCTATCAATTGAACTTCGGACTTTATTGTGTCTGCGTGTATTATGTGTCTGGTTTCAGTATTTATCGAAACAGGACATTGCAATAAAAAAAACATTAAGGACCACTAACCTGTGATAGACTAACAGTAAAATTTAGTCCAGCTGACTTTTGATGATGAACGGGGCTTCACAACACAGCCAGAATCTGCCATTAAAATTCATAAACTTCATGCAGGGACTTGTAAACTTAAAGGCAGGGTATTCTTTTGGTAATTGTCGAAGACCAGTATCCCCACTTGGTGTATCCCAACAGATGATTGCATGAAATAACAAACCTGTGAAAATTTAGACTTAACTGATCATCGGAAACGCAAGAAAATAATTAAAGAAAAAACACCTTTGTTGCATACAATTGTGGGCTTTCAGATGCCTGCCTGAAGCCTTTCTTAGATTCAAATTTTTGGGTGAAAAATGACCTATTCTTCTAGAACTGCATTACTTCAGAGGGGGTCATTAGTCATAATGTTTTATAATATCACAGCTCTCCAGGGCTCTTTACTAAGTAAGTTTTATGGACATTAACTTGTGGAGTCATTACCAAAAGTACACCCTGCCTTTAAAGTTAACAAAATGTTTCATTGCCAGCATCGGAATTTTGTTTACATCGGGGATACTTTAAACAAAGTTTTGTCTTCATACCAGTGCCCTTCCCCACTTGGCGTGTTTCATAATCAAGGCAAAGATACAGTCAACGACTGACTGGAATTGTTCGGAAGGTCAACAAATCTCTAGGCTATTATTTTGAGATACACCAAATTACACTTTTAATCAGAGAATCCTAATCATAGTTTGCAATGTTCATTACACCATGGTCTCCGACTCTACTTTCAGTCTGGGAGGATAAACTTCTACATGTTTCAACATATGTAACACAATACACATGTACTGATCTACCTAGATAGAAAGTATACTGTACACATAAAGGTTACACCCCTATGTTTCGACACCCCTATGTTTCCACACCCCTGTGTTCCAACACCCGCCCCTATGTTCCTACACCCCTATGTTTCGACACCCCCATGTTCCAACACCCCTATATTTTGACAGCCCTATGTTACGACACACCGCGAGTGTATTTTCCTAATCCTAACCCTAACCCTAACCATAGTGTAAAAATCCTGAGGGGGTGTTCGTAACATAGGGGTATCGGATTATACAGCAGTCACCCACATACGTAACATTTACTTGTGGTGATTGTAACCTTCCATTCTGATGGTTCTTGACTACAGCCTGAGGGTGTTGATACATATGTACAATCTGAGTACAGTTTAGATAGAGTTGCAATTTCAGAAACTTCTGTCCAGATTTGCCTGATATTCTCCACTTATAAATAAAAAACAAAACACCCATCAGAAACAAGGGTCAAGCTCATCCAAATGCACTTTCCTACAGAGTAGCCCTAAGCCCCTCCTTTACTTGTTTGTTTGTTTGTTTGTTTGTTGCAACTATGACTGAGGTAGTTTATGCTTATTTGGCGTCTCCACACATCATAATGACATCACACAAAAAGTAGTAATAACCATGACAACCTCACACAGTCACAGTTCTTGGAGTTAGCCATAAACATTAGCCATGAAAATCTACTGCCAGACTGCAATGAAATGACCAGTCCCCAAATGGTCCCACGCCGCACAGACTACTAGTGCAACACAACAAAGGCGTATGTACTTTCAGTTTCAACAACACCATCTTAAATTAAATATCAATCATTTTATGTCAACATGGTCAATAACAAAACCGCGCTGCATCAAAACCAAATATTCCTGAACCCCAGTTTACGAACAGAATATTTGTACTTGTAGTCACGAACTAAGTTCATCAAGTACCTGCACGTGTAAAGTCAACAAGCAGAAACGACCAGCCAAAGCACGCTGACTCTTCATTACAGAATTGTTTTTCCCAGCCTTATAATACTCTGCAAACCTAACCCGGAAGTGTGTAGACTGTGTAGGCCTAGACCCAGTAACTGGGGCGCTGTACTCCTTTTTCAAAATTTTGACATTTTCTGTCGTACTAGCGCCCCAGCGAAACCTACCAAAAATATGGGGAAGTGCAATATTTTCATAAAAAATCAGAGATGTCACACCAAAAATGCCCCAGAATGACGGAAATACCCAACGAATTACCTTCAAAACTGCCAACTGGCCTCTCCATATGTTTAAGATGTAACACCAGGCATGAAATTGTACTCACGGAAATTTGTCCGGCTAAAAAAGGATGATTTTTGAGACATTCCCGGTTTCCGTTGATCATGTCCAGCCATTTTTTTTTATCTGACTTCTCGCAACGAGAAGTCAGATGCATTGTGGGTCATTGCCGGGCGCCAGACCTCACTCCCCGAAACCAGGTTTTCATAAACAGCCGGACCCACAATGCATCTGACTTCTCGTTGCGAGAAGTCAGATAAAAAAATATGGCTGGACATGATCAACGGAAACCGGGAATGTCTCAAAATCATCCTTTTTTAGCCGGACAAATTTCCGTGAGTACAATTTCATGCCTGGTGTTACATCTTAAACATATGGAGAGGCCAGTTGGCAGTTTTGAAGGTAATTCGTTGGGTATTTCCGTCATTCTGGGGCATTTTTGGTGTGACATCTCTGATTTTTTATGAAAATATTGCACTTCCCCATATTTTTGGTAGGTTTCGCTGGGGCGCTAGTACGACAGAAAATGTCAAAATTTTGAAAAAGGAGTACAGCGCCCCAGTTACTGGGTCTAGTGTAGGCCCACTACCTACCTGCCTACTCCAAATTCTTTGCAAGATTTCACCTCAAGTTCCACCAACAAACCTGTTTCTAATAATGTGTTACGATAACGCAAACTGATGGATTAATCTCAACGAAAAGTTGCACATACCTTTTTCTTTTCACGCCTGCGAGTGCGACCTTCTCTGTGTGATATGGGATTGAAACTGAGAATCATCGAAACTGTGCTGCATGGGTTGCAGGAGAAGTGAAGATAGCCAAAGAGCTGTCAACATTATACCGCCCTCTTTTGACCATAACATAATTTAACTCTCAGCAAAGGGACCGAGCGAAGGGGCGGGCATGTCCGGGGGATGGTCGGGGAGGGGGAGGGGGGAGAAATTGGTGGTTCAAACCATGGAGCTATGGAGAGCGTGAACAGTAGACAAATACGACATAAACTGAGCCCAGCCCGTGGCTCAGCTGCTTCTGTATAGACGATGTGACCTGTGACATCACCGTGTTTACAAAAGAGCCACAGAGCATGCATGGACTTCCGGCGGGCACATTTTGTCACAGCTCAATGGAAGAATACAACAAATCTTATCATGTTTTATGGAGATCACACTGTCTGATTTTCCTCAACGTTTGATATGAAGAAAGGGGGGACATCCCAAAAGCTGTACAGCTGTTGCTTTTGTAAATTTTGAATTTATGCGAAAATTATGACACAAAATATAAATTTTCCCATTGAGCCTGTGTAGCATCTTGCCCGTCAGGAAATGCATTATAATGTACGAGGTCACCACTCTGTAAACAAATGTAACTTGGTCTATAGTGACTCCAATTCTACGGTGTTTTTTTTTTCGAAAACAACATAGAACGTGCGTCTTCCTACAATAACTTGATTTGGTCTTCGATATTGATAACCAAATGAACCTTTGCATCATATCTGCCCACACGGTATGGTATTTCCTTGCTCCATGGTATTTCCCAAACAGCTATGGGCCTTTGCATAATTATGAGCTTGTATATAATAACCCTTATAAGACATTACACTACACATGGAAAGGATAAAACCAGGGGCCTGCTTGCTGCTAGTCTTGAATCAATTCCAACAACGCATCGAAATGGATCAATTCCAACAACAGAGGGCGTCACGAATTCAAGAAGAAAAGCGCGCCCTCTGTCGGGTTATCACAAGTATGAGATAGTGACGTCTTGGACCAAGACTAGCTTGCTGCCTGTTCGGGGTTTCCCTTTCGCATCACGTCATAATTTAGCGTTTTGTGCGATAAAGGTAATAAACTAAACTAAACTTACCAAAAATAATGGGCAACATAATGGCTTAGGTCTTGTCCATTTGCTACCCTTGTGGGTTTTTGCATTATATTCTGCCCACATGAGCTTGGCGAGGTCTTTCCCACTACGACACCCATAAATGGGCCTTTGCATATCATGCCCGTATGGGTTGGCCCATCAGGTACTCCTGTTTATGATACCCAAATGGGCCTTTGCATATCATGCCCGTATGGGTTGGCCCATCAGGTACTCCTGTTTATGATACCCGAATGGGCCTTTGCATATCTAGCGACAGAAAATGAGCTGGGTAGACCCACGCATAAGGTTTCCTTTGGCTTATGTTATACCACCTACTCTTCCCAACAGTTTGCTAATTATGCATCACTGATTTTTGAAATGTAATGGTTCGATGGATCTTGATTATGTGAAGCCGATTGCCAACACCCTAAGCACGTATGTGACCAGGAGCGCTAGCTACAGACGCATCAACTTGGTTCTTTCAATCGAACAAATCTATTAATTACTATTTTGCTTTACTTTTGTAAGGAACGATACAATTGCTGTATGATGCACTCTGCGTGAAAAATCAACAGCCACAAAAGGGCCGTAAGCTTTAGGCATCAATAAATGCCATCTCGAAACAGCCGTTGATCACAGTATGGGCCTCCCTCGTTGTACACAATCAACATGATACTGCATTAAAGGCAAACTACGCCGTAATGTAACAAGCATACTATGAAGTGCTATCGTGCGGGGTAAATCGGCAGTGTTATAACGGATGCTCCTTTGCGTAGGACTGCCCCGCGACCAAGGACTCTCCCGTGTGTGTCTTCTACAGCGATCGTATTCACAACACCATATTGGGGTCACACACTTGCAGAAAAAAGGGTAAGCGAATCAAATGTTTTAGATGACACTGAAATGTCCCGGAAGTTTAAATTTTGAGAGTACAGTTCAGCCGAGTACCAAGTTCTTCGTCTGAGTACAAAGTGTGGCCGAGTAGTACTCGAGGGTGAGTACTCAGGTCACCGAGTATACGAGTACAAGTATGGAGGAAGAACTAGCAAGTAACAGATTACCCAGTTTGCTTATATCCGAGTGCCGATTTCAACACTAACAGCCGAGTACCAAGTATACTTCGATCTCTGAGTACGAGTAGCCTACGACGGACAACAATATACTGCAAAATTAGGTTTACAATTTTTTTTAGTATGTTTTGAATCTCATTTTCCAGTTCATATTTTTATGAATAATGATGTTGGCATTTACAAATTCATGGGTAAATGTGGACTCATTAAAGAGACCTTCAATAATTACTTGCTATTGTTTCGACCACGAAAGTTTGATACTGAGCCCGAGTACATGTTTTGGTTGAGTATCGACTCGCATGACTCCGAGTAAAAAATAATGTGTAAGTCGAGTATCGAGTATGGAATTGGGGGGGGGGGAGGGGACTGTGCTAGCCGAGTATGAGTATACGACTACCTTTCAAACGGTACTCGAGTATTACTTAAAGGAACATTACAGAATTGGTTTTTGCTAACAAAACAGTTGCTGGCAGTGTAAGCACTTTATGTAATCCACCATATACATAAACTGACAAACCTGTAGAAGTTTGAGATCGATCGGCCATCTGGGTCACGAGAAAATAGTGAAAAACCGATTACACATTTGCATGACATCATATAGATTCAACAAATGAATAAAACGCTCACTGAGCGATAAACTCCAATCGGAAAATTAGTTTATGCATTTCTCATCAAATATGGCATTTCAGACAGAAATATTTTAAGGGATGTTTTCTACTAGCATCATCATTAGACCGTGTAAGTTTTATGTAAATCTGTGATAAAAAGTATATTTTACAAGTTATTTTCTTACCAATTCTGTAATGTGCCTTTAAGTACGAGTACTACACCAGTGTCATGGCATAATCTGTCCCCAATTGGAGGCTCGAGTACACGCAAAATGGCTGACCGTGCAAAAAGCGAATTCGGCCCGGTATGTTTTTATTTCCGGGTTACAAAGCATGTGTACATCCGACACCAGGGGGTCGATTTCACAAAACTCTTCCCAACTTAGGACTAGTCCTAGGCAATGCTAAGAGATAGGACTAGTCCTAAGTTAGGACCAGTACTTAGGACTAGTCCTATATCTCTTAGCATTGCCTAGGACTAGTCCTAAGTTAGGAAGAGTTTTGTGAAATCGACCCCCTGGACGGGTGGTTTTGGTAAGGCCAAATAAAAACAAACATGTTAAGTGTCCCGCCCGCTTCCTTTACAGAGGCCGCCTCCTTTTTTTTTCTCCTATTTTTAATGGTACATTTTAACGATCTTGACTGTTTTTTTTATTTTTTTATAATAAGATCGTTTTTTTTAGACTTTAGCACACCGGAAAAACACACAGAAAAAAGCTGGCAAACAGCTTGAAAAATAGCCCGGCCGGTTGTCTTAAAAAATGTGTCGGGCGGCCATGTTTGAAGAAAAAAGAACCACCTTCCTTCCTTTTTTCAAAAAGGCAGGGGGAGGCCTAAAATCTCGTATGGTCAAGTCCAATCCTTTAAATTTCATTAAAAAATTCCAGGCATTTTAAACATAGAAATGGCACCCACGGAATCAAACATTGAGTGTCGTGGCTGAGCTGTCTACAATGCATCGTACTCGACTATAGAATCAAGTACACTTATCTTAAAGCGACTTGCATGGATTTCGACGGTTGGCTTCTGTCTGTGCCCCGATACCAGAAATGCTCTGCATTAGTTCCCGTTGTAAAAGTGATATTGAGCACTTAGTGCTACCCATCAGTTGGGATAAAAAGCGGTTATTATGAAAACTGCATGCGCATCACGAAGCAATTTAAACTCCAATGGGAAATTATGGAGCCCTGCAACAATACCATAAACAGAAGGCTTACCGACTAATGATTGAGAAATATCGAAGACAGTTTTATAAAATGAGTACCTTCATTGCAGCTGATGCCTTTACCGTGCTCCCTGTGTTCAACCACAATAAGGGGTACGACTCTCATTGAACAACACGTCGCACCAGACTGCATGTTCATCTCAGCCTCGGTTTGAATTTAATTTGTTTTTGAATGGTTGAAACATGAGCTGCACTTGGATGGACGCCTGTGAAGGGTTGAAAACACCGAAAGATCGCTGTGATTGTAAGAATGATCGATTGTGTAAAGTTGGACGAGGAAATTGACGGTTTGTTACTTATCATTTCGACTGAGCAGTTGTCACGTACATTCACTATCACAGTTATCCATCACGAAAAATGATTAAAAACCATTCACAAATAGAAACGAAATTGACACTTGTGCACGTGGCGCCGTTACATTTTAGTAAAACAATACGTGAGTAGGCATACAGTCGACTAAAACTTTATGAAAAAGACAAACAGTTCTGAACGCCTATAAGCAGAGGTTGTGAGCCCCTATCTCGATATTAGGATGTGACGGTATTGTCAGTTGAACAAGTTTCACTGTAGCTTTTAAACTACACTGATTTTTATATAATTAAAAACAATAGTTTATAGTTTCAATCTAAGAGTCACTGATCAAGTTCATTCAAAACAACCAATTCTCCACCAGAGAAACATTATGTCAGAATTAATGTCGAAGTCAGAGGACATTTTTTCCAAACATAGCATCAATCACCGTTGCATTATTTCAATAGCCACAGTCGAAATATACCATGTTAACGTGCAAAAGCTGAATAAACATAAGCCATCATTAATTTTGTAAGCTTTTTTGTTCCTGTTATCTAAAAGGAACAACGAACTTGACACTTACGACAACATCAATCACCGGATGTTTGTAGTAGAACAATATTACTCAGAAAGTCATGTACTTAAAAGAAAGGTGGAAAGACAGTGATGTTTGTTATACCACGGTAACAGATTGCGAAATGTATTGGTTGAGAACAAATCGTCGTGTGCCCGGTAAAAGGACGTAACGAAAAGTTCCCGGTAAAAGGACGTAAGCAATTAATGTGCAAAATTGTGTTTCAAGAAAATTGAGTGCGAAAGTTTGATCGGTTTCCTGCCATTCATACATAAATATAGGAAGGTTAAATTCTGTCTGGGAATGAGAAAACATGTCTTCGGGGGGGTAATTCTAGCAACAAAAATGTAACATTTATACCATATTTTTTGTCGGAGGAGCCATTTTGTTGCTTACGCCCTTTCATTACTGAAAAACAGTACTTTGTGTGCCCGGTAGAAGGGCACACGACGGAAATCTAATGTTGTGCTACAAAATGACGCATGTACAAGTACATGACTCAGGGGGACGTCAGTGATGTACTCTACAGGGTACACTCAATTGACCTTGATCGTGCCCACGGTTGGTCGTTTCCCACCGTCTTGTACAATATTATAAATACCCCCTTGTTATGAGGTTGTGTTTACGCTTATTGCAGGTTGCCTCCAATCTATAACATGGGTAAACACACGTGGGGAAGAAAACCAATGAGCCAAGCTGAAACAAAGTGGACTGAGTTTTTCCTTACGCCTTGCCATGAGTTACACTTGGCTTGGGTCACACAACTGTCCCATGAACAGAATTGCTTCAGATTTGTTATCACGAATTAAGACCAGGAAAGGATGATCAGCTTTGATCTTACTCGGCACCGAAAGACACACCACCCTCAAACCAGTGGCAGCGGCCGCCTCGCTACCTTTCTCGTTCACTTCCAAGAAAGCCTTGTGGATGACGGTCGAAACGAAGAGATCTTCACCTCCCGTCATCCCAGAGAAGTCGGCCTGAGATGAATCAAAGGGGTCAACCATACCCAATGCCTTCAAGACGTCATTCAAGACAAAGTCCTGTTGCAGGGTAAACTTGGGCAGGGACAAGATCACTTCGGCAGGGTAGTTGAAGCGTGTTTGGCTCATCCATCCCTCCAACTTCTCATGGCTCAGCTCCTTGAGGACACCACCCAGACCATCTACCTCATCAGGAAGCACAATAAACATACTTACTTCCTTATTGATGTAAGGAAGCTCAAGAATAGAGCACTTCACTGATGGATCATGACTACAGCGAAACCTTCCCTTCTGGTGCATCATGGGAACACTTACGTCTTTACTTCCAGTGACGTGGAACTTTTCTTCAGACGTTGCGCTGGTTTGAAACTTAACGGCCCAATCTCCTTTGAAGTAGATAGCATTGACGAGCACCAGACGAGTCAAGGCATCCAGTGACCCTTCGGCCAGTAGGTCTTTGATCCGATTCTTCGTCTGTTTCTTGACCCATCTGTTGATCAAACAACGGGATCCCTCCGGATCCCCACCAAAGTCAAGCATCTCCATCTGAGCTCCGTAATACTTCTTAGTCTCATCCCTAAATGCTTGGAGAAGCTCGTAGTTCTTGTGACCAAACAGTCTGTTGGCAGCCTTTAAGGTGTACGGAGCATCCGCTCGATTGATGAGACTGCTGAGCTCAGCAAACGACTGATGGAGGAGCTGAGACTCCTCCAAGACATTGAACTGAAGCACTTGACTCATCTGACTTGAGGTGTTGCCACGAGCTCCTAGGTACGTCATGGCTAAGGCAGTAGAGATGCTCATTGGAGAGAAGAAAATATTTTGAGAAGATCCTTTCTGAGCTAACACTTGATACAGGTTAGAGGCAAAGACATTGATAGCCCTAGCGGCTTCCTGAGCCTGGCTCACATTTTTCGGAATCTCAGCTGCCATGTTTGTTGAGATGACTTAAGATGACTAAAACAAAACTGTGAATAAAAAGAAAAACAATTAATTATTATGTATAGTGTTTCATCAAAGACTAATTTTGACTTGAGTTATGGTCCTAAATTGTAAAAAAGCATGAATGTTTAACTCACTCTGTGATCAAAAGGTTACAATTTGCTTTTAACTGAATCAAAACAAAAGTGTCACAGATTTATTACATTTATTACATTAGATTTATTACATGTCATAAACAGCAATTTATCTATGGACAAATTCAACAAATGAACAGAAACTGAACAAAACAGACAGCTCATAATTATATACACGCTAAAGGTTAATGGTAAATCATTGCAGCGTTCCTTAGTGAAACTGATCCATTCCAAAAAAATGGGTGTTGTCTGTTTTCCTATCAATTGAACTTCGGACTTTATTGTGTCTGCGTGTATTATGTGTCTGGTTTCAGTATTTATCGAAACAGGACATTGCAATAAAAAAAACATTAAGGACCACTAACCTGTGATAGACTAACAGTAAAATTTAGTCCAGCTGACTTTTGATGATGAACGGGGGGGGCTTCACAACACAGCCAGAATCTGCCATTAAAATTCATAAACTTCATGCAGGGACTTGTAAACTTAAAGGCAGGGTATTCTTTTGGTAATTGTCGAAGACCAGTATCCCCACTTGGTGTATCCCAACAGATGATTGCATGAAATAACAAACCTGTGAAAATTTAGACTTAACTGATCATCGGAAACGCAAGAAAATAATTAAAGAAAAAACACCTTTGTTGCATATAATTGTGGGCTTTCAGATGCCTGCCTGAAGCCTTTCTTAGATTCAAATTTTTGGGTGAAAAATGACCTATTCTTCTAAAACTGCATTACTTCAGAGGGGGTCGTTAGTCATAATGTTTTATAATATCACAGCTCTCCAGGGCTCTTTACTAAGTAAGTTTTATGGACATTAACTTGTGGAGTCATTACCAAAAGTACACCCTGCCTTTAAAGTTAACAAAATGTTTCATTGCCAGCATCGGAATTTTGTTTACATCGGGGATACTTTAAACAAAGTTTTGTCTTCATACCAGTGCCCTTCCCCACTTGGCGTGTTTCATAATCAAGGCAAAGATACAGTCAACGACTGACTGGAATTGTTCGGAAGGTCAACAAATCTCTAGGCTATTATTTTGAGATACACCAAATTACACTTTTAATCAGAGAATCCTAATCATAGTTTGCAATGTTCATTACACCATGGTCTCCGACTCTACTTTCAGTCTGGGAGGATAAACTTCTACATGTTTCAACATATGTAACACAATACACATGTACTGATCTACCTAGATAGAAAGTATACTGTACACATAAAGGTTACACCCCTATGTTTCGACACCCCTATGCTTCCACACCCCTATGTTCCAACACCCCTATGTTCCTACACCCCTATGTTTCGACACCCCCATGTTCCAACACCCCTATATTTTGACAGCCCTATGTTCAACACTCCCATGTTTCAACACCGCGAGTGTATTTTCCTAATCCTAATAACCCTAACCCTAACCGTAGTGTAAAAATCCTGAGGGGGTGTTCGTAACATAGGGGTATCGGATTATACAGCAGTCACCCACATAGGTAACATTTACTTGTGGTGATTGTAACCCTCCATTCTGATGGTTCTTGACTACAGCCTGAGGGTGTTGATACATATGTACAATCTGAGTACAGTTTAGATAGAGTTGCAATTTCAGAAACTTCTGTCCAGATTTGCCTGATATTCTCCACTTATAAATAAAAAAACAAAACACCCATCAGAAACAAGGGTCAAGCTCATCCAAATGCACTTTCCTACAGAGTAGCCCTAAGCCCCTCCTTTACTTGTTTGTTTGTTTGTTTGTTTGTTGCAACTATGACTGAGGTAGTTTATGCTTATTTGGCGTCTCCACACATCATAATGACATCACACAAAAAGTAGTAATAACCATGACAACCTCACACAGTCACAGTTCTTGGAGTTGGCCATAAACATTAGCCATGAAAATCTACTGCCAGACTGCAATGAAATGACCAGTCCCCAAATGGTCCCACGCCGCACAGACTACTAGTGCAACACAACAAAGGCGTATGTACTTTCAGTTTCAACAACACCATCTTAAATTAAATATCAATCATTTTATGTCAACATGGTCAATAACAAAACCCGCGCTGCATTAAAACCAAATATTCCTGAACCCCAGTTTACGAACAGAATACTTGTACTTGTAGTCACGAACTAAGTTCATCAAGTACCTGCACGTGTAAAGTCAACAAGCAGAAACGACCAGCCAAAGCACGCTGACTCTTCATTACAGAATTGTTTTTCCCAGCCTTATAATACTCTGCAAACCTAACCCGGAAGTGTGTAGACTGTGTAGGCCCACTACCTACCTGCCTACTCCAAATTCTTTGCAAGATTTCACCTCAAGTTCCACCAACAAACCTGTTTCTAATAATGTGTTACGATAACGCAAACTGATGGATTAATCTCAACGAAAAGTTGCACATACCTTTTTCTTTTCACGCCTGCGAGTGCGACCTTCTCTGTGTGATATGGAATTGAAACTGAGAATCATCGAAACTGTGCTGCATGGGTTGCAGGAGAAGTGAAGATAGCCAAAGAGCTGTCAACATTTTACCGCCCTCTTTTGACCATAACATAATTTAACTCTGAGCAAAGGGACCGAGCGAAGGGGCGGGCATGTCCGGGGGATGGTCGGGGAGGGGGAGGGGGGAAATTGGTGGTTCAAACCATGGAGCTATGGAGGGCGTGAACAGTAGACAAATACGACATAAACTGAGCCCAGCCCGTGGCTCAGCTGCTTCTGTATAGACGATGTGACCTGTGACATCACCGTGTTTACAAAAGAGCCACAGAGCATGCATGGACTTCCGGCGGGCACATTTTGTACACAGCTCAATGGAAGAATACAACAAATCTTATCATGTTTTATGGAGATCACATTTTCCTCAACGTTTGATATGAAGAAAGGGGGGGGACATCCCAAAAGCTGTACAGCTGTTGCTTTTGTAAATTTTGAATTTATGCGAAAATTATGACACAAAATATAAATTTTCCCATTGAGCCTGTGTAGCATCTTACCCGTCAGGAAATGCATTATAATGTACGAGGTCACCACTCTGTAAACAAACGTAACTTGGTCTATAGTGACTCCAATTCTACGGTGTGTTTTTTTTTCGAAAACAACATAGAACGTGCGTCTTCCTACAATAACTTGATTTGGTCTTCGATATTGATAACCAAATGAACCTTTGCATCATATCTGCCCACACGGTAATGCTTTGGTATTTCCTTGCTCCATGGTATTTCCCAAACAGCTATGGGCCTTTGCATAATTATGAGCTTGTATATAATAACCCTTATAAGACATTACACTACACATGGAAAGGATAAAACAAGGGGCCTGCTTGCTGCTATAGTCTTGGATCAATTCCAACAACGCATCGAAATGGATCAATTCCAACAACAGAGGGCGTCACGAATTCAAGAGAAAAGCGCGCCCTTTGTCGGGTTATCACAAGTATGAGATAGTGACGTCTTGGACCAAGACTAGCTTGCTGCCTGTTCGGAGTTTCCCTTTCGCATCACGTCATAATTTAGCGTTTTGTGCGATAAAGGTAATAAACTAAACTAAACTTACCAAAAGTAATGGGCACCATAATGGCTTAGGTCTTGTCCATTTGCTACCCTTGTGGGTTTTTGCATTATATCCTGCCCACATGAGCTTGGCGAGGTCTTTCCCACTACGACACCCATAAATGGGCCTTTGCATATCATGCCCGTATGGGTTGGCCCATCAGGTACTCCTGTTTATGATACCCAAATGGGCCTTTGCATATCATGCCCGTATGGGTTGGCCCATCAGGTACTCCTGTTTATGATACCCAAATGGGCCTTTGCATATCATGCCCGTATGGGTTGGCCCATCAGGTACTCCTGTTTATGATACCCAAATGGGTCTTTGCATATCCTGCCCAATTTGCGTTGCCCATGTCTTTCCAATACGCCGTTTATGGGCCTTTGCATAATATAAACCCACATTGGTTTGCCCAGATCAATCCCAAATGCAATATGGGCCTATGCAGAACCCGCATAAGGGCTTGCTCAGGTCTTTCCCATTATTATACCCATATAGGCCTGTGCATTTTCTACCCATATGGGTCTTGATACCCAATTGGGCCTCTGCACACTTTACCCACACTGCAAAAACTGGGGTGTTAAAATTTACAACATGGGTAATGTCACATATCGATACCTAAGAGAGAATCAAAACTAACATCATATGGTGTTAAAATAACACCAATGTGATTGTGTTGGCAGAAATCAGTGTTAATTTAACACCCTTTGAAGTAAATTTTAATTCCTGTTTTTTTTTGTGACAACACCCATGGTGTCAATTTTAACACCCCAGTCTTTGCAGTGCACATGGACATACTCTCATAATACCCATAAAGCTGGAACTTGTCGAACAACGCATTTGTGTTCAAGTTTCCAGGCTGCTTTGTCGCTGGAAATGTTTTCGTAACAATTGGTTCTGATAGATTTTTTTAAATGAATACTAGCGACAGAAAATGAGCTGGGTAGACCCACGCATAAGGTTTCCTTTGGCTTATGTTATACCACCTACTCTTCCCAACAGTTTGCTAATTATGCATCACTGATTTTTGAAATGTAATGGTTCGATGGATCTTGATTATGTGAAGCCGATTGCCAACACCCTACGCACGTATGTGACCAGGAGTGCTAGCTACAGACGCATCAACTTGGTTCTTTCAATCGAACAAAATCTCTGAAATACTATTTCGCTTTACTTTTGTAAGGAACGATACAATTGCTGTATGATGCACTCTGCGTGAAAAATCAACAGCCACAAAAGGGCCGTAAGCTTTGGGCATCAATAAATGCCATCTCGAAACAGCCGTTGATCACAGTATGGGCCTCCCTCGTTGTACACAATCAACATGATACTGCATTAAAGGCAAACTACGTCGTAATGTAACAAGCATACTATGAAGTGCTATCGTGCGGGGTAATCGGCAGTGTTATAACGGATGCTCCTTTGCGTAGGACTGCCCCGCGACCAAGGACTGCTCCCGTGTGTGTCTTCTATAGCGATCGTATTCACAACACCAGTATTGGGGTCACACACTTGCAGAAAAAAGGGTAAGCGAATCAAATGTTTTAGATGAAACTGAAATGTCCCGGAAGTTTAAATTTTGAGAGTACGGTTCAGCATGAGTACCAAGTTCTTCGTCTGAGTACAAAGTGTGGCCGAGTAGTACTCGAGGGTGAGTACTCAGGTCACTGAGTATACGAGTACATAGCAAGTAACAGATTACCCAGTTTGCTTATATCCGAGTACCGATTTCAACACTAACAGCCGAGTACCAAGTATACTTCGATCTCTGAGTACGAGTAGCCAGCGGCGGCGCTAATGGGGGGCACGGGAGGCAAATGCCCCCCCCCAGTTATTTTTTTTGCCCCCCCAGTTCCCCCCCCCAGTTTTTCCCCAATGGCGGAAATTGAGTTTAATCCCAAACCATTGCACCCAATTTGTTACAATGTTGTTTGCGCTGTAAACAATAAACTCAATTTCATCCATCATAATTAGCTGGCACCATCAAAAAAGCCCAATACACTTTCCATCTCCGGCAATGTTAATAAAATGTGGATTTATTTATCTGTACAAGCTTGGAAACTTGCTATAAATAGAAATGCATTGTCTGCCCCAAACCGTAAGCAGCCATTGTACACGCAGTTCGCACAAACAGTGCAAAATCTTATTTCTAGAGTGAATTGTAGGCTTATATGGTACATTATAGACTTTTGTTTGCCCCTAAATTTAAGTTTGCCCCCCTCTTGCCCCCCAGTTTAACAGGTCTGGTGCCGCCGCTGCGAGTAGCCTACGACGGACAATAATATACTGCAAAATTAGGTTTACAATTCTTTTTTAAAGTATGTTTTGAATCTCATTTTCCAGTTCATATTTTTATGAATAATGATGTTGGCATTTACAAATTCATGGGTAAATGTGTACTTCATTTTACTTTTACAAAAATGGACTCATTATAAAGAGACCTTCAATAATTACTTGCTATTGTTTCGACCACGAATAGTTTGATACTGAGCCCGAGTACATGTTTTGGTTGAGTATCGACTCGCATGACTCCGAGTAAAAAATAATGTGTAAGTCGAGTATTCGGTATGGAATTGGGGGGGGGGGAGGGTACTGTGCTAGCCGAGTATGAGTATACGACTACCTTTCAAACGGTACTCGAGTATTACTTAAAGGAACATTACAGAATTGGTTTTTGCTAACAAAACAGTTGCTGGCAGTGTAAGCACTTTATGTAATCCACCATAAACATAAACTGACAAACCTGTAGAAGTTTGAGATCGATCGGTCATCTGGGTAACGAGAAAATAGTGAAAAACCGATTACACATTTGCATGACATCATATAGATTCAACAAATGAATAAAACGCTCACTGAGCGATAAACTCCAATCGGAAAATTAGTTTATGCATTTCTCATCAAATATGGCATTTCAGACAGAAATATTTCAAGGGATGTTTTCTACTAGCATCATCATTAGACCGTGTAAGTTTTATGTAAATCTGTGATAAAAAGTATATTTTACAAGTTATTTTCTTACCAATTCTGTAATGTGCCTTTAAGTACGAGTACTACACCAGTGTCATGGCATAATCTGTCCCCAATTGGAGGCTCGAGTACACGCAAAATGGCTGACCGTGCAAAAAGCGAATTCGGCCCGGTATGTTTTTATTTCCGGGTTACAAAGCATGTGTACATCCGACACCAGGGGGTCGATTTCACAAAACTCTTCCTAACTTAGGACTAGTCCTAGGCAATGCTAAGAGATAGGACTAGTCCTAAGTTAGGACCAGTACTTAGGACTAGTCCTATATCTCTTAGCATTGCCTAGGACTAGTCCTAAGTTAGGAAGAGTTTTGTGAAATCGACCCCCTGGACGGGTGGTTTTGGTAAGGCCAAATAAAAACAAACATGTTAAGTGTCCCGCCCGCTTCCTTTACAGAGGCCGCCTCCTTTTTTTTCTCCTATTTTTAATGGTACATTTTAACGATCTCTGACGTGTTTTTTTTATTTTTTTTAATAAGATCGTTTTTTTTAGACTTTAGCACACCGGATAAACACACAGAAAAAAGCTGGCAAACAGCTTGAAAAATAGCCCGGCCGGTTGTCTTAAAAAATGTGTCGGGCGGCCATGTTTGAAGAAAAAAGAACCACCTTCCTTCCTTTTTTCAAAAAGGCAGGGGGAGGCCTAAAATCTCGTATGGTCAAGTCCAATCCTTTAAATTTCATTAAAAATTCCAGGCATTTTAAACATAGAAATGGCACCCACGGAATCAAACATTGAGTGTCGTGGCTGAGCTGTCTACAATGCATCGTACTCAACTATAGGATCAAGTACACTTATCTTAAAGCGACTTGCATGGATTTCGACGGTTGGCTTCTGTCTGTGCCCCGATACCAGAAATGCTCTGCATTAGTTCCCGTTGTAAAAGTGATATTGAGCACTTAGTGCTACCCGTCAGTTGGGATAAAAAGCGGTTATTATCAAAACTGCATGCGCATCACGAAGCAATTTAAATTCCAATGGGAAATTATGGAGCCCTGCAACAATACCATAAACAGAAGGCTTACCGACTAATGATTGAGAAATATCGAAGACAGTTTTATAAAATGAGTACCTTCATTGCAGCTGATGCCTTTACCGTGCTCCCTGTGTTCAACCACAATAAGGGGTACGACTCTCATTGAACAACACGTCGCACCAGACTGCATGTTCATCTCAGCCTCGGTTTGAATTTAATTTGTTTTTGAATGGTTGAAACATGAGCTGCACTTGGATGGACGCCTGTGAAGGGTTGAAAACACCGAAAGATCGCTGTGATTGTGAGAATGATCGATTGTGTAAAGTTGGACGAGGAAATTGACGGTTTGTTACTTATCATTTCGACTGAGCAGTTGTCACGTACATTCACTATCACAGTTATCCATCACGAAAAATGATTAAAAACCATTCACAAATAGAAACGAAATTGACACTTGTGCACGTGGCGCCGTTACATTTTAGTAAAACAATACGTGAGTAGGCATACAGTCTGCGAAAATGGTGTCGACTAAAACTTTATGAAAAAGACAAACAGTTCTGAACGCCTATAAGCAGAGGTTGTGAGCCCCTATCTCGATATTAGGATGTGACGGTATTGTCAGTTGAACAAGTTTCACTGTAGCTTTTAAAACTACACTGATTTTTATATAATTAAAAACAATAGTTTATAGTTTCAATCTAAGAGTCATTGATCAAGTTCATTCAAAACAACCAATTCTCCACCAGAGAAACATTATGTCAGAATTAATGTCGAAGTCAAGGGACATTTTTTCCAAACATAGCATCAATCACCGTTGCATTATTTCAATAGCCACAGTCGAAATATACCATGTTAACGTGCAAAAGCTGAATAAACATAAGCCATCATTAATTTTGTAAGCTTTTTTGTTCCTGTTATCTAAAAGGAACAACGAACTTGACACTTACGACAACATCAATCACCGGATGTTTGTAGTAGAACAATATTACTCAGAAAGTCGAGTACTTAAAAGAAAGGTGGAAAGATGTTTGTTATACCACGGTAACAGATTGCGAAATGTATTGGTTGAGAACAAATCGTCGTGTGCCCGGTAAAAGGACGTAACGAAAAGTTCCCGGTAAAAGGACGTAAGCAATTAATGTGCAAAATTGTGTTTCAAGAAAACTGAGTGCGAAAGTTTGATCGGTTTCCTGCCATTCATACATAAATATAGGAAGGTTAAATTCTGTCTGGGAATGAGAAAACATGTCTTCGGGGGGTAATTCTAGCAACAAAAATGTAACATTTATACCATATTTTTTGTCGGAGGAGCCATTTTATTGCTTACGCCTGTTCATTACTGAAAAACAGTACTTTGTGTGCCCGGTAGAAGGGCACACGACGGAAATCTAATGTTGTGCTACAAAATGACGCATGTACATGTACATGACTCAGGGGAACATGAGTGATGTACCCTACAGGGTACATTGAATTGACCTTGATCGTGCCCACGGTTGGTCGTTTCCCACCGTCTTGTACAATATTATAAATACACCTCGTTATGAGGTTGTGTTTACGCTTATTGCAGATTGCCTCCAATCTATAACATGGGTAAACACACATGGGGGGGGTACTCTCGGCTTCGCCTCGGTGCTACGTATGGGTCTACAAAACACCATGGACCCCATCACAGCGTGCAGCATTATTGTGTAGTGATCCAAATTAAAGGAGGGACTCTTTGGTTGGTAACGGTTGGGGAGCGATTTGAGAGAGTAGAGGAAGTGAAGGAGGAGGGGAGGAGCATGTGGAGGGAGGAGTGGAAAGAGGTGGGGATAGCTCCCCAACTACTACACACGCACGCACTACCGTCAATTAATCCTCATGCGAAGGTTTCATTCTTAGATGTACATTATTACGTATTACACCACTAAGAATCGATTCGTTCTGCCCGGAAGACGAGGTCTAGTAGGCCTGTTTCCAGGTCTGAGATAACAGTGTATCGATCCCACGTACTATGGCTAATTATCTGCACGAAGGAAACAAGGTTGAAGATGTCTCAACCTCTGTGAGGCAACTGTGGAACCATTATTCGTATTTTTTAACAGAAACCAAATCTGAAATCCATGCATCTTGGGAAGCGAATTTAGAAAGAAGGAGGGGATGTTGAGGAGCAGGGGAGGAGCAAGTGGAAAGAGGTGGGGATAGCTCCCCCACTACTACACACACGCACGCACTACCGACAATCAATCCTCATGCGAAGGTTTCCGACTTCCGTGTTCATGTTTAACTATTACACCACTAAGAATCGATTCGTTCTGCATCTTAATTATATCAACTCAAATTAGAAACAAAATACCTTTCCTCATTTTCCAAATCCTGCTATCTTTTTTCTTCTTCTCGTCAACAAATGTTGGTTTTTCAGAGTAAGATTATAAGGGCGATGGGTGAGAAAGGAACATTCTGCCAGGGAAAAATGTTTATGTATAAGATTCTGTCCACGTTTTGGAATACCGCTGTATAGGGGGGGGGGGCTAGAGTCTCCTCCCACACCGCCCACAGCTGTTTGACACAATATAAGCCCACTTACAAATACAACTAATGATAAGTGCCTTTCAATATGATCTTGAAAATGCCCATGTGATGGGAACGCTCCTCGGGTGGCCATCTTATTTATGGCAATTATAGAGAAAATTTAATTGAGAGCAAAAAATTGTTTGTGTGATGTCAAACTTTAACAGTTTTCTGTTAATAATTGACTACAAAAACATCCAAACCAGCTGCTTAAACTCCTCAACATGATTTTCTAAACGTGAATAATTTGCCGATACAAAATTAAATACAACTTTTACGATGTGATGTTGAAAACATAAAAACATGTACGTTCCAATCAAACAAAAATACATGCTCACACCGTGATGGTAAAAAACAATCATACTACGTTGTGATAAAACTATTTTTTAGGCCTGCACCGTTTACAACTTGATAGAAAGAACAAACGTTGTATTTAAACGTAGAGCCCACGTGACTATGATAACTTGAATACTTTTGTTGATACCAAAAACACATGGCAACAGTTTAAATGAATTTCAGCAGAGATCACTTGTTGCCGTTTTCGTTCCAGCTGGTCTTTAAGTTTAATTAGCACAAATGGGGTATTCCTGGCGCCATGCAATGACGACATTAAGAAGTTATTTGTGCGCCCGCGATGACGGATTGGTACCTACTATTAAAGGCAGGATATACTTTTGGTAATTGTCAAAGACTAGTATTCCCACTTGGTGTTTCCCAACATACGTATAAGATAACAAACATGCAAACAAAATTTCTCAATTGGTCATCGAAGTTGCAAGAAAACAAATTAGAGAAAAAAAAACATCCTTGTTGCATAGAATTCTGTGCTTTCAAATGCCTTTCTCTGATTCAAATATATTAGTGACAAATTTAATTCATCTTCCTCAAAAAACTACATTACTTCAGAGGGAGTCGTTTCTCGTAAAAATTTGTGTTTACTATCAGCAGCTCTCAGGTGCACCTTACCAATTAATTTTTAATAGTAATGTATTTCTTGAGTAATTACCAACAGTATCCACTGCCTTTAAGCTTCAGGTCAACTAAATGATTCATCGTGCCTCAGTAATTTATTGCAATTTAGATTTATTATCGTGTACCTTTGTGTTGTCTGCATATTATAAATTATATTGATTATAAAATTAGTATAATCCAAAAAAGGGTACACATGTTTACATACCTTTAACTGAAGGTTCTTCTGGATGAAAGGTTGCATGTTTGTTATTATTTTATGTTAATTGTATTCCAAATTTGAGCTTCCGAAACAAAACAAAAAACCTATAGTTGATGTAATCTCTCTCGTGAATAAGTGCCATCGTAAAGGGTTCTCGATGTTAAAGGAACATTACAGAATTGGTGAGAACAAAACTTGTAAAATATACTTTTGATCACAGATTTACATAAAACTTACACTGTTCAATGATGATGATAGTAGAAAACATCCCTTGAAATATTTCTGTCTGAAATGCCATATTTGATGAGAAATGAATAAACTAATTTTCCGATTGGAGTTTATCGCTCAGTGAGCGTTTTATTCATTTGTTGAATCTATATAATTTCATGCAAATGTGTAATCGGTTTTTCACTATTTTCTCGTGACCCTGATGACCGATCGATCTCAAACTTCTACAGGTTTGTCAGTTTATGTATATGGTGGATTACATAAAGTGCTTACACTGCCAGCAACAGTTTCGTTAGCAAAACCAATTCTGTAATGTTCCTTTAATCTACATACTTTTATACTACAATGAAACATAAAAATCGGGGTGTTTTTTTTTGCTATCTCCTGTGCTAACAACCATCAACTGAATTACTACGGTATAGTTTTTACTTGATTAGGCTGTTCTGTCTGACAATAATGGCTTCGAAACGTGCTGTGGTCATTGAAATATTAGTTCATTAGATGTGCGACCTATACGTCCGGTCAAAATCGGACGTTGAAGTGAAACTATAATTGTTCCCGGGCCTAATTTGACATGGTCTCTCTGTATGAAATAAAGTTTGACCCATACGCCTTCCAATTGAAGAAGTAGTGACGTCATTATCTTGAACAGTGCCCTCGCGCGACAACTTTAAAAGGTACAATTTTGCTGAAAACCTGTTGCAAGTTCAACAAAGTATAGCAATAAATCCTACAAAGACATGTATACAAAACACCAGATATGATAATATGGACATGTCTACATCGAAAACCTTGTTTATGTTTCAACAAAAACTTATGTCTAGTTATTATTATTCTTACTATTATTAGTGTTGTAGTTGTAGTAATACTATTATAATACAACTCAACGTATAAAAGGTATAACTAGAGATATAAGAGATATCATTCAGCATCTTTCAATACCTCCAGTAGACAGACCTTTACGCACCCCCTCCTCCAATCGGCTTTATCTATAATACAGCACAATTAGTCCACCTGTGGTACATTTTCAAACCTGTCGTTTATTTTCATCTCGCGCCATCTCGATCACAATCTTCAAAGCTTCTCACCGAAAACATTTGAGTTGTTGTTTGATCAAGCCAGATCGGGATTGATGGCTTCCGTGAGACAGTTTCATCACATCGTCATCGCACGCCCAAACAATCACCCATGATATGCCCAAACACGGAGCGAAGTCCGTTGAAGACGAACACCGGTGGTGCGGGGAGCATGGCTCCCCTGTCGGTGGCAACCACTCTTGTCAAATTGGCTACGTGGTCAAGTCCCCCGCGAACCACTTAAAAACGCAATCGACTCGCTTTTCAGCAAAAAAGTACATGTTCTATATTTTGATCAATGGACATGGTACATCATTTCGTTTGGAAATCGAACGTAACGAAGCAAAAAAAACAACAATCACAAACACACGGATTATTAAAAAGCCTACGGACGACTACACTCTGAGCTCTGTGGCGTTATTAAGACGAAGAGGTTGAGAAGTAGGCCAGCCTTAAAGTAGAGCTTAACATATATAGAGCCACGTCGACAATGATTTGTCGAAAACAACAACATTGAAGAGTGCTTACAACTCATCGGTGTTAGGGTAAAAGGGTGTGTACAACATTGGTAAGGTTGAAAATATAGATGTTCACAGATTTGCACATAACTTACATGGTACAGAGATGGTCATGGTGGAAAACTTCTCTTGAAATGCTATCTTTTTTAAGGAAATGAGTAAAAAAAAAATTAGTCTTTATAACGGGGATAAAGTTCAATGTTTGAAAACAGGGAAAACATAAAAGAGGGTTTTCCACTATTTTCTCGTAACTGCGATGACCGATTGAGCTTAAACTTTCACATGTTTTTTTTATTTCGAGTAAATGTTGGGTCACATACAGTGCAGATACTAGTCTTTGACAATTACCAATGTTGTACATGTGCTTTATATAAAAAATGGTATCAAATACAAACCGAAACTAACTTGCTGGTATCAGATATTGCAATCACGGAACAATAAGTGGCGTGTCGTGGCTGAGCGGTTTAGTGCATCGGACTCAAGTTCTGGTGGCTAAAGTCATCAGGATGTAGGTTTGAATTCCCGGACATGGCACTTTGTCCTTGAGCAAGACGCATGACAATAATAAACAATGGTGACAGCCTTTCGATGTCTCTTAATCCTCAGTTACGTACAACAAAAAGACGAAAGTCTGGAATTGATGATTACACAACAATCCCCGGAAAAGGGAGAATTTGAGCATGGTTCCCAGTACCCTTTGTCCTTCTTTGTAGGGTGTCATGGCCGAGCTGTTTAGAGCATCTGATTCAAGTTCTACTGGTTAAGTCATCGGGGGGGGGGGTGGGTTCGAATCCCGGTCATGACACTTGTGTCCTTGAGCAAGATGCTTTACTAAAATTGCTTCTCTATCAACCATGAGTAAATGTGTACCTGTGGGGGCAGAGATGCTTCTCGTGATTGATTTAGCTTGACATGCTACACACTTGGCAGCACAGGCTGTATACTCCCAAGGAAGAAGCTGAGATGGTGTAAGTAGTGAAATAAATGGCCCAGTGACCAGGGGGGTAATGTTGGAGCGCCATGAGAGCCGCTGACTGGCGTCAGTCGCTAAATAAGAAGCCACTGTTGTCAATATTTGTATTATTGTGACTCAGGCCGTGTCCGAATTCTCAGCTACAGCTTTATGGCTACGGCTGGATCATCGCGTCGTCCCGCATTGAAATAATATAGGACGTCCTTAGCAACACCCTTTGCAACAGACGTAGCCGTAGCCTTAGCCGTAGCCGCCAATTCGGATACAGTGGCCCAGCTTGTAACTATTACTTAAATGAATTCCGACCTTGTATACGAATCAACTAAATTAATATCGATATCTCTTTAATTACATCTTTTTAAGACCTTCCGTCGTCATAGCAACATCGCTCAGTGGAAAGTGGAATATACCGGTTAAACCATTCAGTAGGTCAGTAGCAAAACACGACCCAATTTTCAGAGATAAGTTTATATAGAGAACGTTTTTCATGCACATTTATTCGCAAACGTTAGCAAGGTGTTTTGGGTGAGAATGTTTGCTTTATAGAGCAAAATCTCTGTGTTTGATCGACAGGCCAAGTACACTGTTCGATTGTTTTAATCCTATGTAAATGTAGATATACACAATCAAACTAACGTAGAGAATAATCCGCGATTGGAATACAAAATATGAGAAACATTTCATGCAGAAACATTTCACTGATTGAAAATCTTGTGAATCCCTTTCTCTACAACCACTTTCCTATATAAGAAGGGCATCGTTTCTCAAAATGTTATACATTCTCAACAGCAGCAGTGCTTCTAAACCAAATGAGTTTTTACGGTCATGAATGTTTGGAGTAATTACCAAAGATATACCCTGCCTTTATTTAGTATTTAACTGCAGTAGGCTGAACCCGTTGATGTGTGTTGTGTGTGGTGTCATTTAGCTTCGAGAAATACTCTGCTAGCGTAAAAACGTCAGGCCATTAACTTTTTGTTGTCGCATTTATACCATAAGTATTTTTGGTTGTATAAGCAGTTAGCAACAGCTAATTCTATTTTCTCGTTTATTTAGAAAAAAAATTACTTTTGCAGCCCATAGGCTGAATCAGAATAAATGAGCTGCAAAAGATACTCAAAATCTGAAATGTACTCAAATCTAAAATGATGACCGGTAGTGAACACTTTTTTATTTATGAAAAAAAAGTCCAGCTCTTCCAGAAGTACGAATTATGACCTTTCAAAAATGAGACTCAATTCTAATAAGGCTGTATTAAACAGAAAAATAAATAACATTGCTTAAGCAAATATCACAATAAGTGTAAGGCTTTACAGTTTGGCTGGTAACTTTTTCCACTTTAAGCAGAAAATGCGGGGAAAATAAATAAATTTAGTGTGTGATTTACTTGCTTTTATACTAATGCGGTCCGGACCCACCCAACTCTCTTAAAATAATGTGTTAAGCATCAATTTGACGTCATCGCACAATGTTTAGACTATGAGGAACAAAAAAAGTGATATAATTTCCATAACCGAAATTAAAAATTCTCAAAATTCATTTTACAACCCAAAGCTGCTGTACTTCTTACCAAGTAAGTTTGTATTGCCATTAATTTTCAGAGTCATTACCAAACGTGTACTGTGCCTTTAATTTGCTTTTTTTTTTAACTGAAATTATTATCTCAAAGTCTTGTACTGATTTTACGTATAACCTTGCTTTAAGTATTTGAAGTCCATCGACATATCCTACATAGTTTCGCTTATCTTTATTGCTCAATACATAAAGACTCTTAGTAACAACCTCATTTGCTATTGAGCAAATTGATGAACTGGGCTGTGAAATGCACCGCAAGCTCGGGGGCTCTTGTTGTCCTAACCTCTCATGATTATTTGATGTAATCTTCACGGTACGGTCCATCAAAGCTTTCCCAATAATAACTCATCAATTTATAAATAACGTATTAATGTTCAGACAAAATGAAGGGCAACATTGTTTATTCATTTCCGGGGGAGTTGGCTTCTCCGGGTCATTCAATTGATATGAGTGCGAGAAAAGAAGAAAATAAAACATATGGAAATGAGATTCTATTTGGATCTCTACTGATGATAAAGTTAACCAGCTTCATCTACTGAGTACTCGTCTGCCTACTGCATTAAACCGTGTCTACACTACGGTATCGGTTACGGCTACCGGGCCCTCTGTACGGCATCTTTGGCTTCTCGGTGTGTTCGAGTTTAGCCGGGTGTGGTTTACGGCGTGATTGCCCCGAAACCAATCAATTAACAAAACCTTATGTCCCTCAATGTCCCGCCAATCAAGGCTTTAACGAGGGGGTTCCAAGGTCGAGTTCAGTTTTGGGATGTACTCAATTTCCAATTAGATGGAGTCCTCGAAAACATTGGGGGAATTACAATTCTCTAACCTCACGTTATTGATACTCTTTCAGAGCGAAATTTGAAACGTGACATCATCGGACATTTAGTCTGATTACTACGGTGGCCCTGAAGGGACATTGAACATTAATATTTACGTGAATATTGAAGTAAATCTTTGCGTGTTGGGGCAAAAATCGTTGATATTTACGTTAATGCTTACGTAAATATTTGCGATACGGGCAATAATCGCAAATCTAATTCCAAATTATGGAATGAACTGCCATCTGACATTGAACACTCTCAATCCATTGGTATTTGTAAGCGTAATGTGAAGACATTTCTTGTTAATCTTGCTGTTATGCAATCGTGCCCGTCGTTGTTTTTGTAAATGCATTTGACTTTTTTTTAACTTTTTATTTTCCTGTTTTTAATACTTTTTGATGTATTGCGCGGTTGATCATTGTTGTGGAAATCGCGCAATACAAATCACTAATTACTATTATAATAATTGTTATTCTGTGCTGGTAAAATATGGAAATAAACGTTTCTAAAAATGAGATGAAATTAATTGAAAAACCTATACTTATCTAATATAGGAGAGTCATTCAAGGCAAGTCTATTTGCTACTTGCACGGATCCGCAATGTGCGTGTAGAGCCTCGACTTCATGCTTCATTTGTATTGTATTTATGTGTCATTACAATACCGTGACAATACGGAGTTGTATGATGCTTTTATTCACTGCTGTGCTGACCCTAATCAGGCAGGGACTGAAAACCCCAATCCACGTAGTGCCCCGGTGTGATTTCAGCTGGGGTCCCCAAAGGTGGAAGGCAAGGCAAGATACCACGTTTTCATTCACTGCTGTTCCCCAAATTGAGGCAAAGAGCGACTACCTTTAAGTTCGTGATAAGATTAGTTTTAAAAGCAAAAACCCCAAAGAAAACCAAACGATTTAATTCCGAGATGTTTGTTGTGTAAATCCGTATGCATGTTTTCATTTGATTATTTGTTTCTTGATGTTGGCGTCCAATTTGATAAATCGTTGGCATAATCATATACCTCAGAGTCTGACAAGTTCCAGATAAAGACAAAAAATGAGTTTTTATTTTTAGTAATAACAAAAACAACAAAGATGAACAGCTTTGCAGTAACTTCATTAGTGACCTACAAAACCAAGGTGAACCACAAAAGCCTGTTATTTTCTCATGCATTCTCGATTTGTTTTTTTCTAGATACAAAACGCACATTTTCAGTTTACTTTCTATTATTTTGAAAGACTACCGACCGATTAATAAATTGATAAGTTAAAAGCTTTTACCTTTAAAAAGGGACAAATTGATTTTTATCCAAGCGAGTAGCATATCTCATATTTAATTGAGCGTGGACAAGTAAAACTGGACCTTGAAGATGGGCTCGTCTCTCTGTCTTTCGCATTCATTGTTTATCCAAGTTTTAAAGGCACTGGCAGTGGTATTTTTAAAGAAAAGAGCTTTTGTCATTAATTTATGTATTTTGATGAGTGGAATGTGAATAAACAGTTAACTAAGGTTTTTAAAAAATTAGTTTTTATTTTAATTACAAATTTAAGAGTAGGCCCCCTTTTCCTTGACACATGGTGGCGCTGTTCGTGACGTCAATCAAGGCACGATATTTGAAGGGAAAAAAAGTTGTGCGTATGCGGACGTCACCCACATCACAGTATACATGTACTAGCTAGCGTATACTAGCTGGCACATCGCGCCGAAAACGACGTCGTTAGTCTGACTTTCGCGGCCCACAACCGCTTATACTTGGGATCTGCAGGAAACAAATGCAGACTGACCCCATCATTAGTTGTTCAGCTGCATATAGCAGCAATACACCTGGTCGGCATGGCCGGAAAATGGGGGGGGGGGGGGGTCGATGTTCGATCGAGGCGAAGTCTGCCTTCATTGACGTCACAAAAGGGTATGGGCGGAGTCACCCCCCGAAACGACTTTATCTATTTTTTTAACATATAAATCCTCACAAAAAAAAAATGTTTTATTGTTAATATACATAAACTCTTATGTTTAAAAAAAAAAGAATAATCTATTTCCAGGTGACTTTAAGCTAACAACGAACCATTTTCTTCGTAATTATACGTATTTTAAAACTAGTAGGGGAGATGGCCTTAGCTATCGATCGAAACCTGACCTTCGTCAGAGGCACAAACAAGCACAAACGAATACATATTCATTTGTAGCAAAAAAAGAGAAGCATAGAATAATGGGAAGGTGTCCATACATATATTTATATGTCCAGAAAGTAACAAAAATGGAAACGTTTTCGTTTGACAACGGCTCTGAATCTTTTCCCGCCAAAAAGTGTAGCGCGCAGTTTGTGTAATACGTGCCTGTATGTCTGCATGCGTGTAGGCCTATTCCATGGTCCCGCATTCGACGAGGGAATAACAATGAAGATTCAATGTAAATGTCACCGAGTCTGGCGTGTTTGGACATATAAGATATCGTCCAATCTGGATCGTCAGTGTATTCTGAACTGACCGTTTGGCATGTCCGTCTTCGCCAGTCCGCAAGCGGATTAGTTAGAGATCCATCGTACCAAGTAAATATGATACCTCTCGTGACGTCACATGTTTACCAACTTTTGATTGGAGCTTACTAAACAGATATAGAGCTGCTTAAAGGCCCGGCACTATTGGTAAGATCGAAAAACACAATGTTCACAGATTCACACATGACTTACATGGTTTAAAGTAAGTCATGGTAGAAAGGGTTCCTTAAAATATTTCTGCCTAAATTGCTATCGTTTCTGAGAAACGAGTAAAACAATATATCGCGCGCGATAATTTGAAAAAACAGAAAACACATAAGATCTCTTTTCACTATTTTCTCGTGACCTCGATGACCAATTGAGCTCAAACTTTCACAGGTTTGTTTGTTCATGCATATGGTTTAATCACACAAAATGTGGACACTGACTTTGAGCTGTTACTAAATGTGTACAATACCTTTAAAGGCACTGGACACGTTTGGTAATTGACCAGTATTCTCACTTGGTGTATCCCAACATATGCATAAAATAACAAACCTGTAAAAATTTGGCCTCAATTGGTTATCGAATTTACAAGAGAATAATAAAAAAGAAAAAACACCCTTGTTGCATTAATTTGTGTGCTTTCAGATGCATAATAAAAGGCTTCAGCTAGAAGTCTTTTATTATTTGAGTGTGAGAAATTACCTCTTTCTCAAAAACTACGTTACTTCAGAGGGAGCCTTTTCTCACAATGTTTTTTAACTACCAACAGCTCTCCATTGCTCGTTTTATTTTATTTCGTCTTGTTTAACAAGGGTAGCCCCATCAGTTATCAAAGAACTGTTCTCCCTGGGGGCCCTGAAACCAAGTAAGTTTTTATGCTAACAATTATTTTGAGTAATTACCAATAGTGTCCAGTGCCTTTAAGCAGAAAGTATTGCTTAACAATTGTCTGCTAAGCAGAAATGAGCAGGATACCAGTCGCAAATTGTACATGTGACATGGTAGTTTGGCTGGTAACCTTATTCTAGTAAGCATAATCTTGTTTTGCTTAGCTACTTTTTGTGCTTAAGCAGCTCTATAAAATTGGGCCCAGACGAGTAAAGAAATACCATAATACCACCTCGTAAACTTCTTTCAATCAATGCACATGTATAATCTCTACAAGTACTCAACTATAGCGAAAGGTCCAGTTTCCCTCCTGATTCTATCAAAACAAAAATGTGAAATTTAATTTCCCGCGCTCCTGCTTAAAATCGAGGTTGTGGTGTTTATACGAAAAACACAGAATAATAATGACGCGTGTAAAATGGCGAGTCGTGTTCATGAAGGCAGCGAGGCTGTTTCTTGTCTGTTTTCGCTTTATATGACCGTAAGCGAACGGGAGAATTCAAGCTCAAGGACAACAAGAATTCACTTCCACAGGAAATTAAACGAAGTTCGCGTACAATGTGACACCGTTTTAAGAGCTGTGTGACTGAGCATTAGCCAAGAAAGCTGTTTATCAGCGTATTAACTTATATCATAATAAGGCCAAGTCACCGGGACAATTGTTGTTCGGCAACTTGGAGGCAACCAACTGCACTGCATGCACAAGGAACACTTCGGCAGCACAATGTTTTTTTTTTTTTTTACTACCAACAGCTCTCCATTGCTCGTTTTATTGTATTTCGTCTTGTTTAACAAGGGTAACCCCATCATTTTCTGGGGGCCCTGAAACCAAGTAAGTTTTATGCTAACAATTATTTTGAGTAATTAAGCTGTAACTCCCTATCCCCAAGAAAAAATAATGAGTGAACTGAAATGTGAACACATTTTCTACGAGGAGATTGCCTTGAATTCATTGCCTGTGAACTTCCCCGTGTGAAACGGCCTTATATATAGGCTTTGGGTTTTTGTGTGTGTGTTTTTTTTTAAATCATGCAGTGACCGTCGGTGTTATAAGTTTTAGGCAAAAAACGAAACTATGATACCCTACCCCTTCCAGTAACACTGATGCCCCCGAATTAAATTATTGTCAATATTTGTCCCGCCCAATCTCGCGCCAAGCCTCTCCCCTTCAGTCCCTTTCATTCATACGCGTCATCAACCCTGCATTCCTTCCCGAATCGATAATGCCCTGCCCATTCTAGTGTTATTTTCCTTCCAAGTTACGTCCAGCACCAGCCTTCAATTTCACTAATGATCTTGTCTGGGACCCCACATTTCGTAACCCCATCCCTTCCATGACCGAAAATGCCCCGTCCATTCCTAGAATAATGCCCCGTCCAAGCCTAGAACAATGCCCCTCCGCGATTTTTATTTTTCATACCACACGCTGGCTAATGTATTCACGCATAAATTTTAAGGGATGGGCGCCTCCACGGATCCCTTCACTGTTGACCCCGTAGTAAGTGCGTGGTACAAACAAAAAATTGCGCCCCGTCCATTCCTAGAATAATTCCCCGTCCAAGACTAGATTAATGCCCCGTCCAAGCCTAGAATAATGCCCAGTCCAAGCCTAGAATAATGCCCCGTCCAAGCCTAGAATAATGCCCCGTCCAAGCCTAGAATATAATACCCCGTTATTCTTATAACAATGCCCCGTCCATTCCTAGAATAATACCCCAAACAGACCAATGACTCCCCCTTTTAACAAAGACTGAATCTCCACCCTTTGTCAATCTGACCCCTGCCCCTGACATCCAACGCCGTCGCAAGAATATCATCTATCCTCAAGAAGAAGTTTGAGTCGGCAAACTTCCGAACGTGTCAAAGCATTTTTCGATTTCATGGCTGATCTAAAACCAATTAAAATGGCGAATTACTCGAACGAAATGAGAACAGTCTCCTCACATAGGGATCGTGAAATACATATAACAACCTCGATATCAATTCCAGACGCAATTTATGTCTGTTGTTGTTGTAACAGGTTCACATTTAACTACACTTTTTCACATTTCACATTTATTTAAAAATACATAGCATTTGTTCTTAAAGTTGTCTCTAAAATGTTAAAATCATGCTATTTTTGTTCATAAAATATTGCTGGAGGCACAAAGTTAGAACCTGGTGCACTTTAAAAAGATTTATTTACAGTTTTTTGATTAATTCATTTTTGTTAACAAACAAATTTGCAAAATTGCGTACTCATACTTATTCCTGCATCATACAATTAAAAAAAAATACGCACACCTTTTTATTAACAATTATGTACTTCACTATTGAAAAAGCTGACAAAAATAAAAGTTTAATTGTGGTTCGAATTGATATAATTTAGGTCAAGGGATCCCTTGTTCCTCAAACCCAGCCAAAAAGATGAGGGGATAGAATATTCTATCCCTTGTTCCTCAAACCTAGCCGAAAAGTGGAAGGGAAAGATTTTTGTATCATTTGCTGCTCAAACCAAGCAAAAAAAGAGGAGGGGATAGAATTTTCTATCCCTTGCTCCTCAAACCTAGCCAAAAAGATGAGGGGATAGAATTTTCTATCCCTTGTTCCTCAAACCTAGCCGAAAAGTGGAAGGGAAAGATTTTTGTATCATTTGCTGCTCAAACCAAGCAAAAAAAGAGGAGGGGATAGAATTTTTTATCCCTTGGACCCCAAACATGACAAAATGTGCGTTATATTGCCAACAAATAACTGGAATTTATTAACTTTTTAATTGTTAGCTTTAAAAAACTAGATTGATTTCTAAAGTCTGGAGCATGTTTTTCACAATTTAGAGGAAAAATGGTAAAAGACAAATTTGTTGCTTTAAAATCCTGTTTCGATTGAAATTTTCGGACTTTAATGACAATATGAAGCAGTAAATTTGAATGTGAAAAAATGCAGTTAAATGTGAACCTGTTTTGTATTTACATTTCTCGAAGAAGCAAACATGTAGAATCTAGATTAGTATTTACTTAGAAGGCAGGATGTACTTTTGGTATAAATATTTGTCAAAGACCAGTATCCTCACTTACAGACAGACAACAGTAACACGAACAAGTTATACGGACAGACAGAATGGACCTAGACATATAAACCGAGCGATTAACCAGAATATTAAAGATGAATGAAAAAAACCAAAAACATTTGCCCCCCCCCCCCTCCAAAAAAAAAAAAATCGAGAGGCAAACTATGATAGATTCACAAAATGCAAGATGAATGTTTTATTTTTATTTTAGAGGCATGCACTCTGTCCCTGCCGCCCTTTAAACAAGTTGGCAATGTCGTTTCACGGCGTGGTAATACACAAATCGCATCAACTACAAAAGTTGAGAAAATCATAACCGAAAAAACACACCCGGGCTTGCCTCTGAGTACGCTCTGCTTTTTTAATAAGTAATCTGTAAAATCAAGCTCCGACAATTTGGTCAGGTTTGAAGAGAAGGAGGAGACACTATTAAAGGAACATTACAGAATTGGTAAGAAAAAAACTTGTAAAATATATTTTTTTTATCACAGATTTACATAAAACTTACACGGTCTAACGATGATGATAGTAGAAAACATCCCTTGAAATATTTCTGTCTGAAATGCCACATTTGATGAGAAATGAATAAACTAATTTTCCGATTGGAGTTTATCGCTCAGTGAGCGTTTTATTCATTTGTTGAATCTATATGATTTCATGCAAATGTGTAATCGGTTTTTCACTATTTTCTCGTGACCCAGATGGTCGATCGATCTCAAACTTCCACAGGTTTGTCAGTTTATGTATATGGTGGATTACATAAAGTGCTTACACTGCCAGCAACTGTTTTGTCAGCCAAAACCAATTCTGTAATGTTCCTTTAAAGGCCCTGTACACTATTGGTAAGATCGAAAAATACAAATGTTCACAGATTCACACATAACTTACATGATTTAAAGTAAGTAATGGTAGAAAAGGTTTCTTAAAATATTTCTGCCTAAAATGCTATCGTTTCTGAGAAACAAGTAAAACAATAGTAATTATCGCGCGCGATAATTTGAAAAAACAGAAAACACATAAGATCTCTTTTCACTATTTTCTCATGACCTCGATGACCAATTGAGCTCAAACTTTCACAGGTTTGTTTGTTCATGCATATGTTGAATCACACAAAATGTGGACACTGATTTTGAGCTGTTACCAAAAGTGTACAATACCTTTAAGATAAGTGTCCGCTCAGGTTCATGTAGAAGTCATCAGCCATAACAACAAAAGAACCTCACTGATATTATCTCACGAGTCGGTGACGTTTCTCGAATCGTGCCCGATACGGTCATTGTGTGGCTTGCATATATAACCCGTGATATCAAAGGCGCTTTTTTGTTTCTATACCTCAGATCTATAGCGGAGGTGAGATGATGGGTGGAGAAACAGCCGCGCTACGGCGGGCTCTGGCTTTGGGAATTCTCGTTAATTGCATCGTGACAACTACGGCAGGTAAGACTCATTGAATGTCAACCTGACATTTTGACTTTCTTTTTTGTGTTTGTTGTTGGTATATAAACATGACGTTGGAACCAATCATCAAAAGGGGACATTATTTAGATCGTGTCTGACGGTCGGGTTTGCTTGTTTGCTGAATTGGGGACTAAGCATGGATTATAAGCAAGTATGCCACGACCGGGACGTGAACCAATGGGCCGTATGGGGGACTCTTTGGTTAAGGGAGGCAGATGGGATTGGCTTACCCGGAATTGTACATAGATAAAAACTCAAGTTACCAATTTTTAAATGCCGGGTAAAAAGTCTTTTTTAGCTTTCTCTGTCCATTTTCTTTTCTTCTTGCTGTGCCCGAATTTTTCCCCACGATGTTTTTTTCCAAAATCGGGAGGGCAGTTGCCCCCCCCCCGGGTCGAAAATGCTTATGTTTGAAACCACATTCTCTGAACTTATACCATGCCCGATATGCGGCCGAGGGCATATAACCCCCCCCCCCGTGTTCCCAATTTAACACACTATTTTCCTCTTGTACAGAATCCCCCCCCCCCCATAAAATCAAAGAATTCCTGAGATTCCAAGAAAACAGTGAAGAGACACAATATGGGATACACCGTGCCCCACATCGAGCACCAAAGATTGTGAACCGCTCGGTCAATTCTCTTTTCACACGAATTACTCATAACCTGTTTGTTTTCTCTCTCTCGACAATCCCACCAGATGGATTCCAGCAGATCAACCTGACCTCGGACAACGCAACATGGCTGACCTCCCCGAATTACCCGTCCGTGTACCCGCCCGGTTTCTTCGCCACCTGGCTCTTTGTGGCCCCCCGGACACCGTCATCAGCGCCCGGGTCGTCGACTTCCAGGTTGAGACGCATAACAAGGCCGGGGACGTCCTGTACTTCTTGAACGACCTGAACGGCACGGCGGTGATGGAGGACGGGTACGAGCTGCCGCGTGATAAAGCTGCCGGCGATGCGGGCAAGGTGAGGCAGATTATCTCCTCCGGACCGAAGATGTGGATCATCTTCAAGACGGATATCTCACCCGTGGTGCACAGAGGTTTTGAACTTCGGTTGACAGTACTTTCTGAAACAGGTAAGTCTCTTGAAGGCAAAGTGTATCTTTGTTTTTTTGAACCGTTCGATTATTTTAATCCTATTTGTAGATATTATGCAATAAAAATAACCTGTACAAATTTCATTTCAAAAGGTGGTAGCGTTTTTGAGATAATCGCCCAAAGTCTTGAGCGGTTATGTCCACGCATGAAGAATAATCCCTCATAGGAATACACAATCTGAGAAACGTGACAGAAACGTTTCTCAGATTCAAATCTTTGGTGACAAAAACTGACATCTTTTTCCATATTCACATTACTTTGAATTGAAATATTTCTCAAAATGCTTTATACTATATCGAAACATTGCTGTACTTCAAACCGAGTAAGTTTTGATTGCCATAATTTTTTAGAGTGATTACTTCAAACCAAGTAAGATTTGATTGCCATAATTCTTTAGAGTGATTACCAATTCCCTTTAAAAGGTGTATACCTTCCCTTTAAAATAAGGGTGTGGCGTGGCCCTAGATTTGGAAGAACAGATTTCTCGTCCTGTTTCTTTGAAACTATAGACGATGATAGTGAAACTTGTAACGCATCCATTTTACTTACATACCTCCATTCTTCAAAAGAATCTAATTAAAGGAACATTACAGAATTGGTTTCTGCTAACAAAACAGTTGCTGACAGTGTAAGCACTTTGTGTAATCCACCATATACATAAACTGACAAACCTGTAGAAGTTTGAGATCGATGGCCATGTGGGTCACGAGAAAATATAGAGAAAAACCGATTACAAATTTGCATGAAATCATATAGATTCAACAAAATGAATAAAACGCTCACTGAGCAATAAACTCCAATCGGAAAATTAGTTTATTCATTTCTCATCAAATATGGCATTTCAGACAGAAATATTTCAAGGGATGTTTCCTACTATCATCATCATTAGACCGTGTAAGTTTTATGTAAATCTGTGATCAAAAAGTATATTTTACAAGTTTTTTTCTTACCAATTCTGTAATATTCTTTTAATATGGAACAGTTTATAAAATTGGAGTAAACTTGGTTGAAATCAACACAGTCCGTCACGAGCCTGCTAAACTTGCTGACAATAATATATTTGTTGTTCATGAAATTTCACAGCAAGATAAACACCCGAAGGTCGTGTTCGTTGTTTTTATGGTTGAAATCTTTAGCACAAATCTTGCTAAGCAAAATAAAAAAGGGGGTAAAAAGGAAGGGGGGTTACCAACCACAGTATCATGTATATTATGTAATGCACATCGGCCATGGCTGGCTCCCTGTTTTTGGTCATGAAAGTGCACAAATAAACTTGAGAGTAAATTTGATGTTTCCAGCGGGAAAGTAAACCCGGATACAATCAATAAGAGGACACACTCTCACTGGTTTTCTATCCTAAAAAAAACTCACACAAGTCTGAAGTAAATTTGAATTTGCCATGACCATACGAATACAAATCGCTTTTTGGCAGTTGTATTTCCAATTCAATGGCTCATGTTGTATCTTTGTAATTGTTATCCCCTTTCCCTGTGTATATTGAGTGTCTGTACCTTTTCTGAAATAATGTTTATAGGCAGACTGAACCTCTGGTTTTATAGGAAAATTTACATTTTCCTCCTCAGTCTAGCCTTCTCCATATCTATTTTGGATCTCTTTTGTGTGTACATTTTTATTGAACTTGTGGAGAGAAATAAGATAAGAATAAATAATAAAATAGACGACTGTTTCCTGGTAAAGGCATTACAAAGTCACCTCTGCTCAATGAGTCAAGTCAAGTCACAAGTCAGTGTAACTGGCGACTCGAGTCCAAGTCACCAACTCGAGTCAACAACACTGGGTGTTGTTTAAAGGTACGCGTTGCCTTGGATCGGTCGAGTTGGTCTTTAAAATTGTTTGTTATAAAATGCATATGGTTAGAAAGATGTTTTAAAAGTAGAATACAATGATCCACACAAAATATGCCTCAAAATTGCGTGGTTTTCCTTGAACTTTGCGAACTAACACGGTCGGCCATTTTGTGAAGTCATAAAATGGCCGACTGTGTTAGTTCACGACGTAAAAGGAAAACCACGCAATTTCGAGGCATATTTGTTTGGATCATTGTATTCTACTTTTAAAACATCTTTCTAACCATATGCAATTTATAACAAACGGTTTACAAACGCTTTTTATAGACCAACTCGGCCGATTTATGGCAACGTGTACTCTTAACAAACGGTACACAAATGCATTTGAACAACAACAAGAAAATAGTGTGGATTTTTTAGTTGATCATATTAATCCACACAGCTGTGTTTTTCCTTATTGTGCTCGTGTGGAGATTTCCTTCAATAAGTTTCCGTCGTTATGTTTATGCAAATTAAGGGATAAGTAATTTCAAGGAAAGTAAGATTCGGTTACTTTAAAAAGGACAAATTGTTCTCATGAAGAGTGGATTAGCTCCAGACCTATCCTCTTGCTTTATGTATAGACACACCATCTCAACACCATGTGCAAATTCTATCGGAGATTTCGTCGTTAGTTTTTTTTTAGTGAAACAACAAACAACTTCGAACCCGTTCTCTGAGATTTTCTGCGTGGTCGTAAAATCGAAAGCCATGGGGCTATCTTTTGGTTCCTCCCAAAATGCTACTTTTATTTCTGACTGAGTAATGTCTTAATGATTAGTGTTTGCATGTCTTGACCTTTTTGTATGAATCAACAAGCTTTCAGACTGACACTGGAACAGTGTTGTGTACGATAGTTGAAATCTGTAAAGAGTCAGCGCTTTTCGTTCAACTGTCTTGTTTTGGGGCAAACGCGAATCGTGACATAATTTATAGATAAGACTTAATTGTCATGGGTTTCGCTGAGTTTCAACTACTAGTTGGTGTTGTTAATTCAGGTCAAATTCAGTTTTATGATGCAATTTTTTTTTTCAATAGATAGAGTCCTTATGAAAGTGAAAAAATAGGGTACTACAGCGTGCAGTACGTTGGGAAAACGTGTATACCTCAATTACAATATTGATTTCATGCTTTTTTCAATGCTAATAACCTTTCCAGACGTTGTAGTGACATGTTTGGCCAATAGGCCTACCCTATTTAAAAAATGTGTTTTATAACTGGGGGTTCGGAGTCCATGGGTCATACTGCCTAAAGGGTCATAGGCCATGTCAATTTGGCCTGTCTGAGGATAGAACCTAAAAGGTTTCACCTGTTTTTGCTAAAAACTGAACGAGTAATTATTTCAAAATATGTTTTCGGTCTACTGGCTGCAGACCGGTAGGCCATCGGAGGGTTAAAACGGTGTAAATTACCATTGTATTGATCCCCTTTTCGAGAAATTTGTCACCGTCTGAAAAAACATCCAACAACGTCACAAGTAGGACCTGTACATTTTTGAACTGGAAGTTTTAGTTCATTTCTGAATTATGGTAATATTCAAAACGAAACGGCATTGAAATTGTCATTTTTAACTGGAGCAAAAAATTCCTCTTTGGAATCCACCGTACAGAGCCATTTGTTGCTAACATCCAATGACGTCATGTTTGAAGTTTCGCTCTATAATGCCCCTCGTGGGAGCTTCGCCGCGTGCCCATGCTGGGAAGGTTATCTAAACAAACAAGCAATGGTTTATAGATTAAGCCAAATTATAAAACTTAATTAATTAAGCAAACAAGTCAGCTTAAAAATTAAACCAGAAGGACATAACAACACAGCATAGATACAAAACAAAATTGTGTAATGCAAAACAAACCTTTTAAAACCCTATCAAACGAGGCATGTCCGCACATGTATGCTGACTTATTTTAATTTGTTCATTGTCTTAACATCGTACACACTGGTCAGCTCATACCATAAGATCGTAAGCTGGACCACACGTCCATAAGAAGGGGTATTAATCATTATGGGACACAGTTGTTTGGTTTAGAAAAGGGCAGGACAAAACTCTGCCAGCATCTTGTGTGTACAAAATCAGTCTGTCAATTACCAATGGTAGGCCTATAGACCATAGAGCTAATTAGAAAAATCAACTAATTAAGCAAACTGGGCTGAAATTTACTCAGGCAATCACCTGGACATGTAAACAACACACTTAGATTGAAAAAAACGTTGTGTGGTGGTGGGGGGGGGGGTGTAGAAGCAAAACAAACCCTTTGAACCTACCGAAAAGGCTTGAACGCGTGTGCTGACAACGTATAGGCGCCGCGTTTGAAGGTTTTTAACCTAAGACAACGAACCTTTCAGTGTGTGCTGCTAACGTACCGTAAGGGCGTTGCAACCAAACAGGTCCCCGGCTGCTTATAGCTTTAAAGACAATAGACCGATCCATTAAGCCCCACCCCTTAACATATTGACCAATCACAGCATTGGCTGCATCACTACTGCACACACGTGGGCAACACATGTGCATATCTCCAATGCCACACTCACAACATGAACGTGCGCGCTTTAAGTGTACGCGCGCACGCATGTTTACTTTTCTAATGGGATTTTAGCGTGTCGGACTTTTGTCGGACAATCAAGGGCGTGGTCAAGGTCGTGATTAGGGGGCGGAGCTTAATGGATCGGTATATTGGTGTGTTACCCTCTAGTAACACAAACATGAATAGTGTTATCTGCCTTGGTGCAAACAGACCATTACCACGGAGCACTGGGTGCTACCTCTAAAGACAGGTGTTGGCCGCCCAACCTTGTTGCTCTCGTTTTGTCACTTTCCCACCACTTGCCAAACACTGGAAGATCAATCATGACGTGACGCTTTTAAAACTCTCCGCTCGCCATTTCCTTACATTTTGCACACTCGAGTGAATTTAATCTCCTCATCAAAACACTCTATAGTACCTGCACCGCCCGAGTTTGCTGGGGAAAAAAAAGTTTAGTTATCAAGACTCTTGCAGAAAGTTGCTAGAAACTTGGTTCAAATTTTAAAAGATACCCAATGCTCATTAGGCCTATTTATGAAAACAATGTTTTGACCTTTTCGTTAATATTGTCATTTAGTAATTACAGCTTATTTCAATTCGGCAAGTGATAAGTCTCTGGGAACAATAAGTGCCCCTCGTTAACGGTTGGTTACCGGTAAATTTTGTGGCGGTAATTTTTAGTGCAATATACACAATATTCTTTTGTGACGGCTTTTACCTGGCATCAAATGCTCACACTGATTAATTGCTAAGGCATTATAGTTTTTCACAGTATCATCATGATGTAAGAAAATTACATTTTTGGTTATAAGTGGTGTTGATGATGTAATCATTGTAGCGTTAACATTTAGCAAGGCAACTGTGAAAGGGGGAAATTAAACAAAAATGTTTTCGAAAGGCACACTATTTTTTT
Source organism: Pycnopodia helianthoides (assembly GCA_032158295.1). Lineage (NCBI taxonomy): Eukaryota > Metazoa > Echinodermata > Asteroidea > Forcipulatida > Asteriidae > Pycnopodia > Pycnopodia helianthoides. Next base: position 2,546,728 of record CM063259.1, read on the forward strand.
ATTTCATCTTGACCGAGTTATTAGCACTTGATTCGATTCACGCAGGATGGTCGTCGCTATGTCTTGCATGACTCTTATTGGCCCAACTCAAACTGTGCGACGGCTGTTTTATGTCAATTACATCGTTGCTTTACTTAAAAAGAGACCTGTGGATAAAAAAAAAATTGCCTGTTCGTGAACGCACAAGTCGACCGTGAATATTGAAATGCTTTGTTTTATTTATAATCTCTGCTGTTTCATGGGAGAAGAATCGTGCGTGGTGGGCGGTGTTGGTTTAGGACCGTATTACCGACACGCAGTCTAGAGGAAGTTTACAGAGGACGCGAGTGGATGAAGTTTCTGTCCCGCGGCAGAGTTTGTCTACTGGGTTTTTCAGGATATTATGTCTCTCTGTATTTCTATTTTTTTAAAAACCTGTTCAACAGCTCTTTGAGCGAAAACAATTTTAACGGGAATGCTTTTTTAAACTTGATTTTAACGTGCTTGTTTATCATTTAATTGTAATTTTGATATTTTCACACTTCTGAATTGTTTGTAATGTTTGGTAAATTAGAAAAATTAGGCCCCGCCCTCGAGGTTGTCAAAAACTAGGTACACTTCTGCTGTTGGCGGCGTGCGTCAAAGTGACAATACTCTGACGTCATCGGTGGGAGGTTGCTTTGTTATTGCATCAAGAAGGGGACCTTTTTCTATGGTTTATTGAAACAAACTAGCGGCTACACAAAAACGGAGCTCCCACAAATGACGTAACGTGAGTGATGACGTCAGAGGGCTTTCTGCGAATGTTTGGGAAAAGCAACGGAGAAGGGTATTCCAAAGATTGGGGTTGTTAAAACAATAATAATAATTCACTCAATTTCCTTTTGGAGTGAACACATATATAAACGAGACCGCCAACATAGGTCTAGATAGCTCAGTTGGTAGAGCGCTGGTAGAGACAGGTCGTTGGTTCAAATCCCGCTCTAGTCAATTTGTCTTTGTTCAATCCCAAATTACTTGTTGCCGTTTTCGTTCAAGCTGGGTTTTTTATGCTTCACCACTGTCAGAATGTCCTGGGTGGGGACTGAGGAGACATGTAGTCCTAGGGGTGCACCCGACTAAAATAAACTCCCATAGCATTCAGTGTGCTTTGCTAAACATATTGAAAAATACTTGTGGGTACAAATCCTACCAAGCTAACCGCTGATTTTTTTAGTTTTACAACGACTAGAATAATTAGTATTGTCGTCTAGTTACTGAACCACAGATTCTTGATTTGTGCAATTCATAGTTGAACCAATGTTTGTAATGAGAGAGATTGGCTGTCGCCAGCTAGGTGTTTAAATCTCCTTGTGGGAGCTTTGTCGAGTCCCTTGTTGGGAAGATCATTCTTAACAAACTGTGTTCATGCTTTGCATGGAGGAAAGAAACGTACATGAAATAACAAATGCGTGAACATTTGGGCTTAATCCGTTGTGTGAGTCAGGAGAAAATCAGTGAAAAAAACATGCACAATTTTCAGCATTATAAACACATATTGGTTGTAACAACCGAAATCAGCCGTCGCGTATTTTTTAAGGGTTTTCAGATACAGTTTCCAGACACGAATTTGACTTCATTTGAGAGGGACATTTTTTACAGAAAAATGGTTCTAGATCATGAACTTCATAATCAGTATGCTTTCAGACTAAAATTAAACATACTGGTTTGGTATCCTTCCCAATCCTGTATCTTTGACAAAATGATGTTTTCAATAACTAGGCCTATATGCCTACGCACTGCACAGATGCAATCATAATATTGGACAATGGCTCATGGATAACCTACAAAACAGTCAACAGTATCCGCCAGTGACTATCCGTCTCGATTTCTAGTCCATTTCAACACTTAGCCGAGGCCCGAGGGAACCATAGACTGGGCGCCACCTTCATCAAGAGCATCGAAAAATCAACACTTTCTTTAAAGTGTGGCTTCAGGGTGACCAAACACTCGTAATAATGCCGAGTGTGCGGCCTCATTGTCACTTTATAAAATGAAATCATACGCCTTATTAATACGAATGAGAGACTGAAATACTAAAGAGTTGGAACAAACATTGGGAGTGTTTAGGTCTCTTATATGGTTCCCGCCATTTACTTATTCAGTGTTGGAGTAAACATGGGGTGGAGTGTTTTTTCTCTCTATGGTTCCATCATTTACTTGTTCAGAGTTTGGACTAAATGGGGAGCGTTTTCCTTAAATGGTGGAGTTGAAAATGGGTAGTGTTTTCCTCAGTGGTTACGCCATTTACTTATTCGTTTTGCCTTGAAGATAAAATGTATACTCATGTATAAATTGCATGTGGACACTATATACATACCTCAAGTTATTTCATTCTCAATTACTTATACAAGCCTCATATCATAGTATTACGTTAGACCATATTTTTTACGTGTGGGCTACATTAGTTCACGTGTGGATACTAGTACTACATTCCTTACAAACGATCGATCTGGGTTTCCAATATCAATGTTTACCACTTTACAAGGACGACTCTGTGATGGCCCATTTAAAACGAGTTTTGATGCGTGAAAATTCCACTCACCACAATATTGTGTTATCAAATTAGTGGGAGTATAATGCCACAGTCAGACGCGCTTTTTTTGTGGTTCTTCTAGCGGTGGCGACGACTGTTTGCTTTTGTCATATTTCTATAAAAAACGATTAGGCAGAGATAAATAGCTAACCCAATAACAAACAAAACTCCGGAGGGAATTTATTATTTTTTAGAGAAGCTTTTAAGAATGTTTGTACTCTTTTCAAAAAATGTTGTAAAAACATATACCCCCCCCCGCCCCAACAAAAAAGAAGACAAAAAAAAATAATAATAATAATCAAAGAGAAAAATAATCAAGAAAAAATTAAAACTAATTAAAAAAAAAAAAAAAAAAAAAAATACTTTTTTAAGTGGCGTTCTACTAAAGAATACATTTATCTGAGCCTAATATCTAATGTAACTTTGATTGCAGCTATAACCTAACACACAATTCACAATGTTATTTAATTCTTTAGCATTATCCACATTGGCGTTTAGATGTATGCTTCCCTCGGTGTCCGTTGATTGATCCCGGTACAATTCCCTCCAGTGTCCACCTTCCGACTAAGCCTCATTTTGGCAGAACATGTGTTGATTGTTCCACACATTCTCAAAAATGCATCCTTGTGGAGCACTCTTTTGTTCTTTCCTTTGTCCCTGCACTTAACAGTTTCCCATAGACTTTGTACACAAATTTCCTTGTGGAGCACCCCGGTCTTTAGAAATTCCATGTGGAGACCTTTTGTTTTCCCTTTTTTGTTTTGTCCTTGGTCTCCATAAGGTACCGAAAATGAGAGCACCCCCCCCCCACACACACACACATAAATTTGTGAATCCCGTAAATCGAGGACTTCTCTTTGTACCCATTGTTTGGATTTAGTTAATTTTTTGCGACCTCCTCACTGGTTTTGTACACGAAAGCGAAGCGAGGACGTCCTCGCTCTGTCAAGCACACAGATCCCTTTTGTTAAAGTCCTCGGTTTCAACGGGTAGACACGCTCACACACAAGTGTGTAAACACACCTGCAATCGGGGACCTCCTATTGTCCCTCTTTTGTTTGTACTCTCTTTGGCAACGGTTCCCATTGGTTTTGTACACACTTTCCAACTGGGGACCAAGTACCCAACCGGGGACCCTATTGCCCTATTTTGTTATGGGTCCCAGGTTTGTATGCGTATACCTATACCCACCCAACCGTACGGATTGGGTTTTTTGGGGGTCCGCTATTGTTGTTCTCTTTTTTCCATTTACTGAAGAATTCTTTAGTTGGGTCCAAGTTGAACAAAGGACATCTGTGTGGGGTCTATTGGTCCACTGTGTGAAATACCCCAACTAGGGCCTGTGCTTAAAAAACTCACACATTCCCATTTTTGCATCAATGTGGAGACTTCTTTTGTTCCTTCTTTTGTCCCTGTACTTAACATCCTCCAAAGACTTCGCACACAAAATTCAATGTGGAACATCCCACCCCTCCCCTCCCCCCCCCCCCCCCACTTAGCATTCCCCTGTAGATACATTTTGTTCCTATATTGTCTTCGGTGTCCATCAGGATAGCCAATATTGAATTGTCCCTGATCCTCGAATCCAAGCACGAACCCCAAGCACGAGGTGCCTTTATTAATGGTGTCAAATATCAGCCGTCTCGTGTCCCGCTTCTCGCGTTATATATCGAATATCGCGTGAGGTTTCCACTCTCGCGCCTCTCGCGTTATGGAATCTCGCGAGATGCAAGAGGCAAGATGCGAGATTTAAGATGCGAGATTCGTCAACGCCACAGGGGAAGTTTGGAGAAAAAAAATCTAACGCGAGATTCGATAACGCGAGACGCGAGATGGCAGATATTTAACACCGTGCCCTAAAGCAAAATGCTCAGTCAGCCCAGATTGTGAAGTACATGCAACTCACTGTTTACTGAAGATCATTCGTCCATATGTTGCCGTTACTCATGGCGTCAAGATGGCTCATTTTGTTGCTGTCCGGCCCAACATAGCCCAGCGAACCTTTCCATCTTCTCTTTTCAAGCAATTGTGAAGACGTGCTCATGTTGAAAAAAATGGACAACGGGATGGCGATCATTTTAAATCAAAATTAGAACGTGTGCACAAAGTGTGACAGGCAGTATGGATGCTTTTGTGTGAAGTGACAAATTAAACTTTTCCATCTTTTTTAAATAATTACTGCGCATTTACAACAATTTCATCAAAATGCATAAACTCTCTTTAAAGGAACATTGGTAATTGGTAATTGGTAATTGTAAAATATACTTTTGGTCACAGATTTACATAAAACTTACACGGTCTAATAATGATGAGAGTAGAAAACATCCCTAGAAATATTTCTGTCTGAAATGCCATTTTTGATGAGAAATAAATCAAACGAATTTCCGATTAGAGTTTATCGCTCGTGAGCGTTTTATTCATGCATTGTATAACACATGCAAATTTGTAAACGGTTTTTCACTATTTTCTCGTGACCCAGATGGCCGATCGATCTCAAACTTCTACAGGTTTGTCAGTTTATGTATATATGGTGGATTACATCAAGTGATTACACTGCCAGCAACTGTTTTGTTAGCAAAAACCAATTCTGTAACGTTCCTTTAATTTATCACTTTTGATTCGAGAAAGAAAAATACACCCTTGTTGCATAGAATTGTCTGCTTTCAAATGCCTGAGAAAGGCTTCATGCCTGAATCCTTTCTGAGATTCAAATTTTTGAGAAAAAAAAAAATTAGCTCAAAGAGGATAACTTCTTACAGTGTTTTTCAACAGCTCCACCCAGTGCTCTTTACCAATTACGTTTTATGGCCATTAACTTGTGGAGTAATTACCAAAAGTACACCCTGCCTCTAAAACACTCGATTATGCCATGGGACTGTTTTGAACAGTAACCAAAAAATTCGATTACAAAATTCAAAGTTCCCTAAGAAGACCTCGCCAAATAGTTTGAAAAAAAAGAAAATTACCCTGGGTTGAGTCTTTAAAGGAACATTACAGAATTGGTTTTTGCTAACAAAACAGTTGCTGGCAGTGTAAGCACTTTAGGTAATCCACCATATACATAAACTGACAAACCTGTAGAAGTTTGAGTTCGATCGGCTATCTGGGTCACGAGAAAATAGTGAAAAACCGATTACACCTTTGCATGAAATCATATAGATTCAACAAATGAATAAAACGCTCACTGAGCGATAAACTCCAATCGGAAAATTAGTTTATTCATTTCTCATCAAATATGGCATTTCAGACAGAAATATTTCAAGGGATGTTTTCTACTATCATCATCATTAGACCGTGTAAGTTTTATGTAAATCTGTGATCAAAAGTATATTTTACAAGTTTTTTTCTTACCAATTCTGTAATGTTCCTTTAACTTAAAAACAAAAAATCCATAAACGACCTCCCCTTTAAGAATTCCTACAGGGGTTGAACAAATCTTTTACGCTTAGGCTAATAGCCACTCCTGGCTGTAATCAATCATGTTTTCGACATTATGGCTTCTACATGGCTTGACGGGTTGGAATTTGCCGTTTTTACTGAGTTTTAAAAAGGCTCTTATTTGATGTTTCAGACTATTTGAAAGAAGAACAATTTTTTTATAATGAACCTGTAGGTCAAAACCAATTTGCTTTTATTTAAATTGGTGTCACACTGAAAACCCCACTGTAATTGTATGCCTACATGTAACAATTCATATTTTGGGGTATTCATTATTTGTAAGATATTTTACATACATTTTGGTGCTTAAAGGAACATTTCAGAATTGGTAAGAAAAAAAACTTGTAAAATATACTTTTTGATCACAGATTTACATAAAACTTACACGGTCTAATGATGATGATAGTAGAAAGCATCCCTTGAAATGTTTCTGTCTGAAATGCCATATTTGATGAGAAATGAATAAACTAATTTTCCGATTGGAGTTTATCGCTCAGTGAGCGTTTTATTCATTTGTTGAAGCTATATGATTTCATGTAAATGTGTAATCGGTTTTTCACTATTTTCTCGTGACCCAGATGGCCGATCGATCTCAAACTTCTAGAGGTTTGTCAGTTTATGTATATGGTGGATTACATAAAGTGCTTACACTGCCAGCAACTGTTTTGTTAGCAAAAACCAATTCTGTAATGTTCCTTTAACATTTCATAGCAGCTTGTCTTTTTGGTATACATTTGGCGGTATTCATATTAATGAATGTATTTCTACAGATAAAAAAAATCTCTAAATAGTAATTGGTCATACAGCAAATCAGTTGTGCCGGAAAAGAAATTAACAAATCAAATGTTATTAAAGACACTAGACACCTTTGTTAATTGTCAAAGACCAGTCTTCTCACTTGGTGTATCTCAACATATGCACAAAATAACAAACCTGTATGTGAAAATTTGAACTCAATTGGTCGTCGAAGTTGCGAGATAATAATGGAAGAAAAACACCCTTGTCACACGAAGTTGTGTGCTTTCAGATGCTTGATTTCGATTTCGAGACCTCACGCATGAGGTCTCAAAATTAATTCAAATATTTTACTGAGAAATTACTCACTTTCTCAAAAACTACGTTACTTCAGAGGGAGCCGTTTCTCACAGTGTTTTATATTTAATATCAACAGCTCTCCATTGCTCGTTACCAAGTAAGTTTTTGTGCTAACAATTATTTTGAGTAATTACCAATAGTGTCCAGTGCCTTTAATCAAATTGTTCCTTACTTGCTGCAAGTCTGATGAAGTCCACAAAAAAGTGACTCATAGTAAATATTTGATTTATTCTAAAATAACAGATTCTAAACAATTGGCTCTCTCAATAAATTAAAAAACGGGTATTATACACCACAATAGCCCATATATTGTTGTTAAATATACTTAATACATATTCAAACATGTTTACATAGAAGAATTAAGAGCATTCCTGTAGTTCCATTGCTGTTTTGTGCGTTTCTTAACTATTGTGTCATGTCGGACCACTTGCCCTATTGATGGGGCAAGTGGTCCAAGTGAAGATAACTTTTTAATTAGTGCTAATTGACCAGATTATTAAATACTTTTAAAAATATAGATGTGTTACATGTAGACCTTTCTATGGGTGATCATTACATAGCAATTCAGGAAAGATTAATTTGCAATTTAAGATTTGTGGTCATGAAATGTGCTTAATGTCCACTTAAAAGTGGACCCCGCCTACCCCCAATAATGAAAATAACAATGCAGCTAGTACGCTAAAGAGGGTTGCTGTGAAAATAACAGTCTAATTATCGTATCAAACTGAAAAAAATGAGGCTTGTTTGTTTTGTTCTCTTGTCGTTGTTTGTCATTTAGATTCCTGTGCTGCCGATGAGTTTGGTTGTCACGATGTGATATTGGTGTGCATGGATGACACCGTAGTTTGTGACGGGCTGTCACACTGCACAGACGAATCAGATGAAACACAATGCGGGGGTAAGAATTGTTCATCTTGACACACAACTCAGCAGCAACAACAACAAATTTAAGGATAATTTTTCACTCTGGCGTTTCCCTCTTTACAGCACATGGGTAATTGTCAAAGATCAGTATCTGCACTGTGTGTGACCCAACATATACATGAAATAACAAACATGTGAAAGTTTAAGCTCAATTGGTCATCGCAGTTTAAGAGAAAAATTGTGAAAAACCCTCTTTTTATGTTTTCACTGTTTTCAAACATTGGATTTTATCCCCGTGATAAAGACTAATTGTTTTTACTCATTTCCTTAAAAAAAAGATAGCATTTCAAGCAAAACTATTTCAAGGGTAGTTTTCCCAACATGACCATCTTGATACCATGTAAGTTATGTGCCAATCTGTGAACATTTATATGTTCACGCATTCCTATTTTTGCATCCTTGCGGAGACATCTTTTGTTCTTTCCTTTGTCCCTGTAGTAAAGAACCTCCCATAGACTTTGTACACAAAATTCCTTGTGGAGCAACCCAGTCTTTAGAATTTCCCTATGGAGACCCTTTGTTGTCCCTTTTCTGTTTTGTTCTCCGTCTCCATAAGGTGGTGAATATGAGAGCAACCTTACCAATGTTGTACACACCCTTTAAATCCCTTGCAGAGCAGTGTGGTCAAACTGAAATCGATCTCTCCCGGGTTGACTCGCACAATGTGACGTCACCAAACTACCCCGATGACGTCTCCTTCGAGATCCTCTGCCATTGGCTGGTGACCGCCAGTGACGACACCCAGGTGCTCCTCACGTTCGACAACTTCAAAATGGAGGAGGCCCAGGATTTGTTCTCCGTCGGCACCGGGCACGACCCGAGCAACCTGACGTCAGTGGTGCTGCAGCGCAAAGGCAGCGTCACGCCGATCAACATGGCGGTCAAATCGAACCGAATATGGCTGGCGTACAAGACTATGGGCGATCTGAACTTTGAAAGTGTGCTGCAAATCTCTCTGCGAGAAGTCAAACCAAAAGGTGCTTTAATAGAAAACTACTGAGTTGACATTAAAGGAACGTTACAGAATTGGTTTTTGCCAACAAAACAGTTGCTGGCAGTGTAAGCACTTTATGTAATCCACCATATACATAAACTGACAAACCTGTAGAAGTTTGAGATCGATCGGCCATCTGGGTCACGAGAAAATAGTGAGAAAACCGATTACACATTTGCATGAAATCATATAGATTCAACAAAATGAATAAAACGCTCACTGAGCGATAAACTCCAATCGGAAAATTAGTTTATTCATTTCTCATCAAATATGGCATTTCAGACAGAAATATTTCAAGGGATGTTTTCTACTATCATCATCATTAGACCGTGTAAGTTTTATGTAAATCTGTGATAAAAAAAGTATATTTTACAAGTTTTTTTCTTACCAATTCTGAAATGTTCCTTTAAAGGCACATTACAGAATTGGTAATTGTAAAATATACTTTTGATCACAGATTTACATAAAACTTACACGGTCTAATGATGATGATAGTAGAAAACATCCCTAGAAATGTTGAAATGCCATATTTGATGAGAAATAAATCAAACTAATTTCCGATTGGAATTTATCGCTCATGAGCGTTTTATTCATGCATTGTGTAACACATGCAAATTTGTAATCGGTTTTGCACTATTTTCTCGTGACCCAGATGGCCGATCAATCTCAAACTTCTACAGGTTTGTCAGTTTATGTATATGGTGGAATATATAAAGTGCTTACACTGCCAGCAACTGTTTTGTTAGCAAAAACCAATTTTGTAATGTTCCTTTAAGTGATGTACATGAATTGTATTTTAATGTGCGATCGAGGTAAAGGAATAGGCTTTCAACTTCTTAACTTTTGCAAGCGGTCCTCGAAAATTCAACACAAAATATACAAATCAAAATATGAATCAAAAGTTTCAGGGTGGTGAAGTGTTTTTTTTTGTAATCGGCGTATTACACTCTTTACTGTTCAACACGGTATAAATCACTTTTCAAATCAATACAATTCACTGAAATATTTATTTCCTACTTCTGACTTGTTTACAAAAGTTTACATAAAATAAAATGAAGAAAGGCGAATTTTCTTCCTTACTTTTATTTCTTAGTTTTGCTGTTCTTTGCTGAACAATTTAACTCTACTTCAACTCTGTATTTCTCTGTCCATATGGCCCGGCTGTATTTTGAGTCAATCTTTGGATCTTCTTGACAGTACCTCTTTTATTTTTTATAACAGTGTGCAAAGATGGCGAATTCTCGTGCGAATCCGGTCTGGACTGCATTCCGCAAGAAGCCGTCTGCAACGAATTACCAGATTGCTCCGACCACTCTGACGAATTCGATTGCCATGGTAAATGATTCATTGCATATCGGGAAACTTGGGTTGTTGTTTTTTTCGAACGAAGATTTTTTTCCCCAATTTGTTTCTTCTGTGTTCCTTTAAAAGCTCCGTAGATGAATGCCTTAATTGTGGTACAAAGTCTTCGTGTAGAGCTTTCCAGATCAACCTGAATGGAACTAGCCCCAACAGACCTTATGCATATGACGTCATGCCTCTAAAATTGCGTGGTTTTCCTTTATAAAACTTTGCGAACTATTAACACGGTCGGCCATTTTGTGGAGTCAAAAATTTGACCCCACAAAATGGCCTACCGTGCTTGTTCACGTTTCCACTGTTTTTCATCAAAGATGGTGGCCAATGACGTCATGTGCAATCCATCTATCGACAATAGAGATCAATGATGGAAACGCACAAGCTTTTTGATCGCGCGGCGCACAGGATTGGGCCAATGAACGACCTCATTTTGACCTCGAGGCGATTGCGCCCTATTCAAATGACTTCATGTGCGTAAGGTCCATCTCAAGGGGGTCTTGTATTTTTTTATGGATCGTTCATGTAAATCTGAAATGGGTAATAAATTAAACACCACTAAAGGTTACCCGTGACATCAAGACTGTTAGAAATCTAGTAAACAGATCCACCATGGATTTTTCCTTTGCATCAAAGCCTTTTATTGTTATAAATAATCGAACCACCTGCCCCTAACCAAATAAAGCCAAACCATCAAAATATAAACAACTTCTATTGATTCATTTTTCCATCATTATTATACAAAAAAAAAGTCCCTCATCCAGTTTTATCTCCTTTGACCGTGGTCTCTCGGTGCAGGTTCATTACCGTGCCTGGTCGATCCTCAACGGCCGTGCTCTTGCGTGGAGAAGTCGGACATTTGCGACGGCGCCGTCGACTGTTTAGACTTCTACGATGAACTCTTTTGTGGTAAGATCTCCCCAAGGGCAGACAGTATGGATGTTGACGTCCTCGACTATATAGGAGGAGGAAGTACATATATGAAGAAGAGTTATAATGATAAGGGATTTATGATGATGATGAAGGAATTGGGACAAGCAAATCTTAACTGTGTCTCTATGCCAGGAATCGATTAGCAAGGGTTGTTGTTGTGGCTTACTTCTAGTTGTAAATCAATATGGTGGGGGGATATAGCGAAACGAAAGGGTGGTTGCTGAGCGCAGCTGTTATTGGTGTAGACGATAATGACGTCATCACACCTCAGCCAGTCTATTTTCAACACTGTGTTCTGTAAAAGGAGCTCGCTATTATAAATGAAAAACAAAGAAAACCGGCACCAAAACATGATACAGGGCCGTGAAAAAACGTTTTACACCAAGTGAATACTTTTCACATCGTACACAATAAATACCTCAAATTTATCGAATAGACCCTTGCATGTGACGTAACAAGCTTATAAACAGCGCCCTCACTGAGGTCAAAGGAAGACCACTCATTGGTTTAGAGTTATGCGTGAAGCGCGTGCACGCGTGTACGTTTCCATAATTATTGTTTGATGAGCTCAGTGATGCCGGCCGACAAGAGGTCTATCCAAGTTCATGTTTTGTTTCTAATGTTTCATCTCTCTACACTCGTACATATAGGGCCATGCGGTGAACCTTTCATCCTACTAACAAACAACGACACCCACGTCAATCTGACGTCGCCAAAGTATCCATCAATCTACCCGCGTCGGATGTCCTGTCTCTGGCTCGTCACTGCCGAGAAGGGCCACCGCATCCTCCTGCGCTTCATCGACTTCAAACTCAACGTGGAGACCCTGTCGGTTGGAGACGGGCACCGGCCGGGTGACGAGGACAGCCTGATCATGCGGAGGTATGGGGCGACCACCCCGGCCGTTGTCACCAGCGAAGGGTCGAAGATGTGGATAACGTTTGAAACGTTGTGGGAACAAGACCGGAGAAGTCTGTTCCGGGGATATTTCCTCGAGATATCGCAGTTTGTTACAGGTGAAAAAAAAAATCTAAATTGACTAATTTGGGATAAGTATTGTTTGAAGCTTTGCATGGTGTGGAAAAATAGGAAGGAACTATGAATAAATAAATAGTAAACTTGCGGGTACAACCATGTGTAAATCTCTTTTGTGAGAGTGGTGGCTCTGAAAAAGAGCCGGTGTGGTCTCGACGTGTGGTCTCGACGTTTCGAACAGTATACTCTGGTCGTCTTCAGGAGAAAACGGTGCTATAAAAGTAGGGTCAAAGATCGGTAACTATACTTCAAAAATTAATGACCATAAAAACTTACTTGGTGAGAAGCACTGCAGCTGTTGAACAATAACCAATCTATGAACCATATACATTTAAAATCGAAAACGTTGTATTAAACTCTAAATCAAAATGGTATTTCATTTATTTAAACGTTTCAACATTTTGGTCAGTATTTTTTTTAACAACTGTGGGTGTCATTTTGTTTGTAGACGAACTTTATATATATATACAAGACTTCTTGTTGTGTTGTTTCATCCACAGTTGAATGTGGTGGTGATGAATTTAAGTGTGATTTAGGTCATCAGTGTGTGCCAAACTCGCAAAAATGTGACGGCGTATCGCAGTGCCCTGATTTTTCGGACGAAATTGGCTGTGATGGTAAGTTAATCTGTCAATCAAACTTTAATTGATACGTGTCATAATGACGTTGTTATTCACTGGAGACCACGCCCACTTGAATATAGGCACCACACGACGGCGGTTTGTATTGAAAGATTTTATACGCAAGAAACTCGCAGCTCTTGACTTGACTTTCAAAATGTTTTGCAAAGACTCAACGTCTCAGTTTTAAGTCGTAAAATTTTGTCTTTGAGCAATGACATGAGGAAAACAATTGGGGGCTACAATGTCAGCTTTAGAGCCGGAATTAGCGAAAACTTTCAAGTGTAACCAACTCGCATGTATAATGACGCACGAACTTACGTAGGCATTTGAATAATGCATATTCATCGTTTAAAGGTATTGTACACTTTTGGTACAGCTCAAAATCAGTGTCACATTTGTGTGTGTATTCAACATATGCATGAACAAACAAACCTGTGAAAGTTTGAGCTCAATTGGTCATCGAGTCACAAGAAAATAGTGAAAAAAGATCTTATGTGTTTTCTGTTTTTAACAAATTATCGCGCGCGATAATTAACTATTGTTTTACTCGATTTCTCAGAAACGATAGCATTTGAAGCAGAAATATTTTAAGGAACCCTTTCTACATTACTTACTTTAAATCATGTAAGTTATGTGTGAATCTCTGAACATTGTGTTTTTCGATCTTACCAATAGTGTACAGGGCATTTAAGGAGATTTATTTTCATTCGTAGACTCGTGTCCAGCCGGCCATTTTCCCTGCGAGACTTCGGCATGCCTGGCGCCTTACGGGCTATGTGATGGGATGGTGGATTGCGAGGACTTCAAAGATGAAACGGGATGCGGTGAGTACCAGTTTTTCCCTCTTGGAATGACGGTTCGGAAATAATGCCACTCCGTACTTTTCGATTAATAACGCATACACAAATTATCTTTGCTTAAAGGAAAATTACAGAATTGTTTTTTTTTGCTAACAAAACAGTTGCTGGCAGTGTAAGCACTTTATGTAATCCACCATATACATAAACTGACAAACATTGTATCGCATGGAGAGAAAATAGTGAAAAGCCGATTACACATTTGCATGAAATCATATAGATTCAAAAATGAATAAAACGCTCACTGAGAAACTCCAATCGGAAAATTAGTTTATTCATTTCTCATCAAATATGGCATTTCAGACAGAAATATTTCAAGGGATGTTTTCAACTATCATCATCATTAGACCGTGTAAGTTTTATGTAAATCTGTGATCAAAAAGTACATTTTACAAGTTTTTTTCTTACCAATTCTGTAATGTTCCTTTAATGTGCTAAGCTGACATTGGCCGGAAATCGACCCAAAGCACATGAGTGCTTATAATGCTGATAATGAATATTTTAAAAACACACATTTAAAGGGGGTACTGTCGTCGTGATCACAGCGAGTCCGTGGCCAGAATTAAACTCTGAACTCTCACCCAGAATACTGCACACAAACTCGCGATCACAATGACGGTGCCCTCTAAAGCTTGATGGGTCCCAATTCGTGAGCTGCTTAAGCAGAAAATTTTGCTGAACGAATTGTGCTAAGCAACATAAAGCAGGATACCAGGCACAGATGCTACATGTGAAATGGTATTTTATCTGGTAACCTCTTTTCTGGTAAACATAACTTTCTTGTGTTTAAGCAGCTCTATATGAAATTGGGCACTGGAACGTTCACTATTGTTGAAGAAGTCTTTTCCGATTCAGAAAAAGCTGTGGGCTGTATATTAATGTTCTTAGATTCTGTCGTGGAATTCCCACTAAGCCTAAACAAAATTAAAGAGAAGGCAAAATTAATCCACTGATTGCTTTCAGTTTCAATATTTGTATAATATACCTAATTTACAGGAACTTTGTGCGGAGATCGCAACATTGTATTGACCGAGTCACTGCCGGAGTACAACATAACCAGCGCGGATTTGGTCTCTGTGGACCACCTGACTTCTGGCCTTCCCTCCCAGGTACTCGTGCTTCTGGACGGTGACCACCGACCCAAGCCTACAGATCGTGCTGAAGATTCTGCACGTCAGTCTGAACGCACGCGATGGAGGACGCCATCCATATTGGAAACGGGCACGACCCGTCGATCAGGTCGACCCGGTTCGCCATCTTCGACGGAGACGACGATAAAACCGTCCTGGGCAAGACCTATCTGTCGTCCGAGTCGACAATGTGGATCACCAAGACGACCGTTATGGATACTTACGCAAGCTGGGCGGCGTTTCGTTTTGAACTTGCAAGATATAACAGCTCGGGTGAGAATTAGTGTTCTATTTTTAGAAATGACGTCATCCTTCACGGTATACCGCGTGAGGGTATGAGCCTCTCGCTATACCATAGAACCAGTTGCCTATTCGCGTGTTAAAAGGTACATCAATACTGAACTAGGAAGTGGTTATTTACCGGTATTTACATTAAAATGAATATAATGAGAAAATATAATTAGCTGCTGCAAACTGCTTTACCAACCAAAAGGACCTGTGGTCTAAATAATAATAAAAATCGTTAATGGCCTGACGTTTCGACCCCAGCAGAATCTTTCTTGAAGGCTATAATGACAACACAACCCAACACACTTTAATCTGGTGTAACAGACGCACCCAAGTGAAAAGAAACGAAAAGAGCATAAAAAAGACAATCAGGGTTTGTTTTATGGTAATTATTACTTTCTTTGTGTGAATTCAGGTGAATGCGACGAGTTCCGATGTCGTCACGACTCCCATTGTATATCGCAGAGTGCAGTGTGTGACGGCGTTGCCAACTGCGGCGACTACAGCGACGAGCAACAGTGCGGTAAGTCCATACACAACTTTATTTTTTTTTCACAAGAACCAGAGATCGGACTTCATTCGGGCTACAGAGCCCTGACCTCTGATTTAACGTTGGTCACTGTTCTTGTTTCCTAGAGCACTGCGGTGGTGAAAACGCAACGGACATATATTTAACGGACATCAACGAAGACGAACCGCATCTTGTGTCTGCTATTCTCAACAACGTGGTTTCCCTGTTCCGATTCGGGCAGGACTGCCTGTGGGTCGTCACCTCCCAGAGCGGCTCCCGTATCCGAATGAGATTTCTGCACCTCATCCTCCTGTCCGACTCGTACTACACGAACGACATCGAGGTCGGCAACGGGCACAACCCCGTGGACGCGTCGAGCGTCATCCTGTCCCGCTCGGGAAGGGTCATCCCCAAATTCGTGACGTCGTCAAACAACACCATGTGGGTGACGGTGAATACGTACATACTGCAGTTCGAGGAAGGATTTTCAGCGGTTCTGAATCAGTTTCATCAACAAGGTACGGTGTCCCATATGTAACCCCCTTCATTTCGGCTTTCTTACACTTTTATTTTAAAAGTCTTGACGGGACAATTCAAAGTCTTGGGCAGGGCAGGTTCAAGGCTTTGAAACAATTTTTGACGCCATAATTTAGTAGGCAATTCGCAAAATAAGACGGAGACGTACGTAATGAGTCCTTTTCCCCTTGTTGTTTTCATTTGAATCATCAATTATTATATGTATATATCACAATGTATATATAATATTTGTAGGGCAGATGGCCTTAGCTTTCGATCCAAACTTGACCTTCGTCAGAGGCATAAACAAGAACAAACGAAAACATATCAATTTATAGCAAAAAAGAGAGGCAAAGAACATTGTGATATATATCACAATGTATATATCAATATCAAAACTAGTAGGGGATATGGCCTATAGCTTTCGATCCAAACTGGACCTTCGTCAGAGGCATAAGCAAGCACAAACGAATACATATCCATTTATAGCAAAAAGAGAGGAGCAAAGAATTAATGGGAAGGAATCCAGAAAAACGGGAAAATGTTGCCAATTAAAGTTATTAATTTACAGCCAATGGGATATCTTCTTTTGACCTTTAGCCGAGGGCACCCTACTCAAATGACGTCATGTGCATAAGGTCTTTTGGTATCATGTCCTTTTTAACGCAAATTTCACGTGTTTTTTTTCCCCACAGGTAAATACCGTAAAATTACTGGAAATGTTTGTGCTTTGGGGGTTTAATTTCATTTATCTTTCTCCATTTTTAATTGTAGAATGCTCGCCTGATCAGTACGCGTGTCCGTCTGGCTTGAAATGTATCGATCAGTCGCAAGTGTGCGATGAGGAGCCGGACTGTCCTGGGCTTGAAGACGAGTTCGGATGTGGTAAGTGAAAAAAAAGGCTTTTCTTTATTTCAGGAAGACACAAATCGATAACAAACTTTTTTTTAATGTTTACATTTCCCATAACGCAGACGCACCGAAGACGCACCGAAGACGCACCGAATGACCATTTTTTTATCGACCCACCGTAAAGAAGTATACTCAGTCACAACAAATAGCCCAAACCTAACCCTACACTCTAAAACACTTCGGGTCAGAATTGACCCGGGTGCGGATCGCGTAGAGTCCGACCCACTTCTGGGTCAGTCATGACTAATAATCTTTGTCAAAATGACCCATCAGAAATGGGTCAAACTGACTGAATTCCGAGATAAAATCAAATTTTTAAAAACTACTTTTCGGGTCAGCCTCACCCCCCCCCGGATATGGGTCAGGACCCCCTGCTGGTACCCCCTGGAAACCGGGTCAATTCGGAATCGAGAGCGTAGCTCTAAATCTTCAATGTTATTTCTTTGACGTGACGCTTTAGTTATTGCTTTATAGATGGATGCCCCGTCGGTGATCTACGATGTGATCAAGGGGTCAAGTGTTTGGATCGGAGTCGCGTGTGCAATGGAAAAAATAACTGCAAGGATCGCTTGGACGAACGAATTTGTGGTAATCTTGGCATAAAATCTCTTAAATTTAGTACCTTTAAAACAAAAACGTATTAATGTTTCTCCCCCTAGATCTGTTTAATCCGTGTATATGCCTATAGGCCATGAAGTAATTTTGAGTCAATTTCGGAACTCCATGAGCTTCCTTGGACCACTGAAAAAGTTTTTCTTTCTTTCAATCGCACCTACATAATGTAGCGTATTGTAGTGCCACTCCTATTTCATCGGCATGTTCCTTTTCATAGTGCTTCTGTAATTTTGCCAGGGCCTAATTATAGAGCTGCTTAAGCACTAAAAAGTAGCTAAGCACAACAAAATTATGCTTACAAGATTAAGGTTACCATTTTGAGTCAAATTTCGGAACTCCATGAGCTTCCTTGGCCACTGAAAAAGTTTTTCTTTCTTTCAATCGCACCTACATAATGTAGCGTATTGTAGTGCCACTCCTATATTTCATCGGCCTGTTCCTTTTCATAGTGCTCTGTAATTTTTGCCAGGGCCTAATTTCATAGAGCTGCTTAAGCACAAAAAGTAGCTAAGCACAACAAAATTATGCTTACAAGAATAAGGTTACCAGCCAAACTACCATATCACATGTACAATTTGTAACTGGTGTCCTGCTCATTTCTGCTTAGCAGGTAATTGTTAAGCAATATTTTCTGCTTAAGCACTCTATGAAATTGGGCCCTGATCTTATGAGGTCCGCTTACCGATTTTCTTAATTTTGTTCACAGCTCCTTGCGGTGACTTTAAAGTCACCCTACCACGTGACACTTCTCAGCCAATGGAATTCCTATCGCCATCTTACGGGATAGTTAACTACCCGTCCCGAATGAGCTGCACTTGGTTCATCACCGGTCAGCCTCGTTACCGAGTTCAAATTGAGTTCATACATTTCCGGACAGAAGTCAAGTACGACACCCTCAGCGCAGGCAACGGCCACGCCCGGGTGACGAAGACTCGGTGATACTAACGGGCATTAGTGGTTCGGAGGCACCCCGGATTATCGTGTCAGAAGAGAACCTCATGTGGATTACATTTACTACGGATTTTGGGGTGAATGAAAAGGGATTTCGTTATCCATCTCTCAACAGAATGAAACAGGTAAACCCAAGATTAGTATAAAATAATTTAATAAGCGAGTGAGTGCCCAATCAGAGGTTCGAAAAAAGAAAAAAAAATTAAGCAAATAAAAATTCCTTTCATTAAAAGTCAAGTTAACGTTTCTTCAACCTCGGTTATGTTAACTTGCTTTAGTTTAAGTTTGCCATACTTTAACTTATCCTTACTTTAACCTGGATGAAGTTAGGTTTACTTTAACCTGAGTAAGTTCGCTTACTATAACCTATAAAGTGAAGTTAACCTAATACTTTAACCTAAGTTAAGTTAACCTCTCTTTAACTTGAAGTGAAATAAACCGCACTTCAACCTTAGTTAAGTTAAATAACCTTGTTTTAACTTAAGTTAAGAAACCGAGTTGGGCACCTCTGATTAGAATGACGCAGGAGTGCCAAGTCACAACTTTGCCAGTGGTAGACATCACTTGTTTAGTCAAGGTTAACTTTAGATAAGTAAAGTTAACCTGAACAAGTGACTTCTTTAAACAACGGGAGTTGCTTTGAACTGTGCTGATATTGTAAAAAGTAATTTTTTCCAATCGACGACTGTTTTATCTATTTATTTCGGCAGTTGAATGTAATTTAGATGAAATGTCTTGTCCATCCGTACGTGGAGTGGTGTGCTTACTGCATAAATCTAGATGTAATGGAATTGGATATGCCCAGACGGATCGGACGAAGACCCTTCCACGTGTGGTGAGTATAGCTTCACTCGTTATCAATCACAAAGTAACAATAATTCGTTGACTTCACCTGCCGAAGAAAACACCTTACTCTTAAAGGTATTGTACACTTTTGGTAACAGCTCAAAATCAGTGTTCACATTTTGTGTGATTAAACATATGCATGAACAAACAAAGCTGTGAAAGTTTGAGCCAATTGGTCATCGAGGTCACGAGAAAATAGTGAAAAGAGATCTTATGTGTTTTCTGTTTTTTCAAACTATCGCGCGCGATAATTACTATTGTTTTACTCGTTTCTCAGAAACGATAGCATTTTAGGCAGAAATATTTTAAGGAATCCTTTCTACCATTACTTACTATAAATCATGTAAGTTATGTGTGAATCTGTGAACATTGTGTTTTTCGATCTTACCAATAGTGTACAGGGCCTTTAACATGGTTATAAATGGTTACCGGTGCATCTTTACATAGTTACGTATAGTGTTCACAGGGTTCTGTATTCAGGTGTAAACATGAATACGTTTTTTTTTTTCCATGCTTCTCGTTACGCCTGTGGTTCGGTCTCCTCGCTTTTTTGCTAGCAAAATGAGACTTCCACGGTGAACACAAAACAGCCGTTGGCTTAAATGTCATCCGGAAGATATGAAAATGATGAAGGGGGGATTATTTAATATTAACAAACGATTCGACACGGCGCACATGACGTCACTG